>OW285235.1:182887265-184203029 GCA_935421215.2 Melolontha melolontha
TCTGCAGAAAACCCTCATGAATTTGTGGAAACTGCGCTGTATCCATAAAAAATAGGCGTCTGCTAGCAGTTTCAAGAAGACGAATTATTGAGCCTACATTTTTTAATGAAACCATAACTGCTGAAAGATATCGAAATGGATAATTAGAGCCGTCCATTAATAAACTTCATCATGATTACCTTACGGAAGGATATTTCCAGCAAGTTAATGTAGTAGGGCATAAATCTCGA
Source organism: Melolontha melolontha (assembly GCA_935421215.2). Lineage (NCBI taxonomy): Eukaryota > Metazoa > Arthropoda > Insecta > Coleoptera > Scarabaeidae > Melolontha > Melolontha melolontha. The sequence goes on from OW285235.1 coordinate 182,887,496, forward strand.
GAAACAATAGCTTTTTTGCAAGAATTTTTCAATACAAGAATTATTAATTTTCATCCAAGATCTCCAGATTTGACAATTTTAGACTATTTTATTTTTCAAAATTTAAAGAAAACCATTTTCAAGACTAGACATCACACAATCGAAGAGCTTGGTACTGCTATTGTGACTTCTTGTGCTGACATAACCCAAGAAATCCTAATAAATGGCTTTGAAAGCATGAAGAGTAGCGTTCAACTTTGTCTTCAAAATAATGGTCAACATTTCCAACGTCTGCTTTGCTGTTATTTTCTTTTAATTTTGACTATTGTAATAAATATTTTTTCAAAAACTAAATTACTAACCATTACACCAACCATTAAAAAAAGACATGGGCATCTCTAATGAGGAAAGTTCTTGAAGGCACGTAATGAAAAATAATATTCATTTCAATTATTTTCACTGTTTCAACGTTAACATTTTCTGGACAACATATTCAAAAGCTATTTTTAACTACGTAAAGTTTGCTTGCGAAATTGCTAATAATTACGAACAAAGACCGAAAAGCAAATATTATGATATCAACTTTATATAATGACAATGACGGATTTGTTTAATTAATCACAGTATTTGAAATATCTCACATCTTATCAATTATATTATGTTAATTATGATAGGCAAGTTACCAAAAACGCAAATTTCCTCACTCATTATATTTATTGCTAGATTACATATAGATCACCGCCAACCGCATAATTCGATAATCTAACCATACTTTATACAGAATCGTTTATTACGAAAACGTGGAAAACGAACCTAATATTTCGGGATTTATTCTTGAAATTGAAATTCTACCACATAAGTCATAACTCGCACGCGTTCCTTGTATTTTTGCCGAGTTTGTCAGTTTTTTCTACGACCATCGGATCACCGCTGACGATGCATACCCGCAATCTGAAGTAGGTGCGTTAAACGCGCGCACGTCTAAACCAATTGTGTTCAGTACACTGCGCTGATAACAAGACGACAAGGTGGGCTAAACACGTAGTCCGACTCCAGAGTTGAACATCATCCACAGCGATCTGAGAGCGCGGATTTCTCGCAACTACCGAGGGTGGTATTGGACAAGAATAACTGAATAATAAAGTGACTTTAAATAAAAGACATTTATACCAAAGATTGGAACAAGTGTAAGCAAGTGAAGGAAAATATGTGAAAATCAAGAGGGAAAACTTTTACAGGTGTGCCTTTTGTAGAGTTTAATGTGTAACATTGTGTATAGGATAAGCATAATTTATCTACCCGGTAAGAGATAAGATAAGGAAATTAGAGCGCTGCAAAAATCCTGATAGATGAAGAAATAATTCCAGGGTTTTTACTTTATATGTTTGTATTATATAATTAATTTCAACAAGCGTCTCTTAATCCATTTATTACCTTTTTTATTTCTTTAAAGTTGAATCGTCGATTTAATTCACTTTCTAGAGGAAATGAAAAGTGCCATACATAATTGTTATAATTATTGCACCAAAAAACTTCATAAACGGAAAAGGCTCATAATTATGGTTGTGAAGTTTAACAAGAAATATATAATTTTGCAAAATAGATAAACAAAGAAAACTTCAAGTATGGTTTATTATATTACATACACTATTGCCAATAAATATTATATATATACAAATGTATTTAAATATTATTATAAGAGTGACATCATATCTGAATAAAAGTTTATTATTCATTAAAAAGAAGGAAAAGATTTCTATAATCTTATACAAATGTGGAGTACTAAAAGGGGTTGGGTTGTGAAAACTTAAAAACAAATATTTTTTTTTAAATCCATAGAACCAACTTTTTTTATTAAAAATATTAAGAGGTATAACATGCCGAGGTTTTGTTGAAAAGTCTCCTAATGCATTACTACATAAAAGTAGGTTTCACGATTAAATCAGCAGTTTATCTTGTTTGGATATAAAGATAATTTTAGGTATTTTTTCCTCAAAAGCCTAGTTTCATGAGAGTGTTAAAGACTTAATGTGGTGTGTATCCTTGCCCTTCTATATTTTTTAATTTTTTTTCTAGAAACATCTTGGCAGCTTCGTGATTAACCGATGATGATCCGTTTTGAATTCTTTTTCCACGAATTACAAAACGCGTTTTGAATTTTTCAAACCAAGCTTTTCTTCTCACAAAATCTAGACTGACAGAATGTTCTAAACTATTTTTTAGGGTTTTGTATTCTTCAAGAGCATCTTATTTAATAACATTGCCGTCAAAAAGAATCCTATTTTAGTAACTACCATGAATCCAATTCCAGAATGTCTTTTCCACTTTCTCTATTATGGGCGTATCGTCACGAGTTGAATATTTGGAGATGTAGAAGATCCTACAGCCACAGCATTTTTAATTTTGTTTCAGGTTGTTGCTTCATTCAAAATTAAAGTTTTTGAAATGCCTAATTATTTTTCTCTTATTATAAGAGAATCTAAAGATATGTATCTGTATATTTTTTTCTTAAACATCGTTCAATTTCTATCATACATAGTTTAATGCTAAAACTTATAATTAACCAAATATTGGGTAACGTGGAGCGCCAGTCTACAGACGGTTATCCCAAAAATAAAAATTGGGATGTTTAGAGGACCCTTAGGGAACCAATTTATCTTAATAAATTTTCTGGCGCTGGGGCACCGTTATTCTAGAAAAAAATAAAATACATTAAAAATGAACACTAACCTTTAACGTTACGTTTTCGTCCAAATACACATGAAATATTTATTGGCCATTATATCGCATTCTTGATTTATACTAATGCTATTTACATGTTTGTTTTCTGTTTATTAGCCTTAATCAATCGTTAATTGTGTAAATAAACGCAACTGGAAATTAGGCTATCAAATCGAATGATTATGTCAACTGATGTAAACAAAGGTTTGCTACAAAACCACCAACCTATTTATGGAAATATGTTACTGTTTCTATGTATTTCTGTGTTATACCTGAACAGTAAAATTAATATTTGTTACACAAAAGTTCATTTTGAAAGTATTTTATTGTTTTTTAGAATACCGGTGCCTCAGCGCCAAAAACTTTATTAGGATAAATTGATTTCCTAAGGGTCCTCTAATCGTCCCAATTTTTATTTTTGAGATGCCGTCCGTAGACTGGCGCTCGACATATTTCTCATTCTAAAACACACCCTAGATTTACTTAAAATACTTTCTGGGATTCAGAAACTGAACATTTCAAAAGAAAATTTGAAACGATGTGTAGCTAAGTCAGAAGTCTTGATGAAATAAAATTCGGGTATTCTGCAATTATATTTAATTTTGGTACGTATGGAATACCTATGTATTGTGGTCCTTAGTATGTTATTCAGATTTCTAAACACATACATATTTTAGAACAGTGTTATGTGAGGGTTTCTGCGTTTTTGATAGTGTTGGGGCGAAACCGTATTACACCAGGTATACCGCAATTTATCTTATCGTATTAGAATGTAACCGTTTAGTAGGATACCGTGCTGTAAGAGGGTTGCCTGTAGTAAGTATATAGTACGCCAATATTTTGAAATAAACAAACAATATTTGTAAAATCGACGTTTTACAATTTAATTAAAGGCACTTTTCTTGGAAATTATTATTTTGTACAATTAGTATAAACAGTAGAGATGGTTGAACATTTTATTTGCCATTCTACTTTTGCACCACAAATAATTAATATTGAAATTTAGAAGAATATTTTAGTAGAAAAACTAAATGTTTAAAAGGTGTTGAAGAGGAAGAAATTAACGATTGAAACACGCGCTCTTATAATAATTAGAGTTACGAATCTTGTCCGTATAACAGAGTTAAATTCGCCCACCGCTAAGGGTTAATGTGCATATAACTTGATCTACGGCATTTGTTTAGATATGCTTTCATTCTTACGTATTTATTATATAAATATAAAGGATATAATGGATAAGTAGCTGTTTAGTATTATTAATTTTACTTCGTATATTTGAATTAGCTTCAAGCCGTAAACGAAACGCCTAGTCGGATTCTGTTGTACGAACGAAATATTGCAACTCTAATAATAAATTAAAATAATCTAGAAAAAACAATGGAGAGGTATGACAAAGCTACTTAAATCATCTCGTAATACGTAGAAACAATAATAATAATAATTTATTAATAACCTAGCATACACAATTTAATTTCAGGGTTATTCTTATAACTACAAATTACAAAACAAATAGATATGAATGCAAAACACAAATTAGTGCACGATTAAGAGACAAAAACAAAACCAAACAAATCTAAGTAAACATTCCCTAGCGACTGAAATGAAACTATTCTAGTTGCCGTTAAAACCAATATGTAATTACAGGGATTTATAAATCTTATATATATATATATATATATATATATATATATATATATATATATATATATATATATTATAAATAGGCGAATTCAACAAATTATTTGTACTTGAAATTGTATTCACAAAAGCTATCGAATTTCTACTATTAAATATAAGTAGCTAAAAAATTAGCCTCTCAAGAGAAGGAGAATTATCAATAATGTTATGAATTAACTTAAATAAGTGAGTTAAGGCAATTATAAAATGCGTTTATAATAAGATGAGCAGAAATCAAATTAGTTTAACAAGTTAAGATATACTAAAGAGAAGATAGTTTCTGAATTTGCTCTAATAAGTGTATATACCTATTAAACATTGGCGACCACATCACACTGCAATACTCTAATCTAGTACGTATTAGTGCATTTTATACAACAAAATTTAATAACAAACTACAAACTCAAGAAATCGGAGTATGTATCGGAGATGTGTTGGTTAAGAGTCAATTAATTGTTAAAAATTACACCCAAATCCTTGATCAATAAACACCATTCCAAAAGAATGTCTTTCATTCGTTAATTATACGTCATATTATCTATCAGATCTATGAGTGAATCTTATTAACATTTTGATGCAATTCATTGACATAAAGTTATCAAATTATTGGGCATTATCAGCAATGGCTTGAAATATCTTCAAATCATCCATATAATAAAAAAAACTCCGATGAAAACACTCTCACAGACATCAATAATGAACATTGCAAATAAGGAAGAACTCAAATTAGAACCTTGAGCCTTGAACCTTGAACCTTAGAACCTTGAACCTTGAAGTTGAAACTGAAGTTTTAACATGCGCAGATCAGCTGCTTCATGACTGCACTGCTTCCAGTCATGGACAAGTCGCGGAGATCGGTGTATTTATGCAGTCAGTTTCTAGTTTCAACGAAGACGGTAGTACTACTCAAACCTCCCTACTTGTTCAGATCTTGCCCCCTTATGACTTCTTCTTTTTTGCGAAGTTGAAACTGAAGTTTTAACATGCGCAGATCAGCTGCTTCATGACTGCACTGCTTCTAGTCATGGACAAGTCGCGGAGATCGGTGTATTTATGCAGAAAGAGAGTACTTTGAAGGGGGTGGTAGTGAATAAGTTGTAAGAATAATTTATTGTTTTTTTTTCACATTCCGGGAATTTCTGAGTAGCACCTGGTATAATAATAGTTAAAGACGACTCAACTTGTAAACAAGGAAGAAGAGTTGTGAAGAGTAAGTTTTACTCAATCTACAAAAATTAAAGCCATTCAGATAGTCGCAAGAACAAAATTGGAGCTTAGAAAATTTGTAAGGCTGAGTTGGAGTTGGAGAAATTTTTAACGAATAAAGAATATTTGCTTGAAAAGCTCTCAGGAAACCAATTATTATACTGATAAAAATAAGATATTTTAGCAGAAGTGAAAAATAAATTTTTAAGCAAATGTCATTTTTATCATCTGGAGTTTTTTTTTATCCGAAGCACACCTCAAAGTTTTACCGCGAATATTTGGATTAAATAAAATTTAAAAGAAAAAGTTGGTATTGTGAAATAGCTTCTTTAAAAACTTGACCTGAATACATTTGAGTTTGTAATGGTCATATATGAAGATAATAAAAAGTAAGGGTGGGCATTAAACATTTTAAGAGATTTTGTATAAGCAACATAAGAAAGTAAAGTACTTTAATTAATGCTTCAATTTGCATTACACAATACATCGCGTGCGTTTTTCACAGAAAATACTAATTAAACTTCTCCACTGCTGTGTCTTTGGCTACACCGACGATTTAAAAATATTTGCGAAAATTTCTTCTATATCTGATTGTCAAAAACTTAGAGGGATTTAAATTTAGTCAAAGCCTGGCAAAATAAAGGTTAATATGAACAAATGTGCCGTTGTCACTTATACCACTTGCAACAATCTGTTGATATTTTTATACACTCTGGAGCATATCCCTATTCCCAGGCAAACGCAAATAAAAAACCTTGGCATTTTGTTTGCTCAACGTTTGCGGTTTTCTGAGCATATCCATCACATCTACAATTCTACCTTGTATACGGTTAGCTGCATTATAAGATCCTGTCGTGAGTTTTCGAATAAAGAGACACTGAAGACACTCTTTCAAACATTGGTACATCCTAAACTTGGATATGAATCGGTAATCTGGTACCCCTGCTACGTTTATCAGCAATTGCTAATAGAGAAAGTTCAGATGAGATTCTTAAAATATCTAGCATTTAGAACGTCTAGAATTTACCTTTCAAGGGGCATCTAGTACGGACATTTGCTGTCAGACTTCGAGTTTCCCTCTCTATCTGCACGCAGAGAGACTGCCAGTGCTGATTTTTTGGCGAAGTTAGTAAATAACAAAATTGATGCGCCGAATCTTATTTTATCTGTAAGTATCATAGCCCCTAAATATGATATTCAATCTGATGATGTTTTCTTCGTTACCAGAGCCAGAACAAATGTCTTCGCCAGGGCATCCCTCAATCATATGGCAACAAACGCGAATAAATTATGCACTGATCCCTTTTACTTACCCTCAACTTCTAATCAATTTTTCCACTGACCATTTACCCTCCTTTCCTTCAACTATATTGCTTATTAATTTCTTCTTTTATTTTACTTTTATTATTGTATGTTATGTATATCTACGCTCAATTTACATTTACACGCACTGCACAAGTATTATTGTATTGTCCTGTTATTGGAGAAATCTGTTGGGCAATAAAGATTATTATTATTATTATTATTATTATATGATGGGTAGTATGTAATAAGTTTACTATTTTATTTTCAAATATCTGAGTAACGAATAACTTATATAATAATTAATGATTACTTTAGAAATTTAAATTCCGTATACCACATGTTAAGGAAATAATTAAATTTATTTAGTATTGAATAAAAAATTTCATATAGTTACTACTAGCTTTTGTCCGATTATAGAAATATTGTTGTAATTAATGTGTATATACGTGACTCTTTCAAAGATAAGTTAAACAAATAAAAACTCTTAATGATTATAATGATTGATCAGTCACTTCGCCATTATTCTTTCTAAATGTTTTGTTAAATTTTGTACTAAATTAAAGCAGTTATTTTCGGTTATCATTACCTCCTAATTTCATTCGATTAAACTTACACCTGTATACAAAAGTTATGCGAAGAAAATTACGAAGTATAAATTGATTGCATGCATAAAATATTGGAAATCATCTCTTATCTTACGTGGATTAGATAAATTGCAAGTACCGGATACCATAAACGTTTCAATATAATAGTTGCTACGAGGGTGGATTCGGTAATTAGTGAACATGAAGAAAGAGGTCAGTACTAAAGAAATCTTATTTATTTTTAAAATAGGTAATCCTTCAAAATATAATTGCTAAATTTGCGTTCATTTCGATAATACGGGCGTTTGTTATTTGACATGATCTGACGCTGACTAGAACGTATTTCAGCGCTCGATTGAGCGAAGTTAAGATATGATCTAAAGGATGTTCAGCGCGAAATTATAACGGTTGATGAAACCTGTATTATTCATTATACACCCTAAATGAAGCAGCAATCAAAACAATGGAGAAACGTTTCGAAAAAGGCAAAGACCGTCACTCGCAAAGGTTATAGTCACTGTCTCTCCGGACTGCAGTGGGATTCCCCTTATCGATTATCTCAAAAAGGTAAAACGATAATAGGCAAGTATTATGCATCTATTTTAAATCAACTGCACGATACGATCCAACCCAAAAGGCACCACTTTTTTAAATTTAAAAGCCCTAAACATTGAACATTGCAACTAGACAAAATCTATCTAACGATTTTTTTTCCAATATCTGACATAACTGTTCAGTAGATAAGCGTTCCTGCGACACACTCCACGTTACCCTGATCGGTTTATTCAAGTGATTATAATACGCTTAGAACTCATTTATATGCACTGCTCTGACACTACATCAGTTCGAGCGGTTTTAGTCTCTTGAGTCGCCGAACAAGTCCGTTGTTGTCGAGTAGCGAGATCCCTTCGACATTTTCGCGGTTTTAGGACCTCACCTAAAGAAGCATGTGTTCACGCCATGACTATTTCAATGAAAACAATTCCACAATTGGAACTACTTCATCATCAAACTTATTCACCACATTCGGCCCCTTAGACTTTTTCCAACCTGAAAACTTGGCTTGGTAGTTAGAAATTTTTGTGGAATGAAGTGGTAATCACTGATACTAACGTATATTTCACATGACAGTTAGATAATGCTTACTTTTATGAAGAAATGGAAAGACATGTGGACTAAATGTAATGAGTTACAAAAAGAACGTGTCGAACAATAAAATATTTTCTTGACAAAAAAATTGTGTTTTTTTTTGTCTAAACTCTGAGCCTACCACGTATATTGATTTAGTTTATAGCAAAGTCTCATTTAACAGCCATGTCTGATTGAACATTGATATGGAGCGTTTAATACCACAACAACCCGTTATTAAAACATCGTAACAAATAAATTCAATAAATCCTCCATTGTGCTAGACACTGAGAAAAAATTTCTTTTTGTCATTATGCCAAACAGGTCAACCAAACCGCTCATATTTGAAAGTGTTGAAATGCTATATACGAGGACGATCTGATATATTTCCGACCTTAACGTGAAGATGGCAGCACTCGGCAATAAAAGCTGGGGAATGCGGTTGCGCATCTAATGGAAGGTACTCATTAAAATTTCAGCCATTTTGGACGCGCAGTTGTTGTTTGACAATCGATTGAGTGAGTCAATGTGAGTGTTTTTGTGAAAATGGAAAAAATCGAGTATCGAGGTGTCATTAAATATTAGTTTTTAAAAGGCAATACACCTACGCAAATTAAAGATGAGTTGGACGCTGTGTACTGGGACTCTGCACCATCATTTACACGGTGAAATTTTGGGCAGCTGACTTTAAACGTGGCCGTACCAGCTTGGGAGACGATAAGAGTTCGGGGCGTCCGAAAACTGTAACCACTGACGATAACATCGCTAAAGTTCACCAAATGGTGCTAGACGACCGCCTAATTAAAGTGAGACAGGTAGCGGAGGTTATGAATATGTCCAAAGAACGTGTTTGTCATATATTGAATCAAAATTTAGGCATGAAAAAGCTGTCCGCGCGCTGTGTGCCGTGCTTGCTAACGTTAGACCAAAAACGTGTTCGAATAAACATTGGCGTAGTTTAGGCGCAATAAATCAGAGTTTTGGGGCCGATTAATTACTGTAAATGAAACTTGGATGCATCATTATACAACCGAAACAAAAATACAGTCAAAACAGCGAATTACGAAGGGGGAATCGGCTCCAAAAAAAAGCAAAAACTGTTTCTTCGGCTGGGAAAGTTATGGCGACTGTTCTTTAGAATGCCAATGGAGTTATCTTAATCGATTATCTTCAAACAGAAAAACAATTACAGAAGCATACTACGCATCAATACTTGACAAGCTGAAGGCAAAAATTGCAGAAAAGCGGACACATTTGCAGAAAAAGAAATTTGGTTCACCAGACAATGCGCCGTCTCACACCTCAGCGGTTGCCATGGCGAAAATCTACGAATTGCGGTTTGAACTGCTTAACCACCCTCCTTACTCACCAGATCTAGCCCCAAGCGACTTCTTTTTGTTTCCTAATCTCAAAATTAGATTTTCGTCAAATGAGGAGGCCATCACCTTCGTAAACAATTATTTTGCAGAGAAAAACGCCGAGTACTATTTGGACGGGTTGAAGAGACGGGAGCATCGCTGGGAGAAGTGTGTAGATTTACAAGGAGACTATGTAGAAAAATAAAAATAAATTTTAGGAAAAAATGTCTTGTATCTTTGTTAAGTCGGAAACATTTCAGACCACTCTCGTATACAGAAGAATACTGGAAAAAGTCTAGGAAACAAAAAATCTGCAGTAGTGTATATGGCTAGATTTTAGGTAAGAAATCTGAATAAATCGGTACATCGATTGCCAAATAAACGGATTAAAGTTTAATTAAGTAAAACGTATGGATAGACAGTCGTATAGATTGGTTTCACTAAAGTAGGCAAATGTTCAGACTATGAAATTACAGATTTAAAAAAACATACTAAGCGATGGAGTTTATAACAATTTGAACGGATATTGTTAATAAGCAAAATAGCTGTGAGTGGGCCGTTGAAAATCTACTATATATTCGCCAAACATTAGTGATTTTTACACATTCGAAGAATAAGTAAACTCTTTAAAAATACAAGAAGCCAGTAAGCCAGTAGTACAAGCTTCAGTACTGGTGAGCATAACGATGAAGTTTGGAAGAACAATGTTCTTCCGATAGGATACGTTACAAATGTTGATCAACTAACAAAGTTGGACAATCTACTTTCTCCGATTATAATGAAATTTGGTGGAATTATGGAAGGATCAATATTTGAACTTTTTCTTATCTGCTCAATCATACTATAAAGGGGCCAAATAAAATTGTTTTTTTTTAAATGGTTTCAGAACATCGAATAACAATGACAACAGAATAATTTAACCCTAACAATAATTGAAAGTAATTGTCAGGCCGAATAAGGGGACTTTAAATACACTACTGGCTACAACTTACACATCACATACAGTCTGTGCTATAATAATACTAATATTCGTGGTTCAATATATTGTGCAACATTACAATATTGATTTCGCGTAGTTCCAATAGTTCCTTGATTTGATGACATGTAAGCTTTACATGTGAGCTCGCATATTTGCAACAATATCTAAATAATAATATTATAAATATAACGCGTATCGGCATTCATATTTAAATAATAAAACTTATCATTTCGCAAAATTATGAAGCAACTAAATAAATATATTTATTTAATTCAAGGCGATCCAGACAATATGCTTCTGAAACTTCGAATGTGATCGCGAATAATTTTGTATAGGTATTTTCTAAAGCCATATTTAATTTTGTTCTTCGTTTAATAATTCACATATATTTAGTTATTTGGAAATACCCACACTAAATAACACATTTAATATTAAGAAATCACTTTCAATCTTTCACGAAATAGATGAGAGCCAAAAATTAATACGAATGGAGACAATAAATTACACTCGCCTGAAGAAGATTGAAATAAATTTTATTAATAGGAAATACGAATATAACTTAGATATCCTGTAGTTTTCCATTTATTTCTTTGAATTTATAGAAAGTTTCCTAACTATAAAGAAAAGTATTTTTAAAGACGAAAAATTGAGGTGTAAAACATGACAAATAGATTCCCCGAAATAAACATGTCAATTTAGTAAAAGCATTTTCAACATTAATTAAGAATTGCTGATTATAATTCCGGAAGTGCTTCGTTAAAATGTAATTAATGAATTTATACATATGTTAGAATGTGATGCCAGTATCTGATATTATATTAATTTAAAAAATAATAAAAATTATAATTTATACAAAATATTAGAGAGAGAAAGTTTAAAATTAAAGAATTAATGAACAATAAAGAATGATATAGAGCTAAAGCCAATTTATCTTAAAAATCTAAGTACATAATTAAAGAAATTAAGAATATAATGTTAATGCTTAAGAATATAATGCTAATATAAATGATATGGCATATTCTTTTCTCGAACTGCTTGAATGGAGCTATTTATTTTAAAAATTGTAAGTAAATTGTGGTGTTTGTGAGTTTATTTTATATTGATTTTTTTTTTGCTTTATATTTGGCACCGACTCCATAAACTTTAGTTTGATCCGTTCTATGTAATAAATAATGAAATAAAGTTTTAAAAATGGACTATTTTTTCCTTTTTAGGGCCAAATTATGTTTGTTGCTTTTTTGTTTGAGGCCTTTTTTAGATGTTTTATTTTTTTTCAAATTTTTTTATTTCATACTTTTTATTGTGTTGTATTAAATTATCATCAAATGCTTGTTTCTAATGGGAAGGCCTACAAAATGAAGGACTTTAGCGGAAAAGAAAACTGACCATTTAAGAACTATAAGCAAAGTTAAAGAATTGGATAAGTGAATTCCCCACGAAGTTTCTCACAGAAACAATCTAGATTATTCTAGATCGATTAACTCCATGTTCTTAGCATTTCATAAAACGCAATCGAAAATTATATTTAAGCCGATTGATATGCGGCGATAAACGGATATGACAAATGTAGAAATAAACACGAAATTCCAACATATGCTCTAAAATCTACACTTCGTCCACAGAAAATTCTGTTTGAAAGTTTGTTCCAACTCGCCAAGCAAACCGCACAGTGACGGTCTGATACATGTGCACTGCAGAAAAAGCGTTGCAACTTCATTTCTGACCAAGCATTGAACGATACCAAAAGTGTGCCAACTAAATTTTGATCGTACACAAACCAGCTACGGGACCGTCAAAACAGTTCACAGACTGAAGTATGTACCATTTGTATTGACATGCGTATTACATACTTAATTTGTGAGAACTACAATTGGAAATGACAATATCATAGCACAAAACAAAGTTGATGATTACAATTATTACTGTTGGTAATGCTACAAAATAGATTGATAACCAAACGAGCGGAAATACGTTCCAACTTCTTTATAATTGTCACCGGTTCAAGAGCAGTGCAGAACTAACGCTTGCGCACAAAATGATCATGAAACGATACACGTCCCGTAACAAAACCGGTAGTTGGAACGAACCTATAATTGATTATTTCTTCTGTCGCAATGTAGTAAGCATGCCAGCGAATAACTACTACCAATTTACTCAACAAATGTACGATAAATTGAAGATACAGTATGCAACACGCAAGATCATTCACATTTATAAACAATTTACTAAATAAAACACTTGGTATATTTGTTTCACAAAATGTATTTAAAATATATCTGACATATGTTTCGGCTTATACAGTCATTCTCAAAGAGTCATGTAAACTAAGTGAAAAGAATACTCCTACCAATATTTATGGTTTATTTTTTAAAAGTTTTATTACAGCATCGATTGTGGGGGTATTTGAAAAATCCAATTGCGTGTTTGTGACATTTATAAACAACAGTTTTACAACTTAACGATTTAAACTATGACTTTATACAATAATCTATTTTCAACAGATTATCACTATCTTCTTAAAGAAAAAAAATATTTTTTTTAATGAATAAGATGTTAAACTGCTCTTCAAACCTTCGGATTTTTTCTTTTTTCTTTGTCCCTTTCTTTATGCCTTTTCGATCAACGGAATTGGGTTATTTAGATCTTTTGAACTATACATATGCTCTTGTTGGTCATTGTAAAAAGTGTGCTCAAGCATTTATTTTCTAGACGTTAAGTAGTTCTGAATTTTACTCATTAAGCCCGACATTTCATGTACACCAACTAAACTTGTAAAGTATCCGTAAAGTTTTATGGTCGGTGACACTAATGATACAATTTTCTATGAGTTTTGTCGCATATTCGTTGTTACAATCACGGTTTTCCGGTTTATACTACCTACTTCTTCAGAATCTACAATTCAATGCTGAAGACGGGCGAATCCGGAAGAAGTGTAAATTACTAACAGTTAATAAATGTATATTTTAATTAATTTTGCTTTGACGCAATATACACTCGTCGGCAAAATTAACGCATAATTTAAATTCTTATGATATTTATTACAAAATATCTTAAATGTTAAAAAAAATGTGTGAAAATGATGTGCAAACTTAATTCTTTGAATAACTCATTAATTTGAGTAAGTTATGGCTTTTAAAATACTTTTATTCAAAACAAATTACAAAACCTAAAAGCCCTATGGTTGTTACAGACGAAATTGATTTATGGTTAATATCTGGTATGGCTTCCTCGTGCTCTTATAACAGCTTGGACACGTTGAGGAATGGTCTGAATCAAATTTAGCACAAAGTTTGGGTCGACATTGTTCCACTCTTCTTTTAAAGCTTCTTGGAGGTGGTTAAGAGTAGTTATGTTATGCCTTCTGTTTTGTAGCTTTCTTTTCATTTCATGGCGTACGGTATCATCACGTGTTAAAAGCCCCATATTAAATAAAAATGCTTTTAAGTAATAACGGAACAACAAACAAACGCGTAAATGATTGAAACCACTTTAGAAAACAACAATTACGGCGTATACCGCCTCATTCTGAGCAAACGCAACGATCCGAATGTATGAATATTTCTCCCGCTCATAATACAAATCTCCTGAACGCGTTTAGCCAATCACAAAACAGTCTATCATGCAACCATTTGACAATTAATGTCACATATTAGTGACACCCTATACGGAGTCTCTTGAGCGTTTTAATAGTGATCATGCCGCGTTATACACTAGAAGAGAAAACCGAAATGATGAAATGGTACCACGCTGATAATTCTTATCAATGAGTATGTGACTTATTTGCCGGAAGGTATCCCGACAGGCTCATCCCGAACAAAGCTACAATTTGTAGACTTAAAAAGAAAATAGACATTACTGGTTCTGTACAAAATTTAAAACCATTATTCCCAAGTTCCTAATGATACGTCCATTTTAGAATGCGCTGCAATAGAACTAAGTTCAAATTTGACACTTAGCGAATTATAAATACTCCAAACATCATCAATTATTTTACGGCGATGAGTTTAAACGGATGAATTTCCGTTATTATATAATTAATTTCTCATTATGAACAATTTATTTTATTATTTGTAAGAGTAAATTTTTCTTTACATTACTAGAATTTAATTTAGTTTTTATTTATTTCTGAAGTTTATTTAGTTTACTATGAATAGTTTTTGTGACCTTTATTATTAAAATTTAATTTATTAAATCTCTTGATGCCTTATTTGCAATTTTCTTAACCGCTTATTAATAATTTCATTACGCTTTGTGTAACCATCGTCAGTATAACGTATTGCAATTTACTCATTACCATAACACAGGACTAAACAATTTATAGTCCTCAGATCAGATAATTTTTCTTACGCGGCTCCATAATATGTAAGTATGTATGACATATGACGTCGATGTTGACGCGCCTGCAGCATTCAGGGGAATTGTATTCGGAGCGGGAGAAATATTCATACATTCGGATCGTTGCGTTTGCTCGGAATGAGGCGGTATACGGTCTTTATCAGCTGCACTTCTTTGATGGATTGAATTAAAATAGCTGTCTTAGTTAACGACAGGCACCTACTTGGACTTTATTCTACACCTAAAGCTAATTGAATATTAGAATAAGCCAAATAGAAACATTTAAATTGGAAGAAAAAGCATTTTAATTAATTATGCGTTAATTTTGCCGGTGAGTGTAGAATAGAATAACTGTATTTATGCAATAAATAAATAATGTTTTAGGAGACAAGGCCTCCTGTAAATTGTTTACAGACTTTGGTTCATGAATGTATCAATCAAATTGCGGAAAGCTGTCTGAATATCGCAAATTGTTTATTAAATATACAGTAAATATTTCCGGGGCATGTATTCATATGCATAGATATTGAAAACATTTTTAATTGGATATGCATGTTGTAACAAAAACATTCTATTTTTAACACTCTTAATATACACTAATTATGTTTTGTACGTTCTTATTGCTAGATAATTTAATTTAATCAATTATGTCGAATGCGACTTTGTACAAGATGGTTCGTCTACGTATGGTGTGCGCATATTGAACATTTAACATCACCATGTCATTTGTAAAACATATGTGCAAGAACAAATAAATTTATGTGTGGTCTTTTTAACGGTCACACATTCTCAGAATGTTTTAAAATTTCAACAAAACACACTATTTCTTTCTTATGAGAGTTATGAGGAATTTTAAATGTTATATAGTTATTTATAAGACGGCCAAATAAAAGTTGAATAAGGTGTGAATATTCCAATAAAAAAAGGTACCGTACAGTTCCATCATCTACACTCGATTGCGGTAATAAAAATTGCGGACAATATTTTTTTTATAAAAAGTTTATTGCCCTAAGGTCGTCATTTTTAAAATCTGCACTTGTAATTATTTAAATCAATGCAAACAACTATTAATTTTGTCAGCTATAAGAAACAATGAAAATGTTTATTATGCATCTTAGGAATGTTCTTTGAAAATTAATGTGTTTTAAAATAAATTCAGATTTTAAACAGTTTACTTGAAATAAGTTTGTTTTGATATGGACGTGTGTTAAAGAATATCAAAGTTTGGTGATTAAAAAAAAAATGTGCTATTTTCCAGATGCTCTATATACAACTTACTCTAGAAAATTAGTGAATACAATAAATACTTTAAAATAACAAGTGTTCATTTGAAAAGTCAATCTAGTAGTATGTGATTTACTGAGAACATTTTGAAGTATGTCGTAAATTAAAATTTTCTACTTAACCTACGAAGTCGTATATTTTGACAGTTTCATACATACAAATAAATAACAATAGGTATTTATTGAAAACTATAACAAATGTTGAAAATGTTGTCCTTCAAGATCAATGCACTTTAAAATCCTCCGTTCAAAATTTCTGATATTCTGCAACATTACTGGATTGTTATTAATTTCCATGCATTTCTGTTCGATTCTCTGTAGCATATCATTCAAATTCAATATATGTGTTCGAAATATGTTATTTTTTAGATAAGGCCACAAAAAGAAGTCGCAATGTGTTAAATCGCATGAACGTGCAGACCAGGCAATTTCTGTATTTCGACTAATTATACCTCATCAAAAAATTCTCTTAAATAATCCAAAGATTCTGCAGAACAGTGACAAGGTGCTCCGTCTTGTTGGAAATATGCATTTTGAAGTTCATCATCATGCAACTGACTGACAAATGGTTGTAAAATTTCCGTACGGTACCTTTGAGAATTTAACGTTCCCTGAAAAAATATTGGTCCAATGATTCGCCTTTGGCTTATCACTGCCCAAATACAAATTTTCTCTGGATGTAGCGATTCTTCATTAATTACATGTGGATTTGCCCGTTTTATAAAACCATGCTTCATCAGTAAAGACGACTTTTTGCGAAAGTTCTCCATTATTGTTCATATTTACAAACCAATTACAAAACTGTAGTCTATGTGGGTAATCAATTTCTAACAATTCTTGTACTGCTGTGACACGGTATGGATAAAGTTGCATATATTTTTTTAATAATTTGTGAGTTGTACCAACAGAAAGGTTTATTTGTTGACTCAAATGTCGAACAGATGTTTGTGGTTCATTTTCCATTATTTCTTCAACACGATGACAACTTGAGGTGTACGTTTCTTAACTGCTCCGCTGCCTGATTTTCTTAAGAGACTACCAGTTTCAGAAAAAAGTTTTAAAGTTCTATCCAAAGTATTCTTAAATTGTATATAATATATTACAAAATGTAGAAACTCAACTTGAAATTCTACCATGCAATCTTGAACTGAAATAAACCATCAATTTTATTACCACTTCGAAAATAAGCCTGGACTAAAAAAAAATTATGTTCTAAAGTGAAAGCCATTTTAAAATTGAGAAGCAATTTATTTAAACCAGAATCGACGCACGATTATTTTATGCACTAACTGATATTTGTGATTGACATTATCAAATGTCATTTGGATTTACGTTTACGGAACAACAAACACATACTAATATATTTGCGTCTCATTCTATCAAAATTTCAAAGTAACCTAGATTGACTTTTCAAATCAACACACGTTACGTCATCAGTTACAAGCATTTAACTATGCACTAATTTTATAAGTACGCGTTTTGAAATAATTTTTTATTGCAATATTGTAACATGCAACAGGAGTAAACGAAAATGTACGAGTGGCGGATTGATATCTAAGATCTCCAACTCTATAAAACAAGAATAAGAAAAGGTAAAATAATGAAACCAGTGTCAAAATGAAGTAAATTAATTGTACTGTCAACGTACATAATTATTTTATAACATAATCAATACTTAGTGCAGCACATTTCTCTAAATCCCTTTCTTCATTCCGTCCATGAAAAAACTTTCTTGTTTACTGTTGATCCAATTGTGAACAGCAGCCCGAACTTCAGTGCCCAACAAGAAATGTTGACCTTTCAATTCTTACTTCAACTTTAGGAACAACCAGATATCCCAAAGGGCCAAATCAAGGCTGTACGGAGAATGCGAAACAAGTCTGAATTTCAGGCTCGTCGTTGTATTCATCGTTGCTGGCGTTGCCGTGATGCAAGAAAAAATTCGTTCTTTCCTGCCTTACTCTACAGATATGTACGTTCTTTAGCGATCGTAAAATTTTGCAGTATCTTATTGAATTAATCGTTAATTCCTTCGGCAGATATTCAATATGAATGACTCCTGCATCCTAGAAAATGGCGAGTATGACGTTCTGCGCTAAACACTTTTGAATATTCGTACACGTGAAGAATTAGGACGACGATATTGCATTGACTACTACTTGTTTTCGAGGTCGTACTGACGAGCCCAAGATTCGTCATCGGTGGTGATGTTCATGAGAAAATCATTTCCTTCACGTCGATACTAGTTAAGAAGTGCTTGACAAAACATTTTCTCTTTGTTTTTTCATGACATCCGTTAATTGCCGCAGAAACCATCTGGTGCGAATTTTTCTGTAATTAAATGGCTAAACAATGTACAAGACTCTTTCTTGACGCCCAATTGCCGATTAATTTGTTTTTGAATAATCCGGCGATTTCCTTGAATCAGTGCATTCACTTGTCTTTGATTCTTCTCATGCTTCACTGATACTAGCCGACCTGATCGCTTTTTGTCAAACACCTTCATTTCACTTCTACCACAGAGTTTTTCACGTTTAACCCACTGGCGAACATTCTTCAAATCCATATAATCGTTGCCATAAACAGCTTTCAAACGCCTATAAATTTAGATGGGCTCGCAACCTTGCAGCGTTGAAAATTTCAGCACGGATCGTTGCTTGGTACGCATCTCAGAAATTGAACTCATGATAAATGACACTGTTACTTAACGACAGTAGACAGGAAAATGAAACTTTGTATGCTAAGACGAGATACTCAAAATTACCGTTTGCAGGTTTGAACTTGTTTATATCTCCACTACTCACCCAATGGTGTTGTTGGAAGCTTATATATTAGAATATAATCCTGGTATATTAGAATATAATTATAATGAAAAATATATTCGAATTCAAGATTCTTCACAAATTAATAAAGCAATATTTTAAAGATATGTATTTGGATTGCATATTTGCAGGTAGTTAGTCATTATATAGCTTCAGGCTAGCGTAATGTAAACCCTTTTTGGTTAGCAGTAGATGCTGTTTGGAGTAACAGTAATTAGTTTAATGCCTAGTGTAGAAGGTACGTAGAAAGGTATTACTTCCAAATACGTTTTTTTTGTTTAAATAAAAATATTAAAGAAATATCAAGCTCCTCGTTGACAAGAGAGCTTTTGAAAAAGCTTTATCTAAATCATGACACGAAATATAGATAAATATTTTCAGTTGATTTTTATATTAATTTATTTTCTTCTTTCACATGTTCATCGACACTAAATAAGTGTAAAATATTGCGTAAGAATGTAAATTATTCTTACAATCCATTACACCATCTGAATATGAAAAAGAATTTATCGTCTACATGTAATGTTATAAAGAACAATAATATAAATCTCGTAATATGAATGAATTTACTTTTGGAATTATGTCGATATCTATCAACGATTATTACTGAAGTTACTTTGAAAATAAAGGTAACGCACATAGCCTGGAACATGGAACAGTAAGGTATACAATTTCTTAATAATTTTCTAGTCAGGGAAAACTAAATGGTCATGGTGTTATTTCCAAAAGCAAAGTACATATAGTGGAATTAATATACCATAGCGTACTGGAAATGGAATATTAGATATGAAATGGGAACGATTCCCAAATATATTAATAAGGGCCATTTGATAAGCGTGCAGTTTCGGGAGCATATTTTCTAATTAAGCTGCTCTGAAAAGAACAATAACGTACTAAGTGACAAAAAAAGCGTATCACGCAGTAAAAGTATAATTTTTAAGCGAAACTTCGTACAAATATGTACTGTGTTGAGGATAATAAATGATTACATTTTCATTGAAAAATTCCGTCCCTTTATAGAGAAAATTTAATAGTGAGTTGCCGCTCTTTGTAAACGAATATATTCTGCTATTTGTCTGGGCATCCTTCTAATAAGATATGGACCCCTGTGGAAGCTCATTCCAAGCAACTTATAGGGGCATTGTGTAGCGATTGTAGGTTAATTGGAAAGTTAGGAAGTATACCAACCCTTCGAAATGTCCTAGATATGTTCTATGAACCATAGGTTTGGCGGCTGAGCAGGTCAATTGAGAAATTGATGTTGGACACTTGCAGGAATGCGGTATTATTTAGCCCTTGGATATATGGTAAAGCGAATGATTTCATAAATTCGTAAATGCATTTAAATGGTCTTGAAGGAATACTTCTTCAAATGCTAAATCCACTCCGAACCTTCAATTCCCTAGTAAGTGCAATATCAAAAACTGCCTTTTTCCTTTTCCGCATCGAACTCGTCTATGACTATCATGGGCCCACAAACAAAAACGAGATTCGTCTGAAAAAACGATATTGCATCATTCTTCTTCAGCCTAATTTGTCCGCATATACATTAATCTGAGACCATGATGGCAATTGATAAGAGGTATTATAAGTCTTGAAAATCAACTCAAACAAACGAATATGGCCTATCTCTGCCAAAAAAATATTTCTCACAGACCTTTAGGTCCTATGCTGTACCCCAAGGGAACTCCCATCTGTCCGTTCGGTGGTTCTTCTAGGTCGTCCAAAGCCTCTTCTATGATGTTGGTACCTTCTCGAGACTAATCTCTCTAACAACGAATAACTATAGTGTACCCGCCACAAGATGCAATACTAATAATAATACTTATTGCCTTCGAACTCTTGGCATTTTAATACACTAACTCACAACTATAGGCTGTTGCAATCGAATAACCGAACTAAATTGATTCAAAATAAAGAAAATTAAAAAAATTGTTAAAGTTGGGCAAACAATAACAAAGATTTATTGCTTTCTTACAATTTTTTTATGATTTATTATTCTCAATATAGTAAACATTTGTACAAAATTTGATTCGAAAATATATAATTTTACTAGGTGATTCGTATTTTTTTCACGTGTATATTTAAATAAAACCATCGTTTTATGCTAAACCCCCTATACACATTTTACTTTTAAATTGACTAGAGATTACATTTAATAAACGAGTTTGTGCTTAACCTATGTGTATTTTAAGATAACATAACAATATCAACCATGTTTATTTTTAGCATATAAAAAGCAAAGTTTAGTGATTAAGTTCCTTATTTTTAGTTCATATCTTATCTTTAATAAGAAACAGTATGTTTTATAGATGATGTGTATATGTTTGGAAGTTTAAATAACTTCCATAAATTAAAAAAATATATTATTATGGCCCAAATAGACTCCTGGACAAAATTAACGCACCACTTTATAAAACTTGCTTAATTACAATATTAAAATAAATATTATAATTAAAATGACACATTTGATTTATCTAATCGTTAGTTAACGAACTTAAAGAAACTTGATCTTATTGCAATTAATTTCTGACTTAAGAACTTTTTTGTTGGAAATACTGTAAAACATGAAACCAAAAAGAAAACTAGATGGAATTAACTCAACACCAAATTAGTTCTGTGTATGACCTCTTCTTGTCTTAATATACTAGAGGTAAATGTTCAATAATTTCTTCAGAAATATTTTCCCATTCTGGAGTGACTGTATCTACCAGTTCAATGCGTTGGCCAGGTGAGGGTATAGGACTTCGAATCTTTTTTTTAGAGCGTTCCACAGATATCTACTTCATGGTATTTAAATCGGGACTATTTAATGGCCATTTCATAAATGGAATATCAACAACATTCATGTCGATAGCTTGCCTAGTCACGGGGAGATGTACATTATTTTGTATAAAAAAATGAGTTTTACAAAAGGAACAAATTCAACTATGATATTTTCCAGAAAATAATTCGCATTTATAGACACCGCACGCGCAGGGACCAACTCTGTGTGACCGTTTAAACACATTCTTCCACAAAACATTACAGAACCATCAGCGAACGGAACCTTTGAAGAGATATTGCAACTTAGAAATAGCTCCTCTGTTCCTCGCCGGATACGTTTACGGCCATCAGGATTATAGACTAATTCTCGTTTCATCTAGGAATAAAATCTTCTTCCATTCATTAATCGTCTAATGATTTCTGGCAAAACAGTCTTTGAATGTTGTGGTTTCTGGTAATGGACTTTTTGTCGGTATTTTGACGCTTATTCCAGCTTCTTTTAAACGTCTTCGGACCATTCGTGATGATATTGGCAAGATTCGCAGCAGTTACATGCTCATTGTTTAAGAAATCGTTCGTCCCTTGGATTGGTACAGGGTTTTCGTACATGCCCTGGTCTTCGAAAGTGAGGTCCTGTCTCGTTAAATCGTTTAAACCTGCGACTTACGTTAGAATGATTAGTTCTTATCAAATTAGCGAGATAACGCATGGAGTATCCTTGATCTAACAAAGTTCATATTCATACTGCGGATACATTTTTTGGGTGATTCTTTTTTCAAGTTCAAAATACTCGCCGTTGATAACAAAAAAGCACCTTTTTGGTTAAAGTTTTAAAGTGTCTTAATAAGCACTTTTCGAACAGATTATAAATAAATTTTTGGTAAAAGTGAATTTAATTTACATTTACAATTGTGATTTTCAAACAAAATATTTTTGACAGCATTTGCTTAAAATGTCAAGGGAAGTTCAATGCCAACTTACAATACAATTAGCAAACTAAAAGTTATCGCTATTTTAGAATTAAATGGACAAAAGCTAGTGGTGGGTTAATTTTGTCCAGGAGTTTAGATGTGTAACACCAGCCAATCTTGCAGATTCTTCACTTCGATAGGTAAGGTCACGTATAACAATAGTTTATTACAGTTGATTCATACTTCTGTTTAACAAATTGGTAATAATTAGAATTGTTATAACCATGAGAGTTAGAACCTTTACGTAACGTTCTATTTATGAATATTACGTACACGAAAAGCAAATAGTATATTTTTCGCGGTATCCTCGGTAAATAATATATACAATGTCATATTAATTAATATAAATATTATAATTTTTGCAGGTTTTACTTCAACTTTTATATATGAACATTTTATATTCACCATAGACAAATTGACCTACATTCATTATGACCAAACCTTCTCCTCTATCATTGTTATCAACAATAGTAAATACGTACATACTTATTCATTCTTACTGTCAACTCTCGGTTTTTCTTTATCGCCGTGTCAATAGAAACAGACAGAAAGGATTATTTATTATGCATAATAGATTCATGAGCTCGTGTGTACAGTTTACCGTGCACTTATGATTGCATTACACTACATTTATAACATTGTGAAGTCCAGATAAGAAGGCTAATTAGACTTTACATAATGCGAATGTGATGTCTTAATAATCACTTTTATTTTACGTTTTACTACCGTATTTAATTAATGACTTCCATGTATGAATGGTAGGAATATCAGCGACTCGTTGTCTTTTTTAAAGTTAAAACATTCCACACCAATGCCATCGCTAATAACAAACTACAATAAGTGTAGCCTTTACTCAATGAATGAGAATCGTTTTAAAAAATCTGCATTCTAAATAAAACATCTGTTAATATATGCGTAGTACGTACTGTCGCGGATAAAAGGAAATAGGACAAGTCGAATTTTTAGTAAATTCTAACTATTTAAATCTGGCTTTTTTTTTAGAATTATTTGACATTTGTCAAAATTTAAAATTCATCACATAATAGTTATTTAAGTATCAAGTCCGGAAAGTAAGATTTTACTGGATGATTAAGTAACACCAGAACGAGTCTCTGGTTAGCAAGCGCCAAATAGGATGGCGAGCGGTGGGAGTAAGTTCGTGCAGCATTAGAAATAGTGGGAAACTTTGTATTAGGTTTTACATATGCTCAATGACATGGAAACTGCAACACCAAGAAGTGGTGCGAATTTTTTGACCAAACTTGGTAGAAACGTATAACTAGTCAAACGTAATAATTGATTAAAATTTTGTTGCGATATATCAAGTGATCATGGCACTTCTGACACTTCATTCAGTTTTCGCTGACATTAATGTGTGGTGTATTTATTGTTTGTTTCAAATTTATTTCAACGGTTTTGTCTTATTATACCTTTGTTTAACGTGTTTAGAGAGTTTTATAATGCCTAGAGTGCGGCAACGTGGAAATTATCGCCAATTAAGCGAATTCGACAGAGGTCGAATTGTTGGTTTGCGAGAAGGTGGTTTTTCATACAGGGAAATTGCAAATCGCCTTAACCGGAACCAATCCACCATTATGCGCTGTTATCAATCACGGACTCGGGAGGGTCAGGAAAGACGCCGAAGAGGAACCGGAGGCCGAAGAAGAACTAATGGGATACAGGACCGCCGCCTTCGCCTAATGGCACTAAGAGACAGGTTCTCCAGTACCAGATCAATTGCTGACGTGTGGTTAGGTAATCAAGGTCGTCCAGTAACCCTTCGAACCGTTTATCGCCGAATTAGGGGTTTCGGCTTACAATCTTATCGTCCACATCTTGTTACCACTTACGGCTCAAAACCGACAGCAACGTTTGGAGTGGTGTAGATTGCGAATGCATTGGATCGTCGAGTGGCATAAGGTGGTGTTTAGTGATGAATCTCGATTTTGTCTAGGGATGCATGATGGCCGTATGAGGGTCAGACGAAGACGTGGGGAACGTAGTGATATTCAGTTTTCCGTTGAAAGGCATGTGCATCGAGCAGTGGGTGTTATGGTATGGGGTGCTATAGCATATGGGAGTAGGTCTCAGTTGGTGTTCATCCAAGCCACCATGAACGCCCAGCGTTACATTGATGAGGTGGTAGAACCCCATATTCTTCCATATCTTCAAATTGTCGAAGACCCACTTTTCCAGCAGGATAATGCCCCTCCCCACGTAGCGAGAATTTCTATAAATCGCTTCGAAGAGGCTCATGTCAATATCTTGCCATGGCCACCCAAATCCTCCGACCTCTCGCCAATAGAACATGTGTGGGACATTATGGGACGAAAACTTATGAATTTAGCCAATCCCCCGCAGACACTAATAGCTCTCCGGCATGAATTACAGGTTGCTTGGGACTCCATACCCCCAAGAGGATATAGACCACCTAGTCGAATCAATGCCACGAAGAGTGAGGGAGTGTGTAACTAATAGGGGCGGCTCGACATATTATTAATAAAAATGATGTTAAATTGTGTTAGTCTTTTGTTTTTTTTCTTTGAAATTTTAATCAATTATTGCCTTTGAATAGTTATACGTTTCTACCAAGTTTTGTCAAAAAATTCGCACCCCTTCTTGGTGTTGCAGTTTCCATGTCATACAGTATATAGTTGCAAGTGGGAGTGCGCGTTTTTAAAAACGCACGGCGCATCCCCACCGCTCGCCATCTTTTGATCTCGCCATATTTGACGCTTGCGAGACCAGTAAAAGCGCTTTCCGAACGTGGTGCGTACATTTTTTTGCAATCGTAAATTTTTCACTTTTACTATCGTAAATTTTCCACTTTTACTAAACAGACAATCGTTTTAAAACCTGCGGTGGGGATGCAGTAATATGTATTACCCTAGCAACTGGCCAACAAACAACAGTCAATTTGTAAAAATAACATTCGTGTTTACAATTTTGAATTGAAAATGAGCGTGAAAGTGATTTAGACTGCGAACATAATATTAGCGAGGCCGCTAAAGCATATTGGGACAATTTGCTACCTACAATATCGCGGGAAAGATATGAAAAAGTTTTTCGAGAATTTGAAGCATGGCTTAACAGAAAAAAGTGAAAGAAATAACTGAAGTAGTAGTGCTAGTGTACATCGAAGAAAAAAGTATAATTTGTGAACCATTAACCTTGTGGAGCTACCATTCAATGCTGAAAGCCACACTTAAATTGAAAAGAGACATATATATTTCCAAATATAATAAAGTAAACTCGATCATGAAGAGAAACAACACAGGATATAAATAAAAAACGTCTAGAGTTTTTACTAAGGAAGATGTAAACAGATTCTTCTAATGTAAATGTAAATATTGCTTTGTACATTTTACGACGCTAATTATTCAAATTTTGTAATTTAAAAATTCGCCCTTAAGCAGGATTCGTCCATGGTTTGCCGGAGCATTGCTCTACCACTAAACTATTAAGGACTGTGGTTCACATTACTTCGCAAAAATGCAATTAATTTGCAACAAGTGCCGATTACAGGCAAAATATTAACATTTGTTTCCTTAATGTAACTTCCTGATGTATTCAGAACTACAATCCTTAATAGCTTAGTGGTAGAGCAATGGTCCGCGTTGTAAGTGCTTTTGGATCCACATATGTTTGTGAAACATTTTTTCGAAGATGAAATTTACAAAGAATTCATCCCATGCTTCATGAGTTGATGTCAATTTAGAAAACTAGGCAAGACGTGCAATGTCGACCATAAATATAAATTTACAAAAATTATGTGAAAGAAAGGATAAACGAATAGCTCATTAATTAACCACTCTAGAGTTAATTATATTGAATCATATTGTTATATATTATTGCACATCTACTTAAACAGTACGAAAATAATTCTACAGACTTCAAACCTGTCTAATACTATGCCCCCAAAATTTTCTTGTGTAAAATCTAATTGAACTCTTTCTCTTTTAGTCGTTGTCAAAAGAATTATGATTGTATATGGATTTTTAGAATTAATCCCATAATAAATTTCCATCTTTCTGTTTTCGTTCTTGTCGCTTATGCTTATTACAGTCAAATTTTCAGTTTCTTTATCTGATCTATCCAATACCTATGTGAAGAGCCCTTAAACTGTATTCATGCTATATACCACTTACTTTTACTTACTTAATCCTACTTAATCTACCCGTGAAGATGTAAGGCAGGGCGAGAGTTGGCTTGGAGTCGTTCTTCAAATTTCTTTCCATTTCTTTCTATCTTGGGTGTTTGTTCAGATTTATAGTCTGCGATTACACATTTGTGTTTACCGTTGTTTCTCTTACTTCCTCTATCTACGCTTTTCTGAAACGTCCTGTTCATCACCTTTTTTGTTTGACAATTTTCACCTCTGACATCCTCTTCACATGCCAACCAACGTAATTATCCCTCTTCTACTTTTTCGTTAATGTACTATATTTATTTATTTTATTTTTTCTCTAATGGTTGTGTTTCTAATTCTCTCTTTCCTGGTTCTGTTTTAAATCTTTCGTAGGAATCTTATTTCTGTAGCTATTATTCGTTTTGTCTATATCCGTGTGTAATACTTGGTGTAGCGACCCAAATGATGCCGTCAAAGTTAAAGAAGACAATCAACATTGATTTAATTCGTGTTCCGAATGCCTACGCTTTCACAGAATGTGAATCACTAAACTCTCAGTTCATACGTTTCCATCGCGATATCTTTTTCACGCAAAATGCGATCACGGGTTTTTATTTTATTTTCACCAATTACGTAAATTGTGATTAATGTGCACCGCGTTGTACGCTAGAATGTATGTCATTATTGACGTTACCGCACCAAAGGCAATTTACTAACACTTTACTTGATCTACTTCAGACATTG
This sequence comes from Melolontha melolontha, assembly GCA_935421215.2. NCBI lineage: Eukaryota > Metazoa > Arthropoda > Insecta > Coleoptera > Scarabaeidae > Melolontha > Melolontha melolontha. The sequence continues at coordinate 182,915,483 of OW285235.1, forward strand.
ATCGATAGTAGCGCTTGTTCGTATATTTTGAAAAAAAAACCATACGAGAACTTTTTGATCAGACTGTGTGCTATACACCAGTAACTATATAAAACATAGCCCTTAAGATATTTCAAATACAGTCCTAAGAAATTCAGATTCAATAACAGTAAAGTTGAGTGTTTTTAAGTGATGCTCTCAACATTTCCGCAATGATCCATGAATCGATTAGTATGTAATTCATGGCTCATAATATAACACCTAGTTATAAATACGAAGTTACAACTAAGAGGCTTACATTTCAAGCTTAATGATCATTGAATCATTACACAGTTTCAATTAGAAAGTTATTAAAACAGTATAACAATAAAGTTTTAAACATTTTGTATTTGTATTACATTTTCTGAAAGCATGTTTCCCTAAAGTGCGTCCCCCTGCAACGTTACGTGTCGTCGAAATGGCCCGTGAAACCATTTAGGTAAGCGAGGCCTGGCTATATTAGCAATTGAGATAGATAGGCGTTTTACTATTATTGTTTGGGGGGCTTGGTCTATCTACATGTGGATCCGGTGTTCTGAGGCATATCAAAGAACGATTTAAATGTTTACTATATATTCATATTTTTAAATATGATTCCTTCTATAACAGTATTATTTACAAATCGATATATTATACGAGTATTTCAACATTATGAAAAATTATCCGCCCGTACAATCCGTACGGTGAGCAACTGGTTTTTAGAAAATAATATTAATGTCCTTGCCTAGCCCAGTCATAGTCCTGGCTCTAACCATATAAAGTTTGTTGGTTATCAAAATTTGAAGTAAAAACGCTTGGCTCTAAAATATTGACGAACTAATAAAAGTAATTTAAAACACATGGGAGAACCTTCCTAGAGATTATTGGTGTAATACGTATAATTCAATACGGCATAGAATAATTGAGGTTCCTAATAGAGACAGTCATAGCCAAATTTTAATAATAATTTGTTGTATTTTTAATTGTTACAATTAGATTTAGAAATTATTGTTTTATTTATTTATATGTCTTGTGACAAAGTTGGTTTTAATCGTCATGAACGGCTTCTTCTACTAATTCTATTAGATATAATCTCGAACATCAAAGCCAATTTTGATGACATAATCACACTAAGAAAATACAGAAAAGAGAGGATTAACATGCAAACATTAAAATCATTATAAGATGTGTAGCATTTAATTAAAATTGCAATTCTATAAAGTACATTATTTGGGTAGAGCGCTCCACTCTACTTCCTCTAATGTGACCCGCGTTGCATCGTAACTTATTGACAGAACACGATAAGGACACAGTAATGTGTTAAAACTTCTAGGACGTGTCTACGAGCAAGTATTTTACTTTAAGCATGATCATATTGTCAGGATGTGAGATGATATGTCATGTCGGGGTATTGTAGTTGGCACGTTGGTTTACGAAAATGGCAGTAATGAAAAAAATAAATATAAGAATTCATCATCCGTCAGTGTTTGAAGCGCGTAGGTGAACAATTTCACAGCTAAATCGACTGGTTGAAGTTAAAGAATCGCACTTCTATATCATGAAATCTCGTGGAAGAGAATAATTATACGATAGATCAACTCTCCGTAAGCAATGTGAGATATTATCTGCTACAGTAAGGCTTCGCGACACGATATTCTTTCATGCGATTGCCACTAACATAAATTTCATCATTTGGAATTGGGACAAAAGAGAAGTAACTAGGATCAACAATTAACATATATAATGTTCTCGGATGAGTACTGGTTCGCTGACCAACAACGGATGAGTAAACAGAACCAACTATATAATATTCTTATCTGTCATACGAATTATTACAAGCAATGTAATTCACATAAGAGAGGTTATGTAAGCCGAAGTGATACCATTTTAAGAGATCACTTGGAGCAACATTCCAAAACAATAACACTAGACTACATGTAATATAAAATTTGTAGAGTTCACTTGTAGTAACATTCCAAAACGATAATGGTTACAAAATGCAGTCAATTGGCTTCCTACAAACGGCATATTTGCACTACCCTGACCAGCAGCTCCGGAATTACAACCATTAATGAGTTACCTATGCTATAACGACCGGTAAATAGCGATTGAAGATAGCCATTGGAAGCATATAGAAGTTATATGGGCCGGCATCTCTCATGTCATCATTCCTTCACCGATCCGATTAAACGGACACCTAATTGAAGTTATTATTCTTGCTCATCAGAGATACATTTCTTATTGAGTATCTAAGATATTTTCATTCAGATTAAAATTAAATACTTATGTTAAGAAAAATATATAAATTATTTTTCGTGCCCTTTTATTCTTCATTTTCTTAAATTTTTATTTGTTTCTTAACTATATTCCATAGAAAAAGTAGATGGGAAATGTATAAATTCAAGCTAGTTTGGCTAAAAATATAAGTGTAAGATCAATGAAAAACTCAAGCATTTTATGCTATTTTTAATATAAAAACGTTTCTGATAATAGTATTTGACACCTTATATTATAACAAATAAAGAAAAGAAACTATAATATGTGATTATACACCGATTATAAGAATAACAGCTGAATAGTGTAGTGATTGGTAAGATCGTGACTTTCGACTTAACTTTTGTATGTAGAAGGTACACGGATTAATATGAGAGGTCGTTTCGATATTCGCTAGAAATGAAATAACAAAGCCATACAACATTGTATACACCCTATAGTCATAAAAATATGCTTAAAGCTTTTGTTATCTTGAAAGTAATAGCTTGAAGTCTGCTTGAACTTGAAATACGCAATCGGTTTAAGATGAATAAGTCGACAATATGTATAGAAAACAGAAACATAACGTACAAGGAATTAACTTGAATTTTACGTGGTAAAATGCCTGCTAGCTAATACCTACAAACATTCTGTAGATTAGATTTTTCACGTTAATTGCTAGTTTTATATTAGTAATTATACTTCACAACTGAAACTTGGGTATACCTCGTTTTACAAACGTTTCTTTTTTACCACAGCTGGATACTTTCGTTATTAACAGTGATTTTACGACTGCGAATCGGATAATGATGTTAAACATTACGAACAGCAAGTAAACGTATCTTAACCTCTTCTAAAGTGTAAATATTTCTAAACTATTCAGACTTTTGACAAGGTCACACAAATAGATATATGCCCCTTCCTACTTTAGCTGATTTAAATCGTACCTAAGAAACCGTTAATTCCTTAATTAATAATAAACAAAAATTGGAAACGGAACCTTTAATATAAATTCAATAATTTCAAAAGTGCCACAAGACAGGGTATGTGGCCCAATTGTGTATATATTGTTTGGAGCTTTTACCGAGGATACTACCATATTAGTAAGCAACGAATTTCCAATCCAATCAAAGCATCGAGAGATTTACAAAAACAATTTGTTTCAAAATAGGTTTGAGAAGTGGTATATAAAACTAAATGGAAGCAAAACATCACATATTCACACTTCGAAAAAGTCAGAAATCGCAATATACGAGTATACGAGAATGGATCATTATGTCTTTTTGAATGAATGAGAGTTTTTCGGCAAAAAAAAAGTTTTATCAACATAGTCTCCTTTGAGCTCAATACACTTCGTCAAACGTTTCCCAATTTTCTGATCCCTTCCAAATAAGATTTATCGAGGTTTTGAAAATAGATGTTTGTTTGAGCGATGATTTCATAGTTTGAGCCGTTTCCGACGAGCCATTTCTTCAGGTTGGATCATGTGTGAATCCATGCATTGTCTTTATGGAAGAGCACTTTTTTCAAATCGCCTCCGAACCAGTCCAATAAGTTGCCGTAATATTCGCCGTTGGCTGCTTTCCTTCTTGAACGGAATCGATGTGGATTATGGCGCGTGCATCTCAAAAAACTGTCGCCATGATCTTGTTGGCCGATAGACGCACCTTGGTCTTATTTGATGCCGAATCGCCCGGAAAAATCCAGTTTCAACTGCTACTTGGTCTCTGATGTATTGTGGTGGATCCATGTTTCGTCCACGGTTATGAAATGGTGCAAAAACTCGTCTGGATTGCGGTTAAACAACGCCAAACATACCATCGAAGTTGTCACACGATCGTGTTTGCGATCAATTGTGATCAAACGCGGCACCTATCTTGAGGATAACTATCTGATGTTGTCATTCAATATCGAAACCACTGAGTCATATGATGTGGCTATGGCTTCTAAAATCTCACGTACTTTTTGTCAACCTTTTAATGACGCAGTTTTCTCAAAATTTGACAGTTAATCTATTGACAAATGATAGTTGACGGGAATAGTGTTGCTTTTCTTCTTATTTGACCACTTTTGGAAGCAGTGGATCACTTATAGATCATTCCAAGGGAAGGAGCAGATTCATCAAAATATTTATGTAACTTTTCTTCAGTTTTTTAATGGTTTTTACATACGTCAAAAAATGGCAAGGATTTTATTAATCATTTCTGAAGAAGTTGTTGTAAATGAAGGCCCCGAACGTTCAACATTTTCTGTGCCACTTTTGAAAACAGGCCACTTATAAATCATTACATGGGAAGAAACAGATAATATTAGTGTAATTTGTCTTCAGTTTCTTTAATGCTTTTTCCAAGTAAAAAGTAATTGTTAACTAATATATTAAATTATTTTTTCTTCACACAAAAATAGCAAATAGTTTACTTTAAAAAAATTATCTGTCCGATAGATTTTGGTGAAATTTTGACAGTAGGCTTCTGACACATGGCTGAAGTCAGTGATATACTCATCATGGCGAAAGCGTTACAATTTGTCAAAGGTCAGATCACACGTGCCATAAATTTGTTGGCATTTTGAGTCGTTTACAATGAGACAATTGTCAAGAAATCGTCGATTGTTAAATGCATCTTTAGTAACAAAAAGTTATGAAAATTCTAAAATGAATACCGAGAATTGTGTTTCTAATAATAACAGATATATGTTTTTAAAATGAATGCTACATTTAATGCAATTTAAAGTGGATATAAACTAACAAGCTTAAACTTAAAGATTCACTTTATTAATATACAGGGTGATTCTAGTTTATATTTCGTAAGATAAATAAAGTGCTGTGAGTAAGTTTCTTGTTTTCATAGTTTTAACTGTTAATGACATCGTAATTTTTGTGATAGATCCTGTTTAATATCGTTTGATTGAATCTATTTCTACCAATTATTTCGACGTAAGTGTGCATTGAATTTCGTTCAGTTTCAATAACTTACGCACACATTTTTAGTTTTCATTTATTTAGATCTAGAGCATTGTTTAAGTTACTTTTTCAGACATGATATGGAAGAATGTCGAGAACGGCATTGTAAAACAATGGCGAGTTGGATTGCCGGTCATACTGATTGTATGTCCATTGTCAGTGATTCCGAAATTTACAAAATCCGTAAAATATCGTCAAAAATTCGTCACTTAGGATCGCAAACACATCTGAACTCTGTAAAACTTTTATGGCGGCTAATATTCCATTAAATAAACTTAGCAATCCCACTTTAAAAATATTTCTTCAAAAATATACTGGTCGAAATGTTCCTGATGAATCAACTTTACGCAAATATTATGTTTCTAGGTGCTATACGAGAACAGTAGAACGCATTAGAAGCCATTTCTTAAATCAATACATATGGATAAGCGCCGACGAAACGGTGGATATGTTAGGACGCTGTGTGGTAAATGTCGTAGCTGGTGTACTACATCCAACTATTCCCTATAACTCATATGTAATAGCAACAAGTATTATAAATAGAGTTGATGCGGAAACAGTTGCTGAAACCATTAAGGAGAATATGCAAAAAATGCTTCATTCGGACGCCACATACAAAGAAAAAATACTTTTATTTGTCAGTGATAGTGCTGCGTATATGTTAAAAACAGGCAGACTATTGAAGAAAACATATCCTAATATGCTGCATATTACTTGTGTAGCACATGCTCTACACAGAATCTGTGAATATATCAGAGACACTTTTCCGGAAGTTGATAGACTTGTATCAGCTTTTAAAAAAGTTTTCAGAAAAGCACCATTGAGAGTAGCTCTTTTCAGAGAAAAATTTCCATCTCTCTCACTGCCTCCCACTCCAGTAATAACTAGATGGGGAACATGGCTGGAAGCTACTAGTTATTATGCTGAGAATTTCGATAGTCTAAAACATTTCGTAACACTGCTAAAGGAGGATGCTAGAAGTATTGGTGAGTGCAAGGAGCTCACACAAATCCCAAATTTACAAAATCAGTTGTACTTTCTTCACGAACACTTTGGAAAATTGCCAAAACTTATCACTTATTTTGAAAATTGAAATCTCATATTTAAATGACGGATTAACCACATTAGATGTGGCTGTTAATAATTTGAAAAGTATTCCAAGTGACTTCGGATGTGGCCTTCGGCAAAAGTTTGAAGCAATTCTTAATAGAAATCCAGATTTAATTACATTGCAGCAATTATGTATGGAGACAATTCCACAAAATCTAACGGCTAAATATGAAGAAATAAAAGAATATTTCCAGTATGCACCTATAACCAGTTGCGATGTAGAAAGGACGTTTTCTATTTATAAAGGATGTACTTAATTCAAAGAGAACAAAATTGACAGAAGAAAACCTTGAGAAACTATTGCTAGTCAATATTAATACTCCTTTACTCAACTTGAACGACAAAATGAACAAATAAAAATGTTCCAATTATAGAAATAAAATTAAAAACTTTAAAAATACAACTTTTTAACAAATACATATGTATTTCGTACTTTTATAGATCACCACCCGTTTGTTTTCCAATTATATAAATAAAATTAATTAATAAATATGTATTTCGTAATTTTAGATAGATAGATCACCACCCGTATGTTTTCCAATTATATAAATAAAATTAAATATTTTAGAAATACAGCCTTTCGCCAGTACTGCACTGGGCTTTGCGTCATGTGGTAAGCGTGTCCGTTCTCTTCTTATGACAGTCCTGACTTTTAGAGTAAATTGTTTACATTTTTCCTAGATTAAAAGAAAATGATAGAATTGTTAAAAAATGCAAATATATTCCATAAGAAACGAGTGACGCGCAAGAGTTTCAACAAATTATTTCTTAAAATATACTCGATTTAAAAATTCTATGTTTACATAACAAATCATACATACTTGCTGACTCAGATGTATTTGTATGTACATTGCAAACATCCATCATCTACATCTACATTCTATTATGAATTCGTAGTAAATATTATTCGAGTGCTGTCATCCTTATAAACTAATATTCTTCTTTACTCGGCAAACATTTTCAACGTGTGTATGTCCATTTTTACATACATGTAACAGATGCAATCATAAAAGGGAATAAAATGGTTACAAATAAACAAGAAACGTTGAATTTACTCTTCCCACAATGTGCTAATTTATATAGTTGCTAAAACTTGTAAACAACCTAGTTTTGATTAGGATCTGACATGTATATTATGAAATTTGCAGATGTTTCGTTCTAATTAACATTTCATCTGATTTATTTTATTTGGAATTATCACACACTTCTTTTCAGTTGGATTCATAGCTTTTCGTTATTAATTTATTATTGTATGTAAATCATTATGTACTTTTGTTTGGACACTTGTACATAGTTATAACAGTATATACATATTTACAGTAGTAAAACAATTTGATATTTCGCTTAGACTAGAAAGCGCGTATATAAAACAAACATGATAATTTTAGCTGTCTCGATCGAAGAAATTAAAGCAACGAGAAGCGATCAGAGTATCCTCCAGGGTGTCACGATTGTCTGTAGCAAAAGAGCAATTTAAACTACTTGAAACAACCGTTCAATGGTTTATGAACGGAAAAAACAATTATAGTTTATTTCTTTATGTTTTTGTTTATAATACTATTATAAATAAAATCTAGAAGCGAGTCTAAGTACTTTATTGCAAACTAGTATAGAGTTCGCCTTTTAATATTTATATTATGTAAAAATAGACGACTTAAACTTATGTTGCTGAACTTATTGTGTAAGTTTAATGGAGCTTAGCCCAACCATGTTTATCATTTGTTGTAAGACATGTGATTTAAATGAGGCGAAGATTGATATATCTATGTATCTAAAATATCTGAGTTAATAACCACGAAAATTTTATGTGGAGGCCTAAAGCAGGCATAAAGTAATAAATCTGTTGATATTTAGTAATTACAAGTGTAATTTCGACAGTTCCTTTAGCAGGTCATGCTATTTTGTTACAAATTTTGTGTGGTATTTTAACCTAGTAAAGCATGTTCTGAACTGAAAAGTAGAAAAGCCGCCGGACGCGAAGGTATTGCACCCGAACTCCTGAAATATGGACCCGAAAATCTGTATAACCATCTAACAGAATTGTTCCAGAAATGGGTAATACCCGTTGAATGGAATATGGCATACATATCAAGAATATATCAGAAATGGAGCAGAGATGTATGTACACATTGCCGTGGAATATCAGTCACAGGTTCTACCAGTAAGTGTATGATAAAATTCTAGACCTTACATATCAATTCGCCATTCTACAATATGAAGTTACTTTAAGACCAATTTGGACGTATGATATGAAACTGTTTGGCTAATCCTCAGTAAATCCTCAAGCCTTTAAATATTACATACATATTCAATAAAAAATTCCACGTAAATTAGCCAATGCCACGTGGCAGACCAGACCTCAAAAAATAATTTTTACATTCCATACATAAAGATGTGTTCAGGACTTTAGCCGGAAAAGTAGAGACTACGTTGAAAGTCATATAAATAAGTTCAATGCCGATCTGTACAATCATCTGATAATTAGGAGATAATAGCCAGAAGACCTCATTGAGTAATTACCGGTCACCTATCTAAGAATGATGCTTAACTCAGTCATATAACTCATATATCAACGGAAATTTAACATTTCTTTTTTTGTTCTCGATTTGAATTATAAAAATCAATATATTTTCTAGAATGTCATTTACATTTACGTTCAAAGGCCTAACAGCAGCGTAAATGCAGATGTAACAAAGACATTAAAAATTAGTATATAATTTACAGCCTTCTCAATTACATTTCTTACACAGCAGAAGGTAGAAAGTGAGTATAATGGTGTGGAAGCCGATGAACAAGCTGAACAAGAAGGTAGATCAACATCATTTAAAATACATATAGAACACGCCCTAAGAACGTGGAAACAAAAATGTGAAGGTTTGAGTATCCTTTGAGAGAAAGAATATATGGCGCGGGAATTGATCGAAGAATATCACAAATGGAGTCTAGAGGTGAACACACAGAAAACAGAATATATGCATAGGTTGCGTACAAAGGGAACTTATCTTAAAGGATGGACAAAAAATTAAACATTGTGACACAAATATCTGGGGCTACATGTGCCACAGAACGGTACCTTGGATAAGTCATGGATGGAGTCATACGATATAGGAACACTGAAGCTAGAAGAGCCGTAGCTCATTTAAATAATATTCTTTGGGATGAAAAGATCTCAAAAAAAATAAGATCCTAATATAAAAAACAATTGTTAAGAGCATAGCAACTTATAGCTCTGAAGTCTGGCCACTTAAAGTTAAAATAGCAAAAGCTTGCTGGTATCAGAAATGGAGTTCAGGAGAAGGGCTGCAACTAGATCTAGAAGGGACACAGTCCAAAATGAGAGGATAAAAGAAATCATGGAAGTCAAGCATACCATAGTAGACGACATCAGAACGAAACAACTTCAATGGTATGTACATGTGCAACGGATGACAGGTGAACGGCTGCTCAAACAGGTGATGGAATGGACTCGACAAGGAAAGCTCAGGCGAGGGAGACCTATATCAACTTGGAGGGAAAGAATAGACAAGGAGATAAAAGTGAGAGGTTTGGAGAACAACTTATTGGAAGACAAGGACCAATTGGTCGTCGCAAGTCGGCGGAGAACCGACATTTGAAAAATATACTTGAGCATTTTTAAACTACAAAGGTTTAATGTTCGCACCCACATAGCTGCTCGAACCATTGAGCACGCGAACGGCCCAAAAGATTGAAATAATAGGTCATTACCCGTCTGGCAGTTAAACATTTCATTTTGTTTCCACGTGTGAACGATAAGCAACGGGATTGATGTTTTGCATCGGTCGAAGAAGCGGTTGACGCATTTAGAATTGAAATAAAAAATTGAAGACCAAAATTTTTTGTTAACCACCTGATGAAAATGCTTTGAAGCAAAAATATGGTAAAATTACAATTTTTCTTTAATGGTGAAAGACTGTATCTTTTAAGCGGTCTAAACTACTTAAACATACTTGCAGATATAATGTTATTTATGAATCCTATTATCAGAAACAACTTGGGTAAATATATTTTATCAGACCATTTATTAGAATTTATTTATTAGTCATAACATTTTTTGTTTCCGAGGCATGATAAAATTTCATTAAGAAGATCGTAATTATTATTGTGAGACGGCTTTATTATGAATGCAGTTCATGGATCACATAAAATCCGTCTGTATAAGTTCATAAAATTTACATTGTTATTCTTTCATTTCGCTTAAGCACTAAAATACGTCAACAAACTCCTTAAATATTACGTGCTTTTAAAATAGATGATTACTATACCAAAAACACTCTCACTATTTCAAATTTTTATACGGTGTCGAAACATATTCATAAATTCTGAATTCACTTATGAAAACAGATCGAGCAGAAATCACATTAACATATCAATCAGTTATACGCGTATCTCTTCCATATCAATTTAATATGCCTGTGAGTCTCGTTGACATCATTAATCATAATTTAAAATGTACTTTTTCCTGAAGATTATGAAATACTAAAGATTTGTCTTGCTTTACCTTATATTCAATTTATGATTAATGACGAAGTGAACGTAGTTTGTAAAATAGAAATATGCGATTGCAAAAATACTAACGCAAATTTAAAAAGCAAAAACAATCCTGAATTTTAATGCAAACTGTGCACGTAATTTAATTTCGCATAAATACCATATACATATACTATTGCACTAAATATATGGTGGACAAACAAGACGTTCATAAAACTCGCTTGAGTATTCGACGTGAATAAATTAAAACTATATTTGTCTACAGTACGCTCTTGATATGAGGCATGCACATATTTATGTACAGTTATCAACAGAATTGATTGGGAATTTGAAACTTTATAAATAAACTCTGAATTTTAATTGTATTTAACAATTTACAAAATCATGTTATAATATCACAGCCTGCAAAGGTTTTTTAATAGTTCAGAATCAATCTGTCTTTTCTAGACCTCTAAATAAATTTCTTTGTTTGTACTATCTTTCATTTGAAAAAATGTCATCGGATAAATCCAGTGATTATTGTGGCCATTCTATTTAACTTTGTGATTTTTCTATAAAAAATCTCTTATTTACCCTAGCGGTGTAATTCGGGTGATTATCCTGTTGGAACAAAAATCCATCTTCGAAATCCATTCTGATCAAAGGCTCTTACAGCTTCTTATTAATTATTTCTATAAAAAACTATTCATCATTTTGTCAATTTGCACGAAATTCTATATTCCATGCTCCGAATAGCAGCCCCATATAATCAGTCCTATACCGACTTTTATAGTTTCAATGGTGCGTTTATCTTGATAAACAGTGGACAATTTTTTCGACACCTTCTTCTAAGCTTTTTACCAAAATTCTCAAACTTCTTCACATTTTTTCCAAGGTAAAATGGTTTATTAACGAATTATTGGCAAAATTTATCTTCTACAACGTCTTTTATTGTTATTAACTGCTCTAATGTAAAATTCGCCTTAAAAGAAATTATATCTTTTTTTTAACTGTACACATTCCAATAAATTTATCACATTTTTGAACTGTACTTTTATTTCAGTTAAATTTCACGTACACTCGCGTAATTTTTTCTATCTAGAAGGACATAATAATAATTAAGGACATACTGTTTATATTTGCCCTGCAACGCGAAAATTAAAATCTGCAAATATGTCTGATACACGAAGATTGTTCGCAAACTACGCGGCCTAAACAGAGATGACGCAAATTCGCAGGTACCTTCTTTACTATTCTGTAGAATCATCCTTTAATGGGTTAAATATGACAGTACGGAGCGATCTGTCAATTAGTCTGTTTTTGACAGTACGCCAAAGTGAACGTCTCGTGTGATTTTGTAATAATGGAAAAAAGTGAGTTAAGAGCCGTGATAATCAACTTTCATTCGAAAGTCTTAACACCAACCAATGGTTAAAAACTGGTTTGCCGAATCTAAGCGTGGACGTATGAGCACAAATGATTAACTCCGTAGAGGACGTCCAAGAACTGTTACTGTTCCGGATATGATTGAAAAAGTCCACCATATCATCTTGGATGACCGTCGAGTAAAAATGCGTGAGATAGCAGACATAAATGACAACGTGCACAGAATTTTAACTGAAGAATTGGAAATGAAAAAATATTCGGTGCGATGGATACCGCGATTACCCACACCGGAGCAAAAACTGAATTGTTCGAGTGTTTCTTCCGACCTTTTGGCACGTTTTCGCCGCAATCAAAAGGGCTTTGTATGCCGCTTTATTACCGTAGATGAAACCTGGGTACACCATTACACTCCCGAAACTAAAATCAAACCAAACAATGCACAAAAAGAGGGCTCTCTGGCACCAAAGAAGGCAAAAACGGTTTTGCCAGCAGGAAAGGCTATGGCAATTGTTTTTTTTGTAATTCTCATGGAATTATCTTGGTCAACTACTTATAAAAAGGGAAAACAATGAATGGGAAGTATTATGTCAATTTGTTGCAACAATTAACCGACAAAATCAAAGAGAAACAACCTCATTTGGCAAAGAAGAAAGTGCTTTTCCACCGGCATAGCGCACCTGCCCACAAATCTGCGATTGCAGCGGCAAAAATTCATAAAATGGGATTTGAATTAGTGCGTCGTTCGCCTTATTCTCCAGATTTAGCTCCCAGCGATTAATCTCTTTCCAAACCTGAAAAAATGGCTCGGCGGTAAGAGATCTTCGTCTAATTTCGGGGTAATCGCTGCTGTAAATAGCTATTTCGAGGAGTTGGTTTCATTGACCTCCAATGAAGGCATTACTAATTTAGAATAGCGTTGGAATAAGTGTGTTTAGCGAGCAGGACACTATAGCGAAAAATAAAATGTTTTTTAGCCAAAAAAACCTTCGTTTTATTTGTTAGGCCACGTAGTTTCCGAACCACCCGCGTATCTACTCTCTTTTGCGAGCAATTAGTAACTAATACATTCAGGAATAATAAACATGGATATAGACATAAATATTTTGTCATTGATTGTATGCATCAGGTACTAATATATAAAAACGAAATTAAACTTCGTAGATGGTCTTTGTTTATTGTAGTTGTAAACCATTATTATTTACATATGAGGTTAATTGCATAGAAAAGAGAGATGTATAAAGAATTCTGTAAGACCAAGAGTGAAGTATTTGTATTTCATTACAGTTCGAAGTAATCAAATCGTAATGACTAACGACAGGAATAAAATGTATTGACATCATGACTTCACGTATGAAATGCACACAATGCAGCTAGCCTGTGACATTATTGCTTTATTAAAAATTAATATGCAATTTATAACTGTATTGGTTTGGACACGATTTGTGTCCAAACCAACATATTATATTTGAATAAATTATATATATAATCATAAAATGGTCAAAACCAAAACCACTACATCCACGTACACAAATACATATATACCAGATGTCCTTGAAATAAGAAGACAACCTATGAAAAATGGAAAGATGTAATAATATAGAATATAAATACAAAATATTTCCCCAAAATTCCCTCTCATAAGCGAGAAAAAAATTAACTTTGTCACTTTGCGACTGTCTATATTATAAAAGATGATATCTTAAAGTTTACCGATAATAACAAAAAGAATAGTTTTGATATTGTCAATCTCATTCAGTTGTTACATATGTCAACATACGTAATCACCTGTACATATACACTTATAGATTACACAGTAAGTTACGCATTTACATTTAGTTGAATAAGATCTTTCTTTGAGAATGGTTGAAATTACGGAAACAATATTGTCAGAACAATAAAAACAGTGAAACTTATCAAGTGTTTTTTATTATAATTTGTATTAAGTATATCTCAATATACAATGTTTCACAAAAATGTATAATTGTTGGTCGGTTCCATTAAAATATTTTGGTATACTTAAGAAACATTTAGTTGCAAAGAATCACAATATATGTAAAACCATTTCGGCTGGAACTAAGCATTTGTTCCTATTATAACAATATAAGATATGTTTTCTAAAATACATTTATCGTTTAAATAATTGATTGCACGAGATGTTACTTTTTGAAACTCCCTATTAAAATTGAATAATTATGTCAAAGTTGTTTCAAATAATTTATTGTACTACAATATTTACTTAATGCATATTTACATATTATGGCATATTACAACACTTATTTAAAACAAACAATTCTCGACAAAACTACCTTAGGAATGACAAAGATAAAATAGAAAGAAAGGCAAACTCAGGAGTCTATATGTTATTATGTGAATGCAAATAAGTCTATTCTATTCTATGGCCAAACAGGACGTACGAGGTAAGCGTCAGAAGCTTCCGGCCTGGCTATATTCTGGAGGGGATAGAAATAAAGCAATATAATTATTTATCAATATAATCTCCGTGTTTTTCAATTAATTTTTCGAATCTTGAAATTAAAATTTTAATACCCTCAGAAAAGTACTCTGGGGTTTAATCAGCAAAATGGTCTAAAACCGCTTCATGCACTTCTTCATCATTCTCAAATTTTATTTCTCGAAGGTTTTTCTTCAGTTTTGAAAACAAATAATAATCACTGGGGGCGAGATTTGGACGGTAAGGTGGGTGCGAAAGTTCTACAAAACCACAGCCCTGCACAGCAGCTGCGCAATTGTGGTCTTATGGTCAGGAACATTGTCTTGTACGAGGCGAACAGTTCGACGTCTGTTTTCTTTGATTACGTCTCGCAATTTATGCAATAAAGTAGCGAGTATTGTGCGTTAACTACGGTGTTCCTTTCTTTGAAATCAATAAGCAGGATTCCTTTAGATTCCCAAAAGATTGTTGCCATGATCTTCTTTCCTAATTGAGCTACCCTTGCCTTCCTTGGCTGTTTTTATTCTGGCCTTCGTCATTCCATTGATTCCCTTTCCGATAAGGGGTCATAGTATAGAACCATAGTTTCATTTGCGGTACCAATAGATTTAAGAAATTGCTCCTGATTGTCGCGACAGAGGTTTAAAAACTGCTCACATGTCACGCGTTGCTGTTTCTGAATTGCTGACAATAATCGTGGCACCCACCTCGCACTGACCAAGGTGTCCATGAAGGATTCGTTGTATGGTTGTATCAGAAAGCACACATTGTTGATAATTCTTTGACCTTCAAACGCTTGTCTTGCAAAGTCGTCTGCCTAACGAGCTCGATGTTTTCATCCGTAAGCGCCTCAACTAGCTGACACGTGGCTTGTCTTCTACGCTTTCTCGGCTCAAACGAAATGGTTTTGCCCAGTCAGAAATTTAATCACATATTGGTGTTCAATTTTTAACATTAAATAAGGCGACACGACCAACACAAACAGCTGTTGCTATGCGACTGAGACAAATACGCGTCTAAAATTTTTACCTCTATTTCACAGAACGTGGCGCTATATAAAGCTGCCAATATTTGTTTTCTACCATTACCGGAAGATGGTTAGGCCGGAAACTTTTGGCGCTTACCTCGTCCCTTTGAACAGAAGGTTAAATGGACTCAACATTCGCTAATCATTGTCTAGAACCAAACCAAAAATTTAACAAAGGCTTTGAAATCTTACATGTGTAGGATAAAGATAAAAAACTTAATTTATTTGAAGCCTTAGAAACTAATAGATTAAAGTAAAATAGGTCGGCACTAAATGAACAAACTGAATTAAAACACTCCTCTCTACTGGCTTTCTAAATTGTTAGTAACACCCCCCACTTGTAATAACCCCACACTTTTGTAGGAATACAATATACTGTACATAATTTTGTAAACATTCAGTTATAATCACTTGATAAAGCTAAAGTTTGGCGAAACAATATTGTAGTGCATATTATAATAGTATAATAAATTATTTGAAATACTTATTTTTTAGGTAATTATTGGATTTTAACATTTTCCATTTGTTAATTGCGAAAAGTGTATCCAAAATTTACAATATAGACAATTTTGTATCATCTTTATTTATTCTAAATCTATTCAGAAATTTATTTTGAGACCATTTTTAAAAACGCTTTTTCGCCGTTTTGTAACTCTTCTATTTAAATAAATATCATACATTTCTACAAAAGCCTCCTTTTTATCAATTATTTTCAGTTGATAATTCTTTAATAACTAACATTAAAGAATTATCAACTGCAAATAATTGATAAAAAGGAGGCTTTTGTAGAAATGTATTAAATAGAAAAATGATAAAACGGCGAAAAAGCGTTTTTAAAAATGGTCTTAAAATAAATTTCTAAATAGATTTAGAATAAATAAAGATGATACAAAATTGACTATCTTGTAAATTTTGGATACAATTTTTTTTTAATGAATGACTACGTTATGTTATTGATTTAAATTAGCTCTTCTATTATCTTTCAGCTAATTTGTTTTCTGGTAGTCTAGCTTCATTTTAAGATAAGACGTTTTATCATTCCATTTTAACAATTTACATAAATATTTATATCTAATATAATAATCAATAAATTATGCAAATTTAACATTTTTCGGAATCACAAATCCTGTCAAATACGAATGTCAATTCCGACAATTCTCGTTCCAATATTTGTCATTAATTCCAAATGACTGACTTTAATTTGACTTGCAGTATCAGTTTGATTCACATGCAATAATATAAACATTCGTGACTTCTATCTTAGTAATGTTAATTTCCTATAATTGACAAGGAATCCCAACAAAAATAACGATAATAATCAAATCCTGTAATTATGCAGAGTATTCGCTTTTGTAGTTTAAATGGATTATTAACCAACATTAAAAGATAAAAAAAACGTAAATAATATCAGTAATTAGTTAATGGTTGGCTTAATTGATGATATACCAGGGTGATTCGTAAAGTAAGCTCCGTTTCCCTCTAGTTAGCAGAGGAGCGGGGATACCGGCGCGATCGCAGCGCTGCGGTGTAGTGTGATTCAGTGTGAGTCTGGCAGTGCTAGTGAGAGAATCGTTCGGACATTGTTTCGTACTATTTTGGTCGTTTGAAATGGCTGCTGCCATTAAAAATCCCGCCGACTGTGAATTGCGTGCCGTTATCCGATTTATGTGTGCAAAGAACATGAAAGCTACTGAGATTCATCGTGAAGTTTGCTCCGCTTATGGTAAAAATGTCACGAGTGACAGTATAGTTAGAAGATGGTGTCAGATCTTTCGAGAAGGGCGAACTAACATCCATGATGAAGATCGGAGTGGAAGACAAGCTGTTGCGACGAACGAGCTTATCTATAATGTCGACGAAAAAATTAGCGATTCACAATCACAGAAATGAGTGCTTTTTTTCCTCAAATTTCGAGGACAGTTTTGTATGAGGTTGTTACTGAACATTTAGGTTACCACAAATTTTGTTCAAGATGGGAGCTAAAACTTCTTACCGAAGAGCATAAAACACAGAGAATGGAATCGGCACTAACTTTTCTGACACGTTACGATGTTAAAGGTGAAGATTTCCTCAGGTATATCGTAACAGGTGATTGAATTGCCTATAACAACGTTGAAACAAAAAATAGTCAAAGCAGTGGTGTCGCTCTAGCTCGCCTACGAGGAAGCCCTTTTTTTGTAATTTATTTCATCTCTTTGACTACAGTAGCATAGAATAAGGTGATTGAATTGCCTATAACAACGTTGAAACAAAAAATAGTCAAAGCAGTGGTGTCGCTCTAGCTCGCCTACGAGGAAGCCCTTTTTTTGTAATTTATTTCATCTCTTTGACTACAGTAGCATAGAATAAGTCTACAATTTAAAGTAAAATAAAATCTTAATAAGTGGTCTTACATATGTAAGAGCGTTATTATTCATATATCAAATTAACACTGATATCTAATACTACTGCTATAAGAAGAGTACATAAGAAAATATGCAAGTAACAAAATATTACAAACCTACGCAATAATATAGAGTTTCACACTAATATTCCTGGGCTGAATAATAGACTTTCGAGATTAATAGGTTCCTAATACTGCATTCAAACATACCTAGTGGTAGCTGTCTATACTTAAGTGGTAATCTATTGTAGCTGATTGCCTGGTATTTAGGATTTTCTTCAGTAAATGCTAATCTATGTTTGTGAATTTCCAATATACGACTATTACGTGTACGATAATGGTGCTTCTCATTTAGTTTTGTGAAAATATTAAAATTTTGCTTGACATAAATTAATAATTTATAAATATATACACATGGCAATGGCGTAATGTTCATTTCCTTAATTAAGTTTTTACAACTTACTCTTACACTGATTTTGTTCATTAATCTAATTGCTTTCTCTTGAAGTCTAAAAATTCTTATTACTTCTATTGAACCATCCCAAACAAGTGTTACATATGTAAGTTGGGAATGGAAATGAGAAGAATAGTATGTTCTCACATGTATCTACCCTGTTGCGCAATTGACTTATTGCGTAATATACACCAGTCAATTTCTTTGCCAAGTAATCAATGTGCTCATTAAAAGAGCAGTTCTCATCTATATATACATCCAAAAATTTTGTCGAGTCTACCTGAGCCACAGCGCCCCCATTTTATTATTATTTAAGTACAAAGCATTGTTTTGAAAATACTTGTTCAAGATACTCAATGAGGTTTCCACTGCATGATTTACATTTTCATATTTATTACACGTTACCAGCAACGACGTGTCATCCGCGTACATCACTATTTTACTGTTTGCCGCATTATTTACATAAATTATGTAAAGAAACGGTCCCAATATGTCCCTTGATGTACTCCTCTCCCTATTTCACTTATATTCGATTTCATTCCCTTTACGTCCACATAGCTTTAAAGTGCCGTCAAACTTTTTCTGCGAGAACAGTTATGGTCACTGTCTTTTGGGACAAGAAAGCCGTCCTTTTCATAGACTTTATGGAACGAGGGACCACAATAAACACTGAAAGACAGTGTTACAGCATGGCTTAATTCACTGTCTCAATGTCTCAATCTTAGTGGCAACTATGTAGAAAAATAGCTGAAAGTAGTAGTTTCAAGTTGTATCTAATGTATTGGTATTATTGGAACTTTCTTTACGAATCGCCCTCGTATTATGATATGGTATTATAATAACAGAATTTTTTATCTTAACTGTTTGAAAAATATAACTCAGGAAAATGTTATTATTAAAAAAACAAGCGTATATTAAACAAATTAGATAATAAAGGAAGTTACCTTTATCCATCCTCACAGAAATCTTTAGTTGTGATTACTTTATGTTTTAAAACAATAGAAAAGTATATGATCATTACGTTAACTTTGAAATAACATTTTCTTAATTAAATTAAATTTAGAATGTAAAAGGAAAATTGTATTTTATTATTTGCGTTGTTGAATGGTTGAAAAATTAATTTGCTTGAACTGTTTTTCAGATGAAGCCATAGGACTTTCAATAACGTTGAAACATTTTCAAGATGGCCCATGAACAACCGAAATGAATGCGAAAATCGTCCTTCTATTGAAATCCATTCTCTTTCTGTTTTCTTATGTTACCGGAATCCTTACGAGGCCACTAACCGAAGACCGTAACTTCGGATGTACCTGGGGTGGCGGTGGAATAGGGGCTACGTTAAGGTGCGATTGCGTGCCAGAAGCAGAGGTTAGTAGTGATAGTAAAAATAAACATTAGTTTACGGATACCCGTAAGTTAATTACACATGTACAGGTTATTTATTCGAAGCAGTTCGTGTTTGTTAATATTATGTCGAACATATTACTCTTGGTATCGAGGAATGCAGTATCTGGGTGGTTCGAATACAGATATTTATTTTATCTTTGACGAAAGATAAACATCTGACGATGCTGTAAACGATTCGGGTGATAAAGACACGATATTTCAGCCTGGGGGTTTAATAAAAGTACATATATATATATATACGTAAATATTTTCTATCGCTTCAATATAGAATGAAATAGAATTAGAATTGATACCCTCATAAATATCATTTTCTTTCTTTCGTACGATAAACTAAATCCGTGTCTGTGACACATACTAAACTGTATAAAGTATCCGTAAAAATACATAAATAATTAAATAAAAAATATAAAGAAGCTTGATTGTGTTAGGGCACTATCGAATAAAGAATATAATGTTAAAAAACTGATAATAAGCATACATCAAGATAAATGTATAAATTTATTAAGAAAAGTAACTTTCTGATTTTTGCCGAAATCTTTCTTAATTTTAAGTAGTCGTAGTTGAATTAAGCAGTATGGTTTTTATACAAATCTGTAAATAAAGTGGAAGGGATGCTTAAAACTGTAACTGCAACAAATAATTACAAACGAAATACAAGGCGAGTTTTTTGATAGCAAAAAAAACATTATTTAACAAATTTACTTTTGCATGAAAGCCTGGACATTAATTTACTTTTCATCATAATTTTCACCCGGCTTCCACACCTCAGACCAGCGCTGTGTTGGATCTATCAGCGATTTCTCAGGGTGGTGCAGACCCAACACCTCCTTCTTCGTCGTCGGATGATGAGGATCTACCTGCTGCTTCCCCCTCTATTCCAACAATTAGGAAACCTGTGCCTGTATATTCGTGGGGTATAAAGTTTAGTGGTAATCCTAGAAAACTTTCTATTAACGCCTTTTTGGAGCTCATCAATGAATTGATGGTGGCTCGCAATTCCTCAGACACAATTTTATTTGATTCAGCTATCGACCTTTTCCGGGGTAACGCTCTTATCTGGTATCGAACTAACCAACATTTATTTTCGAGTTGGTCAGAACTTAAGGAAGGTATTCGTTCAGAATTCCTCGCTCCTGATTATGACGATTGTTTATTTGAAGAGATTAAGCATAGAACTCAAAGACCTCAGGAGTCTATTGGTCTCTATGTTTCCATAAGAAAAATTTGTTTTCTCGATTGTGTACCTCTGTACCAGAGGCAACACAACTTAAAATTTTGTTCAAGAATTTGTTACCGTTCTATCAGACTCAACTTGGGTTTCATCTGTAGCGCAATTATTGAAATTTAGCAAACGTCTTGAAGCGAATGGGGCTTCTGTTGAGCCATATGTGCCATCACCTTCTCGTAATCGTGCCTTAGAGCCAAACCTTGCCTGTATGACCATCTCTGAGCCTTCAGCTCCTTGCAACTATGTTGAAACTAAACGTCCTCCCCTCCTCTGTGGACAAGTTCATGTGTTGGAATTGCGGTACTGAAGGTCATCGTTTCAGTCAATGTAACCAGCCTCGCAAGAAGCATTGCTGTCGTTGTGGGAAACCTGAAGTTACAGTTGCAACCTGTCCTACTTGTTCGGCAAACGAACGTCAGACGCGTTAGAGAGCCGTATGGCGCGTCTTCAATCAAAGTCGGCGTATTTGGAACAGAAACGCAAGTTAGATTTCGTTTTGGCTAATGCTGTGGACGATAGCGACCTTATTTGAACTTCTCGATTTATGATAGAGTTTTCCTGGGCTTATTAGATTCTGGTGCCTCTCGAACCATTAGGGGTGGTCCGGGTTGGAACATTCTTCGTACTTTTAACGTTCGGTTTAAACCAGTTATTACCTTTGCTGCTGTGGCGAATGGACAAAAATGTCAACCTATTGGAGAGGGTTGGTCTTAAGAACAAAATTCGAATTACTAATGTTTTGAATATTATCGTACAACCAGCTTCATAGAAATCTGCCGCTTGATCAGTATAGCACTACTGCTGACCACCTTGTGTACGAACACATGATAGTCACTGGGCACTAGGCGAAGACTATCAAGTCATATGACGCGATTAGATTTTTAAATTGCCTTTTGTTATGGATTACAAGTTTATAAGTTCTCACAATATGTGTCGGCAAAAACAGTGTACATGATCTTTCGGTCTGAAATTGTTTGCTTAAATTTCACTTTCTTGGGTAATGTTGAATGTTTCTACTTCATGGACCGTTGTTTTGATGTCGGTGTAACGTGAGCAACCCAGCCCCCACCATCGGCAATTTGGCTTCAAAACATATCCTCTTTACCACTGTACCTCTCGAGGAAAGTCAAAGCGCTAGTTAAAGGATTAGTTTTGTGCAACAAACTGGGCATTTTTGTTATCCAGCGTGAGCACAACTTCCGACAATTTAAACGTTCTTCTTGACACTTCTTGAAACATTAGGAAACTCACTAGATAATGATGAAATTGTAAAGCATCTGTTTCCTAGAATTTTTTCGTAAACTTTTAGCACCAGATCAGCATTAACAAAGGACGGCCGCCCCTCGCTCTCATCCATTCCATTGTTCATAAAGTTCGTAGTCTTGATTAATTTGCCAGTGAATTTCAGTCGCTTTCACTTCTCTTTCACTTCCACAATTGCGTCTGTGGTTAGCCAATGCATATACTCGGGGCGCATACGCGAAATTGTGATCGCAACTCTACAGAAACTGAATTTCGAAGCAGTACTTACTTAAAAAACACGCCTCATGCTTTAATGCAATAATGAATTAGTGACTTTAAGAATAGAATAACTAGACAATTATTACAATAAGCCTAATTTATAATACTTATTTAAAGTGGTTATTTTAATAAACATATAAAATATAAAGTGAAATGGACGTTCTAAATTAAATGAATAATGATAGAAAGAGTAATAATAACTAATATTTTTTTTACATTTTAATTACTACTAAAAATATGAAAATTTCTACCACTGATTTTCTTTTATAATGAAGTTAATGGCATTGTAATATCGAGTGATCATAAAAGATTGAAGCAAATATTTAATTTGGCAACTCTGAGAAATCGACTTGCTTGATTATTCGTTTTTTGATGGGGTGGTGGTGTAGTATACGAGCAAATATTAGAAAATAACGATACTGGTGCTGTAGTACAAAAATGAAACATTTATTTAGACAACTTCAACAACTATCCTTCAAAGTACTCTCCATTTTATGCAATACACTTGTCCCATCGTTTTGTCCACTTGTCATAAACATCTGAGAAACCATTTTTTGAGAGTCTATTTAGTATTGAGCTCTAAATTCGACTAAAATGTTTGCCCTCTCAATTTTTTTTGTCTTCAGGAAACAAATGGAAGTCACATGGAGCATGGCTAGGTGAGTAGGAAGGTGAACCATAATTTCCACCCCCAATTCTTCAAGTGTTCGTTGACAAATCGCTGATCTGTGGGGCGGAGTATTGTCGTGATACAGGATCCAACCGATGTCTTGATTGCATACTTTGAGATTTTAATTCAGGGTCGTAATGATAGAACAAACTCTCGTCGCATGTAACCACATTGTTTAAAAACTGTGGATTATGTTGCAGTTGCCTTTTCCACTGCCGACAAATTGTCACTCGATTGGCTTTTCGTTCATCGGTCATCACTTTTGGAATAAATTTGCCGCGACCTTTCGGTACCCTAAATCTTCATGAATAATTTTTTGAGTGAAACCATAAGACAAATGAACAATGTGAGAAGTTCGATATATGGCAATCTGATGAAAATTTTGAATCAAGTAGTTAATTTTTGCAATTTTTTAATCAATCCGAGCAGTTGGTGGTCGCCCGCATCGAGGTTCATCTTCGACTGATTCACAACTTAATTATTTCTTATGCTACTCAAACGCTCAAACATCGTGATAAGCTATCATCTGAGTATGGAGTTTTAATCATTTCAAAAATTTCAGTTGGAGTTTTAACCAACCGAACACAAAATTTTATCGCATGTCTTTACTCCACTCTCGTTTTTTTTTGGATGGGTACGTCAAACACTGACAATTCAGTAATTAATTTGTAATAAACTTCAAAACTTAAATCAAAGCCTACTTGAGGATAAGTACATTAGAGATAGGGGTTTCATGTTCTATTCAGTGTGTTATAGAATTCTAGTTGTGAAAGAAGTTATAGTACCAGCCTTGTTATATTTTGATATACCTTCCTATTTTATATAAATATGGTTCAAATTACTTGTTTGACTTTTACATTTGTAAAATTTTCGACGAATTAAAATTTAAGAATCAGGAATGTCAACATAAAGCCGCAAAATTAGTGTCAGCTTAAGAAAAAAAATTCAATCATTGATAGTCATCCCGTTATAATAAATTAATACGATTGTACAAAAAATTATAGCATATCGATGCGTAACACACCGAGCGAATAAAAATGATACAAATATGCATCAACGTATCTGTACACATGGACATACACCATGTATTTAACCAGTGATCACTTTAACCGCAGACACATGCGTTTTTTATTTTTTGACATATTGAGCCATCTGGCCACGAGGTAATGAACTACACTAATATGCGTGATTCTTACCTCTTTTTGTAGTAGCTTAGACATTCAAGAGCAAGCCGCTTTTATTGGCGAGTCTCTTTTGTCCGTCAGATGTCACGAGATTATCTCTTGTCACCTGAGACGATCAAATTGTTATTACTTGGCAAAAGCGAACCTTTAGACGTCACTTCGTTAACCGGGATTGATGACGTCATAAGATGCAAACGCATGAGTTTGCGGTTGAAGTGACCACTGGAAAAATACATGATGTATGTCCATGTGGACAGATACAGATGTGTTTATGGATTATTTATATCATTTGTAATACGATTGTATTTTCCGCCAACTACAGCTTGAAAATTTAAATCCAATTTTCTTCCAATCAGGAGAAAATTAACTAAATATATAATAGATTTTGATTGTTTTATTTCACTTTGATATACGATGATAATGTGACGGAAGATTGACTTTTCAAATGTTGGCAACATATTCGCCATGATGAATATGTTGCTGACTTCACCAAAATTTTACTAAAATTTAGCCCAAATCTATCATATAGACAAATTTTAACAGTTGTTTCAAATAAATTATTTCTGGCTTTTGTGTTAATATTGGGAAGAAAAGGGTTTCGCGTCTTAATTAAATATTTTTAAGTGGGAAAACTATTAAAGAAACTGAGATGAATCTGCTTCTTACCAACGAATGATTTGTATGTGGTTCATTGCTTCCAAAAATGGTCGTATGATCAGAGAAGATGCTGAAGGTACAAGGCCTTCATTTACAACT
This sequence comes from Melolontha melolontha, assembly GCA_935421215.2. Classification (NCBI taxonomy): domain Eukaryota; kingdom Metazoa; phylum Arthropoda; class Insecta; order Coleoptera; family Scarabaeidae; genus Melolontha; species Melolontha melolontha. Next base: position 182,940,761 of record OW285235.1, read on the forward strand.
TTTATACGATTGATAATAAAGTTTATACCATTACCAAGAGCGAGCGCCGATTAAAAATGTGTGAGATAGCTAATGAGGTGAATGAATATCTCTACAATTTTTTACATCAAAATAAAAATATGTAAAGCTAACTTCCAGATGGATGCCATGTTTTCCTACTGTTGAGCGTGTTACAAGTTTAAATGACTGTATGATTAGATTCAAACGAAATCCAAGAGAATTTTTTCGTCAATATTTCACCGTAGATGAAACCTAGATACATAATTATATTCCAGAGGCAAAAACACAATAAAAAAAATGGATATTTTTCTGATAAACGTGCTCAGAAGAAAGCAAAAATTGTATTTTTGGACAATAAGAAGACAATAACTCATCAATATTATGCTGATGTAATGATACGTTTCGCTGTCGAACTGAAGAAAAAACGACCGCTTTTATTTAGCAAAAAAGTTTTGTGCATTAGCATAACGTGCGCTCTCATTCTTTTGCTAGGGCAAGCGCTAAATTTATCTGATTAGGATACGAATTGGTGCCTCATCCACCAAATTCAGCAGAATTGTCTGCGAATTATTTTTTTTCCTTGTTCCCTAGTTTAAAAAATGGCTTGGTGGAAAAAGATTCGGGACAAATGAGGAGGTAATAGCTGCAACGAATACCTATTTTGAGGACCTTCCGAAAAATTAGTTTTTAGACGACCTATAAAAACTGGAAAATCGTTGGACTAAATGTCTAGAATTGGGTGAGAATTATGTTGTAAAATAAGACATATTTTGTATAAAATAAAAACAGTTTTAATGTAAAACTATTATTAAAACTAGGGTGCGGAGAAATTATATTGTGTGAAAGTATCTTGCTAGACATGCAGACACGAGTTTCATCTTACTACAGAATCATCAGTACATGCTCCCGGAGATGCTTTCGCCAAAAATAACACCCTAAATACAATACAAAAGTTATCAAGACAGAGCGTACAAGAAAATTTAGCGCTGCTCATAACATCACAAACGCCAAACCAACGATCGCTGTCTTTATAACAAGTGCAAGACTAAGCCAAGGATTTCCATCTGATGGATACAACCGCAACTTGCGGAAACTGTATTAAAGTGCGTCCACTCGATATCGGACACAACCGATAGCGTATACATCAAAGTACTTTGAAACATACTTGAGTAGGTAGAGCCTCACCAAATTTTGTATGCCGTTTCGGCAAGTTGCCGTTGTATCCGTCAGATGGAAACCCCTGGCTAAAGCCTATATTACATCTGTCGATAAATTGTCCGATAATTTGACCGTCTTTTGGCTCAATAAGTCGTCGATTTTTAAACTCGATTTTATAACGAAATTGAATTCGTCCAGTTTTTTTTAGAAGTTTGGCAATGAAATTTGACAATTGGTGTATATTTTATTTTCTTACAATTATTATTAATTTTAAACATATTCCCAGGATATTATAGAAAAAGTAGGAAAGGCTTTTTGTTTTATTTTGTACTTTTCCTAAACACTAACCTACACGACTACTCTAACAAATTTATGTAGAGACTATTTATATTTATTTTACGCTTATACGAACAACGAAATGCTACTAGAAATCACTAAAAAAATCGAGGGTAAAATAGACCATGTTTTATTTTCCTCGATTTATCGACGATCTTTTTGCCTCGATAAATTGGCGTAAAGCTGATAATTTACATATGCCGGTAATCGAAGATCAACTTGTAGACAAAATCAATAGATGTAATACAGGCTTTAGCCTTGCACTTGTTATGAAGATAGCGATGGTTGGTTTTGCGCTCGTGAGCAGCGCTGGGTTTTGATAACTTTTGTAATATAGTAAGGGTGTAGTATAGTAAGGCTTTCGGTGAAAGTATCGCTCCAGCGGCATGTACTGATGATTCTGAAGTAAGATGAAACACATGTCTGCATCTCTGGAAAACGACTTTCACACAAATATGAACTTGTATTATGTTCTCCACACCCGATTTTTAATAATATTTTTATGTTATTAAAAATGTTTTTGTTTTACACAAAATTTGGTGAGTTTTTACACCAAATGTGTTTGACATTGCCATATTTAAGTAACCTATGATGTTTAACATTTTGTTGCGAAAAAAACTTGAAATATTTTTATAATTCTTATACTATAGTTATTATTTTCTTCAATTAAGATATCATTACTTAAACAAACAATAAACTCGTATTAACTGTTAGTGTATTTACTTTTTAAAGGCATTTTAATGGTTATTGAATTACAAAAGTAAACAGTTAGGTAATTAAGAATCGATACATTATCGTCTTTATGCGTAATATTAATACACAAGAAAATATCAATAGATTCTTTATAATTCATTATCGAAAACGTATCAAGTAGTATCAACTGTATTAGTAAAATATATTTTAACCTTTAAAATCTAAGGTGGATCCAATAAATATAAAAATTTACGTAATAATTCTTTTAGAGAAAGTATGTAAAATACCGTCATTTATTACAGTGAAAATTAACGGCCATGTTTAGATGTTATATAACTCAATACTGATATAATGTAAAAGACAAGAAATCATTTTATTCTGCTTTTAGTTTATTATCGTTTATTAACAACTAGAGTCAACGGCTAATGCACTTTAAACCATAAAATATAATATTTAAGGCACAAGTAATATTTATTCAGTAAATTCCTCATACATTTCTAGAAGCAGTTCATATTTAAACAACGAAGTCCTTCACTTAGAAAGACAATAATACCCGAGCGATTATCTGTACAAGGTGTATTGGCGTGAATAGGGAAAATATTGGCGGAATATATTTACCGATCTTATTGAAATTTTAAGAAAAATGTGCTTTGGTGTAACAACGAAGTTATTAGAATTTTAAATAGACAGAATTAAAAATTGAAGGAATTTATATACAGTGAAATCTCCCTAAAATGAATACTCTCTTAGGCGGATATACTCGTATTTCATTAAAATTTAATGTTCCAGCTCACAAATTACTAAAAAAATCTGATATGTCTTAGTTGACGAAAGTCTTAAAATATGCTAAATTAAGGCTTTATTGCTATTAAAAATTGTTTTAAATTGTATTATAAACGTTTATTATCGTACAAGAAATAAGCAATCGTCGAATGCGTGTATGTTCCTTATTAAAAATAAATATCAAAATTGCAGAATATGATTTGATTAATAAAATTAATAGACATTTTATAATTAGAATTATTTATTTTGAGTGAAACACAAAATGAAAACTTTCTCAAATTGATGAAAACTGTTTTTGTAAAGTAGTATTTACATTATCTTCTTTTGCTATTTATTCATTGTGATTATGTAATGACATAGTGGATCGATAAATGGTTCAGTAATTCTGTTCAACCGCTGCATATTTTAATTGTGGTTTCAAGGTAAGCTACAGTTATGAGATACAATATCACTTCCGCCAGTCTCAAAAAGTGACTATTCAAAATTAGTATCATGTACGTAATATGTACGAGATAAGCGCCTTATGATCTCGGCCTGACAGGGTTTTATGTACGAGGGATGTCCGGTTCCAAAGGTACGATTGTGTGACACACCGCCTGCGTCGCTCCGATCAGGTTGAAACTTGCACGCATTTTAGATGCGCATATGTATTGCATAGGTGGCCTTAGGTGGCTTTAGGTTCAGTACGTGTGCAGTGACAGCCGCCGCACAATGTCAGTTCCGATTGAAACATACTCCAAGTTTGAAGTGCGAGCGGTTATTCGTTTTTTTGCATGCAAATAATGAAACACCTACCAAAATTCATAAGAAAATACGCTAGACTTATGGAGAAGGCGCTAAGAGTCGAAAACAAGTTAACGTTTGGTGTAAACTGTTCAAAAGTGGCACACAGCTCTGAACGATAATCCCGAAGGTGTGCGAAAAAAAACCATCAACAGCGAAAACAGATGAGAATCAATTAAAGGTCGATACGCTGATTCGAGAAGATCGTCGGTTGAAAATACGGGAAATTGCTCCACTGACCGGCATTTCTAAAAGCACTATTCATGAAATCGTATCTGAATTACGCTATTGAAAAATGTTCGCGAGATGGGTACCAAAACTGTTGATCGACGAACACAAAATGCAACGAATGGCGGCGGCAATGGAACTTTTAACGCGCTAACATTAAGAAAACGGATTTCTAGGGTCTATAGTTACAGGAGACGAAACATGGGTATACCACTATACCCCCGAATCAAAAAAAGACTCGATGACGTTGAAGCATCCGAGTTTATCAACACCGAAAAAATTTAAAGTTCAGCAGTCTGCAAAAAGACAATGGCAACTGTGTTCTGGGATATGCAAGGCATTTTGCTCATAGAGTTTTTACCACCGAAAACGACAATCAGCAGCGATATTTATTGTCAAACTCTTGAAAGACTACACCAAGGCATTCGACAGAAACGAAGAGCAGTTTGAAGTCGAAAGGACAACAGGTTCACAGGCTGACCTAGCTTCTTTTGATTTTCATTTGTTTGAACCGTTGAAATCTCATTTGTCAGGTAAAAGGTTTGAAGACGATGACGAACTTCAAGATGAGGTACGGCAGTATTTTAGAAATTTGGTCGCACCTTTTACGAAGAGGGTACACAGAAGCTTGTGCCTCGCTCGGATAAGTGCCTTAACATTGGCGGCGATTATATTGAAAAGTAGCTAACAGTTCACGCTTTTACTTAGTGCATGTTTGATTTCTATAAATAAAGTAGTATGTCTGTAGTAACCGGACATCCCTCGTATGTATCTATTCAAACGTATTCAAAGTATGTATTCAGATAACGTCATTTGTGCATGAAAATGTCTCAGTTAACAAATATTGAATACCGTACGGTCATTAAATTTTTAACAAAGCAGGGGAGTATACCTAATCAAATTAAACAACGTTTAGACCGGCGTTTATGCTGAAAGAGCGGGCAAAATATTTTCGGTTGGGGCAAGGATTCCTTGAAGATGATGAGCGTACCGTCCCTGTCAATTGAAGTGGTAACGCCACAAAATATTTTGTTTATTGAAGAATTGGTATTAGTAACTGTTTTGAAAGTGAAGGAATTATCGGCAATGTCTAAGATTTTTGAAATACTTAATTGTTGAAGGAGATACATGTTGTTTTAGTTTAGTGTTCGTCGAATGGTCTGCATTACCATTTGTAGGTGACTTACGGGAAACTGACGTTTTTAAAATAGATAATATAAAGGCGTTAGTGGTGGGAGGAAGAAGGTGGAGGGGTCATACGCGTCGGCATGACTTACCGTTTCAGTTACAATGGAGCAGTGGACAATACAGCACCGCATATTCGCGTACGATACTTTTGTCAACAATGGCGAATCTGTTATCATAACACAACGAATTTTCCGCCGGCATTTCAATATCCGCTGGAATAGCGCGGTTCCAAGCCGCAATACAATCCTGAAATGGGTGCAAACGTTGAGAACAACAGGGAATATTGCAAAGAAGAAGCCGTCAGGCCCTGCAAGAACAGCGAGAACGCGCCCGAAGAAAACATCGACGCAGTGAGAGAGGCAATGAACAGGAGCCCAAGTCGATCTGCACGGCGACATACACGTGAGTTGCAGTTAAGCCGTGATTCTGTGAGAAGAATTTTGCGCTTGGATTTTAAATTTCACCCATATAAAATGCAGGTTGTTCAGAAGCTCAACGAGAGGGACTATGTTGAACGCGAAGACTTCGCCGTACGTATGCAAGTGTTGTTTGAGGAAAACCCAATAGTGATAATGAGCGATGAAGCTCATTTTAGCTTGGATGGCTCAGTAAATAAACAAAACTTTCGTTACTGGGCCCCACAAAATCCTCGCATTACCCGTGAAAGGCCTCTTCACTCCGCGCGTGTAACCGTATGGTGCGCGGTTGCGGCTTTTGGTGTTATTGGACCGTATTTTTTTGATGAGAATGGCGTTACGGTGACCGTGAATTCAGAGCGTTACATTCACATGTTAAATACGTTTTTTCTACCTGAACTACGAAGAAGACAGATAAACCTCAGAAATGTTTATTTTCAGCAGGATGGTGCCACAGCACACACTGCAAATGCATCAATGGAAGTTTTGAGAAACATGTTTCCTGGGCGCCTCATTTCTCGTTTCGGTGACGTGCCGTGGCCCCCAAGATCGCCGGACTTGTCGTCTTGTGACTTTTTCTTGTGGGGGTACTTGAAAGAACGTGTTTATGTTCACAAACCCCGTACTTTAATTGCGTTGCAAGATATCATTACAGAAGAGGTGCATGCGATTGACCAAGAGCTATTAGCACGAGTTTGTGAATGCATTTTGGCAGAGACTTGAAATCTGTATTCAAGCGGACGGCCGTCATTTGAGTGATATAATTTTCCATAAATGACAATGTTACATTAAATGGTAAATATTAATCTTTCGTTTTGTAAAAATAAACTTCTTCTTTATTGAAAAACAATTGAGTAATGTTCATTTGAAAACCGTCAGTTTCCCGTAAGTCACCTGTATATGTATATAAGGTTAGTGCAAGATGGATATCACTTCGTTTTGCTCCTCAACATCAGGGTTGTGTTGAACGTGCGCGCTCGTTTTTAAACATGGAATTTTGGGGGGAAAAATGGATGAAACAAAATAGTTCTGTATTATGATAGTCTATCTAAAAGGGATTCGATGGAATGGCGGCAACCAGACAAACTTCCTATAAAGACCGAAATAGTTTAATCAACGAAAAAGATTATGGTTACAATAGTTTTGGATTGTAAAGGAATTTTACTGATTGATTTTAAAGATTACAATGCAACTGTCAACAGTAAATATTATGCTTGTTTGTTGCGTAAATTGAGAGAGAATATTCGCGAAAAATCTCGACGAAAATTGTAAAAGGGTGTTTGATTTACTGCATGACAATGCACCCGTTCATACTGCTGCAGTTTCACAAGCTGAAATTCGCAAATTTGGTTATCGAAAAATTTAACATCCGTCCTATAGTCCTTTCTGATTTGGCTCCTAGTGATTATTGGCTTATGTTCTTATCTTATGAGACATCATTATTATGACGATATTGTGCTACAAATGCAATATTTTGGAGGAAAAATATCAGATTGTTTACAAGTGTATGGAATTATTAATTAATCATACTAATCAATACATTGAAATTAGTGGAAATTATATTGAAAAATAAAAATTATACAATTTTCAAAAGTTTATTTTTTATCAGGTTCAGAACATATGGCGCTTACCTCGCAAGCGTAAGATGATTGCTATGTTTACAACCGCTAGCGTCTAATTTAAAATTAATTACACTGTTTGTCCTGGAACGAAATATGATCATTTTTAAGTCATTTATCTAATCTAGTTAATCAAACCATAGCATTCATAGGAAGTTTATGAGTTAAATTTTTATCACTAAAAGACTACTCAAAACTTGTAAATTGTTATCGTAACAAGTTTAGGTCTATTATCGGGATAAAATAAAACAAATTTTAATGAATTCCAGTCTTTACTTTACACCGTAACGATCGTTTCGCTCCAACCTGGTCTTCATCAGACATATAACTAACTTATGGATAAATTTTAACACCGATCGTTACGGTGTAAAGTAAAAAAGTGAAATTCATTAAAATTTGTTTTATTTTATCCCGATAATAGTTATAATGGAATTTCATCAAGTAAAGGCTGAAACAATCCTATACAAGTTTAGGTCTATAGGCTCCCAAAAGAACAGGTCCACTATGACTAGGGGCACGAGATATATTAATATGGTGTCTGGCGCTAAGCATTGAATGCTCATTAATACATATACTTCAAAGTTTCCGCATTTTATAATAAACTATTGTGTTCATTTTAACAACCTCATTGGAATTAAGGTCGAAAAAGGCGTCATTAATGTTCCAAGCGGATTTGCACTCTAGTCACCTACTAGCTAAACTACTAGCCTACTAGCTAGATAATTCGGTATAAAGAGTATAAAGCACTAATGAAACTACAAAATAAATTCAGGTTCAGCTAGAGGATCTATTTTAAAAATCAAAATTTTAAATTTTATTTATATAAATTTAAATAACTTGACTCAGATCATTCAATAGAAGGAGCAATAATTTATTTGAGCAGTTTAGTCTTGAAATTAAAACAAAAAATACGAAAATTATAGGACAATTTCACTAAATGGACATAACCAAATAATTATTATATAATGTATTACAGTGAAGAATAATTTATAATATTAAAAGCATAATTCTAAAAGTGCCAACGCTGCTGTAATTATGTATTTAGGATTTGTAATCTACACGTTGTGGATGTAATGTTCACGTCAGGGATATTAATTATTGGCTTTGCCTAAAGCACAAATAGATTACAAAGGGTCCAAATTGAAATTGTGATGCTGTTATTTAACAGATACTCATTAAAGAACAATGTCCCAATTCCATCTTAATTAGCTTTAATTATTGTGAAATTAATCTAAACATTAATCTTGAATAAAGAATTATTATATAGTCAATATGAATTATATAAAACAAAAAAATAACTTTTCCGAAATTATTGTTATATGTAAAATCAATATAAAATAATTACGTGTTAAAGTATATCAAATAAGTACGTATAACGAAATTTTGAAGTTTAATACCAACAAGGTGTTTGTAAATAGCAGCGAAATTTGAAAAAAAACATGATTCCTTGAGTCACTCTGAGCGAAAATGTTTCTAGACCAATATTTCTGAACTCGAACAAATTTTCAGCTATGCAAGTTATTCACGCTATACGGCACGTAATATTGTGGCCAAAATACTTGACTTTCAAAAAGTTTCACTTTTGGGATATATGGGGTCTATTATGGTTACTTTTAAAATATTTTCATATTATATAGGCTGTTCCAAAAACCCCAAAAGTATCAAAGTTGTGTTTTTTCAAATGGAACCCCTTATATATTATTGCATTTTTGTATTCTCCGATCAAAATAAGTGTCTGTTTTAATTAGGTTTATAATACCTAAACCTTAAGGTTTTTTAAATAATTGAATTTTGTCATAATCTAACCTAATTTTTATGTTTCAAATAATTAAGAAATATTTAAGTTATGTAAGCTAAATTTATAGTGAAGTGTAACAATAGATCATATTTTATATCCAAATTATAATAAACTTGCCATCTTATACAACAATTAAAACTAATCAATTAAGAACATTAAGCCAAAGAAGGTACTAATAGGCACTTGATAGGACCAGAACCTGTATGTGGAATCGCTAAGGATTCCGCTAAAATGGAGATCTGGTTATGGCTAGAAAAAGAATATAAAAATAAATGGAGGTCAACGGAAGGTCAACTCCATACCAAAACACTACTAACGGAGCTGGATGGAAAGTTTTCAGCGAACCAAATTCGTAGTAACAAAAAAGAAATAATTACCGGCTTAATAACCGGACATTGCCCTTTACGGAAGCATCTGTACAGCATGGGCTTGGTTAGCGAGTCCTGGTGTAGATGTGAAAAACTAGCCTTCATGTAATATGCACGTGTGAGAAACTGGAGACAGAAATATTTCGGGAGAGATCTATTGGATCCCTCGAGTGTACTCAAAGTTCCCCTGAGGAGGATAGTGGCTTTTATCGAGGACACAAGACTAACAGAGTGGAACTGAGAGATCTATTGGAGATAGTACAATGAGCAGTGTGCTGAAGTGTGAACGTTCTGGCGTCCAACCCAAAACAAGAAGAAGAACTTTAAGTGGCTATAACTTGATTAATTAAAGAGAACGCCATATTTTTTAACTTACCAGCAAATGCACTTTTTAATTACCTATCGAATAGTATTTATAGGTCAAGCTTTAAGTCTTTGAGTTTTTATAGAATACGCTTAATAATTATTTTTCGCACCATTTGGTGTTTTTTAAATAAAAATTCTAATGTATTTAGTTCCCTATTGTATTTAGAAATGTCTGATAATTCATTTAGTCTGACATTTTAGTCTACAAAGTGTGGTTTTGCTATAGTGGTATTACTTTTTGTAATTGTGAAAGAAATGGGGAATTGTAGGTCGTTATTATTTGAATATTTTTGTTGTATTGTTTGGTCAACATGAAGATTTACACAAAAGAAAAGCGTATTGATATGATTTTTATGCTTGGAGAATGTCATCAAAATTGTTTATTAACTTCTCGAGTTTATGCTCAAAGGTTTTCCGAAAGAAATCACCCTAAACCAGCCATTTTTGAGACACTATTAAACCAATTCAAGGAAAGTGCAAGTGTCGGTTAAGAAACCCATTACATGGAAATTTGTTACTGAAGATGAAGAAAACGTTTTTACTGTAGTTGGTTCAGTTACCGAAAATCCCAATATTAGTCAAAATCAGATATCCAAAAATACTTAAGTCAAGTATTTTGGGATAATTAAAAATTAGTGAAAAGCTATTTCCATCAACGAGAACGTACAGACGCGTTTCGCTTTAATTGAAGCTTATCAATGTACGGTATCTCAAAGACAGTCACAGCTTTTCACTTCTCTACTTTGTGTATATATACACAGACGCGTTTCCCTTTAATTGAAGCTTATCAATGTACGGTATCTCAAAGACAGTCACAGCTTTTCACTTCTCTACTTTGTGTATATATACACAGTAGAGAAGTAGAGAAGTGAAAAGCTGTGACTGTCTTTGAGATACCGTACATTGATAAGCTTCAATTAAAGCGAAACGCGTCTGTACGTTCTCGTTGATGGAAATAGCTTTTCACTAATTTTTAATTATCCTAACAACCTGTAAGATCGTAGTCGCGACGAGGTGTGTTATACATGCTAGTACAAACTTGGTTTGTCGGATTGTAGTTATTAATGCATCACATAAGGCGACATTGACATGTAAAAATGAGATTTAATATTCATTAATTCTCATTTGCAGTAAAACCAAGTATTTTGGCTACAATATTCCGTGCTGTATAGCGAGAATAACCCTGTATAGAGGTCATCATTTTTTTAAATTAAAGAAAATAATGGCTTCAATAGAACTGGTGTTACAGCTGGTTTCGGTCGTCTACTGTGGGGATCATCTTCTAAGCTGCTCCTGCCACACTTAAATTCATTTCCCCATTTTCTGACGGTTGTATATGTACGAAAATCCTCTCCTTGCCATTCTTTAAAAGATATTTAATCACTGTACAAACGTTCAAAAGTATCCATTTACACTTAGCAGGCTAAAATTTAAAAAATTGTCTACGAAACACGTTTTGTCACAAATTTATCAAACACTAACAGTAAACTGACAAGGCATCGGTTATCAAAATGTGATTTGTATGTTTTTTATTTCACGGCCTAGTCTAAGCGATCGCGCAAATAAGTCAACCCGCCCTCGTAAATGTTGGAAATGTCATCACCCAGCTAAAACCCCAGAATTAAATCTGTTCTTTATGTCAAACACGTTAAAAATATTTGGCGTATTTCCAATTGCTTCCCATATGCCATAATTCGACGTCTAAGATCGTCAATTAGTAGGGTAACTAAGAAAGTAGATACTTGACCAAAATTCCATAAGATTTAGCATGTCACTCTTATTCCCTCCACTCTTTTTTTTTCGCTGGTTTACCTGTTTTTTATCCGTCCAGATTTATTCTATACCTGTTGATTATCTGTTAGAACCGGTTTTATCTGTTCATACCCGTTCCTGGGCGTTTGAACTTCACACGTGTTGTAACGTAGTCACGTGAGTGAAAAAAGTGGAGAGGATAAAAAGTTAAATTAGATTCCTTTGTTAAATCGTATGGGATTTCGGTCCCGTCTTCTCTTAGTTCCCCTGCTGTCAATATTCTATTTTAAGTTATTGTATACCTATTAACGATTAAAGATGACTCCAGAGGAAGAAATCTATTGGATTTTGGTCGCGAGACCTTGGCTATTAAGATTAAAGTCTTTCCCGTTTTATTCACTCAGTGATCGTTTGGCTGAATTGCGTTGGGGTACTGTCATATATAAATCACGTATCTTGTCTTTTTTGATTATGTTTTTCTTATAGAAGTGCAGGAAGGTTTTCTACGACTATATTATTCTAATTAGCCTCTAATGCAGAAAAAATGATCCCTTTCAAATAATCGCCCATGGTATCAACTCGCGCGTTTACCGAGTAACGATGATGATGAATGATGACTAAAGACGGCAGACTATGTGCCAGACAGACAAGAATAATTTCACCATGTGTACTAAATATTGTTTTGGATACTATAAATTAATAATATAAATATGTTTTGAAGGTGCATCTGTTATTGCCAATAATACCACTTTTTCTTTAGAATAAATGTTTCGTTCGTTGTTAGAAATACAAAATAATGTTTTTTTTATTTTGATTTAGAACTGTAAAATATATGTTCAAATTCTGTTACCTCTTTGATAAATGCATGTATGGAAATATTTAGGAAACTAAATATAAACTATAACTACTAAATATATGTTTTTCTGCTCCGATATGTAAACAAAGCGAGAGGAATGAAAAATAATATTTAGTACAGATGGTGAAATGATTCTTGTCACCATGCACCGGGCACATAGTCTGCCGTCTTTAATGATGACGAATCCTTCTTATACCGTGTAGATTTTCGTAGGCCACCACTTGACTATTACGAAAACATCTAATTATGTTTCAAAAAAAGTTACCTTCATCAATAAACAGCACACAAGGCAAAGTGCAAGGTTTTATCCAATAATATTAAGAAGTTATTGGTAGAATTCACTGTTGGTGGAACATCTCGTAATAAAAGGTACGTACATTAGTTGAACTAGTGAGAACGAACTAACATCGGCAGTAGACATCAAATCTGGAATACGCCAGGGGGATAGTCTAAGCCCACTACTGTTTAATCTAATAATGGATAAAATTATAGGAGCAGTAAAAAATGTGGGACAAGGATACGGGCTTGGAAGAAAACAGATAAAGATTCTGTGTTATGCAGACGACGCAGTCCTGATCTCAGATACGGAAGACAATTTACAGCGTATGACATACACTTTTAAAACAGTGGCGGAAACCTATAACATGCAGATATCAACCTCTAAGACAAAAACTTTAGTAGTGGCAAGGGAGCCCAGACGATGTAAAATCGTAATTGGGGATGAGATAATCGAACAAGTTTCTAAGTTCGAATATCTAGGAATAGAAATATCCAGCTGCGGAGACCTAAGAGACAGTGTTCGAAGACAAGCTAATAGGGCGGCTTATGTTTCGGGATGCCTGAGGGATGTTATTTGGCGGAATAAAGATATGAGACTGGTCGGAAAAGTACGCATATATAAGGCATGCATAAGACCAATACTTGCATATTCAATAGAAACGAGAGCCGACACAGCAGAAACAAAAAGGATGCTTAGAACAACGAAAATGAAAACATTGAGGTCGATAGCGGGGAAAGCACTGAGAGACAGAATCCCGAACAACCAAATACGGAATCAATGTGGTGTACACGATATTGTACGGTGGGGCAGACAGAGGAGACGGGAGTGGAACCAGCATGTAACACGAATGGATTGCGAGAGATTAGCCCGAACAGCAAGGGATCTAAAGCCAATGGGCACCAGACCACCGGGAAGGCCCTTCAAAAGATGGCGAGATAGTTGGCAGTCTACGTCACAAACATGACTGCAGCACTATGAAAGAGATCGGATAAGAACAGGCCTAAGGCCTAATATAAGAAGAAGAAGAAGAGAAGAAGAAGAAGACATTAGTTGTTCTTTCAAAATTGTACAAACTGTTATGTGACTAAAATTTAAAGTGTTAGCAATTTTTCTCGTAATTGTTCCTAAATTTGCATGAATATGTTAAAGGATTTCTTCATCTAATCTAGTGAGAGTGTCCAAGCTACCTACGAGTTTTTTGTAAACAGACCATTTTACAAAGACGCTGCTGTAGACGAGCAAACATAGTATGATGGGGCATTACGCGGTCAGGACCAGGATACACTTCTTCATATAAACGCTGCTTGGCTTAACGAATTTTCCTTAGCTCGACCAAACACAAAATGCATATCGATAAACTCATGATCTGTGTAATCATTTATGATAGTAGTAACCAATAATGATAGTAATTATTAAATAAATGTCTGCTAAAAATCAGTACAAGATAGGACATGTGCGTGTGCATAGGAACATTATTTTTCGCACTTAACAAGAAGCAGGTTGTACAAAATTACAGATAACGTTTATTAGTTTGAAAATTATTACGTAATCGATTAATTTAATGAAATTGATTTTAAGTAAATAAGAAGCAGCGTGTTTTGATTTATAGCTGCATAGGGTTGGAATTGGAAGGTTTATACAGCTCATTTTCCAACAAGAACATATGGAAAAATGCCTCAAAAGAAAATAAAAAATACAAAATTATTAAGAATTACTATTTTGAAGATAGAAGCTGACATATTGGAACCAATTACAAGGACGGATTGATATATAAGGTCTCCAATAACACCATTATGTGAGCAGTGGAGATAGAAACAAACTCTAACCTGCAAACAGTTATTTCGAGAATCTCGTCTTAGCATATAATGTTTCATTTTCCAGTGTACCATCGTTGAGTAACAGTGTTATATTTATCATGAGTTAGATTTCTAAGATCATACCAAGCATGGTTTTCTTATGAACATCACCAGCGAGGACGTATCTTGGGTTAATTATTAAAAACAAGCAGCAGTCAATGGAATACCGTCGCCTTGATTCTCCACGTGTACGAAAATTCAAAAGAGTTCCATCAGCGCAGAAAGTCATGCTTACCATTTTCTGGCATAAAAGGAGATTCATTCATATCTAATATCTACCGAAAAGATCAATAATTAATTCAATAAGATACTGCTAAACTACAACACTAAATATTCGTATCCGTAGAGTAAGGTCGGACAGAACGAATTTTTTCTTGTACCACGACAACGCCAGACAGAACTGTAGCAACTAAACCATGAAAACTGACGAGCTTGAAAATCACGGTTGTTTCGCGCCCCCCGTACAGTCCTGATTTGGCACCTTCAGATTTCTGATTGTTCCCAAAATTGAAGGAGGTATTGAAAAGTCAGCATTTTTCATCAGATACTGAAGTTCAGGCCTCTGTTCGCAATTGGATCCACAGTAAACAAGAGTTTTTTCATGGGCGAAATTGGGAAATAGACTCAACAAAATGTGTTATACTAGATGGTGATTATGTGGAAAAATAATGTATATTGGTAGTACAATAAATTTACATCATTTTGAGATTTTGCTTTTATTATTTTGTCTTTTCTTATTCTTATTTTATAGAGTTGAGACCTTATAGATCAATCCGCCGTCTAAAGTGTTTCAAATAAAACATTAAAGTTTACGAGAGCTTATCTACTTTTGTAAATAATTTTCAATAATATTCTTGTTATCTCACAGATACACTTTCCTTAAAAATCATCCACAATAAGACTGTTCAAAAAAAGTATTTTTGTGTACATTTTTATCACAATAAACAATAATATACAATATAAATTTCTTTAACTGTTAATATATTAATTATCATTTAAATTATTACAACACTGTGCAAATCACATGAGTGTCTGTGTTAAAAAGTATAGACCATGTTCGCAACTGGGCAGCTGACAAACATCACCAAGGTCATTTTTCATAGTGTTGGCAATAGGGTGGTAAATATATATGAACATAAAATGACATGTGTATTCCCGGTATTAAATTTATTAGCGAGTTTATTGCATAAGGCCGCCAGATGTGTTTTCTGATAACGACCAGATAAGTTGTAAAGAGGACAAGCAGACTTTATCATATTTTTTTACTCATGACTAACACTATGTATGTATGATATAAATTTATTAAACGAACATAAATTAATTACAACGTTTTTAACAATTTTCTCTTATTAAAACATTACCGAAAGCATGCTTTAGAAACAGATAGTAACTTAATTATTTTTTAATCTATAAGATACTATAAGTGAAATAAGTGGAAATTGAAGATAAAAAATATGTTATGAATAATTTTTATACATAATAAATTTAAGTGTATAAACAATAATCAATTTTTAAATAAATCTACTGAAAGGGTCTGTTTTTGGTTTCTTGGAAAATATGTAAATTAGCAATCGCTAAAGTGATTATTAAAATTCACAGCTCTTACGTTTAAAATACACGTAAAATTCACAATGCGGCTTTAAATCTGTATTGTGCTTGCAAATCTGAAAGATATAGTTCAATAAAATTTATTTGGGCAACAGTTCATTGGGTGACTGCCAAAAGGAAAGCGAGTTGGTTATGATTGAAAATTTGTCTGATGCTTTTTAAGTGAAGAATGTTTGGGAAATTTAAGAGACAAATTAAATTTAAATGATGAAATTATCCTAGTTCAGCGGTTTCCAATCTGGAGTACGTGCTGGGTACATGAAATAATTTCAGTAATGGCGGAAAACAGCAGAATATAATGATAAAATTATGGACGTTAACTTACCACTTTATTTTATCACACAAGATCGCATATGAGTACGAGAGAGAAAAAAGGTTGGGAACCGCAGCGGGTTCAAATTTGCTCAAACACTTTTGAAACGTTTAATTATGAGTGGTATAATAGTATATTAAAGAAGAAATTTCACGTTTTAAAGCACGAACTCAAGTTTAAAGAACGCGTGGCGAAGCTACAAGTTTTTTAATGAATGAATGCTTAATGTCTTATGAAACATGTTTTTTATGCTATTTTTGCAATTAGCTTTGTTAATATATTTTTTTTAAGTGAAAATGAGAAATTTGATAATCTAGGGAAATTTTATGATAGTTGGTAACGTCCGCGTATATTTAGAATAAAATTTAAATTTGTGAGTTTAGTTGCATATGGTTGACTTAATTTAACTGCCATTTCATTATTCAACATAAAATATTAGTTATTGTATTGTAAATATAATTACCGTATGATAAAATATTGTCAGTTTAATCATAACCTTAAATTATCACTATGACTACTGACTTACAGACGTAGTGTGACCAACTTAAAACTGAATCCGCTAAATGTTCGATGCTTTAATGATTTATAAAAGCACCCATTTTGAGTGCTTTAATAAGTTACTTAGCAACGCTAATTGCAAAATATATGTAAAGTGCCTATCTACACGGTCTATACCATCAAGTTTAGAATTCTGCGCATTTGACGAGATACCTGCGATCCTGTTGGTAACAAATTTAACCAAGAGAAAAAATATTAATTGGAAGATATATTGTAATAATATTTATTTATTCATTTACGTAATTATTAACATAAAAAACTGTCAGATTTTGTGCATGGAATTGTACAATAGTCTTCATATTCTCGAACTACAGTCATGCACAGCATGAAAATATAATAAAAGCTTATAAATTAAAAAAAAAGGTGTATTTTGTTAGAAGTTTATACAAAAGACTATATTAAAATGCAGTCCAATCGTCATCACCCATCATTATTAATTATCAGGCATACAACTATACACCAATCGTCTGGTATAGAAAATCCTTATTCAAAAATCCGTATTTTTTGTAGAATCCTTCCAAAATTATTACCATCGCTTAATTTGTTCTCTCGAAGATTTTGTTTCATTAATCGTCAGTATTATTATCAGGTGACATCTTCGCACACAACTATGCATCAACACTTACATAGCCTGGAGAAAAATCTTTCTACATTTTTTGTAGGGTCTTCTAAAATGATTACCATTGCTTAGCTTCTTCTCTCAAGGCTTTTGTTTCATTATTTCCTAGATGTTTTCTATTTGATTAGTATCTGGACTCGAGGGGCAGTTTATGGTGACAATGAAAGTGCTTCTTTTCACTAGACACACACGTAGCCTCCTGTTTGGAAGCGTTATCCTACCATAGAATCCAGTCGTCGCTATTTGGTCCATAAAGCATTTCGACAAACTATTATAAAGCGCGTTCATCCAGGGGCCAGTCGGAATTCCTATGAATACGACCAATTTCCCAAAACCACGTAAAACCACAACTGTAAACTTTCAGCATAGTTTATGTTTAACTATCCTTCGAGCCACTTTGTCTTTTTTCATTGACACCCTTCCAAAAGTAGTAATCGTAAAGGTGTTTCCTCCGGTAAATATTATGTTGTCCTAATCTCGGTCTACATTTGTCTTTGCCGAATCCAAACGTTCTTTGTTCTGATTTTCTACGAGCAAAGGTTTCATAATTGCAACTCGATGTTAAATATCGTGTTTTTCTTAGAACTGTGTTTACAGACACGTTTATATTCTTTTTCTTAAGGATTTCCTTTACTTGGTGCAAATTAATTTTCTTGTCGTTTACGTCACTCTCTTTATACCCCTGCACTCCTTTGACACTTTAATATAACAAGTGTTCATTTGAAAAGTCAATCTAGGTTACTTTGAAATTTTGATAGAATAAGACGCAAATATATTAGTATGTGTTTGTTGTTCCGTAAACGTAAATCCAAATGACATTTGATAATGTCAATCACAAATATCAGTTAGTGCATAAAATAATCGTGCGTCGATTCTAGTTTAAATAAATTGCTTCTCAGTTTTAAAATGGCTTTCACTTTAGAACATAAAATTTTTTTAGTCCAGGCTTATTTTCGAAGTGGTAATAAAATTGATGGTTTATGGGTTTATTCAGTTCAAGATTGCATGGTAGAATTTCAAGTTGAGTTTCCACATTTTGTAATAGATTATATACAATTTAAGAATACTTTGATAGAACTTTAAAACTTTTTTCTGAAACTGTTAGTCTCTTAAGAAAATCAGGCAGCGGAGCATTTAAGAAACGTACACTTCAAGTTGTCAATCGTGTCGAAGAAATCATGGAAAATGAACCACAAACATCTGTCCGACATTTGAGTCAACAAATAAACCTTTCTGTTGGTACAACTCACAAATTATTAAAAAAAGATATGCAACTTTATAGATACCGTGTCACAGCAGTACAAGAATTGTTAGAAATTGATTACCCACGTAGACTACAGTTTTGTAATTGGTTTGTAAATATGAACAATAATGGAGAACTTTCGCAAAGACTCATCTTTACTGATGAAGCATGGTTTTATAAAACGGGATACCTAAATTCACAAAATACAAGAATTTGGAGTAGTGAAAATCCACATGTAATTAATGAAGAATCGCTACATCCAGAGAAAATTGGTGTTTGGGCAGCCATAAGCCAAAGGCGAATCATTGGACCAATATTTTTTCAGGGAACGTTAACTGCTCAAAGGTACCGTACGGAAATTTTACAACAATTTGTCAATCAGTTGCATGATGATGAACTTCAAAATGCATATTTCCAACAAGACGGAGCACCTTGTCACTGTACTGCAGAATCTTTGGATTATTTAAGAGAATTTTTTGATGAGCGTATAATTAGTCGAAATACTGAAATTGCCTGGCCTGCACGTTCATGCGATTTAACACCTTGCGACTTCTTTTTGTGGCCTTATCTAAAAAATAACATATTTCGAACACCTACATTGAATTTGAATGATATGCTACAGAGAATCGAACAGAAATGCATGGAAATTAATAACAATCCAGTAATGTTACAGAATATCATCAGAAATTTTGAACGGAGGATTTTAAAGTGCATTGATCTTGAAGGACAACATTTTCAACATTTATTATAGTTTTCAATAAATATGTACCTATTATTTGTATGTATTAAACTGTCAAAATATACGACTTCGTAGGTTAAGTAGTAAATTTTAATTTACGACATATTTCAAAATGTTCTCAGTAAATCGCATGCTATTAGATTGACTTTTCAAATGAACACTTGTTATGTTGCTGTCGTATTAATCAACATTCGATCCCCTTAGATAGATAACCAAAAACACAGTCTCGTATTTTTTCCTATAAATTGTATTCATTTCGCTATTATATTCTTAGGAATTTTTTATTCTGCGAAGATAAAGAGTGAAGGTAAAAGGATTGCTCTCGTTCCACCCATACATAACAACTGTTAATGACAGAGAGGGTATACGCTTTTGTGATAATGTATATCTAATAATAGCACCATGGGCAATTCAATTTTTTTATCTGGAAAGTCAAACGATTAACATTACCGCTGAATTTAGCGCTTCGACTATTTAAAGAGAAGAATTTGAATAGAAAATTTTGTTACATTCGCCATACTCTCTAAATATTTTTTATTTATATTTATATTTATTTATTTATTACTCAACAGAATTATAATTCCATTTACAGGATAAAATTAAAATAAAATTGTAAATCATACACATAACAACAAGCACTATTAGTAACAAAAAAAGGTATTATAAATACTAACTCTTCCTAAATATAAACAGGCCTAAAACATTTCACAAGATTCAAGCTAATAATATATATTAATATAAACAAAAGTCTGCACAAGTGATTAAAAGTAATAAAAACAAAAAAAAAACAAGAACATCCAGGAATTAATTTTCAAGATACACTACACTGACTCACTACAACGAATATTTATCGCAGGTGTCATAGAGAAACCATTTGAAGGTCAACAAACTATAGAACTGTATATATATATATATATATATATATATATATATATATATATATATATATATCAGACGAAACCTGGTTGAAGTTGCTGCTCATAACGTAGACAGAAGACCTGACCAACACATTAATTCGAGGAAAAGGAAGATAGAAAGTACGGGAAGGGCGTGTGAAGAATAGTAGGACAAGAAAATTAAAGTAAAATAATAGCGTTGTGCAGTCAACTTCGTTGTGAAGAAGCCTATGAAGGAAGCCTATGAGGCTAGCTACAAAACATCTAAAGGAGAGAGAAGGCACGTTGAAGCGAGAAAGTTGAGTGTGATCAAAGCCCCTGTGGGGATAGATGCCGTCCACCTTAAACCACATGTATTTCAAAAATCGTCGCTGAACTTACTCAGGTAGACGTTTTTGTGCTTGATAAAATGGATACCATATCAAGCTGGCATATTCCAAGGGTGATCTCACTAATGAGTACAGCAGACCAATTTCCGTGCGCGCCATGAGCGCCGGTATGGGAGTGTAATTCGTAATATATTAGAATATGCGATAGAATAGGGACGCAACATGAGCTTGTTACCGACATAAGTATAGAAGTAGAGACGTTTATTCTATCAGAAATAATTATTATTATAATAATTATAATTATTATAATTGCAATACAATCATCCTCACATCGGCGCACATGGCGCGCACGGAAATTGGTCTGCTCTACTAATGAGTTAAATAAGAAAGTCAATACGCTCACGTTAGAAAATTTACTACAGTTACGGATAATAAATCTAAGAGTTTGTGTGGCCTGCTTAGACACATTGCTGATATGCTCATTGAAGGTCAGTTTCATATCGAAGGTAACGCCCAAGTCTTTAATTGATTCAACACGTGATATACTCATGTCCCCAAGTTGGTAATTAAAGTGGATAACATTAAGTCTTTTGGTGAAAGATAAAATCTTGCACTTAACGGGGATCAAAGGTAAATTGTTATTTTTGCACCAAGCCTGTATGTTAACCATATCGGTCTGAAGTCGAAGACAGTTCGAGTCGGAGACTCGAGAAAACAACTTCAAGTTGAGCAAAGAAAAGGTTATTAGACTCGATCTGGTCTGAGAGATCGTTAATGAAAATAATAAAAAGCAGTGGACCTAAGTTAGAGCCTTGCGGAACTCCAGACGTGCCAATGTAAGGAGTTGATAAATATCCGTTGTAGAATACACGCTGAGCAGTGGCGGCTCTTGATGACGTACAATGTGCGCTGCTGCACGGATGAGACTACTTCGAACTATTTCGGAAGATTTCGGTACGGTTACTTGCTTCTCTGTATATATGAAAGCTTAAACGAAGCAGTCTCATCCGTGCAGCAGCTCACATCGTACGTCATCAAGAGCCGCCACTGCGCTGAGGCTTATGATGTAGGTACTAAGTTAAAAAGTCAACCAGCGGTTTACTAAATCCAAAACTCGTTAATTTAGCTGGCAAGATAGTTGAAGATAGCGTAATTCACTCGATCAAATGCCTTAGCAAAGTCAGTATACGACATCAACCTGTAACCCGCAATCCAACGCGTCAGCTACGTATTGAGAAAATGCCGCAAGGTTAGGGACAGTAGATCGCTTTTTCATGAAGCGAAGTTGATTCGATGATATTGCAGTCTTAATAAGAGGGTTTACTTTTCGGTATAGTGCAATTCCAAAAATTTTCGCAAAGTTCGATATGATGACAATAGGACAATTGTTGGTAATGTCCGAAGTATCACCAGCGTTTAAGACAGGAACAATTTTACTACTTCTAAATAGCGGTAAAAGTAGATGTAGCGAGAGCCAAATTAAATATCTTTGCTAATGGTGTAGCAAACACGTTTTCACAGACCCTCAACTTGAATATACATAATTATAATCGGTAATTCTATTTTAAGACAGCATTCGATTAATTGCAAGTTAGAAAACATTAGTATAAAATAAGGAGGAATATATTAATGATTACTGTTTAAATAAATGTTTACAATTTTATATTCGTTTTATTAAAAAAATATCGAAAACATTTTCACAAATCTAATTGTTTTATTGTTTGTTTGTTATTGCTTCGAAAGTATAAGAAAACGGTAACTAATTGGTATTATTTTTACAGGTATTCCACATACAAGAAAATTCAATCGATTCAAACAGCTTAACAACTATCCATATATCAGGCTGCAATACAGTGATATTTGATACCAACGCTATCCGTACGATGAGAGCATTACGAGAAATCCATCTAAATAATATAAAAAATCTTACACTTGAAAACTACAGTTTGTCGTGGGACGGCTATGTTAACAACATCGATATAAATACGCCAACATTAAGGATATTAATTAGCGACACTCACATAGAGAAAGTATCAAGTTACACCTTCACCGGAAGAATAAGTCAAATCAGATTTGAAAACGTAGTTGTAGAGAATGTGGCGCCATTCGCATTTTCCTCGCTAATACAAAGTCAGAGCATCGATTTCGCCAATACAACGACTAAAAATGTTCATCCGCAAGCCTTTAAAAAATTTCCCACAGGACAATTAACGATATCGAATTCCAACCTTGCCTACTTGCCAAGCAGATCATTCTCAGAAGTGACTGTAACTGAAAACTTTCTCATAAACAGTTGTACTTTCGGTACTGTTAAATCTGGAGCGTTCCTCATCCATAATCCTCGAAGATTCGATATCACCGATTCAAAGTTTGGTATATTAGAAGGAGAAGCATTCAGGGTGACGACGAGGGGAGACGTTCTTTTTAAAAACGTTTACTTTAATTCAAGCCATGCTACCGCCTTCACGGGAATAAGCGTGAATTTGATGGAAACCAGCATCCGGAAATTAATTACTTTCAACTCATTAGTTTTTGAAGATTTCGATTTAGAAACGCTTAGAATAAACGATACAAGTTTCGACTTAAAACTATTAAATATTTACCTTAAACAGAGCTGTGATTGCACGCAAATGGAAAATATTCTATCAGGTACCGATCAAATTGAAGAGTTTTACTGTTTAGATGATGGTGCTGACATTCAATATCAAGAATTTAGAAGCAACGGTTGTTCCTTTTTTCCCCACAGTGCGACCATAATAATATTAGTTTGCGTTGTACTCATACTGGCGTTCATAATCGCTATGGTGTTATGGTGTTACTTCAAGAAAGTATACAAATGTGATCGATACGGAGAAAAGGATAAAAAGAAAAAGTTGAGTTTAATTGTGCCTGATGGAAGGACGTATAGAGAAACGGAACTTCACGTCATCGTAGAAAGAACCGATTTACTCACAACCGATTTATAAAGCACACCTCTTTCTTGCTGAAAAGTAATGACTAGCAATTGTATATTTTATGTCTTGTGATCTCTTGTAAATTTATTTATTTATTAGCTTTATTTGTTAGCTTTAAGAGAGCGTATAAAGTATTTCTTTGTTAAAATAGAAAAATCCCGTAATATAAGTGTTTTATTTTCACCGGCAACACAAACTAGATTAAACGGATAGGTAATAAGTAAGTTTGGTAATATTACACATATTTCTAAGTCATTTAAATTCTAATAGGCTTTTATTTAAAAAACCATCATGTTAAAGTTACAGTTAAAAACACACGAAATGGTTTGTACCGTTTTAACAGCCGAATCGACATATTCAATTAATATATTAATCGCAAACATCTATGCAGATACAACCTTAATGCCACATGGGTGTTTGATTTGATGCGGAGGCCAATTCGGTTTTACGACTTCAGTTAAATTTCCGTATCATAATTTCTTATGATTTTATTAACGGTTTTTCAATTGAAAAGAGTATTGAGCTCTTGTCCTTAATATTACAATATTCTAAATGCGTTTTTACACATTTCCCTAAAAGAGGAGGAGTAAATACGATGAAGAACATATTACGAAGACAGATTGATATAACGGGTGATCCAATTCCAGTTTCCCAATTTTTATTTAAGAAAAAACCCACAAAATGTAACATTCTTTCATGTATTTTCTAATTAATCTAATATTTGGTATTATTAATTAATTATGGAAAATTATGTCAGACAAATGTTCGCCTCTAGACCTTTTGCAGCAGTTGATTCGTTCGAGGTAATTTTCGATGACTTTTTCTAAGTTTCGGGGGCTATCTCCGCTGTGACTTGAGTGAATGTTTTAAGTACCTCAACGTCACAGATTTGTTGGCGCAGACGCGACTCTTCAGAAAATCCCACAAAACAATCCATTGGCGTTAAATCGTATGATTTTGGTGGCCAGTTGACGTCACTGCTACGTGAAAAAATGCGATCGCTAAACTTTTAACGCAAAACATCTAACGATGCACGCGATGTGTGACAAGTTGCGTCGTCTTGCCGAAACCATATGTCTTCAACATCAATATCTTCGATTTCGTGACAAAAATAATCGGTTAACGTGCTCCTATAGCGCTCACCGTTGACTATTACTGGCCAACCTTCGCCGCTTTCAAAAAAAGCAAGGACCAATTACACCACCTGACAACAATGTGCACCACGCAGTTGCTTTTTGAGCATGCAATGGTGTCTCGTGTATCTCGTGAGAATTTTCCTCGTCCCATTTACGCCAATTTTGTTTATTAACATGTCCAGAGAGTTGAAAATGTGCCTCATCAGAGAAGAAAAATTTCTTTGAAAAATCAGCATCAACTTCTTGCTGTTTTAACACCCAATCTGCGTAAATTCTATGCTGTCCATCTCTGGGCTTCAGTTCTCGTGTTAATTAATTTAATACGGGTGTAGGTGCAAGTCCTTATGCAAAATGCGCTCAAGGGAACCATAAGAAAGGCCCAAAGTCTGCGACCTAGTAGATAGGCTATGCGGGTTCTAGGCCAAAATCCCATGTATTTTCTTATGGAGGTTCATTTTGCATTTTTTCAATTTGGACATATTGATACGGGACAGCCTGTATATACATTTTTTATTTGTTTCAAAGTTACAGATCTACGAATGTGATTATCAGATCATGAAAAAAGTCTTTTAGAGGATGCCCCACTGAATGTTCGGGGGGTGAGTTTTACATAGGGGTGAGAAGCCTGCATGGGTGTGTAAGGGGCCCTGCAGTGTTGAAAATAACGTCAAAACGGCTCTAACTGCAAGGGGTAGCGAGATACCGCCCCTACTAGTAGATAGGCTATGCGGGTTCTAGGCCAAAATCCCATGTATTTTCTTATGGAGGTTCATTTTGCACTTTTTGAGGTATTTCAACAACCACGTTGTTATCCTCAGCAGAAAAAAACAGTGTAACAGTCACATCCTGGTTTCGATTGTGCATACCCAACCCCTACAATATATTCCCTTATGGTGGAGAAGGTAAGAAATTAATTGGTTAGAAACTGAAATTTATGTTAGGGTTGCTAGATATAATTTAACATCCGATAAGGCGTCCTCGATAACCGTCTTGAAAGCTTCTCACCCCTATGCGAAACTCATCCCCGAACATTCAGTGGGACACCTCTATATACATTCGTAGATCTGTAAGCAGATAGGCTATGCGGGTTCTAGGCCAAAATCCCATGTATTTTCTTATGGAGGTTCATTTTGCACTTTTTGCCCCTGTTATATATATAAATATATATAAATAATAAACCTGGCGGTGGGGCACCTAGAAAACGAACAGCAAATTGCATAGAGGATATTCGACTCGAATGGACAACTCACCCAAAAAATCAATCGCAAAACTGTCGCAAGTTCATTTGTCAGTGGGAACATGTCATCCTTTTTTTAAAAAAAGGACTTCAAGTTGTTTCCATATAAAATTCAAGCAGTTTCGGAACTCAAATAGGTAGATTTTGTTCCGAGAACACAGTATTGTCTATAGTTTTTGAAATCGTCAAATCGATAATTCTAAGTCTCCAGCCACACTATCACTCACAGCAGCAATATTCTCGGCTGAACGTGCGCCACGATGATGCACGCAGGTTACCAAGCATCTTCAATGCTTACAGCTTCCTCAATTTTTTTCACTATGTTGCAAATTGTTTACTCAGTAGAACGATTAAGTTGACCATAATCTTCCAATAAACAGTTTTACAGAATTGTTATTGTTGTAGAACAATTGAATAATTTTAACGCGTTGAGCGGTGGTTAAGCAATCCATTTCGTAAATGTATTGTTTCAAACTAACAATTGATGTATCAAATACGCACGATTAATGACAATTGTCTAATTGGCAGTGTAGCCAATATAGCAAATTCGAATTGGCTCACTCCTTATAAGTTCTCTAACTCTATAAAATAATAATAATAATAATAATAAGTAAATATATTGTAAACTGGCGGACAAAAAACCCTCGACTCATTTTGACGTTTGACATTTTAACAAGATTGATACGTTGTGAATCAGTCTTCAAAGTTATTGAGATGCAAAATGTCAATACATGTATATAGGTATATTATCCGACATATAGATCTATTTCTAGCTATTTAAGTCACAAGGAATGTAAAGATATATTAACATTCGAGGTAGGCAAGTACAAGCTGAGGCGCAGCCGAAGCTTGTTGTCTGCTGAGAATGTTAATAGTCGATACATTTCGTGTGACTTATTATAATTTTCCTGCTGCCGTCAGAAATTAATCTATATTTGTTAGGAAATCGATTTGGTTTGTTAGCTGTAAGAATTAATTTTGATTTGAAACCTTTTTCGTGAATCGTGTTACCTGTGTTATCATGTTATACAAATAGTTGACATTATAAACAAACCGACAAAATTATTGAAAATTGCATGAAATGCTGGAAATTAATTCGAGATTGATGAAATAGAAGAAGCCGTAAAAAAACGTAATTTTGTATATATTTCATAATAAAAACGTTTAGTTTTGATATTCCTAAATTTTACTCCAAATGATCTTATGAACCCGAATCATGAGTTGTTCATTATTATCCTAGGAGATTTCGAATATTATAGTCGACTTACAACGCTGTGTTACTAGGGTTGTATCACTGATTTACGTGATCGGCAGCAGAAAAAATATTTTTCCTGCTGCTGAAACACACATTTCAAACATACCAATCTTCTGAGTGGGATAAATACTTTACTAAGCGAATGAAAAAGTGTATAGAACTTAAGGGTGATTATTTCGAAAAACAATAAAGTATTTCAATCTGTTAACATTTTATTTATGATTTTCCCGAAATTTTCAGTGTACCCCTTGTACGTACGTAAAACACTCACTGCCATCCGCAGAACTTTATTCTGAAATCTGTCAATTATGGTAATGTTGGACTTCTTTCCATAACAAGATTCCAAGTTCAGACTGGATTTAAAATAGCGTTATAAACGTGGGACTTTATTCTCTACGACAAGTAGTGACTTGCGACCGATTACCCAATACATCCGTTGGAGTTTGAGGCAAAGTAGTTTACGTTTGGTAAAGGTGTGTTTCTGCCATCTTGGACGGCGATCCAAATACATTCCAAGATATTTGTAATACTCAATCTGAGGTAATTGGCAATTATTTATCTTTACTAAAGGAGACGTGATCTTCGCATTTTGAACGTTGTATGTGTTATTTGGACTCACTTGTTGGCGTAAACAAAAGATATAAAAGTGTGATGGTATTTCTGAATTCATAACTCATGAATTCGTTTGTTCATTGACTTGTTTGATGAAAAAAAGTCCAGTGTTATTACCCAATTCAATTAATCTTTTTTTGTTTCACACCCCAACTTTTCAAAATAATATTTAAATATGGTACATTTACGGTACGAAAATGATTTGTATTTAAGCCCATATTTTATCATTGTTTGTCAACTTTGAGATTCTTAAGTCTTTTCGTTTGTCGACGCTAGCTGATTTAAAAAAATTAAATAACATAACCAAATTCACTAGGATGAGATATCTTCAAAGGTATTTCCAGAAACTACTTACTATTAGGTTGCTGCTTAAATTCGCAGCGTTTTTATTGAATTCGAAATTTAATATTTTTTTAAAATAGAAAATACAAGAATTAATCAAGAATATATCCTCCTTCATTATTTACAATTACCTCCCTATGATTTAGAAATTTTTCGATTCCACTCCCGAAGAGATCCGGTGGTTTGGAGTGAAGAAATCTTCATGCAAACTTTGAAGAACTTTGGTTATTAAAGGCGATTACCCGAAGATTGTTTGATAGAAAGAGAAAGGGATGGAAATCTGACGGAGCGAGATTAGGAAAATAACGCGGATATGGACTGTTACGGAAGTTATCGTGCTTCAAAAATACTTGATTATGTTTTCCCCATCCTTTTCTTGAACTGAGACCTCAAGTCAGCGAAGTCCTTTATCCCACTTAATGCATATCATTAGTACAAAAGTATTTTCAATAATATAAAATATTATTAAAAATCCACTGTGAAGAACACAATACAAGTTCATTACTAATATTTTTGTGAACGTATCTGAACATATACCCCCCAGAGACGCAAATACGTATTTCACCTTTCTACAGATTCGTCAGTACGCCCCTGCTGAAGAAGGATATATTCAGACACATTCACAAAAAAGAACAACTTCGCTATCTCACAAAAATTATTAAGACCGAGCGTAGAAGTACATTCAGCGCTGCATATGAGCAAATAACCGAAGTATCTACGTCCTGTCCACATAATAACTGCCGAACTAGCAAAGTGTTTCCCATCAGATGGCACTGCCGTATCTCTGGAAACTGTATTTATAGTGCCTTCACGTCTTAATACGGGATAACCGCAAGCGTAATGTAACAGAATAATTTGAAACATACATGAATGGGTAAAACCTCACAAGTTTTGTATGTCAGTAGGTGCGTACTGACGAATCTGTAAGATGAAATACGAATCTGCGTCTCTCGGGAGGGATAGGTTCGGATACGTTCACAAAAATATTAGTAATGAACTGGTATTGTGTTCCTCACACCAGATTTTTAATAATATTTTATATTATTAAAATACTTTTGTATTATACAAAACTGGTGAGGTTTTACCCACTCATGTATGTTACAAATTATTCTGTTGCATAACATTAGCTTACGTGAATGAGTATCAGATTTTGCGTGAGAAGTTACTTTTTTGTTAAGACTAAGCCATTCTTTTCTGAAGGCACCATTTTCGTCACCCGTAACAATGTGGGGCAAAAACGGCCGATATTGTTGACGAGCTAGCAAGGAGGCACAAATGTTGGGACGCTGATTCTTGTTGTTTTCTCTCAAAACATGTGGCAAGCAAAGATACAGTTTTTAACTTTGCCAATGGAATGCACATGTCGATTTACAATCCACTATAGTGACGATCTTCGGATGATCTTCATCATTTTCCGATGGTCTTCCAGAACGTTGAGAATTGTTTATGTTAAAATAGCTATTTTTAAATGAAGTAAACCATTTCCGTGTATTCTCCCCAATTACGTTTGCTTCGTTAACAGCACAAATGGTTCTAGCGGCTCCGCTGTATCATTAACTCCTCTGCTAAACTCCAACAAAAGATTGCTCATGTTTTCCCATCTTTTGTCAATAATGAATCCAATCTTTGCACAAATTCAAAAACTATTCAATTAAACAATAATACGACATTAAAATAAATCTGAGATAAGCCTTACAATTTCTTTTCAAGGTACTTTTATGCTACAAACCAAAAACGTTACCAACTTATGGATCAACCTGATATATTAAGACTGTGTATATTAAGACTATATTAAGAAGTGTGCTCAATAATGTAAACATCGGTATTGGAGTGGGCGTAGCACTGTAAAATCTCGACGTTGTAGCATTTCATGCTTCAAACATATAAATATTACACGCAATGGAGCTGTATGTTACTATAAAAGTTTTAAAAGAAATAACAAAGTAATAAATGATAACATAATAATAAAATAAAAAAATGCATAAATTCTATTTGCATTTTAGTTTTAATTGTCTTTTCTAGATAAATAGTTGTTAACTAAAAAAATTAAAATAAAACGCAGTTTAACTCACCTAAGGGCTACAATAGCATAATATGGGAAAAATAAAAGCCGACGAAAATAATATTTTTAGACGACATTATGTTGTCTTGCTAGCATGCTTTTGCAGTTATATAATTTCCTCAATTTAAAAATAGAAAATATTAATATCTTAAAAATATGGTAGTAAAATATTGCATGGAAATCTATTGCATATACAGTCGGTGACTAAATTAGTTGAACATAACTTTTTAAGAATTTCTAATAATTTTCTATACAAATATTTAGGAATATACGAGGGTGGTTCAATAATTACCACATTTGGAAATTTTTCAACAGTCTCCTTTTAGTTGTATACACATTTCCCAGCGTTTCTCCAACTTTTTCAAGCCGTTCAAAAAGTAAGATTACAAAAAGGTCCTCAAAATATGCATTTGTTTGGACGATAATCTCGTTCGACGTCAATCGTTTTCCGCTTAGCCATTTTTTAGGTTTGGAATGAAAAAGTCACTGGGGGTCAAATCTGGAGAATACGGTGGCTGTTGTAATAATTTGAACTTTAATTCGATTATTTTCATCATTTAAACTGTCCAAGTGTACATTGTATTGGTGGAAGAGAATTTTTTTCTTTGCCAAATTAGGACGTTTCTCCTTGATTTCTTCGCTCAACCGACGCAATAACGTCGCATAATACTCTCCATTTATCGTTTGTCAATTTTCCAAGTAATCGATATTAGATGATTACACGTACATATCAAAACACACTGGCCATCACCTTGTTGGCTGACTTCTCCGTCTTTGCCTTCTTTACAGCTGGATTGCCTTTTAAAACCCACTATTTCAACTGTTGCTTTGTTTCTGGAGTATAGTAGTGTATCCATGTTTCGTCCATAGTCATGTAGCGACCTAAAAACTCGTCAGGATTGCGACGGAAAAGTGCCAAATCAGCCTCCGATTGGATCACATGATTGCGTTTATTCTCCACCGAGAGCAAACGCGGCACCCATCTTGCCAAGATTTTTTTCAAACCCAATTTTTCGTGTAAAATTGAAAACACTGTATCTTGTAATATACCGGTGGCTTCAACTATTTCGCACAATTTGATTCGTCGATCACTAAAACCATATGGATTTTGTCAATCATTTCGGAGGAAGTCATTTCCACTGGACGTCTCGAACGATATTCACCTTTTGTAGATGTACGGCCACGTTCAAACTCATTTACCCAATTGTAAACAAAACACAGGAGCAGATGTGCCATGAACTTCATGCAAGTCAGCTTTGATCTGTTTCGGTGTTAAACCTTTTAAATAAAAGCGTTTAATCACCGCTTAATTTTTCATTGGATTTATTTTTAGTTCGAACGTTTATTTTTTTCATCTAACCATTGTATTCTTTTCAATTTTTTTATTATATTTCTTCGAATAAATATAGCTGTAATATATTGCTAGTACATTCTGTTTACTGGAATCGAAAATATGTAATTCCCTTTGTTGCATCTCACTTATCGACTAACAACTTCACCGAGAATAAGTTAGACACGACAAAGTATAATCTAAAAAGTTTTTGAACATGACAGTACTAAATATTTATATGCCAAGAGATTAGAACAAAAATTAATTGAAATTGAACGAACAACAGAAGAAGAATATGATTATATAGAAACGTGAATTCTTGAACATGCAGACGAGGCTGTTGGAATAATGCAGATGACTAACAAACCTGATTGGTGGGGTGAGGGTATAGAGCAACAAATTACAAAAAAGGAACAACTTTAAAAACTTCTTCAAAAGAACGACATGACAAGAGAAGAATACAGAAG
This sequence comes from Melolontha melolontha, assembly GCA_935421215.2. Classification (NCBI taxonomy): domain Eukaryota; kingdom Metazoa; phylum Arthropoda; class Insecta; order Coleoptera; family Scarabaeidae; genus Melolontha; species Melolontha melolontha. The sequence continues at coordinate 182,972,941 of OW285235.1, forward strand.
AGCAAACAGGGAGGTAAAAAACAAAGCCATGAAGAAAAATAATCAAATTGTCTCTCGTAGATGGTTAGGACCTACATGTAGACAATATTCTAATTTTACTGATAACATTTACAAAGCCCACGAAATGCTTTCAAAATATCTAAATTTAACTAAAACGAATATCGACAATAATTTAGAAAAATAGAGAAAGACATCATTATAATACAAACGGAAAAAATAAAATTTATAAAAATAATAAAATAAAATAAAACAATAACTTTGTTATACCACTTTATTCACATGTAATAGTGACCGCGGTTTCGACATACAATGTCATTATCAAACTGCAAAAGTTACAGTAGGTTTACGATATATATCAAACCTACTTTCACTGATTGCATTAAACCAAAGATTCACTACACCCTAAGACACACAAACATTCATTTTTTAATTCTACGATACATAGAGCATTAAATATTCCTTTGTCTAATGAATCTTTTGTTCGTGAAATCAATAATATAAAGCAAATAGCGGTAAACAATAGGTATAAAAGTAGCGTAATTGACAGTATACTAAAGAAAAAACAGTTACAAGTGGCCCTTAGTTTAGTATTTCCTAAAGATAGTGCTAATTTGAAACAATTTGTCTCGTTAACTTACTTCGGTAAAATAAGCGAGCAAATTGGAAATATAATTTCAAAAACTAATAGTAATGTTAGTATAGCTTACAAACCATATGTAAAAACAAGTAATTTCATTTTTAACGCAAAACCTAAAACATATATCAATAATAAATCAGGAGTGTACAAATTCTATTGTAATGATTGTAAAATATATAGGTCAGACTGGTCGAAGTTTTATTATACGGGTAAAAGAACACATGAGGTCATATAAACTAAAGAAGACAGATTCAACATTCGCAAACCATCTTATTACAGAAAGGCATACATTTGGTCATCATAAAATATTGCATTTGGCCGAGAAAGGTCGTAAATTAAATCTTTTAGAGTCACTTGAAATTTTTAAAAGCGGAAATAACACAATAGATATTGTTCTTAACGACCAGTTAGATCTTATATATACACCTCTTTTCAAATGTTGTATATAATAGTTACGTATATAGTAGTAATTTTAAAATAACATCATAAACCACCCCCATATATTTTTGTGTCATTTATGAGATCTATGTAGGCCTGTAACTTTTGCAGTTTGATAATGACATTGTATGTCGAAACCGCGGTCACTATTACATGTGAATAAAGTGGTATAACAAAGTTATTGTTTTATTTTATTTTATTATTTGCAAAATGAATTACCACAAAGTTACGGCTACCAGTATTAATTTTTATAAAATTTATAATTCAAACACAATCGTTTTGTGCACACATCGTATAATTAAACATCTAGTATATTATGTTAAATGCGTAAATAATATAAAAACTAATGTATTATATATCTAATTGGATTAGCTATCAAAATCAGGGGTATTACACATGTCTGACATTTCAAAATCATTTATGGTTCTTGATAACTCTAAAATAACTATGCTTTGCGGTTAGTCCTTTATTCATAACTGCATATTGTAAATATTTTAAAACATTTTATGAAATCATGTTTTTAAATATTCAGCAAAATTTACTGAAATATGAAAAAAAAATTATTTGATTCATATAATTATTAAAGAAGGAAGGAAGGAAGCAAGGAGAGAAACCAAAAATATTTTTAAGAAACCACTAAATAAATAGTGTAGGTAATAACTTATTTCACTAATGTTATAAAACATTTACAAGCCAGATGATAAGATTTACACTTTCCAATTTCTTTCAGGTTATTTATGTTCAGGTATTGAAATTATTATTACCTGCAATTAAAAGCTTGTTTCAACGATGATTGTTATTTGTTATAATTAAAACTAATCGAGAAAATTTCAAACTAAATATCTATATGGTTGTATTACTGAATTATATATTAACCATTTTGGTTCAATGCCTTTTGTCTTCTTTCTGGCAGTAGCATGACTTCGCGCTCATTAAAGTTTTGATCTTTACTTACAAAAAACAGATACAAGTGATTTCTGCTTTCTCATTTGAAGTAAATGTCTTACCGTTTATGAAAATTTGTAAAGACTTGAACAAGTAATAATGCGAGAATGCGAGATCTAGCGAATATGGGGTTGTGGCAGCAGAACGCATCAAAACTGTAGCAGCTTTTGACGAGTCATCAAACTTGTGTGAGGTCTGGTATTATAATTTCTATCGACCAATTCTAGCCTTTTATTACATGGTATGATTCAATTTCCCAGTTGATAAGACTACACTTTCGAATTAATTGTAGAATGGTAGATAGATAAAAAAATAAATGCGTTAAAATGTCGCCACTTTTTGTTATGAATATCGGCTTTTCAATTGCTTTGAGCCAGCTTATCTCTTCCATGTCATGTTTGCTTGCATTCAACATTGTTATAAACAATTCTTTTCTCGTCGCCAGCTTGACTTCAAGTGACATTCTTGAAATGATATGATTCACTTCAAGAATGGAAAATTTTCTTCACATTTACGACGGATTATATATCTTTCTTTAAGAATCTGTGGATCGAGCTTTGATACAAAACCATGTCGTACGTGATCATAAATGATTCAACAAATTTTATTTCCTATCGATTTCTCGTGTTGTAATTCGGTAATTTGTCTTCAATCAATACCTTTATTAGTGTATTTAGTATTTAGGGTATCTGTGCCATGATTAGGTGATGATCCAGGAGACCATGATACGTGAACCAGGTGCCCCAATTGCTACTGTCTGCCGGTATTTGTAATATTGGCTCCTCCATTACAGCTCCCGTGATATCTATATGGCCCCCAAACTACATTATTTGGGCACCATAAACTACTGGCGTTCAGCCACAGGATCGTAGTCATGGCCTCTGCTTTCACAAGTAGTTTCAGCGGAGAATGGAAGTGATTCCCGTACTGGTAATGGCTTTTGTGATTCCTAACAGAGCCTGTCGCTGAAGAGGTGTGAGGAGTTCCATTGCCGATTTCAACTTCATTTGCCTCCACTAGACAATAGGTAATCATTGGTCTTACTACCACTGTAAATAACCAGTGGTCTATTCTCTACTTTATTTAAAATAATACATAATATGATATAATAATATACATTTACTGTTCAACAGGTTACTTCCAATTAAAGGACAACAACTTGAAAAACTAATTAATTTTAAAACTACAGGAGGAAAAATAAATCGAAATTAGATTTCAAGTAGCAAAATAGAAGAAATATTATTTAAATTCAGAAAAAATATCAGATGCAAGTCTGTAAAACATTAGTCCTTGCCGTCTATAGATGGAATGTTGGGACGTTATTCGTCCGTATAAATAATGCAACGATAATTGAGTGAAAATGGTCAGCATCATATTAATTATTAGAGAGGTTCATTCCAGTAACTTCCCACCGACGGCTCGTCTTAACGCGTACATATTTTGTCAGCCGCCGTTCGAACACCGTTCAGAGCACTTCGCTGGTTTACAGTGATAAATAATAATTTTATAATGTCACGAATAGTCAGAAACTGATTGTTTTCGGATGTAGCTCATAAATTGATAAAGGAATTTCCGGATTTAATGTACACTGGCAGTGTAAAGTGTGGAATATACCGCTAATGTGTTCATGGAAAATTCATTACGAAAGGCACGTAAATAGTGTAATGCATAATCGCAATTTTTACAGCTAAAGAGCGTGTTACAAATTCACGTTACAGTTTGTAACGTGCTCTTTAGCTGTAAGTACCTGGTACCACTGTGTTGATGAAACAATTGTCATCGTTTTACAATTACATATTAAAAAAGTGAAGATTTTAACCATTAGTTTTATTTCTATTTTAAATTATGTATCTTCATCAAGTAAAAGCCGAATCAATTCGATTACACATCATATAAACATCCAGTATTAGGAACTAGAAAATATTTTTAACGAGTATTGACATATTAAGCGAACCACAAAATTTGTATCCTAGATAGGCCATGAACGACCGAGATTAACATATGAGGCACGTCTGAATTTAGAGAATTGACTAAGTGTCATTTGGAAATAATCATAAGTCAAATTGACAAGTTGGAAGATATCTTTGCAATTTATTAGCTATTTAATAAAGGCTAGTGTATTTAACGGACAACAAAAACGCCACAAGGTTGAAATTTATTTTGAAATGGTAGTAAAAATAATAGTGAATGGGTTTATTCTATCAGGGATTCATATCAAGATTTTTTAGAAGAATTTCCAGATATTACTATCCTATATGATCAGTTTTCCACATGCATTCGCCGTTTTATGCAATTATTCAGAGAAACAGGAAACGTGGATCACAAAAAGGGCAATGGTAGGTCAACAGTTAGAAATGAGGAAAATGTTGAAGCGGTAAGGCAATTGGTAGAAGAACGTCCTCAGCTTTCTGTGCGACATTTACACCAAGAATTAGATTATTCTTATAGCACTTGCAGACGTACCCTTAAGCATGATCTACATTTACATCCCTACCGCTCATGAAATACTTCCTGTGGACAGATCGAAACGGCAGGAATTTTGTCAAAGATGTATTGACCATTTTGTTAATGATGGAGGCATTGAAAAGGTGATGTTTACTGATAAGCCCTGGTTTTATCTCTCTGGCTACGTAAATTCTCAAAACATGAGGGTGTGGAGCGCAAATAATCCCCACTTTTTTGTGGAAGCATCACTGCATCCACAGAAAATTGATGTTTTGGGCAGCTGTTTGTCAGAGAAGGATTATTGGACCTATATTTTTTGAAGGTATGTCGATTAAAACTACAAAATTTTAAACAGCAGCCAAAAAATGCTTACACCTTTTAAGAATATTAAACGCTGCGCGTTACACTCTGGAAATCTTGATACCATTTGTCAATATGTTACAGGATGATGAATCACAGGAAGGCTACTTCCAACGAGATGGAGCTCGTGATATACTACCAATGAAAACACAATCACTAATAAGATCGTAGAAATTAATAATTCGCCTTGGATCCCAGAAAATGTTATTGACTCTATTAAGCAAAGAATTTTACGCTGTAGAGATGAAGGCGATGGACATATTACGCACCTTATTTAATGATTATTGTTACGTAATAATGTTTTGTTCTTCTTTTGATTTAAACAATAGGGTAAACTGATAATCAAAACTCCACACGACAAACTCCAATGGATGACTTCACAGAGGACGAAGATTAATAAAATTACATAAATTTAATAAAAAAACGTTTCGTTTCAGAACAAACACATTTGCGTTAAAAGAAAAAATTAATGATTGCTTCAATGTCATATATGCTTGTTTTGTACACTGCATTAATAAATTGCTGTGCTTACTCTAATTATTAATTCATCTTTATTCTGAATTTATGAGGTTTTACATACATAATGTTGTTTAATCTGATTTGGTTTTTGATGTTAGTTTTAGGCAGCACTCAAAAAAAAACTATATTTTTTTAATAAATCATTGTAATTTACACATTTCAACACGCCAAAACTTTCAAAAAACCGTATTTTCTCTGAAATTCAATTTTTCCGTAGACTTAATATTAGGTTAGTTTAATGAATGTCACTTGGCAACTCTTATTTAACTATTTAACCTATTACTAGTAGTACTAGTAGTACGACATGCAGGTTAATCACTTAATCAATATAAGACATAATTGATTTAATCCATGGCATACTCTGAAAGTTTTTTTGTGGCTCGCTCAATACATACATGTTAGGGTGACAAAGTAAAATCGATATCGTATGAAAACAATTAAATTTGTAATTATTCTAAAAAAGATGAACAGTTACCGGCCGATGTTGCGCAGAGAATAAACATATTGCGAGAGTTTGATATTATTACAACAAAGGTAGACCAGAACGAAGGCAGATCAAGATGGTCTTGCATGCGGGCGCATCGTAAGCTTAAAATTTCGTATTATTACCCAGTTATGGGTTATAACAAGGTGATGGTAAATGTAGAAGAATGGCGATGGAATAAAGAAACTGAGAAAATTGAAAAACAAGCAGCAAAAAACTAAGATATCTGAAACAGGACGGAAAAAACGGAAATGACATTGCTAATGAAATGGACATGATTGTTGATCGGAGTGAGAAAGTAATACAAATGCTAGACCATGCGAAGGTAAAGGTTATAGAGAAAAGTATCGATAGGGATGTCCTGACAACGCAAAGGAAATTGACAAGAGAAATAAACATTGCCAACAAAGAAACTTGGAAATATGCAACCTGTAACGTAAGAAGCCTAAAGGGCAAAGAGCAAGACCTATGTTATGAATTTAATGACCTTGGGCTGGATGTACTGACATTGTCCGAAACAAAGAGAAAGGGTCAAAGAGAAATTATGTTAGAGGATGGGCATATACTAATTCTCAGTGGTGTACCACAGGAGAAGAGAGCTTCGGCAGGTGTGGGGTGTGTAATAAATAAAAAACTGGTAAATAACATAAAAAAATGGGAAGGACACTCAGAGAGGATCCTTACAGTAGAGCTAAGTATAGACAAAGATACTATATCGATAATAGCTGTCTATGGCCCCAATGAAGATGAAAAGACAGAAATTAAAGACAAATTTTGGGAAGAGCTAAATCAGATAACGGAAAACTGCAAGGGTAAAATAATAGTAGCGGGTGACATGAATGGAAGAGTTGGAAGGAAGGACACATACACCGGAGTGATAGGAAAGCATGGAGAGGAAACCAAAAATAATAATGGAGTAAGACTAATGGAGTATTGCCTCACAAACAACTTAATAATAGCAAACACATGGTACCAACATAAAGATGTGCACAAATATACAAGGGGACCAAATAATGAGCTATCTATTATTGACTATATACTAGTGGAGAAAGATAACAAAAAAGAGGTAAAAGATGTTAGAGCTAGAAGAGGTCCGGAACTGTACACTGATCACTATATGGTATTAGCGAAAATTAAGAAACAGGAAAAAAGAATTGATGAATGCAGGAATAAAGGAGATGTAATATTTACAAGTATAAGAACATACAAACTGAGGAACGAAGAGGTAGCAAAAAATATCAAAACATGGTAGAAAACAAGATGGAAGAACTGAAGATGGACAAGAATGATGGAATTGAAGAATATTGCAAAGCCTTCAAGGAAATACTATTAAGCTCGGCAAGGAATACCTGCGGGGAAATGAGAGGACGCGGTGGAACTAAGCAGACAGCCTGGTGGAACGTCGAAATTAAAAAAGAAGTTAAAATAAAGAAAGAACAATGGAAACAATACCTGGGAAACAGAACAGAAATAAAATATGAGCTTTACAAAGAACAAAGGAAGAAAGTAAACAAGATGACAAAAGAGGCAAAAGAGGAAAGCTGGACAGAACTCGGAAATAAGATAGAGCGCAGCAGCAAGGAAAACCAAAAATTATTCTACAAAATACTTAAAATATTTAGAGCAGGAAAAACGACAAAACATGCACCAATTATGGATAAGGAAGGAAATATAATAACAGATGATATACAGACAATGAGTAGATGGAAGGAGCATTTTGAGCAATTGCTTAAATATAGATAGAAATGTAACTGAGACAAACAAAAGAGAAGAAAAACAACGAATAGCTATTGAAGATGAGGAAAGATTGGGACCCATAACCAAAGACGAAATAATAGAGGCATTAAACACACTGAAAAATGGGAAAGCCCCAGGACACGACAGAGTAACCACTGAAATGTTGAAGAACGTAAAAGAAAAGGAATAGAAATATTTTGGCAAATATGTAATAGAGCATGGGAAGAAGGTAGAATACCGGTGGACTGGAAAATTGGACAAATAGTGCCAATATATAAGAAGGGAAATAATAGGAAGTGCAGCAACTATAGAGGAATAACGTTACTAAGTACAGCAGCGAAAACCTATGAACGCATATTGGAAAGGAGATTGCAAAGATACCTGGAACCAACACTTGAGGAAACTCAAAGTGCATTCAGGAGAGGAAGAGGGGTTCACGACAACATATTTACTGTGAAGCAAATAATTGAAAAAACAATACTAAGCGCAACTAAAGCATACTTCGCATTTGTAGATCTAGAAAAAGCTTTTGATTGTATAGGAAGAAAAAAAGTATGGAATAGCTTGGAGAAGAGAAATGTTGACAAAAAGCTAATAACAGCAGTAAAGAGCATGTATACAGAAAGTAAAAACTATGTAATCAGTAAAAATAGAAAGTCAGACATTTTTGAAATTAAAGACGGTTTGCGACAGGGAGGAGTACTCAGCCCGGTACTGTTTAATATTTTCATTGATGAAATAATTAAGAAATGCAAACCACACATGAAAAAACTCAACGTGGGATTCAGAAACCTAAAAGCAATAGAGCTAACGGAGTGTGTATTCGCAGATGATGTCATTATGGCTAACACCGAAAAAGGGCTGCAAGACAATGTAAACATATGGAATAACATATTAAAGGAGAATGGAATGAAGATAAATATAACAAAGACAACTGTGATGGTAGTAACAAATGGGGAAAAGGAAGAATTGAATATAAAAATCGACAACCAAAGGATACAACAAGTTGAGCAAATTAAGTACTTGGGAGTAATACTGGAAAGAACTGGTAATCAAAACATTGACATAAGTGAACGTATCAAAAAAACAACAAATCTATACCATGCAATGAGATCAGCATTTATAAGGAAGAAAGAGATATCAAGAAAAACCAAGATGACGGTATACAGAACAATATTCAGACCAATATTAACATACGGAAGCGAATCATGGGTACTATCAAACAGAAATAAAAGCAGAATACAGACTATTGAGATGAAATTTCTGAGGGGAGTGAAAGGCATAACCAGAAATGACAGAGTGAGAAATATTGACGTACGAGAAGAGCTACAAATAGAACCCATAATGGAATATATAGAAAAGAAACAACTAGGATGGTGGGGACACCTACAGCGTATGAGGGAATGTACACAAACTAAAAGAGTATGGACGTCCAAAATAATAGTCAAACGAAGACTTGGGAGGCCGAAGCAAACATGGGAAAAGGAGGTAGCCAAATTGATAGAGAACAGAGGAGAAACAGTACTGAATGCAAGAGAAATTGCCAAAGATAGAAAAAAGTGTAAAAATTTTATACAAAATACTGACACAATACACATTAGTTAAGAGATAAATATGTAAAATCCCTACACCGAAAGGTAGAAAGGGAACTTAGATTATATATATATATATATATAATTATTACCCAGTTTAATGATAATAATTCATGCCTTAGCATCTCCCAACAGCTTGGCTTACATGGAGCATTGGCAGGCCACGAGTTATTATTAAGCTCGTGCCTGTGGAGCGATTTAAGATGTCGACATTTACCTTAAACGAGAAGGAAAACCACGAAAACCTTCTCGGAAAGCTTAGCCTCGAATCCGATTCCTGGATCCCGACATGATGTCAATGCGTTACCACTAGACTATCACCCGGTTATTATAAAGGATATCAATGGAAGAGACATGTACGGATCTAACGGGTCTATCCGATGGAAATAGAAAGGCGCTCTTTTTAAATTCCGCGAAAACTATAAGTTGAGCTTGCGCCAATCTCGCAAAAATTAAATATATTATCCAACGGAACACAATACGAAGATGTATAAATCTGTGACAAAGATATATCATCTTTCAGAAAAGATGACCGTATGAGCTTAACCGGAGAACCCTTAGCAGTTGGTAATTTGTTTAAAAGAAATTCATAATAAATCTATAGTGCACTTATTCTTAGAAAGGAGCATTAGGAAGCATAGAGGTCAAAATAAGCGCTTGTGATTGGTTAAAAGAGGGGCCAAATTTACGCAGGCAAAATCAGGTCTATTTTGTTGTGTCAAATTTTCTTTTACTGTTAGTTACTTCTGTCAGAACTATTGTATTGCGTATTCCATTAATTGTTTATTGTGCTATTTATTATTAATATTCATTATGGAGATTGATAAAGTAAAATACTAATTTTCTAAAAATATTTATCACTTTTATTAACTTTTTCTTCACACAATCACAAACGAAGCTACCAAGATGCCTACAATAAATTGGACGAAACATTAAAAAGTATAATTAGAAGGCACGTGCATACATTTTTCTTAAAAATGAATTACCTATTTTTTCGTAAATATGCCAGGTAATTAATATAATTTTAAAGTTATAATGTAAACCATATATGAGTATTTTATTTCTAGGTTATTAGAGGGGTTGCCAGTTTACATCTTATAAAACAAAGGTCACTTTGGAAAATCCTAAATACACTAAGATTCAAGTGGGAAAAACCTACCTGAAACAACATATTAATTTAACGAAATGATATTATCTTATAGAGGCGTCGTTATTTGACAAATATAAGAAAGTTTTGTGCACAAGGCAGAAAATCTATTATTTAGATGAAACATGGGTGAATGCACACAAGCAAAAATATGGAAAGATACAACAACGCAAGCACTTGTTGAAGGTCTTTTTACTAGTTTGAAAGATCCATCTGGCAAAGGAAAGCGACTGATTGTACTGTGCATTGGCAGCGGAACTCATTTTGTGAATAGTGATTTGTTATTATTTGAGTCCAAGAAAACTGGAGATTATCATGAAGATATGAATTGTGAGATGTTCATTGCATGGATGCAAACTATATTACCTTCTCTTGAACCCAAATGTGTTACAGTAATGGATAAGGCACCCTATCATTCTATTAAAACAGAAAAGGCACCTACTTCATCGTGGAAAAAAGAGGCTCTTATAGAATGGCTTTTAAGAAAAGGAATTTTAGCTGCCAACACCATACTAAAATTTGGATTGGTTGAACTTGTAGAAAATTACGCATCCTGTCATCCAATTTCATGCGTGGTTAATGAAATAGCTAGAGAAAGTGGTCGTACAATTTTACGTTTACCTGTAATCACTATAACCTGAACCCTATCGAACTTGTGTGCGCTCAAGTTAAGCACAGAAGAAAATAAAATGTTTGCTTTAGATAATTTTGTTGACAATATGCTAGAAAATTTGACTTTTATTGTAACTATTGGATCGTCCTTAGAATTTTCATTAGATTCAGGTTCTTATCTTGAAAATGAGTAATTTTTAATATATATATGAGGTATTGCTGTAATATTAATTCAAGCTATAATTTAAATTATGTTGATTGTTTTTAATATGTACTTACTGTATTTCTTTTGTAAAATAAAAATATTAAATAAATAAATATATTTTATAAGTTAGTTGAAAGTAAGTAGAAAAATTTTTATGTACAATTAAATGAATTTCCTTATCTCTCATTGCGTGTACCATTAAAATAGTTGTTTTGCAAAATGCTATATTTGTTAAGCAAGCACTAATCTTAAGAGATACATAAATATTATGATAATTATAATATATATCACTGTCACTATTAATCCTTTAAATTTATTAGTTTTACATCTTCTGTGTACACAATTATGGACATTAAGAACAACCCATAATTGCTCTATCACATTTAAAGAAATATTAAGATGCTTATCGTAAGAAATAGAGCCATCAAGTATTTTTTACAATAATTTTGTTCGCTCGTAAAATCAAAGTACCTATAAGTAAATATTTCTTTTGATGTAATTTTAGCACATTCTTCACATTGTATTTACAAACAATTTTGTTGTAGATGCAACACCTTCAAACAAATACATATTGATTGAAATATTTTATATATGTCTAATACCTTGTATTAGTATACACATAAGACCAGCTCTCAACGGGCCATACCCGGCAATAAGTGGCAACAGCGTATCCCCTCTACGCGCGGTAGCTTACATTACCATACATTGCAGAGTTATGAATTTAGTAAGACTTAAACCGCGCAAGGATATAGTCGTTTGCATATTCGTTCTGTATACGTAATTTGCACATTTGTTTCAGATATAATAAAGTCGTTATATCTCCAAGTTATTATTATTGTATTCTTAGCTGCTACGGAAAAGTAATTTTAAGTAATAAAAAAACAATAACGTTTTCTAAAAGATAAAAGTAAAAAAATCAATAATTCTGCAAAATAAATTTTAATTCTAAGAAAGTCACTAAATATAGGATTCGAAAATACCGCCCTCTCTCCCCAAACAATAGCCGAGCCTATTGTAAAACTCCCGCCTCACTCCCTCGAGATTTCTAGGGGTTATTCTCTCGAAAATTCTAAACAGTTGAACAGTTGAACGATTGCACAGCTAGATACGAATGAGGGCAATCTATTGCTCTCGATCATCGGACTTATGTATGCGCACGCGGAGTGGCATCGTACATACGTTGCCACATCGCATTACGTTCCATACGTATATTATTGCGTATGTCCCGTAGCGGGTTGGACCTATCGGTATATTTACCGCTTTCTGCTTGAATAATTATTAAAGAATGTCTAAGCTTTCTTAATAATAAATATGTTACTAACCAAACGTAAAAGTATAAAACTAATATTTGATAAGATTTGTAGGTATATAACCTCTATATATGACAGCATACATATTGCTATGGATTTTTTTTTTAAATAATTATTTAAAATACAATATTTTTGAACGGGACTGTATATTCTGAATTTTGCGAGGGAAAAACTGGTTTTTCCAGGCGTGCATAGGATGTGCAAATTGTAGAGACGGGGGGGGGGGGGGGGGGAATATGTATTCTAGCTGTTAAAACGATAAGGTTGCTTTCTTCGATATATATATTATATATATATATATATATATATATATATATATATATTTAATTAGTTTCGGGTTTGATTTAAAGTGTTATTAGTAGAGCTGAGGATGTTTGCGGTACGGCAGGACCGTGTGTAGTGCATCCCCACCAGCGTATAAACACGATGCAGCGAAACACTTTAGTTAGTCATGAACTGGCAACGTGATCGTGTGTTGTCTTGAGCTCTATTTAATAAGTATGACGGACGTGCCCAAGCCAAGAAAGCGCCCATTGTATAACGACGTGAAGAAATTTATCCGAGACTTTCCCGATTTGTATTATAATGGAGCAAAAGTGGTTTGTAAATTATGCGATAAACAGTTACTTTGCTGGGACAAATACGACTGTAAAAGACATGTTGAAAGTGTACACCACAAAGACAAAAAAAAATGTGCTGTCTAAAACGCAATTCATTTTCGATTTATTGACAATGCTACTCGTCTGCGATGTGCCAGTTCACCTGCTAGATAAAAAAGCCTTTCACGACTTTTGGAATAAATACAATTCCAACATAAAGCTACCGTCACGGAGAACGTTACTCACCTATTTACCAATTGTGCGTGAGGACATTGAAAACAGAATGAAAGCAGTAGTAAATGATAAACAGTTATGGGTATGTGTCGACGAAACGACAGATCGAAAAAAACATTCTATTGTGAATATTATAGTGCGTGTACTAGATCCTGTCAAATCAACATTTCCCATTTTATTAGCCAGCAAAAGATTGGAAAAGTGCACTAGCGAAGTAATTACGAAGGTAGTGCTCGATACGCTACAAAAATTTCAAGTTTCAACTAATCAACTCCTGATGTTTATGAGCGATGGTGCTGCGACAATGCGTTCTGTAGGCCGTTCTCTTAAAGCAGATTGTGAGAGACTTTTGCATGTGACATGTAAAGTTCATGCTTTACACCTTGTGGCACAAACTATTCGGCAATGTTATCCAGAGGTGGATGCATTAATAGCAACCACAAAAAAGTGTTTCTAAAATCTCCCAAACGAATTCGAGAGTTTCACAGTCGGTGCCCTGGTATTCCCGAACCACCAGAGCCAATCCTTACACGTAGGGGAAGTTGGTTAAAGGCGGCATTTTATTATGCCAAGTATTCCCAACAAATAAAATCTGTGGTTCTACAATCCAATCCTGCCGAAGCTGTAGCCATTAAGGAAAGCCAGAGACTCTTTCAAAACCCTTCCCTTGATGCAGATTTACAAACTATTTATAACAATCATATAGGATTGTTTAACGCAATCGAGAAATTTCAAAATACTGCATTATCGTTAGCGGAGTCACTGCAAATACTGGACGATGTACACGCCCAGCTATGCGCAGTAAATGACAACAAAAATGTTAATGTAATAGAAAAGTTCGAGAGTGTGATAAACAATGATTTTGATTTTACCAGATTAAAACAAATTAGTAATGGTGCAAATGTAGATTCGGTTTCTATCTATAAAGATTATTTTAATTGTGCGTGTGTTACATCCGTAGATGTCGAGCGGTCTTTCTCAAAATATAAAAAAATTTATTCATCACGGCGTACATCGCTCACCGCTACAAATATGGAAACGTATCTAATGCTACAAACTTACTGCAAGTCTTATCCACTTGGCGCTATGCTATAATAATCGTAAATAAGGTTAGTGTGTTATTTATATACAGTACACATAACTGACATACCTAAGTGATATAAATAGCGAATGCATGTAAAGCAATAAAATCACGCATGCATCACCGATCGAAACAAGGTCATTATATTCGTGCGTTTAACTGAATACTATCCTGGCACACCGCAAACATCCCCAGCTCTAGTTATTAGTTGATGTATTAGAGATTTTAAAGTCCCGACATTTATAGAGATAAATTCTCGTTGTATTGATAATTAAATTTTTTGTAAGTAGAAGTAAAATTTTATGACGTCATAAGAAAAATAAGAGATATTTCCATTGTATTAAAAAAAGTAAGTAGTCAAGAGATTTAATTATTAGGAATATAGATAATACAGTTTTTATATTACAATTCTTCGTTATAAATTTTATATGAAAATTTGTTCGTTGGATTCAGTTTTTGTGCTTGGTGTTTGCACATGTGTAGTTTTTGTTCGCGTATCAGTATCTGTGTATACAGCGTGGTTTTCTTTGAAGAATTTAATATTAAACTTGATTATTTTAGATAAGTTTGATCGGACTCATTAAAGAGGATGTTTTCCATTCATTTAGCTGTCAATTTTCAATGAATGTTTTTACCTCAAGTATTTTTGTATGATACAGCATCTTTATACTTTGTAACGATATACTTTTTTATTTTTTTTATTTTTGTATTAAATATTTATTTCACCTTTTAAACTACGTTTGCTTTACTTACTCACTCTAATTTTGTTAAATAGTAATTTTATATAAAATAAGTAAATAAATTTTTGTGAACATTTCACTGGCGCTCAACTTTTATATTGTAGACACGTATTTCCTAAGTGGAACCCGAGAAGTTAGAGGTCTCACATTTAAAAATTCACCGGTTGAGAAATCTAGTTGAGAAAACTAGTTGTTGATGGTGGCGTGCTAAATTTTCAAACCACTATTCATAGCAATATGTTCCATTACAAAACTTATCCTGCGTAAATTGCACTCAGATTGCAGCACCATCTGCGCCTTTCTTAGAATGAATGGCAAAATAATAATCGCAAATTGGTATTGATAGATTAGTAACAACGATTGAACGATAAATTACTTCATCAGGTGTTAGAATATATCGATATATGGTATGGTATAGAGTATAATTTGGTAAGGCGGCTGATAGGAGCTGATTGTGTGTGTAAGAAATATTAAGGAGACAAAATACGAGGGGGTATTTATATATAGTTAGCCTAGACCGGTTCCGTGGATAAAAAAAATATTGCGATACCATAGCAATGAAAAATAACATATTAGAAGTGTCAGTGTAAAGTATCACGTCAAAAAGTCGAACCAAAGTTGCGCAATAAAATTTGAAAAAAAGGATGTCGACCGAAATTGTGAAAATCGAAAAATTGGAGTGTCGAGCCATCACCAAGTACCTTTATTTGAAGGGGTTAAGAGGTAAGCAGATTTACGAAGATATGCTTAATACCTTTGGCAAACAATGTCCTTCGTATGTGACCGTGAAAAATTGGATTGCAAGCTTCAAAATGGGTAAATTTTCCATTGAAGATGAACACCGATCGGGAGGGCCAGTTTCTGTGTCCGTCCCCGAAAATGTTGATGCAGTTCATGACATGATTTTTTCAGGCCGTTGAATTGGGCTAAAACGAATATCTGAGGTACATATTTCATATGAACACGTCCATCATATAGTTCACGTCGATTTGGACATGAGAAAAATTTCTGCAAAATGGATCCCCAAATGTCTGAATGTTAACCAGAAGCGTGCAAGGGTGGAAGCATCGCTTTCAATCTGTGCTCGGTTTAAAAGTGATGCAGACTTTTTAAGCCGTATTGTTACTATGGATGAAACTTGGGTACATTTCTACGACCCAGAAATAAAGCAACAATCGATGGAATAGAGACACTCTGGTTCTCCAAGGCCTAAGAAGTTTCGCGTTCAAAAATCTGCTGGAAAAGTTCTTGCTTCAATTTTTTGGGATTGCCATAAAGTAATTATGATTGATTTTCTGGATAAGGGTAGAACAATAACCGGGAATTATTATTCAACGTTACTGACCACTCTACGAGAAAAAATTATGAGAAGACGCGGAAAGTTATCCAAAGGTGTTTTGTTTTTGCAGGACAATGCCCTTGCACACAAATCGCATGTTGCCATGCAAACAATTCGTGACTTAAGGTTCGAATTACTCGAACACCCGCCTTATTCACCAGATCTGGCTCCGTCCGACTATCGTGTCTTTCCTCAACTGAAAGAAAGTTTAAAAGGTCGCAAATTTTCTTCCAACGAAGAGGTGATAAAAGCTCTGGAGGCCTGGCTTGTAGAGCAAGATAAAATTTTCTTTTTGAAAGGTCTAGAGGCGTTGCAGGATCGTTGTATTAATTTAGGAGGAGAGTATGTTGAATAATAAAATATTTTGACTTTCAAATTTTGTTTGCCTCTGAATTTTTCAATAAATCCTCGTATATCAACATTTTAATAATCTTTTATTAGATCTAAAAAAATCTTTTACTTTTAAGATAGATGAGTTAGAATGACAACTCCATGGAAAAAGGTACTACCGAAGAGAGCAAAAATTATTGTCCTGATCCTGCACCACTTTCCACGGCGTGTATAATATCAATACTTTCATCTATTTTTCCATCTGAAGTTGGATTTCACCAAATAATATCATTTTCTGTTTATAGTCGTATGTTAGGTGTGTTTTCTGTCGATTAATATTTATTATTTTTGTGCAAAATTTGAGAAAAATACCGCTTACGCTAGAGCACGACCAATTTATTTTGGACATGTACTTTAGAAACGGTGAACGTGAAGCTGACGGACAGTGAACGTATTCAGTGACCTATTGTGCAAATGAATTTGTCGAATGATACCCTGATTTACGAATCGACTATGACACTTTAATGCGGCACATTCCCAGGATTGTGACCCGTTTTCGATCAAGTGGAAGCGTTTGTAAGAGCAAATCATGGGATCGTCCATCTGTTATGATGGATGATGTTGTAGAAGATGTACGTACACACTTGGAGCGCAGTCCTACGAAACCACTACGGCGACTTGAAAAATAGGAGTATGGGTTGCAACGTCTAGAAGACGAATCTTTGGCCCCATTTTCTTTGAAGAAACTATTACAGCAGTACAATATCGTAATATTCTCGAAGAATTTCTGAACGAGTTGTATGATGCAGGGTATTTTCAACATGACAATGCTAGTGCTCACACAGCTTACGGAACAAGGGAATACATTCAACAATTTTACGATGATCGTGTGATTGGTTTATACAGATGGCCTGCTAGATCACCCCACTGGATTGCTTTATATATCGTAATCCGTTGGATACATTGGAGCAATTGAAGGAAGCAATAACAGCAGCAGTGAATAATGTAACTATTGAACAATTAATTAAAGTGTTCGATAATATCAAAAGAAGAGTGTATACTTGTTTAGAAAACAATGGAACACATTTAGAACAAGAACTTTGAAGTGCGTAATGGTTACCTGTGCTTGGTTAAATGCTTCTCACTTGAAAACTAATAATGCTTGGTGTAAAATGTTCTAATAAGCTAATAATTATGTACTGAGCAGTATATTCCATATCTTTCTAAAATTAGATGTACGATACAGTAGGTACAAACTATTGTAATTAAGTTTGTATCAATTTCATTGAAATTTGAACAATTTTTTATGTATATACTGTGCTGCTATATTTACTACGTATTGTAACAAAAGAAAATAGAAAAAATCCTTAAGTTATTTATACATTTCATGAAAAGCGAATTTATTCCATGAGCATTCTCAGATATCTGCACAATTTATAATGAAACATCATTTGCTAGTGCGGTAAAGCAAAATGTAGAAAAAGTGTAACCTATAATTCTAAATTCAGTTAGGCTTGATCACATACATGACGAAAATGTATAGTATGTTGACTAACTGCCCATATTTATAACAAAATATAACAACATTCTACGCCTATGCATAACCGCGCGTCAAAGTGGAAGTAAATATTGATATGTGATTAGCGGAAAGTGGTGTAGGATCAGACCAACCATTTTCGCTCTCTTTGTACAAAGGATTTGAATTTAATCGATTGAATCTTAATAGATAAGGCAATCGACTAATACGAATACCATTAAAAATGTATGGCGCATAACCCAATAGAGATGTAAAATCCGCGAAAGTCTTGCAATAAAGAACAGCTAAAAGAATGGAACAATATTATACTAAAAAAAGAAATTAAAAAATTAATTTATACTGCACCAATGAACGGAAGCACTGCACGTCAATTCAAATATTGTTATTTTGTAAAGATTGATTATCTATCAATTATATTTCCAACATACCCCTAAAGCTCACAGTTAAATTTATGTAGGAAATCGTTGAGATATTATAGAAGTGGTTCTGGGTTAGAAACTGAAGCGTCTTTAGAAGGGTTGAAAAACTAGAAGAAAACGTACTATAATGCACTAGACGTGGATCAAATTGAATCTTTGTGGTTTTATAAAAGTAATGACTAGTTGAGTAATGATAACTATAAACATGAAGATATGGTAAAATGATGCATAAAATACATATGTACATAAATGATAAGCATATCCTATTAGTATTTAAAAAACCAATACGTAAATGTCAGCTTAGTTTAATTATAAACAACTTCTTGCATCTACACCACCTCACTTATGTAAGTATTTTCTAGTTTAGATGCCATGTTTAATCATTTTTGTATATCTAAAAAATGCATTATTAATTAAATAAGCAATTTAATTACTATTTCCGCTTTTAGCATTGTCTTATAAAATATTTATATTAACATCCTAACATCCCTTAACCGATAATTATAATTAGATATCTTTAAAACTAAAATCGGAAATATAGAAAGTATGCCTTTCTTTGTGAATTTGATTAATACTTTTGAAATTAAAAACATTTTTAACGAAAGACGATGCGTATTTATTGCATTTTAAAATTTTAATATTATCGTAATATTGTTATGTACATATGTAACATATATATATTTTATGGACCACTACTCATTGTTGTCATTGCAGAAGTCAGAATGAACTTGCTCATATGCATATTGATAACCTTAACAAGTAAAGTCTCGTCTAATATTTTAAGAATTGATGAACCGTATACAAATAAAAGTTTCCATGACCAATGTCAACTGATAAACAAACAATTAAAATGTATATGCCAAACAGACGAAAAAGTGAGTATTTCCTTTTTTTTTGTATATAGTGTTAATTTATTTTCCACTATTGACAATAATGCTTAACAAAATAATTTGAAACATACTTGAGTGGGTAAAACCTCACTATATCTTGTATAAAACAAAAACATTTTTAATAATATAAAAATATTATTAAAGATCGCGTGTGGAGAATACAATATAGTTCATATTTATGTGAAAATATCTTTAGACAGGTGCTTCATCTTGCTATAGAATCATCAGTACATGATGTCGGAAAGATAATTTCACAAGAAATAATAACCCTTACTACATTACAAAAGTAATCAAAACCGCAAACAACCATCACTAGGCAGTGATGGTTGTTGACAAGTGCAACACCTGGCAAGGTGTTTCCATCGAACAGTCACAGCTGTAACTCGCGGAGACTGTATTAACGTACCTCCCTCCACTATACCGTCGGATATTTTGGAAAGATATTTTCATACAAATATGAACAAATACTTTTGTATTATTAAAAATGTTTTTTGTTATATACAAAATAATATTTAACTCAAATATATTTCATCTTGTTTCAATATTTTTGTATTTCATAAACTAATCCAATATACCAAAGAAATTTGAGTATGTCAATACGTTAAGCATGTATTTACGCATTTGTTACAAATGAAACAAACATGCATTATGCACGCCTGTATCTGTACACATGGACATACACCTAGTATTTTCCAACATTTACTTCTACCAAAGACACGTGTTTCTGTCACAACTACCGCTACTTTCGACATAGTCACTTTTGTCCGTCAGATGTCACTAGATATTATTTGGTGTCACCTGATAGGACAAAATTTGCTATGCCTATGAGGCGATTTATTAAGCTTTACTTCACTAGCCAAACTGACGAAGTCTTATAGTTGTGACAGAAATACGTGTCTATGGCAGAAATAAATGTTGGAAAATACGAGGTGTATGTCCATATGTACAGATACAGGCGTGTATAATGCATGTCTGTTTCATTTGTAATCCAATATATACTGGAATTTTTGCCGCACAATGTGAATATGTTTCCTAATTAAAATATAATCCCCACTTCGGGGTTTTCCAAGGCGCTAGAGAAGACTGTACAAACATTATCGTGCTGAAATTTGGCGTTTTAGAGGTGCATACTGTTTTTCGCGAATGTCTCGCAAACCAAAAGAGATACGTGAGCGTGGTTTTGTTTATTATAATCAGCGCACAAAAAATACATCAAGTAAAAGCATCGGAACTCCGAAAATCGAGACTTTCGTTTTTTGGAATTTTTAAATTCTATCGCCTGAGGTTCAACAAATTTGCGACAAACAAGTTGTGACATATCAATCTTCTTCGATTATCTAATGTCACGATTGCCACATGTTAAGTAAAACCAAATAACTTTTATAGGTTGAGGCGCGCTTTGAAAGATCCAAGCGATGGATTTTGTTTGCTTTCATCGTGCAAATTAATCCGAGTTTCCTCGCTCTATCGATGTTACAAACTAAATTTGAACGAGCTCGATTTACTTTTTTTATTTTTGAATTTGAGTTTCTGTTAAATTGTGCGGAATCCAATGTTTGCTTTCATACCAATGCCCACGGATGCTTAAACTTCAGGGAATGCGGCATAGATCTCATTCAATCTTTTCACACTTAGTTGCAACAACACAGGTCCATTGACGATCTTGGCGAAATCCGTCCCTGAGAGTAGTGTGTCAACGCAGAAATTCGATAAACCGACTGCGAAACAACACTTAGATGCTGCTTCATCTATAGAAGCCAAATAGAGTCTATCGATGCATTATATCGGGCTTAAACCACATTTAAAATCACAAAAAAGTTGTGACTCAAAAATTTTCACACAAAATACTTAGGTTCTTTTAAATGCTATGTAAATTGAATAATTGGTTAAAAATGTCAAATTTTACGAATATGACAGTTACAATACGCGGACACCATTTAAACTACTAGATTCCAAAAAATTCTTTAGTAGACCTCGTATATCTAGGATATTTCTACATTGCAATATAATATGCTAATTTAATATTTTTATCAATATAATAGTTATTTATGTACCTAGGTTCGTAAGTACAGTTTTATGGTCGAGAATACGATTGCAAACCGAGACCCGTAGGGTCGAGGTTTGCATGTATTCGAGACCATGAAAGTGTACTGTACGAACCGTGGTGCATATGAGATTTTTCGTCATACCTACGTTTTTTTTAAATAGACGAATTTGAATGATTTTCCACTTTACTTTTAATATATGTATACACATTAGTAACATCAAGTCAGGAATATTTGTCGTATCTATGGTAACCATGTTTGTGTCAATATAAATTTATATTTTTGATAAATGTCAAAGTATATGCAATAGATTTTCAAAAGTTTTTCTTTCTAAATAAAATTTATAAACATGAATCAAATAGAGATGGATGCTATTATAGCTTGTACTGAGATTTTGCCGGAGAAATCTAAAAACAGATACAATGAAACCTATAAAATGTTCAAAGATTGGTGTCACCAGAGGTATGTGGAGAGTATTTCAGAAAGTGTAATGATGGCATATTTTCATGATAGATCTATGAAGTTAAAATCACCAAACAGTTTATGGTGTGAATACTCCATGTTAAAAACTACCATATTTATTAATGAAAATGAAAATTCAAGATGTGGAAAATAAAAATGATGTAATAATAATTAAAATACCGGATACTAAAAATGGATTAAAACGTTCTTTTACAATGATTGCGAAGGAAGAATATCCAATTAATTTTATGCTAATTATTAAAAAATACATTGGTCTGAGATTAGAAAATATTGCCAATGATAGATTTTTCTTAAAGTACAATTTTGGTAAATGTCGAAATCAGCCTGTAGGAAAAAACACTCTCGCAAAAATTCCTAGCCAAATAGCAAAATACTTGTCGTTGGAGAACCCCACTACCTACACCGGACATTCCTTTCGAAGGACCTCGGCAACATTATTAGCCGATTCAGGAATTGATGTTCTTGGTCTGAAAAGACACGGCGGATGGAAATCTTCTACCGTGGCAGAAAGCTATGTTTCCGATTCAATGATAAATAAAGTACAGATAGCTGACCGAATTTTATATAAACAAAATATTACAGAGGCTGTTTGCTCAACTGTGATACAGAAAAATGAGAAGAAAGTTGATGATTCCATTAGGGATCCAGCCATTAATAATGTTGACATTATTGAAACTATAAACTTGCCTAGTAAGAAAGAAGACTCTATTGTTCAGATAGCTAATCAGATAGTTCAGATAGTTCAGATAGTAATTGTTCTAATTGTTCGTTTACATTTAATATTACAAAATCATAAGTTTTTGTACAAGATTCTATTTTTCCTAGTTATGTTAATTAATCATGTTTGAAATAAATTTGTCATAAATTTTCTAATATTTCTATTATTTCCCTAGGGTCGTAATAAATATTACAGCCCGCTACCATAGCAACTGTCAATACGGTATGTAAAGTGTCACTTACGTTTCAAATAAAGGTGTCATAATTGTTTACTTACGCAGTAGGTGTGACGAAAAATATATTAATTCAAATCGTTTATACGTATCTAATAAAAAGAAGCTACTGTAAAGTGTTCTCTTTTTCTACCACAGCTAATTATATTTGTCACATTATTTAATTTAATTGTTAACTTTACAGCAGTATCTTCGTATGTACGACCAATTTAACGAATTTTCTTGCCCCTCGAAAGAGACGGCAGCCACATCAAAATGTCGTAACTCCCTCATTAATTGTTCGATCGAATTGAACTTTGCAGCGAATTAAAGTGTTCGCCGAAACGATTAAAACGAACCCAAGTGCGCCTCCATAGGACGAACCGTTTGATCTCTACAGCAAACAGAACTTTCGCAATATTTACAGATTTTTCAGGTAAAATTTTGGTTTCTCAGACATAACTCCAAAAATGGGCCTCGCAGAGACTTCCGGTAATTGTTTCTTAACTTTTACGAAATTTTTTAAATGCAAAATTATAGACGAAGACATTGTAATAAAAGAAATGATCAAAAAGTGTTTTTTAAGTTATAGTGAATATACATAAAAATATATAATATTTAAAACCAGGCGCAAAAAAATATTAGAAATAAATGTAATAATTATTAAACGCTCACTGATTTACCACGTACAGCAACGTCTCGAAAAACATGCTAGGGAATACGTTTGTACGATCAGGCAAGCTCGAAAAACGTCAAGATAATTAAAAATATTATCTCTTTACCGGTATCATCAAGGAGAGTTCGGCGAAGATTTATAGAAACTAATTTAGTCAATAAATAGAGCTGGGGGATACCTTTCATCAACAATAAAAACCAAGCTCGACAATGTTTTCAAGAGGGCACTTGAATAAGCTTAATAATAATTTCTGGTACAAGAGAGTCTCTAGCCGAGAAACGAAATTTCAGATTTTAGATCCTAAAAAAGTGAGGCACCGCAAATCTTTAGAATGAAAAGAACATTTTCTGCAACAAACGGCCAAGCACGGTATCGTGTGGTGCAGTTTCTCCAGATCGGGTGGTGGAAATCTAGTTACTATTGAAGGAGGATGAACATATTGCTATGGATTTTTTATATTAAAAAATATATTTATATTTGAATAATTTAAAAATGTACATATTTTGTGAACATGTCTGTATTTTGAAAATGTTTTAAAATTTAACGTGTGAGAAAAACTTGTTATTCGAGGTTGATCTCATAGAGAGGCAGAGGTAAATTAAGGGAGACCAAAATTATAGTTTGAACTAGAAGGTTTCTTGGTGAAATATAATTAAATATATTTAATTAATTCGGTTAATAGATTGATAAGTGATTTATAGATGTATTAGAGAGTTATAGAGTTAAATTCTCGTATGTTATTTGATGTTTGAATTGATTATGCACTTTCTTTGTTTTTCGTCTCCACATATTTTTTTGTAAGTAGAATTAAAATTATAATAGTTCCATTGCATGGAACCTTGTAATTAAGAGATTTAATTATTAGAAATATAGATAATAAAGCTTACTATTAACATTTCGCTGTTAAAATTATAATTGAAAAGTTTGTTCGACGGGAGTTAAAGTTTTTTTGTGCTTGCTGTTTGCACATGCGTAAATTTTGTTCGTGTATCAGAATCTGATTATACAGTGTGGTTCTCTGGGGAGAAATTAATAGTAAATTTGATTATTTTTATAGGTTTGTTCGGATTCGTAAAGAGGATGTTTTCCATTCATTTAGCTGTCAATTTACAATTAATGTTTTTACCTCATGTATTTTTGTATAATACAGCATCTTTATACTTTGTAAAGATAGATTTTGCGGTTGATTTATTGTACTCATGCCTATATTGCTGTTTAAACTTAACTTATATAAGTAATTAAATTTTTGTGAACATTTCACTGGCGCTAAATTTACTCTGTAGACACGCTTTTCCTAAGTGGAACCCGAGAAGTTAGAAGTCTCATATTTGAAAATTCACCGTCTGAGAAACCTAGTTGGGAAAACTAGTTGTGGATGGTGGCGTGTTAAATTTTCAAACCACTATTCATAGCAATATGTACTCTTCTAACAAATTTATGTACAACGGTAAAAAAAAATGGTCTGAAAGAATTTATATTTTGCAAGATAACAATCCTAAGCATAAAACCAGGGTCGCGATATTTTATATACAGGCTGATTCATTTTCGGCCCTCACAATGGGGATCTCTCTTATTATTGTAGATAGAGTATAGGTTTAAATTTGGCAAAGTTGTTAAATTTTGTGTTTGTTATAAATCCGTAAAGAAAATAGACTTGTGACAAATGACCGTCGTTATTTAAAAAAAAAACGCGAAAACCCCATTTTCTTCTTTTACCTGTAGCACCGACATTTGGCCTTGTAGAGAAAAAATAAAAACACAACCTTGTGGCCATTTCTAAACCTCTATCCAGTGGTGTACTCTAAATTTTTATACGACGTTTCGTTTCTTTCTGGCCATCATCAACTATCTAATTTCTAATAGGCGCCATATTGGATTTAGACATCTTCAGAAAGAGTTTTTTTCTGATTTCAACCATGTACCACATGCTGACTATAGTTTTTGACATTAGGTTTTATTTGAAAGAATAAATTATAAGATTAAATAAGGTAGCCTTTGGAATTTCAATCTGTCAAATATTTCATTTATTGTTCATTAATAATACAAAAATGTCATACACTAACGAAGAGAAACGAAATATGGTAAGTATTTTTTATTCTTCGAAACGAAATTCAACAGTAGCGAGTACAAGATAACAAAAACATTAATAAAAATACATAGAAAAGTAAACAATAAACAATTACAGTAAATGTTCAATTATCTGGCCATCTTCGGTAATGCACAATTGGGCATGCCTTCTGGCATTTTGTACTGCCCTTTGTATAGTTCTTCTAGGAACTGCATCGAAGGCATTCTAAAGTCTGTCTCGTAATTCTTCAATGTTTTGTGGCGCATCTAATTTATAAATATTATTTTTAACATATCCCCATAAAAAAAATCTAGCGGCCTTAAATCAGATGATCTCGCAGGCCATTCAACAACTCCCCTATTTCCAATCCAACGGTTTGCAAACTCTTGATTTAAGAAATTTCTAACAACAGCTGCATTGTGTGCTGGTGCGCCATCTTGTTGCCACCATAAATATTGTAATTGATTTAATGGGATATTTTCGTCAAGATAGTCAGATACGTATGTACGTAAAATGTTTAAATATCTTTCTCCATTTAAATGTTCTTCATACATAACTGGTCCTAAGAGACGATTTGCCAAAATACCCATCCAAACGTTTATTCCAAAACGATGTTGTGGTCTTCTAGCCCTGTTTTGTCGGGGATTTTGTACTGCCCAATAGTGCTCCGTATTTCTGTTGAACATTCCAGAATGTGTAAATTTTGTTTCATCTGACCAAATGATTTTGCTTAAAAAAATTTCGTCATTTTCTATCCTTCCCATTAACCAATTACAATATTCTAGCCTTCTCAAATTATCTCCAGGCAGTAAAGAGTGACTAACATGGATCCTGTATGGGTTAAACCTACTTTTATGTAAAGTTCTCCAAACTCTGGACTGGCACAAATTTAATTCTGATGCTACTTCGCGTGTAGAAATTGATGGATTATTATTTATCTATAAAAATACAAGATTAACATGAAATTTGAAAACACGCTTTTAATTTACCATTTGTAAAATATCTTGTCGATTTTCATTTAAATTCATGTTGTCTTGACCATTACGCGGCTTAGGAAACGATCCATTCTCGACCAAATTTCTGTCGAGATCTAGAAAAATGGTACGATGAGGCTGTTGTCGTTCTGGATATAATTGTAGATATCTTGTACTCGCTACTGTTGAATTTCGGTTCGAAAAATAAAAAATACTTATCATATCTCGTTTCTCTTCGTTAGTGTATGACATTTTTGTATTATTAATGAGCAATAAATGAAATGTTTGACAGATTGAAATTCCATGGCTACCTTATTTAATCTTATAATTTATTCTTTCAAATAAAACCTAATGTCAAAAACTTTAGTCAGCATGTGGTACATGGTTGAAATCAGAAAAAAAAACTCTTTCTGAAGATGTCTAAATCCAATATGGCGCCTATAAGAAATTAGATAGTTGATGATGGCCAGAAAGAAACGAAACGTCGTATAAAACTTTAGAGTACACCACTGGATAGAGGTTTAGAAATGGCCACAAGGATGTGTTTTTATATTTTCCCTACAAGGCCAAATGTCGGTGCTACAGGTAAAAGAAGAAAATGGGGTTTTCGCGTTTTTTTTTTAAATAACGAAGGTCATTTGTCACAAGTCTATTTTCTTTACGGATTTATAACAAACACAAAATTTAACAACTTTGCCAAATTTAAACCTATACTCTATCTCCAATAATAAGCGAGATCACCATGGTGAGGGCCGAAAATGAATCAGCCTGTATATATATATATATATATATATATATATATATTTTAGAGTTCGATATTCAACTATTAAATTGGCCGCCCCATTTAACCGTCTTGAATCCAATAGAATAATGGCAAAGATCCTAGGGGAGTTGTGACAACACAATATTTACGCGTCGTGTACTTGGGAACAATGGAGGAAACACAAAATATTAACTTTATTTATTAACTTTAGAATTTAGATTTATTTTGTATTTATTTACTGGGATAATTAATAAATGTCCATCTCACTTGTTAATCAATTGACTTATTTTTCTTTTACTACATTTAATACAAGAATGATTTAGTAAAGATACTCAACTGTTAATAAAATTAATTATATATTTGTATTTGTTGTACATTTTGCCTACATCTTATGTACACAGTCTACCCAAAAATATTGTCAATGTCTCTCTTAAGATAGAGGTCATTTTGAACATCTATTATAGTCCAAAATACTTTAGATGTGAAATATTAGGTGATATCCAGAAATTCACGAAATTTTAATGTGTGTGTGTGTATGTGAGTGTGTGATTTGTGATCAGTACTACGTTGGAAATTACAAATACAATGTGTTTCAAAAAGAACTTCAATCTATGTAATGTCATTTTGACATTTGTCATATTGTGACTAGCAATATAATTTTTCTCAGAAATAATTCTTTTACTTAATAAATAACACTATTAAATAATGTACACATTGCAAGAAAATATTTTTATTGTTGAAACATATTTCCGAAGTGCACAATTTCTTAATGGAGAATGGCAATATTTCGAAGCGGAATGTATGCGACAGTTTCACTTGTTTTCCTAATAGAGTTGTGGATATCGCTTTAAAGGCAAACCACGTACACAGCAAAATATTGTTGAACACATAGAAATTTTGTTGGAGAAAACCCACATACATCATTTCGTCGTTTTATCAGTTCAAACGAACGTATCCTTTACTACCGGTCATAGAATTTTGAAACGTCGTTTACATATGTATGCATACAAAAAATTACAGAACATGGTCTATAAACAATACAAACAATCACATCGAAGTTCCTTTACACTCTGTTAAATGGAGTATATAAGCAAGAATGAATAACTTAAATAACTTGATGAATACAATTACAATTAAATGTAATGAAATAACACCAAATGTATTGCAGAATATTTTTGACAACTTGATACATCGTACTTCATTATGCATTCAACAGAATGGTAACCATTTTGAACACTTGTTATAAATTATAATAATTAAAATTTATACAAATTAGTTATTTACCTTGGTTATTAATATCCCATCTTTAAAGTTTACTTAATAAATAAATTAATAATCTAATTGTACTTGTTATTAATTTCATCACCATATCTCTCGATGATAAATTTTGACAGTGACAGGTAGATAACTTTCATACCATTTAATCTATATCCGTATTTCAAGAATGCAGAACATCATAATTTAGGTTAATTACATGGGCAACTAGATATAATTCTTTTTGAAACACGTTGTATAAAGAAGGGTTAACACTATAACGAATTATACATTCATAGTAATCTAAATATTCTATTGCCAACTGTGGACATTTGATATTGCTCACCCGGTAATCATCACATAAGTTTAAGAATTTAGAAGTTGTGATATTTCAATATTATTAATTATTTCCTTTTTGATTTTAGGTTTTCGTATTAGAAGAAAATGCTACACCTATTGATGTCACGGCTATTGAGATAACACGATGCATCAACGTAATATTTGGATTTAACGCAATCAGAAATAAAGTGAAGTTGAGGACGATTGTACTAAAAGACATACCAAAACTAACATTAGAAAACCGTTCGATTAATAGACATTTTAGAAAAAAAAATTCCTTCCTAAACGTGCATATAATTAACAGCAACATTAATAATATACCAAGTCATACATTCGGTGGCATATCCGAAATAATGTTCATGAATGTGATTATAAATACTGTATCGCCATACGCCTTTAACTCGATAACAAATATGGAGAGCATTAGGTTTTTTAAAACGAAAATTAATAAAATTAAGAGTCGAGCGTTTCATAAGTTATCCACTAAACACTTGATTTTAAATGGATGTAATTTCAAGAGGCTTTCATCCGAATCTTTTTCTAATATAGTCATTAAACAGAACTTCTATATAATGTATTCTAATATTAGCAAGGTTAAAAACGAAGCTTTCAACATAAATTATATCAAAAGATTTAATATACGCAATAGCAATTTTAAATTTATGAAAATGCGACCTTTTAAAATACGAGCTGAAAGTGTTCTATTTCAAAAAGTAAAGTTTTACCACAGTTGTTGCGATGTTTTCTCGGAAATACGAAGATTAATAGAAACACAAGGATACGAACCAAAAGCTCTTTTTATATTTAATTCAGTTGTTTTTAAACATTGTAGTGAAGAAGCTTTAAAAATTAATAAAAATAGTTTTAATGTAAGATTTGTAAATAGCTATTTCTTCAAAGATTATAGAAATAGCACAAATTGCTAAAATTTTACAATTATGTTATTGTATTTATACCATATTTGGAATTAATTAAAACAAATTTTACTTTTTCTTAAGTTAGTTTATAATTTATTACGCTTATGTATATAACATAATTTGTATCTACTAGAATTTTCCTGTTCATAATTTATAAATAAATTGTTAAAGTATGCTGTCTCTAAGTTAATAAATTCAAAAATATTATAGATATATTCATAATCATTAAAGGCTGTAATACACCATCATAGAAATACATGTAAAAATTGAAGCACTTGTTGACACAATAACACGATAATATTTAAAATCAAGGATGACAAAGGGGAATGACATTTTGTTATTTGTAGATAGTACAAAACATTGGTAGTACCACAGAATAACAGAAAAGACAAATAATTTTTTTTGTTGATTTAGATTTTTGTGCGCCGAATCCAATCAGCCATTTTGAAACTATGTCAAACAATGCTTGGAATATTGTTTACATGGTTTATTCAAACGCTTAGGTTTTTTAACAGAAATTTTACTTCTCAAAAGGGTAAAAGTGTTAAATATATTAAAACATTTATAAACACTGAAATAATACAAATTTTCAATAATCAAATGAGTTTTAATGCATTTAGTTTCCTATTTTTATTCCCGTACCGTTATGTTCAAATTTTAGGAGTGTAAAGTAGACTTCATTTCAAGTAACAAAAACGCAAAACTTGTATATCCATTTTTATTTGTTTCAAAGTTGCAGATCTATGAATGTGATTGACAGATCATGAAAAAAAATG
The DNA here is from genome assembly GCA_935421215.2 of Melolontha melolontha. Taxonomy (NCBI): domain Eukaryota; kingdom Metazoa; phylum Arthropoda; class Insecta; order Coleoptera; family Scarabaeidae; genus Melolontha; species Melolontha melolontha. The sequence goes on from OW285235.1 coordinate 183,003,765, forward strand.
TAATTCTAAAGTCAATAAAATCTGATTTTATTCAAAAAAGTTCAATTAATAATATTTTTGAAATGTCCACCTCCTTGTTGAATGCAGGCTTGTGCCCGTAAGCCAACAGAAGAAGTACTTATCCGAATTTCATACTTGTGTTGTCGGATTTGCTCGGCAGCCAGGTGAATACGATCCAACAACTCTTCGCTTGTGCGCGTAGACTAAATTTCTCATGTACCCCCATAAATAAAAGTCAAGGGGATTAAGATCGGGTGATCTGGGTGGCCATGCAACAGGACCACCTCGACCAATCCATCTTGGATAATTGACGTTAACCCAATTTCGGATAACAATTCCGAAATGTGGTGGTGCCCCATCCATGTGAAACCACATGTCTCGTCGAACATTCAGTAAGACATCCTCTAAAAGACCTGGCAGTTCGTCAATAAGAAATTGAAGGCAATTGTCCGCATTTAACCTCCCAGGAAGAACGACAGGACCAATCAACAAGTGATCGATTAGGGCCGCCCAAACGTTAATAGAAAATTCATGTTGAAATTTAGATGGGCGTATAGCTTTGGGATTCTCTGATGACCACCTGTACAGGTTTCTCAGATTTGTAACACCACTTCTCGTGAAGGTGGATTCATCTGTCCAGAGGACTGTTCTGCAGAAATTAAAACGAAGCCGTGACTGTCTTAATATCCAGGTAGAATAAACTAGACGAGCATAGTGGTCTGCCTCAAGCAAACCGTGTCCCCTGCGATAGTGATATGGATATAAGCCCTCACATTTTAAAATTCGCCAAACTGTCGTTCGTGGAGTGTATTATTTATTTAATCATCAATTTTTGTATTGAAAGCTCGTTTCGGATATTTGTCATTTCTATATTAAAAAAACTAAATGGTTATATAAATAAAATTGAAGTAAATAGTCACACCGATTTGTTGGTTTCTTTTTATAAAAATACATAAAAAACATGAGTAAATAGAAAACTCAAACATATAGTATGAGTAGTTTGGTTTTATATGTAATTAAATACTAGAGAGAGCATACAATAGCCAAGAGGTAATATGCGTTTCAATGGTTGATAAGATAGTATCTTTAATTGCATTTAAGTAAGTCCAATTACCATTATGATCACTTTAATTTACTTAAATTCTCATTTTATTATATTGTATTTTAAAGAAAATAAATCTCAAGCTATTTTATTAAGCTCTTGAAGGCAAGATGATCATGTTCGTCGAGGCACTAACTCTTGAGTGGCTCAAGCAAAACAAACAGCAACAAAAGAACATTCTGGATATATAAATCAATATAAATACATGTCTTTATAGCAGCTATTAATTAAATTATTACATTGTCTCAAGTAATATAAATTAACGTAAACCACTAGTTTTAGAGACATATATGCATAAATTAAAAACTGCTTTAACATATTATAACAAAACTTGGTTGGATAAAAAAGATACTGAAAACTTACAAGCAAAATACCGAATGGAAATAACATTTTAAAAATATATATCTGATTACCACCACTATCTACACACTAAAATAATAAAATAAAAACGAATTATGGAAATTCAGCAAAATTGCTGTATGTTAAAATAAAATATCCCATTTGGTAGTTGTAATAAATACTAAAAGAAAATGAAGCTTAGAAATTTGAACTGTGAAGTTGAAGTTGTGATGAATGAAGTAAATGCCATAACACCAGAAATTCTTAGAAAAGTTTTCAACAATATGAAATCTCGCATTAATTTATGTGTACAAGCCAATGGAGAACACTTTGAACATATGTTGTAAATATTGTTTATAATTTGTATGTTTTATATTTAATAAATGTGTATCTTGTTTATTATTCTACACCAGTGTTTATCTAATCTTGTTTGATTAATTTCATAATTAACTAATGTTTGTTTTTTATTTTAATTAATTGTTGTTAATACAAAATAACCTAATTGAACAGCGTTTAATTGTCATTAATCCTTTCTCAAATGTCAATTGTGATTATTGCGAACTTATTTTTTTACGTTACGCCAATGAATGCAGTAACGGTCCACAATATTTATTATGCGGCAATGACCCTTTTCGAATAGAACGGCACATATCAATCATTTTTGCTCACACTGTATAACTTGTTGATATTTATTTGTTTTAAAATACAATATAATAAAATAAGGAAGTAAATATGTTGAAGTGGTCATTATAACGGAGAGTTTACTTAAATGCAATTAAATATACTATCGTATCAACTAATGAAACACAAATTACTTATTGCCCATTCTAGATATGTTCTCTACAGTATTTAATTGCATTTAAAACCAAACTAACTACTCATACTCGTTTGAATTTTCTATTTACTCATGTTTTTTTATTTATTTTTATAAAAAGAAACCAAGTAATTATAGTGACTGTTTATTTCTGTTTTATTTATATAACCATTTAATGTTTTTTAGAAGTATGTAAATGACAAATATCTGAAACGAAATTTTAATATAAAAATTGATGATTAGATAATATTTTAGTATACCCTAATAATTAATGTATACATACTACCATTTCAAAATGTTATTTCATTAGTAGACAATTAAATAAATGTAAATAACTAGTTCAAAAATATATATTAAGAGACCTTTCAAACTTGTAAAGATTTATATTTGGCGATTGCCGATCATTTAATACAGAAATTGTTGGTGGCGTTTAATTTTGTGCAACACAAAACTAGTAATAACTGCGGAAATATAACCTCAAAATGCAATTTTAAAGTATTCATTTCAATACTTTGCTTTCATTTTCTCACAAAAAGAAGCATATTTTTGAAACCAGCTAAACGTAAGCTTTCCATTTTTGTATAGTTTGTTAATTAATTCGACGGTACCCATTCGGAACTCTTATCAAATACCGTGTAGTCTAATATCTATTTACTCAAACTCCCCTGAGAAAGATAGCCTTTGTTCATGATACAAGACTAATCGAATGGAAATGAGACGTCTACAGGAGGAGTTTTTCCTATCAAAACAGAATCATCAACACATTAGACTCATTAGAGTGTACATAAAAAGCATCAAGTTTACTAAATTGAACTTTTGAGATTTCAAAGTTAAAAGTTAAGTATTATACGAATTATTTATCAAACGCAGAATTTTATACAGGTTTTCTAGTTAAGAATTATATTCAGCAAAATATTTTTAATTATACCAAAATATTCGTCGGCTGTGAACACCACAATACAATTTATATTTGTGTGAAAATTGCTATCTAGATATGCAGAAACGTGTTTCCTCCTGCTATAGACTCGTAAGTGCATAATACTGGAATAAAAAATAATTCATAACAACCTCCTTGCTGTTTAGAGTCAAGTCATGAAAGATAGCATAGAAGAAAATTCAGCGCCGTTCATTAACTAATGTCAACATCACGAACACCAAACCAACCTGTGCTATCCTCATGGCAAGTGTAAAACTTAGTAAAAGTGGTTTTCATCAGACGATCACTGTTGTAAGAGACGGAAATTGTATTAACGTGTCTTCACTATAAGCCGAACAGCTCCAACAGCGTACATAACAAAAATAATCATATTTCTGATATTGTCAAAAATGTTTTTGTTTTATACAGTGAGGTCCTAAACGGATAAATTCATTTTCTACGTAATTATTAATACAAAAGGAAAATCCTGAAACAGGTCAATTTTTATATATGAAACTACACTTTTTGAATAAAATTATCTATATGCCCCTTCAACCCCCTCGAAGTAATAACTACCCCTTTAAAAAATTTAAATGAAAAGGGGTAGCGTGTGTTACTGCTTTGATAAGGGATTTTAATTCTCTATTCAGCAGTATATGCCTTTTTGATTTTTGGACGTCGATAATCAAGAAAAGAGTAATTTTATGACATACAAACAAGTAGGCGTAGAACCAAATACCTGTCACGAGTGACTAATCTATTAGTTACCTTTATGTAAAAAAAGTAAATTTGCTTCTTTTTATGACATTTACTTCTCAAATTTGTTTTAGTTCGTTAGACGTCGTTAACAATTGTTAGGTGTTAAACGTTTTTTTAGAGATTTCTAAGCGTTAATTTAAATTGTTCAACAATGAGCCTTTCCGAGACCCAAAGAATTGACGTATTAATATTAATTGGAGTGGGTGATAAAACACGAACGCATTCTGAAGTATGCAGAATATTTAATGATAAGTATCCTGACCGTAACATTTCCCAGTCCACGGTGAGTAGAGTCGAACAAAAATTCCGTCAATTAGGAACTGTCAAAGATCTTCCAAAATCTGGTAGATCAAAACTGAATGACGAAAAAAAATTGGATGTATTATTACATGTTGAGGAAAACCCACATAAACCTACAAGAGAAGTAGCCGGTGATTGCGATGTAAGTAAATCGTCTGTCTTGCGTGTTTTGAAAAAAGAAAAATACCATCCGTATAAAATTCAAATGGTGCAGGAATTAAATGACGATGATCCTGATCGTCGATTACAATTTTGTGAAATTGTTACAAATAGATGTCAACAGGATCTGATGTTTCCCAAAAACATTTTTTTTCTGATGAGGCAACATTTACCCTACATGGAACAGTCAACAAGCAAAATTGTCGGTATTGGAGTAAACAAAATCCGCACTAGATGAGGGAAGGTCATACTCAGTATCCTATTAAAGTGAACGTTTGGGCTGGCATAATAAATAACAGAATTATTGGACCATATTTTTTTGAGGGGACATTAACTGAATTAATACCTGAATTAAGAAGACTTTTTCCTGATACTGTTAACCCCACAGAAATTAATAGAAACATATGGTTTCAACAAGATGGAGCTACACCACATTATGCAGCAGTAGTACGAGCTTACCTTAATCAAGTTTTTCCGCATCGGTGGATCGGTAGACGTGGTGAAATTGAATGGCCAGCCCGTTCTCCCGATATGACTCCACAGGATTATTTTTTGTGGGGTTATTTAAAATCAAAAATTTACTCCAATAAACCAATCAACATTAATGATTTAAAGAACCGATTAATGCATGAAATTAATCAAATCAGCGCTGAAATGTTGCAAAACGTTTTGGAAGAATTCCAACATCGTCTATTTGTTTGTCAAGAAATGAACGGACTCCACTTTGAGCATATGATTTAAACTATTTTTAGTAATTGTAAATAATGTTAAATATTTTAAAATTTATTTCGTTCTGCGACATAATTAATTATACAATTTAAACAATTTAACATTGATTTTTCCTATTATCGACGTCCAAAAATCAAAAAGGCATATACTGCTGAATCGAGAATTAAAATCCCTTTTAAACGCAGTAACACACGCTACCCCTTCTCATTTAAATTTTTTAAAGGGGTACTTATTACTTCGAGGGGGTTGAAGGGGCATATAGATAATTTTATTCAAAAAGTGTAGTTTCATATATAAAAATTGACCTGTTTCAGGATTTTCCTTTAGTATTAATAATTACGTAGAAAATGAATTTATCCGTTACTTTAGGACCTCACTGTATAAGAATGCAGTGATTAAAGTGCCCTTAATATAATTCAAATCAATCAAAGAAGTTCACTAACAATTGCACGTAAAAAATCGGGTGTGGAGAACAGAACACGAGTTCATATTTATACGAAAACTGCCATCTAGACATACGCACACGTGTTTCGTCCTGCTATAGACTTGTCAGTCCATGATGCTGGCATAGACAAAATTCACCACAACTCCCTTACTGCATTCAGTCAATCATGAAAGACAGCATGAAGAAAGCTTAGCGTCGCTCAATGACTAATGTCAACATCACGAATGCCAAACCAACCACCGCCGTAACAGTTGGAAACTTTATTTAACGTATCTCCACTATAAGTCCAACAGCTCCGACACGATAAATAACAAAAACGATTTGAAACATATTTGCGTGGGTGGAAACTCACCATTTGTATAAAACAAAGCCGTTTTGATATGATTAAGTTTTTTTATTTAAACAAATGATGAGGTTTTATCCGCTCAAGTATGTTTCAAATTATTTTGGTTAATTACATCAATTGTTATTTTAAAAGTTTTTTTTTATGTAGATAATATTGGTAAATATTACAAAAGTCTTTCTTTGGAGACTGTGGTTAAGTAAAAACTCAGAAAAGGTATATAGCCCCTTACCACAATTACTAATCGTATCCTAAATACGTATTTCAACAACTAAGTGGTCATCATCAGTGGGTAAAAACCATTAATCAAAGTGTCGCACATGGGGCACAGTAAAGCTAAACACATATGGAAACGCACCAACTTTACACGGCGTCCACGTATACACTGATTTTAAAATAAAAATATATCGACTAAAAATTACGACAAAATTACCTCTCTTAAGAAAACGGCCACCATATGTGTTTATTCTCTCTTCGCACGCCTTCGACCTTTCTTTTCTAAGAATGAAAAGAGACAACTATAAGGAATCGGACCCTTGTCTCCATTCATCGTGCTCTATTTGTTTTTAACGATATGAATGCTTTCGTATGCGTCAAGATCGCGGGGATTATTGATGGCTTTGACAAGTTTTTTAATCGACATTTTGTGTAATGTATTTAAAGAATGGTTGGCCACGTTAGATTTTTCTGGTCTATTGAATTTAATATGTGATATGTATTCTTTAAACCGGGTTATTATTGGTCGCTTCGTTTGGCCTATACATTTCAAACTACAATCATTGCAATTCATTTCGTATATACCTGATTTCAAATTAAAATTAACTTTATTTTGGCATTCCCCAGGAGACTTTTGATGGTATTTTCGGACCGAAAGGCAACTTGGAGACCTCCTTCTTTAACAACTCTATTAATGTTTTTCGTGATAGGATGGTATGGTAAACACATGTACTTTTTCATGTACATGTACTTTTAGGATTCGCGTGTTTACCATACCATCCTATCATGAAAAACATTAATAGAGTTGTTAAAGAACGGGGTCTCCAAGTTGCCTTTCGGTCCGAAAATACTATTGAAAGTCTCCTAGGGAATACCAAAGATAAAGTTCATTTTAATTTGAAATCAGGTATATGCGAAATTAATTGCGATTGTAACTTGAAATATATAGGCCAAACGAAACGATCAATAATAACCCGGTTTAAAGAATACGTATCACATATTAAATTCAATAGACCAAAAAAATCTAACGTAGCCAACCATTCTTTAAATACATTACACAAAATGTCGATTAAAGGGTTAAAACTTGTCAAAGCCATCAATAATCCCCGCGATCTTGAAGCATACGAAAGCATTCATATCGTTAAAAACAAACAGAACACGATGAATGGAGACAAGGGGCCGATTCCTTATAGTTGTCTCTTTTCATTCTTAGAAAAGAGGTAGAAAGGTCGAAGGCGTGCGAAGAGCGAATAAACACATGTGGTGGCCGTTTTCTAAGACAGGTAATTTTGTCGTAATTTTTAGTCGATATATTCTTATTTTAGTTATACGTGGACGCCGTGTGGTTGGTGCATTTCCATATGTGTTTAGCTTTACTGTGCCCCATGTGCGACACTTTGATTAGTGGTTTTACCTAATCATGATGACAACTTAGTTGTCAAAATACGTATTTAGGATATGATTAGTAATTGTGGTAAGGGATTATATACTTTTTTTGAGTTTAAATATTACAAATTTAATTTTTAATTAAGAATCTATTTTCGTTGAAATCTGGTATATTATCATAAACTTATAAATTTCGCGAAATTTAATCATTTACTATTGATTTTTATAATACATACCATGCTATACTGTTAAATAAAAACCTAACTTATTAGTGTGCATTTCTGTATTTAAGAATTGCCAACGTATATATTCTTTAGTCAGGAATTGTGGCATTAAAAGATTATGTACCTTTTCATAATTATGAAAGTATATTCACCTTATTACAATTATTATTATTATTATTATTATTATTATTATGTATTTCCTGGTCATTGACCAACATTCCAAACAGTGTATCGAAAAATCTTTAGAAAATTATTATTTTTGGAATTAGATAATATATAAAACCTTGTTTTCTGTTTTCAAAGCTGAATTTAATTTAGTTAAAAGGTTTAAACTTGACTTACCTATATGGCAGGGTTCCATCTAAGGCCTGAGTAACTGTCGGCGGACTGCTAAGAGCTAAGCCTTTGGATAAGAGTTGACCATGAGCGGCTAGTGTTTGACCTGCTACAAGTTCTGCCATTTCTATGTCCTCTTCTTCTACTTCCTCGCCTGCAAAGATATCATACATAATTTATAAGACTTCTCTAACAATTATAAATAAATATTTTTACCTCCAACAGTAGGTAATTGTAAATCCTTTTTGATCATACTAGCTGCGCACATTCCTCCAAGAAAGGCCAGTTCGGCCTCTAAGTGTTTAAGTCCCAATGAATAGATGCCACCTCCAGCTGGGGGCCATTCGTAACCTACGACTATGCAACGAAATCCGTAGGAACCAGCACGTTCGTCTTTTAGATAATCAGATGCTGTTTCCAATGAAAATACCACTTCATGTCCGGGCAAAACTATTGAAGACTGAGGCCATTGCATACTAAAATAATAAGAAAAGACTATAAAATATTGTTTCCTTATATCAGCCCGTCCAAAAAGAAATCTAACTATCCGAAATTGAAGAAACTAGTGTCAATTTTTATTCTTTTATTGTTCAAAGTAGCGATGAGTTTCAAATATGTTTCAACAAAGAACGGTTTAGGTTAAATTTGATAATAGTTTGACAATTAGATGCTTATATCTCTTTATTATGCTTATGTAAGAAGTAGATTGGAATACGGCTCTTTTATATGCTATCCTTATTACTTGCAATTGCGACTAGCTGTGGAAAATGTTCAAAGACGATTTCTAAAGTATATGTCATTTAAGTGTGATGGATCATATCTGGAAAGAGCATTGAATATACGTCTGTTCTAGAATGCCATTCTTTGAATTCTCTTAGTGATAGGAGAAAACAACTTAAAGCTAGATTTCTGCTTAATTTATTAAAAGACAGGATTGATTGTCCGTTTCGTCTAACACGAATGATTTTTTTCGATCCAAGATATTTAGCCCGCACGCCGAAGCCTTTCACCATTTCTCATCGCCTGGACGAATGTGTTACTTAAACCGCCTTTATCGCATATGGTACACAACCTTCACAAATATTATCCGGATCCCATCTTTACATTTACTTTTGACAATCTTCTCTATTTTTATGAAATATTATTTGTTTTTTGTCTTTCTTCGCATCGTATCATTTATTTAAGTTATATTTTGTCCTGCACTTGGAATATTAATTCTGTTGGACAATAAATATTATTATTATTATTATTATACCGTACCCCACAAAACAAAACGCGAAATCAATCGTGATATGAAAGAAGACGAAGTAGGAATTCTAGATTTAACTATGTACAACATTTTCACTAAGAGTTTAAGTCTTCATAAATTCAATTCGGGAGTTGAGCTCTGCTAGGACTCCTTTGAAACCTTTAGAAAGAACGCGTATTTGTTTGGAACGATTGTTTACTGGTAACGAAACGTGGTGTTCTGAGTATGGGTCCGACATAAAGGGCAAAAGTGCTAAATAGAGATCATCTGGAGAGGCGTCATAAAATACAGTTGTTTGGAAAAGTTAAATATAAAGATAATACTGGTTTTATGGCTTGAAAGACTTTTATTCACAAAGAATTCGTTCCATTGGGCTAAACGATCAATGATTAATTTTATTTCAAAATTTTGAAACGATTAATAATATGATGCCGACTGTCACTTTCGTTCATGTATTCACCTGATTCACCACTTTGTTACTATTTCTCTTCCCTCCACTTTATAAGTTGATGCAACAAAAGAAATACGACACCATTGAATACGTTCAATGGTGTCGTGAGTACTGACCACAACCATCAACAAAACCTCAAAAATTGTAATAAAAAACTCATTCAATTAATTAATTGTAACAAACACTATAACAGAAATGGTAGAGGGTATACTGACTGAAATAAATTAATTTTAATTTGTCTGTTTTTCTTTTGATCAAAAGTTGGATTTCTTTTTTGCGTAGGATGTATGTGGAAGAAATATTTGTCAAATATTATTAATATTAATTTATTTTCAAATCCAGAAATATTGTGTAAACAAAATAGTGTTCTGTCTGTAGAAGAATAGTATGCTTAATATCTCAGCTAATATTAGTATTTTTAAGGCATTGAGAACGTATACAGGTGTCCTTGAAAGAAAAAGACAATACAATTTAAAAAATTGTAAGACAATTACGACATGAACCCTAAAATTAAAACCATTCAGAATATCTATAAATAATAAATACCCTTATTGAACTTACACACACACACACACACCCACACGCACGCACACACGAGAGAGAGAGAAAGAGAGAGGGGGAGAGGGAGAGAGAGAGAGAGGGAGAGAGAGAGGGAGAGAGAGAGAGAGGGAGAGAGAGAGAGAGGGAGAGAGAGAGAGGGAGAGAGAGAGAGAGGGAGAGAGAGAGGGAGAGAGAGAGGGAGAGAGAGAGAGGGAGAAAGAGAGACGCTACAGCGTGGTGGTTTGTGTGTTACATACGTAACAGCTGTCGATGTTATAAAAACTACGACCCTAAGATAACATCGTTTATGCTAAGGTTCAATATCCTCAATATATTTGCGTACAAAATCAACTATTTATACTTTCATTTTATATTCATGTGAATTAATAAAAATTAAGATGAGTGCTTTACGGGGCATTTCACGTTTTTCAGCTGTACGATTACTTTTGTGAGGTTATTTTATTATGTTGTTGAGTTTCACTGTTTTTTGTTGCTCTAAATAAACACTATACAAACTTAGTATTCTACACAAACTTAGTATTCATATGCGAACCCATTTTAAAAATCATATTAAAAATAATTTGTGGACGAAGACTTTTAGAACTGACTTAAATCAGCTTCATTTCATGTATATTAGGTGAACTTTTTTTTTGTTACGAGAAGTAACAAATATAAAATATTTAGATCGCGTTGGTCCGCAACCTTCGTAATTGGTAACAATCTAGCATCGTACAGGTTAATAAAAACAAGTAAATCTAAATAATATCGAACGTACACAAGGTTACTAAATGTATAAGGTTGTCTCGTAACTTTCAACCAATAATATTCTTACGCGGGAAAGCGTCACTCAGCGTGCCCATTCAAATTAAAATGATTTTGACTTTAATTTTATCATTAGTTAAATAGGTACAAATCGAGTAAAGTAAATCACTGTTTTCTATAGACAAAACGATTGGTTTATGTACGATCTAATCACATATACTTACACAAAGCATGTCGTCCTTTATTCAATAAACTGTTATTACGGAGTTAATAAAAGGTTTTGTATGTCTAAAAAATGTGTTCACAAACGCAAATACTAACTGGATAAAAAGATATTATTTGATGCTGTTTTCTTATAAATAACCAAAATAAAATTACAATATTTATTATAAAAAACTTTATTTATTTTTTTTTTCAATGTTTTGCTCTCACTATAATGTAAAACACTTGTAAATAGTCAAATAAATTTATATATAAGCACATGAAACACTATGAAATTAGAACACAACGCTACGAACACTACAAACATCAATCTAGACCGGAAATTTGACAACTAGTCAACTAGACAGGAAACGCATGGCACGCCCGATGGCGCGCAATATGGCGATCGTCATTAGTAACGAGGCAACCTTACCTATTTATTAACCTTGGAACGTATACATGTACACATGTAGCGATCGCAACTGAATCGGGGAATAATTTTTTCGCTACTTAACACTACCCCTACTCTTTACAGTCAGTCGCACTTCTTCAAATGCAGTGGCGAGATAATTATTTTATAAATATCATTGTTCTTTTTTTTCTCGCGTTTGCAAGGAAATTTGGGGAAAATATTTTGGAGTCACATTCTATATAATTACATCTTTCTATTTTCCATACGTTGTCTTTTTCTTTCAATGGCACCCGGTATAAATCTTTGGAATTCAGAAATAATTATGAATAAATAAAATTTTTTTTATATCAATTTTAAACTTCAAAATAACTCTTGTGACGTAATGTATTGATGGAACTTCATGAAACTATCAAATGCTTTTATATAGAAAAAGTTTTGATGAAAATAGCATATACTTAAAAGTAAGATTATGTTCAGAATTATTTACAATGGATAAATAAATCTATTATCAAAATTCTAAAAAAATTCATCAATGAAGACCATTTATTCTGTTTTAAAGTTTTTAAAGAAATACAAATGGATTATACCAATTTGAGTTTTTTTTTTTTTTAGATTAAGAAAGTAATTCGCAAACTCATCGAATTTTATATTTTATTAAAATAGTTTGATAAAATATTATATATTATTGGTGGAAAAACAACTGGTTGACATTTAGAAGTCCCTAAGAACTCATTCTATGGGGTAAAATATAAAAATAAAACACAATAACATTACACACAAAAAAATCCTACTTTAACGGTTTTAATAACGACTTTAACATACATTTTAGTTTTTTAATGGATTTATTACTTCTACACAAACTGCCGATTCTACAGATTCGACAACATGAAAGTTTTTAAATAATTTTAAATGATACATACCAACTTGAAAATCGATGTAATACAGGCCAGTAAGGCATTGGTGGTAATTCCTCTTCATTATCTGATATTTTCGGGCATCTACCGGACGCATCTCCCAAGCACGGGACATATAATTGAACAGAATCTTCTGGCTGAGCTGTAGCGCAAGCGGGATCAAATTCTATCGATATCCATTTCACGGTATCAGGAAAAAGCACTCTGTAAAATAATGGAAAAATATCTTAATAATACTAATACTAATTCATCTGATGACGTAAAAGTGATGCCACGCATTTTATCTTTAATTTTTGAAAACAAAACGAAATCACAAAGTGTTAGGTCAGAGCTATATGGTAGAGGATCCATGGTGCTGACGTTTAGGGCATCCAGTTAGTTTTGCTTTATGCGCGATGCGTTGTCATCGATAACAAAGTTTTCTCACGTCTAACTGTTGATGTAAAATGTTTTGGATTTGATTCACATCAATGCCCAATGTCGCCTGAATAAATTCATATGATGTCCTTCCTCAATCCCCCTCCGCATTGCTCGAACACCGGGAATATTCTCATCAGTAGCAGCAGTTCTTGGGCGCCTTTCACGAAATTCATCGCTACGTAAAACCGATTTTTTTTGAATTCATTGTACCAATTATCTATCTTTAAATTGTTGCCTTAAATGACACTTCTTCGCCAAATGCATTTCTAAGCCGATCTTTAATTGTTTAGGCGTTTAATTGTTTAGGCGTTAATGACGATTTAAAATCGTAAAAAAATCATAATCCAAAATTTTTTTTTAGTAAAATTCATCTTTAAATTATGATAATTAACAAACTATTAGAGAAACATTTTCAGTATTCGTCTCGTATTAATCATACTACAGTACTGTAGCATACGCTTGGCATAAACAAAATTAGAAAATCTATATTCATCATAAACAATCGTAGGCGAATATCTCATTTGTTCAAAGACATGTTCAAAACCTTGATTTCATTAATAGAAAACTCTAGTTTAGTGGTAAAATGGTAAAAGTGCGAAGGTAAACTGTACCGCCAATATATCGAACAAATGGATGGATACATTGATAATCCACTCTCATAAACAGGCACAAACATATTGTGTTCTGTTCTCACACATCGCACAGTTATGGATTTCACGTTGTAAAATACATATAAAGCAGTATAACAACTTGAACTACGAAAGCCTATTGATAGGAGAGGGTGGTGGGAGGTAAAATTAAATGTATTCATTTAGCTTATTTAGCTACTTATAATATGTTTTTTAATATAAACGTGTAGAGTTTGTTAAATTAAGTTTATATTATGGGAAAACTGAAATTGTATTGCATACTAATTGCAACTAAAGAACCGTCAAATAAAAAATAAGTCCAACAAAATAAAATTTATTATCATAATACAACTTTAATAAACAATACTTCTAATTAATTACGTGTTCGAATCGTGCACCTTGAATTTCTAAACAATACGCTACCCGATCATAAAAACCACGTCTAACATTTGCCAGCTATCGGACGTAATCGATGCTAAGAAATTTCTTATTTTTTGACGTAGTTCATCTAAATTATTTGACCGTTGATGTTCGAAACCGTAAATTTTTGACTTTAGATACCCCCACACGAAAAAATTATTAGGGGACAAATCTGGTGATCTGGCCGGCCATTCAATTGTACCGCCTAGAGAAATAATTCTATTTCCAAAGGTATTTCTTAAAAATTGACGCACAATTGCACTGTTATATGCAGGACATCCGTCTTGCTGATACCAAATACTTCCTATTTCAGTAGCGCATATCATGATATCCCGATCCGCATTATCATGTGCGGGCTTTTTATGTAAAGAGGGAGAGACACATCCGTATTTTTCAAAATTTTCCTTAATTCGATGAATTGTATTTAAACATGGAACAGGACGATTAATGAAGGTAGTTCTCCAAATATCAATAATTGATGAAAGTGTGTGGCCTCCATAAAACCACTTTATAATTTGCACTTTTTCATTAATTGTGTATTCCATTAGGATAAAGTTTGATGGTTCGCTAAAGTATTTCACATAACCACTGACATTCCTGTCATATAAAAAGTTGACAATACTAAAATGGATACATTTAATTTTACCTCCCACTACCTTCCCCTATCAATAGGCTTTCGTAGTTCAAGTTGTTTTACTGTATACCGATTGATTACAGAAGTAGGAAATTTAAAGCGCTCAATTTAAAATGGATGTGTTTAGTAAATGAAAAACTGATATTGTGTCTTGGTATTTCCAAGGGAATTCATACAATGACAACAGAGTCCTCCACATGAACACAGAAATATCCGACAATATTTGGAAAATATATTTCAACATAAATTAATTTCCAGATGTGGCAATATTCGATGGCCTGCGAGGTTCCGGATTAGTCACTTCTTGATTACTTCCTTTGGGGTTATATTAAAAGTCAAATTTATAACAATCGCAGACCAGCAACTTTACCAGAGCTGCAACAAAAACTTGTTGAAAATTGTGATAACATATGATCAAAAAGTCTTTGGATCGTGATAGCCATGAAACATAAAGCTATCTATAAAATTATTTGCTTCTGTGATTCATTACCTTGAAGTACGCATAAGTCACAAATAAAATGATTTTAAGTTATGGTATTTATTTACATTTTATGTATGTTATATTTAATAACATTTATAGAGATTACAGAATGCATTTATAAATAAACGAAGTTTTAATAACTAATAAAAAAAAAGGCTCATTACAGTTAAGAAAAGAACTCCCACAATGAAACAATAACATTCAGGTAGGTACACTTTTACAATAAAAAATTAGAAAAGATGTTGAAAATGTCTTCCCTGTTCTTGAATACACCGGTTAACACGTCGGCCCATGTTATTAAAAACTTTAATTAAAAGATCAGGTGTTACTGTGAGACAGTTTTCAACAATACGTTCTTGTAATTCATCTAAAGTGTGTCCTGGAGTTTTAAAAATGTTTTTCTTAAGCAATGGGAATAAGAAGTAGTCTAAAGGACTCAAATCACAAGACCTAGGTGGGTAACGTCCGTCTGATATTAACCTTTCATCATAAAATTGACGTAAATATTCCATGGTTACTCGAGCAACATGCGGTCTCGCGTTATCTTGCTGAAAGTATCCATTATGAAGTTCATCATCGTGCAATTGATTGATAAAAGGATCAAATATTTGATTTATATATCTTTTAGCGTTTATGATATCTTGAAAAAATATTGGCCCTATTACCCGTCTACGGGACATTGCAACCCAAAACACCAATCTTAGGACTATGTCAAGGGGCCTCACTATGAAAATTAGGATTATTCTCGCTCCACATACGCATAACTTGTTTATTAACGTATCCAGATAGGTAAAAATAAGATTCGTTTGTAAAAAATGTTAAATCAAGGATATCGTTATTCATATGGGCATTAAACCAGGTACAGTACGATACTCTCTTCTGATAATCTGGTGGCAGTAACTTCTGACACATCTGCAGTTTATAAGGAAACATGTTCAAGTCATGTTTAACAATGGTTTGACACGTCCCATAAATTAAATTGATTTCTTGTTTTAATCTACGCAAGGATAAGGTAGGTTCTTCCTGCATGCGTTGCCTAACCAGATCAATAACATCATCATTTCTAGTCTTCTTCCAGATCGAACACTATCGCTGATATTACCAGTCCCTTCAAATTTGTCCACAGTTCGTTGAAGTTGCCGAAAAAAAACTCGTTCGATTATTGCGAAGTTCGGACATCTCTCACGGAACTCATTCAAACATAAACGAGGTGAATAAACCCAATTACCATTTTCACCTATATTTCCATTACTGTAGTATGATTTGATAATAAAAGGTTTATGTTTTAATGAAACATTTTGAATTATAACCAGCTGACTTGAAAGTTGTCAAGTAAATGTCAAAACTAATTGAAATAAATAATTTCATAGATATCTCGTAAATTCCACGGCAAAGCGATCCAAAGACTTTTTGATCATACGATATTATTTCACGCTAGAAGAGCTTTTTACGATAGAATAGGATATTTGAATGGGATGTTTATGGTTTGTCACAAGGAGTTTGTTAGGACATTTAATTTAACTGAGAATTTTATTTTATTAAAAAAATAATGTCAAGGTAGAATGAATTTTATTTTAACGAATTTATCTCTTTTTTTTTATTTTGACAATAAACAAGTTTATTAAGAATATTACAAATTGCCTTTTGGTTTAGACATCGCAACATATTACAAAGCAATCAAAGAAACACACGCATCTTACGCAACAAACATGTGTGCGGACTTCGTACGCATTCACAAGCACAGCTGATATGTGACTGTCTGACAGTAGACGTTTAGCGGTGACAGTCACTGTCACCGCTAAACGTCTACTGCAGCATTAGTGGGGATATAACCCTCTTTGCCCCGTCCGGGCTTTAAATTTCCTACTACTCGAATCTATCGGTATATAGAAAGCCTCATTCACAATATCTGTCCCTGGGGAACTATATTGAATACTGTTATCTACGTTCGCAACATTTACTACAATTGATTTGTTAAAAACGTCTCTGGTAGGCAAAACAAGAACCTGACTTTGTATGTTTAAGCCAATACCCAATTCAACAAGATCTTAATTGTAAAAGTTTTTTGATAAATGAAAAAGGTATAAACCACGAACGATTCGTGACCTTAAGCAGAACATCACCCACAATTTCAATCGTTCATACCTCCGCTTTCCATATTCACCTGATTTGGCTTTCTTTTTTTTAGTGAAATTAATCCTAAATGGCAATATAGAAGATTTCGTAGATACCCAACATTATAAGCCATGTGAGAAGCGCACTGAACAATAATATTCCGACCGATGACATCGCCTGAAATTTACAGAATACACGCTTATTTTCTGTAGCATATAACTTCCAACAGTGATTACTTTCGAGGATAGCAAAATATGTTTTGGGAATTGCATCATCACCTTTCGAATCTAACGCTTTTACTAAACTTTATTATTAGAAATTGTCACGTATGTATATAGTATTTTTACGATAAGTGATCAGTCACGTCATAACCAGTAATATCAGGTACAAAAACCTAAGAAATTCAATTTACTAACGTAGTACATATAATTTCTTCCACATTTTATAAAATTTGGCTTTTCAGTGTTACCTATTCCGCGCAGTGTTGTCACGCATGATTATCATATGATACCCGCTTGTCATCTGTCAGTCACCGTTGCATATTATTATTGTTCATTTTATCTTCCTCGTTTTATTTATCTTTATTTTTCGTCTTTCACAACCAGTTCTTCTTAGAACTAAATCATGCCTAAACCGCTTGAAAAACAGGCAAGAGAGTTGGTTTTGTCACGAATCACATATTTTGAGGCGAACGCGATAACAAGGGACCTTTTTTGCCGTTAAATTGTGTACGAGAGGTAATTTACTAAGAATTGTTAGTTTTATTGCTATATAATATGGATATTTATTTCTAGAGGGTGGCTAATGCATTTAATATAAATGTTAATACCATTAATCGGATTTCTTCTATGGCCAAGCAAGGAAAACCTGTAACCAGTCCTAAACGAAAACGTAATAAGGACTGTTAATATTGACGCTTTTAGTCAATACGCAGTTAGAAATTCAATTTATGACATGTACAGTAATCATATGTATTCTATTATTCTATAAAACTTATAAAAATATTACATATTCTTTAACATATGCAGAACAAAATATTACTTTGGGTACATTGAACAGTGTTCTTCGAGAACGTGAAATGTTCACTGGTTGCACTACTTCCTTGTGGAAAAGATTGCAAAATAAAATATTGGTTTCCATTTTAAGAAAGACGACCCTAAACGAGCATTAATGGAATTGCCTTATATTGCTTTGAAAAGAATAACATTTTTGCAAAAGTATATCGGTTTAAAAATGAAAATACATTCCAGTTTGTTTTTCTTGATGAAACCTTGGTTTTTCAAGATGGAAGCTCTGAAAAATCATGGCAAAATGATAATATTAAATCCGTAAAAGCAACACAAGCAGGGGGCAAAAGGTATGATTTATTTAAAAAGTAGTGGTATGGGCAATATATATCGTTGACTTTTGTTCTGTAGATACAGTTGTACGTGCTGTAGGCAATAATGTTTTCATTCCTGGAGCAGAATTAATCTTTGCAACAAATACTAAAAGCATGGATTAGCATGGGGATATGAATCGAGAAAATTTTCTAGAATGGTTCGAAAATAAACTACTTAAAAATTTGGAAAGTCTTTCAGTTATTATTATGGATAATGCGAGCTACCATACGACAATAATAAATAAATTTCCTACTTGATCTTCGACAAAATACCAGATTCAGGAATGGTTAACTAACAATAAAATCAACTTCGACAAGACAGCATTAAAAATACAGTTACTGAACTTGGTTAGACTGTTAGTACATAAAAAAATTACTAAATTTAGTTCTAATAGGTCAGTTTTATTTGAAGGTATAAGCCGTCACATATTTATGAAGCTGATGAATTAGCAGAGCAATATGGCCACACAGTTCTTCGACTGCCTCCATATCACTGTATTTTTAAACCTATAGAACTAATTTGGGGAATTGCAAAAAGATATTACTCTAGTAATATAGGTAAATATGGTAGGTTTAATGAAGGCTGTGGCAAGAATCACTAAGTCAAATAACTGCTGATGCATGGGCTAATAGTGAGACACACACTGAAGCTGAGATTGAAAAATAGTAGGGAAGTGGGATTTGACCAAAACGATATCGCACCTTTTATAATTAGTTTAGAAGAAGAGCAAGACGATGTTCTCAGCTCAAGCAATTAACCCGTTTTGTCTCTTTGAATTTTGTTGACAAGTTAGAGAAACTGGGAACTATTTGACGCTTACTCATTTGAAATAATTCTTTTTCGTGTAAACAAGAATAATAATCAAATCTAGAAGATCGTATACTTCATTAATGTATTTATGTGTAAAGAACTAACTATTCTGGTTGATATTGAAAATTCATAACATAGGAATAGTGGTTTTAGATTTATAAGTTACGATTGCACTTTTACCTTTTTATCATTATTTATTTATTAATTTTTTTGTTTCAGTGAAAATATTTGTGAAATTAAGAGCCAATATAGTGTTTTGATTTTAATATCTATTTGACTTTATATTACACCATATTTACATGCTTTAGATGCACATTACTAGTCAACTTTGAATGCAGCAAGAATTATTACCTGTGCCTACGAGAAACTTATAAGTGTAATGTGATAAAAACTAAAAATAAAAAACCTATATATTCTAATGTTAAATTTAATGTATGTATAGCAAGCGCCAATTAAGTTGTACTCAAGTAATTGTCAGAATACATTTGTCATTGACGTTTGACGGAAAATAATGTCTTTGCTAGGGGATCATAAGGTGATACACGACATTTGATGTAAAACCAAATACAAAATCTCCCCACTACTTCTAATCCTGCGCGAACTTACCCTTCCTCGCGCCAACTTAATTGGCGTTTGCTATACATACTGTTATATTATATCATGATTATTAATATTGACTGTTTAAACTATTTCCATTCCTTCTGTTTTTTATTCTAAAACATTGATATTTATTAATTTTGCAAAATAAAAGTACTAATAAAATAGCCTTTATTAATTAACATAAACTATGTATTTTTCTAAATATATAGAGTGATAAATATTCAATATTAACATTCTAAACAGTTTAAAGGTATAACCTAAATGTCATCCGTAAACAAGATTCTTGAAGTTTTTAAATATACTATAAACCAAATGACAATTATTTGCAAGATGTAAACAATTGATTTGTCAACGTTGTGTGACGTACATTGATGACGCAACTGCGTTCTTATCGTAAAAATACTATACTACCGAATTCTCAATCACAACAGTATATCAGTAATTAGACAGTAATAAAAAACGATACAGATTAAGGAAAAATATCTTCCACGTTCTATTTATTAAATTCAAATTTTGTAAAAAGTAAAAGATTCATACCTGTAATTAGACACAGTCGCAGGTTTATAAGGATGTTCACTTTGAACCCATGTATAATGCTGACTAGTAGTATTGGATAGCGCTTCAATTGACTCTATTTGAGATATACTACATGTCGTTGTTGAGCTACAGGCCAATAAATTCAAAGCAGCAACATGAGGTAACATTTCTTGTATTAAATTCAAAATTTGTACGGCGCACTAAAACAAATTTTTATAAAATTCAAAATTATCTAGAATAAAAAATACCCAACTCTTGGATCATTCGAAGCTAATGAGCTTATGTGGGCCATAACTAATGGAAGAAGAGTATTAATTATACAAGCGCTGTTTAGAATTTCACCAGATTGTATTTCATCTGCTTTCTCTCTCGCCAGAATAAGAAGATTACTGGAATTTTGAATAATTGCCGTTGTCATACATAAAGCACCGTTTCTGGCATATTGTTCCAATTTATTACTAGAAATTCTTCCACATTCTGCAGGATTACTGAAAATAATATTTTTCTTCAAGGATTCCTCAAAAAAATTTTTTTGGAAAATACCTATAATATAATATCACCGGAATTTGTCCTCGAGCAACCGTAGTTCCATTAAAGCTCAAAGAACAAGTTGTAAATGTAAAAGTGGTATTATCAGATCCCTTCAATGAGTTTAAACCTGTATCTCCATTATTTGTTCGTCCACCGTGATTTCGTAATCTTAGGGCATATTTTAAATTTTCCTAAAAGACAAATAAAAGAATTTAACAAAAGTATAAAAACAAAAAAAATTCTACTTACTTTAATAGAAACGGGTTTGTCAAACTTAATTTCTATGATATCTGGTGGATAATCTTCAGGGCCAAAACTACCTCTAGTGGCTTCCAAACTATTCCAGCGTTGGGTATGGCTTTGATCTGAACCCCCAGCAGCACTTTGCTATATTTGTATTCATTAAATTAGTAATTAACCAACGCGAATATAACTGAACTTACATCTTCCAATAATTCTAATTCGTATTCAAAATGTCCTAGGCCTCCATACACGCCTGCCCCTGCTATCGAAATTCCAGGTCGATCAACTTGAAACGCTATTGCATCAGGTGAACCGTTTCCGGTATTCCATGTTCTTGAATTATTGACCCTTGTAAAACGAGGAGGCGTCATGTGTAAAATTCTACCGCATCCTGCATGTAAGTCTTCCTAAACAACAATAAAATAATAACTCAAATATGTAAATTCCAATTGCGCCGTATATACCAGGTAACCTTGAAATAAAAAGACAAGGTTATGAAAAATGGAAAGATGTAATTATATAGAATCTGCATCCAAAATTCCCTCTCATAAGCGAGAAAAAAATTACAAAGATCGACTATATCAGAGACGGTATCTTAAAGCTGACGCACAATAACAAAAAGAATAGTTTTGTTATTGTCTATCTTGTTTTAAGTTTCGCCTAGTTGTCGATCGTTACGTACGTTCGATACGATACCTCTTCGGTTAAAGATAGACTGTTACCAAATAGGACGTTAAATGACCGTAGAGTTGATTCTTTTAAAACATCGTCTTTAAAAATATACGCAAATTTTTAACAACTGACTTTCGTACCAGGTTATCGAACTCATACCATAACAAAACTTACACACTGTTATTTTCGAGGGTTTTTATAAACATAAACATTGCAGCATGTAAATACAATAGCCGCATTTTGAATACTGATATTTTTTACTCCTCGTAACAAAAAAAAAACATTCACGTAATACACATGAAATGATGCCTGTTCTAAAAGTCCACAAATTATTTTGAGTATCATTTTTAAAATGGGTTTGTAAATTAATGTAACAACACACATCTTAATTTTAATTCACTAGAACGTATAAACACATTGGTCTTGTACGAGGTTATTGACCTCACCGTAACATCGATCGACAGCGGTTACCTGCAGCCTATGTGTATATATTTTGAATTCATAAGCGGAATATGATATAATTTTCAGGGGGTTTTTAATTTTGGGGTTCGCGTCCAATTGACTCACAATATTTTGGATTCATATTCTATATAATTACATCTTTCCAGTTTTCATACGTTGTCTTTTTATTTCAAGGACATCCTGTATACTGGCAGTCATAAATAAATGAACAACCCGTAAACGTTCGTATATTTTAATGAAATTTTAAGATCTGTATTTTATTCGTACTAAAAAATATGAAAATTTCATCGCGACCTTATATACATGCGAATTGAGGTAATTGTGCTATTTAACAATGATATAGGCAGACATTTCGTGTGCAGACATTATTGATGCTGTATGGGTGTGCTGCAATTTATTTTTAATAACACATGTTGTGATGTTTGACGAAATTATTCAAATGAATTATGTTATAAATTTAGTAGGTATACACCTGATCTGCTCATCAAAGAATTTGACAATTTAATTTACCAAGGACCGACAACATTTACCACGATAACACCAAACTTACACACTACTGCACATGCGCAAGTGCAATTTTTTGTGTATAATAATTACAGACCGGACGCATCGGGCTGAAATGGACGTCATTACGACGGGCGATATAAATAGTCTACAACATCTGTAAGTACATCACGCAGTTGTTGATAGCACTATTCATTCGGTTAACTGCACATCTATTTTATGTGTGAGGTTAACCGAATGAATAATGCTATTCAATAATTGCGTGATGTATAGCAAACGCCAATTAAGATGGTGCGAGGAGGGGGTGCGCAGAAAACGTTTTTAAAAACGTCTACCCCCACTACTCAAGTAATTGTCAGAATACATTTGTCATTGACGTTTGACGGAACATAATGTATTTGCTAGGGGATCATAAAGTGATATACGCTCAGAGGTTAGAATTATCTGACATTTGATGTAAAACCAAATACAAATCTCCCCACTACTTCTAATCCTGCGCGAACTTACCCCTCCTCGCGCCACTTAATTGGCGTTTGCTATACTTACAGATGTTGTAGACTATTTATATCGTCCGTCGTAATAACGTCATTTCAGCCCGATGTGTCCGGTCTCTAATAATAATGCATGGGTGTCATACACGCTCGTGCAGCAATATCGAAAAACGATGAAAATTGTTAGAATATTTTTCAAGAAAATTTTTATGAAAATTTATTGCAAAATTTCGCGTCGTGTCATACGGGCCTTGGTAAATTATGTCAACAGAAAGTAAAAATTTTTTTTAGTTCACTGCCAATCCTACGTTGAATAATCGAATGTATCTTACTGAAATCTTCATGGTTTGTTAGTACAAAGAAAATACATTAGTATTAGTATCAGTAATACATACACAATAATCATGTATTGTGTGTTCATTTATTTATAGCGGCCAATGATTATCTGTAATTTATATAAATTGCAATACTAACATCACTGGCACTACACTGGTGAACTAATTCAGCTATAACTCTTGCTAATAAGTGGCAACAATTTTTAGTAAGGCCAGGTAGTGGTGTTATTTTATGTCCTAGTAATTGTTTCGTTATTGGTTCAGTAATTAATTTAAGAAGTCTATCCAAAACTTCTTTCCACGACCAAGTCGAGCTTGAACAGACGGATTCCACCTGCAAAAATAAAATTAATCGAATTATTGTAAATACGTATATCGAAAAATATATTATTTTAGTAAAATTATAAAAAAAAAAAAAACTGGGCTCAACCGGGATTTGAACCCGGGACCTCTCGCACCCAAAGCGAAAATCATACCCCTAGACCATTGAGCCACATATCAAAACCTTCCTTTCAAACTCTTACATACAAAGCACTTTAGTAGTTTAATTGATATTTATCAATATCATTCAACAATTTATATAAATATACGAGGTAGTATCTGAAAGTTCCCAAAATTTAAACCACAACCAGACGTTGCTATGTAGAGTTGCGGCATAATTGTATTTAGAAATATTCTTTGTTTTAATATCTACTTAGTTTTGCTGCAATTTGGAGTAGTTACTTTAAGTGGGCCACCCGTTATACAAATATAAACATCGACCTCAATGTGTGCATAAATATAGGCAACATGTTATGGTCGAAAAAAATTATATTGAGTAATATAGGCAGATCTCAAGAAAAACAAATACATACACATTCTAATCACAAAGAGAAATTTTGTTTAAAAATATTATTTTTAAATAAGAATTGAGTATTTTGCTCGGTGCTGTACTGCTTTTTCGCCGTTCGATTATATATCGGGACAGCAGGTATGACGTAAGCGGGTAATCATACGCCGCAGAAAGAACACTTCACCCTTTTAGCCCCTTCATGCGTTCGAACTTGTCTATCTTGACTCACTTAAGTTGGTTAGTTCGATCAGTGTAGATGTATATAGGTGTCTGTCACTTTGAAGAAAATTTCTCACTAAATAAGTGGATTTAATGTGGCCACACATTGGTGAATTAAGACCCAAGATAAATGGATAAATTGGTACACCTTACCTGGATCGTAATTAGTTACCCTCCAAAAACACTTTAGAGGGTCCTTCTTGTTAGCGACTCCTTATTCGTTTGATTGTCGAACCCTTCGATGCTAATAGTAATTTGGGAAGCGAAGTCCCGAGATCGTACAGAGAAAGGAAAAGAAGTATCGAGATCAAACAAGAAATTCCGTGAAATGAAGATATTAATGTGCCCGCCTAAAAGGTTTTTTTTGCTGTTTATGATTCATTTGAAAGTAACTTGATACGTAGATAATATCTTTTTAGTAACTCACATTCAATAATCCAGAATACAGTTTTAATCAATCAATTTTATTTGTAATATTTGTCGAATACATTTATTCATTTAATTACCATTTTTATTTAGCATACCATTTTTCTGAAATTTATTTAGCGGCATATCTTTGTTGGAGAATTAAGACTTATTGTGTCTGAATTTGTTATAATTTTATGTAAACGCTACTGAGATCTCACGAACGTAATTATATTATTTTATTGTTGTGAGGCTATATAATATATAGGATTTGTCAAAAAGTTTGGACCGTACATTAATCCAACTTTTAAATTACCATGTAATATTTTTGTGCCTTTGTTTACTGTAATCATCATTTAAATATATATACAGGGCTTCACCCAATATTCTATTTTGACGCTTGATATATTTCCACTTGTTTATATCTTTATTTTTCCACGTAATCGATTATAATAAATATTGTTACTTATCACTTGGTGGTTGTTCGTTTTTTTTTAAAATAATATAGAATTAGCTTCCTTGGATACCGCCAGATTAAGCGAGGGTACGTTATCGCATGCACGCCCCCCTCGTAACGTATATTCACTTATAAAAGTAGCCACAAAACGTGGGGGCGCCCTTTTTAAATTTAGATCAGTAAAGTTAACGTTTCGTCAGGAACTGCACGCCGTTTTCACTCGAGCTGTAGCCGTGGTACTGGTCTGCTGACTTATATTTTTAAGAGCAACCCGCCCATGTAAGGTAAGTCCAAGGAGGGCTATTGAGTCTAAGTAAGATTTAAAAAGACCAGTTTTCGCGAGTTTTGTGGCTTGCACGAGGCAGATAGCAATTTTGAACAATATAAATTTGCCAATAAGAAAAAAAATTGGTCCTACTAGGAAAGGTATAGCTCTAAAGTCTCTTTAACATGTCATTGTTTATGCATTCAATCCAAATATTAACTGTGTAAATTGAGACACTCTTAATACTAGTACTCTACATTTTGAAAATTTGTTTCTATAAAAAGAATTAATATTTGTTTGTGTGTACCTTTATTTTAAAATATTCAAAACTCTAACAATTATTAAATTTTAAACTTACAGACTAAAGTATTCCAAAAAAATTAATACTAATTACGTACCTGACTCCTATAACTCATTTGTTCAACAAGAATAGGGTAATGATGAGAATCCGATCCGCTCATCATAGGTAAGCCAGTATTATCCGATGGGCTTAGACCTTTATGTAGGGAACTATCAGAACTAACATTTCCTCCAAGCAAAGGAAAAGTAGTCCGTAATCTTACTGTCGGCCCGCATAAGGCACACAATACCGCGCTTAGTAATCTTTGGCTATTAGATGTCGAATGAGATTTCGCCTCCTAGAATAAAATACTAGTAAATTTTGTATTTAAAATATGAAACATAAAAGTTAAATGAAACATCACAATCTTCATGATTGTAGATAATAGTAAAAATATTAGATTTAATTATACTGAATATATTTGATCACTTCTATTGCAATTTTATATACCAAACGCATGTTAAAAACAATGTATAAGTATCATCATAGTCCAATCTATTAATGCTTTTCCTATTTAAGTTTAGGGTGTAGGGTTTCGTTCCCCTTACATAAATTGACTCTTGATCACTATCAGAAAACATTTATATTTGAAAACTATATGTTTTTTAGTCAAATCAGTGTATTTTTGAATAATTTATGTTATTTTGAAATGACAAAAAACAAAATTAAGGTTTACACTTGTAATCTACAAGTCCCTTACGGTTGTTTGGTATAAATAAGAACCAATTGATTGCGCACTTATTAGGTACCAAATTTTTCATTGTCACATCTATGAAACTGTGCCTGGAAAAAAGTCGTGTCTTGTAAGTTTGCGCCAATAAATAGAGACAGAGTATGAACAATAATGGATAAGTTTATGCCTACAGCAAGCTTTACTGCAAGACTGTTTGGGAATTACCTCCAAGCAAAGGAAAAGTAGTCCGTAGTACACAGTAGTACACAAGTAGTACACAGAACCAACGATTTTTGCTTTTGTTAAAGCACTAAAATTATATGAGAATTTCATATGTAAGATTCTATTAGACTGTGAAAATGAAATAAATATCTGCTAAATTTTCGATATTAGGATATTTTTAAATTAAAAATTTGCTTACAAACATTAAACTTACTTTTAGTTAATAACAATAAAAAGTAAAGTAACATAAAAGATGTTTCAAAATGGGCCCAAGAGTTAATTTTTCAAAAAAACACATTTACTCGAAATTTGTAAATATTTTTATTTTAATATAAAATACACACATGGCGAGTGTGTCGAATAGAACATTTAAGAAATACTCTTACTCTTTAGAGAAGTTGCTGATTTAATTTTCGCACATTTGCCCTTCAGTATTGTCAACGACACGTCGAATTTCTTCCTTTTGCTCATGAATTGTGGTTGGTAGTTGGCATAGACATAACAATGGCGCCTTATGTGATGCGTTAATAACTACAATCCGACAAACTAAGTTTGTACCAGTATGTAGAACACACCTCGTCGCAACTCCGACCTTCCTGGTAATTAGGCTAATTAAAAATTGCTGAAAAGCCACGTCCTTTTTAATTATCCTAATTACCAGGAAGGTCGGAGTCGCGACGAGGTGTGTTCTACATACTGGTACAAACTTAGTTTGTCGGATTGTAGTTATTAACGCATCTCATAAGGCGACATTTACATGTCAAAATGAGATTTAATATTCATTAATTCTCATTTGCAATAAGTTCAGAATGTTAACTATATATACACAAAGTATAGAAGTGAAAAGCCATATCCGTCTTCGAGATACCGTACATTGGTAAGCTTCAATAACAGCGAAACGCGTCTGTACGTTCCGTTGATGGACGTGGCTTTTCAGCAATTTTTAATAACAATGGCGTTGGATCATACAATCTTAGTGGCTAATTCTAGTTACAAATTTACACGGCCGCGGAATCTCTCATGTAACAACTGCATTATCTCTCGCGCATTGACCCGTCCTGCCGGAACTACATCTTGTTTTCGAATTGTTCGGTTGAAGTGAATGGCGATGAATCGATGAGGCTGGATTTTCACCAACACTTGCTAAGGCAATATTTTCAACGGACCTGCCTGACCGAGGATGAACTGATGATTGCTCGTTCACAACGGAATCAGTTCGATAAAATTTCTCTATCAATCTCGTAACCAGCGCCGCGCCGTACTATTGGCCGCCTGTGTGCGTGCATAAATTTGCTGTCCCTAATTTTTTACACTTTAACATATAATTACATTTATGTGTTAGGGATGGATGTAAAGACAAATTTAAGGTATTATGTGCAGGGCCGGAATCCATATATAACTGAATATATATCATATATATCATTCATGTGTTAAAAATCACGAGAAATATGTGTTCCAAACTGTTACGAATATTATTATTATTGTATATTCTAGTGCATACATTATTTTATGCTAACATTTCAATAATACAGATGTCATTTATTGATAAATCTATGAATTTCCGAACTATGGATTAAACGTAAGTATAGCAATCGCCAATTAAGTTGGCGCGAGGAGGGGGTGCGCAGAAGCCGTTTTTAAAAACGTCCACCCCCACTACTCAAGTAATTGTCAGAATACATTTGTCATTGACGTTTGACGGAACATAGTGTCTTTGCTAGGGGATCATAAGTGATACACGCTCAGAGGTGTGAATTATTTGACATTTGATGTAAAACCAAATATAAATCTCCCCACTACTTCTAATGCTGCGTGAACTTACCCCTCCTCGCGCCAACTTAATTGGCGTTTGCTATACGTACTTATTACACATACGAGTGTCCCGTATCGTTATGTTCAAATTTTAGGAGTGTAAAGTAGACTTCATTTCAAGTAACAAAAACGCAAAACTTGTATATCCATTATTTGTTTCAAAGTTACAGATCTATGAATGTGATTGTCAGATAATGAAAAAAAAATGTAATTCTAAAGTCAATAAAAACTGATTTTATGTAAAAAAGTTCAATTAATAATATTTTCGAAATGTCCACCTCCTTGTTAAATGCAGGCTTGTGCCCGTAAGCCAACAGAAGAAGTACTTATCCGAATTTCATACTTGTTTTGTTGGATTTACTCGGCAGCCAGGTGAATACGATCCAACAACTCTTCTCTTGTGTTCGAAACTTGCGCGTAGACTAAATTTTTCATGTACCCCCATAAATAAAAGTCAAGGGGATTAAGATCGGGTGATCTGAGTGACCATGCAACAGGACCACCTCGACCAATCCATCTTGAATAATTGACATTAACCTAATTTCGGACAGCAATTCCGAAATACGGTGGTGCCCCATCCAAGTGAAACCACATGTCTCGTCGAACATTCAGTGGGACATACTCTAAAAGACCTGGCAGTTCGTCAATAAGAAATTGAAGGTAATTGTCCGCATTTAACCTCCCAGAGGAACGACAGGACCAATCAACAAGTCGTCGATTGGGACCGCCCAAACGTTAATAGAAAATTCATCTTGAAATTTAGATGGGCGTATAGCTTTGGGATTTTCTGATGGCCACCTGTACAGGTTTCTCAGATTTCGTGGCACTCCTAGTTGTCTAGCGATTCGACGTACACTGAGAGTTGGATCCCTTGTAACAATAGCTACTGCTTCTTCCTCTAAGTCTGCTGGCAAATTTACTCCTCGGTCGAAAAGATAATCACGCAGTGCGCATTCCCGAAATTGTCTGTGTTCTTCCAGAAACGTTCTGTAATGAGGAATGCGCCTATCGGGAAACCGATGTCGGTATTCAATAACTGCTTGACGTGCACTGCCGTTACAGTAGCCATACACAAAATGCATGTCCTCATACTCTTGAGAAGAAAATCGGTAAGGCATTTTAAACAAAGGAAGCGTGTCCAGTCATTAATAAGCTGTTGTATAAACTGAAACGTAATATAATCCTTTATTAAAAAATGCAACGTTAATAGGCATCTGAACATTTGTTTATTGTATGATATTCATGGTTCAGCACTTACGAAATAAGTAAAAAACTTCTTTATCATAAATCATTTCCATTACTCTTTTTTGTAGATCTCCAAGAAATTACTGTATGCACTACAACACGTGTTTATTTATTTTAGAATAACATTTTATTATGCGACGTTAACAATCACAGGCCTGTTATTGAATCGTATAACTTTTTTTTAAATAGAATCAGTTTGTATTGACTTTAGCATAACATTTTTTTTCAAGATCTGTCAATCACATTGATAGATCTGTAACTTTGAAACAAATAAAAATGAATGTACAAGTTTTGCGGTTTTGTTACTTGAAATGAAGTCTACTTTACACTCCTAAAATTTGAGCATAACAATACGGGGCAACTTGTATATTGCTTACTCTGGGAAATTTGTATTTACGTTCGTCTATATTATCCACATCTTACATACATATTACAGACGCACAAATTAGGAATAAAACATTAACAGCCATAGCAATCATTCTACGATCTGTCACATTGAACTTGATGTGGGCAAAATGTTGTTACTTGTTATGGATTGTTATTGTTAAGGGTTACCGACAAATAATTGATGAGCTAGTAAAACAGACCGTAATATAACAACATTTTCAACACTAACAAGTTCAGAGACTGACACACATGCTTACTGATGCAACCTAAAATTCTTGCAACAATATATTAGAGTAAACCAAATAGTGTTATATTTTCTTATGGTAACTATAAATTTTCCAGTCACCGATAAGTAACAAAAAGCCTGTAATATAAATAACACTCTAAACACTAACAAGTTTAATACTTGATTCCCTTTAAATTCTATACACACGCAAAAAATATAACGATTAGAAGAAGTGTGTTACCGAGGGTATGGTTGTTTAAAGTAAACAGAACCGGTCACCCACTTGAATTCTTTTTCTCGGTAGGCCAGCGTGTTTTTTAAATTACACGTTAGTATTATCTTAACCTACTGATTAATGATCAATGCCTCTAGTAATATCGAATAATTTTCGCCGCCCTTTGATTTGGCCGCCTGTGTGCCTTGCACACGTGCACACAATTATGGCGCAAGACTGCTCGTAACTGCCAAACAATTTGGTGCATTTTGTCGAACAAAAATTGCAAGTACTCTGCGAACTATTTCCGCTAAACTTTCATAACATTTTAAATAAGTTTTAAATCTACTGTTCGTTTGTGTAGGGTTCCGTGACTGGTAAGCGCAAAGCGTGTACTTGACAGTTGCTAAATTTTTAGTACAGTAAACTTGATTAAAGGAAATTGCTGCGAAATTCAAATCTTGGGCTCATTTTGAAACATTCCTTACTTGAGACATTAATAAAAAGTAATATTTAACTTTTTTTTTAATGGATACATATTATAACTTGTACATACCTCAAAAATTATAGCTCTATAACAATTAAGATATATGAATCTTTAATATCAAAGCAAGGAGCAAAAAAAAATACCAAAAGAAACACAAGCTCAGATCGTTGAAAAAGTTATTATCCTTACCCTAATATGCAAATCATAATCTTAGACAACCTCAGAAAAATACAACCAAAATACAAGTCACAGAAATGAAAGCAAACTACACAAGCGACGTAATTTTCAGCCAAAACCTACAAAAGCGATAATAGAAGAAAATCAAGTAAGGTGTTTGGGTAAGTAAACAAGATATAAGAAAAAAAATGACATGCAAGGTGTATGAAGAAAGACTTACATTACAAAGAGAAATACAAAAGAGAGGCTTAAAACAGAGCATAAGGGTGTGAGAAAAGTTATAGAGAAGTGAAGAAAAACATAGGGATTGCCCAAAATAAAAAGAAATGGAGAGAATTTTGGAGCAGGAATCTAAAGAAATACGTAACTCCATCTGACGACATCTTACAACCTTAAAACTATAAACTGTAGGTAGATTGAAGGATGAGTAAGTTTTATATTTCGCAAAGGATATAAAATTTTTGCAACCACTATTATGCGGAATTATTAATCAGAAGAAAACGATTAAAAAAATCGACGAAAAAAATAACTGTATGTTATGTCCAAGAATAAATACGAGAATTAGATTCATCATTTATTACAAAAAACGTAAGAAAGTTAAGCATAGCCAATTATCTTATACTAAATTTACAGTCAGACGTTGCATATCAAAATATTTAAGCAACGAATCTTTGTAAATTCTACAACGAATCACTATAATTGACTCGTTAAATCTTAAATCCAAATCTTATTCATTTAACCACATCAAATCAAGTCATTAAAATCCAGCTTTGGATATATTGTGTATAGTTAGTCCTAAATGCTAGAGTTCGAATATTCAAATAAAAAAAAAATAAAAATTACACCTAATCTACACTTACAGAATCAATATCCGCCAATAGATCACACAAGCAGGTCCATTTTAGATAAGTTGTTGGATAAAAAGCATGAAAGCAAGCCACAAAAGTATTGTGACATTCATCTAAAATTCCGTTTAACATTTTGACATATAATTCACACTTCGGTTTCGGCCTTGTTGATTTTTTGCTTTGCATCAATAACGGTAAGCTGTCAGATAACATTTGCTTCAATAAACTTCTAACATCACCAACGCTTCCTGCTAAATGTACGTTCTCCAAAGGATTCTTTCTCGTTATATGATTAGGATAAATTTCATTTGTGAAAGTCCTCAAAAGTCGTAGGCTCGCGCGACTTACATACACCAATCTCTCTAGTTCTAAGGCTGTGTACATATGCTGTAATGATTGGCCATCAGATATGCCAACTTTAAATGTGTTCCACGACCATTGCAGTAACGATAATAGACTTTGAAAGCACTCCTTTGTTACGGATCTTGAAAACTCTTTTGATAGAACTTGAACTGGTTCTGATTGATCGACCGGTCGCACTGGAGCTTGATGTTCCATTGTTATGACTTTATACAGTAATTGAGGAATTTGTCCTGCGTTCACGTCAGTTCCGTTGTTTGACTTTTTCGAAGATTTAAAATAAAAAAGGACTTGGTCTTCCGTTGTTACCATCGCCTGTCCAGCAGACCCACAATCACTGCTAGGGCCATTAATTTGAGCCCATGCCACATACCAACGTTGTGCCTGAAATATAAACATGTCTATAAAAAACAATAAACAATAAAAATTAAGAAAAATTCTAACTGTAAAAAACTGTATCTGTATCAAAATTACTTTTGTATTTCAGATTATTTTCATTCTACAAAATAATCACATAATTTGCAAAAAAAAAAACTGAGTGAGATGTCCAACTTAACTCAATTAGTGACTAAATTATAAATTCTTTATGGCACAATTTAATGGTAACTTATTCAGCGTTATGGCATATATATGTAATATACGCATTTTTTTCATCGTGTGACTTAATAGGGCTTAAAAAAAATATTCGTGTTTGGAGTGCGATGTGTAAATGTGAAAAATAGTTGAAAGATAATGCCTGGGACATGAAAATTAAGGCCAGAAAACAGTCAGTCTGACCACCGATTAATTTATATAGAAAAACATGTGATATGTAGCTTTCTTCGGTCAGGAAATGACATCATTGAAAAAAAAAATAGTAAAATCTTCGATCCGGATAAATTCAAGATGTTCTGAAACTAGAAATTTAAAAACCAACGTTCTCTTCACAGCAACATTCTGAGCACCGTAAAAGGGATACCAAATACCGCATTCAACTATGTTCACAACAACCGCAAAATATAACATTTTGGTAAGATGAGAGGCGCATGTTTTGTATGTGAAGATTGAAGTTCAGGCAGCGATTAAATACTATTCCAAAATCTACTTTAGAAAGCATATGGCTATTCCTAGAATAGAAAGAAGGAAAAGGTGTGAATTTTTTAGTAAAGAACATGACAAAACATTTATCCATATTCAACTAGAAGCGATTGATATTAAACCACGACATCAGCATCACTTAACACTACAATGAAAATTTTAATATCGTCAGCATAACCCAAGGCATTAGAAGGCAAATTTGCAAATAAATCATTTATAAACAATAAGAATAACATAGGGCCCAGATTGGAGCCTTGAGTACATATAAAAACATTAGATAAGTAACCACTGTAGAAAACATAATTGAACCATTGCTTAGATTTAGATTTCATAAGTCTAAAAACATAAATGATTGATAAGATCAAATGCGCGGGAGTAGTCAAATAAATACAATCAACCTGACCTTGACAATCAATAGTATCACGAACATATTGTATGAAAGTTGCGAGGTTTAGTACAGAAAAAGAAGCCATGTTGTCGCAGAGAAATATAAGAGCGGATATTATGTATATACTAAGACAATTTTGTCAAAATTTGTAATTTTTTTAATATTTATCAAAATAAATTAGTTTATAGAAGTTTTGATGAAATGAGACAGCTACAACAAAATCCATATTAGTAAGAAGCATAGATATGAGGACAAGAAAATTTTCATGAATATAATACCCTTTTCAATCGAGTATTACATACTTTCTTATTATTGCAGTGTAATCTGGTTCACCTTCTCTCGGTGCACCCTGGGTAACGATAAATGAACTAGAGTGCTGGCAGCCAGTCGAAAAGGAAAAAGATGGTTGACAATATACCAGATGTTTCTCATAAATAGAGAGGTTCATTCGAGTGACATCCCACCGACGTAACATCACCACGCTTCCCACCGGCGTAACATCACCACGCAAAGTGCCCCCAATGTTGTCTGGCAGCGACTGACACAATATATATACATGCGCCTATGCGATGTTATTCGAATAAACCTCTTTATCAGAAGAACAAAATTCATATATTTCACAAGTGTTTTTTGTTATTTTCCCCGTGGGTCATACGCTAAATAAATAATAAATATTTTAAGCACTTTCTTCTAAATATCATATATTTAAATAATAAACACTTCTTAATTATCAAACAGAAAGGCATACTCTATTGTAGACATGTGTAAGAAAATATTTCGAGAAATTTGGTTCGATTGCGTAACAATTTGACGAAGTTATCACAGATGGCGGTAAAATTAAGTTCTACACTCTCTGGCATGAAAACAACAGGGATAGCTCTATTTTAACGTAATTAGTGGCTCCATCCGTTGGTCTGAGATTGATTTATAAAGTGTCAACCTTCCTAGTTAGTAAAAACCTCATGATATTTCTGTTTACTAAAACGTAAACTACGACGCAATTAAGCGACGTTATATAAATATATATATATATATATATAAGGTAAACTTAATTAGTCGGCGATTAAAGGTCTGGTTATTAGTTCAAAGTGTATATATTTAAAATAATCCTACATGTTTCGGCAATGATGCCTTTGTCAAGGATATAAAAAATATAAAATATTTATATATATATATATATATATATATATATATATATATATATATATATATGAAGAAAATATGAAATAATAATGAAAATATGTATATGAAAATGAAGTAAGTGAACAAATAATCAACATTCAGTTGTAAGTTAAAACGGCAAACGTGATACGAAAACGCTCCAAATACTAAAAATCGCTTATCGAGATAATTGTTCATATACCTAATCACGAACAAAAATGTTTGAATGGCATCGGCGTTTTAAAGAAGGTAGACATGAAGTGGGTGGCATTCAGACCATTATGTGGTGAAAATTTTGACAAAATCTTCAATCAGACTCGTGGAAATTTAGTTTTAGTTTAAATAGTTAAACTTTTTCTTCTGAAGGTAAATTAAAAGTTTATTCCACATCGATTAACGGATGACTAAAAATTTGTAGCGAATGAGCATCGCGAAAAGACATCATTAGGGAGGCTCAAAAAGATGAAAACTTGTCAAAAACTGGTAATATGTAGAACGTGGCATTTTTAATGCGATCCAGAAAACTTTTTACGTGTCCAAGGGGATTCTTCTTCTTGGACGCCAGTATGTCCAGGCACTTGAGCACCCGCTCTTTGTACTATCCCCAATATATCTCTCAGTTCCACTCTGTTAGTCTTGTGTCCTCGATAAAAGCATAATACTGGGTACTGACAGGGCAATAGTGCTGTGGTAAGTCACTGACTAATCATGCCGGGGTCTTGGCTTCGAATCCAGGACCACTGTCCCGAAAGATGTCATTTCTCGTAAGGTAAATACCAACAGCTAAATATTTTAAGTTGTTTCACGTGCGCGGGCATAATAATAATTCCCATAATAATGGCCTGTCAATGCTAAAGCATGGACGACTATTATTAATATCTACTTCTTAAATGTCCTGATTGTATGATGTACTTATTTCAAATGCTAATGTGTACAATATATCTAAAACGAAATATAAATTTTTGCCACACGTTCAGTCAAAATTTCTAATTTCTCATAGCGGCTCAATGGTCTAGGGGTATGATTTTCGCTTTGGGTGCGAGAGGTCCCGGGTTCAAATCCCGGTTGAGCCCATTTTTTTAAATATAATTCAATAAAAATTATTTTATCTAAATATCATGTGCTCAATTAATTAGTAAGTTCATTTAGTAGTCTTTGATATATGTACTCTCAACATTTTTTAACTTCGATTTCCCTTGACAAAATGTTCAAGCAAACTAGATGAATATCTCAATTGAACACACTTTGTTCATAAAAATTTATATTAGTCCGGCTGGACTTTCTAATTTCCCATAATGATACAATAATTTAATTTTGTTTCAAATATAAGATGTGCGGGTTGGGACCATTTTTTAAATATTTAAATATAAGTATTCATTGCACATATCAACATATAGAATATAAACTGAAATAGGTACAGCTGCGAGCAATAAATTTTTGCTCAATGTCATTCTTTGACAAAATGTAAGTTGCTGTATTGTGAAATGGTCGTAATGGAAATAACCTAATTTTATCTGTCACATCTTAATAAAATTTACGGAACTTTTTGTTAAGTCCTAGACGAGATGCTACCATAGCTTCAGAGAGTCCAGTTTCTATTAAGGAAATAACCCTTACTTTATTAAAATAGGATATTGAGACCATATTAAAAATAATTCAAAAAACCATATTGACAAACTGCCAATTCATATTGACATTTCATTGACAATGGATATAATCAATCAGGGCAAAAATCTACATTGCGACAATTTTCTCAAATTTTACAATGACATTGACGACCAAAATTTATTGCTCGCAGCTGTAAACTGGCTGACAAAGAAGCTGTCCGTCTCATTTTGACGTTTGACAACATTTTAGCAAAATTAACGTTGTGAATCAGTTTTTAAGTTTTGAAGCTTATTGAGATGTAAAATGTGAATGTAGGTATATTATCTGTCATATGGATCTATTTAGGTAAATATATTATTTGCAACCTATAACAATTCATAAGCTACTTTTGAGAGACCCAATTTACAATGCAAAAAAAATGAGTCGGAGTTTTTTTATCTTACGGACACATAACACGTTCTTCGGTGCTCTATATTATAATAACGGCTCAATGGTCTAGGGGTATGATTTTCGCTTTGGGTGCGAGAGGTCCCGGGTTCAAATCCCGGTTGAGCCCGTTTTTTTTTTTTTTATTATTCTGATAGAAAATATTGAAATGGGGTAAAGCAAGCGCCAAATAAGATGGCGAGAGGAGGGGGTACGCAGAAGCCGTTTCTATAAACGTCCACGTTATATATTTTACTCTAATAAATTATTAATTTATTAAGTCCGTCTCATTTTGACGTTTGACAACATTTTAGCAAAATTAACATTGTGAATCAGTTTTTAAGTTTTGAAGCTTATTGAGATGCAAAATGTGAATGTAGGCATATTATCTGTCATATGGATCTATTTAGGTAAATATATTATTTGCAACCTATAACAATTCATATGCTGCTTTTGAGAGACCCATTTTACAATGCAAAAAAATGAGTCGGTGTTTTTTTTTATCTTACGGACACATAACACGTTCTTCGGTGCTCTCTATCTTATTATAACGGCTCAATGGTCTAGGGGTATGATTTTCGCTTTGGGTGCGAGAGGTCCCGGGTTCAAATCCCGGTTGAGCCCGCTTTTTTTTTTATTATTCTGATAGAAAATATTTAAATTAGGTAAAGCAAGCGCCAAATAAGATGGCGAGAGGAGGGGGTGCGCAGAAGCCGTTTTTATAAACGTCCACGTTATATATTTTACTCTAATAAATTATTAATTTATTAAATGATAGATGTGTAGTTTACGGCACCTATGGTATCTTGCAAATTGATGTAAAACTAAATACAAATCTCCCCAATATTCTAATCCTGGGCAAACTTACCCCTCTGCTCGCCAACTTATTTGGCGCTTGCTTTATTGCTACTAAATATAAATGATATAAAAATGTATACTACTCCGGTTAAATTCTAAACCCATAATCAAACGATAATTTAATTTTGGTAAGTTTTGAATAAAGGATATACAGGAGGAAGTCATGTTTTTTAAATATTTTATTATCTAAAATATTTGTGCGCATATTTCCGGAATATAAAATGATAAAATACTAAAATTTACCACATATCTACCAAACTCTACGAAATATTGCAGTGGCTCAATGGTCTAGGGGTATGATTTTCGCTTTGGGTGCGAGAGGTCCCGGGTTCAAATCCCGGTTGAGCCCGTTTTTTTTTTAATAAATTTTAATAGAAAATATTTGGATTGGGATTTATATATGATATAAAGATATATACAAGTCCAATTGGAATATAAAATTCCAATAATTTCATTTTTTTTTAATGCAAGATATGCGGATTGGGACCAGTTTGTCGAATAGTCTAATTATGCAATGGTAAAACTCATTTTCCGGAACTAGAGGTGTCATTCAGCCGCCATCATTAAATTAAGGGGGTAATTGGTGTCTTGAAATTATCTCCGTAATCGTGAGGCCGACAAAAATTTTGTACAGAGGATTTTTGTAGTTGATATAATTAACTATAACTTTTATAAATATCTTCTCGGGGTAAGATTAATAATAAAAAAGTGATGAGCAGAAAACCATGAAAAATAAGGGGATGAAATAGAAGCGAGATAAATTGAATTTTCAAACCTACGAAAAAATATTTTTAAGCTTTTCTATAGAGCTTTCCCTAAGTAACAATTATCACCAATATAATTTCCCAGTCCGGTTAGTTAAAATATAAAATATTAGGTATTAAGAGTAAATGATATAAAGATTTATACTAGTCCAGTTAGATTCTAAAATCATATAACACAATAATTTAATTTTGTTTTGTATACGAGATATGCAAGTTGGGACCATTTTTTTTCAATATTTTAATTATATAAAGTATTTATTGCACAGAATATAAACAGAAACACACTTTGCGTTTTATTGGAGCGGCTCAATGGTCTAGGGGTATGATTTTCGCTTTGGGTGCGAGAGGTCCCGGGTTCAAATCCCGGTTGAGCCCATTTTTTTAAATTTTTATTAATACATAATTTACTCTAAAATATTTTTATTATCCGAATAAATACAACCACGGACGAACCAATTGAAATACATACGAGTATATAGGGTTATTCAAAAGTAAGTTATATTTTGAAACTGCTGTAATTTCCTTATTAAGTAAACACAAATTAGAAAGAGGTTTTCATTGGTAAAACAATCTGGTTTATTACAAAGCAAATCGCTTCAGCGCAAATTTTGAATAGATCCGCCATCTTTTTCTTCAACAAGAAGCAACCTTTCTTCTATACTGTAGACAACATCGTGGAGTAAATTAATTGAAATAGCTGGATAGCCATAGGATGACCTAAAAAAGCAGTTTCTTTAAGATAACCCCATAGCCAATAGTCTACCAGATTAATATTTGGAAAACGCGCTGACCAAGGATTGGGAAAGTTTCTGCTTATGATCCGATTACCAAAAGTGTTAATTTACGGATTTTTTATGATCTTATATGAAGATGATATTTTCAATATCGCAATTGTGCAATCTTGGGATAACATAATTTCACAGCATGGTAAAATATCGTTCTCCAGTAACTGTAACTGTTTTTAATTGCCCATTTTGAGTTTCCTCGAAAAAGTATGGTTCATCACGCAGTTGTTGAATAGCACTATTCATTCGGTTAACTGCGCATCTATTTTTTGTGTGCGGTTAACCGAATGAATACTGCTATTCAATAACTGCGTGATGTACTTACAGATGTTGTAGACTATTTATATCGTCCGTCGTAATGACGTCATTTCAGCCCGATGTGTCCGGTCTCTACTGATTAAATGCGCCATACTATAATTTTTTCATCTGGAGAATGTCAATTAATTTTGGCTTCATCGGACCACAAAACATTGTTCTATTGAGCTATGATCCAATGAGCCTTTGCAAACTCCAACCATTCCATTTGATTTGCTTTTTATACCCAAGGCTTTTTATGTCAATTAATTTTGGCTTCATCAGACCACAAAACATTGTTTTATTGAGCTACGAACCAATGAGCCTTTGCAAACTCCAACCATTCCATTTAATTTGCCAATTATACCAAAGGCATTTTCTTGGATGATTGGCCACGCAGTCATATTTCGTTGAATCGCCTCCTCAGATATTTCTAATGTTCCAACATCAAAAACATCACGATGAATATTTTGTCACGGTATAAGGATTTGCAGCTATTCTGATGCGGTTATCCATCTGCGATATCGTGTCTTGGAGTAGTTTCTGTTGTTTTTAAGTTATAATAATAATAATAATAATAATAATAATAATAATAGCTTTATTGTCCAACGGTCATCAACCAATTACAGGACAAACCAAAGATTGCACATACATATTGCTATGGATTTTTCCCTAAAGTATATATAAAATTTATTAAAAATGTATGTATATTATTTTTGAACTTAAGTGTATATTTTTGAAAATGTATTTTATGTGCGAGAGCAAAAAAACAGTATTATTGAAGGACGGCTTTTTGTGCAAGCCATAGCGGGTGATGTGGACAGACAGATTATATATAATATTATTATTATAATAGATTATATATTATTATTATTATATATTATATTATTATTATATTATTATATATTATTATATATTATATTATTATTATTATATTATTATAATAGATTATATATTATATATAATTAGTTGTTGGTGGTTTAAATTCAATTCCCGTATATTCTACGAGATTGTGTTCTCGTAATTTTGATTATATTTGATTAAACAACGTTTTCTTGTCTACGTGTCTCATATATATATATTTTTATGTAAGTATAAATATAAGACGTCTTATTAATTCAAAAGATTTGAATATTGTATTTCAATTGTGTTAATATTGTTATTTTGAGATTTAGTCTTAATTAGTTGAGGTAAATGACAAAGAATATTTTTAAAATTTCTACGTAAAAAAATATAACTGTAAAAATT
The DNA here is from genome assembly GCA_935421215.2 of Melolontha melolontha. Taxonomy (NCBI): domain Eukaryota; kingdom Metazoa; phylum Arthropoda; class Insecta; order Coleoptera; family Scarabaeidae; genus Melolontha; species Melolontha melolontha. The sequence continues at coordinate 183,045,406 of OW285235.1, forward strand.
GTATACGTTGGGAAGTTCAAGACTATTTTTTCAAGTGTTTGATGGTTGCACATGCGTAGATTTTGATCGTGTTTTCAAGTTTGTTTATTTTATGTTGTTCTCTGGGGAGAAATTAAAAATAAACATTGTTATTTAATTAAGTTGATCGGAAGTCAATAGAGGATATTTAAATTCACTTAGCAGTCATATTCAGTGAATTCTTTTACCTCTGGTTGTAAATTAGATTACACAGTCTTTATACTTTATAAAGATCAATTTTTTTTCTTTTTTTGTATTAAATATTCATTTAAATTTTATTTTGTGCTCATTATTTCTTATACCTTTCACCGTGCATTTTTAATAAGTAACTTAAAGAAATATAATTATAACATTTATCAAGAAACTTTGATTGGTGCCTAAATCAAATTTTTATTTTCCACGTTTTTCCGGTTGGAACCCTGAGAAGAAAGAAGTCCCATTTTTGGAAATAAACCGACCGAGTATCCTAGTTGGGTAGATTAGTTGTGGATGGTGGTGCAGTAAATATAAAAACCACAATTCATAGCAATATGTATAAAGAAAACCATAAAATAAAAACATAATTATATCTAAAAATAAACATAAAGAAATACATATACATATTGCTTTGAATTGTGGTTTCTATATTTACTGCACCACCATCCACAACTAATCTACCCAACTAGGATTCGGTCGGTTTATTTCCAAAAATGGGACTTCTTTCTTCTCAGGGTTCCAATCGGAAAAACGTGGAGAATAAAAATGTTATTTAGGCGCCAATCAAAGTTTCTTGATAAATGTTATAATTATATTTCTTTAAGTTACTTATTAAAAATGCACTGTGAAAGGTATAAGAAATAATGAGCACAACATAAAATTTAAATGAACATTTAATACAAAAAAATCAAAAAAAGAAAAAAAATTGATCTTTATAAAGTATAAAGACTGTGTAATCAAATTTACAACCAGAGGTAAAAGAATTCATCGAATATGACAGCTAAGCGAACCCAACATCCTCTAATGACTTCCGATCAACTTAATTAAATAACAAAGTTTATTTTTAATTTCTCCCGAGAACCACACTGTATAAACTTGAAAACACGATCACATCAAACGCATACAAAAAATGCCCTTGGTTTCCCAAACGAATAAAATTTTACAATGATATTATTTTACGTAGAAATTTTTAAAATATTCTTTGTCATCTATGTGACTAAATCTCCTAAATAACAATATTAATACAATTGAAATACAATATTCAAATCTTATGAATTAATAAGATATCTTTTAAAAATATATATATTTTTACTTACATAAAAAATTACTATATGAGACACGTAGACAAGAAAACGTTGTTTAATCAAATATACACAAAATTACGAGAACACAATCTCGTAGAATATACGGGAATTGATCAAATAAACCACCAACAACTGATTAACACAATAAATACAACCCGAATTTAATTAAATATATAAATCTATATATTTTTCAAATAAAAAGAACGTTCTTGTCTAAAGGTTTAACGTAGTCTGTCCCTGTCCACATCACCCGCTACGGCTTGCACAAAAAGCCGTTCTTCAATAATACTAGTTTTTTATCAAAGCACATGAAATATATTTTCAAAAATATACACTACAATTCAAAATAATAGTACATACATTTTTAAATAAATTTTAAATATACTTTAGGGAAAAATCCATAGCAATATGTAACACATAAAAAAAATAAAAAATGATTTAATCTTAGTCTTTTTGTTCTCTATGCTATGGAATTGAAAAAAATGTCATAAAACACCTCAGCAATTCGGCATATGGTCACGAGCGACAAGTTGGTCCTAGAAAAAGGTAAAGCAAAGGTAGGAGAGGAACGAGAGGATATACGAGGAACGTGAAAGTTGATAGAGGAAGGTAAATAGGGTCAATCAGTGGTGCCACGAAAAATCTTCCACACAAATCTCGCCCAGAGTATCTCGTCGATGGGTTAACGATTCCAAGTAGCAAATTGTAGTCCGTATTTCGCTCGGAATAGATGCCATCAATTTTAAATGATAAATACTTTAAAAAACGACGTTGTATCCTTTCAATGGATAACTGAAGATAAATATAATGAGGCGACCAAACAGGAGAAGCATACTCTAACTTACTGAGGACAAAACTATAGTACATAGTTCTGAATAAAGACATAGAGAAGAGTTTGCAGGTACGCAGAACAAAACCTAATGGCTTCGAAGCAGCGACACATATGGTATTGATTTGTGGCACAAAAGTTAAGTGAGAGTCGAACAAAACACCAAGGTCCTTTATGTTATCAACCTTATTAAGTATTGAATCATTTATAAAATAACTGGAGTCAATAAAATTAACTTTTTTTGTATAAGAGACGTAGGAGCATTTCTTGATGTTCGATCCCAATTTACAGTTGGAACACCATTGGGAGAGAATGTTCGAATTCGCCTGCAAATGCAACACGTCGTCCCATGATTTAATAGAGGAATATATTTTCAGATCATCTGCAGTGGACAAGACAGAGACGATAATAAATCATTTAAAAACAAGATAAATAGGAGAGGACCCAAATGTGAACCCTGTGGGACTCCAGTTAGAGGAGAGAATTCAAAGGATTCAAAGGAACCGTTGAGAAGACATAATGAAGTCTACCACTTAAGTAAGACTGTAGAAGAAGAAGTAGGGAAGGACTTAACCCAAATGCAGACAATTTCGTAAGTAAAATTGCATGGTCAATCACATCAAAGGCACTACTAAAGTCCGTATATGACATCAACTTGACCACGAGTATCGAGATGCTCACTAATAAGCTGACAAATAGTCACAAGATTCGTCACTGTCGATCTTCCCCACATGAAGCCGTGTTGAAATGGAGAAATGTAGGATTTGGTGTTGTGGTGCAGACAGGAACAAATTACACTTTCAAATACCTTAGAAAAATTCGACAATATTGATATGGGTCTATAGTTCATGTGCATTGTCGCCCTTTTTGAATACTGGACCTATCCTCGCTCGCTTCCAGATAGTCGGGAAAGTAGAACTTCGAATTGCCATGTTAATAATAAAAGTTAGCGGTTTTGCAAGGGCAAATCGTGCATCATGCAAGATAAAACTGGGAATTGAATCATCACCCGCAATATTTTTTTGCGGGAATTTTGCCATAATACTAAGTACTTCGTCTTCAGTTGCAGATGCTAATGTAAAAGGAGTATAATTAGTGTTCTCTTGAATGTAAGTGAAATCGCTACTCATAGAGTGAACAGAAGAAAATTTGTTGGCAAATGCATCAACGATACCTTGAGGAGAATCTAGGAGGGTATTATTATGAAACAGAGTTTTAGGTATACGTATCATGCCCTGCTTAGAATGAATGTATTGAAACACATTTTTCGGATCAACCTGGAGAGATTGTTCAACTTCTCTGAAATAGGTGGCATAAGCGGTAGTTATATTACTCCTTCAAATGGTCCGGCGTCGTTGAAATTGGTCATAAAAGAAGTGGTTACGGGAAGACTTGCATTTGCGTCGATAATATTCTTTTAATTTCAAGTTAGAGATGATATTACTTGAGAACCATAAAGAATATTTCGATTTATTTGCTTTAGCAGAATATTTGGGGACAGACTTATCCAATATGTTATATAGAACATTGTAAAACTTCTTAAGTCCATAGTCAACATTAGTAAAACCCTCCAAAAATGACCAATCCGCATGAAGATCATCATACAATTGAAAATAATTCGCTCTACGAAAATTGTATCGTAAGTTATTATTTGAAGGAAATGCGTTATATGTGTTACACGAAGTAGACAAAGATAAAGAGATAGATAGCGGCGGATGATACAAATCGACTGAAAAAAAGTTATAATACTTAATAGAGCTATGCTTAAGAATATGGCACCCTATTATTTTCAAAAAGTAATTATTATAACCTCTAAAAGACCTCAAAAGAAACAACTTTATTAATAAAATAATTTGGGTAAAATTTGGAAAATTGTGGGCAACGTATTTTATTTAATTGTACGTTTTCCCCAATAATTTTATTAGAAAAAGTTGTTTCTTTTTGGATCCTTTAGAGGCTTCAATAATTATTTTTCGAAAATATTAGGTATTAAGTATAGCTCTTAATTGCATTATATAACATCTTTCTCGAAATGTGTAAAATCTATGAATTTGCACTTTGAGAGATCTTGATCTTAAAATACATTTTATTATATTTTTCGTACAGATGCGTTACAACTCATATTCTTCTCTATTTTCAGCAGTCTGTATAAACTACCATATATTATACTATACTGTATAGCACTTAAAATAGAACTAAATAATTTCTAGTTTATTTTATTTTCTTATACAGTACGGGTAATCCTGTACATGTGCAATACTAGAAATGCTACTTTACTGAGAATTGTCTGGAGAACAGATCGGATTATTTGTTCACAAAATTCACAGAAATAATTAACACAATTCACTGCCAATTATTAGGGGTATGCAGGGTATGCTAATTATATGTCCGTGACTGTACATTTTACAAAAAATTCAATTTTAGAAGGAAATTGGTATTTAATTTCATTCCATATTTTATTTGAATAACATTATTGGCGGAATAATTTAATATTATTATTATAAATAAATGCATTTGTTAGACAGATATTATAAAGCGAAAACAAAGATAAATGCGGATTATATAAGAGATTACTAGGCAAATATATACAGAAATTAAGTATGGACGATCGTCTATATTAATTTAGAAAGCGGATAGTAGATAATATATCTAGGCTATGGAAGGACAATATTGAGTAATTTAGTGGAAGTAATCATAACCCTAAATTAAACAGAAATAATAATGGAGAAAAAGTGCTGAAAAAGCATTGCGAATGTTGAAACCAATCAACAAACTTTTAAGAACACAGTTTTTAAAAACTTTACCTGTAGCGGCACTGGTTCGTCAAATAACATTGCAAATTTCTGTCTTGGGCCACACTCGTATGGGACTTCTTCGGTTTCCGCCAGCAATTCACCATCTCCTTCCTGTTCGCCACCCTCAGGACCAATATCCCATAATTTCACCCTAGCCGTATATTCGCCACGTCCTCCGAACAGACCAAATCCACCTAAAAACAAAACAATCAAAAAAATTCGAACGGCAATTCAAATACTAGAACATAAAAGGCTCTTTCGCAATTGTTACAATTATTAAGTTAATAATTGCAAACCAATTGCAAATCATATAAAACGAAAGTAAAAACATTATGTTGCTAACTACAGAGTGTGTTCCATTTAAAAGGTCACACCTGAAAAATGCTGAAACTTTATTTCAAGATGACATTTTTGCATAAAATTGACACTTGAGATTTTATATGTCTCCTTTGTGTAACAACTCTTTCGAAATTTTTAAATTGGAGTATGGGATGAGTGTATCATTTGATAGCTCTTAAATCTATAATTAAGTATCTATATTTTTATGGGATTGACAATCGTATTCGAGAAATATCGATTGAAACATTTATTGCTGAATAATGACTATTTCAATACAAAGGATGGAAGAAGTTGTAAAGAACATCAAACACACCTTAATGTAATTTAAATGAAACATTGCTTTAAAAATTGTTGAAAACGTGCACATCTTCATTCAATAATAAAAACGTTAATGAAACACAAACTTTTTGCAGCATCTGTGAAGAAAAAAATTTACTGAGATTAAATTCGGGGAGCTAGCTGGGCAATCAATCAGAGACATTATGTAAAATGTTCATTTAATGTAAAAAAAAATGTCCCTGCTTCAGTATTCTTCAATGAGATCATTATTTTAACTAATGGCGTTAAGCCAATAATATGTGTCGAGAATGTAGTAGTTAGGAAGTTTTACAAAGAAAATTAATTTGCTGGTCTCGATAATGCCAAGCAATATATTTATGACATCTGGTATTCATTAATATACATCCAACAGATATTCATCTGTAAAGACGGCAGACTATGTGCCAGACAGACAAGAATCATTTCACTATGTGTACTAAATATTGTTTTGGATACTATAATATAAATATGTTTTGAAGGTGCATCTGTTATTGCCAACAATACGACTTTTTCTTTAGAATAAATGTTTCGTTCATTGTTAGAAATACAAAATAACGTTTTTTTTTTTTTTGATTTAGAACTGTAAAATATATGTTCAAATTCTGTTATCTCTTTGATAAATGCATGTATGGAAATTTAGGAAACTAAATATAAACTATAACTATAACTAGAGCTGAGGATGTTTGCGGTACGGCAGGACCGTATGTAGTGCATCCCCACATTTAACTATTTATCTAAATATTCTCTGAAATGATTTGCCGGATCTCATAAATTAATAGAGTGATATTTTAGTATGCACTGGATATTGTTATTATACAAAATCATAATAGCCATTTGTATTTATGGATCATAAATAATAATACGCATGTATTTGTATTTGGTTGTGAATTCAATTTAAACTTAAAACGAATCGTAATATTTTAACGACAAGCCGTCCTTACAATACATGCATTCGAGACAAAGTGTGCAACTCTACGAATAACTTCCATAAGTGATCGAAAATGGACATTTTGGAGCTGAAGTAAAGCCCCTATTCTTAGAAAATTTTATTACTGTCGTTAAGAAGTATTATTATAAACAACAAAGGCCTTTTATTAGTGTTGCAGTTTTAGTTTCATTGAATTTCCATGTTGTAAGTAGTCAATTGTAAAGTGTTCATTCACAATATTCTAAAACAAGGTGTAAATTTAACTAAAATCCAGAAAAACACATTCTGATAATATATTACTAGATTAGAAGCTGCGTTTATTACTATTTATTATATTATTTTTATAACCAAATGCAATAAAAGCTACGAAAACAAAAGAAACCTCGATTTATTAAAATCTTGTCACACAGCCTTTCAAAGCCTGGCAGCACATATTTTGCATATATTTTATATATACTACCTACTTGAACTAGGTGAATGAAGTTAGAAGTTATAACTTCCAACTTTATTATTATCAGAATGTGTTTTTCTGGATTTTAGTTAAATTTACACCTTGTTTTAGAATATTGTGAATGAACACTTTACAATTGACTACTTACACAATGGAAATTCAATGAAACTAAAACTTCAACACTAATAAAAGGCCTTTGTTGTTTATAATAATAGTTCTTAACGACAGTAATAAAATTTTCTAAGAATAGGGGCTTTACTTCAGCTCCAAAATGTCCATTTTCGATCAATTATGGAAGTTATTCGTAGAGTTGCACACTTTATCTCGAATGCATGTATTGTAAGGACAGCTTGTCGTTAAAATATTACGATTCGTTTTAAGTTTAAATTGAATTCACAACCAAATACAAATACATGCGTATTATTATTTATGATCCATAAATACAAATGGCTATTATGATTTTGTATAATAACAATATCCAGTGCATACTAAAATATCACTCTATTAATTTATGAGATCCGGCAAATCATTTCAGAGAATATTTAGATAAATAGTTAAATGTGGGGATGCACTACATACGGTCCTGCCGTACCGCAAACATCCTCAGCTCTAACTATAACTACTAAATATATGTTTTTCTGCTCCGATATGTAAACAAAGCGAGAGGAATGAAAAATATTTAGTACAGATAGTGAAATGATTCTTTTCACCATGCACCGGGCGCATAATCTGCCGTCTTTATTCATCTGGTAGTTTACGTTAAATTTTTTAAAGATGCATTTCGAAAAATATATGTTCACATTTATGTCTACATCTACACAAATAAGTACGACGATGATTTTACGAAAGGTGAGATTCAAAATGAAAGACTTGAATTAAGGTAACAGTTTTTCCTTAATTTTTAACATATTCCCCTTCGATATTAATACACTTAGACCAGCGATGCACATACCGCGGCCCACTGTCGATATTTATGCGGCCCGCCAACGAATTTTAAAAATTGTTCGAAAAACTACAAAAGTAGGTAAAAATCCATTCAAATCAATATTTTTTAACTTTTTATTTTATTCTAATTTTTGTAGTTGTTAGTAAGATATGTATCTTTAAGTACCTACTACTTTCTTGTTCAGGTTTACTACGTAGGACAGGTATGCTCCTCGTCGTTCCAAGCATATTGTTACGAGACTAGAAATCTGTCGAAACAACTAGATTACTCGAAGATTCGCGAAACAGGTCGGTATTATTCGCGAAACAGGTCGGTATTATCCCCGAACAATGTGGTAGGTTCTCGATGTTAGGTAACTCGTATAAATACAACGCATCAGCCGCTATCTGGGCAGTTAAGTTTTAACTACGGACAAGCGAACGTTATTATATTGTTTGAATTGTAATCTGTGAAGAATAAATATTTTGTCGTTCGAACATGGCATCTACCTACGTAACAATATAATATCAATTTTGATATGGATAAACCAGGCCCCAGTAAAAACGTAGTCGTAAGCTTGAAGATGAAAATCGACAGTTTCAAGATATTTGGACCGAAAAATACTTTTTTATTTCATCGCATAACAAAAGTGTTTAATATGCAAGAGTAGTGTTTCTATTCCGAAGGAATATAATGTGAAAAGGCATTATGAAACCCTGCATCATACTTTTACCAAATTAACCGGCGAAAATCGAACGCAAAAAATTTCCACTTTACAAAGGGAACTAATAAGCCATCAAGCTATGTTTACAAAACCAATTCAAGATGCTGAAACATCTACTGAAGTTAGCTTTGAAATATCTCGAATAATAGCGAAAACTTGTCGGCCTTTTAAAGATGGTGAGTTTGTTTAGCAGTGTTTAGATATCGCCGCAAAAAAAAATGTGTCCGAAAGATGCAAAGAGGTTTGAGAAAATTCAACTAAATCGGATGACTGTTAAAAGAAGACTTACCACATTAGCAGCTAATATAGAAGAGCAATTAGCTACGAAATCGAAAAGTTTTGAGTATATTTCTATAGCACTCGACGAATCTACAGATATAAGTTCCACTGCTTAACTCTTAATATTTTTACGAGGTGTAACGCAAAATTTTGAAGTGAGTGAAGAACTGATTGGTATGAGTTCTTTGACAAGTCAAACCAAGGGGAGTGACATGCTCAAGGCTCTTCTGGAAAAATCTTCTATAATGGATTTGGATTTAACGAAATTATCTGGAATTCCCACTGACGGAGCACCTTCAATGATTGGAAGTAAATTTGGGATAATAACTATGTTAAAAGAGTATTTACAAACTAAAAACATAGATACCAAGGAAGTAATGCAATTTCATTGCATTATACATCAAGAGGCCCTCTGTTCAAAATTATTGGGATTTGAAAATGTGATGAAAGTTGTAGTACCTACTGTAAACTTTATAAAATCACGAGGTCTCAATCACCGACAATTCACACAATTTCTCGAGGATATTGAAAGCGAATATGGTGATCTCCTGTTTTACACTGAAGTAAGGTGGCTAAGTCGTGGGTTGTCACTAGAGCGGCTTCTAAACTTGATTGAAGAAATCACAATATTTCTGTCCGAAAAGAAAAAGGACGTCTCCGAACTCGACAACCCTGATTGGCTGTGTGACTTAGCGTTTCTTGTAGACATCATAAATCACTTGAATGACTTAAATACGCGACTCCAAGGCAAAGATCAATTGATTTCGCAGTTATACTCTCATGTTTTGTCTTTTCAATGCAAATTGAGCCTTTTCAGGACACAAATCAATTCAGCCAATTTCAGCCATTTTCCGAGCTACAAAAAAATTATGGAGAAATTCAATAAAACTGATGTCAATTTCGCTTATGTTGAAAAAATTAATATTTTGATACAAGCTTTTCATGATCGTTTTCTAGACTTCAAAAAAGTTAAACCTCTATTAGACATTTTCAGCAATCCTTTCAACATTTCACCCGAAAATGCACCGGAATCAATACAGCTGGAATTGATAGACATTCAAAATGATGATAATTTACGAAACAAGTTTAGTGAAAGTAATTTACTCAACTTTTACCGTTGCGCATTGAAATGCGCAAGCTTATTTGGATCGACGTATATTTGTGAGCAAACGTTTTCAGTGATGAAACTTAACAAAACAAAAAATCGAAACCGTCTGGCAAATGAAAATCTGGAAGCAATTTTACGTGTGGCGACAAGTAATGTGGAGCCAAACAAAATTGTTAGGTCAATGCAATGTCATGCATCAAAATAATAAAACATGAAATATTATATTGTAATGATTAGATTACATTACGATTACATAATTACAACAAACATTTTTGAATGTTCTTTTATTTTTATCATTTGTAGTAATTCATACTATCTAAAAACAAAAATATTTGTGTTAATAAGTATTCTTTCTAGTGGCCTGTCCTTGGCTTATAATTGTCCCGAGTGGCCTCTGTTCCCTATAAGTCTGTGCATCCCTGACTTAAACCAAATGGTGTTGAAGCTCCATTATACCAGTTTTATAATCACTTGTTTTGAATTTCTTCCGGTGAGAAACAGCTTGTTTTCGGAATAAGTGTAAGTCTGAAGAGGCTAGATTTGGTAACTAGGGTGGTTGGAGTACAACCGGTAATTGTAATTCACCCCGTTTTTGCCGGTATGCCAATACGCCTGATGCGTGACGGCGCATTGTCATGATATAATAGCACTTTCTTTCGAGCCAATGCGGGTCTTTTTTCAATAATTTTCGTTAACTTTCACTTTGTCCAGAAGAGCAACATAATATGTCCCGTTGATAGTTTGGCCCTTTGCGAGATAATCGATAACAAACATCCCCTTCGAATCCCAAAGGATGGTGGCCATTACCTTTCCAGCCGAAGGAAATGTCTTGGCCATCATTGGTCTCCACTGCTGACATAACAGTTTTATTCCGACACGTAGTAATAGAGCCAAATGTCATCGACCATAAAAAGCAATGCAAAAAAAAACTACGAGGTTGATATTGAAGAGCTTCAAATTGTCTTTGGAAACTCCCACTCTTTCACGTTCTTGATTTAGGCGGCACCCACCTGCAGAGAGTTTAGACATAGCTAATTCTACATGCAAAACGTGGTCTACACGTTCGGTAGACATGCCTACAGTCTTGCCAAGCTCCTCCACTTTTACTCTTTGGTTACCATAACACAATATCATGATATTTTTCAACCATTTCTGGAATGGTAACACGTTTTAGTAGTCCATGACATCATCTTCAAGACTCACGTCGCCACGTTTAAAGCGAGCAAGCCAGCGACAAATCGTGGCCTTCGAAAGAGCATTGTTGCCCAATGTTTACTGCATATCCGCCAAAATCATCTCAGTTGTGTTCATCATTTTAAAAACAAGTACTAAATTGCATCACAAATAGCGATTTCATCCATTTTATAAATTTCACTAAACATATTTTTTAAGCAACTGTATCTGTCAAATTAAATGTCAGACGATAGTGAAAATTAGCCTCTTGTAAATGCATGGCCTACTTGAAAATAATATCAATATTTTTCACAAACACTGATAGATGAATCACACCTTGCATCAAATCATTCCCGTATACTGACGTATATTTCAATAAATATTCTATTCTATTCTTGCTTTTTCACAATCTTTAAATACTTTATATCGTAACATTATACCTGGTACTTTTTTTTATTATTATACATACATTTTTTCTATGTGCAAGTTTAAGAGGAAATTTTCAATGCATTGGCAACATAGTAGGCAACCAGTCATACACTTATGTTTCGAAGAGTGAGAACCATGTGCTTCTAATAAAACCAGTGTCGCCAGTGCTGCTACAGATCTACTTTAATGCAAATAAAATAACTATCTGTAAATCCACCACTCTTAGTGCAAAGGATCTATTTTTTTATTAAATTTAAAAATTAAACTTTCCAGCATACATGAAATTTTTTAAATCTATTACGAAACTGTTAAAATTTATCGCGAAATTATAGTAAAATCTGGTTCGGCTAAAATACTTGTACTGGCAACAGTGAGTAATACCGAGCAAAATCAATCCACGAAGAATTAGGTTATGTTTTTAGAAAAAAATGTGCAAAATCTAAGGTTTAAATGAAAAAATTTTATTCTGACGATTAATTAAGATAAATATAACAAAGGTGAAGTTTAATTTCATAGCAAGTTTTCGAAGTGGCCTCCTTGTCTTTGAAGGCAATAAGCAAGGCGATCTTGAAAGCAACGCAGGGTGTTCCGAATAAATTCTGGGTTTATTCCATCATATGGAGTACGTATACGGCCTTTCAGTTCGTCCAAGTTACGTATTTGTATGTTATTATAAATTTTACTTTTCTGGTAACCCCAAAGCAAGTAATTAATCATTTGGAGATAAATCGGCTGATCTTGGGGACCATGGTATGGGGTCAAATCTGCCAATCCACCGTCTTTGAAATGCGTTATTAAAAAAATTCCTGACTGCGTTAGTAGAATGTACCGGAGCCTTATTCATTTGGTACCAAGGCGCATCAACATTTAGCATCTCAATTGATGGAATGATGTAGTCTCTCAAGAGATTCCGATATTTTGCTACAGTGATGTTATTGTCATTATAAAAGTGGGCCAATAAGTCTATCGCTTATTATTCTAATCCAAACATTGACTTTTTGAGGGTACTGCGTTCGGGTTAGGCTTTGGGCATGAGGATTTGTACGAAATCAATACCCAATGGATTAATGGAATGGAAATTTTGTATTTTTCAATGGATAAATGTAGGATACAAGCAAGAACTTCTGAGAGTTGACTTCACCATTTACGATAAATGTGGATTCATAAGTAAAAATTTTTTTATTTAAAATTTCCTTTTCATTTAATATATTAAACATTATTTCACAAAAAATATTTCGTTTTACTTTATCTTCCTCGAAAAGCTCTTGATGGTTTGATATTTTGTATGGATTATATTTGCATTCTTTCAGGATTTTGAACACCGACGTGGACGATACTTCAAAATGCCCGACTACATCTAAAAGCGATCCTAGATAACCTCTACATAACTTTACATAACACAGGATTCAACACGTGATGGTTTTTTTTTGTTGGAATTTAGAAAACAATCATCTTCTTTGAATTTGTTAAAACATTTTCATCTTTATTGTACTTATTCAAGATTTAAATAAATTATCTACTTTCCTTTCAAATGTATTTAATTTAAGATTCATGTATGAATAAAAATTCAAAAATATTTGATATAAAAAAATGTTTTTTCGCTCCATGGCTAACTAATTTAAGAATTAAGCTATAGGTAAATCCTTCACTGGTGTATAACTGGTTGCCTACTATGCTGCTATGCATTGACAATTTTCTTTTTAAAGTTACACAGGAAAAATGCATGTGTAATAATAAAAAAAAGAAGCGGATATACCTTTTTTATATCCGAATTTATCAATTTTAGTTTTTATAGAATCTTTTTTTTTATCCGGCGTAACAATTTCTAATAAAATAGATTTTAACGTTAAATTAAGCACAAGCAGATACGAAATAATAGGAAAATTTACAATAAACATAAAAAATAGATTATCCTAATAATTTATATTACAAAAATGTGTCATTATTTAAGGTAAATATCTTTTGGTAAGTAATGAGTACAAACTCTTTGTTAAGCTCTTTATTTTCAAGTTGAATTTCATTTTTAATTTAATTTAAATGTAGAGTCTAATATAAATAGTAAATAAATAAAGTATAATAAGAAACGCAAGCCAATATCCAATATGAAGGGAAAGTTACTGGATGAATATCTCCCCTCTAATACGCCTAATCAGTTTCGCAGGGGACAGCTTTTGCAGAAATGAGTGACGCGTATAGTTTACTTAAGAAATAAATGCAATTAATACTTCGTTCAGGACAATCCGAGCTAGCCAAGAAGAACATAAATATTAGTTCAATAACAGATTACGCGAAACGATATCGCTTATCGAAGCACAATAATTAAACGGTTGCTGTCCGATAAATATTGTGATGAGTCATCAGACGATGCATCGGGCATCGCCTAGAAAAATCTCGACGCGCACGAATGCGATCGAACATGTGGGAAGTTTTTCCGGGAATATAAATAGAACCCAAGAGAGATTTATTCATTCATTCCATACCAAATCATCGCCGAGTGAACTTACATAAATATAAATACATAAATGTGTTTATTGATAGTAATTAGTTTCTAAATTGTCATTCGTTTTTATGATTAATATAGTGTGTGTCTAAGCTACCGTTAGTTTTATTTACAACCCGCAGAAAGACAAAAACATTACAATATCTATCTATAGGCGCGCATGATCTGCGCACAAGAATATTTGAGTAGATATAGACGCCAACCAAATTGCAAATGTTATGAAGCAGAAACGTCGGAAGAAATGTGTATATAAAATATTTCAATTATTTCGAAATATAAGGAATATATGACGTTCATTACCCACGAATTATGCGGAAAATTTTGCCTTAGGTATAGGATTTCGCTGAGGCTGTTCTTAAATATAATAAACACTTGACGCCATATTAGAGATTATTATATGAACATATAAAATGTAATCAAATTGATTCGGTTTTTACTTGGTGAAGATCCATAAGTTAAAATAGAAATAAAACTAATAGTTCAAATCTTCACTTTATTAATATTTGTTCGTGCATGTTTAGTACCCAATAGTATAACATTAAGGGATAACCAGATAGGTTCCACATTTTTATTACAATATTTGTGTAAATTCTCACATTTTGAAGACATTGTAAAATAATATTAACCAATTTCATTTTTTTTATTTATACTGAAGTGAGTTTGTAACCTGCTCTAGTAAGTACCTGATGAAGCCACTGTGCTGGCGCAACAATTGTCGTTTTACGAACAAATAATAAAGTAAAGACTTTAACTATTAGTTTTATTTCTACACTGCTCAACTTTTGAACTTGTACACTTATATAGCATGCAGTAAAAGTAAACAATCCTTCGTAGGCGTTAGGCATGACTTCCTATATGATCAGGGCTGCGTTTCGGAATGCAAACAAATGTCTATCGAATGACATTTGCGACTCCATTGTTGTTTGTTATTATTATCTGTCATAAGTGCAATTACTGAGCTCGCGGACGCTTATACTTTTCTCAAGTTTTAAGACAATTTTTGCTAATTTCTCGAGTTTTAATGCAGAATGGTTGATTGCATTTTAGAGATACCATTAAGGCGTTTAAATATTGAAGAGATGAGCCAAGCTATGGGAATGCTTATGACTGGTGTATCGCTAAGAACTGTTGCTGCCCATTTCAATGTGAGCCACAATGTGACCAGAAGAGTTCGAATGCGTTTTAATGATACTGGATCTGTCAAACATAGACACGGCGGAGGGCGATATCGTAGAACAATAGACAGGGAGGACCGTTTAATTACGATTCAGTGTCGAAGGAATAGATTTTCTACTGCAAGAACAATCCAAATTCAGTTATTTAATGCAACAGGTACTTAAGTATCCACTCAAATAGTAAGAAGAAGGCTCCACGGGGTAAATTTAAGGTCCAGATCTTCTAAAAAATGCCCATTGTTGATCAGAGCCCACAAAAGAAGAAGGCCAGAGTGGGCACATTAACATGTAAATTGGAATTTTGAAGATTTGGGTCGTTGTTCATTTAGTAACGAGACCAGAGTGCGTCTCCATAGCTCAGATGTAAGAGTTAGAGTTTGGAGAAACAGAGGAGAACGCTATATTGAGAACAACGTGACTTACCATCAAGCTTATGGAGGTAGTTCAATTACTATTTGGAGAGGTATTTCTCCGACTCGTCGTACTGAATTAGTTATGCTTGGAAATGCAACAATGAATAGTGTCAGGTATCTTAATGAGGTATTACGACCTGTAGTGTTGCCATTTGCTAATGAAATAAGCGATGGTTTTGTGTTTGTTGATGATAACGCGCGTCCTCATAGCACAAGACAAATCAATGCATTTTTTGAAGAGAACAATATTACGCAAATGGATTGGCCAGCGATCTCTCCAGATCTTAATCCCATAGAGAGCGTATGGGGGTAATACCAAAAGGTTGATAAGATCATGAGGAGTGGATCCAAACAATCACCATCAGCTCCGAACTGCCGTTTTGGAAGAATGGCAAAATATTCCTCAGCATTACATTTGGAATTTGATTTCCAGCATGCCAAGACGCTGCCAGGAGGTCATAAGAGCTAGAGGAGGTCCCACGCATTATTAATCTTTAAGTGTTTGGTTATCTTTTCTTTCCAAAGCAAACTTTTCTGGAATACTAAAATGAAGATTTTGTTATTTTTCTATTAAAACATTTGAAGTTCGTTATTTAAGATTTATTCTTTTAATCCTTCGCCTTAAAAGTGTTTCCCAGAACCATATACTATCAATTAAGAAAGAAAGGGTTGCTCAAAAAGAAGTAAATTGATATTTATATACGTTCTTGTAAGTGTACCAGTTCAAAAGTTGAGCAGTGTATTTTATATAAAATGTACTTTGTAACAAAATATCTATTTTTTCTATTAGCCTTTTCTTTGGTAGAAATATTGGTCTGCGTTTCTTATTATACAGACTGTATATCCTTTTTTTTAAAGAGTATTACTAAAAGTTAAATGATCGCACCTACCTAGCAAAATATCAATATCGGCCATAAAACGAATAGCTTCTACGCTATGTCCTGAGTAACCCCAACCACCGCCGTGACTTTCGAATCTACTAACGAATTGAAAATCATCACGACAATAGCGCTTTCCAGAAACCATTTGTCTATCTTCAACTTCTTCTTTAACAGCACTCAGGTGAAGATCATGGGCTACGCTTAAGGTGTCCAAACAACAAAGTAAATTTATTGCGGCTTGTAATCGTGTCACCTGGCAGTTTGACACAACAGGCAACGCTAATTCGGGTGTCAAAATCGAAGACAGATTAAAACCATGCAAATTTACTTCATCTTTGTACTTTTTATTCACGGTTTTTACATCAACAAGATACTTTCCGTCGATCGTTTCGATATTGTTCTTATGAACCAAATCGCAAGCTACTACGTTGTATAAAGCAGCTTCAAAATTTGTTGGATTGTAACTCCATAAAGTGTTGTAAATGGGATCCAAATACACACATTTATTGTAAAAATCGACTTGTTCTTTGCCTTTGAAAAAGTTACAAGTCCCATCTCGTTTACTTATTACTAAACTCTTGAAAGTATTAGCATTTTCTAAAAGGTTTGGGATTAATACTGTAAAAAAAAAATTAAATATAAATTTGAAGAATTAGTATTCGTAACGGTCTTACGTAAATGGCTTTTATTGGCAGTGACTGTGGACTTTGCTAAACTCACGGTGTTAATAAGACTTTCGTCGATTTTAATGAAAGTTTGATCACCAGATGCGCCAACCCAGGTAGCTCTACGTCCATGTCTTGGGCCAACGTTTGTTATAGGACCAGGAATTGAATACCACGGACAACGTGGATTTTGGAATCGTGATGCATTACTTTGACCGGGTTGACCAGCATCTTGTGGGGACGTAATTGGTGGGATTCGTCCTAATTGACCCTTCTAAAAAAACATAAATAATTACTATTTTACATATTGCGTGTATAAATTATTAGTAGCTAAAAGTTAAATTAAAAATAACGTTTTCGGAAAAAATGAACCAGTATTTTGAGCTCGTATTTAACTAGTGGTTGGATCACTAGACTGTAGAATTAGTTAAACAGGATTCAATTACTGAAACAACATGAACATAGATTACGTTTTTTCAATAACAGCTCGACTCAAAATAATGAATATCTGAAAACAAAATTCACAAAATTCTGCCGTAACAATAGGCGAAAGAGTTTAGTGTTACAGAAACGTTACCACCATAATGTATCATACAGTTCATGCTTACGGGAAACTATTGTGTACATATTTATACAGTAATAACAGAATGAAAAAGTTATTTGATATCTAAGATTACGAGGTGTGGCAATTTAATTCCCGAATTGATGCTGCTGTAGTGGGGTCACCTGATATAGAACCAAAAATAAACAGCCTGTAATAGTTTGCAGCCTCACCAATAGATGCTGGCCAAACGAAAATCAAACAGGTGTAATTTCTGAGTAGGACGCTACCACGCACATCGTGCTTCTGTCAGTCGTAATGGAGCAACGAGTAAATATTAAATTTTGCTGTAAATTAGGTAAAACTACAACAGAAACTTACGAGATGTTGAAACCTCTGTACGGTGAAAACACCTTAAATCGTACTATTGTGCTTGAACGGTTTAAGCGATTTAAAGATGCACGTGAGAGTGTACAAGATGCTAAAACTGGACGTTCGTCGGTCTGTCGAAATGCAGATACGATCGCAAAACTGCGTGAACTTGCGGCACAAGATAGACGAATGACCCTTCTAATGATAACAGAAGAGTTAAACATGCATAAAGAGATGATTCGACAAATATTGCATGAAGATTTGAGTAAGAAGAAGATTTGTGCAAAGTTCGTGCCACACAATTTCACGAATGAGCGAAAACAGAGTGCATTAGGCGAAGACTTTGTTCAGAATTGTCGCGACGATGTAAATTTTCTTAACTGCATTGCCACTGGTGATGAATTATGGGTGTTTCAGTACGATCCTGAGACGAAGCACAAGAGGATGCAGTGGGTTGGAAAAATATCACCAAGACACAAAGTTTCGTATGCAAAAATTCAAAATCAAAACTATGCTGATTACGTTTTTCGATAGTCAGGGTCTAATCCACAAAGGATTTTTACCGGAAGGATAATCCAGTTACTGGTACATACTACCTTGAATGTGAGCACAATATTGAGAAAAAGGTAAATGGTTCTTGTTATATGACAATGCACCGTCACATTCTTCAATAACTGTGAGGGCATTTCTCGCTAAAGAACTCTTTCTTTAGCGAGAAATGCCCTCTTTCTTCGGATGTATTTGTTGAATGTTTTCAAAAACATTTAGAACGTTGCAATAAGTGTATTAATATTAATGGAAATTACCTGGAATAAATGTCAACCATTTTTTGTATTATGTACTTCAATTGTGTTCTTGTACTTTGTACGAAACCGGGAATTAAATTGCGACACCTCGTATGTAACACTTGCGCAGCTGTATTGAATATTAATTAAATAAGCAAGAATAAAATGGACCCTTCAGAGCAAACAGACCGATCAGTATACAATTATATTTTTAATTAAGTTTAAGTGCTGAAACAGTAAGCTTAGCTAGTGGATTGCACATATATTTACAGATGATAACATCTTCAAAAACTAATAATTTATTTTTCACTTCTTCCTCGCTTCAAAAACACACCTTTTTGGATTGATTTCTTACATATGACAAAAAATAGATGCTCCACTATTATCAAAGGCAAATATATCATCGATTATCAAGACATAATCCAAATAGCATACATTTCTAAGGCCCTGGCTTGGCTCCTAGAAAATTTTGGTTTATGTATAGCGGACTACGGCAGATATTCTTTTCTTTGTGATGTATGTATAGATAATGTCTTAAACTTGAAGCTTGTCAAGTCTCCAAGACCGTTTAGAATGTATATGGTGTGTGTAAAACTGCAAAGTGTTCCATGGGTTTCCTACTACACCTCCTCACCGTAAGAGGATAGAAATATTCATTCAACTTTCATTTTCTCATTTAGGCGTAACAGAAAAAAGTACAAAAAACAACCTCTGACATGCTGGTGTCGTGATTCAAACTACACCAACGGAATTCCCACCCTCGTTGTCCGAAGATCTTACCAGTTTGCGCCGTTCTGCCATGTAAATAACATTGCTCCAAAAATATTCGGGAATAACTAATTGTAAGAAAGTGTTGTTCCTTTCAAAATAATGCATTCCGGAAAAAATCTTTTAGGATAGGAGATTCACCCTCTCCGAAGTTTCCCGATATTACGTAGAAACTATTATCATATTTTCTTGGTGCTGGATCATCATATCCGCAATAAAGAGTCTAAAGAAGAGATCAAAAAGAAGTTGGCACATTTTTTACTTCTAAAGATAAAATGTCCAATAAAAACGGTGTCTAAAACTTGTATACTTCGGGAAAAGTTAATAGATTGCGAAGGTGATTTGATGAATACAATTATTTTTGAAAATTGCTGCTTTTGTTTAATTTTTGATATACAAAACCCTAAAAACTTTTTTGATTACATGATACTTCATCAATGTCTGTTAATGTTGACCGGCATCTATTATCACTAAACACCGCCATTCTCGGTTGGCTCACAGAGGCCCGGACAAGCGAGAGGTTTGGAAGACACTTAGCAGCGCTTCGCATGCTATATGTATGTAGGAGATAAACATCTATGATAGTGTGAAGTTGTTTATAGACGGGTTTTCGAATACGTATATAAAGCCAACGCAGTGACGCCACTGCTTACCTACCCAAGTGGCGACGTTTAGTTATCACATTAATATTATTAATTTTATCAGTAAAATTTTGACTTTCCCAAGCAAAACCCGCAAAAATTGGTAACCTCAAAGAACATCCAAAAATGATTAATTGGAAACTTATGAGATTAACATTAATTATATTAAGAATGTACGTATTTGGAAAAACATGTTATAAATTAAAATTATCTTTTTGTAATGAATCTATTATTTCCTACTTTTTATTTTTATACTACTAACCTGAAAATTTCCAAACGTGTACACTTCGCCTTTAGATGTTAATACGACAGTATGATTACTACCAGCAGCTATGTGTACTGCACTGCAAGGCAATTTCACCAATTGTATACTAGCTTTCGCTAAAATATCACCACAACCTAATTGCCCATATTGATTAGATCCAAAACTATACACCTATGTATTTAGAAAAGAAAATGCCATTCAAATTATTACTTAAAATTTTATGTTTTGAATTACTTGGCCGTTTTGTAGAAGTAATACAGTATGGTGCAATCCGCATGCTATTTGAATGACAGGGCTATCACACATTAGCTGTATCTTTGCCGGTGGTAGACACGCTATCTTTGTAGTATCGCGTTCTACATCCGATCCAGTCTGTTCTTTAGCTGAAACAAATATGTTGGATTAAAGAGCTTTTCAAAAAAAAAATTGCAGAAGATACCTAGAATATTTGCTTGTTTCATCATATTATTGGACCGATGTAGCGGAGAAGGTGCCAGAGGCTGAGATGATCTAGGAAATTTGCCCTTCACAACTTGTTTACTAGTTCCAACGATTCCTTTTCGCCTAGATTTTCCCTGCTCCATTCTCGACAATAACTGTAATATGCAGAATTGTATATAACCAAATAGCTATAGAACTTTTTTTCTTTTAATGTAATAATTGAAATTTTTCTTGCACATCTGAATATAATTTTATTTTAGTAATTTTTGAAGGTTTTAGTGACAACTTAAAACTTTACAAAGGAAGTTATTATACTAAAGTTATTATGATCCTCACCTGTTCCTTCAGTTCTCGAGCCCTCTGCTTTGGTATTACAAGATCTTTAACTTTATCTCGAAATATTAAATCAAGTCTCATCATTCCGGCCAAATTGACCGCACCACTGGGTTCTATTATCGATACTTCTGCATTGTCAAAGTTCTCTCGGGCGCACATTTTACAACAGCCACAAACTGCACAGCCGCTGTCACCTTCACCACATCCACATTCCCTGAGTAAGGCATATATGTAGTAAAAAAATTATTTGTGAAATGTAATTTATTTCCAAATTTTTATTAATGTATCAATTTAAAGTTCAATTTATTTTCATTGTATCTCTATATACCGTAATCGACAAATGTTAATGTCTGGTTCGCAAATAGAAGAGAAAAAGAGCGCGACAAGGAAAAGTAAAGAAAGACATATAGCGAGGTTGTCAATGAATGTATGCATAACTACGATAAGGTTCAGTCAGATTATAGCTAGTCAGTAAGTCTATTGCTTCAGAGGGTTGTATAGAACGCATCTTAGAAATACGTATAAAATTCGCCTCGAATATTTTCAGAAAAATATTTATTTCATGGTGTATTACTTTTATGAGGATGTACAACAAAGCTTATATTTTCCGCGTATAAATAAAATAAAATGAAATATTAATTCTAAATTATGTAAAAAAAAATAAATATAACTCTTAGGAAAAGAAAACAAATTAACTCTTCTCCGATAATAATAAAAATAAATATTCTGAATTAAAGGTTCAAATAATACACCACATTGTTCTTGGCAGTATGCCAACCTATAATAAAATGATTGGCGGACATTACTCATATGTGCCTATAGAAAGAACCGACAATTTAATTATTTAAAATACCAGCCCATACATTTAATTTTTGTGGATATCGGGTATGTACAAGTACATTGAGGTGTCTACCGGCATAATACCATTTTATGATTTGTGTCTTTTCTTGAGTTGTAAAAACATGCATCTTGAAATCGACTATTAATATACGCACGTAGAAAAATAAGTGTTGTACAGCCGGTAAGTGTTTGTTAGGGAATAGGGGCATGTTAAATGTGTGTGACCACTACTCTGCTTCTCCCTCCACTGTTTTTAAAGCTGGCATCGTTGGACATAACAAGCATACACTATATGTACGCAAACAGAAATTAAAATTCGTCGACTACGGTATGTTGATTTCGTCTCATGACAATGACAGAGGCGTGTCCAATACCCTGCCTGCCTAGATAAGGTTGATAAGTATAATACTTTAATAAAATATTCAGTGTGTATTAATATATGAGAAAAGTAGCTTCGCATAGCTAGGCTAAATCCACAAAAGATGAAAAAATTCAAATGGTACACTGTCTGACATATAAAACCCGTACACTAACATATTATCAATGTCAAATTTAACATGTCTTATCTGACTTGTTAAATTTGACTTAAGTTATAGGTATTAGCAATGTATGTATAACCTATGAAGTCTATAAGTGACAATATGAATATATTTGTCCCGTTTACGTAACTAAAAAAACTCTGATTTGATGTCTATAAGGATTGTACGGATTTTATATGTAGCGCATCTACTAAGCAGTAAATAGTTTGCAACATGTTTGCGATTTATATAGGGCAGCACACTCTGATAGGCCGATTCCTAACAAATCCAAAACAACTGAATTACTTAAGTAAAAAATTTAAACAAACAGGGTCTTACAGGTGAATTGTAAAATTTTACCAGAGGTAGAGGTGGTAATGTGCGCTGAAATAAAAAACAATTCAATGCGTTCATCTCATGAAATTCATCGAGGTTATAGAAAAGTCGTAATTTGAAAATATCTAAACACCAAGAACTACTGCGTTATCATAGATTCAAAAGAATGCAGTTTTTAAGTTGCGTAGCCTTTTCTGTGTCCATTTTTAGTTTATTTATTATAAGTTATCTTATACGTTATCTAAATTGGGAGTTATTTTCTTTATACTGGTAGTATCAACATTAATATGTGCACATGACAACCGTTTTTATTTAGACCAGTCTTAAGTAGAGTATCTCAGCCGATTCTATCACCTCGTCATTGACCTTGATCGCATGCATTATGGGCGATCAACGTCAATGAGGTGGTGTTAGAATCGGCTGAGGATGAGCGACCTCGATTTCAAGGTCAATGAGGTGTCAGAATCGGATGATGGGGCCAAGATTATTTGAAGGTCAACGTTGCGTGTAGGGCGTTTGAAGTTCAACGTCACGCCATGATGTTTGATATTGGCCATCAAGGTCAATGAGGAGGTGTTAGAATCTGTTGAGGATGATCCACCATCATCCGATGATGACACCTCCTTATTGACTTTGAAATCGAGGTCGCTCATTGTCAGCCGATTCTAACACCTCGTCATTGACCTTGATCGCCAATAATGCGATCAAGCTCAATGAGGAGGTGTTAGAATCGGCTGAGATACTCTACTGTCTTAGTTTTTTGTTCTAACAGAAAAATATTTTTTAAATTTAAAATACTACTCCCGTGCCAGGTCATTAGAGCTTTAACATTATAACAACACTCCAACGAATACGATAATGAGATGGAGAAATGTTTCGACAAAATATTGTGTGTAACCATTGTCTTGGCCAAAAATTCACTATGTATATATTTCCTATATTTGTATAAACTTTTAACTTCACCAACTAATTGAAATTTACCTTATAATTATTGTGCAAACGATAGCAGTAAACATATGTAGACTATATCACTTCAAATATTATAATAAAGAGAATAAATAGAGATTAGACCACTTCAAATTGCATTAAAACCAAAGAAAATACAGCATCACGGTTATGAAAATAAGAATTCGTAAATAGCATCCAATAAGACAAATAACAGAACAATAATCCACCTCCGACACGATATGAGATAAAGTTTAGTACACACGAAATATTCAATTTTGAACTACAAACAACTTTAGTATATACGAAGTGTGATAAAAAATACGGTGAATGCTTCTTAAATAAAGATTTATTATAACGGGTGTTTAAAAAGCGGCAAAACGCATTTCTGTACTTAAATCTATTCAAACATCATTCAAATCACAAAATGTATATAAAGTTCAATTAAATTTGACTTGTATCAAATAAATTTTAGCTTATGGCATTTAAGAAAATATACTATGGATCTCTTACAGAAATACATTCCCCAGTCCATAGCCACCCGAGGTGTAACAACTTTTTGATCATCCGTTAGTAACAGATACATTATTATCAGTTTCCCTCGCTTCGAATAATTGTCTCATAATTCTTTACACTTTCTGAAACATTTCTGGAAGTCGCCTTTCAATAGTGTTCTTAGCTACGCTGAGCTGGTTGTCTTAATATCCTTTATAGATTCAAAATTTTGCATTTCAAGTTTACTTTGGCTTTAGGGAAGACCCAGAAGTCGCGCTGTACCAGATCCGGAGAATAAGGGGAATAAGCGTACACCATAATGTTTTAATTAGTAAAAATTGTCGCGCCAGAAACAATGTGTAGAACGGGGCGTTTATCAGGTCACTGTGTACACACATACTTTCTTAAACCCTCTAGTCTGCATAATAATGTGAATTTGAAATATTCCTAGGTACTAATTCAGTTCGCACAATTCCATGAAATTCAAAAAGCGCGATCAGAATCACCTTGAGGTTGAATCTTAATCGACGCGCTTTCTTCGAAGGGTGGATTTCCATTGAGAGCTTTGAATTATCGTTTCAGGATCATATGCAAGGACCTAAGTTTTATCTCTCTTAATGATATTAATCCAAAAGTATAAATTTGAAGACGCACGATCGCACAACTGCCATAAAATTGATAGTCGAAGTTCTTTATGCTCAACTGCCAAAACATGTGGAACAAATTTACCGTTTACTCGCCTCATCTCTAAATTTGTTGTTAAAATACTTTAAACAGAACCATAACACAGTTTTTATGTTTAAAAACTATCGCATCCCTCTTTGTATATACGACCATTACATAATCATTTGAAGCACTTGTAAACGGTCTTCAGTAGTACTACACCATCAGCATTATATGTTAATTCGTTATTCGCAATCAACGATTTAGAACACAATTGAAGACACACCTTAATGTAACAAGCATCATGTTAAAACTCGTCTCACACCGTTACTAAGCATGTACATGCATGGAATTTCACATTAAAATTCGCTATTCTATAATTGCTTGACACTCGGAAGCAACATTCACAGTATTTTCTGTGAATTTTCTCGTACAAAGAATAAGTCAGATCCTATGCTTATCCCAAATTGACTACAAGTTGATATAGTTTTATGGCATATCATAAATTACGATACTTACTGTCCAGGATTTCTATCCGGCCTCATGGATGAGAGACAACTAATCGAATACCCAGTACATTCACGACAAATTGTACAAACCATACACATATCATGATGCCAAGTATGCATTCGCGGAGGACACATATGTCTTTTGATTATATCATCGGCTTCGTTTCCTTCCGAACTACCCGGTTGATTTTCGATATCTTCTCGGTTGGTGTCCTCTAATTCATCATAAATGTCTTGTTCCTCTTGCGCTCCGCACGTGTCCATCGCAATTACAGTAGGAACTGTTTCTAAAAAGAAATAATTAAATTTTATTATGCAATTAGCAACTATATGATAAGAAGTTACGAATTTTCATAAAAATATCACTATTAAAATTTCACTTAGAAATTCATAGTATAGTAAGATAAAAAAAGGATGATTAGGTTGGCACTTCGGAAGCAGAGGTTTCTAACTTCTTTTATTTACAGCACTGTGTACTGACAAATATTGTAGATGATTTCATATTTGTCATTAGCGTCCCGAGTGTTTTGTAGAGGGGCTTTCATGTATTTTCAATTTTTGACGTAATACACGCGCGACCCCAGTGGCATATTCAAAGTAGTTGTGAAAGTTACTTTAATACCAGCTTTTCAGGTGTACCAACACAATCATTTTTGATCGCAGTGTATTTATTGTAAATACGCGTGCCTAGAAATTTGAGGTTACATTGATGGACCTATGAAGGCGCGCTATTATTCTTTTAAATGTTCTTGACGGATGTACATCTGTTATAAAAGTTGTTTTAAAAATAATCTAGTATTTACTACAGCGCGTCTCACGTTCACAATGCAGTACAGAGTCTAAAGGACCATATCTATCTATTAGATGCTCATAAATAGCATTACTATAACAGATTTTACATTCCAGTAATAGAGCCTGCAGAGAAAAATTACGAAAGGATAAATGTTTAAGACAAAAAGAAAAGCAGATGATTCTTAATGTTTTTAAACTATTTTCCCAAAAAGCCTATGACTGTTGAAGCACAAATTGTTCAATACGTAGTAATATACAACATAAGAAAGGAACTACAACATAGGCCATTTTTGAGACAAAAAAAAAAGCAAGCAGTAGAGAACACGCTCGTTTACATACACATGATGAACATGTTCAAATATTTCTACTACAAAAAGGACATAATTTGTAAATAGGCTTTCTACATTTTATGACGCTAATTATTCGAATTTTTTAATTGAAAAAATTCGCTCTGTAGCAGGATTCGAACCTATATCCATGGTTTGCCGGACCATTGCTCTGCCACCAAGCTATTAAGAACTGTGGTTCCGAATATATCTGGAAGCCTTAAGTTACATTAAGGAAACAGATATAAATATATTTGCCTGTAGTCGGCACTTTTTGCAAATTAATTGCATTTTCACGAAGTAATGTGAATGTGAATATGCTTTCTACATTTTACGACACTAATTATTCGAATTTTTTAATTGAATTCACCCTTAAGCCAGATTCGAACCCACGTCCATGGTTTGCCGGACCATTGCTTCGCCACTAAGCTATTAAAGACTGTGGTTCCGAATACATCGTGAAGCCTTAAGTTACATTAAGGAAACAGATTTAATATTTTTTGCCTGTAGTCGGCACTTGTTGAAAATTAATTGCATTTTGGCGAAGTAATGTGAATGTAAATATGCTTTCTACATTTTACGACGCTAATTATTCGAATGCATAGGTCTTTCTTAGAAAATTCAGCACCGACATTGAATATAATTCTTACTCCCATTAACATTGACAATGATCTTCCAAATTTTACATGAGCAGCGTTACATAGACTTTTGAAAGACATTAGTTTTGAATTTCAAACAATAAAACGGAAGCATTCTTATCGGGCGGGATATATTGTAACAGCAGGCAAATATTTATGAAATTATTTTGTAATAAAATAATACAAAACACAATGAGATATATAAGCAATAAAATGTATAATTAAAAGTATTATTATTAATTCATTATATTATGTTTTCTATATGATCATCTTCTATACAAAAGCTTGACTTTTTAAGGATTATTATTTTCATATTATAATACACACACTATTCTTCTTACAAACCAGTCATAAATTGAATGTAAAGGAAATAAATCATTGCAATCACTAAATTGTAATGTTAACAATTATTTTGAAGTTGATTAACGTAGATTTATTTTTATATACGTACAATCCAAAATAGATCCAGACTTTTTCCCTTTTATTAGTTCTTAAAAATTAAGAACGAAGATTTGATAAATTTGTAACGAATGACTGTAAAGATGGAAAATTTTTTCCTTAAGCTGGTAATAATTTTGCAACTTTATGCTGACATACCTGATTCTTAAAAATTTAAATTTGTCAAAAATTTTACAAAGTAAAAGTCAAACAAGTAACTAACCATAGGCCTTTACGAAAATTGCACCGCTGATTTACGGCAAATGAATCGGGTTAACCAATTTCCGAACAATAAAAGTTGAATAAAAGTTTCTAACCTATAAATAAAAGCGCTTGTATTATAGTTGCAAGCTAATTCGGATTTTGAGTCCCTAACGCGATTAAAATGTACCAAGAAGAGCTACTAGATAGTGAAGATTATCAGATAACTGATTTTCCTACAACATATTATCAGTTTTCACACAAAAAAGAAGAGTTTGGATAAAAGAATATGTTACGAATGTTGCTCTACGATATAATATTGATGGTAAGAAATATTTATGCATGTATAGTTAAAATATATTTTAGATTTTAAAAGTAATTTTCGTTTAAATCGTACAATATTTGATTATCTACTTGAAATATTAGTCAGATTTCCCTCCAATCCACAAATGGAACATAAACTTCTTTCTTCTTTTATATTTTCTGTCTGTATTACGACGGCCGAATAGAGGTATAAGATGTTATGTTTATCTACTGAATGTATGAACCGACGATCAACTTCGATCCAAAAAATAGAAACCGGGTACATGCACTCCTTATACTGATGTAATTTTCGAACCGTTTAGTTTTAACCGGTAAGAATTGTTGAACGCAAATGGTGGTACGGTATATACCGGTACAATTTTCGTAAATGCCTCATGTATAAAGACGACAGACTATGTGCCCCACACTGTTAAATTTAATAATACAGATAAGGTGTATTAGATAAAAATGTAGATTTTACAAAATTTTATGATTTTAAGTATTTGAAATGTGTTTTAAAAACATACGAAAAGGTTGTAAAAGGGTATGAATCATACCCTTTTTTGTAATTCTACATTTATATAAAATATTCTAACCCAAAAGAAATTAAAAAGAAATTTATTTGCAATTCACCAAAAATTTCCAAAATTTAGGACCAAAATGTAGTTAAAGTCGGCCCATATCTTTGTTTATTCTATATTTACCAAAATACGGATGTAAGTAATTCAAGTTCATCGACCTGCAAAAAATCTATGAAATTCCTAGACATTGGTTAGACGTTACGTTTAACATAAGTTCCTATTCATAAGAATAGTGAATGTTGATATTTTCATATCAAAACATTTATGCCCACACATTTGGTGTTTTTATTGCGATGTTCTTTTTTGTGGATATCAATAATAACCTTTACGTTGAATATGTCAACAAGCATATGTCGAATTTTAATTAATGAAATTATAGTTGACTAGTTTGAACGTCAAACTTCTTTTAAAATAAAATAATTGTTTATAGTAAAACAAAAATCGTCATAAAGCAAAAACGCTTTTATGTAGCGTGTCCAATTTTAATTATTTGTATGGAATTATTTACATATATTTTTTTTTTAATTGGCGACGGTACTGACTAGGGCTGAGCGAAGTATCAATACATCGTCCAATACCCGATACTGTAACAGGTATCGATTCCCCGATACCTCAGATAACGAAGGTATCGATTCCAAAGTATCGATACTTATCGACAATTTACCGATTCCAGTACTCGCTAAGTACAGATTTATCGGGTAGCTTACCTTTGTGCATTTTTTTAAATGTACGTAAAGGATGCAATGACTTTTTAAGTAAAGAATTTTTAAGTATAGTTCGTAAAGTACAAGTTTTCAGTTCAAGGCCAAATTCAAAGCATATGATTCAAATCAGTACTGCAGAGTCAAATAAAGTCAATATTCAATCGCGGAAATAACCGTTTGTCATCATAAAATATAAACGTCATGTTTTGCAATATTGTCAAAATTTTAGTATGTCACTTGCAATATAACCAAAGAAAGCATATTATACATAACCTACATGTCAAAATAATAATAATGATAAAGTAGGAACATGAATAGTTCAAAAGTATTGTTTCTTTTCTAGTATAAATATATTCATTCTATCCAAGAAAACTATGCGCAAATTATTACTTTAATATTCGAACAAATTACCAGGCATCTAAGAAATATTCTGTAAAATAAATAGGTAGGTTAAAATGTCAAAGTGATAATCAAACAATTTCGTACTTATTGTCACTAATTGATATTACTATTTATTATCAGTATTGTTCTGAAAAGAACGGATTTTGTAATTTTTTATGACAAACTAAATATTCAAATTAGAAGAATGGTTGACCTAGAAGTCAGAATACCGGAAACAAAGTCAATAAACAATAGTATTCAAATAATTTTACAGCAAGCCGAATATCATAAGACTATCTCCTGGACAACTTATCCTTTTCATTTAATATATTTCAAAGACGTACGTCTTAACTTAAAATGACAACCGTGTGTAGTATTACAGCGCGTATTCATGTGTGTTAGAAAGAGATAAAGTACAATTTGCGGTTCCCACTTGGGCAGTACGAACTGAAAACTTATACTTTATGAACTGTATGTATGCATTATATATATTATATAGTATATATTTCAAAGGATGTTGTTGAATTTTACATTATGCGTAGCAAATATCCATATTATAACATAAACATAATAACTATAATTATTACAAAAAAAAAAAAAAAAAAACATCACAATATTGCAAATTTTATAACGCAGATATGGTAGAATCGGTAAATTAATTTTATATCTCTTGAAACCGATATCAAACAATCGATACCTAGAAAACGGGTTATGAATATTGATTCCTAGGTATCGAATCAAGGTATCGATTCCAAAGCATCGATATCTATCGATACTTTACCGACTCCAGTACTCAGAATCGATACCGTATACAGACCCTATACATCGTTAAGTATCGATACCTCGATTGGTATCGCTACCCGATACCGAAAACGTCGGTATCGCCCAGCCGTAGTACTGACAAATGCCGATAGAACAATATAATTCACCGGTAAAGAGAATTACTGATGAATGAAAGGTAGAAGCCCGTATATTTAACTGCGACAGGGTCGGAGTCGAATAAAGAAAAATAATTTTCTCGTTATTACGTGAACATTGGACAAGGGAACATTCATCCCTTTTTTCTTTGTCGCTATACACAACCAAGATTGTATATGAATAAATGTGTGCCTGTATGTCCTATACAGCCTCCTATACCGTTCATCCAATTACGATAAAACTTTGGTTTCGCGATGGTTTCTGTAAAAGTATGAATAAACAAAAAATGTCTTTACTTGAGTCAAGGTCAATCGCTAGAAGTGTGCGGTAAATAAGTTTTAACGTCGTCACGAAGTGACAGAACGGGCTACCAATTCAACAAGTGCTTTTTGACGTTGCCACGAAGAGACAGAACCAGCTGCTGAATAATTTTATACTTATCGAAAAGTCTAAACTCTCCGGAGATGCCAGTTCGGTAGGGTGAAGTTCTCGAAGTGTGAACCAAACAGTTATGAAAAAATGCTTAAATGTCAACAATATTCATGCAGGTTTCGTTAACTGACAAAACAAAACACCCGCCGGACAGCATACCAGACACTATAACGCACCAACTACAATGGCGGAGCAACGCATGCCGGGTTTTTGCTAGTTATAAATAAATACGTGTTTAATCCATTAAGGTTATGTATTTTAATTTGCAACGATGTCACTTTTAATAGTAGGTTATATTATTTATTTATTTATATAATTTTGTAAGTTGATACTTCTCACTACTCACGAGTGGGCAACTAAGCATGTCCTCTCCATAAAACCTGTACTGCACAGTAAATGTGAGACGCGATATAATAACCTGAAGAAGTACTGATAATAGAGTCTTTATAAAACCAGATTTAGAAAAACGTGTGATAATAATAAACATAGTAAATAACAACAAAGCAAAACAAGAAGATAGTGAATATTATTCATTTAATGATATCATCACACTTTTTGAGATGGATTGCTCAATATATTGCATTTTAAACTAATTTGATATTTAGACAACATGGTTTTAAGTTGAGGCATTTGCTTTTACCTCACTCTAAAATTTCATAAGATTAAGAAGGAGCAAATACATCAAACAAGTTAAACATTTGTGATTATTCTAAACTATTCTCCATATTGCGTCCGTTATTTTTGTAATTGACGTATATAACTTTACCTTCTTTTCCAGGAGGAATAAAATCTCGACCACATTGATATTTGTTGTTAATTCCAAAAGTAAAAACTTGGCCTTTACTAGTCAAAGCAACGGCATGAGCCTTTCCTAAAGCTACTTGTACAATAAATTCTCCTTTAAAATTGCAAACTTGACCTGTAATGATGATAAAACAAAATAAAGTTAAATCGAGTATTTCAGAAATTTCACCTGTCCCTTGATCTGTATGAGTAGTATCTTTTCCAAACATCAACAACTCGCCGTCTTTATTGATTAAAGCTGTAGTGCCATTATTGCAAGCGGCATACGTTATAAATTGTCCGTCTACTTTGATCATTTTCTTAGGTTTGACGGCTTTAGGTTGTCTCCGAACTTTGTTTTGATCTCCATCTTCGCCTCGTCTTGCCGTACCTTAATAGAATAATAGTAAAAGTAAAATAAATTTAAAAATTTTTGTTTCAATATGAAAACAAAAACAAGGCGTCCAAATTATACTTCGACTGTCAAAAATTAAGAAAATAAAAATTTAAACACGTTGTAATTCATAGTTGCTTCTGGAATCCCGGGCTGGACTGGAACGTCGGCCAAGAAAGAAACAATTTCTAGGACGCAGTTCCAAACCCGAATCGCAGAAGCAATCATGGAAAACAACAATGGAAATAGTGTGTTAATCCGAGTTTGCATTTGATGATTTTTAAATATTTCATTAATTAATTACTATAGTTTTCAATTCTACTGTAGTATACTGACGACAATCGACATGGATATAACGAATTTCGACAACTGGATTATTGGTTGGCATAAGTGCAATTCACCAAATAAGGCCTATATTTAAAGTGACAAAATAAATTTTCGTTAAACCAACATTTTGTTTTATTAAACATAAAATAATAAAAATCGGGCGTGGAGAACACAATACAAGTTCATATATGTGTGAAAGTATCTCTCCAGATACGTAGACACGTGTTTCATCGTACTACAGAATCATCAGTGCGCACCACTGGCCAGATACTGTCACCGAAAGAACACCCTTGCCATATTACAAGTTATTAAGGCAGAACATAGAAGAACATCTAGCGCTGCTTATTGACTAATGTCAACATCGCGTACCATAAGAAGTGCAATCTAAGCCAGAGGCTTCCATCTGTCGGATACAACCGCAACTTGCAGAAGCTGTATTAACGTGCCTCCACTCTACATCGGACATAACCGAATGCGTATACAACGAAGTAATTTGACACATACTTGAGTAAGTAAAACATCACCAAATTTTGTAAAAAGAAATATTATGTGTGGAGAACACAATACAAATTCATATCAATATGAACTTGTATTGTCTTCTCCACAACCGATTTTTAATATTTTATACAGGATATAAACGAAATAGACTGCATACTTTGATATGTAATTGCTGCAATATTAAGCATAAAATGCTAATGCACAAAAACTATCTCGAACGAGATTAAAGAAAAAAAAATTTAATAAATACGCGTGGCTCGATCCGACTCTGGTAAATTTAGTATTCCTTAATAACTGCACCGCTACCCCTACTGAAGTATAATGGTAGGAGTAGTAGATGCTATAATGCATACTGTATGTCAGAAGTCAGTCTGCTATCAACGTGAAGTATGGCTTATTCAAATCACGAATTAACGGATATCGTCTTACTGTACGGTGAGAGATTGCGGTACATTGCATCCAAGTTATGAAGCCTGTGGCCGTGAAAGACGATCTTCAGCAACATATTTTTCAAACTGCGGCCCATATCCGTTGTCCATCAAATATCTTAATTTTACAAACCATATACAGATTGAGAGATTACGGTACATTGCATCCAAGTTATGAAGGCCGTGGCCGTGAAAGACGATCTTCGGCAATGTATTTTTCAACTTGCGGCCCATATCCGTGAAGACCGAGCCGTCTTAAAGAATGTACATACTTGTATTTGCGCACAAATGACAGCCACATTGAATATCTCCTATAAGCATTCCACATGTTTCACACAAATTTGCCCAATTTAAAGTAAAAAAAAAATTAAATTAAAAAATAAGGCAAACATATGAACATATAATTTCTATTTATTTAGATTCAATCTGAAAACAGGACCGTATTTGAAAAGCTTGTGTTCCTAAATTTCCGTAAGAATTAAAGTTGTCGATAGAATAAAATTTTTTGTAGCTTTGAATTGCTGTCTTACGTATCTATTATATATTAGCGTACGTCGGAATATTTCATTTACACACTGTATACTGGTAATTAAAAGTGTTTTTGTTTTATACTAAATTTGGTGAGATTTTATTAAATAATTTCCGATATTTGTTTGACAAAATGTATTTAAGCTTAATTTAAGAATGCAATAGCAACAGCATTTAAATTTTGGTCGTGTGGTGTATATCCAACCCTTAACAATAAAATTTACCAGCAAAAAATACAGATCCATCATCGGTTAAAAACACAGCATGCATTCCATCATGGCCAACTGCAATATGGGTTACTTTTGGAGCTTTCGTTAGCAAAAGTTCACACCATTTCCCCGTTTTAATTCCAGCCTGTTTTATTCCCAATGATGCTGCCTTTCCACAATACAAAACCTACAAAATATTATATTCGCCGCTTCTGTGTTAAATATAAGTCCACTAATCATACTTTGCCAGTGGTTGTTCTAATCAAGCCGAAATCCTTGCCCGCACAAATTGAAGCAACTTCATCATCGGTAGCTATGTTGACGCTTAGCGAAGCTACGTCATCGTCATAGGGAGCAGCACCTAAAGTATCAACGCATTTCCTGGCTAACTTCAGTGGTAACTCATTGATTAAAGCAGCAGGAATTGTATTTTGATTTAAGATTCTGACAACAAATCCATCCTAAAGAAATAAAAGTAACATAAAAAATATGTTGATAATACTTTAAAGCATATTACATCTTTTGCAGGTAATACTGTGCCTAAATTATCACCATCAGAAAAAACAACAGAAGCAGCTGCGTCACGACTATGCAAAGGAACTGATCCAGATATTAATAAAGATTGTCTTTCAACAATTAAAAACTCACAACCTCTTCTTCCATATAATTTCAAATATAAATTACCCTAAAATTGATAAAATTTTATTTTTAGAGGATGATTGAAAAATCCATTATCCTTACAGCACAAAATACTATAGTTCCTTTATCATTCGGATAAAAATCGGGTTTCCAAACATAAACGTGTCCCTTTAATGTCCCTCCATATCCAGTGCCAATTTTAAACAGACCTACAGATGTAAATAAATACAAATACTGACCATCGCTAGCAGCAGATTTAAAATTTGGTGGTGTGTTTTGAACATCGGAGGGCATTCGTATAGTGAAAGAATCGATTTTTGAACTTTCGGGGACGCCGTGCATTATCCAGTCGGGTTTGATTACTTTTCCCATTAACACGCTGTGTACGCTTCTTTGAAGAGATGTTAATACTGCTGGCATCTAAACAAATATAGTTTCTATCTATTTACAAATTAAAATACAATACTATTATAACAATAAAATATAAAAAAATATTTACTCATTGTGATAATTGTTATTTGTATTTACTTCCGATATCTAACTAAATTAATTATTAGTAAAGTTATTTATTAGAGATTGATATAAAACTATATAGGTGTTCTTGAAATAATGTAATTATATAGAATACAAATCCAAAATATTGTCAATTAGACGCAAACCCCAAATTTAAAAACCCTCTGAAAATTTTATTACGTGACGCCTATGTATTCAAAGATTCAAGGCGGTTGCACAATTGAACGGGAACGCACTATGCAACTCCGAGAACAAGAACGAAAAGCTACCCGGTAATGAGAACGGAAAAGTCGGCCAAGTTTTAACTTTTTCGTTCTCGGGATCTTCCCGGAACCAATAGCGTGACTGGAAAACTGAGCGTGTGCCGGGCATGGTATGTGCACGTGGAGATTGAACACATAATCACAAATCCATACATATGGGAAATATATCTTCATCCAAAAATCCATTCCTCCTTAAAATTTTATATGAGGTTACATTTTATGATTTTGACAGGAGATATAAACAACAAACTAAAAAAATTAAACTAAATATCCCAATGCGTTCAAGTAATCCTATCGTTAATTGCGGATCTAGGAAACCTTTTAGTTTTCGTTCATAAACAATTGTGCAGCAGCCTTCAGATGGTAAATACCTCTATTGAAGTTATACCCACAGATACGCCACAGCGTATGTGTACATACGTAACAGCTGTCGATATTATAAAAAGTATTACATTTTTGTAGGCTAAGATGAATAACTTCAATCAAAATCGGCTGTTTATACAATCAAGTAAATTATAAAAAAAAATTAAAAATGTGTATTGTGAATGTTTTTTTTTGTTTATCACGAGAAGTAGCAAATATAAAATATAAATATGGATATAAAAGACCGCTATAGTAAACACACTGCAATGTTTATTTGTTTATAAAAACGTTATAAAATACCATTGTGTATGAGTATGATAAGGGTTCGACCACCTAATACGAAAAGTCAGCGTTAAAAATTTATCATTGCGAGTGAAGTTTTCAAAATAGATGTATTAAAATAAACTATGATAATGAAGAAATACAAATAATGTGTGCTCTACATGCATTTAATGTCCAATTTGGTAACATCTATCTTTAATCGAAAAATTGCATGGAACGTACGTAACGATCGACAACTGAACGAAACTTTAAGCGAGATGGACAATAAAACTATTCTGTTTGTTATTATCCTTCAACTTTAAGATATCGTCTTTTATAATATAGTCCAT
The DNA here is from genome assembly GCA_935421215.2 of Melolontha melolontha. Lineage (NCBI taxonomy): Eukaryota > Metazoa > Arthropoda > Insecta > Coleoptera > Scarabaeidae > Melolontha > Melolontha melolontha. The sequence goes on from OW285235.1 coordinate 183,082,361, forward strand.
CGCATAGTAAGGTGACAAAAATTTTTTAATCTTTCTCATTCTTTGTAAATTTTAGGATAATATTTTGGGTTATATTCTATATAATTTAATCTTTCATACGTTATCTTTAATTTCAAGGACGCCTGATATAATCAATAAAATTATAAAACATTTTTTTAGTATAAAAATGAGATCACATATAACACGCGACCCAAAGTCCTAGTTATTTGGTATATTTTGAAGACTTTAATCGAGATCTTTGTAACTACTCATTTTTGTTTAAATAACGGTAACAACATCTTTGCGGTTTATGGCTAGAATCTTAAAACTTAAGTTTTTCAAAATCTCAGAAGCTCTTACAATATAAACTACGGGTATTCTGCAATTTTATTACTTCAACTTCGTTGTATAAGGAAAGAACAATTAGCTTTTTCCTCAACAGATACAAGTAACCGAAGTGAAAATCAACACTAAAAGATGAACTAACAATAATCTATTGGTAGTTTAAAACCACCACTTACAATATATTACTAATCAGTCGTTCTTTTATGTTCAAATTATTATAGAAAATACAGACACACCATAGAATATTATCGCACCGTTCTAATTACAAGTATTTTCTCCTAAAACTATTGGTGCGGAAAAGTTTAAACAATTTTAAAAAAGCATTGCTTCTTATATTCATTTTCTTGGTAATCTTTTTTAGAAAGTAAAGATGTAACTGGATTAAATGTAATATTTTCACAAGCCTTTGTAAACTTTTTTTGTAAATGATTGAATGATTCTTAAGGCTTGAGTTACATTACACTTTTCTTGTCTAGAAACTTTGACAAGTTTTTAAACTAAATATACTTGGCGAAACTTTGATAATGTGAATTAGGAAAAACACATCAAAGTTTCTACAAAACTAGGTCCGGTCTTAAGTTTCATACTAGACTTGCGTATTAAACACCATTTCGTTTAGACCAACTGTTCACATTAAATAAAAATAAATAATATAGTAATAAATAAACGTTTTAGTTTATATTGTCTGGTTTTCAACTTCATTTTTTAAATATTTTTGTATATATAAATGCCAATAAATAACCACAACCCATCTAAACGTCAAATATATAGTAATAAACAAACAGAAAATTTTATTTTATGTTGGTGACGCACTCCAAGTTTGCTACCCTCTATTCGACTTAGCGTAAATTGAAACTTGTATGAAATCTTGTACCAGAACTTGTTCAAGTTTCTAGTACAAAAAAAAAGTGTAATGTAACTCAGCCTTTACATTGTACATAATAGAAACAGATGAGTTTCTAATTGGAAACTAATATTTTGATTTTATTGGATTTAAAATTCATCTACAGCATTCCAATTATCTCATATGTAAAATTTTTTGTTATTTTACTCTTATGTGTAGATAATATGTAGGAGTTATTCTTTTTATTTAAAAAATATATGCATTTTAAAATACTGCTAATTAATTACTGCTAATAAATTAAAATAATTGCTATACCTGAATATTTTGAATTGCTAAAGCTCTTGGACACATAATCAATGCTGCAGCTGCAGATAAATATTTTCCAGTATCACCACGAACAACAACCAAAGACAATAAACATGCACAAGCAATAGCTGTTAAATGTGTTCCATCATTGGGTACAGAGCTCTCTGGTCCATGTAAAGTTGCCAAATCAAGTAGTAAATCAAAAAGAGGGTCTATTATATCTGGTGGTTCTGATTTTAATCCTTCTGGTACTTGTCCTTGTAAAACATCCAATAATGCCTTTAAAGCTTTTGTGCAGAGTGCTGGATGTGTGTTACGACTTTCCTTTATTAATTCAAACACTGATCGAAGCCCTATTCCAACTACCTTGGATACTTTCATTGGTACATACGTACTGCTCTGAGAATTATCTTCAGTATCACTCTCTACATCCCCTTCTAACATTGGATAACTACAACTACTTTGTAGATAATCTTGGTTAGCTTGTCTCATCCACCTGTCTAAGACAGCTAATCGTATAGAAGCAAATACTGCAAATGAAGAAGCGTTACCAGGCAATTCCATCTCTGGTGGAGCAAGATAGTCATTGTCACCATGCGTTTCTAGTTTCTTCTTCTGTTTAGATCTTTTTTTAGCAGTTTTTTTCTTCAGTTTCTTCCATTCTTGACGTTTTCTGGAAATTTCACCATAGGTTATGTTCTATTATTGTAAAAAATTACTACATACCTCTGGGTCTCTGGGTGAATTCTATACATCTCATGAAAGTATTTATCAAAATCTTCAGGTTCCGGCAACATATTGCCGTATTCTTTAATCACAAGCATTTAGGGGATAATTTTAAATTATCGATTTTATTCGAGGGCTGATTCACTCACTTTGAAATCGATTTCTATCGATTTATAAATTAATATGAAGAGTCGTAGGCATGTGGAACATGTGTAGTTATTTTTTAGAGTAAACTACAACTTTCTGCATTGTTTTTTGCCGAATTACTGACATCAATATACCCGGCAAATTCAGATACACAATGCCATTTAAAATTAAATGTCGAAACAGGCTTCTGTATCGATTACCATATTGTCTGGTATTGTAAACATTATCCGCTAGATGACACTTAATATACTGTACAATATTAAATTTCATGTCACAGATTTTTAAAATCTGAATACATAATTTAAATATATTAATATTAGAATTTTTTAAATAAAGAGAATAATTTTTATTTGTTCCTTTTATAAATAAATTAGAAGATATAATAAATATTGTCTTCCAAACCAAAGTGTTATAAGTTTTAACACTATTTTTTTTCATAATAACATTTTATATGGAATTGATTGAAATAAAAAAAATTACTAGCGAGTTTCTCAGAATAAGTTAATGTTATTATGGCATTCAAAAAGACATTTTAACGCTTCAGTTTTCTACCAATATTTTCTGATTAGTATTAAAAGAACAATTATTCTATATTTTTATTAGTAATTATAGCTTTAAAGAAGTAACAAAAAAATAACCTGCCAACTATTTCACTTGGAGAATTGGAATGCATATAGGGTCCTTCGGGCAGTTTTCCACAATACATCAGTATAGAATAGAGGCATCGCCATGTGCAAACATCTTTATGCCATATTTGGCAGGCTTATTAGGAATATATTGTACAAAACTGTAACGACCTCTAAATGACTGCAGTTTCTCATCAATGGTGACAAATGTTCGCAGATTATAGTTTACTTTGATGTTATCGACGAAGGAATCAACAATAAATCTTATCAAGGTTATCAGATTTTCTTCTTTCGTTCCCTGTATTTCTTTCATTGAAGAGAAGCATAGACATCGAAGAAGAAATAGGAAACGCTTAGAGCTCATAACGGCTCTCGCAATTTCCATTCCTGTGCCATTAATATTCCGGATTTTCAAAATATTTGCACGGTTTAACTTAATTCAAAAGGTACAATAATCCCAATAAAGTCATAATTTCCTCCCCAGAAGTATCTTTTGCCTACTCAATATTTATGCGGCCCGCCATCGAATTTTAAAAATTGTTCGAAAAACTACAAAAGTAGGTAAGAAAATCCATTCAAATCAATATTTCTTATTTTCTATTCCGAAGGAATATAATGTGAAAAGGCATTATGAAACCCAGCATCACACTTTTACCAAATTAACCGGCGAAAATCGAACGCAAAAAAAATTCCACTTTACAAAGGGAACTAATAGGCCAGCAAGCTATGTTTACAAAACCAATTCAAGATGCTGAAACAGCTACTGAAGTTAGCTTTGAAATATCTCGAATAATAGTGAAAACTTGTCGGCCTTTTAAAGATGGTGAGTTTGTTAAGCAGTGTTTAGATATCGCCGCAACAAAATGTGTTTTCGAAAGATGCAAAATGGTTTGAGAAAATTTAACTAAATCGGATGACTGTTCAAAAAAGACTTACCACATTAGCAGCTAATATAGAAGAGCAATTAGCTACGAAATCGAAAAGTTTTGAGTATTTTTCTATAGCACTCGACAAATCTACAGATATAAGTTCCACTGCTCAACTCTTAATATTTTTACGAGGTGTAACGCAAAATTTTGAAGTGAGGGAAGAACTGATTGGTATGAGTTCTTTGACAAGTCAAACCAAGGGGAGTGACATGCTCAAAGCGCTCTTCTGGAAAAATGTTCTATAATGGATTTGGATTTAACGAAATTATCTTGAATTACGACTTCAATGCACCTTCAATGGTTGGAAGTAAATCTGGGATAATAACTATGTTAAAAGAGTATTTACAAACTAAAAACATAGATACCAAAGAATCAATGCAGTTTCATTGCATTATACATCAAGAGGCCCTCTGTTCAAAATTATTGGGATTTGAAAATGTGATGAAAGTTGTAGTACCTACTGCCAACTTTACAAAATCATGAGGTCTCAATCACTGACAATTCACACAATTTTTCGAGGCTATTGAAAGCGAATATGGTGATCTCCTGTTTTACACTGAAGTAAGGTGGCTAAGTCGTGGGTTGTCACTAGAGCGGTTTCTTAACTTGATTGAAGAAATCAAAATATTTCTAGGGGAAAAGAAAAAGGACGTCTCCGAACTCGACAACCCTGATTGGCTGTGTGACTTCTTTCTTGTAGACATCACAAATCACTTGAATGTCGTAAATACGCGACTCCAAGGCAAAGATCAATTGACTTCGCAGTTATACTCTCATGTTTCGTCCTTTCAATGAAAATTGAGTCTTTTCAGGACACAAATCAATTCAGCCGATTATAGCCATTTTCCAAACTACAAAAAAATTATGGAGAAATTCAAGAAAACTGATGTCAATTTCGCTTATGTTGAAAAAATTAATATTTTAATACAAGCTTTTCATGATCGTTTTATAGACTTCAAAAAATTTAAACCTCTATTAGACATTTTCAGCAATCCTTTCAACATTTCACCCGAAAATGCAACGGAATCAGTACCGCTGGAATTGATAGACAGGCAAAATCATGATAATTTACGAAACAAGTTTAATGAAGGTAATTTACTCAACTTTTACCGTTGCGTTGACAAAATCGCTTATAAAGAGTTGCGAATAAATGCATTGAAATGCGTAAGCTTATTTGGATCGACGTATATTTGTGAACAAACGTTTTCAGTGATGAAACTTAACAAAACAAAAAATCGAAACCGTCTGGCAAATGAAAATCTGGAAGCAATTTTACGTATGGCGACAAGTAATGTGAAGCCAAAGATAAACAAAATTGTTAGGTCAATGCAATGTCATCCATCAAAATAATAAAACATGAAATATTACATTGTAATGATTAGATTACATTACGATTACATAATTACAACAAACATTTTTGAATGTTCCTTTATTTTTATCATTTGTTTAAAAATAAAAATATTTGTCTAAGTATTCTTTGTAGTGGCCCGTCCTTGGCTTATAATTTTCCCGAGTGGCCCCTGTTCCCTATAAGTCTGTGCATACCTGCCGTAAACCAAATAAAAAATGGAGTATAAGGAGAAAAACAGAGATAAAAAAGTACTTACATGACCAAGCGCGCGACGTACAAAATACACCAAAAATAATAATAGCGAACACTTTCGCTTGTAACTTGCACAATAGCTGTTGCTAAATTGCGCAGTTCGCCTGTAGCATAGGGGCACTGCGAATATGGCTGCCTATAAACGTTTTAACGTAAATTTTGTAAAATTGGCACACTTTTTACAACAGCGCGCCTTCTGAAGGATTAACAATGATGCATTAATTTATTTCAAGAAACATTACGTAATTAGTCAGTTACAATATAATGCTAGTTTTCGCCGTAAATTAGCAAAACAACATAATAAATTCATTAATTTCTTGATATGATGAGTTATACTTTCTGTTCACAAACGCAAACGACGAATATTGGAATTATAAAAAAAACCCATTATCTTTAAAAAAATTGCTTTAACATTGGGAAAGAATACATTTTAAACACATCAAATAAATTATGAATTTCAGATTTCAACCACTAATGATATTTATCAAATAATTAAATTAAACTAAATTCGTTTTCTTTCAGTACCTACCTGACTGAATTAATTTCTTTATTACTAAATCGAATTATACTTAAATTACTATTAAATTTTATATGTAATCATGTAATATAATACAGTAGATAATGACATGGAATTCATGTTTATAACATTCTTGAGATAACATTCGCCTTATACATATACACATTTCTTTTGTAAAGCTACGCAACAATATTGCAATACTCGTAGTTGTATCAACATAATGTAAAATACTTATATTTCGGGTTTGTTTAAATAAAACTAACGGTTATTTAAAACACACTATATTAATAATAAAATACACTAAATAACTAATCATAATAATAACAGTATTTATTTCACAATATTTATATAACAATATTCTAACACACTGGTTGCTGCTTGAATGAATATTTCACAATATTTATATAACAATATTCTAACACACTGGTTGCTGCTTGAATGAATCTTTCCTCTCTGTCAAGCGCTATTTAAAGTACGTCTGTTTTTTTTTAATATTCTGTTTTGGAAATTTCTCAGTCGTACGCGTCTGCTGACATCAACCATCACGGTATTGGCGCTTTCCAGAAGGCTCTAGGCGGTGTTGACTTCGCACGGCGGGTCACGCCAATGCATGACTCACATCACAATCATTTCAGTAGTTCTAGTTCTAATATTTGAATGAAGAAAATATTTGTAATAGAATTATATTATTATTCTATTTTTGTATTCTTAAACAAGGAAGATTAGTTAAGAATTTTAAAAAAAGATTCTACTTTCACTTTTTCTTGATTTATTTTTTACTATCTTATAGTCAATGTTATTCATTGTATTGTTTCTTAAACCGCAGGATGAACTAGTTCATATAAGAAGTAAAATAATTTGAATATCAATCCGTGACCTTTAACTTTTCAACATGTAAAAGTTAAATCAGTGCATAAACTTAAAAACTTGAGTTTAATTATTGTGTTTATAAAAATTGCATGAAGTCGTGCAATAATAAGTAAAGATGTTCAGTATCAGAATTGCACATTTTTAAACAACAACTCAGTTGTAATGATCATGTTTTATTTGTGAGTTGCTTGTGACAATTATGTGTAAATTAATTAATAAGACTGCCAACACTTAACTCTAGCTCTTCTCTTGATGAAGTCATTAAGTCATGAAGTCAACTGACGAAATATTGAAATAGAACATTTGAGTTTTAATGTAAACAGGACGATAACCCAAATATTAGTGAATTTATATTAGTACGGTCAAGAAATTTTGTATAATTATATACAGTGTGTTTCACTTTTCATGGGGACACCTAAATAACTTTTTTATTTTAAAAGCAATTAATATAAAATTTTTATCAGTTGTGTAGGCCATGGCAATGCACCTTCTTGTGCGAATAGAGTTTTTATAAAGTCAATATCTAGCCAGCTATAATTAAAATAAAAAGTACTGTTTCAAGTAAAGTCATGCTAGCGATTAAGATAGAGCAAAAAAGTATTAGGAAAAGTTTTTACAAATCACTTAAGAAAGAACCCCTAATACCAAATTTCGCGAAAAAATTTTCATTTTTAAATTCTTCTACATTTTTATGCTATCAGTAGATAATAGTTTGTTATTGCAATAATAAGAGTGCCATGAAGCAAGAAAATAATTTGTCAGTTCAAACGTCAATTTACTTCAGTTGTAACTATTGAACTTTGCTGAGCAATGGCCGATAGACATTTAAGTATTGCTCAAATAGAAATTATTCGAATTGTTGGTGGTAATTAGAGACCGGACACATCGGGCTGAAATGGACTTTATTATGACGGACGATATAAATAGTCTACAACATCTGTAAGTACATCACGCAGTTGTTGAATAGCACTATTCATTCGGTTAACTACACATCTATTTTTTGTGTGCGGTTAACCGAATGAATAGTGCTATTCAATAACTGCGTGATGTACTTACAGATGTTGTAGATTATTTATATCGTCCGTTGTAATGACGTCATTGCAGCCCGATGTGTCCGGTCTCTAGTGATAATGTACGTTCTACCAGCCATATCTCTTAAACTCGTGTGAGGATTATTACGATACGCTGCAACTATTATTGCATCGAAATGATGTCCTCGATTGTTCAATTCTCGTTGATGTGGTTTAGCAACATTTCCAGTAGTGTTGAAAATGTTATTCATGTATGCAATTATGCAACAGTTCGATGACGAACGGGTAGACGTTCAGTATATCTGACGTTAAGCTCTTTAGCAGCTTCTCGGGTAGAACGTACATTATCACCAACAATTCGAATAATTTCTACTTTTTGAGCAATAGTTAAATGTCTATCGATAGTTACAACTGAAGTAAACTGTTGTGAATTGACGTTTGAACTGACAAATTATTTTTTTGTTTAATGGCACGCTTATTATTTCAATAACAAACTATTATCTACAGATAGCAAAAAATGTAGAAGAAATTAAAAATGAAAAATTTTTAGCGAAATTTAGTATTAGGGGTTCTTTCTTAAGTGATTTGTAAAAACTTTTCCTAATACTTTTTTGCTTTATCTTAATCGCTAGTATGACATTACTAGAAACACTACTTTTTATTTTAATTATAGTTGGCTAGATATTTACTTTACAAAAACTCTATTCATACGAAAAGGTGCATTGTCATGACCTACACAACTGATAAAAATTTTATAATCTCCGTATATGGGTAACTCTCTTAGTATTGAAGATACCGGATCGGTTAAATAACAAAGTTGCATATTTGATAGCATTCTCAGATTTGTCATATGTTGTCAACTTTTTGAGATATTTAAAGAAAATTGAAATTAGACGAAATCTTTTGTTATACATATCTTCGTAACCATTGAAGACAGAGCAAAACTAAAAATGGACCTGATAGTATTTTTTACGTAGAATTTAATCATCTTTATTAAATATTCATGGCACACTTGAATATCAAAATATAAAATAAACTTATGTTTTTTTAAATGGCAATCATTGTTGGTCATGACTTCATTTAAATGCTTATTTTGTTCTGATTTCATAAATATAAGGTTTGGTATGGTTATCTTTAATAAAATTTTAAATTTATTTGAAAAAGGCATCATATGCCGAAACATGTAAGATTGTTTTAAATATATACATATTGAAGTAAAACCAGACCTTAAATCGCCAACTAATTGAATATACCATAACATACTAAGGTCAAGAAATAATTATCTTTATATATATATATATATATATATATATATATATATATATTGACAAGCGGCGAATGATCTGAGGAATAATAATGCTATAATAATATTAATTGAATTGTACTGGAGTTGTACTTTGAGTTGGGCGCCTTAATTTAAAACTGGTAAAGTTAGATCATCAGCCACTCTCACGTAGTATCTCAGGTTACGACTAGATGTCGGTAGAACATGAATAATATTTTATATAAATTTGACTCTTTCTCGGATCATCGTCGATCGGTTTACCCCTATACGTATTATGGAAAATTACTTAATAATATAACAAAGTTATCTCTAGCTACGCAATGATAAATAAAAGAGGTTTTTTCAAAAATAATAAGTAAAATATATTTATTGAATGCAAGTTATCTGTATACACAAATAAACAACGTGACTAACGGCAAAACTAGGAATTAATATAATGTGCACGTGAGAAATTATGGCTATGTATCAAGTGAATTGCTACAGCAAAATATATTACCTATAATATAAATAAATAAACAAACAGATTGATGGTAAGTACTACAATTCTTAATATATAGTTTCTTTTCACAATTTTGAGCAAGATAGAAATATGTTTTAAAGTAAAATCAAGGAGTAATTAATTTAATAAAATTTTGATTTGTTAATAGATAGTTTTTAATAAGACTTTTTCGAAATGAATTGAATTAAATAAGCCCGTGTCTTGCAGGGAGCGTCCAGGTAGGAAGGATGGTATCAGCTATTCAGGATTTTCGGTTGTACGGGACCAAATAAAAGGTGTTCTCGGCTTCTACGATGCAGGTATGAACGCTTGTTCGAAGGTGTAGGAATCGATCGTAGCTCGACGGTCAAAAGATGCTTAGGACGCTTACTTGCCGGTCTCAGGTATTATTGTCGCCAAAAGTACGTCTAAAGTTGCGCCAATGTTAATTACTTCTTTTCTAAGTAGTTTAATTATTTTATCACTAGTATTTTAGGATTTATTAAATTTTAAAGGCGGAATATCACTTTTTTATGGCTAACCGTGCTATTTGCCTCATAACAATATATATATATATATATATATATATATATATATATATATATTGTGGTGGGTCATTCCCATTTACATGAGAGGCCCTGGAACAAAAATACTGGATAATTTTTATCTTGTAATAATAAGTTAGTATATAAGAATTTTTCGGAAATGTATATTTCACATGTCAAATCAATGAAGTTAATTCCGCGTATTTATTGCTTAAATTTGAGTCATGTATCTTATAATTTTCTATTTTTCATTTGCTTTAGTCATTTTCATTAATATTGTTGTTATTCCGAAGATTTTTAACTTGATTGATTGATTATTTAATAGTAGTATACTTTAGAAATAACTGTACCTATTTGAATTGTTTTCGGCGGGAAATATCCCAATTTTGTACAGGCGCATAGCGAAAGTTTGTATACTTCTAGGATAGTTTTTTGTATTTCACAATTAAATTTATTAATTATGTGAGATATCTAAACGATTTGTTGTTGTAAATTAACTCATTTAGAAATATTAAAATTAGATTAAAAAGTACAAACATGAATTAACGTATAAGAAGCCTGGAGAAAAAACAAACGCTACTTAGCGTAGGTTGTTGAATTTTAATTTGCACACGTCGACATATTTTAAAAAGAGTTCCAAGAATTAAGTGAAAATTTTATTAAATAAAGTACAATTTCCATACCCGAAGTCATATCCTACGAATCACCAACCTTAAAAGCATCGATAGACGCAAGATCCAATCCCAACTCCTACCTAGACGATATTAAACGAATATTCTATCCCGAGGAACGCTACCTGCCTTATTCCTTAGCCAGAACCTTTATCCCGTAGAAAAGGATCCTGAAACCGTTTGAATATCCAGAAGCCTCTATCTACCAAACTTGAGTACCTTTTTAATCTATTTTCTACAACATCAAAATTATTTATATTAATATTTAAACACAATCGTTTGATATTATAAATTTTATGCAAAACACTTGAATTATCAATAAGTTTACCTCAATATCAGAAAAATACAGTTCCCTTGTGTTTTAGTTCAAGTAAATTTAGTCAATTTAGTTATGTATCATTTCATTAAAATAAAATTAACCTAATTTTTAAATCATAACATGAACACGTGACCATATATAGGTTAATGTATCATATATCTATTGTAAACACTTACCTTTGAAAGAGAAACTTATTAATTAAATCATTTATTTATTCTCATCTCTCTCTCGTTTTCTTTATTAGATTACATATCCAGAATTTAATTATATATTAACTTGTTTATTCACACACATCTATATTACACTAAGTACCAGACCCGCACTTTTGTTATTATTAAACTATAAATTCGCCTCATCGAACTGAGCTAGTTGGCGCCCATTGAATTATATATTTAAAGATTATAACAAGAAGATTATGTACCTTGAAAGGACCGATTAATTTAAGTAACGGGTGTTCAGAAACATTCGAAGTCAAGTGGGCTCTGAACAAAAAATCGTATATCTTTACTTACTTACAAAATTGTATTAAGTAAATGTATCAATCTATCTCAGACATGACTTCATATTTTCAAGGACTACTTTGACATCGAATGTTTCTGAACACCCGTTATAAGTTATTTATTTATTACGTATTATTTATGTTTTTGCCCCTAATTCTAGCGACATCTGTAAACTTAAACCTTAGCTACATCTATAGGTCGAATATTTAACTTCACTTCAATATTTAAAAATTACATAATCTTAATTATTCTTTACATTTCTATTAAATATAACGTAAGTTACATTTATTTATACACCTTATACGTATATACGAGTATATACATATATATATATATATATATATATATATATATATATGAAAAAAACCACATCCGTCCAGAAACGTGCAGATATCGATATTTCACCGTCGTTACAGATCATCAGTACACGATATTCAGACAAGACATGATTTTTATTTGTATACTTTCGTGTATATATACGAATTATATTGAATTTAATTGGAGTGAGAAATGAGAATTATTTAAATCTCATCTCACATGCAATGACTAACGTCGCAACGTGTTTGCGTCTACATTCTTCGGCAGGAGTAATCTTGTCAGATTGTAGAATCAACTGCACAAATTTAGCGACAATTGCATGTGAGATGAGATTTGAATAATTCTCATTTCTCACTCCAATTAAATTCAATATAATTCGTATATATACACGAAAGTATACAAATAAAAATCATGTCTTGTCTGAATATCGTGTACTGATGATCTGTAACGACAGTGAAATATCGATATCTGCACGTTTCTGGACGGATGTGGTTTTTTTCATACAATTTTCATTATCCGCACAGGTGGATGACTAACGTCGCAACGTGTTTGCGTCTACATTCTTCGGCAGGAGTAATCTTGTCAGATTGAAGAATCAACTGCACAAATTTAGCGACAATTGCATGTGAGATGAGATTTGAATAATTCTCATTTCTGACTCCAATTAAATTCAATATATATATATATATATATATATATATATATACCGCGTGTCTCAGTTATGTTGTCCCAATCGCGTACCTCCGTTATCTAGTAAAATAAAAATTTGAAATTTGGAGCATCTGATATACACCTAATTTTCTTTAAATTGAGGCTAATATTAATATTATTTCGCTTCCTGTTTAACCGGAAACGACCCTAACTCTTTTATTTTAAATAGTACCCTGTATATTTTCCTCAAAATTTGAATTCTACTGAAAATTCTCTTTCTCATGAAGTATTACACTTTGTATTTACACTTTAAAACAGAGGTGAAATTGCATTTTTAATATTCAAAAATTATTATTTGTTTATTAACTTGACAGTTCATAAAGTGTTATTAAAATTGGTTTCAAAGTTGCTTCGAACAAAGTTGTATTTAAAATGATTAACGACGAATTTACAAATGAGGAAAAATTGAAAATGATCCTCATTTATGGGGAATGTATAAAAAACAGGCGTGATGCCTTCCGTGTTTACAGAGCGCGGTATCCTAACAGACATATGCCAAGCGCTATCTATTTTACACGCCTGGTTTCAAATTTGGAGACATGGGGTACCTTTTCAAAGAAAAAGCCGTTTCTAAAAGAATGGCTGCTACTAATGAATAGCACAGTGTTGGTGTTTTGAAAAATGTGCTCATAAATCCGCTTATTTCAATTCGAGAAATTGAAGCAGAATGTGATTAGTATCTCTCGTTCTTCTATTCAACGAATCCTAAAATCCGCAAAATTCAGGCCTTCCGAAATTCACCTGCATCAAGGATTAGAACCAGGAGATTATGACAGAAGACTGTCGTTTCTTGCAAGGCTAGCGACTGCCGGTGGGTGAAGATGACATTAGTAGCTCAATATTATGGACAGATGAGAGCCGCTTTTATAATAATGGAACCGTAAATCGACGCAATTGCCGCTTTCGGTCTGTTGAAAATCCTCATTGGATGAGAGAGACCAACTTTCAGAGAATTTGGAGAATTAATGTAATGTATGGTGCAGCATGATCTATGGGTGCATTATTGGAGGTAAGGTATATTTAGACATCCTTCAGGGCGAATTTCCAGGTTTTCTTGAAAATGTTCCGCTGAATATACGTGCCAACACGTATTTTCAACATGATGGATCACCCGCTCATGATTCTAGAATTGTAACTGATTATGTTAATCAGATTATCCCTAGTATGTGGATAGGAACACATGGACCAATAAGATGGCTTGCAAGATCACCCGATCTAAAGCCGATAGATTATTTTCTATGGGGATATTTGAAGGATAGGGTAAACCACACGCCTCTTGCAGATTTGGAAGATTTAAAAAATAGAATTAGGAATGAATGTGTAGCTCTTAATGCCGAAGTATTAAGAAGTGTTAACTCTGGTGAAATTTTGCATCGAGCTGAATGTTGCATTGAAGCAAATGTCCATTTGCTTCAATGCAACATTTTGAACATCTTCTTTAGCATATTTTCTGGCGCTCATGGTTCAAGTTTGGTGCCACTAAGAGGTTCATAAATACCGGTTGTGTATAAATAAAATTAATAAGTATAATATTTTTGTGATTTATTTATTATTATTTTTCTGTTATATGGCTCTCTCAATAAAATGTTTGTAAACCTCTCATGTCTAAATGAATATTCTTTCTAACAGAGATCCTAAAAATGCACTTTTGGGAAATGTATTTTTGCTACTTTAAATTCAAATACTAATTAATTAACATGCTTTTCATAATTTTTTACAATCTCAATTTTTGAATAATTAAAATGTAATTTCTCCTCTGTTTAGAAGTCCAAATAGAAAGTGTAATACTTCATGGAAAAGAGAATTTTCAGTAGAATTTAAATTTTGAGGAAAATATACAGGGTACTATTTAAAATAAAAAACTTAGGGTCGTTTTCGGTTAAACTGGAAGTGAAAGAATATGAATGTTAGACTCAATTTATAGAACATTAGATGTAAATCATATGCCCTAAATTTCAAATATTTATTTTATTAGAAAACGGAGGTACATTATTGGAACAACATAACTGAGACACCCGGTATATATATATATATATATATATATGGTAAACTTAATCAGTCGTCGATTAAAGGTCTGGTTTATTACTTCAAAGTATATACATATACTCAAAAAAACCCTACATGTTTCGGCAATTATGCCTTTATCAAGGGTATAAAATATAGATGACAGAATATAAATCATATGATTCATATTCTGTCATCAATATTTTATATCCTTGATAAAGCCATAATTGCCGAAACATGTAGGGTTTTTTTGAATATATATACTTTGAAGTAATAAACCAGACCTTTAATCGCCGACTGATTAAGTTTACCATATAATACCAAGGTCACGAAAATATTATATTTATATATTTCGGCTTTTATATGAAATATTTACAAATATCAAATTAGAGTGTATGTATTTGCAGAGTAAGTGGGGATGTAAACATTGAAAAATATGGTCTACATTGGTCTAAACTTAGGGTCGTTTTCGGTTAAACCGGAAGTGAAAGAATATGAATGTTAGACTCAATTTATAGAACATTAGATGTAAACCATATGCCCTAAATTTCAAATATTTATTTTATTAGAAAACGGAGGTACATTATTGGAACAACATAACTGAGACACCCGGTATATATATATATATATATATATATATATATATATATATATATATATATATGGTAAACTTAATCAGTCGGCGATTAAAGGTCTGGTTTATTACTTCAAAGTATATACATATAGATATATTCAAAAAAACCCTACATGTTTCGGCAATTATGCCTTTATCAAGGATATAAAATATAGATGACAGATTATAAATCATATGATTTATATTCTGTCATCTATATTTTATATCCTTGATAAAGGCATAATTGCCGAAACATGTAGGGTTTTTTTGAATATATATACTTTGAAGTAATAAACCAGACCTTTAATCGCCGACTGATTAAATTTACCATATAATACCAAGGTCACGAAAATATTATATTTATATATTTCGGCTTTTATATGAAATATTTACAAATATCAAATTAGAATGTATGTATTTGCAGAGTAAGTGGGGATGTAAACATTGAAAAATATGGTCTACATTGGGACTCGAACCCAAGTCTAAACGGCTAAGAAATTATCTAAACACTTATATATATATATATATATATATATATATATATATAATAATTTTTTGTGGCCTTATATTTCAATAATACTTCCGTAGGTTTTTTTTTTGGCGCTTTATAGGTCTAATAAAACAATTTATGTTTCAAAATTACAGGTATGTTTCCAAACATGTTTAGGAAATCTTTTTCCTTTTTCAATTCTACTAAAACAAAATTACTTTTTTACACAATGATAGTTTTAAAGTTTCAGATATGCTAGATATTATATTGTTGTTTGAGTACCTGTTCCTTGATGTGTGTCATACTTGTCGCAATCGAAGCTGCCAATACGTATCACAACGAAGCATTGTTAAATTATAAAATATAGATGAAATTATTGTAGACGCTACTGGATATAAGCAAAAAGATGAAATTACATTCTCGTTATAATGTTATTTCAAGGTGCTGTGTTGTATAAATGTGTATGTTCTCTTTTATATATAAGGAAATATATATTTTGAGGCTAATGTGCGCGCGCGCACGCGCGTGTATGTGTCTGTGTTTATGCCTTGGTAAGATGTCAATCATTATTTGATTATGTTGTAGTATATATGGCTTAAGTTGTTGATGTCGCTTCTGTTATTGATGCAGTTAATGTCTTGTTTAATGTGTATCATATCTTTGATTTCACGTTTTATTGTGTTAGTTTCTTTTTCTATAATTTGGGTACTGTTTAGATATTGTTGGTTTGTCCGATATACGTAGCATCCAATGCTGTCGTTACAAGGGATCCTGTATACGGTGTGAGTCTGTTTATTGTTATCTATTTTTGGTTTGAGGTTTAAGTAATATTTCTTTATAGTATTTTTAAATTTATATGAAATTTTTATATTGTATTGTTTTAAGGATTGATTATTTTTTTCGGAAAGGTTGCGAACATACGGTATGGTAATATTATATTTTTAGGTTTCGCTATTGTGTGTATTTGAATTATTTTTGTATATTTTGTGGATACGTTGTTTTATTGCTTGGTTTATAAACAAACCATGTAAGATACTTGTTTTGTGTTAATATAGTTTTGACTTTTTTAATATTTATTTTTCTGTGTTTGGTGTGTGACAGTTTTATGGCGCGATCGATCAGGTTCTTTATAACGTTTTTTTTTTGTTTCACGCAGTATGATTCGAATGCTCCATATTCATATCATACTGCGTGTATCTGAAGGATGTGGTTGGTTTGCTATACCAATTAGTGTAGATGTATCCCTGATCATTGTAATGTTTGGTAAAGATAAATAAACACACCTGTAATTTTGGAACATTAATCCTATAAAGCGCCAAAAGAAAACCTACAGAATCGTATCGTTATGTTCAAATTTTAGGAGTGTAAAGTAGACTTCATTTCAAGTAATAAAAACGCAAAACTTGTATGTCCATTTTTATTTGTTTCAAAGTTACAGATATATGAATGTGATTGTCAGATCATGAAAAAAAATGTAATCCTAAAGTCAATACAAACTGATTATATTTAAAAAAAGTTATAGGATTCAATAACAGGCTTGTGATTGTTAACGTCGCATAATAAAATGTTATTCTAAAATAATTAAGCACGTGTCGTAGTGCATACAGTAATTTCTTGGAGATCTACAAAAAAGAGTACTGGAAATTGATTTATGATAAAGAAGGTTCTTACTTATTTCGTAAGTGCTGAACCATGAATGTCATACAATAAACAATTGTTCAGATGACTGTTAACATGGCATTCTTTAATAAAGGATTTCATTGCGTTTCAATCCATACAACACCTTATTAGTGACTGGACACGTTTTCTTTATTCAAAATGCCTTACCGATTTTCTTCTCAAGAGTATGCGGACATGCATTTTGTGTATGGCTACTGTAACGGCAGTGCACGTCAAGCAGTTATTGAATACCGACATCGGTTTTCAGATAGGCGCATTCCTCATTACAGAACGTTTCTGGAAGTACACAGACAATTTCGGAAATGCGGACTGTGTGATTAAATTTATCAGCAGACTTAGAGGAAGAAGCAGTAGCTATTGTTACGAGGGATCCAATTCTCAGTGTACGTCGAATCGCTAGACAACTAAAAGTGCCACGAACGACAGTTTGGCGAATTTTAAAACGTGAGGGCTTATATCCATATCACTATCGCAGGGAACACGGTTTGCTTGAGGCAGACCACTATGCTCGTCTAGTTTATTCTACCTGGATACCAAGAAAGTCACGGCTTCATTTTAATTTCTGCAGAACCGTCCTCTGGACAGATGAATCTACGTTCACGAGAAGTGGTGTTACAAATCTGAGAAACCTGCACAGGTGGTCATCAGAAAATCCCAAAGCTATACGCCAATCTAAATTTCAACATAAATTTTCGGCGGCCCTAATCGATGACTTGTTGATTGGTCCTGTCGTTCTTCCTAGGAGATTAAACGCGGACAATTACCTTCAATTTCCTATTGACAAACTGCCAGGTCTTTTAGAGGATGCCCCACTGAATGTTCGACGAGACATGTGGTTTCATATGGATGGGGCACCATCACATTTCGGAATTGCTGTCCGAAATTGGGTTAACGTCAATTATCCAAGATGGATTGGTGGAGGTGGTCCTGTTGCATGGCCACCCAGATCACCCGATCTTAATCCCCTTGACTTTTATTTATGAGGGTACATGAAAAATTTAGTCTACGCTCAAGTTTCGAACACAAGAGAAGAGTTGTTGGATCGTATTCACCTGGCTGCCGAGTAAATCCAACAAAACAAGTATGAAATTCGGATAAGTACTTCTTCTGTTGGCTTACGGGCACAAGCCTGCATTCAACAAGGAGGTGGACATTTCGAAAATATTATTAATTGAACTTTTTTAAATAAAATCAGTTGTTATTGACTTTAGGATTACATTTTTTTTCATGATCTGACAATAACATTCATAGATCTGTAACTTTGAAACAAATAAAAATGGATATACAAGTTTTGCGTTTTTGTTACATGAAATGAAGTCTACTTTACGCACCTAAAATTTGAACATAACGATACGGGATACCTTGTATATATATATATATGGTAAACCTAATCAGTAGGCGATTAAAGGTCTGTATATTACTTTAAAATATATGTATTTAAAAAACTCTACATGTTTCGGCTGTGTACGCCTTTATCAAGAGAATACAAAATATGAATGACAGGATATAAATGTCAAGTAATTAAGTTTTTAAATACATATATTTTAAACTAATATACAGACCTTTAATCGCCTACTGATTAGGTTTATACCAAGGTCACGAAGTTATTATATTTATATATATATATATATATATATATATATATAGTTATTATATTTATATATATATATATATATATATATATATATATATATATATAAATATAATAACTTCGTGACCTTGGTATAAACCTAATCAGTAGGCGATTAAAGGTCTGTATATTAGTTTAAAATATATGTATTTAAAAACTTAATTACTTGACATTTATATCCTGTCATTCATATTTTGTATTCTCTTGATAAAGGCGTACACAGCCGAAACATGTAGAGTTTTTTAAATACATATATTTTAAAGTAATATACAGACCTTTAATCGTATTAATTATATATATATATATTAATTATATATATATATATATATATATATATATATATATATATATATATATATATATATATATATATCTATATATATATCCTTTTTCTATTAAATAAAAATGCTCATTTTAACGTTTCGACTTTTATTTTGTCTTCATCAGAATAAATTTGATTACAATACTAGACGTTTTCCTGCAATTGTAAATTTAAACTAATAATAATATAATAACTAATGTTTTTCGTAAAATGCAAATTAGTTTTAGTTTCATGTTTTTTTAAAGCACAAATATTCAAAAAACATGAAACTAAAAATAACCATATTTTCAATTACAAAGAAGTTAAAATACTACAAACCGAAACAAATTACAAAGCAAGATCAGTATTAGAGTTAATTCATATTAAAAAATACGAAGAAAACGCCTTTAATGACGGTCATGAAATTTCAAATCTGTGGAAATTATATGTCTCATTAATCTAAAACATCGGTAATATAAATAAAAATTCAAATCCAATAACACTTAAATCTTTTAAAACTCAGCCACATCAAGCCGAAAGTATAACATTACAGGCAAAGACAAAACACAAAAATGTAAAATATGTATATACATACTTTAGGCCTACTAAAATTCAGTCTATGTCCATATGTTGAAAGTACAATGTGCCAGTTTTATATTTTAAGTAAAATATTTAAAACTGTTAAAAAATGCAGAAAAGAAGAATATATATTGTTAAGTGCCATAAATACATATAAATTTAGATTTTAGGAAAAACATTAGTAATTATATTATTATTAGTAAAGACGGCAGACTATGTGCCCGAACAGTAGCGTGATGTGGAGGGATCGAGTAGAGGCGTACGACGATCAATTCAGTTGCCGTTGAGACGTTGTAAGCGATACATTTTTAACACAATCGTGTTGAAAATGTCGGGAGTGCGTAAAAACAATGCATCGACTCTGTTGCATGCTAACGTAGTAAAGAAATTTTTACATCGGTTTCCCGATTTAATATATGACGGTACCGTAGTGAAATGTTTAGTTTGTGAAACAACTTTATTAACTTGAAAAGCAAGTCAGTGCCAAAGACATATAAATAGTGACAAACATAAATCGAATAATAGTGGACGAAGATCATATAATAAATTTGTGTGTGATTTAACAATGATGTTAATTGCGACCAATATACCAATGCAGAAAGTGGAACACCCGATGTATCGTCAGTTTTGGAAGAAATAAAATCCTACGTGGAAATTACCAGCAAGAAGTACGCTACGGAATTACGTACCGTCAGTGCGTGAGAGAATTGTAAATTGTACGAAAAATACGGTAAAAAAAAATTCCTGTGGTTAACAATAGACGAAACTACAGATATTAAAAAACAGTCCATCCTAGCCATTCTAGTACGGACGCTGACTCCGCGAGGACCTTCTCCTCCTTATTTACTAACCTGTAAACGAATGCAAGGGTATACTGCCAGAGCGATATATGATGTATTAATAGAAACACTACACAAATTTGAGATTTTACCGAAGCAAGTGTTAATGTTAGTTACCGATGCTGCCAAGGTTGTGTTCCACGGCAAACTTACTCAAAACGATTCAACCAAACCTGCTGCATGTCACATGTTTGCTTCACGCTTTACACCTTGTAACAAACACTATACGTACAACTTATCCTGATGTGGATCAACTGATAGGACAAACGAAAGCGGTTTTTCTTAAATCTCCGAAACGGATTCGGCTATTTCATTCGCTGTGTCCTGATATACCCGAGCCGCCGTAACCAATTCTTATACGATGGGGTACTTGGTTAGAAGCAGCATTTTATTATTATAAACATTTTGAAAAAATTAAATAGGTGATTTTACAACTAGATGTCAAAGAAGCAGCTGCAATACGGCTCAGCCAGGTTCAATTTAACAATCCTCAAGTTGCAGCTATTTTAAAAATTATTTACGACAGTTCCGTTCCAATACTGGACGCAATAAAAAATTTACAGAACACTGCGCTGTCCTTATCGGACTCATTAGCAATTATTGACCACGTAAAACTAGTGCTGCATATCCTTGAAGATGAAAAAGTGATTGTGTCCGTGAAAAATTTAACAGTGTATTAGATAAAAATGTAGATTTTACAAAATTAGGGCAACTTTTTACCAATACTGAAGATCCGTTGTACAGATACAAAGAGCGCTTTAACTATGCAAATATAACATCTCTCAACGTCGAACAATCCTTCTCTGTATATAAACATATATATACGTCGCTACGTACGAACCTTTCCGAGACTAATACAGAAACATATATTATGGTGCAGTTTTTTCATCGCGCACATCCGCATTTTTTTGCAACAATGTAAACATGTTGGGTAAGTTATTTATGTTTTTTCTTAACGTTTTGTATAGGGATTCGATATATTTATTTTTAAGTAAGCGCACTGTTATTCTGCTAAACTCTCCACGCAACGCCACTGCTGGGGCACATAGTCTGCCGTCTTTAATTATTAGTTTAAATTTACTTTTTAGGAAAATATCTTAAAGTGCATGGGTATTGATCAAAAATTAGGAGCTACTATGAACTTTGCACTATAAATGTTTCATGATTCTTATCTATTTGAGCAAAAACGAATTTGTACAGCTAATTTAATGTTTTATTACACACATTATACAATTTTTGGAAGTTTAACAGATAGATTCGCAGCAGACAGGAAGCGACCTTGCACTTTTATATCAGATAAAACAGTAACGTAATGTGGTTTATTATATACACTTCCACATGACAAAACTTTATATCAAGGACGTTACGTATCTGCAAAGGCACTATCTGGTATTCTTTCACTTTAATACAACTAATTTGATTTAAATTTTAATAATTATTACATACTTTTAACTTAGGTAAATTAAACATTTGTTCTGGTTAACTTGTTTATTAGATTTTTACTCTAATAATTGTTTCGGTTTATTCGACCATTCAAAAGAGTTTACTCTATACTAAATTAAGGGATCAACTTTTAATATTTATATATGAATGTATGTGCTTGGGATTAAGCTTAATTACCGCTTAATGACAGTGTCTATTATGGGTGTATTTAAATATTCAGTTTGCTTTTGTGATTTTTAATATTTCCACATAGTTCAATTTTTGTCTTTTATTTACATTATACTAGGTGTCCTAGTAATAAAAAGCCAACGTATGAAAAATTTTATAATTAGATTATTTAGAATACATACCCAATATATTTTCCAAAATTCCCTTTCATAAGCGAGAAAAAAAATGGCAAAGCAAAGATATTTCAAAAAATTATGTTACGCTACTGAATATATTATAAATACTATCGTACACGAAACTTAAAGGTGACCCACAATAACAAAATGAATAGTCTTGTTATTGTATATCTCGCTTCAAGTTCGTTCTGTTGTCGATTGTTACAATTTTTCGATTAAAGGTAATAGATTGTAACTTAAATGCACGTAAAGCATTTATCTTGCATGTTCTTTCAATATATCAGCTTTAAGAATTTACAAGTATAAATTTATATAAATAAACAGCTGACTCAGGTTCATGAACCCTTGCCATAAGAAAACTTGTCGCTTGTGTTTATAAACATTGCCGTCTTTGAATACAACTATTTAAATTTCTTTGACGACACATGTTAGAATTTTCAGAAAGATTTTAATTTTGGGTTTCGCGTGACTGACAATATTTTGGATTCTTATTCTATATAAATAGGTACATATTTCCATTTTTCATATGTTGTCTTATTATTTCAAGGACAACTCTATAATAGTTTGTAGCTATCGATATCGGGAAAGTAGAGATTTGTCTATAGTGTTCTGCAAAACCCGTATTTTTTTATTCCTTGACAATCTCTATTTTCCCGATATGGATAGCTGAAAACTGTTATATAAAGTAAATAAAATCAAAAATTTAACTACGAGTATCTGGAAATATTGGAAATCGAAAAGCAAATTATACAAAACAAAACCTAACAAACACGCCTAACAATATTCTGATTGTTGGTACACCTGAAAAATTAGTATTAATGTGAACGAATTTCATGATTATTTTCAATATGTCAGTGATGTCGCGTGCGCGCCCCGTCGGAAATTGAAAATGTTCTAAAATCTCGCAACAAAACACTCGGTACACCAATGATAAATATAAAAGGACATATAATGTCTGGCAGTGCATAGTGTTGTAAATTTAACAAGCTAAAATCTCTGCTTTCGAATTTCCAACCTAATCATGCTTTTCTGATCGCATTGTATATAAATATTTGAAGTTGATTGAGATTGGTCGAAGAGACCAAACAATTGTTTGTGTAAACAAGTGAAATTGAGCAAAATATTTTTAATTTACCCAAGTTAATTATTTAAACAATATTGCACCAAGAACCGACTGCTATATCAGTTAACAAAATTACATATTCTTATTCAGTTGTTTCAGTTGTCGGTAAAGGACCATAATTATTCTTAAAATAAACGTGGAGATCATACAAATTATTAAATATCCATTTTATGTCCACATAGGGGTATTCTACCAAAACTTGATCTGGCCGTTTATCGCCCACTAGAATCGCATGCCATTTCGCATTTCTTGCACCGGCATAGTCGATTACAGCTCTATCACCGATGTGTAAGCACTCGTCGGGCCTCAAATCTTTTATATTGGAAACTTGCATGGCGTGTTGGAAAATCCTCCTATCTGGTTTTTCGTATCCCACTTCATAAGACGTTAAAATGAAGTCGAAATAATCTTTTAAATTAGTGTTTTGCAATGTCATATGAAGACGTGGGTCGAAATTCGAAATCACACCGATGGTCTTTTTTTTCTCTTTCAAAAATGAGAGGAGGTTTTCAGAGCCGAAACAGGGTTCCCAACATGCTGACGTCTCGTATAGTTCAAGAAGATGGGTCGCTATGGTGTCTAGTTTCTCTTCGGGCGCATCAAACACTGTGTTGGCGAACGTGCTTTTAACGATCATTTTCCACCATTCCTGCCATGTAATTCCGCTTTTCAAACCGAAATTAGGATGTTCTCTGCTCATTCGTCGCCACTGGCTTTTAAAATTCTCGGCTATAATGTTATCATCGCTGAGAACTCCGTAGAGAGCGCCAATGTCACTATATTGTTTACTCGGTGCTGATCTAAACTTTAATATGGTATTTGTAACGTCAAATGTTATTAATTTTATGTAGTATAAATTCATGTTTTTTTCCACTTTGCGCGACAACGTATAACGTATTTACTCGCGGACAATTATGATGTAAACAGCTGACTTTAGGTGACCTATTCGAAGGCATCCAACCAAGGGTATAGATTGAATTTCGTTGCAGTGCTCTATAGGCTGTTCACGTAAGTGTAATAATCTTAGACATTACGTCCTTTTCCACTCTTGTACGATTTAGTTCCTCTTACAACATATAGGTGTTTCTACGATCTCTTAATTGTAATAAAACTCCCGACATTACCTACAAAATTGAGAAGTTTTATTCGTTCGTTTAGTTGATGTTCTTTACATTTTTCTTCTAAGTTAATTCTATCATTTGAATAAATTTTAATTACGTGTATAAGTTCAATTGTTTTTTTTTACCAGTTTGATTCTTATAACAGATGTCCGTTAATGATTGAAGCTGGCAGTATGTGTCAAATTTTGGTTAAGTTGTCACCAGAGAGTATAAGGTTACCACTACTGAATTTGATTTCGACCGCAACAATTAACATTAGCGTCCTATAGCGGTAATCACTTTCGACCTAAATATAAAAATTGATAAAATGAAAACACAATACCCTTACCTTTCTAAATATTTATTGTAAATATTTATCAATTACAATTATTTAAGAAAATGAGATAGATCGTGCCGCGTTTCAAACAAAAATGTGAATAATAAAAGGTAACGGAAAACAGGCACCTACGACTATGGTAAGAGATGGCAGTAACTATGATTCTCAATATAACAAATATTAAGCAAAGAAATTTCCCAAATTTGACAAACGTCAGCTTCAAACATTAACGGACACAGGATATATTCTAAATGAATAAATCTATTTAGAAGAAACATACCTACAATAATAAGTGGGTATGCCACCGATATTTAGAAAATAAATATATTAATGCAGGAAGCGCCAGAGAACATAAAGTAGTAGGTAAAAAATTAAATATTTTTAGAAAACATAATATTTAACGTACGCTCCTTACAGTAAACAAAATTATTATTACAATATCTCTTTATTTAATGTACAATAATTTCATGAAATTCTGTAATTTGACTTTAAATAAAAATTTATTAATTTTATTTATTAATTTATTAATTTTAATCTAATTATTGCTTTAGCTGTTGAAAATAAGAATTTTGAATTAGTAACAGGTCCATCATCGTGCATTAAATCTTTCACAAACATTCACCAGTCTACCAATAACACCTGTTTCTTGGCAATCGCGAGTAAATAAAAAAGGTAATTTGATAAAATCTTGTTTTTTGTTAACCTATATTTCACTGGATTATTTTTGTAGATATAGAAATAAATTTAGCCAGTATTGGTGCTATATCAACATAAGCATTAACCCCATGCGAAAAAGGCTATAAGCTCTTAAATTATTTAAAACTAAGGTTATTTCAACAGAAAAGAGCAACAGTTTAATATAAATATCAATGAAAAAAGCAAATGAATATAATGAAAAAGTAGTCAACAAGGTCTTACTGAATATTGATAGTATTGTTGGTCAATTTATAAAGTGCCGACTTACTCGTTTTATTTTGGAGGACAAAATATAGGTTTAGCTCTATAAGAGAGGTCCTATAATAAAGCATATAAATTTTTAGCCCAAAAATTTATACTACCTGCAAAAAGCACACTACAAAGGTTCTTAAGAAAGTTACCTTTTCATTGTGGTATAAACATCGAAATATTTAACTATTTGAAGGTAGAGATACGAAAAATGAGATCACTTGACAAATACATCACAATTATGTTTGGTGAAATGTCATTAATGATCGATATTAACTTTAATCGAAACTGTGAATTGGCTTTAAAAATTTAAGTTTTGGAAAATTAATAAAAAATTTGCCGAACATGTTCATATATTTATGATAAGAGGCTTAAATATACCATTTAAGCTATCAGTTTGCTATGCTTTTTGTGAGTATGGAGCAAAATATTGTGATATCAAGCATTTATTAGTCGAAGTGGCCAAAAATTTGAGAAATTTTGGTCTCATACCAGTTGCAACAGTTTGCGACCAATCTGCAAATAGTGTACGACTAATGAATTCTTTAATTGAAGATACACATGAAGCATATCTTTAAGAATCCAAGCCAGAACGTGACATATTGTTTTAAGTTTATGGTGAGCCATTTATTTATTCTATGATCCACCACATCTCACAAAAGGTATCCGTAATAATTTGCTAACTAAAAACATAAAATTTATGCAAGATGGTCCTGAAAAAGTAGCAAAATGGAATCACATAGAAGAGTTGTATGAATTAGACAATAGAAAAATTTAAAAGCATTACTGCATTTGATTCAACACATAATACCTGATAAAATTTAAAAAAGGCAAATCAACTATCCCAGGTGTTCAGTATAAGAGTTGTTTGCGCAATGAAATAGTGCTAGTACATGCAAGTGTTACTTTATGTTTAAGCAAGGCTTTGGTTTTGGTGTTAGCCAATAGCTTGTCTAGATGTTACTTTATGTACTAAAAAAAATAGATGTTACTTTATTATGTACTAAAAAAAAATTTTGCATCTAGGTTCTCCAGAAATCTATGATAAGCAAGCTAGTGACACTGCAGACTTGTTTTTGAAAGAGATTCATACATTCAACTTATAAATATTTTATAAATTAGAAGATATAATATAATTTATCAAAACTAAAGTCTAATAAGTTGAGGATTCAGATTTTCCGCATATTTCAGAGTCCTATTCAGTATAAGTTAATACAGAGCCTTCATTACTTGTTGTAACATGATACATATGCAACCAACATTACAGATTGGTACTACTATACAAATATTCCTAGTTCAAAATAGTTTGACAGATGATTTTTAATTTTATTTTAATTGAAACGTAAGTAATTTCTTGGAATAATAAAAATAAATTTTAGTTGTATGTTTATTCAATTAAAACACTAGTGTTTATTATCATTTTAATAGCATAAATTTTATTTACAGTTAATAATGAAAAAATTGTCAATTTTGCCTCTGTACAAACACATTTTATGAGGAGCTAACGTACTGAAAGCTTTTTCACAATAACATATTTATAATAAATGTTGGAAATGACGACCATTTTGTTGCAAACAAATATTCACCCTACGTTTTAAATTTTCAAAAACATTATGTAAATCATTCTGCGTAATGTTATTTATTTCATGCACAATTGCTGCTTCTAGTTCTTGTAAATTATGTAGCCTATTTCTATATATCCTATTTTTCAAATGTCCAAATAAGTAAAAATCAAGCGGAGTAAGATCGGGAGAATGGGGTGGCCATAAATTAAACAGTCTATCGTCGTAAAATTCTGTCAAATAGTGGTGTGTGTCTCTGGCCGTGTGAGCAGGTGCATTATCTTGTTGAAACCAGCCATTTTCTAATTCATCGTCATGTAGCTGGTTAATAAATTCATTTAATATACCTCGATATCTTGCTGCAGTAATGGTATCGTAAAAGAAAATTGGCCCAATAATTCTTCTTCTCGACATTCCCACCCATATTCCTACTTTTAAAGGATGTAATGATGTTTCTACTAGTTGGTGTGGATTTTCTGTAGCCCAAGATCTATAATTTTGTGAATTTACGTATCCTGTAAGATGTACCCATGCTTCGTCACTAAAAAAAGTTAAATCTAGGAGATCATCGTTCATTCGATTATTAAACCATTCAGAAAATCTAATTCGCCTATCGTAATCGACTGGATGTAACTGATGAAGAACAGTAACTTTATAAGGATGCATATGTATCTTTTTTGTTAATGCTTTGTGACACGTTCCAACTGAGAGACCTACAAGAACATTTTTTTGAATGTTAACTTTGTACAATTAAAAATAAATATGAAATACCTGTTTGCTGAGATAGTTTTTTAACTGATTTATGAGGGCTATGTTCTACTCGCGGCCGAATATCATCTACAACAGCTTCAGTTAATTTGGTGCGCCTCCCGGTTGATTTCCCTTTACAAATACAATGTTTATCCTCAAAACGATGTGTTATAATATGTCTACGATGTCGAAATGAATCATAATCAAAGTCAAAATCTGGGAAGCGTTGTATAAATTGATCTATACAACTTGGAAGTGAATAACTCAAATTGCCTTTGGCATCTTGTGTAGCACTTCTATAATGGGCCACTAAAATGAATGCATCTTGTTCGACGGTAAATGCCATTTTGGAGGTTATAACCTAAAATGAAATTATTTTATTTATACATACATTGAATGTTATTAATAGATAACTAACCTTCACAAAAGTTAGAATATCTTCAATAGCTCTTCATAGAACTCACTTTTTTAACGCGAAATAAATATAAAATGAATGCAAAGAAAATCTAATTGACACAATACACAAAACGTACAAAACTGTCATAACAAAACATTTGAGTTTAGGAACTTATTATGCAGGATTGCCAATCCTAATGTATGCAACCAATATTGCAACACGTCACGTGGGTTACAACCTATTATGAAGGCACGGTATATACGTACGAACGTTTTCAAAACACATCGAGTTTTATAAAGAACACGCGCTCATATGAAATGACAACTCAGCATTTCTGTTAATATATACATAAAATACATATTTTAAATATAAAAAAGGTATGTTTATATTATTACCTAATCCCAGGCTATAGTTCGCATTTTATTGTCAAAACTTGTTTAATTTCAGAGGAAATGGAAAGTAAGAAACGGGATAGATCGGCAAATATCTCTATCGAGGAATCAAGAATTTTAGTTGACCTAATTTTAAAGTGCAAGAATGTCATCGAATGCAAAAGGACTAACAGTACAACATGGAAACAAAAGGAGGATGCATGGTCAGAAGTATCAAAAAAATTGTTATTCAACCCCTTTTTGTATTTTCAATAAAAGTAAATAAATGTAAATATATGTATATATATATATTCTGTATTAATATTGGTTGTTTTATTATTATATTTATTTTGTACAGAGTTTTGTGCAGTCTGATAAGATTTAAGTGTTAAAGAAATTACTTATTGTGAGAGATTTTAGCGAAAAGTTTTGTTTTTTACGAGACGCAGCAAGTTACAAAAGAAAGATTTCGAATTTGAAGATAGCAGGTTCATTGTATTGCGTTGTGTGCCGGCCAGATGTTGCCAACCATAAAATAGTGAGTTCTACTTACTACCAACCTGTTTGTACTCATAAATTTAGTAGACTATGTCAAGCGCATGTTTTTAAGCGTATTTGTTCACAATTATTTACTTGATCTGTGAAGACGATAACCTCTAATAACCTACAACAATTACAAGGTTCACATTGACATCGCTTGATGACGCCAAAATTGGCAAGGGCTTTTAAACCGAAATGTAACCAGAATTCCCTAAAAACTTGATGAAAAATTAGAGCTGGTTCTAATTCGACATTTCTTCATGAATTTATTGTCAATAAATTGTGTATTACACTCATGAATAAATTCAAGGTCACAAAATTCATGAATTTCTTTGACCGTGTAAAGCCGCCTATTATTATACCGGGTTCTTCTTTTATCATTACATGTATAATGCATTGATTTTTCTTCTTTTAACTTCACACATAGGGATAAATGCCCATGCATTTATCCCTATGTGGCATAGTAGGCAACCAGTTATTTTCCAGTGACGTATTTGGACGTATTTTTCCAATTGTCAAATATTTCTAATTTTTCATACTTAAATCTTAAATTAAACACATTTTATTGAAAAATACATAATTTATTTAAAACAGTTAATTATCGTAACAGGCATATACCTTGTGCGAAGAGAATTTTAAATATTTTTAACAAATTCAAAGAAGATGGTTGTTTTGTAAATTCCTACAAAAAAAAATAAAACCAATCACGTGTTAACAGAACACATGAAGCTGAGTATCCTGTGTTATGTAGAAGAACGGTCTGTAGGATCACTTTTAGATGTAGCCAGGCATTTTGGAGTATCGTATGTTAACTAATCTACAATCATTTATTTCTTCTATTGAGCCTAGAAGTGCTAAGATTAGTACACTGGATACGAATGAATTAGAAGATTCTTCTTTAAATATTCCGATTAATGATGAGTATGATTTTAATTATAAAGCTGTCACCTATGTATGTGCACTCTTCCTAAAAAAAAAAACTTAATTTACCCGATTGTGAGGTTTGTAAATATTCTTTATTTTCTGCTAATGTAGAATCTCATCACACATTTACGATATTTAAGGAATTTAGTGAATCTCTTTATCCCACTTTTGGTTTGGTATTATATGTTAATACCATTTACGATAAGATGATTGTGTCGTTAAAATCTTTTGGCCATGTAAATTCTATTCACAAGAAAATGGTAATTTTGCAAAAGGTTAATTTTTCATGGTATACTTGTGTTAAATCCGATCATCAAATTTTAGTTCAAGAGTAGTTGTTAAATATATCTATGAGTTTAATTATAAAGAAATTTCAGGATGGCATTTGTCGGTCTTCTAATGATAGATCTCAGAACAAAACTCTAGAAAAATCAGACAGTTGATGCATTTGTTGGAGATAAATTAGGTTCTTGGTACGCTGGCAAGTTTAGAGTTTTCTAATCTTTTGTGCATTTGAAGAATTGTCCTCATTTTATATTGCTGTTTATTAAAATTTCTGATTATTTATTCTTATGAGTATATAGTTCATTTTTATTTATTGCAAGAATATTGTATTTTTTATAGATTTGTTGAATTTGAAATATTTATTTTTCTTATACAGAGTTTAAATTTATTTTTTAAGAGAATTAATTTTTATTTATATACACGTAAATACGTGTCTGTGATTTCTATATTTGAAGGGTACAGGGGAAGAAAGGTGAATGTCCAAATATAACCATTTTGAGATAACTACGTAATAATATAATTGAAAGCCGTTACTTTTCAAAGAATTCCACATACTTACAGAAGAAAAAAAGTGAGGGTAAAAAGTTATAGCACTATAGAGATCTACTATGCAGGGAAACAAAGATGGATGTCCACGTAAAAGTATTGCAAGACTACGCACGTGTGTGAAATCATGTTGTGTAAATAGTGTGATGCATTGTTTGTTAGTTGCAAGATCGATTCTTATACAGTTGTATCTCGTTGATGTTATTGTGTGATAAGTGATAAGTACTTTTGTAGATGCGCGTGTAGTCAGTGCTAAATTCTAAAATCAATGAGGACTGCAACAAACAGCAGTGTGCCTCGAAAATCGTGGCAAACGTGGACGAATAAGGAAACTAAAATTACAAACTCATGAAACTGGTGACAGTTGTGTGTGTAGTAGGTTTAAGTGCTTTCAAAACATCGTAGTTGAAGAAAGGGCAGCAATCATAAAACACTTTAATAACCTTAAAACACACGATGAGCTGAACTTATATTTAGGGGGTTTAATTAAACATAGTTATGTAAAAAGACATCGAAGCAGACAAGCGAATGACGAAGACGTTCAGCATCATTCATTTTCGTATAGCTACAAAGTTCGAGTTGAACGAAATACTAGCTCAGTTCAGGTACCAATATGCTCTAAAGCTTGCCTTACACGGCATATCTGCGATATGTTTTAATATAGGTATATGTTTTAAGAATATCCAGCGACACTTTAGACACTGTTGGACACGGAGAACCAGGCAACCGTGGTCGATATTCTAACCACCGTCATAAACTTAAACATGGTGGTACGCCATGTGACATTCATCCCTCTTCTCTCCTGACATATTGTACCTGCCCTTTTATATATTTTTTATTTGCGCCTGTGCAAAGAAGATGGAGTGAAGTTTTTATGTGAAAGGTAGCTTATATATATATATATATATATATATATATATATATATATATATTTGTACAATGACAACATATTGACAAGTTTGTTTACATTCCTTTTTTGTTTTCTTCTTAATAAAAACAGGTCTGAGGAAGGTCTAAATACAAGACCGAAACGTCGCACAACCAAAATAGTGTTTTTCTATAAAACGACACCCTAATTCTACACAAGTGTAGTAAGTTATTAATACATAGTGCTATTCACCATCAACATACATGTTGAATTCCACCATACATATATATATATATATATATATATATATATATATACGTATTACTAAAAAATCTGAAGCAGAAATAATGTAATTCAATACTTGTGCAGAGTCTTCAAATCTCTAAAGTCGTTTTTCTCAAAAGTTACATTTTGTGACATTCATCTTTCTTCCCCTGTACCCTCTATTTATAGATATATCGCACTGATGAGATCAAAAAAGATCGAAACATGTATTTAGCGTATATTTAGAACAAGAAAAAAACATTATAGGTATTTAAGAATACCGCTATCGCGACTGTTTACGAATTTAGTACTACCATATCAACATCAGAGGCGCTAGCGTAAGGGTTTAATTTTTAACATTGAATATAGCACTCTTGTATGTCATGCTCTTTGCTTTCGTATGGGCGAAATGGTGTTCAACATGCTCGAATGCTGATCGCAAGTGCATTCGACTGACAACGTCGAAGAAAATCTGCTGCTACTTTGAAGACAAATTTTGAAATCGACTTGTTAACTACGTACGAAACGTAGGTCCATTACTATGACCCAGAAACTAAAGAGCAATTCAGAGAAAGGATGCAGTCTGGTTTTCCGCGATTCAAAAAATTCAGTGTTCAAAAATCGACTTGCAAGATACTTGTTTCGCTTTTTTGGGACAAAAATGGGATAATTATGATATATTACCTATTTGGAAAGGATAGAAGGATTACGGGAGTATATTATACTGAGAATTACGTAAGAAAATTGTGGAAAGGTCGCGTAAAGATTGCCAAAGGTGTGCTCCTTTTGTAAGACAACGTTCAAAAACCGTGCAAAAAATGAATGCTGTTAAATGTGTAAATCTTGGAGGAGATTATGTTGAATAAATTAAATTTTGTATTGAAATATTGTGGCGTTTTATATGCTAGGCTAAGTAATTATCAATACCTCCTTGTATATATAATATTATTGAGAAACTTATTAATTCTTTTAAAATTTGATGCCATTTGTCATTAAATTAAGACTACTTAGGAAATTTTTAAAGATTTTTATAAACAGTTCATAAAGTATAAGTTTTCAGTTCGTACTGCCCAAGTGGGAACCGCAAATTGTACTTTATCTCTTTCTAACACACATGAATACGCGCTGTAATACTACACACGTTTGTCATTTTAAGTTAAGACGTACGTCTTTCAAATATTATATTAAATAAAAAGGATAAGTTGTCTAGGAGATAGTCTTATGATATTCGGCTTGCTGTAAAATTAGTTGAATACAGTTGTTTATTGACTTTGTTTCCGGTATTCTGACTTCTAGGTTAACCATTCTTCTAATTTGAATATTTAGTTTGTCATAAAAAATTACAAAATCCGATCTTTTCAGAACAATAGTGATAATAAATAGTAATATCAATTAGTGACAATAAGTACGAAATTGTTTGATTATCACTTTGACATTTCTAACCTACCTATTTATTTTACAGAATATTTCTTAGATGCCTGGTAATTTGTTCGAATATTAAAGTAATAATTTGCGCATAGTTTTCTTGGATAGAATGAATATATTTATACTAGAAAAGAAACAATACTTTTGAACTACTCATGTTCCTACTTTACTCATGATTATTATTTTGACATGTAGGTTATGTATATGCTTTCTTTGGTTATATTCCAAGTGACATACTAAAATTTTGACAATATTGCAAAACATGACGTTTATATTTTATGATGACAAACGGTTATTTCCGCGATTGAATATTGACTTTATTTGACTCTGCAGTACTGATTTGAATCATATGCCTGAATTTGGCCTTGAACTGAAAACTTATACTTTACGAACTATACCTATATATATTGTAATAGTCTTAATGTGAATATATATATATATATATATATATATAATATTTTCGTGACCTTGGTATTTACTATATACAGGGTGTCCAGAAACTCTCCTAACAAACGAAGACCGGAGATTCCTCTGATAATTTTAAGACAATTAAACCCAAATTCACCTAGTCCGAAAATGCTTCCTAAGGGAGCTAGAGTTCTTTGAAGATGGCGCCTTGTATTTATTTTTTTTTAATTCCTCCAGAGCGCTTCTATTTAGAAAAACAAAAACTGGTATGCTTATTTATCCTCCAGAGATGAATCGATTCCATCAATTGCGAATTTCTAGTACCGGTCATAGGCGTCCGTTTTGGGTAGGTCAACGGTTATTTTAAGGCATAACTTTTTTGTCTTTAACTTTTAAGCATTTGTGACACTAGATTATTAAATTTTCAGGTATTCCAGTACTAAATTGTACTCTTACTTTAAGTCGGTAGGATACACCGTTTTCTAGAAAAATCGATTTGTAAATTTTTCGTTTTTTCTTCATTAAAGTTCAATTTATTATGTACCTACTTATAGCGACGAAGTTGGCTTGGACTATCAAGGCATGGATGAAAATTAATTTAATAAATTAAAAACAAATTATTTATTACAATGGAACGAAACTAACAAAAAAAGAACGAGTATCAAAGGTAGATTGTTACAAAAGTTGCTCGATGTGATGACCATTAGTCTCTATGCATAAGTTTACCCTTTTGCTTAGAGAACGCCGAATTCTTGCAAAAATTCCAAAGTTATTTCTAAATTCGTTGCAAGCATCTTGTATCCTTAGCCAGAGTTGTGCGCGATTTTGTATCGGAACGGAATAAACAAATGCTTTTGTGTATCCCCAAACACAATAATCGCAAGGATTCAAATTCGGCGATCTTGCTGGCCAAGCAACTGGACCGCCTCTTCCAATCCAATGGTCTTCGTAGTTATTATCTAGAAAGTCTCGTACATTCCTGCTAAAGTGGGCCGGACAGCCGTCCTGTAGAAATCATAAGTTTTGCCGAATATTTAAACGCACCTCATCTAACAAATCAGGTAAAATATTTTGCAGGAAATGTAAGTAATCAGCACCATTTAAACGAGCAGGTAATTCCACAGGTCCAAGTAGATAATCGTCAACTACTCCTATCCAGACGTTTATGCTAAACCTATGCTGATGCTTAAAGTCTTGAACAACGTGGGGATTGTCACCAACGTACGAATAATAATGTGCATTATGTACATTAAAAATTCCATTTTTTGAGAATGTAGCTTCGTCACCAAACAAAATGTTCCTGAAGAAATCTTCATCTTGATTTTTCTGATTTTGTAACCATCTAGCGAATTCTACGCGAGCAGGGAAATCTCCTTCTAGCAGTGCTTGCACCTTTGTAAAATGAAAAGGATATAAATTTTCTTTGTGTAAGATATTTCCTACGGAAGATTTTGAAATTGTGGGGTACATGGCAGATAGTCTTCGAACGCTAATTTCTGGATTTTCCTCAACTTCCATTAACATAACATCTTCATGTTCTGCTGTTACATCATTATGTCTCCCTGTTTCATTATTTTTTGGGACCACTGAACCTGTTTCTCTTAATCGTTGATGAAGAGCTGTAAATGTTGAGTGAGTGGGATGCTGACGATTGGGAAATTTTTCAGCGTATCTACGTTGCGCCGCTCGAGCGTTACACCTCATTTCGCCATAAACTAAATGCATATCGGCGTATTCCTCATTAGTAAAAACCATTTTCTTTTAAATTGAAATCGTTGTGTTTGAATAACACAAAGTAAAAAATGAAAAGATAAACTTCGCCAACTGACAACAATTTGACAATGAACAACGTAGGTTTTACTTCTGTTGGCAGTTCAGAGCTAACTATTGCAAAAAATAAAAAATTGAACTTTAATGAAGAAAAAACGAAAAATTTACAAATCGATTTTTCTAGAAAACAGTGTATCCTACCGACTTAAAGTAAGAGTACCTTCTAGTACTGGAATACCTGAAAATTTAATAATCTAGTGTCACAAATGCTTAAAAGTTAAAGACAAAAAAGTTATGCCTTAAAGTAACCGTTGACCTTCCCAAAACGGACGCCTATGACCGGTACTAGAAATTCGCAATTGATGGAATCGATTCATCTCTGGAGGATAAATAAGCATACCAGTTTTTGTTTTTCTAAATAGAAGCGTTCTGGAGGAATTAAAAAAAAAAATAAATACAAGGCGCCACCTTCAAAGAACTCTAGCTCCCTTAGGAAGCATTTTCGGACTAGGTGAATTTGGGTTTAATTGTCTTAAAATTATCTGAGGAAACTCCGGTCTTCGTTTGTCAGGAGAGTTTCTGGACACCCTGTATATATAACAAGTGTTCATTTGAAAAGTCAATCTAGGTTACTTTGAAATTTTGATAGAATAAGACGCAAATATATTAGTATGTGTTTGTTGTTCCGTAATCGTAAATCCAAATGATAATGTCAATCACAAATATCAGTTAGTGCATAAAATAATCGTGCGTCGATTCTGGTTTAAATAAATTGCTTCTCAGTTTTAAAATGGTTTTCACTTTAGAACATAAAATTATTTTGTCCAGGCTTATTTTCGAAGTGGTAATAAAATTGATGGTTTATGGGTTTATTCAGTTCAAGATTGCATGGTAGAATTTCAAGTTGAGTTTCCACATTTTGTAATAGATTATATACAATTTAAGAATACTTTGGATAGAACTTTAAAACTTTTTTCTGAAACTGGTAGGCTCTTAAGAAAATCAGGCCGCGGAGCAGTTAAGAAACGTACACCTCAAGTTGTCAATCGTGTTGAAGAAATAATGGAGAATGAACAACAAACATCTGTTCGACATTTGAGTCAACAAATAAATCTTTCTGTTAGTACAACTCACAAGTTATTAAAGAAAGGTATGCAACTTTATCCATACCGTGTCACAGCAGTACAAGAATTGTTAGAAATTGATTACCCACGTAGACTACAGTTTTGTAATTGATTTGTAAATATGAACAATAATGGAGAACTTTCGCAAAGAGTCATCTTTACTGATGAAGCATGGTTTTATAAAACGGGATACCTAAATTCACAAAATACAAGAATTTGGTGTAGTGAAAATCCACATGTAATTAATGAAGAATCGCTACATCCAGAGAAAATTGGTGTTTGGGCAGCGATAAGCCAAAGGCGAATCATTGGACCAATATTTTTTCAGGGAACGTTAACTGCTCAAAGGTACGGTACGGAAATTTTACAACCATTTGTCAATCAGTTGCATGATGAAGAACTTCAAAATGCATATTTCCAACAAGACGGAGCACCTTGTCACTGTACTGCAGAATCTTTGGATTATTTAAGAGAATTTTTTGATGAGCGTATAATTAGTCGAAATACTGAAATTGCCTGGCCTGCACGTTCATGCGATTTAACACCTTGCGACTTCTTTTTGTGGCCTTATCTAAAAAATAACATATTTCGAACACCTATATTGAATTTGAATGATATGCTACAGAGAATCGAACAGAAATGCATGGAAATTAATAACAATCCAGTAATGTTGCAGAATATCATCAGAAATTTTGAACGGAGGATTTTAAGTGTATTGATCTTGAAGGACAACATTTTCAATATTTGTTATAGTTTTCAATAAATACCTATTACTTATTTGTTATTTATTTGTATGTATGAAACTGTCAAAATATACGACTTCGTAGGTTAAGTAGTAAATTTTAATTTACGACATCTTACTTCAAAATGTTCTCAGTAAATCACATGCTACTAGATTGACTTTTCAAATGAACACTTGTTATATAACGGGTGTTCATTTGAAAAGTCAATCTAGTAGCATGTGATTTACTGAGAACATTTTGAAGTATGTCGTAAATTAAAATTTGCTGTTTCATACATACAAATAAATAACAAATGTGATTGACATTATCAAATGTCATTTGGATTTACGTTTACGGAACAACGAACACATACTAATATATATGCGTCTTATTCTATCAAAATTTCAAAGTAACCTAGATTGGCTTTTCAAATGAACACATGTTATATATAACAAGTGTTCATTTGAAAAGTCAATCTAGTAGCATGTGATTTACTGAGAACATTTTAAAGTATGTCGTAAATTAAAATTTACTACTTAACCTACGAAGTCGTATATTTTGACAGTTTCATACATACAAATAAATAACAAATAATAGGTATTTATTGAAAACTATAACAAATGTTGCAAATGTTGTCCTTCAAGATCAATGCACTTTAAAATCCTCCGTTCAAAATTTCTGATGATATTCTGCAACATTTTTTGTGATTGACAGTATCAAATGTCATTTGAATTTACGTTTACGGAACAACAAACACATACTAATATATTTGCGTCTTATTCTATCAAAATTTCAAAGTAACCTAGATTGACTTTTCAAATGAACACACGTTATATATGTACTACTGTACTATATACAAAAATGTTTATGTAAACAATATCAAATGTTCAGTATAATCTTTAATTGTCATATATAAAACATACTACGAATACAAAATATAATAAGTTAAAGTGACTTGACTGAATGTTTCTCTACTTTAAATTAAAGAAAATATCCAAATGAAAATTATTACTTGTAATTACCTTTTCAAAGATCTTAAAATACAATATTAAAATAAAACGAGTCCAATTTCAGAAAATTAGATTTAAAGTTTCACAACTATCACTTTCGATCTTCAGTGCTTTCCTGAGCCTTTTCAATATTAAAAATTCACCTCTCCAAACTTTCCACTTTGAATCTTGCTTTGCCGTCCCCAGTACAGTCGCTAATCCGCCTCTCTCAGCGTTACTAGACGTTTCGTATTTTAAGTTACAGTACCTTATTTGAACTTCCCATCCCGTAAATTTTCAAATCCAATAGGGTACGCGATTTGTACCGTATTTTGATTTTATTTAAATATTTGAATAAAACTTACATTATTGAATTTATTTTTGAATTTACCTTCATTGGTGTTGTGTCGTGTCTCTTCATGTCGTGCTGTGTTCATGCCAGAAGAGTAGGTAGAATTAGGGGTTAGTTTTATGAAATGATTGCAAAAAGACTGCAAATTTAAAGTCGAATGAAGTCAAAATAGTAATTATTGGTGGCTTATCCAAGGAAACGATGATGTGCATGCAAAGTGCATTTTATGTGGTGGGAGCGAGTTTTCTATTGGTCATGGCAGTATATCTGATGTAGGTACAGCAACATGACAGAGGAGAAGAACATCAAGAACGTGTAAGAAATTAATCTTGTGGACAACTTTATTATAAGAAAAAAACTCTGATGAAGGGTTTAAAGTGAGTAATGTCAGTAATGTGTTAACGTCGTATGCTAAATAAATATTAATGTCTTATATTTTAAATTGCGTTGACAGAAATTACTTCTGTATACCATTGCGTAGTACAACACCAGTCGTATAACTCTTTAGACTGTTGGAATAAAATGTGTCCTTCTGTATACAGTGACTTTAATATTTCAAACAAACTTTCATGTGGACGAACTAGATCCGCGACAATTGCTGTAGAGGTGTTGGCTATCGCATCTGTAGAAGATATAATCAATGATTTGCAAGGTGAAGGTGACCAACCAACTTATTCTTCTGTTACAACTGACTTCTCCAACAAGGGAATAGAAAAATGAATTCTAATGTTGTCAAGTATTTTACCAAAGATGGGTCTTGTAAAACAAAACTTTTAGATTTCATCGAAAACTCATTTGAAACTGCAGATGCGATTTCAAGTAATATATTTATTACTCTTCCAAAATTTAATTTGAATTTTTCGTATTGCTCAGCATTTTCCATCGATAATACAAACGTAAATTTTGGAGAAAGTAAATCTGCATATACTTTGTTGACAGAGCAAAATTGTACGATTTTAAAAGCCAATTGTTCTGCTCATATTATAAATAATGCATTTAAACATGTGCTCCAAAACCTAAGCATCAACTTGAGTTGTTGGTTTACAAAGTTTTTTAATTTTTTTGCTCAGCCTTCATTGCGACGCCTCGATTTGAAAGAGTTTATTGAATTTGCAGAAATTTAATATAGCAAGTTAATTAAGCATGGTTGTGTTTAGGCCCAGCATAAATAGAATGTTAAAAGTTTGGCCAGGAATTGTCAGCTATTTTTTGTCACTAGAAGATCGACCTGAAAATATACTGCAATTTTAAAAACTTGATCAGGATAAAGATCTGGAGGATCAGCAAGATAGTGTCATAACTTTGTATTTATACTTTGTTTTTAATGTTTATGTAATTTTTGAAGAAACAAGCTTGCTTCTTCAAAGTGATACAACAACTGCTATTGACCTGTTTCCTATTTTCGAAAAGTTGTTTCAAAAACTGAATACTCTATGTGCTTAAAACCTTCTTGGTTCTTATATAAGACAATTTTTAGTAAAATTTCCAGGTAAAGAGAAGGGTAATTCTATTGCGGCAATAAATTGCCGAAACATGTAAGAGATTATTTTAAATATATACATATTAAAGTAAAACAGATCATTATGCATATCATCATTATTGCAAGAACCACCGGCAGTACTCAGTTCTTTTGTAGTAATCAACGGGAGCGAGTTCACGAACAGCTTGAATTTTATATGGATATATTTTTTATTTGTTTTCAAAGACATATTCCAACTGATAACTGAACTTTTTACGACAGTTTCACAATGGACTTCTTTCTTTGGTGAGTTTTCCATTCGACGTCGAACGCCTTCAATGCAACAGTTCTTTTTTTAGGTGCTTCGCTCCAGGATTTACTAAATACTGTCCACGTTTCACGAAATCTGTCAGCACAACCATGAATTTGACTAGCCAGTTGTTTATACGCGATTAGGGAACTGTTGTCGAAAATCCTGTATACATTGATTAATTGCATAAACCCACTTGTCCATTTACTAATCTACTGTCGTGGGCAAAAAAATCGGGACAGTGTCAAAATCCTTATGTCAATTTCCTTTAATTTTTAGCGTTGTAATTTTCAAACTGTACGTCAAATTATCTATCATAGTTGCTAATTCAAAATTGAAAATGCCGCATCTTTCGAAAACTGATAAAGCCAGACTTGTTACTAGTTTGGAAAATTGGAAATCATTAAAAAATGTATCGGTTCAATTTAATTTTGATAAAAGTTCAGCCGCAAGAATATAGAAGAGGATAATTTACATCGGAAAATAGGTTCCGGACGTAACAAAATTTCAAATCCGCAGGAAGACGAAACATTAGTTACTGAGATTAGGCACAACCCTTTCAAAACATTAAAGGAAGCTATAAGAACAACATAATTTCCTGTCTCATCTTGAAACACAATGGTTACAAGGGAATGAAATTTAAACTTTACTACAGTCTACATCTAAATCCCATTGAAAAATTCTCAATGAAAATGTATGGGGATGAATGAGATAGAGCTGCTACCCAGGAAGAATTTTGGGAGATTGTTCAACATATTTGGCACCAAATTCCTATAAATGTTGTAGAAAATATTGTCGCTTCAATGTCTACGAGACTAGATGCAGTTATAAATAATAACGGTGGAATGACGAAATACTAATTATTTTCAATTATATTCTTTCTCTATCGTTTTTGGTAATTTTTATTTATATATATTTCAAAAATGTCAATGAAACACACATTTGTGACAATTTCTGATTTCCTATTATGAGTAAAGCTAGCTACTACTACTAAGTAGTTACAATTTTAACCCACGCAGAAACCCGTGTCCCGTTTTTTTTTTTGCTCATGAGAGAACCAGTTCTAAAATATCTTTCGACAATAAAAACTTTGTGTTGTATTTC
Source organism: Melolontha melolontha (assembly GCA_935421215.2). Lineage (NCBI taxonomy): Eukaryota > Metazoa > Arthropoda > Insecta > Coleoptera > Scarabaeidae > Melolontha > Melolontha melolontha. Next base: position 183,124,709 of record OW285235.1, read on the forward strand.
TAACATGATAATAAATAATCTGATTGATAAGACAACTTTTCAATAAATTGACTTAACTATAACAGTTGTCGAAATTTTACTTTCGGCAGAAAATCGTCATGAATTTGTGGAAACACCATTACATACACATAAAATTGATGTTTGGCTGGCGGTGTCAGAAACAATAAATGCTGAAAGATACCGAAATGACTTATTAAAACCCTTTAATAATCAGATACATGATGATGAAATTACAAAAAGACAATGCTCCACCACATACGGCTCAACAAACACGTGCTCATTTCATCCAAGGTCTCCAGATCTCACAATTCTGGATTACTTCATTTTTCCGCACATGAAGATCACAATTTTTAGAACGCCACAACATACAATTGAAGAAATTTGCAATAGTATTAGAGAAGTTTGTGTTAATATAATCCGTTATTTGTCAAACGCATTTGAAAACATGAAACGCAGAGTTCGTGTGTGCATCGAGACAAGACGGCATTTCGAGCATCTTCTTTAACGTAGTATTTTTACAATGAACGAATTTCTGTAAATAAATGTCTTTTATTTAAAATATTTCACAATAAATAAGATTAAGTTGTAACACAATTAAATTTTAATCTGTCAGATAGCAGTTATCAAAATTTGACTTTCGAAAAACCTTACTGTTCCACAGCGTTCCCAAATTTATATTGAAATCATAGGCTACTCTAAATGACTTTATGCATTCAACTGATTACATACATGGACATTTGAATAGGTTAAAAATGTCATGTTATTTCTATTATAGGCAAATAAACCTTGTATATATAATTAATAATTAGTATTCTATTGCTAATATAACCTTGGACTCACGATAAAATTTATAGATTCGGGCAATATTGATTTATAATTAGAAATGGATGAAAAAGGTAAAAAAAGCTTTAAATAAAAATATGTACGTAAGTTATATAAAATCGGTTGACAATATACACATGTTACACATTATTATAACTACATAATTAATGGTAAATATTTACATGTAAAAATATATCATCAAAAAATAACAACGAATTCAATCACATAATATTTAGTATTTTACATTTTACTGATTATTTGTCGCTTTCTACTAATCTTGTTTACCTTGAAACCTAGATTAAACATAATTAAAAAAAGTAATTCATTTTATTTTCTGCGAGTTATATAAAAGAATTAACTTGAATGTATGTATACAGAACAGTTAAGTCAACTAGGCAAATCATATCCTAACAAGTGACTTACTTCCATTCATTTTGATATTCCAACACTTTTACTAGTAATTACTAATTAGTAATTAGTATTTGTAGACAATACAATAGTAAGTTTTTGCATTGCCGTAGAAACATTTATATATCAATGTATACCTTTCATAATTAGTATACAAGATAATTAATATATTATTTGTACACTGAAAAACCGATATATTTAAACCAATCAAATATATTTTGTTAAGCACATTTTCTTTGCAACAAGCATGCTCTTTGTTGTTTCAAATATATGCAAAAAATAGACGATATTGATTGAAACAAAATATTTGGTTAGAAAGATTAATATATTCAAACAAATTATTCAGTTCAGTATGGTTTTAACACAATAATTTAGTTCAACAGTGTCAAAACGTTAGATTACTTCAATTATTTTCACATTGTTGAGATAAAATCGCTATTTTGTTAACTCAAATAAATTTGTTACTTCCTGAGAATAACTATATATTTGGGCGAAATATACAGTTGGTTGGCCGTTAAAATTTATTTCTAGCCAATGAAATGGCGATTAGCCACCTGCATCTTAGCACATAATTATAACATGCAGCGACTCGTATCTTTATATTTTATTCTCGCGAGCATGGTGTTATACTCTTATGTTTAGTGTGGTTTAGTGTCTTTTGTTGAGTTCGTGATGGGATTTTGGCGATTTAATAACTATTTTTAGAGGTAAGTATGTGTGTAATGTAATTTGTAACCTATTAAAAAATAAAAATTGCATATTGCCAGTAACAGTTGGAGTTAATATACGCATTTGCAATCATAGCCTTAGTTTTTACCCATGGTACTCACTTTTTATTAAATTTAGAAAGGCTAGCCTAAACGTCAATCACTATTCGCTTTATTATTTTGTTGGTAACATTTTTTTTTCTTAAAAAAAAAACGTTGACTTATTTACTGCATTTTTTTGGCTCCAGAAATACCATGTGATTACTAATTTCTATATCATATTTTAGGTTGAAGTGATAGTACTTTATGGCTTAAAACAAGAAATGGGATCATATCTTCTACTGTTGGAAGGTTACCTATTACCTATCCAATAAGGCAATAAAGCTCAAAACGCACGATTCAAGAATTTTTAGTCGACTGAAGTAGTTTAACTCTGGCGCAAGGATATACTTTGGTAATATATATTTGAAGAAAATGTACTTGTGTACAATGTCAATTTAATGTTCTTTTTAGATCGATATAGATTTCGAATTGATGTTTAGTGATGCATCCCTTAAACTCCTGGATGGATGGAATAACTTCTAGTTTTATTTAGCATTAACATACTATAAATTAGAAACTAAATATTGATTTAAATACATTATTATTGCTAATAAACTAACACTATTGTTGAATTTTAGTTCCTATGTAGTAAGATAGTGAGATTTGTAATACATATTTTCTTTTCGTAATAAATTTGATACAATAAATATGAAATATTTTGTTCCATCTATTCATCTAATAAATACTACGCTAATGTATTAGTCCATAAAATACTATTTAGTGTTCAGCTAAATTATATTCATAATACTTATATGTTATATATGAATACACCAGACTAGACATGTAAGGCGTAGTATTTCAACATTCTGTCAATGATACGGTTTATTCCGCATAGAAATCATTTGAGTAAGTAACTTTAATTATTTCCCAAAATTTACGCTTCTCAACAGAATTTTTCAAATTTATCACCGCACCTATATTATAGATTTAGTAGTAGAAATGCTATGCACGTTCATTTGTTTTCTAGCGTCTATATTTGTACCTTATTTTAAAACAAGATACTCGCAAATTTCGGTTTCTTGTTTATTAAATTTAGTTTACATCATTGATTACAAGTAGTTGATTTGAAAATCGGTAGATACGTATATTAAATTTAACACAAGTACTGAAAAACTGTGGTACTAACAGTAAACACTTCAAAAACACCTTACTACACTACTTCACTGAACAAGTGAAGTTTTGTGGTAAGAGTTTATATGAAATCTGATTAAGAGATAAAAAAGAGCTGCCGTGTAGGTACCTAAGTAATTCTGACAAAGTTATTGTTTGAAATAAAAAACGAATGCAGTAGCCTGAACTAAATATTTAGTAAAGTGAAACACAATATATATTTTACTTAAAATAAAAATATTGTTATTATAAAAAAATATACATTTCAAATAAACAAATACATCTAATTGTTACAATAAAATGTTTTGTTCTTCCGAGTGTTAGTCCTGTTTGTATTAATAAAATTTATTGTTTGAAGTAAATATTCCATTTGATCAACTTTAGAAAATTTTATTTGAACTATATATATATATATATATATATATATATATATATATATATATATATATATATATATATATATATATATATATATATTTAGTGTTTAAAGAATTTTGTTTTTCTTTTTTATTTTATTGGCCGTGTTTTACTATTAAAAATAATAGATTTTTATTGGTTTTAGCGAACTTTTATTGAATTTAGATGTTTGTTTGCGACGTTTCGACTTTTATCAATTCAGTCTTTTTCAAGCATCTGGAAACAAGAATTATTACAATGAACATGAGAACTGTGTTTGTTTTGTGTGATATAACAATTGAATTGACCATTTTAAATTTAACATTATATTAAGAAATGAATTACGGATTAGGTTAGTGTTTTACGTTGAAAATTAAATAACATTAAATTAAAATAGCTTAGAATGGTAGGGGAACATTTATGTGATTAATATCTGTATGAATTAATTAGAGACTTAACAAATATTAACATATTTTAAGTTTAAAATTAGATTAAAGATGATTACAAATTGAGTTAACATTTAACGTTGAAACTTACATAAAATAAAAATAAGAATGGCTAAAATGAACAGGAAAGTTGAATTACAATACAATACGTAAAGGGAACAAAGAAAAGTCAAATCAAACTCACATTGTTGTTTTTTCTACACGGATACGCATTCATGTGCAACATGTGCTTGGACACCCAGGACCAATTTTCTTAAAACGAACATGCTTGTGCGGATTTTGTTAGTGAACTAATGCTTTAGTTTGCGGGGGTTTAATTTCTGTTTTTTGGAATGAGCATGGTAGTCAGGACCGTATTTAGGGGTATAAGTTAACATTGTTATTTCTAATGGGATATATTTTTTTTTTTCCCGTTTTTGTCTTGTGCGTGCAGGGGGGGGGGGGGGGGGGGGGGTTGATTTTACTATTGTTTTATGAGAGGGTAATAAAGTTTTGAAAGCCCATCGATTTCGTTCCTGTCGTTGATTGTTTTGCTATTTTTGAAAATGTGTATCATTTCTAAGACCTCTCTAGCTTTTGTGTTCTTTTTTTGTGTTATTACTCTGGTGTTTTCAAAATCAAAATTATGTTTTAGTGTCAATTGGTGTTTTTTTAAAGCAGTTTGATTTTTTGCGTATTTGTGACCTTTCAATCTTTCTTGTAGTAACTGTTTTGTTTGGCCTATGTATATTTTGTCACAGTCTTTGCAGGGTATGTTGTATATTGTGTGTGATTGTTTTAGTGTAGGTGTTGAGTCTTTAAGTTTGGTGTGTAGGAATTTTAGGTTTTTACCGCTTTGGTGTGCTATTTTAAAATTAAATGGTTTGAATATGTTGTCTAATTTTTCGGATAATCCAGTTATATAGGGTGTGGGGATATATGTGACTTCATTGGTTTTTATGTTATTGTTTTGGTTGTTTGTTTTGTTATAAATTTTATTGAGTCTAAGTTTTATAATTTTTAGTATGAATTGTGGTGGATAGTTGTTTTCTGACAAAATTGTTTTAACTTTATTTAGTACTGTTGGTCTGAAAATTGGGTTTGTGAGATTTAAGGCTCTGTCTACTAACGCTGTTACTACATTTTTTTGTGGGCTAGGGGTTGGTTAGAAAAAAAGTTTACATATCTGCCGGAAGCGGTTGGTTTAGTGTACCATTTTGTTTGTATGTTGTTTTTTGTTCTTGTCAGTGTTAGGTCTAGGAAGTTTATGGAGTTGTTTTTTTCTATTTCAATGGTAAACTTTAAATTTGGGTGGAAATTGTTGAAACTATTTTGTATATTGTTTATTTCATTTTCTGGTAGTAACATTATGCAATCATCGACATATCTTTTGAAAAAGGTTGGTTTTGTTTTCAGGGATTTTATAACATTTTCTTCGATGTGCTCTAGTACTAATTGGGCTACTACGCTGGATATAGGTGCTCCCATTGCTAGTCCTTCAATTTGTTTGAAAAATTTGTTGTCGAATTGAAAATATGTGGAAGTTAAAGTTAGTTCTATTGCTTCTAGGAAATCTATTAGTGGTAAGTCTGTGAAATTTTTGATGGAGTCCCATTTTTCTGTGATTACTTTTTTGGCCAGTGTTAAAGGTATATTGGTGTAAATTGATTCTACGTCTAGGGAAACTAGTTTTTCGTTGTTTTTTGTTTTTATTGTATCGATATGTTTTTTGAAATCGAAAGTATTTTTAATATAATATTGGTTTTTACCTATTGGTTTTTATCCATCAAAAATTTCACAGACTTACCACTAATAGATTTCCTAGAAGCAATAGAACTAACTTTAACTTCCACATATTTTCAATTCGACAACAAATTTTTCAAACAAATTGAAGGACTAGCAATGGGAGCACCTATATCCAGCGTAGTAGCCCAATTAGTACTAGAGCACATCGAAGAAAATGTTATAAAATCCCTGAAAACAAAACCAACCTTTTTCAAAAGATATGTCGATGATTGCATAATGTTACTACCAGAAAATGAAATAAACAATATACAAAATAGTTTCAACAATTTCCACCCAAATTTAAAGTTTACCATTGAAATAGAAAAAAACAACTCCATAAACTTCCTAGACCTAACACTGACAAGAACAAAAAACAACATACAAACAAAATGGTACACTAAACCAACCGCTTCCGGCAGATATGTAAACTTTTTTTCTAACCAACCCCTAGCCCACAAAAAAAATGTAGTAACAGCGTTAGTAGACAGAGCCTTAAATCTCACAAACCCAATTTTCAGACCAACAGTACTAAATAAAGTTAAAACAATTTTGTCAGAAAACAACTATCCACCACAATTCATACAAAAAATTATAAAACTTAGACTCAATAAAATTTATAACAAAACAAACAACCAAAACAATAACATAAAAACCAATGAATTCACATATATCCCCACACCCTATATAACTGGATTATCCGAAATATTAGACAACATATTCAAACCATTTAATTTTAAAATAGCACACCAAAGCGGTAAAAACCTAAAATTCCTACACACCAAACTTAAAGACTCAACACCTACACTAAAACAATCACACACAATATACAACATACCCTGCAAAGACTGTGACAAAATATACATAGGCCAAACAAAACAGTTACTACAAGAAAGATTGAAAGGTCACAAATACGCAAAAAATCAAACTGCTTTAAAAAAACACCAATTGACACTAAAACATAATTTTGATTTTGAAAACACCAGAGTAATAACACAAAAAAAGAACACAAAAGCTAGAGAGGTCTTAGAAATGATACACATTTTCAAAAATAGCAAAACAATCAACGACAGGAACGAAATCGATGGGCTTTCAAAACTTTATTACCCTCTCATAAAACAATAGTAAAATCAACCCCCCCCCCTGCACGCACAAGACAAAAACGGGAAAAAAAAATATATCCCATTAGAAATAACAATGTTAACTTATACCCCTAAATACGGTCCTGACTACCATGCTCATTCCAAAAAACAGAAATTAAACCCCCGCAAACTAAAGCATTAGTTCACTAACAAAATCCGCACAAGCATGTTCGTTTTAAGAAAATTGGTCCTGGGTGTCCAAGCACATGTGGCACATGAATGCGTATCCGTGTAGAAAAAACAACAATGTGAGTTTGATTTGACTTTTCTTTGTTCCCTTTACGTATTGTATTGTAATTCAACTTTCCTGTTCATTTTAGCCATTCTTATTTTTATTTTATGTAAGTTTCAACGTTAAATGTTAACTCAATTTGTAATCATCTTTAATCTAATTTTAAACTTAAAATTTGTTAATATTTGTTAAGTCTCCAATTAATTCATACAGATATTAATCACATAAATGTTCCCCTACCATTCTAAGCTATTTTAATTTAATGTTATTTAATTTTCAACGTAAAACACTAACCTAATCCGTAATTCATTTCTTAATATAATGTTAAATTTAAAATGGTCAATTCAATTGTTATATCACACAAAACAAACACAGTTCTCATGTTCATTGTAATGATTCTTGTTTCCAGATGCTTGAAAAAGACTGAATTGATAAAAGTCGAAACGTCGCAAACAAACATCTAAATTCAATAAAAGGTCGCTAAAACCAATAAAAAATCTATTATTTTTAATATATATATATATATATATATATATATATATATAGATATATATATATTATCAATACCTTATTTACCGTTAGGTGTTAAGGTTAAATACAAAAATCAAACTATTCCTTAAAGTTACAGTACATTAAATCAGTAAGTGCAGCCTATCAGAATCTATCATTATTATTTTATTCTAATTTCGTTCCGTATATCATCCTTGCCCATTCTTTCTTGTTTATTGCCATTCTTTTCGCCTCTCTCCCTGACATTCCCTTGGCTCTCAATATGTCTTCCACTTGGCTGTCCCACGAATTCCTAGGTCTACCTCTTGGTCTTCTCTGATATCTTCTTGCTTGCCATACTTTTCTTACTGTTCTCTCCTCTCCCATTCTTGTCAAGTGTCCAAACCATCTTAATTGATTTCGTTGTATATCTTCCTTCAGCGCCCGTACTTTAAGTTCTTCCCTTGTTTTGTTATTTCTTACTCTGTCTCTCTTAGTAATTCCCATTATTCCTCTTAAAAACCTCATCTCCATTGCTTGTATTTTGTTTTCCATTCGTTTCGTCAATGTCCAACTTTCGCTTCCGTATATCAATACGGTCTTAAATATGGTTTTGTAAACTGAGGTCTTAGTTTTCCTTGACACTTCTCTTCTTCTCAGGAACGAATTGTTCAAGGAGTAATAAAGTGCTGATGCTGCATCTAACCTGTCATTCAGTTCTGCCTCCATGGTTCCTGTTTTGTGTATTTTCACCCCTAGGTATTTAAATGTTTCTACTTGTTCTATTTTAGTGTCGTCAAGTTTTATTTGTAATTTATCATCTTTTTTCCCTATTACCATAACTTTGGTTTTCTCTGCGTTTATTTTTAAATTCTTCTTTCGCAACGCCTCTGCCCATATATCTAGATTACGCTGAAGGTTGAGCTTATTTTTCGCATAAATCACCAAATCATCTGCAAATATGCTCTCTGCTATTTCTACCGGTTCCATGTTGTAGTATCCCACCTTCATTTTCTTAACTTTCATTTTCGCTTCTTTTGTTACATCATCCATGATTATATTAAATAATACTGGGCTAAGGTTGCCTCCTTGTCTTAATCCCTCCGTCGTTACAAATTCTTCAGATCTTGTGTTCCTGGTTCTAACGTAATTTCTTGTGTTCTTATATACAGCTTTAATACAGTTTATTAATTTTTGCCCGACTCCTCTCCTTCTTAGACTGTTCCAAACTAGTTCCCTTGGCACGTTGTCAAAAGCTTTCTTGAGGTCTATAAAGGCCACATATATATTCTCATTGGTACATTTCTCTATTAATTGTTTCAGTGTGAATATGTGGTCCTGAACTCCTCTCCCCTTTCTGAAACCACTTTGTGAATCTTCTAACTGTCTTTCCACTGTTCTTTCTAGTCTTTTGGTCAGTATCCATTCATAGAGTTTGGCCAGCGTGCAAAGCAAAGTAATACCCCTGTAATTAGCGCAGTCCCGTTTATTCCCATTCTTGAATATCGGTATCAATATTCCTATCTCCCAGTCCCGTGGTATTTGTTCCTCTCTCCATACTTTGTTTAGTAGCTTTACCATTATTTCCACAGCTTTCGGTCCTAGGTTCATTATCATCTCCGTATATATTCCATCGTGCCCTGCCGCCTTGCCCCTTTTTAATCTTCTCACGGCTTCCGACACTTCTTCTATTGTTATCTCTATGTCTTGTTCATTATTTTCTTTAATATTCTCTTGTTCTTCTTTAGTTCCTATGTCATTGTTCTTTTCTATCGTTAAGAGTTCTTCGAAATACTCCTTCCACCTCTTTATAATGTCCTCATCTTCATCTAGTATTTTCCCTTGTTTATTTTTAATAAGATTCGGCTTATATGTTCTTCCGCGTCGAAGGGTTTTTAGAACTCTATAAAACAACTTTAGGTTTCCTGAATGGTCTCTCTCCATCTTGGCCCCAAATTCTTCCCATGATTCTTGTTTCGCTGATTTTAGCATGGTTTTAACTTTATTTCTCTGCTCTTTGTAAATGTCGTATTTTTCATTTGTTTTATCGTTCAGATACTGCATCCATTTCTCTTATTTGAACTAAACATACATAATTATTTCAATGAAATTTAGTTATTTTAAGTATTACGTATATTCGATCCTATAAACCTTTTTATTTGAACAGAACATTCTATTTAATTAATTTTATTAAAGGTTTTGTTAAAACAAACAAATTTTATTAACAAAATTGTTTGCTTCGCCCAACAATATATTTGTTTACCCATATTTAAACAAAGATTTTGGTCACTACAACTAAAATTTGGTTGAGTAAACAAAATGGGGTTTTCAGTGTAGTATAAAGAGAACGACAATTATTGTTTGTTATTTTACCATTTTTTTACGAGATTTGTACCAGTATTTAAACACGAAGGTGCAACATTTAATTGAAAATTAGTAATTAGCACATAATTAGAAAGTGTCATTTTGGCACGGGAATGGTAGAACAATCATTTTCTATCTTTCAGTACATCTGCAAAATATAAATCGTATGTATGAATTATATATTTATTTATCTATTCTAGTCTACACACTGGAGTAGAATGCTTTTTGTACTTTCTGCAATAGATCTCTCAATTCCACTTTGTTAGTCCTGCGTTCTCTATAAAAGCCACTATTCTGGGATGCAACGAATAATTCAATAGATGTACTGTAACTTCACAATCACTAATGAATCGTTTGCGTAGAGTAAACGACGAAACGATGAAGACAGTGACCAGCCTGAAATTCAGTTGTTTCGCACCCTCCGTACAGTCTTGATTTGGCATTTCTCATGTGTCTGGTTGTTTCATCAGACACTGAAGCTTGGGCTGCTGTTTGCAAATGGATCAACAGTAGCTAAACAAAGTTTTTTCAAGAACGGAATGATGGAATGGATGTGGCTCGAAACACATGATTCAACAATTTTTTAAATTTTTTTATGCCCTCCACATAATACGATTTCTCGAGGCTCTCAAAATAGGCGTATGTTTCATCGATGACCTCTTCAATCGAGCCAAATCTCCTACCGCTGAGACATTTCTTCATATCTGGAAACAGGGAATAGGCACCGGGAGCTAAATCTGAAGAATATGCCGGATGAAGGAGTAATTCGTAACCTAATACATACAACGAATTGATCCAACAGCTCTGCATAATATGCGTCGGTGATCGCATCCCAAAAACCTATCGCCATGACTTTGTTTGCCGACAAACCCACCTTGGTTTTCTTTGGCTTCGATTCACCACGAGAAGTTCACTGTCTCGACTGTTTCTTGGTCTCTGGTGTGTTGGGATGAATCCATATTACGTCCATGGTTACAAAACGGCGCAAAAACTCGTTCGGATTGCGATTGAACATCGCCAAACACTTCTTGAAGTTGTCAAATGATCGCGTTTGCCATCTTGCGGATAGCTTTTTCATTTCCAAATATTTATGCAAAATTGAAGTCACTGATCCACGTGATATCCCTGTAGCCTCTTCAAGTTCGCGTACTTTCACTCGCCGATCGTCCAATATGGATTTTACCGACCGTGGATTTTACCGACTATTTCTGGTGTGATGACCTTAATTGGGCGACCAGGACGTTCGCCGTCATTTGTGTTGGTACGACCGCACCGAAATTCAGTAAACCAGTGGTGGATGGTTCCAATCAATGGTGAAGAGTCCCCACAATACTTTTCAAGCTTTTTTGGTTCGCATTATGTTTTTTTTCGCGCAAAAGAATGGTTTTTAATGAACACACGAAATTCACTGTTTTCCATTTTTACGAAAATGGTTGTTAGTCGTCTGTTTCCAATGGCTGTCACAACAAAACTATTTGACAGACCAGTCTGAAAATTAGAGTGCGTTCTTTAGAAAGATATTTCTTGACAAGCACAATGTTAGTTTACAAGTGGCAGCGCCATCTGTTCGAATTTTCAGGTATTTCCTGACACACCCTCGTATGTAGAAAAATAATGATGTACATTGGTAGTACAATAAGTTAACTTAATTTTGAGACTCTTTCATTGTTTTATCTTTTCTTAGTCTTATTTTATAGAGTTGGGGGGACCTTATATACAAGGTGTGTATAAATTGGCGGACCCACTACACCCGGCGATGTTCTTCGTTAAATTCGGAGTCCAAAATCCTAATACGAAAATGTTGTACCATGCTCCATATCTTTGCACGAGGTTCCTAAAGTTCGGACTTTCAGTCTTGAAATAAGCATTATTTGTTCACAGAAAGAGCTACAAGAAGAAAGAAGAATTGTTGTTATTATCCTTTCGTTAAAGTTTTCTTTTTGATTTTAAAGTTTGTCTTTAATATTTGTTTATTAACTTATTTTGACGAAAAACACATCTGACAACTTTGTAAAACAATAAGTAGGCAGCCTAATGTTGTTCTAGTCAAATACATTACTACTGTCAAATTCATTATGAAGACAAGGGAAGCCTGATGCATCGTTTTCGGATTAGGACTTTTAACTCAAAATTTGACCAAGAATGTCGCCACGTGTAGTGGGTCCGCCAATTTATACACACCTTGTATAAATTCGCCCTCGTATATTTTTTCTGCGCATAGAATAATTGATTCCGCAAGCCGCATTGCAAATTGTGGTCATAAAATAAACCATTTTTAATTTATTATTTACTTTAGAAAAAATGCAAAAATTCGGTAGAATTCAAGACTTTGAAGACACCAGCAAAAATCCGTCTACTGATTTTTCAGTAGATTGAAAAATCAGTAGACGGAACAACAGTGGGTACGAAGTTGGTCCTAAAATTCTTGAAACTGTAGTTGTAGCATAGAATTTCGACAGAACCAATGTAATTTGAATTTACGAGAGAAAAGGAAATGAATTGAAATACGACCACATTAATTTATTAACCTTGACGATTTCGAAGACAAAAATCTTTAAACACTAGTTATCAAGTACGTAACGCGGTGATTATTTCCAAACTAAAGTTTATCTATTTAGTTAGTAACGAGTTTGAAATTAAAAATTCGAATCCACAATGAAACACCTGTGTATATTCTTATGCATTTCATAAGAAAAAATCAGTACTATTTATACGTGTGTATACAGATTACGCAATAATTTATACTTATGTGCATATGTAAAACTGGAATTACAAAATTCTTTTCTTTTCTCTAACTGACCTTTCTTCTTGTTATTTTCTTAATTGGAATTACAAAACTCTTTTTTCTAACTGACCTTTATTCTTGTTGTTTTCTTAAGGTTTTCTCTTTTCACAATTTATTTGAGATACTTAATAATCATTTAAACTGCTCATATTAAAAATTGTATTTTTAATTCATTAAAAGTTAACCTTTAGACCATCGCTTCTCAACTTGCGGGTCGCGGTGATATTAAAGGGGGATAGCTAAATAGCCTAAACAATAATGAAAAATCATTTTATGAAAAAAATCTTGTATTGTAAATATTTTATGTACAATAAGCACACATGTAAAGAAAAGAAATTAATGTGATGGTTGCATTTGTTTTTCATTTAAACGTTTCTTCCATATGTGAAACTCTACGTTTGAAACATACAAAAGCAAATTGTTTTCGAGTGATAAGAGACAATTCCTGTATTTAGTTTTTAGCGAAAAACCCTTTTAACAGAGATAAGACGTCGCGAAAGGTATTAATATTTTCAATGCTTCTGTGACTAAATTTCCAAATTTGCGTTTGTCGGCAGACATTTCGATGAGCTTGTCGTAAATCTCAACAACGTTTTCACTAAACGGTTCAGTGCCCATCTATTCGAGAACTCATTTTTATCTTCCGGGAAATACACCATCAACTGACTTTTTATGGTCTTCGTTTGCAATCCTTAATCTAAGTCTAATTTTTGACATTTTTGTTTTTTCTCTTCCAGTTTCTGTTACCAAGGTGAACTACTTCAATATATATATATATATATATATATATATATATATATATATATATAGATAATTTCATAGCCGTCCATTTAATATATCATTTGATAAATTCTTGGAATTTTCGGCTTTATATTAAATATTTTCAAATTACTATGTTATTTTGCGAAGGAAATGTGAATGTAAATATTGCTGCCTACAAATTACAACACAAATTATACGAGATTTTATTTAAAAATTTTCGCCCACGTTGGGGCTTGAACTCAATACACTTGAAATCAAGATCCTCGTGGCTCAGTTGGTTAGAGCGACGGTCCGGCAAACTATAGACTTGGGTTCAAGTCTCAACGTGGACGAAAATTTTTCAAATAAAATTTCGTATAATTTGCGTTGTAATTTGTAGCCAGCAATGTTTACATTCACATTTACTTCTCAAAGTAACATACTAATTTGAATATATTTAAAATATTTAATATGAAAGCCGAAAATTCCAAGAATATATCAAATGATATATACAGGGTATCCGGAAACTCTCCTGACAAACGAAGACCGGAGTTTCCTCAGATAATTTTAAGACAATTAAACCCAAATTCATCTAGTCCGAAAATGCTTCCTAAGGGAGCTAGAGTTCTTTGAAGATGGCGCCTTGTATTTATTTTTTTTTAAATTCCTCCAGAACGCTTCTATTTAGAAAAACAAAAACTGGTATGCTTATTTATCCTCCAGAGATGAATCGATTCCATCAATTGCGAATTTCTAGTACCGGTCATAGGCATCCGTTTTGGGTAGGTCAACAGTTATTTTAAGTCATAACTTTTTTGTCTTTAACTTTTAAGCATTTGTGACACTAGATTATTACATTTTCAGGTATTCCAGTACTAAAAGGTACTCTTACTTTAAGTCGGTAGGATACACCGTTTTCTAGAAAAATCGATTTGTAAATTTTTCGTTTTTTCTTCATTAAAGTTCAATTTTTTATTTTTTGCAATAGTTAGCTCTGAACTGCCAACAGAAGTAAAACCTACGTTTTTCATTGTCAAATTGTTGTCAGTTCGCGAAGTTTATCTTTTCATTTTTTACTTTGTGTTATTCATACACAACGATTTCAATTTAAAAAAAATGGTTTTTACTAATGAGGAATACGCCGATATGCATTTAGTTTATGGCGAAATGAGGTGTAACGCTCGAGCGGCGCAACGTAGATACGCTGAAAAATTTCCCAATCGTCAGCATCCCACTCACTCAACATTTACAGCTCTTCATCAACGATTAAGAGAAACAGGTTCAGTGGTCCCAAAAAATAATGAAACAGGGAGACATAATGATGTAACAGTAGAACATGAAGATGTTATTTTAATGGAAGTTGAGGAAAATCCAGAAATTAGCGTTCGAAGACTATCTGCCATGTACCCCACAATTTCAAAATCTTCCGTAGGAAATATCTTACACAAAGAAAATTTATATCCATTTCATTTTACAAAGGTGCAAGCACTGCTAGAAGGAGATTTTCCTGCTCGCGTAGAATTCGCTAGATGGTTACAAAATCAGAAAAATCAAGATGAAGATTTCATCAGGAACATTTTGTTTGGTGACGAAGCTACATTCTCAAAAAATGGAATTTTTAATGTACATAATGCACATTATTATTCGTACGTTGGTGACAATCCCCACGTTGTTCAAGAATTTAAGCATCAGCATAGGTTTAGCATAAACGTCTGGATAGGAGTAGTTGACGATTATCTACTTGGACCTGTGGAATTACCTGCTCGTTTAAATGGTGCTGATTACTTACATTTCCTGCAAAATATTTTACCTGATTTGTTAGATGAGGTGCGTTTAAATATTCGGCAAAACTTATGGTTTCTACAGGACGGCTGTCCGGCCCACTTTAGCAGGAATGTACGAGATTTTCTAGATAATAACTACGAAGACCATTGGATTGGAAGAGGCGGTCCAGTTGCTTGGCCAGCAAGGTCGCCGGATTTGAATCCTTGCGATTATTGTGTTTGGGGATACATAAAAGCATTTGTTTATTCCGTTCCGATACAAAATCGCGCACAACTCTGGCTAAGGATACAAGATGCTTGCAACGAATTTAGAAATAACTTTGGAATTTTTGCAAGAATTCGGTGTTCTCTAAGCAAAAGGGTAAACTTATGCATAAAGACTAATGGTCATCACATCGAGCAACTTTTGTAACAATCTAACTTTGATACTTGTTCTTTTTTTGTTAGTTTCGTTCAATTGTAATAAATAATTTGTTTTTAATTTATTAAATTAATTTTCATCCATGCCTTGATAGTCCAAGCCAACTTCGTCGCTAAAAATAAGTAGGTACATAATAAATTGAACTTTAATGAAGAAAAAACGAAAAATTTACTAATCGATTTTTCTAGAAAACGGTGTATCCTACCGACTTAAAGTAAGAGTACATTTTAGTACTGGAATACCTGAAAATTTAATAATCTAGTGTCACAAATGCTTAAAAGTTAAAGACAAAAAAGTTATGCCTTAAAATAACCGTTGACCTACCCAAAACGGACGCCTATGACCGGTACTAGAAATTCGCAATTGATGGAATCGATTCATCTCTGGAGGATAAATAAGCATACCAGTTTTTGTTTTTCTAAATAGAAGCGTTCTGGAGGAATTTAAAAAAAAATAAATACAAGGCGCCATCTTCAAAGAACTCTAGCTCCCTTAGGAAGCATTTTCGGACTAGGTGAATTTGGGTTTAATTGTCTTAAAATTATCAGAGGAATCTCCGGTCTTCGTTTGTCCGGAGAGTTTCTGGACATCCTGTACATACATGTGTACATACATATTATATTATAATGAAACACATGCTATATGTCGGTAAATTTCAGTTTACTTCTGTATATAGAATATGTCAAAGTATATTTAAGTAAAATAGTTTAAAATATATAAAATGCGAAATTGTTGAAAACAATGTGTAAGTAAGATTAAGCTATACTATTAATGTATTATTAGTTAAAAATTATTTACAGAAAACACTTTGTATTATGAACAATTTATTCTGACGAAGACAATAAAAAGTCGAAACGTTAATATGAGTATTTTTAATTGATGAATAGTAATCAAGTCGAATTCCAAGAAACAATTAACCATATATATATATATATATATATATATATATATATATATATATACAGTGTGTTTCACTTTTCATGGGGACACCTAAATAACTTTTTTATTTTGAAAGCAATTACTATAAAATTTTTATCAGTTGTGTAGGTCACAACATGCACCTTTTTGTATGAATAGAGTTTTTATAAACTCAACATCTAGCCAAGTATAATTCAAATAAAAAGTACTCTTACAAGTAAAGTCATACTAGCGATTAAGATAGAGCATAAAAGCATTAAGAAAAATTTTTACAAACCACTCAAGAACCCCTAATACCAAATTTCGCTGAAAATTTTTCATTTTTAAATTCTTCTACATTTTTATGCTATCCGTAGATAATAGTGTTATTGCAATAATAAGAGTGCCATGAAGCAAGAAAATAATTTGTAAATTCGAACGTCAATTCACTAAACAGTTTATTTCAGTTGTAATTATTGAACTTTGCTGAGTAATGGCCGATAGACATTTAAGTATTGCTCAAAAAGTAGAACTTATTCGAATTGTTGGTGATAATGTACGTTCTACCCGAAAGGCTGCTAGCCATATCTCGTAAACTCGTGTGAGGATTATTACGATACGCTGCTAATATTACTGCATCGAAATGGTGTTCTCGATTGTTCAATTCTCGTTGACGTGGTTTAGCAATATTTCCAGTGTTGAAAATGTTATTCCAGTATGCAACAATTCGATGACGGATGGGTGGACGTTCAGGATGAAGTAAACGGTTTAGTGAATTGGCGTCTGAACTGACAAATTATTTTTTTGCTTCATGGCACTCTTATTATTGCAATAACAAACTATTATCTACAGATAGCATAAAAATGTAGAAGAATTTAAAAATGAAAAATTTTCAGCGAAATTTGGTATTAGGGATCCTTGAGTGATTTGTAAAAACCTTTCCTAATACTTTTTTGCTCTATCTTAATCGCTAGTATGACTTTACTTGAAACACTACTTTTTATTTTAATTATAATTGGTTGGATATTGACTTTATAAAAACTCTATTCATACGAAAAGGTGCATTGTCGTGGCCTACATAAGTGATAAAAATTTTATATTGATTGCTTTCAAAATAAAAAAGTTATTTAGGTGTCCCCATGAAAAGTGAAACACACTGTATATATATTTGTTTTTCGCTTTACCATAAAGGTGTAGGACCTCGTTAAAAAATTAGCTTGTAATTCTAAGCTTAAATTATTTTCAACCTCCGATCTTTTAATTTGACATGTTAATTCAGTTTAACATAATTGATTAGGTAATATAGTTACTTACATATTGCTGAATGCAGTCCCTAAATAAAACTACATAATTTGAGTTAAAACTATAATACATTTCGTAGCGAAGAGTTTACGTTTGAAATTTTAAATTAGAAGCAATTTCTTAAAATATACCATGTTTTTTCAGGTGTTTAATTTATTCATGCTAAAGCATACATTTTTAATATGTTTGGATGTAAAACAGGTTACCTAAGTATAAAGTAAAATATACTGAAAATATTAAAAATGCTTTATGTACATAGTTATTGAACGACAATTTCTGAGTAGAATAGAAATTCTATATATATATATATATATATATATATATATATATATATATATATATATATATAGCGACAATCGCATGTAAAATGAGATTTAATAATTATTGATTCTCATACACATGAAGTTCATTACAGTTCGTATATATACACGTAGTATAGAAGTGAATATCATGTCTGTCTTCGGTAAGGTGCACTGATGATCTGTAAAAAACAGTGAAATATCGATATATGCACATTCCGCGCAGATAAGTTTTTCACAAAATTTTTCATTTGTACTGACAACTTGTACAGTTGATGTCGCGGCTTGTTGCGTCTACAATTTAGGGCAAAAGTGATTTGCCGAATTGTAGAATAAAATGCAACAAATTATAGCGACAATCGCATGTAAAATGAGATTTAATAATTATTGATTCTCATACACATGAAGTTCATTACAGTTCGTATATATACACGTAGTATAGAAGTGAATATCATGTCTGTCTTCGGTAAGGTGCACTGATGATCTGTAAAAAACAGTGAAATATCGATATATGCACATTCCGCGCAGATAAGTTTTTCACAAAATTTTTCATTTGTACTGACAACTTGTACAGTTGATGTCGCGGCTTGTTGCGTCTACAATCTAGGGCAAAAGTGATTTGCCGAATTGTAGAATTAAATGCAACAAATTATAGCGACAATCGCATGTAAAATGAGATTTAATAATTATTGATTCTCATACACATGAAGTTCATTACAGTTCGTATATATACACGTAGTATAGAAGTGAATATCATGTCTGTCTTCGGTAAGGTGCACTGATGATCTGTAAAAAACAGTGAAATATCGATATATGCACATTCCGCGCAGATAAGTTTTTCACAAAATTTTTCATTTGTACTGACAACTTGTACAGTTGATGTCGCGGCTTGTTGCGTCTACAATCTAGGGCAAAAGTGATTTGCCGAATTGTAGAATTAAATGCAACAAATTATAGCGACAATCGCATGTAAAATGAGATTTAATAATTATTGATTCTCATACACATGAAGTTCATTACAGTTCGTATATATACACGTAGTATAGAAGTGAATATCATGTCTGTCTTCGGTAAGGTGCACTGATGATCTGTAAAAAACAGTGAAATATCGATATATGCACATTTCGCGCAGATAAGTTTTTCACAAAATTTTTCATTTGTACTGACAACTTGTACAGTTGATGTCGCGGCTTGTTGCGTCTACAATCTAGGGCAAAAGTGATTTGCCGAATTGTAGAATTAAATGCAACAAATTATAGCGACAATCGCATGTAAAATGAGATTTAATAATTATTGATTCTCATACACATGAAGTTCATTACAGTTCGTATATATACACGTAGTATAGAAGTGAATATCATGTCTGTCTTCGGTAAGGTGCACTGATGATCTGTAAAAAACAGTGAAATATCGATATATGCACATTCCGCGCAGATAAGTTTTTCACAAAATTTTTCATTTGTACTGACAACTTGTACAGTTGATGTCGCGGCTTGTTGCGTCTACAATCTAGGGCAAAAGTGATTTGCCGAATTGTAGAATTAAATGCAACAAATTATAGCGACAATCGCATGTAAAATGAGATTCAATAATTATTGATTCTCATACACATGAAGTTCATTACAGTTCGTATATATACACGTAGTATAGAAGTGAATATCATGTCTGTCTTCGGTAAGGTGCACTGATGATCTGTAAAAAACAGTGAAATATCGATATATGCACATTCCGCGCAGATAAGTTTTTCACAAAATTTTTCATTTGTACTGACAACTTGTACAGTTGATGTCGCGGCTTGTTGCGTCTACAATCTAGGGCAAAAGTGATTTGCCGAATTGTAGAATTAAATGCAACAAATTATAGCGACAATCGCATGTAAAATGAGATTTAATAATTATTGATTCTCATACACATGAAGTTCATTACAGTTCGTATATATACACGTAGTATAGAAGTGAATATCATGTCTGTCTTCGGTAAGGTGCACTGATGATCTGTAAAAAACAGTGAAATATCGATATATGCACATTCCGCGCAGATAAGTTTTTCACAAAATTTTTCATTTGTACTGACAACTTGTACAGTTGATGTCGCGGCTTGTTGCGTCTACAATCTAGGGCAAAAGTGATTTGCCGAATTGTAGAATTAAATGCAACAAATTATAGCGACAATCGCATGTAAAATGAGATTTAATAATTATTGATTCTCATACACATGAAGTTCATTACAGTTCGTATATATACACGTAGTATAGAAGTGAATATCATGTCTGTCTTCGGTAAGGTGCACTGATGATCTGTAAAAAACAGTGAAATATCGATATATGCACATTCCGCGCAGATAAGTTTTTCACAAAATTTTTCATTTGTACTGACAACTTGTACAGTTGATGTCGCGGCTTGTTGCGTCTACAATCTAGGGCAAAAGTGATTTGCCGAATTGTAGAATTAAATGCAACAAATTATAGCGACAATCGCATGTAAAATGAGATTCAATAATTATTGATTCTCATACACATGAAGTTCATTACAGTTCGTATATATACACGTAGTATAGAAGTGAATATCATGTCTGTCTTCGGTAAGGTGCACTGATGATCTGTAAAAAACAGTGAAATATCGATATATGCACATTCCGCGCAGATAAGTTTTTCACAAAATTTTTCATTTGTACTGACAACTTGTACAGTTGATGTCGCGGCTTGTTGCGTCTACAATCTAGGGCAAAAGTGATTTGCCGAATTGTAGAATTAAATGCAACAAATTATAGCGACAATCGCATGTAAAATGAGATTTAATAATTATTGATTCTCATACACATGAAGTTCATTACAGTTCGTATATATACACGTAGTATAGAAGTGAATATCATGTCTGTCTTCGGTAAGGTGCACTGATGATCTGTAAAAAACAGTGAAATATCGATATATGCACATTCCGCGCAGATAAGTTTTTCACAAAATTTTTCATTTGTACTGACAACTTGTACAGTTGATGTCGCGGCTTGTTGCGTCTACAATCTAGGGCAAAAGTGATTTGCCGAATTGTAGAATTAAATGCAACAAATTATAGCGACAATCGCATGTAAAATGAGATTTAATAATTATTGATTCTCATACACATGAAGTTCATTACAGTTCGTATATATACACGTAGTATAGAAGTGAATATCATGTCTGTCTTCGGTAAGGTGCACTGATGATCTGTAAAAAACAGTGAAATATCGATATATGCACATTCCGCGCAGATAAGTTTTTCACAAAATTTTTCATTTGTACTGACAACTTGTACAGTTGATGTCGCGGCTTGTTGCGTCTACAATCTAGGGCAAAAGTGATTTGCCGAATTGTAGAATTAAATGCAACAAATTATAGCGACAATCGCATGTAAAATGAGATTTAATAATTATTGATTCTCATACACATGAAGTTCATTACAGTTCGTATATATACACGTAGTATAGAAGTGAATATCATGTCTGTCTTCGGTAAGGTGCACTGATGATCTGTAAAAAACAGTGAAATATCGATATATGCACATTCCGCGCAGATAAGTTTTTCACAAAATTTTTCATTTGTACTGACAACTTGTACAGTTGATGTCGCGGCTTGTTGCGTCTACAATCTAGGGCAAAAGTGATTTGCCGAATTGTAGAATTAAATGCAACAAATTATAGCGACAATCGCATGTAAAATGAGATTTAATAATTATTGATTCTCATACACATGAAGTTCATTACAGTTCGTATATATACACGTAGTATAGAAGTGAATATCATGTCTGTCTTCGGTAAGGTGCACTGATGATCTGTAAAAAACAGTGAAATATCGATATATGCACATTCCGCGCAGATAAGTTTTTCACAAAATTTTTCATTTGTACTGACAACTTGTACAGTTGATGTCGCGGCTTGTTGCGTCTACAATCTAGGGCAAAAGTGATTTGCCGAATTGTAGAATTAAATGCAACAAATTATAGCGACAATCGCATGTAAAATGAGATTTAATAATTATTGATTCTCATACACATGAAGTTCATTATATATATATATATATATATATATATATATATATATACTGGCCGTTATAAATAAATGAACATCCAGTAAACGTTTGATGTTGATGTTCAGTGAAATTTTCAGAAAATATGTATTTTGTTCGTACTAACAAACTATGAAAATTTCGGCAAGATACATTTGATTACTTAAGTAAAGATTGTAGTGGCGTTTATAAAGGCTGTCTTTGAAACAAAAAGACAACGTATGAAAAATAGAAAGATGTAATTATATAGAATATGAATCCAAGATATTGTGTCAATTACGATGCGAAGCCCAAAATTAAAAATCCCCTGGAAATTGTATCATGTTCCGCCTATGAATTCAAAATATTCAGAATATCAATATGTACCTCAATTGATTCATACACACACTGTGTGTTTACATACGTAGCAGCTCTCGATTTTATTAAAGCTACAACATCCTGCATGCTAAGGTCAATACCTCGTATAAAGTTAGATTTTTATACATTCAAATAAATAATTAAAAATTAAAATGTATGTTATACATTCATTTACAAACTCATTTTAAAAATCTTACTAAAATTTCCTGTGTTTTACAAGAATGCTTTATTGGTAGAAGTAAGAAATATAAAACATGATATCGATTCAGAATGCGCTATTGTATTTAAAGGCGGCGTTGTTTATGTTTATAAAACCGATAACATTGCGTCTGAGTTTTGTTATGGTAAGGATTCGATAAACTGGTACGAAAGTCAAGTGAATTTTTAAAGATCATATATTGAAAGATCATATAAGATGTGTACTTTACGGGCATTTAACGTCCTGTTTGGTTACAATCTATTATCTTTCGTCGAATAATTGTATCGAACGTACGTAAGGATCTACAACAGAACGATACTTAAAGCGAGATGGGCAATAACAAAACTATATTGTGGGTCAGTTTTAATTGATCGTCTCCGATAGTATTTATGATATATTCAGTCGCACAGTGGCATAACAAAATTTCTCTAAATATCTTTGTCATTTCTTTTCTCGTTTATGAGAGGTAATTTTGGGGAAATATTTTGGGTGTATATTCTATATAATTTAATCTTTCCATTTTTCATACGTTGGCTTTTTATTTCAAGGACACCTGGTATAAGTCAAACAGAACAACAGAATAAATGGTCGCAAATTTTCAAAAAACATCACAGCCTTAAAAGAACATGAAAATAAAAATAGTCGCACCCTCAATTACAAAGAAGTTAAAGTACTCCAAACAGAGAAAAATGCAAAACAAGATTAATATTAAAACTAATTCATATTAAAAAACAAGAAGAAAATGCCGTAAATGATCGTAATAAAATTACAGGTTTACCAAAACTGTTTTTGCATATATATATATATATATATATATATATATATATATATATATTTAGTGTTAATAAGAATTAAAATTTATTTCTTATTTATTTTATTGGCCGTGTCATAATATTAAAATAATAGACATTTTCTTGGTTTAGCGACCTTTAATGAATTTCAGTTTTTTTATATAATTAAGTCTTTTTCAAGTGATTAGAACTAAAAAATTAAAAAATTAATACACCGAAAGGTAAGAATTCTTACCCATATCATTATCCCCATTGCTAACGAAACAAATTCGACGAAGTAGGAATTTTTTCGGAAAATTAAGTGCTATAATAGAAGGCATAGAAAATGTGGAAAAAAAACGAAGATTGTATCTTGTATTTAGAAAAAAAAAAAACTATATAGTGACCGTTTTGGATGGATATAAAAATGAATGGTGACCAGTCAAATTAATTCATACATAACGGATAAACTAAACTTTATATAAACTACTTATAGATAGTATAAATACCATGCTATTAAGAAAATGGTTTAATTTAAAAATTAATAAATAAATAAATCTTATATATGTATATTTAAACTATAAAAAGAATCTCAAATTCATTAAGCAAAGCATTAAGCATTTAAGTAAAATGTTTATCTTTCAGGATAACTTGTGATAAACATATAATATAGTAAATGTGTCAAAGTTATAATATTATAACGGAGCATTGTCTTATTTGAAGTTAAAGAAATTATTTGTTAAGTTTTTTTATTAACTGAAAATTGAATATTAAACTGTGACTAATGTATAAAAATATTCTTTCGAACTGTAATATTCTAGTATGACTGGGCTGTTTTCTGAAGACTTCAATCTGTTTTATCTTTTTGCACTAATTGTATTAAATAATCTAATATAGGTTAATGGTGCTATACTTGGGGTTTCTGTTTTGATTATTTCTTATAATAATGGTAAAAGTTTAATATTACTTTATAATAAATTGATATATTTAATCCTCATTCATAATTGATATCTTTTGATATAAGCTCTAGCTTCCATAACGAATAATGCTTCTTATACATACAAATCATTGCTTTCCAAACCATACACATATCTTCATATCTAATCCTTTAACATATATAATCTACCCATAATAAGACATATTTGTCTTTTTTTAATATTGATATAATATTTATAAAATCATAATAATTCGTTTATTCATAATTAATTCTATATACCCCATTATTATATATTAATTCCTACAATCCTTATATATATCTTTACCTAGTCCAAAACGATTATCAATACATCATGCCTTTTATTCATAAACAATCTTACTATCTCTTTTAATAAAATTCGTTTAAACTTTCATTTCATTTAACTCTTACATACTTATAAAAAGTTGTTTACCCCAATAAACTTTTAATTAATTGTCCAAAATTACTCAGAAAATAATTCTTAAGTAAATTCAACAAAGGTAAAGTTTGTTGGCTATAATTGTACACAAATAAAATAATCATAGTTAGTTTTAGAAATCTAGAAACCTCGCGAAAATAAGTTAAGATAAATTTATTAAAGAGCGAAATATAAAAATAGACTAAATATAACATACAATATTAATCATGATTTTAAAAAGCAATTATGATCTTACATCAAAAATACAAAATTCTAACTATAAAGTAATATTTCTCAAATCTAAATATTCCAGATATAACATTCTTGGAACCGATATCTTATTAGAAGAAGAATTAATTAAGGAAGTAAGCTAACCCATATAAATATATATATGTATATATATATATTAAAATTTTATTATTTTCAAAATGAATTACCACAAAGTTACGGCTACCAGTATTAATATATATATATATATATATATATATATATATATATATATATATATATATAATAACTTCGTGACCTTGGTATGATATGGTAAACCTAATCAGTAGGCGATTAAAGGTCTGTATATTACTTCACAATATATGTATTTAAAAAACTCTACATGTTTCGGCTGTATACGCCTTTCTCTTGAAAAAGGCGTATACAGCCGAAACATGTAGAGTTTTTTAAATACATATATTGTGAAGTAATATACAGACCTTTAATCGCCTACTGATTAGGTTTACTATATATATATATATATATATACATATATATATATATACTATATATATATATATATATAAATATATTATAAATAAAATATTACAAGATAAACACTTTATTATTTTAAAACATTTAAACATATTTAAAAAAAGTTTAATATTACTTTATAATAAATTAATATATTTAATCCTCATTCATAATTGATATCTTTTGATATAAGCTCTAGCTTCCATAACGAATAATGCTTCTTATACATACAAATCATTGCTTTCCAAACCATACACATATCTTCATATCCAATCCTTTAACATATATAATCTACCCATAATAAGACATATTTGTCTTTTTTTAATATTGATATAATATTTATAAAATCATAATAATTCGTTTATTCATAATTAATTCTATATACCCCATTATTATATGTTAATTCCTACAATCCTTATATATATCTTTACCTAGTCCAAAACGATTATCAATACATCATGCCTTTTATTCATAAACAATCTTACTATCTCTTTTAATAAAATTCGTTTAAACTTTCATTTCATTTAACTCTTACATACTTATAAAAAGTTGTTTACCCCAATAAACTTTTAATTAATTGTCCAAAATTACTCAGAAAATAATTCTTAAGTAAATTCAACAAAGGTAAAGTTTGTTGGCTATAATTGTACACAAATAAAATAATCATAGTTAGTTTTAGAAATCTAGAAACCTCGCGAAAATAAGTTAAGATAAATTTATTAAAGAGCGAAATATAAAAATAGACTAAATATAACATACAATATTAATCATGATTTTAAAAACCAATTATGATCTTACATCAAAAATACAAAATTCTAACTATAAAGTAATATTTCTCAAATCTAAATATTCCAGATATAACATTCTTGGAACCGATATCTTATTAGAAGAAGAATTAATTAAGGAAGTAAGCTAACCCATATCAATATATATATGTATATATATATTAAAATTTTATTATTTTCAAAATGAATTACCACAAAGTTACGGCTACCAGTATTAATATATATATATATATATATATATATATATATACATATATATATATATACTATATATATATATATATATATATATATATATAAATATATTATAAATAAAATATTACAAGATAAACACTTTATTATTTTAAAACCATCCGCATGGGGTTGAAATCAAATCAAAGGCAGGGGTAAACACAAAAATTTTTTAAATGAGCACATGCATATTCTTTTAAAACTGAGTTTAGTGTTACCTCTATATTGTATAAGACAATGTATGTAAACACATCTCATTTATAAATTGTTATAGTTAAAAGTGTGAAAATGTAGTACATTTTCAAATTGTAAGTACCTACCATACAACGTATATAATTAATGTATCCCTTACATACACAATCTTATAGAAAAACTTTTAATAACATACCAAATAAAAATTGCGCACAAAAATTCTAATAATCTAGCCACCTTATTCACAAAACTTAAAGATAAATTTCCAACTATAAGAAAAGCCCATACCGTTTATAAAATACCTTGTAATATCTGTGATGGAGTATACATAGGACAGATTTCTCAACACTTAAAAGAGAGATTAAACGGCCATAAATACTCCAACAATAGCACCGCGCTTAAAAAAACATACGTTTCGAACAGACCGCACCTTCAATTATCAACAGACAGAAATTCTCACTACTGAAACAAATAATACCGCAATGACAATCTTAGAGAGTATTTATATCCAAAAACATAAAAACTCTATTAACAATAGAACTGATACTAATAACTTATCAATATTATGTTTTCCAATTCTTTGACAATAAACCTCACATAAATAAACGTACATTTGCTCTCGTAGGAAGCAAAAATAATTTTTTTTTATTTGTCTATGTTATTTTTGTACCATAATAAGACTAAACATGAATTAAACAAGAAACAAAAATCTTTTTTTTTGCTTTTTATTTTATTTTTGGTGTAATAAGAAATGCTAATGCTTTTTCGGATTTTTGGCCCATTTGTTTGTAATCTTTCATTATAATAAATATTTCCAAATTACATTCACTTCATTGTACCATAATAAGACTGAACATTAATTAAAATGTGTTTAATTGGTATATTTTTAATCTGACAATTGTTATCGTATTTTATATATATGTAGTCTTTATATTTTAACTTTAAAAATATTATTTTAACGATGTTTTCCTCGAAGATGTTTTTATATATTTTTCTACTTTTAAATTCATTAAGATTTAATGTAAGTACCATTATCAACTATGTAAAACGATATTATATGTTTTCAAATGAATAAGGTTGAATTAATTCAGCCGAAACGTGTTGGATAAAACCTTGTTTTTTCTTAATAATCACACGACCGCAATTCCAAGAAATTAGTGTACAATATAAATATATATAGATATAGTAAACCAATTTGTTGGCGATTTAATACAAAATTTTATATTTTATATTCCTTGAAAAAAGCATCATTTGCCGAAACATGTAGGATTGTTTTAAATATATTCATTTTGAAGTAAAACCAAACCATAAATCGCCAACAAATTGAATTTACCATAACATACAAAGGTCACGAAATAATTATTTATATATATATATATATATATATATATATATAATTAATTCTTGACCTTTGTATATTATAGTAGATTTAGATATTCGGCGATTTAAGGTTTATTTTACTTTAATATGTATATATTTAAAATAATCTCTTACATGTTTCGGTAAATACTACCTTCTTCAAAGAATTATAAATTACAGTATATTCATGTCAAAGTTATATAAGTGATGTAGTTATGGTGAGAGGTATATTCATAAATACATTCAATTCAAATAATAATAATTCATGACCCAACATTCACAACAGTTTGACGTCAGTTACAAAAGAATTGGTAAGTTATGAGTTATTATTACACGTGCGTCCGTAGAGCGACTTAAGATGTAAAGCTGTCGACATTCGCCTAGAAAGAGAAGGAGAACCACGAAAACCTACTTGGACAGCTCAGCCCCGCGTTGTAACGATCTGCAATTTACCATCATATATTGTACATATTTAAATATATATCTTGTGTTATATAAATATCTAGCACACTGCTTTTCTTGCCAGCAGTCCCGATTTCAACGCGGCGCTGAGCTGTTCGAGTAGGTTTTTGTGGTTTTCCTTCTAGTTCTAGGCGAATGCCGACAGCTTTACATCTTAAGTCGCTCTATGGGTGCAAGTGTAATAATAACTCATGATTTACCAATCACTTTGTAATTGACGTCAAACTGTTGTGAATCTTAGGTCATGAATTATTATTATTTGAATTGAATGTATTTATGAATATGTATCTCTCACCATGACTGCAACGCTTATAGAACGTCGACATTAATATACTGTAATTTATAATTATATCTTATATATATACCTTTGAAAAAGGTAATATTTACCAAAACATGTAAGAGATTATTTTAAATACATACATATTAAAGTAAAACAGACCTTAAATCGCTGAATGTCTGAATATACTCTATATATATATATATATATATATATATTATACTCTAGGGCCATCCTAGTATATATATATAGACTATTAAGTATTATCGACCCTACTGTATTAGTAAAAATTAATTAACGGGTGAGCGGTCTGTCAACTAAAAAAACTCATTTATTTCACTCTATATATTTCATAACGAATTTACATCTAGCAAAGACGCCACTAAACATGTTAAAATAAATCGTCTAATTTTTAAAACATTAAATTAATAATATGTTGGTTTATCGTCAGCCTCAAATAAACATGAAATGATATAATTTTATGCATATTTGTTTTTAAAAGGTTTACGATAAACCAACATATTATTAATTTAATGTTTTAAAAGTTAGACGATTGATTTTAACATGTTTAGTGGCGTCTTTGCTAGATTTTAACTCTCATTTGCACTCCTCAAGAAGTAACAAATCCGTTATGAAATATATAGAGTGAAATAAATGAGTTTTTTTATTTGACAAACCGCTCACTTGTTAATTAATTTTTACTATATATAATATGTATATATATATATATATATATATATATATATATATATATATATATATATATATATGGTAAACCTAATCAGTAGGCGATTAAAGGTCTGTATATTACTTCAAAATATATGTATTTAAAAAACTCTACATGTTTCGGCAGTACGCCTTTATCAAGAGAATACAAAATATAAATGACAGGATATAAAAATTTATATATTTATTATTTTATTTATTTTATTTTTATATCCTGTCATTTATATTTTGTATTCTCTTGATAAAGGCGTACTGCCGAAACATGTAGAGTTTTTTAAATACATATATTTTGAAGTAATATACAGACCTTTAATCGCCTACTGATTAGGTTTACCATACCATACCAAGGCCACGAAGTTATTATATATATATATATATATATATATAGACTTGTAAGTATTATCGACCGTACTATAATAATGAATAATTAATTAAGCGGTCTGTCAACTAACAAGCTCATTTATTCTAACCTCTATATTTCGTAGCCTAATATATATATATATATATATATATAACGTGTGTATAAATTTTCGCAAAAGCTACACGCAGCGACGTTCTTCGTTTGGTTCTGAATAAAAAATCTTAATGTTAAAATGTCGTATCATGCTTCGTTTGTTTTCACAGGGTTCTTGAAGTTCAGACTTTTAGTGCGTAACTAACCTTTGCTCTTCGATATCTGTTAATAGAGATAGATGCAATTTAGTTTAAAGAAAAAAATTTTACTAGTATTATTTCGTAAACGTTTTCTTTTTGATTTAAAAGCTTGTTTTAAATATTTATTCATTAACGTACTTCCACGAAAAACACATTTGGCAACGTTGTAGAATAATAAGTTTGTATTTCAAAGTGAGTTCAATCAAAATCATTACTGTCAAATTTTGACATTTACGAATTTACGAAGCATGATACGACATTTTAACATTAAGATTTTTTATTCAGAACCGAACGAAGAATGTCGCTACGTGTAGCTTTTGCGACAATTTATACACACCTTGTATATATATATATATATATATATATATTAGGGTGGCCCTTATTTTTGAAATCCGAAATTTTCAAGCTGCTTCTTCATTATGAAAAAGTATAATTTTTTTAAAGAACATAGTGGCTAAGGGAATAAGAATGTGTTATTAGACATTAGAATAGTGAAATTACTATTTTAACATTGATAAAATGCTGGGTTACTGGAAGAGTTACGAATGAAACACAAGAATTAGTATATTTCTTAATATTTTAGTTTTATTTGTGTCAGTTTTCTCAGACAGTTACATAAGATATTGAAAAGTTTTCTGAAACGAGGCGATAAGCTACAGGCAATCTTGATATTAGATATACCTGTCAGTAAACAATATATATCTGAACGATTGTATTTCAACAAAAAATCAGTCTTTTATGAGCACAAGACATTACCGGTTAAAGTGTAGTATTTGAATAGATATACTTGCCACGTAGTTTATGTAAAAAGCAAGATAAACAGATCCTCACTTATTAAAGTGAATAAGTATGATCAAAAATTAGAAGCAATTATGAACTTTGCACTATAAATGTTTCATGATTCTTATCTATTTGAACTGAAAAACGAATTTTTACACCTTACTTAATGCACTATTACACAAATTATACAATTTTTGGAAGTTCAACAGATAGATTCGCAACAGACAAGAAGCGAACCTTGCACTTTTATATTAGATAAAACAGTAACGAAATGTGGTTTATTATATACACTTGCACATGACCAAATTCTATATCAAGGTCGTTACGTATCTGCAAAGGCGCTATCTGGTATTCTTTCACTTTAATACAACTAACTTTATTTAAATTTTAATACAATCATATACACGAATGTCAATTATTATTATACACTGTTATTCAGTTGTTTCAGTTGTCGGTGGAGGGCCATAATTGTTCTTAAAATAAACGTGGAGATCATACAAATTATTAAAAATCCATTTTATGTCCACATAGGGGTATCTTTCCCAAATTTGGTCCGGCCGTTTATCATTCACTAGAATCGAATGCCATTTCGCATTTCTTGCACCTACATAGTCGATTAGAGCTCTATCACCGATGTGTAAACACTCGTCGGGCCTCAAATCTTTTATATTGGAAACTTGCATGGCGCGCTGAAATATCCTCCTATCTGGTTTTTCGTATCCCACTTCATAAGATGTTAAAATGAAGTCAAAATAATCTTTTAGTTTAGTGTTTTGCAGTGTCATATGAAGACGTGGGTCGAAATTCGAAATCACACCGACGGTTTTCTTCTTCCCTTTCAAAAATGAGAGCAGGCCGTCAGAGCCGTAACAGGGTTGCCAACATGCCGACGTCTCGTATACTTCAATAAGATGGGTAGCTATGGTATCTAATTTCGCTTCGGGCACGTCAAACTCTGTGTTGGCGAACGTGCCTTTAACGACCGTTTTCCACCATTCCTGCCATGTAATTCCGCTTTTCAAACCGAAATTTGGATGTTCTCTGTTCATTCGTCGCCAATGGTTTTTAAAATTTTCGGCTAGAATGTTATCATCTCTGAGAACTCCGTAGAGAGCGCCAATGTCACCATATTGTTTACCAGGTGACGATCTAAACTTTAATATGGTGTTCGTAACGTCAAATGTTATTAATTTTATCCGACATAAATTCATGTTTTTTTTTTCACTTTACGCGACAACGTATAACGTACTACTCGCGGACACTTGCTGTTATAGTTGTACGTAAACAGCTGACTTATTCGAACGCATCCAAGGGCATAGATTGAACTTCGACGCGAGCGCTCTACAGTTTTGATATAACAGCGTTGAACATTGTTAACCAATTATTATTGTGTAGTGTTCATAATATATCGTAAATATTATTTTGTCAATCGTAATTTGTAAATCGGAATAAACACATAATTAAGTATATCTAAGTGAATTATCTCTAATATTTTTTATCATTTTTATCTTAATATTTTAAACCAATTTCAGCCTATGGCGGTTTGCCACTGTGAGAAGATGAAAACGTATAACGCGTTTCGGTTGACTAAATACTACATGGACAACGATGGTGTATATATATTATATACTGGCGTTGACAAATGCCTATAAAATTCGTGAACGTGTGTGCATTTCTTGTTAATTTGTATTTTTATCGCTGTATTAAATAGTATTTATTAAACACATTATCATATCTAGGGGAGAGTGGGAGGCATTGAAACGGTTTTTATAATCTCATTTAATCAAAGGGATAACTAAATAAAATGTTTATATTTTAGCCAAATAAACTGTATTGTATATAAAATATAAATACGTTCCAGATTCAACAATATTAATAAACATAACGCAAATATTCTAATAAGAGAAAATCTTGCAAATTGTACTGTTGTACAAACGTGGAATATTTTAATACATTTAAGAATAGTTTTCAATTACGCACGTAATTAGTTAGATTTATTGAAAATGTCAAAGCAGCTATTAGTAGATAGTGTGGCAATGACATCTTATTCAATGTTTATTTCGGTGATGTGTACAGGCTCTTGTACCTGATCAGCAGTGGCGGCTCGGGGTGGTTCACATAGGGAGTGCATAATTTCAAAATTAAAAAGTGTAATACGAAAACGCTTACCCAATCCTTATAAATTTCACCGACGTACTGTTCCAGACAGGTACTGTTCATTGTAGAGTTTGTTTTGAGGGAATAGTAAATATTACACAACACAGTTTAATTACATCTGACGATAAACGAAGTCCATTTTACGTGTCTTTGACTTGCAGAACAGTTCTATCACTTTTTCATTAAAGTTTGGGAAATCATTTATACATTCTTTTTCACAAGATAACATAGTAAGGGCATTTAATCTCTCTTCTTTCATTGTATTTCTCAGGAAAGTTTTTATTCTCTTCAACCGTGAAAACTGGCGTTCCGCTTCGGACGTTGTCATTGGGATTGTAATAACAATTTTTGAAAGCGTAACAACTTCAGTAAGGTGTCGCTAAATCCATCCAGCAGAAGACCTAGCAGACCTACGCACCGACTTCTATATTTTGCCTAAATTTTTCTCTAGAATATAGAACGCTTAATTCAGTTCGTAGTCTGCTTTCATTGAGGCATGGATAAAATTTTACTGCTTCTTTAAGGCAATCTTCCGGAAATTTTTTTTTGAAAAGAGGAGAACTGTTTAAAAGAAATTAAGTTTGCTAATATTAAGTGCCCTGTATACCGAAATCTAGTTTTTATTTCTAGCAAAATAATATCGCACACTTCAATAGTTTCCCTCCTTCTTTGGCTACCATCAGTTACTCTTCGCCGCTTTGATGGTCGAGGAGTCAGTTCTGGGTCATTTTGTTTAACCAACTGATTATCTGTGTCAGCGATTTCGGTTCGAATTTTTCCAATAGCACGTTTAAAATTATCTAAATTATTCTTGATTTTTAATGCATCTGTATTGACATTTTGTAATTGATTAAACAATATGTCCACATGTGGCATAATTTTATGAAAGAAAGTTAACCAATAGATAAAATTTTCCTCCTCTAAAATTCGCAAATTGGCACTAGCTTGATGAATGGTAGTTTGTAAACTAGCTTCTCCCTCGATTTGTTCTAGAGCTTCAATTATTTCTTCTCAGTGCTCATATATTGTATTCACTGTCCTAGAATTGAAGTTCCATCTTATTTTTGAAGAACGAGGTAAGCTTTTTCTCTGAAGGAATTCTTCCAATCTTGCAGCTCGTTGTGGTGAAGTGGGGAAAAATGTACATAATCCCGTCAGATTGGCAAAAAAAATTCTGCAATTACTACTGCTCGATGTAGAATGTGACATAATTAGATTTGTCTGATGTGCATAACAATGTACAAAATTAGCCCTTGGATACTGGTCTTGGACATGTCTTTGCACCCCGTTAATAGCATCACTCATGACTCCTGCCCCATCATAGCTCTGTGCAATCAGTTTTTCTGGGTCATCAACAAGCAAACTAATTTCGTTAAGGATGGAGCCAGATAAAGAATTAGCATCATGTCCACTAGGCAGAAGAAATTTCCAAAATCTTTCGACCGGTCTCGCGTTCACAATATATCTTAAAATAACAACCAACTGAAACTGATTGGACACATCTGTGGTTTCATCAGCTATCACAGATATGAAGTCGGTTGCTTTAACTTCACTGGCAACTTGTTCATGATACACGTTCAACATTGCATCAAGCAGCTCATTCTGTATCGTTTTTGATAATCCCTTATAAACCGGTGCTGCTTCGATGATCTCTGAGCGATTTATCCAATTCTGCCGTAAAATTGATCAATTCCCGAAAAATGCCCTTGTTATTCGACGTTTGCTGTTCATCATGACCCCGAAGTGCCAGTTCAAACGCGCCACAAAATCTAATGCAATTTATTATTAAATTTAACACATGCCTATTTTTTGTTACTTTTTCATTGTGTTGTTGAATTGCTTTTCTATATGATGAATCTAAAACATTCTGAATGTTATTTTTTCCTAACATTCTTAGACTAAATATATTTTTCAAATGCCCTTCGGAATTTTCATGTTTACTAATTTTAGCACTAAGATGAATTAAGTCTCTTATTCCGTTCTTTGACCAAGACGGTTCACCACCAAACAAAAGACACAGAAAACAAAACAAAGTATTTTTAATTTCACACCCACAAATCCTGTCATTTTTCTGAAAAATATTCATTTTGAATTTTCTTATAACGTCTTTACCTTTAACAGATTGTTTATTTTCTAAACATAATTTAGGCATCGGCCGTTTAAGATTTTTTTACACATTATATGTTAAACGCGAAAACGCGTTGTTTTCTAAAAAAGACACGGAGTTCATCGCAATAACGCCTGAGAGCAGTCTGGTTTAGTTGCTCCAACGCTATGTATTATACGACATTGAAGTACGGCAAAATACAGTTCACCCCACCATCAATGTAATGTTAATGCCTTAACAGAGCAACGGTAGGGCCTTGCTCAGTATATCTGTGACGACGCTCGGTGTATGTACGTTGTTAGCGTGCCACGTTCCTCGTCAATAACTATGAATACATAATATACATAATAAATAAATACTTTCACAGTTAGTCGCCGCTTGCTTTGTTTTGTTTCATAATTCCAGGGGGTGCAATTGCTCACTTGCTCTCATTAAAGAGCCGCCACTGCCTGATCATATGATGGATGAACAAAAAACAATGGTTAATAACACCTATTATTTTACACTCTTGACTAAGAAGAGGTCATAAATATCGTGCGTGGACTAAGAACAACTTACAAGTCCGGTCATTATAGCATTATTGTGTATACTTTGAAACAGTGTAGCCAGTTGCCATGGCCATTGACATACATCATTAATGAATTTAAAGCTCCTGTAATGAGTAGTATATGAGTAGTATGAGAGCGATTCGTAAGTAAATTACGTTTAGTTATTAAAAAAAAGCACCAATACATGAAGAGGCTTTTATTATATATAGTGCAAACGAAATATTTCGACATACTTTAACATGTAATAGCTGTAATAATATTAAGCATAAAATGTTAATGCCCGAAAACTCTATCTCGAACGAGATCAAAAAGAAAAATTAATAAATGCACGTGGCTGAACCCGATTCTGGTAAATTTAGTATTCCTTTATAACTGCAGCGCAACCCTTAGCTACCTACTTGAGAAGCTGGCGCAGCTAAGGCGTCTGAAGATGGTCGAGATAAAAGAAAATGTATCGCACAAAGTATGGGAGCTTCTATTTATTATATATGCCCTTAGTCAGTGGAGACGGGTGTGGGTGACTAAAATAAAAGTTAGAAGATAGCGCCACTCAGTTTTGCTTACGGAAGCTCAGACTGAAAACTGAGAAAAGAGATTGCGCGATCTTCGGCGCATGCACATACAAACTACTCAAACTCACGCTATATTATATCTAGACTTACTACTAACTCCTACTACTACTACTAACAATAAAATTGCTGCCCAGGATACCTGAAAGAAAAAAAAACTTATGAACAAATAATTCGTATATTCACGATCAAAGGAAAATAAATGATTATAATATAATTAAGTAAATGAATGTATTATATTTAAGCATCCACTAAAATCAAATAAAGAAATATTAATTAATTGTAATCTTCACCCTGTATAATTATACCGACTGTATGTTAAGGTAAAAAAAAATATATAAAAAAATATATATATATAACATACGAAATCAATCAAAAACTAGGTAAACACAGTACGGTAAACATAATATCTCAAAAGTTGAACGTAATAATACTGTTGAAAGTAGATGGAAAATAGTTATTTAAGTTAATTACATAATTTATTCCGGCAGATTTTTTTCTAAAAGTACCATTAGAGATAAATTCACAATAATTTTATAAACAGAAATAGTGATAGTCAAAATATCTTACTCAAAAATAAAAATGATTTAAATTCTAATTCAAAATTATGAAATTACAAAAATGCGTCGTCATTTATCGACACCTGCATGTATGCAAAAAAAAGAACATCTGCGGTCACGGCACGGCAAAACAATTGTGACCGCAAAAGAAATTACTATAGAATATATCGATATCGGAATATGCTACAAAATTTAGATTTTAATTTCCAATATATGAAAGAATAATTTGACCATTAAGTGCAAGTAAGAAAAATACTTTAATTCACAAGAATGAATTCTTTTAAGTTATACCATACAAGATATATTAAATTTTATATGAGTTGGGCTCTAAGCCGCTATGCAAATTGATTAATATGGCGTTAAAAATGCTAATAACTATATTAATATTACAAAAATGAATTTAAGTTATATATGTAAGTTATATATGTAAGCTATATGTAAAAAAAATTATAAGACGAAATTTAAATTACACAAAAACTTTAATAATACGAATTACTTGATATCCTATCCCTGTCCGTCGAAGATGGTAATTAATTCCTCTGGTCGATCGCTGTTCGGGGAATGAGACGACCATAAATTGCCTTTGAAGTATAGGCCGCAGTGCTTGTGAACTCTTCAGCAGGAAGCTATTTTTTTTCCGTTTACGAAGACGAAATGGAACGCCACACAAAAACGAAAGTTGGGTTATATTTTCCTCAAACCTACGTAAGTCGCAAAAGGCAATTGGCTGTTCCAAAAATTAGAATTCATCCTTTGACATGATCCGTCCATTAACGATAAATTAACTAAAGGTCAAAGATGTGTGAATTAACTTCCATTGACAAGATGTACACTCGTAATTTTTAAACGACTTTACACTAGCAAGGTCTGTCTGCTAATATTCTCGAATCTCACCCGCGTGTAAGCGGAAGGGGCGATATAGTTACCAAAGTTAACTATAAACAGCGGAACAAGTATCCGAATGAACGTATTTAATATAAGATACCGGGACTCGTCAATAAATAATGAAGACTATTAATGGATATTAAAAAGGAAAATTAAGGCGTAACACCTTACTGAAGCGTAATGGTGAGAGTTGTAGATGCGATGATGCACACTGTAAGTTAGAAGTCAGTCTGTTATCAACTTCCGTGAAATATGGCTTATTCAAATCACGAATTATCAGATATCGTCACTATACGATGAAACAGACGAAAATG
The DNA here is from genome assembly GCA_935421215.2 of Melolontha melolontha. Taxonomy (NCBI): domain Eukaryota; kingdom Metazoa; phylum Arthropoda; class Insecta; order Coleoptera; family Scarabaeidae; genus Melolontha; species Melolontha melolontha. Next base: position 183,163,002 of record OW285235.1, read on the forward strand.
TTAGAGCTACTAGACGCATTTATGAAGGGGGTCTTCCGACGATGTCGATCAAATGATTTAATTTTACAAACCGTGTACAGATTGAGAGATTGCAATATATTGCGTTCAAGTTATGAAGGTTGTAGCTGTGAAAGACGATCTTCGGCAACGTATTTTTCAAGCTGCGACCCATAGCCGTGTTACATCGGATACTTCAAAAGTTTACCGATCGGTTAGACGCTTGTATTTGCGTAAATGACAGCCGCATTCAACATCTTTAAGCATTCCACCTGTTTCACACAAATTTGTCCTTTTTAGGGCAAAGAAATTGTCATTAGAAAAAGAGACAAATAGAACACAAAAAAATTAACAATCAAGTAAAAATTACAATTGTAATTTATTATTTCTTGCTGTGAACTTAATACTAAGACAACTAAATTACACAAAACGTTTAAAATTTTTAAGAAATTCCATATTCAATTTTTTTCGGGATATTGCAAAGGTCAGGCCATTGACATACTGATGCTAATGCATCTAGGAAATGAATGAATACATGTTCATAAACTTATCACACAAAGACGATACTGAAATGTGAAGGGGACTTTTTTGGGAACTTGAACAAATAAATACCTATTTGTTTGTGTAAATGCGTAAAATGTAAACATATAATTTCTATTTATTTAGATTCAGTCTACTGAATACAGGGCCGTATGTGAAAAGTTTGTGTTGCTAAATTTCCGCAAAAGTTTCGATAGAATAAAATTTTTCGTATATTTGAATTGCTGTCTTACGTATCTTTTATATATTAGTGTACGTCGGAATATAACATTTACGCCCTGTATATAGCTTAAAGCTATTACTTTCAGCAATTTTTCTACATAGTTGCCATTAAGATTGAGATATTTGTCATAGCGATGAACCAGCTTTTTAATGCCCTCTTCATAGAACTCTGCTGTGAATTAAGCTACGATATGCCTCAGGAAATTTTCACCTTTAACATCGTAACGTGTTTGTCTCCCACTCCGTTCTTCACCATGGACATTAGTTCGTCCTACTCGAAAGATACGGCACCATCTTTTAACCATACTGTCACTCATGCTATTTTCACCATAAACAGAAATCACATAACAGCACTCAATTCACAATCGGCGGAATTTTCAATTGCAGCGGCTATTTTAAACGACCAAAATAGCACGAAACAATGTCCGAGCGATTCTCTCGCTAGCACTGCCAGACTCACACTGAACAGGACTACACCGCAGCGCTGTGATCGCGTCGATATCACCCTCGTATTTTGCTGGCGACTTAAAAATTTCTAAAATTAAACCTCTGCATAAGAATAGTATAGAAAATTATGGGACTATTGCTTATTAAGTTGCTTTTCAAAAATTTTTGAGAGGGCTGTGGTAAATAGATAAATCAATTTTTTTGATAAATACTGTGATGACTCATCCAACGATGCGTCGCGCGTCATACCTCTGGAGTTTTCTCGATGTATGCAGAACGCTCTAGAAGAGTATTCAGTATTCACCACGATATATAAGCTGTCGAGGAAGGGATTGAATTATTCAATACCAGAGCATCGCGGAGTGAACATAAATACAAATACATAAATGTGCATATTGCTAGTAATTAGTTTTTATGTTGTTATTCGTTTTATTATTAATATAGTGTGTGTCTAAAGTTATCGTTAGTTTTATTTAAGAACCCGAAAAGACAAATTTTACAATACGATACTTTTAATAAGAATCAGTCGTTCTGGTTGATCATGACATCCTACTCGGTAGTTTGTATATGGTGTTAAAGGCAGTGTTTCAGAGTTGTTTAGCAGTTGTCTTAAAGATGGAAAAGAGAATATTGAAATGAATAGATTATGCTCTGATGGTCAACAATTTGTGAATAGAGGTGTTCCGCAGGGTGTCTTGGGGCCTTTCATGTACATAATTTATGTTTGAGATTTTGGCTATGAGTAATGATGTCATGTTCGCCCATGATACATTCTTGATGTTTTCCGTAGTTCTTGTTTCGGTAGGCCTTCCTCATCTTGGATCGTCTTGAATTGATTCTCTCCCTCCATCGAAATAGCATAGACAAAAACTTTTACTATAAAAAGTGACTTATTTATACAGGGCAATCCAAATTAAGCGTTCACCATTGGTAACTTTGTTATTATTAAAGATACAATATTGTTTAAATTAGCAAACTAGTAGTACTTTTAACGCTCTTTAAGATGGAAGAATTAAAAAAAAAAAGAGCAGCGCCTTTTCTAGTTTTCCCGAAAAATATGTTTTTTTCAAATGGAAACCCCTGTATATTATATCATTTTCTGTTAGATATTCAACTTTTAAACAAAAAATCTTATAAGAAATTTTTTACTGGGATTAAAAATACTTGAGTTATAGTGAATAAACAAAAACAGCTAAGTCAAGTGCATTTCTATGTTTCTATGAAAACGACGTTAAATCTTTCTAGTAAATGTCAAATATTAGTACAGTTTTATTAGTCTTTCACTCATAAATTTCATTTTGCTAGTTATTAATTTGACAAAAAAATGATTTTTACCCATGCAGAAAAGTGTGATATGTTAGAATCTTATTTAGTGTGCAGAAAATCCTCTCGGAGGGCAAAAGAACACTACGCTGAATTATATCCACTCCGAACACAACCAAATGAGCAATTTTTTCTGAGACTGTACCGAAAATTTAGAGGCAATGATAGTGTTTTTGCCAAAACAAGAACAAGAAGGACTTTTATAATAAGCGAGGCCACGGAAATTCTAGTTCTTGCATATTTTGAGGCCAACCGTGAGAATTCCATACTAGATATTATCAAGGAATCTGATTTGAGTCACGGTACTGTGCATAGGATTCTGAAAAACACAAATTCATTCCTTATAAGTACAAACCAGTTTAAGTTTTCTTGCCAGGGGATCCAGAGAGAAGAATGTTTTTTTGCCACTGGTATCTTTTGTCGCCAAAATGTAAACAACTTTCGTTATATTTTATGGACCGATGAATCAAATTTCTCAAATTCTGGAATGTACAATACAAAAAATCATCATTACTGGTCAAAGGAAAATCTTCTTTTAGTACATCCAAGACGCCCGCAAGTCCGTTACAGTTTTAATGTGTGGTGCGGTTTAATTGGTTCAAGGATTGTTGGTCCTTTCTTTTATGAGGGCACTCTAACTGGTGAAAGGTACATAGAATTTTTGACTGAAATTTTGAATAATTTCTTAGACGATATGGATCTCATAAGTAGACAGAATCTGCATTTTCAGCAGGATGGCGCACCTGCGCACAACTACAGAGGTACTCATCAAATTTTAAATACTATTTTTAACAATTCATGGATAGGAACAAATGGTCCTATTCAGTGGCCTCCCCGATCGCCAGATTTAACACCGCTTGATTTTTTTTATGGGGTTATTTAAAGACAGAGATTTATAAGCAAAGGTACGAAAACGTAAACGCCCTAAAAATTGCAGTTAGTGAAAAGATAAACCAAATAGATGGTAGGACCATACTAAAAGCAGTTCGACAAGTTCAGAAACGTGTTCAAAAATGTATTGAACAACAAGGTGGTATTTTTGAACATCTTCTATGAAAAAAATCAGTGATTTTTATTTTCTTTTAATGATATGTTTATGTATAAAATAAAGTTTATAAAAATTATTTAGCTGTTTTTGTTTATACATTATAACTCAAGTGTTTTTAATCCCAGTAAAAAAGTTCTTATAAGATTTTTTGTTTAAAAATTGAATTTATAACAGAAAATGATATAATATACAGGGGTTTCCATTTGAAAAAAACATATTTTTCGGGAAAACTCGAAAACGCGCTGCTCATTTGTTTTCTTAATTCTTCCATCTTAAAGAGCGTTAAAAGTACTACTAGTTTGCTAATTTAAACAATCTTGTATCTTTAATAATAACAAAGTTACCAATGGTGAACACTTAATTTGGATTGCCCTGTATACGTAAGTCATCCTCCGATGACTATTTTTGGATCAATTTCTTTTCTTTGTCAAGAATTTTATCATGCTTCTATGTTCTAATTGAATTTCACACCTATTTGGTTAAATAAAGCTCTGTAAAATCAGGAAAACTCTCTGCATTTGGATTGAACTTGGTCAGTATTTATCCCAATGTGACAGTTATTTGACAGCAAAAGCTTGCTATTGTCACTTAATTTTGTCATGGATAGGTAGATAATATAAAAATCTCCCCTCGTATATGCAAACCGTATTATTATTATTATTACTATTGTGTTTTTCATGATTTTCGCAATTGCATATTTGCTTTTTTTTATTACTTTTATAAGTAGTTTCATTTTTGTTATCGTGTTAATGGAAGATTCTTTTGAGCAAAATAAAGAATTATTATATTATATGTACTACGATTGCTTCTGGGATCCTAGCCTGAAATCACGTCGTTGGTACTGACAGCAGCAGTGGCAGCAATCTAGGATTAAAATATTTAAAATTTCTGCCCGGTGGAAAATAGCTAGAATATAGTATTTAAGAAGGGAAATACTGCAGATGAGAAAAATTGCAGGCCTGTAGCTGTTTTATCTGATGTTTGAGCAGATATTAAATAATAATATTTTACCCAATATACTGTCTTACATATCGCCATATCAAAGCGCAGCGAATCTTGCCATCATAACGCAAGAAATTGCGCAAGAACTTGATCGAGGTGGGCAGATTAATGTGATATATACATTTTGTTGGCGGGCCTTTAATCTATTGATTATGGAGTTCTGCTTCGGAAACTCAGTTATTTTGGATTAACTGCATCCATGTTAACCCTATTCCATAGTTCTGCATAATAGCCCAAATTGTGACTATTATAACGAATTTAAGTCCTTAGCGATGTCGGGGATCAAATCCTGAACCTTTTTTACCATGTTTATTGATGATTTAATCATGCTTGTTCCTTGTTCTATATTGGGATATGCAGATGATGCTAATATATACTGTGGAGTAAATAGTAATTCTCATGGTATGTTTCTACAGAAGAGCTTGAATCCAAATGTTAACTGGTGTGACACTAACAATGCTTCCTTTCCTTGGCTAAGAAGGAAGCAGTGCCAAGGACGCGGTTTCAGCACGGAATCCCAGAACCAATCATGAAAACTACCGCGAAACCATACAAGTCAGGTATATAACGTGTGTATAAATTGTCGGAAAAGTTACACGCAGCGACATTTTTCGTTCGGGTCTGAATATAAAATCTTAATGTTAAAAGGTTCGTTTGTTTTCACAGGTGCCTTGAAGTTCAGACTTTTAGTGCGTAACTAAGCCTTACTCTTCGGTATCTGTTAATAGAGATAGCTGCAATTTAATTTAAAGAACAATTTTTACTAGTATTGTTTCGCAAACGTTTTCTTTTTGTTTTAAAAGTTTGTTTTTAACATTTCTGCATTAACGTACTTTTACAAAAAACACATTTAACAACGTTGCAGAACAATGAGTGTGTATTTCAATCAAAATCATTATATAGATATAATGAAACACAGTTGTATAGTTTCAAAATAATATATATAATGTTAACACACTACATATGTTTCACCACACTGTGGCTTCGTCAGGTGGATGAAAATACTAATTCAAATTATCAATTAGATCTTATATATATCAATACAAAGTACAGAATATATATCAATACAAAGTACAGAACTAATCTCATTCTAAGAGGGGGTGGACATGTATGAGTTTTAAGTTTAGTAGGGGGGAGTTATTTATGTCTAGTTGGTCATTTAAAATTATACCTAATTTATTATATTTGTTAATTTCTAAACTTTCTAACATATTAAGTTTTTTACTTTTATCTAGAACATGCAAAGTTTTAAAATTAGTGTTGAATTTGTGATTATGTTCTAGGCAATGATTAGCGAAAGTTGAGTCTGTCTTCTTGTCTCTGTGGCTTCTTTCATGTTCTTTCATTCTAATATCAAATGTCCGTCCTGTCTGTCCGACATACACTTTTTTACAATCTTCGCATGTCAACTTGTAAACCCCTGAGTTTAATCTATTGTCCGTTTTATCTTTGTTGTTTTTTATAGCGTTTTGTAAGGAATTGTTAGCTTTGAATGAAATGGTCTCTTCTTTACTTGTTTTGATAGTAAGTAAAGAAGAGACCATTTCATTCAAAACTAACAATTCCTTACAAAACGCTATAAAAAATAACAAAGATAAAACGGACAATAGATTAAACTCAGGGGTTTACAAGTTGACATGCGAAGATTGTAAAAAAGTGTATGTCGGACAGACAGGACGGACATTTGATATTAGAATGAAAGAACATGAAAGAAGCCACAGAGACAAGAAGACAGACTCAACTTTCGCTAATCATTGCCTAGAACGTAATCACAGATTCAACACTAATTTTAAAACTTTGCATGTTCTAGATAAAAGTAAAAAACTTAATATATTAGAAAGTTTAGAAATTAACAAATATAATAAATTAGGTATAATTTTAAATGACCAACTAGACATAAATAACTCCCCCCTACTAAACTTAAAACTCATACATGTCCACCCCCTCTTAGAATGAGATTAGTTCTGTACTTTGTATTGATATATATAAGATCTAATTGATAATTTGAATTAGTATTTTCATCCACCTGATGAAGCCACAGTGTGGTGAAACATATGTAGTGTGTTAACATTATATATATTATTTTGAAACTATACAACTGTGTTTTATTATATCTATATAATGAAGTTTCAACAAGTATCTCCTTCGTCGATTATTAATTCAAAATCAGTATTATCAAATTTTGACATTTCCCTATGTACAAGTATTTAGTTCGACTATCGTGTTTCATTTTCTGTAAACTCTGCTTCTTCATGGTTATTTGTACTGTTTTGATTAGTTGTGCTACTGTGTTTTATCGTTCCTTTGTTGTTATTTTATTCCTTCATAATAGATTTTACATTTAATGAATATGCCGATTTGTACATGGTGTATGGTTTCTATAATGTAAATGCTAATATGGCAGGACGAGAATGTCGCGTACGTTTCCCAAATCGGAGACATCCTAGTGGAAATGTATTTCGAAAGCTGGATCAATGTCTACGTGAAACTGGTTCGGTTACTAAAAGAAATGCTAATGCTAGTCGATCAAGAAAAAGGCGTATAATACGACTAGAACAGCAAATTCTAGAAGATCCCTCCGTTAGTACCCTACAGTTAGGTTCAACCTTAAATAAGACCGTTCAGTTGGTTCTACGGGAAAACCTTCTTCGTCTTCTAAAATATCATGTTTGTAAAGTTCAACCGCTCTATGAAAACGACAACATTTTCCGAATAAATTTTTGCAACAGAATCTTAAATAGGATTCAAGAAGATGGCAACTTTTTAAGATGTATTCTTTGGAGCGATGAGAATATGTTTACCAGAGATGGTGTATTTAATACCAATAATTTTCACCATTGGGCGGATGAAAATCCGCATGCATTTCGAGAATATGGTCACTAAAGGAGGTTTTCCATTAACGTTTGACTGGGCATAATAAATCCCTGGGTCGTTGGGTCAATTTATCTACCAAATCTTCTTGATGCCAATGGATATCTCAATGTATTTGAACAAGTTATTGACGAGATGCTATTGAATATATGCCATAACATGATTTACATGCATGATGGAGCTCCTGCACACTATGCTCATAATGTAAGACAATGGTTGGATGAACCCTTCTCAAACAGATTGATTGATCGCGGCGGTCCTATCTTATGGCCTGCGAGATCTCCCGATCTCAAATCCTTTTTTGTTTGGGGTTTCATTAAAGATAAAGTTTATGTGACGCCTTCTCAAGACGCTGACGAAGTCAGAAACAGAATTTACGTGGCTGTTTCGAAAATTACACCACAAAAATTCGAACAAGTAGTACAGACAATACCTCGTAGAATGCAACTATGCTTAGAGACAGATGGTTCTTAATTCTAATAATTACGTAAGTAATAGTGTCACTGATTTGTTGTCAGATAAATATCCAAACAAAGAACTAATCCTGTTAGAAAATACATTGTAATTATACATTTTTCAATATGCATTATTTTGACAAATAATTTGAAGAGCAAGTCATACCTCGCGCAATTTGTAGAATTTAAAACTTCAGATTTACCTATCTGATACTAGTAATAGCGAGTAAAATGTTTTGGAAGATCGAAATACAGAAATTATTGCGGTATCTACAATTAAAATAATATGTGGCTACAGTGTTGTCAAATATGTTTCTTTGAAATGGTGCGTGTAACTTTTGCGACATTTTATACACACGGTGTATATGTACAATTACAGAAAATTACGAAAATAATGTAATTGCTTTATAAACGTAATAAATAAGGCGATTATTATTTTTATATAATCGCTATTATTAATTCTGTTATCAAATATAACGTTCTAACATTGAAATACATTTTGAGTTATTTCGTGTGTTTATTTGTGTATGTTCATTTCAGAAATAAATCCTAAATAAATAAAATGTTATTAAACTACTGGATGATAGTTTTAAAACTTTTCAAATCGATTACGGACAATTCTCGAACTTAGGATTGCATTTTTAACTGATTGCTTTCATTATGCGTGTTTATATCCGAACTTTGAAACTTGATGAGGATTAATACCCACCACGTACTTGATTGACGTGTATTAAATATTTGGCTTGTTTAAATAAGTTAAAAGTAAATATGTACAGAGTTTATCTGTGATTAGGAATAAGATAAATTTTACATTCAATCTACATACAAAAAGTTAATAATGGATTACCGCTTGTATAAATATTATTTTTATAATGTTTGTTAACTATTTCCAAACTTTTCATAAATAATTAGTGTACAGAGCAGTGATGCCAGACGACCATAGTCAAAAATCCCTCGTTGTCCCTCAAAAATTCCCTAGAATTCCCTAAATATTTTTCTATAAATTTACATAAGAAAAACAAACATTCAAGCAGGAAAAGTTTATTCAAATAGTAGGTATTAAATATGTACATACATTTTTAAAATGATGAGTATTACATACAGAAAAAATAAATAACTATAAAGTACATTTTTATTCATTTATACAATTGCGTTGATTGCAACAGTTTTAAATGGTCATCACTAACGTTAAATAATTTACAACAATTCCCAGTATTGGAAAATCTAATAACTGAAATAGCATTTAGTGCCTCATTTCCTAATTTATTCCTCTTTTTAGATTTAACATCAGTGACAACTGAAAATACTCTCTCGGTGTGTGCATTGCTAATGTGCAATATTTATGTGCAATGTAATGCACATAATGCAATGTAATGTGCAATATTTAAAAATTCATATTGCTCTTGAAAATTTTTGTATGTTTTAATGGCATACCAAAATTCTTCAACAGAAAGTTTCAAAAAATGCTCTTTTTGTTCACTAAAACATATAGCAATTTTTTCCATTCAGTATCAACTTTTTGTTTATCAAATGAGTCAGTTGACAAAAACCTATTCCAAATTATTTGCAGAGATGCTAAATTATCAGTTTGGTAGTACTTAACGCAACTTCTGGTTTTAAAAATTGTAAGCAATCAAAAAATGGATCTGTAAGCGGTAATCGTGATTGTAAATCAGTTGATGCTGTTATAAAGAATTTTAAACATGATTTTCGGATTGACGTTTGGATTGTCTCAGGTAAGTCCTTAATAAACAAATTACATTCGAGTCCCAAATCTATTAGTTTTAATTCTACAAAATTTCTGGGATCTGTACAATTAACTTTCAAATCATGTATATACTGCGGAATAATAAAATGTCTGATTATATTTTTAAATATTATTCTTGATTCGGATGATAGTTGGTTAATTAATAGTTTCTTTCCTTGGAATAAGGCGTTGAAAGAGTTGAAATAATCTAAAATATAATTAAGAAAAAGTAATATAGCTTTTGTACAACTATTATTTAATTCATCAAATATAAATTGTACCATTTTACTGTTTTCTTCTAAACTAGCAAGTCTAAAGTGTTCCAAAAGAATTTTCCAGTTGTCAGTTAGTCTTTTAATTGCATGTTGCATACTTAACCACCTCGTGGCTGACAATTTTAACATTTTTTTTGCTCTACTTTAAAAAAGTCTTGCATTTCTGCTAGTTGTGCAGTTCTTTTTGCAGAAAGTGAAAAGTAGCTAGTACTAGCTGCCTAGCTGCGTACTAATTCTTCAGGCGTGCGTGGTAATTTTGTACATGCTTTACTAGCCACTAAAGTTGCAGAGTGACATATACAAGGTAATACAATTAATGCATTAGTTTCAGACTGCAGTCGGGTCATAAAAGAATTATTTACACCTAACATTACATTCGCGTTGTCAGAAGCTAAGTCTGTGATATTTTTACTGGAATATTTTTTGATTGCAAACAATTTTTAAATGCCGAATAAAAATTTTGTGCATTACAATTTTTAGCATCAATAGTTATTAATTCTAATAATTTATCAGAAATTTTGCCAAAATTGTTTACATATTTAACAACTACGCATAGGAGTTTATTCATTGAAATGTAGGTACTTTCATCAATTAGAATGCTAAAATATTTTTGTTGTAATTCGTTAGACAAATCTCGAATTTCCTTTTCAGCAATTACATTTTTAATAATATTTATAGCTTTCGTACGTCCTAAATGAATTTGCTTTAATATATTTGAATCCGGAAAACATTCTTTTAAAAGAGGAACTAGATGTTCTACAACCTAATATGCTACGTTATGATGCGCGAAAAAATTTGAAAGTTTTATTTCAGCTTCAGTAATGCTTCGTTTATGCAGATTTTCTTTAATTAAAAAAGTGCTAACATTTTGCACGTCCTGTATTTTACCAATATTCTTTCTATGTTTTGCGGTTGCTCCATGCTTTTCTAAATCTGATTTCCCGCACTTCAGCTCAACATTACATGCCTGGCACTTGCAGAGGAACTTGTCTTTAGGATGTTCCAGTAGCCAACTTCTGAAGCGAGGATCTCCAAGCCATTCCATTTTAAATTTCTGGGCGTATACATGTTGTCTAGGTGCTTCCTGTCTAATTTTTCTTTTTTTTTACAGGAGTCATGGCGCGCGAAGTAGAAGGTTGATATCTACATAATTTTGTGTAAATAAATAAAAATAAAATATTAGCTTAAACTTACAATAACTCATCGTCAGATGTTTCTGAACTCATATTGAATTAATGTGCACTAAATATTGAACTTTGATAGTAAAAAATAGCTCACGTCTTCTCTTAACTTGTGATTACGGTAAACTAAAATCATCTGTCCGTGTTTCGACGTCTATTCTAAACGATATTATGTGCTTCCCCAATTATAATCTTAAAAAAATCCCCTTAATATTTTTTTCTATCTTATAAACCCACAAACCAAATGAAGCAATTCTCTGTTTCCCCTATTCAGACTGAGGGAAAAGTTCTCCCATTATCGTCTGTTATTTTGAATAGTTGATATGATTATATTAAGAAAACTATGTAACTAGTTGAAAACAGAGCAAGTATTTCATGAAAATATTTATGTACGGGCGAATCACCACGTTCATATACATATTTTTGATAATTTTGTTTCAAACATTTAAAAAAAAAATATGATTTTTTGGTGTGCCCTCTTTTAAACAAAAGATTCACGATTTTTTCACTCCTTGTTGTACCCTATTTTACCGATTCTTTGTTTATCTATTATATAACTAGCCAGTAGATGGCATTAAATATTAAACATAAAAACAAAGAATTTAATATATATAAGAAATAAAAAAAGTAATTACTAAATTACTTCAGAATGATAATTCTTTTCTTGTCTTTTGTAATGCATTTGGATTTTTTTGAAGTTTTTCTCAAAAATTCCCTAGATAATTCCAAAAATTCCCTTTTCCCCGATTTGACAAAAAATCCCTAGAATAGGGAAAAATTCCCTAATCTGGCGTCACTGGTACACAGTGTTTCATTCAAATGTGTTGGGGAATTAGAGGAAACAAGAAATTAAGAAAGGTCATTTAGAATCTTTCAAGATCAGTTTTCAGAATCGACGTATTCGTTTTTGCACCTAAAATGTTCTGAAGGCAAATAATATAGTAAGTGGTAGTGTTCCCGTGTATAAACGCATGTAAAATGAATCCCAGAATATTAGAAGGCTAGGGGCTGCTAATATATGAAAAGGAATGTGTGTTTGTTCGTTCCGTATATGCTCCTATACCGTTCATCCGAATGCGAAGAAACTTTGGTAAATTGTTCTTTACGTGCTGACGGTGGTTTTCGTAAAATAAATGTATAACTAAAGTATAAAAAAAATTTCCATAAGTGAAAATCAATCGCTTGAAGTGTGCGTTAAATATGTTTTGACGTTGTCACGAAGCGACAGAACGAGCTGTTAACAATTTAATAAATGCGTTTTAACATTGTCACGAAGTGACAGAAAGGGATGTCAATTTAATAAATGCGTTTCAACGTTGTCATGAAGAAACAGAACGACCTGCTGAATAATTTTATACTTATAGAAAAGACTAAGCTAATTACTAGGATGAGGTGTACATTTCGAGAAACTCTGCAGTTGCCAGTTAGGTAGGGTGAAGTTCTTGAAGTATGACCAAGCAATTATGAAAAAACTCGGAGAGCAGCCAGACGCTAGAGCAGCTATAGTAGCAGCTACTAAATACTAAAATACTATGTTAGGGTTATGTCAAATTATAATGTAATTAACATTTGAAAATAAAGAGAGAGTATATTAAAATTAAGTTTAATAATTTTAGAACAATTAAAAACGTTGATACTAGTTAAAATAAAGCAGTTAAATGAAATGCAGGCAAAGCTAATGCTTATTTGGAAACAAAGGAAGAGACCCTTGAAAGATTAAAAACAACTAGCGATTGGCGTCTTTTTGTGCGAAGCGTTAAACACGTATATTTTGGGTGTTCTGAGTTATTAATTCATAAAATGAGTAATATAAGCTCTTTAACACTTGTAACACGTTTTAACACTTGAGTAAGTTTAGTAAACCTTACTTAAGTGTTAAAACGTTTACCGAAAAATAAGAAACTGCTACCTTCCCGCGATGCAGGCGCAGAAATGGCGTCTGGAAATGGTCAAAATTCAAAACAATACCCGCAGTTGTATCATACAATGTATCGGAGCTTCTATTTATTATATATGCCCTTAGTCAGTGGAGGCGGGTGTGGGTGACTAAAATAAAAGATGAAAGGTAGCGCCCTCAGTTTTTCTTACAGAAGCTCAGTCTGGAAACTGAGAAAAGAGATTGCGCGATCTTAGGCGCATGCGCATACAACTACACTTACTACACCAGAAGGCTGCACATGATACCTGTAAAGAAATTCCTAAGGGAAGTGCCAAAGGCAAATAAAATACTTCGAAACAAATAATTCGTATATTCACTAACAAAAAAAAGAATTTGAATATTATAAAAAAAAACTGAATGAAAATATTAATAAATATAATAAGTATTATATTTTTATTAAATTCATTTAAATTTAATGAAAATATATTACTTCACACTGCATAAGTACTTCGGCATCAAACTTATAAAAATGTCTACACAAAAAAAAACCACTAAAGTAAAAAACTAAGTATCGCAAAAATAAAGTCTAACATTACGGTAAATATATGATGTTGAAAGAAAAAAACACTGATGAAAATAAATAGAAAATTAATTTCAATTACAGAACAAATGATTAAATCCCGTCGTTTTTTTCTACGGTACCATAGATTCAAACTTACAAAAATTTTATAACGAAAAAGCGGTAGTAAAAATATCTTATACAATTATGCTAATGACTTAAATCTTAAAATCAAAAATTATTATTTTACAAAAAGATGTCTATCGAACACCTGCTTGTGTACCTGTGAAAAACCATGACATCTGGTGGCACAAAAAAAAAATCGTGACTGCAAACGATATATCTATAAAATTTATCGATAACTGTATATGTTTTAAAAATTTAGATTTTAAATTTTAGTAGATGAATTAATAATTTGGCATTAACAAGACTAATTAGATATCTTAGTACGTCCAAAAATGATATATAATTAATATTTAAATTATGCTCAAGAAATTAAATTTATTACAAAATATGATAGCAATATATATACCGGGTGGTCCATTTATCGTGCCCCCCCCCAAAATTTGGAAGCAGTCAGTTTTATGAAAAAAAGCTTCAAGTAAAAGTTTTACTAGAAGAAGTGTCCTATCTGATGGTTAAGCAGTCTTACACCAAGGAGAACGTATGAAGGTCATACGAAGGTCAAGTTTTTTTTTTTTAATAGAACATGGCATTATTTTTTACAAATTCTGAAAAAGGATGGAATTGCGAGTAGAAAAGTACTAAAACTCATGTGGCCTAAAATTAATATTCAGCGAAATATTCAAGAAAAACAAAATATAAATTGGAAACAATACATGAAAAACATAGTATTTTCAAAGCAATAATGTGGACGTATTACAAAATAATTAATAACAGATTTACATAACAGATAAGTCATATTAGAAATAGCGGTTGTAGGTAATTAGAAAGTAATTACCTACGTATAAGTTTGTTCTTTATAATTGGATATTAATAGGATGTATGAATTAGTTGCTTGTTGTAATAATGGGTTATTTGTCGCCCCTTAATCCGGGAATACCATCGCAAAAGCCAATTAACTTTCTATTTGTAATCCCTTGCAGCTGCATAAATATGGGTATAAGTTTGTTCTTTATAATTGGATATTAATAGGTCGTATGAATTAGTTGCTTGTTGTAATAATGGGTTATTTGTTGCCTCTTAATCTGGGAATACCATCGCAAAAGCCAATTAACTTTCTATTCGTAATCCCTTGAAGCTGCATAAATACCTCAAAAGCTAGGTAACTGACTTAATGTTACTTGTATCGTTGTGATAAAACTACCAGTGTTTGAATATCAAGAATGGATGCAGCAACACGTGCAAAAATTGATATGATTTTCATTTATGGTGAAGCGGGAAGAAATATTCGCGCAGCGTGTCGTTTGTATGCTGTAAGATACCCTGATAGACACCAGCCGAGTCGTACGACTTTTCGTCGTGTTGTACAACAATTCACTACCACAGGAAGTATTGTGAAGAAGAAAAAAATTCGAAAAAAGAGTGTTACCGATGACAATGCGCAAATTGCTGTTCTAGCAGCAGTGGCTTATTATCCACACGTCAGTACTAGAGAAATTGCCGGCCAGTCTGGAATCTCACGAACTAGTATTGGTCGAATACTGAAACACAAAAAAATTCATCCATACCACATATCGATGCATCAAGACCTTCACGGAACTGATTTTGAACATCGTGTACAATTTTGTGAATGGGCTCAGCAAAAAATTCGCGATAACAATAACTTTTTTCTCAATGTGCTATTTTCCGACGAATTCACTTTTACGAATCATGGGCAGATAAATAGGCATAATATGCATTATTGGGCAATGGAAAATCCAAAATGGTTACGACAAGTAGCAACATCCATGGAATGTCAACGTCTGGTGTGGGATAATTGGTATGAAAATAATTGGACCTTTCTTTATTACTGGCAATTTAGATGGTAATAAGTATAGCGCCTTTCTACACAATGTGTTACCGACACTACTTGAAGATGTACCCTTAGAGCGGCGAGCCACAATCTGGTACCAACATGATGCGTGTCCAGCTCATTATTCACACGCGGCTCGAGAAATATTAAACAGGGATTACAGCGATCACTGGATAGGACGCGGCCGACCTAAATCTTGGCCTGCTCGTACTCCAGATTTGACCCCTCTCGATTATTTTCTGTGGGGTTCAATGAAAGAGAAAGTGTACCGTACTGCCCCAACAACACCGGAAGATATGCAGCAAAGGATAATAAATGCATGCTCAGAAATTACGGAAGACGTGCTAATAAACGTCCATGATTCGTTTAGTCGGAGAATTCTAAAGTGTATCGAGGTTGAAGGCAACACTTTGAACATTTACTTTAATGAGTCCGAAGTTTCCGAAACAATTGTCCCGATTAAATTAAATTAGTGTAGCCCGCGGGTGATCGGATATTTTGTGTCTATTAATGTTATTCTTTTAATAAATTTTTATCATTTTTTTTGTGTTTTTCTTAAATATTTCGCTGAATCTTAATTTTAAGCCACATGAGTTTTAGTACTTTTCTACTCGCAATTACATCCTTTTTCAGAATTTGGAAAAAAATGCCATGTTCTATTTAAAAAAAAATTTACCTTCGTATGATCTTCATACGTTCTCATTGCTGTACGACTGCTTAACCATCAGATAGGACACTTCTTGTAGTAAAACTTTTACT
This sequence comes from Melolontha melolontha, assembly GCA_935421215.2. Taxonomy (NCBI): domain Eukaryota; kingdom Metazoa; phylum Arthropoda; class Insecta; order Coleoptera; family Scarabaeidae; genus Melolontha; species Melolontha melolontha. Next base: position 183,179,282 of record OW285235.1, read on the forward strand.
TGAAACTTTTTTTCATAAAACTGTGACTGCTTCCACGATAAATGGACCACCCGGTATATATATATAATATTTTCGTGACCTTGGTATGATATGGTAAACTTAATAAGTCGGCGATTAAACGTCTGGTTTATTACTTCAAAGTATATATATTTAAAACAACCCTACATGTTTCGGCTTTATATTTTTTATATCCTTGACAAAGGTATCATTGCCGAAACATGTAGGGTTGTTTTAAATATATATACTTTGAAGTAATAAACCAGACCTTTAATCGCCGACTTATTAAGTTTACCATATATATATATATATATATATATATATATATATATATATATATATATATATATATATAGTAAATTCAATCAGTCGGCGATTAAATGTCTGGTTTACTTCAAAGTATATATATTTAAAACAACCCTAAATGTTTCGGCAATGATGTCTTTATCAAGGATATAAAATATAAATGACAGAATACAAATGTCAAATAATTGAGTTGCTATGGTTTAAATTATTCAAAGATACATTCCAATTGCATAATAAAAAATCATGCCTTAGTATTCCAAAAACAGATAGCAAGGTGTGAACATATGTGTTGTTCGCTGCTAGCAGCTTGTGTCTCTTTCTGGGTATGAACTTGTGTGTTGGTTGCTGCTGGCAGCTTGCGTCTCTCTCTGGGTGTGTGGTTTTGTGTTTATGTGAGCGTGTAAGTGATGGGTTTTGTATGTTGGCGCGCTTGTGCGTGTGTTTAGTGAACGGTCACAAACTACAACGCGATCACCATTTCGATTTTGAAAACACAGATAATTGATATAGAACAACACACAATGAAAAGACAAATTAAAGGAATGATTAGTATTAAACAGGAAAAAAAATTCAATTAACAACAGAAAAAATTTAAGCAGTATATACTATAACTTAATTGTGATCTACGATCTACAATTTACCATTATAATATATTTTTTTGTTATATATCTTAAGTTATTTAAATATCAATTACATTTAAATATCATATACATTTGCTTATCATGCTGACTGTTCCGTGTTTTGATTATTGTCTGGTTGTCCAAGTAGGTTTTCGTGGTTTTCCTTCTCGTTTAAGGCGAATGACGACAACTTTGCATCTTAAGACGCTCCACGGGCGCATACATAATAATAACTCAGATCTTGCTTTTCCCTGTTTTTGTTTTGTGCTGATGTGGTCCTCTACTGGGTTGTAACCTAGCATATGCGCTACCAAACTCTAGAGGGGTCTGCCCGATGGGCGGACAGGTGCCATTCCGCCTTTCAAGCAGGAGAAAGGAACCAAGCTACGCGGCGCAAATCACGGCGCCGCGCAATGCACACACCACTAGGACCGGTCCTGGGCGGCAACCTGGCTAGGCTGCCGTTAACAGCACACACACGTTCGACGTGTGTGCAGTGCCCCCGCTTTGGCGGAATACGTTAAGATGGCACAAAGTGTGACCGTCGTCGACCGAAGTAGCCGCTAAGAGTGTTCCCTCGGTTGGCGATGAGCAACCCCGTGCAGGGTGCGCTTCGCTGGTCTGCGCCTTGCCTCGATGGGGCGGGGTCGGGCCGTCGAAGTACTGCACGGAAAAGTAAAGAAGTTGCCGGGAAAGCGTTGGCGGCCCTGCGCAACGGCTGGTTATCCGATCTCTCTAAATTTACGCGACCGGTCACTAAACACACGCACGAGCGCGCTAACATACAAAACCCTACACTTACACGCTCACACAAACATAAAACTACACACCCAGAGAGAGACGCAAGCTGCCAGCAGCAACCAACATACAAGTTCATACCCAGAAAGAGACACAAGCTGCTAGCAGCGAACAACACATATGTTCACACCTTGCTATCTGTTTTTGGAATACTAAGGCATAATTTATTATTATGCAATTGGAATGTATCTTTGAATAATTTAAACCATAGCAACTCAATTATTTGACATTTGTATTCTGTCATTTATATTTTATATCCTTGATAAAGGCATCATTGCCGAAACATGTAGGGTTGTTTTAAATATATATACTTTGAAGTAAACCAGACCTTTAATCGCCGACTGATTGAATTTACTATATCATACCAACGTCACGAAAATATTATATATATATATATATAAATTATATTGAATTTAATTGGAGTGAGAAATAGCAATTATTCAAATCTCCTCTCACATGTAATTGTCGCTAAATTTGTGCAATTGATTCTACAATCTGACAAGATTACTCCTGCCGAAGAATGTAGACGCAAACACGTCGCGACGTTAGCCATCCACCTGTGCGGATAATGAAAATTGTATGAAAAAAACCACATCCGTCCAGAAACGTGCATATATCGATATTTCACTGTCGTTACAGATCATCAGTACACGATATTCTAACATGGACATGATTTTATTTTTATACTTTCGTGTATATATATGAATTATATTGAATTTAATTGGAGTGAGAAATAGCAATTATTCAAATCTCCTCTCACATGTAATTGTCGCTAAATTTGTGCAATTGATTCTACAATCTGACAAGATTACTCCTGCCGAAGAATGTAGACGCAAACACGTCGCGACGTTAGCCATCCACCTGTGCGGATAATGAAAATTGTATGAAAAAAACCACATCCGTCCAGAAACGTGCATATATCGATATTTCACTGTCGTTACAGATCATCAGTACACGATATTCTAACATGGACATGATTTTATTTTTATACTTTCGTGTATATATATGAATTATACTGAATTTAATTGGAGTGAGAAATAGCAATTATTCAAATCTCCTCTCACATGTAATTGTCGCTAAATTTGTGCAATTGATTCTACAATCTGACAAGATTACTCCTTACATGTGAGAGGAGATTTGAATAATTGCTATTTCTCACTCCAATTAAATTCAATATAATTCATATATATACACGAAAGTATAAAAATAAAATCATGTCCATGTTAGAATATCGTGTACTGATGATCTGTAACGACAGTGAAATATCGATATATGCACGTTTCTGGACGGATGTGGTTTTTTTCATACAATTTTCATTATCCGCACAGGTGGATGGCTAACGTCGCGACGTGTTTGCGTCTACATTCTTCGGCAGGAGTAATCTTGTCAGATTGTAGAATCAATTGCACAAATTTAGCGACAATTACATGTGAGAGGAGATTTGAATAATTGCTATTTCTCACTCCAATTAAATTCAATATAATTCATATATATACACGAAAGTATAAAAATAAAATCATGTCCATGTTAGAATATCGTGTACTGATGATCTGTAACGACAGTGAAATATCGATATATGCACGTTTCTGGACGGATGTGGATTTTTTCATATATATATATATATATATATATATATATATATATATATATAGATCTCGGTTTCCGGGTTGGAACCGCGCCGAGTTAGGCGTAATTGCCAACGTTTCGTCCACTGTTTCAAGGGACATCTTCAGGGCTGTACGTAGATGTTCGTGGTTTCGCAGTAGCTTGAAGAATGCTATGACAGAGACCGGTACAACTTATATAGGGGGGACCGGGTCAGATGGTGGCCTGCTATTGGCTGGGGACAATGAGCCAATGGCATGCGTCGTATGGGCGTGGTGATTCTTAGTTGAGTGCAGTAGAGTTTGCCACGTCGGATGTAACGTATAGCCATCGTCTCTATTGAGATTGCGGGGATGTTTGTAAATTTCAATAGATTCACGGATTTTCCTAGGGAAATAATGCGATTCACGGGACAGAAGCTTGACATCTGCCCCGTGAATCGCATTATTATCGTGTAATATTACTTATATTTATTATTAACATTTCGACACTAATTTTACAAGTTGTGTCCACCAAATGTAGCTATTCAGGTGAGTGTATTTCTTGTATTAATTCTTACTTTTTCATTTACAGATAGCTGTAATAACCGAGCTGTTTGTATCATAAGAATATATATATATATATATATATATATATATATATATATATATATATATATAAGTAGACAAAGAGTCTTTGCCGTTAAAACAAGTATGTACAATAAAAATTGTTGGGGAATCCGGCAATAAAAACCTTTAGTTAGTCAATTAGAGTCCTTAGAGACTCTAGAGTCATTAGAGACTCTAATTGACTAACTAAAGGTTTTTATTGCCGGATTCCCCAACAATTTTTATTTGATATATATATATATATATATATATATATATATATATATATATATAAATTATTAACCCGTATAAAGCAAGTATGCATTTACTATTATTATATTTAAAAAAATCGCTTTACTAAAAGCTGTTCACTTCAAGGCCGTATTCTTAAAACTAAGACGGCCATGGAAAACAAATAACACATTCAAATTCTAAACTGTCAAATTGTTTAATTCAGTATTTGCTCTATAAGTCGATTACGTGTGTGTTTCCTCATGTTTTAAAATGGATTTTTCACAACAAGAACTTATCAATATGAAGGCACAGAGATTTTAATTTGAATTATTTATACTTACATAACATTTTATCTTATTCAAACATAAGAAATTAAATTATAACATATGTTGCTGAAAAACTAATGAAACAAAAAGAAACAAAACAGCGATTTTTTTATTTAAATCAAGAAATAGTAAGTAAAATTAAACAAAACTAGTACTGAGCAATGGGCATATAAATCGGAGACAGCGAACTGTATAATGACTGCAGCCTACTTCCAAGGTTACACAAAACTGCTAAATGACACCCTAGATACTCTAGTTACTCTCTAGATTTTGTTCTTGACAGACAGTAAGCCTGCGAATACAATTTTGATGCATCCTTTGAAGCATATTTTCATCAATAGATTCAAATACATGTCTTATTTTAAGCTTCATAGTTACCACTGTGGTTGGAGTAGTTTTGTATACCTGTCCTTTGACATAGCCCCATAAAAAGAAGTCTAATTTCGTCAAATCCGAAGATCTTGCAGGCCATTTCACTAGTTCTCTTCTACCGATCCATCTATTTTCAAAATTTGTGTCGAGATAATCCCTCACCTATCTGCTAAAATGTGGAGGAGATCCATCTAATTGTAACCACATTTGCCTGGTAATTTCTAATGGTAAACTATTAATCATATCTCGAAGCGGAGTAACTCAAAAATGAAATGTTCTCGAGAAAGTATGGTCCTAGGACAAAATGTACAAGAATTCCACCCCATACATTAAGATACCGCCACCTATGCTGATTGTCCAGAGGAATTATCATTTAAGGATTTTCATTATTATAATAACGAACATTGTGGCGATTAACAAACCCATTTTTATGAAATGTGGCTTCGTCTGCAAATAACACGTTAATAAAGAAATTTGGCTCTTAATAATTCTTGTTTAATGCCCAGTTACAGAATTTGCGTCTGATAATAAAATCTTGTTGGGTTAGTTTTTGTACCGGTTGTACATGGCGTGGGTGAAATTGGGGTTTTCGAGTAATTCTGTTCGCCGAAGTTCTTAATATTCCAACTTGGCGTTCTAACATACGTGCTGATGTATGAGGATTTTCAACTACAGTCTCAAATACTATGTGTTTATTTTAGAGATCTAGCATACTTAATATGGGATTTCACGAGCGCCTTGAGCAGCAATCTCCACGTGGTGGGACTTGGGAAATTAAAGATATGAGATTGTCTTCGAATTTCTCAATATTCCCATACTTATCTTTTAATTCGCGAACAACTGCTCAATAAAATTAGTAAAAAACTCAATTAAATACTGTTTTATTCAATTAAATAAATGGAAAAAAAAATATCTTTAATTGGGTGGCATAGCGACGAATGCCAGATTTTTGCTAGTTGTAAATAGTTCAGCTACATTAGTAAAGGTAAATAAAACATAAATCCATATTTAATATTATTTAAAGTATGAGTATGTAGACGTGAATCTACAAATACATGAAAACAATTACAATGACGAATTTAAATAATTAAATCCTCATTAAGTAGTCAGAACGAGTCAGAACTCATACGAGTCAGAACTAGGAATTTTTCAACGTTTCATAACACACGCACGCCTAAAGATACGACTAAAGTGTTATTAAAAACGCGAAAATTACAAGTACCGTAAAAGGTTTTCTATTAGGTTAGGGACGGCGCGTTTGTAAATGGAGATTTTTTCATGTGGCAGGCCTTTTGAGTTTTTTTATGCTTGTCTGTACTAACCATTTCATCATGAAACAATACGCGTTTCCATAATGTTCACAGATGTTTTATCAGAATCCGCGTTCAGTCGTGGCTGCCTTACGTGTATTAACTTAAATTTTTGGACATTATAATCGTCCAACTCGAAGAACGATTGAACGTCTTGTGTAAAAATTCGAATCCACATATTTACTTCATAACACTGCCGAGTCAGTGAAACGGAGCGAAGAGAATGTTGCACGTGTACGTCAGAGTGTTGAATGAAAATCGAAATTTGTCAATTCCTCATCGATCTCAAACATTGGGCATTTTCAACACCAGTTTGTGGCGAATTCGGCAAAATTAAAATAATTGATCATTTGTTGCGTCGCACACTCAATAATTGAGCTTTAGACAACTTGAAAATGATCTTAAATTTTATAGGAAAAATTTTTAGAGACGAAGCACAGTTCTGGCTTAGTGTTTTCCGAATAAACAAAACGGCCATATTTAGTCTGAAAATTAGCCGAAAGTGCATGAAGAAGTATTGCATCAACTTAAACTGATTGTCTGGTGTATTTTCACACTGGAGGAGTCGTTGAACCCTTTTGAAACTGTACTTGCAACTCCGTTGTTGTGAATAAACCTAGCTATCGCTTAATGTTGACTGAATTTTTTTGGATCGTATTGGATGCTCTTGATTTAGACAACATATGGTTTAAAGACACTTGCCACACTGCTAATCAATTCACAAACAATCACATACTGTAAGAGAAGTTTGGTGAATTGATTATTTCTAGAAATAGACCACTCAATTGTCTTCCTCGCTCATGTGTTTTAACACTCCTAAACTTCTTTCTTTAGAGTAATATTAAGTTATTAGTAAACCTGAACAAATCAAAGGGAAAATGACGTTATGTATGTTACTTGTTGTACATGCAGCAATTTAAATAAATATTTTTCTATAAAATAAAATACCTGTAAAATACTGTTTTTAAATTGAATACGTCTATTGTGTTGTGATATTTAATATTTGGACACGTAATCTGAATTAAATGATTTTATTATATTCTAGATTACGAGTCGGAATATTAAATATATGACAACGCAGAGCAGTATTTTACAGAAATTTTATTTGTAAGAAAAATATATATTGATATAAATTGTTACATGAACACAAGTTAGATACGATAATGTCGTGTCGTACATCCTTTCATTTGTCCAGGTTTAGTTATTACTTAACGTCAATAAATTTGCAACATTACATAGTTTATAAACTAACGTCGAACGTGTCATTGGTGCCATTTGACCCGATTTATGTGAAAAAGTTTCAGAAAATTGGGCATTCTAAGCCGTTTTTTAGAAATTGTTTTCTTCAATGTATTTAGCAGAATAGCATAATATTATGACGGTTTGATGATTCTAACGGTTGGCGCTTTGCAAAATAGTTTATGAAAATTATCCCCTTCGAATCGTCTCAAAAAAAGCGTAGTCATTATCTTACCCGCTGATGTAAATTCCTAGGCTTTCTTTGTGAGAGGAATACTCCCAAATTGCCGATATGCTAATGTTCTTCTTGATGGCGATTCTTGTATATCAAACATTTTCACTTGCGTAATAAATGATGAATGAAAGGGTGCATTGTGTTGATAAAACCTTGTCAAATGTGGTTGTTTACTTTTTGATTTGTGTGTTCAACTGATCCAGTAATGTCCATAATACTCTCCCTGCGCCGAGGAAATTCGGGAAGCTGGCTGCGTAAACAAAAAAAATTAACATAATAACTGATAGTTAGGTAGCTATTAAAGCTATTATGAATCTACTAGGTCTAAACTGGTGAAATTTTGCAAACAGGTCCTCAATAAACTGGCACAAGACTGTGTCGGTGATATGGGTGCCAGGGCATAAGGGAATTAAAGGCAATGAGATAGCTGACGAACTGGAAAAAGAAGGTACTAATAGGAACTTCATAGGACCAGAATCTGTACGTGGAATCGCTATGGATTTCGATAAAAGGGAGACCTGTTTATGCCTAGAAAGAGAATATAAAAAGAAATGGAGGTTAACGGAAGGTCACTCCATACTAAAACAATTTTTAGAGAGTTGGATGGATGGTTTTCACCCAAACTTAATTCGTAGTAACAAAAAATAAATTAAAATAATTATCGGCTTAATATCCGGATATTGTCCTTTAAGGAAGCATATGTGCAGCATGGGCTTGCTTAGCGAGCCCTAGTGCAGGAGATGTGAAGAACAGGAGGAAACTAGCCATCGTGTAATATGCACGTGCGAGGAACCGAAGGGACTCAGACAGAAACATTTCGGTAGAGATCTATTGGATCCTACGAGGGTACTCAAACTTCCCCTGAGGAGGATAGTGGCTTTTATCGAGGACATAAGACTAACAGAGTTGACCTGAAAGATATATTGGTGATAGTAGAAAGAGCAATGTGCTCAAGTGCCTGGACGTGCTGGTCCAACCCAAAACAGAAGAAGAAAAAGAAGACTTTCCGTAATGGTTATCTTTATCATGTTAGTGGACGAGTATTATTCCACGTGCGTTCCAAAAAAAATAGTAGTCATTATCTTGCCTAATAATTGAACTTCCCCGTAGCACTTGGATCAGCTACTATTAATTATATGGACTATTGCCATCAATAATTATGACGCAAGGAGATTTAATAAAACTTCAGATGGATTGCATTGGGAAAACTCCGAAGACTACTTTGAAATGTTTAGTTTTTGGTCGACTGTTAATAATCGAGACACCCATTCGGCTGAGAGTTTGTTCATATAAAGGTCTTCCAAATTGAGCGCCCTTTTTAAAAATAAAACACATAATTTGTATTGATTTTCAAAAACTTTTATTGGAAATTGGAGTTGTGACATTTATACACGAAAAATAATATCTGACAAATGGCCACTTCTTACTGCGTTACAGCTGTGCACTCTTTTGTTAAAATTTTCTATTACATTGACATAACTGAGGCTTCAACAATGAAACGAATAATTTCATCCTTTAGTTCAGGAATAGATTGTGGTTTGTTTTTATAGACCTGGCATTTTACGTAACCCCAAAGAAAATAGTCCAACAATGTTAGATCACATGCTCTTAGTGGCCAATTAACATCGCCATTTCTTGAAATAATTCTTTCAAGAAACTTTTGCCTTAATAAAGCAATTGTTTCATTAGCAAAATGGTGTTGCGCCGTCCTGTTGGAACCATCTATTCTCTAGATCAATAACGTTCAGTTCGGTCCACAAAAATTCAGTTAACATCTCATGATATCGAACACTATCCACTGTTCCCTTCCAAATTGAGCGCCCTTTTTAAAAATAAAACACATAATTTGTATTGATTTTCAAAAACTTTTATTGGAAATTAGAGTTGTGACATTTATACACGAAAAATAATATCTGACAAATGGCCACTTCTTACTGCGTTACAGCTGTGCACTCTTTTGTTAAAATTTTCTATTACATTGACATAACTGAGGCTTCAACAATGAAACGAATAATTTCATCCTTTAGTTCAGGAATAGATTGTGGTTTGTTTTTATAGACCTGGCATTTTACGTAACCCCAAAGAAAATAGTCCAACAATGTTAGATCACATGCTCTTAGTGGCCAATTAACATCGCCATTTCTTGAAATAATTCTTTCAAGAAACTTTTGCCTTAATAAAGCAATTGTTTCATTAGCAAAATGGTGTTGCGCCGTCCTGTTGGAACCATCTATTCTCTAGATCAATAACGTTCAGTTCGGTCCACAAAAATTCAGTTAACATCTCATGATATCGAACACTATCCACTGTTCCAGCATCACCAGCAGAATTTTGAGAGAAATGTGGTCCAATTACACCACCTGACCATAATGCACTCGTTGAAGATGTCAAGGTCTTTCATGAATCACTTATGGATTCTCCTCATCCCAAATTCGATAATTTTGTTTGTTAACAAAACCACCAATTTCTAAATATGCTTCATCAGAAAAGATATTTTTTTTTGGTGAAAAGTCATCAGGGTGTTCTTTAATCCAACTGACAAATGCACGACGTTTTGAATGGTGCAATGGCTTTAGTTCCTATGTTATTTGAACCTTATATGCCTTTAAAGCTAAATCCTTTCGTAAAATACGCCATGTTGTTAATTCACTGAGTCCAACTTGTTGCGAACGTCGACTAATGGACATTTCAGGTGCTTCAGCAACACTTTCACGAATCAAATCAATATGCTCTTGTGAACGACCACTACGATCTTTTTCTTTTATGATCTTCCACCGAACCGGTCTCTTGAAATTTTCTAATAATTCGTCGAACAGTTCTTTCAGATGGACGATCATGTAAACCATAAGATTCACGTAATTTTTTAAAAACTTTTTTCACAGAACGCTGATTTTCATAAAATAATTCAACAATTTGAAAGCTTTGTTGTCATGTAAGAAGACATTTTTATTAATGTCATACATCACACTTCGTAAATGTCAAATATTTTATTTATTTTTAAAATAAGGCGCTCAATTTAAAAAACCCATTATAAATACTCATGTGAGATGTATCTTGTTTATTCATCTGAAGTCTTTACAATGTGCACTAGTTCCTGCACTTTGATACGGACGATCATTTAGCATTGCATTGTGAGCTTTCTCAATATCATCAATTGTGGCCGATTTTAGCCTTCTAAGACGCTCACCATCTTGAATTGATGTACGATTACGTTTAAATTTTGTCCATCATTGCTTTATTGATGACTGAAGAGAATCACTAGCAAGAGTTGATTCCATTTCAGTTTTAGTTGGTGGTTTTAGCTAGCCGGATAAAAATGTACATTAATGAATGACAATTCAAAATTTTTAAAATTGAAATGAACTCTATTTGATACTATGACTGCTGCCATCTATGTGTTAGGCCCAGAACATTTCACTTTATCCCCGTGTATATTAATAATCAAAATTGAAAAATAAGGCAAAACTATTATTTATTATTATTATTATCACATTATTAAAAATAATGTGATAATAATAATAATAATAATAATAATGTAATAAATATGATGTTGAAAATCACACTTCACTTTTAAAAGTTTGGAGTTTGTCACCAATATAAAATCTGTTTTTAAGTGTTCCAATTATATTAACAGTAATCGTTTCAGATAATAGGAAATCATATCTATTCAAGCCTTTGAAGAAATAATAGAGAAGAAAACGTATTGACCGAAAAATTGACGTTCAATCTCTTGCGAAGTGATTTCTAATCACGAAATCGCAGAGAAATAAGGGCATTTTTGTTAAACGAGATGAGATTCACGGTTGAATTAAAACAAAATGAGACGTGATAATCGAACGCCATCTGTGTGGGCGGCACTGCGTGCTCCAAATAGTATCGACTCAGGCGCACGGTGGCGCACTTTAACATACGCCTAAGTTCACAAAATAGATTTCTTCTTAGAGAAAAGAAAATAGAAAGTGTATTTGTGAATCGATAAAAGCCAGAGACGTATTAGGCATTTTTATTTCGGGTAAAGAACATTAAGTAATTTGAAAGATAAAATTTTATAAAACATTTTGAAAACGCGGATTTAAATATTTATAGAATTGAATAAATTTTAATAAGGTAATATAAAGAAAAATAAAATATAAAGCTACAAAACGAAGAGAAAATAGTATGTAGTCTATTTACGAATCCAGACGAGGCACGTCAGTAATATTAGGCCCAGTAGCCTAAAGGTCACAAGTAACATACGGATACTGTTATTGCTACATGTACGAGGAATGTTTCCAAAGTTCTGGGAATTTAGCTATACTTTTTTAAATTTTGTCAATAATATTACGGTGTAGTTTTTCAATATAATCGCCATTTAATTGAATTCATTTATCCCAGCAATAAATTAAATTTTTTAACCCGTCCTCGAAGAATTTTTTCGATGTCTGCTCAATCCACCTATTTATGGCTCGTTTTACGTCAGTTACTCTCAAAACGAATACCCCGTAAAGGTTTTTTCAAATCTGGGAACAGATGAAAATCACTCGGGGCCAGATCCGGTGAATAAGGTGGATGCGGAAGCAATTTCCATCGTAAATCGTTCAAAATCCTCCTGTTGCAAAAACGGACTCTTATGCAACTTCTCAGGCTGTTTTCTGACAAGTGCCTGCCGCAGTGATCCGGATAATAAGTTCGAATAATTGTAGTACCTTTCGCCAGATAATCCATAAAAATAATCCCTAATTCGCAATCCCAGAATACAGTGAGCATTACCTTTCTAAAGGACGGAATTGCACGCGCCTTAAGTGGAGGCTCTTCTCCGGGTTTACGTCATTCTTTGGATTGATTTTTGGTCTTAGGATTGAAATAAAGAATTCACGTTTCGACAGTGCTTATTATCCGTTGCCAAAATTCACCATAACGGGCTAACAGCTCTTGAAGTTGACAGCAAGTGTCAGACCTATTGATTTTCTGTTCCGGTCCCAACAGCCTTGGCACCTAGCGGGCTGAAATCTTGCTTACGCCCAAACAATTATGTAAGATCTCATGAACTTGTCGTGTACCTATACCTAGGCGTACACTACTTTGAAAAATAATAATTTGTCTTGTCCTCTTTCAGTAGGTTTTCCACAGCAGTAATGCAAATCAAAACTTTGTTAACTTTTGTTAACTTTTAGTGTAAAGAGCCAAATTTGAGAGAATTACAATGTAAGAATTTTATTGCAGGCTTATATAAAATATGTAAAACTTGAAGAATTTACTTAGGTTTTGGAAAATTAACAGCTACTGGAAAAAAAATAGGAACGGAAAAAAACTCTAAAGATGTATAATAAATCATAATAATAATATTTATTTTACTCAATAGATTCATAAAATCCAAATACAGGGTAAAAATTAAATAATATAGAAAATTGAAAATTAATAATTAATACAGTACGGTCTCCCAAAAAAGCAAATAAACAAAATTTGAAATTATTTATACAAACTCAATATACTAATGGATGTATTAAAAAATCACTAAATTAATTAAATAAAAGCAAAAATTAAAAAAGTAGCTATGCTTTCCAGACTGGATCAGAATATAGCGCACGTATTGCTGTGAGTTTCGCTTGTTGGAAAATATAAAATAAATGATTGTGTGTGGACAATCACTCACGCATATTTTTCTTTTGACTTTGTATAATGTTTGTGTATCTCAGGGCTATCTTTTTATTCAGTCGCGGCTTTTGATGACGCAAAACGTGGGCATCTGCACGGATGCGGCTGCTTGGAACAAATTCGAACAATTTCGGTTGCACTTACTCGCTTCTCTTTATATATGAAAGCTAAAACGAAGCAGTATTATCCGTGCAGGTGCTCACGTTTTACGTCATCACGAGCCGCGACTACTTTTTATATTCTACTTAACTAGACCTAGCATCCAATGTAAGCAAAAAAATAATACAACAAGATGTAAATTGTTAAAAATTCTTTTATTGTTAAGTCAAGTAGTTGCAACTTACAATATCTCATTTCTTAAATTAAAACTTAATATCACAGAGTTTTATATACATTTATGCAGGAAAACACACGTATGTTTTTGGGGTCTTTCTTTTGGATTCGATTGAATCTCTCAAATTACCACGCTTGAGTATTTCACTGACAAAAGGGGGTGTTTGTCCTCCTAACGTTAAGCTTGGTTCTTAAAGTGTATATCTGACTTTTTCAAATATAGATACCTGGCTTCAATTGATAGTTTTTTTCTAAATTGAGTGTGCTATTCCATGTCTATTTAAGTCTAGTTCCTACAGAATAGCACGTCTATCTTTACACTGTATATAAAATTGTATTTTTCGTCTATCAATGAATATTTGATTGCAAATTTCAATAGCACAGATATCTTGAGATCACTTGTGGAAACAAGTTTCCTACTTATCTTACTCAGATATATTATATATTTGTTATTAATTAAAATCAATAATCCATATACGTCTTTAAAATAATTTATTTAAGTTTTATAGACTCCAACTATTATCGTGTGTAAAAATTTTACTTACTCGAAGCTAAATTCCGCATATATGTTATCTATTCTATTTAATTTCATTTAACCGCATAGTTCGGACGTTGTGAGCATGCGCATTCTCATGGACTTTTGCTTTTGACATTTTGCTTATTCACGTTTTCATTATCGTTAGTATTCTCAATATAATAAAATTTTCGTTCGCATTTGTTATAGCTGTTTTTATTGTTTTCAGATTATACTGCTCCTGTTGTTGATGTTAAATGGTTTTCTTATTAATTTACTCTTATTTCTAAATGCATTTGATACTAATGTCTGCATGTCCATTATGAATATTGTTAATTCAATGTGAATAAAGCTGAGAGAAATATTGCTACTAATGTGACTAATGCATAAAGAAAAACTTATTTTCTATCCTTTTTCTCTATGGTCTATGGTATTCATGCTACGTTTGATTAATTCATACATCGTTAAATTCTATTTTTATTTTCTATCAAAAGGAAATTTCACATCAATATGCAACAGTGGCGATTTGTAGAGGGCATTCGTATGCGCCTTAGGTTCATAAAAGTATCCTATTACCTAATCTTATACTTTGGTATTGTTATGCTTAGCATATAGAAAATATTTTAATCTATTTTAATCATATTTCTTCTTTGAATATCTCGTTTTAAAATATATTTAACGTAAAACATTTTTACATTTGTACAACTGTACATATTCGTACAAAGAGAAAGTTTTTCTTTTGTTATATTTCTTGACCGACGAGACCCTTAGTTTCTACCTGACTCTGTGGAATTTCTTTCTATTTTTACATTTCATTAAATTGTTTAATTCAATTATACATCTTCCTTTATATATGGTGTTTCATATCATTAGGAAGCTTATGTCACAAGGGTTATTCAAATAATAATTATGACATCGATAAAGCACATCTTCAGGTCGCGCTTCTTAATTAGAATTCAAGTTATCGACCCTCTCTTCGACAAGTCATAAAACAGACCGTTTCCTAGACCTTTTCTTTTCGATACAAAACTATCAGATATCTTCTCGTTACAACTCTCTTAAGATCCACATCTTACGCGCGGTACTGTTCAAGTGCTAGCCATGATTCCACGTGCCCCTGCATCTCACCGCAATTAAAAGGTAATTTTGTATTGTTCAATATATATTATTCTTTTAAGCGAATTCATATTAATTTAACTAATTAATTTCTTATTCCTCCGGCCGAACATCGCTCTACATATACTTGTCCGAGTATATTTTCAGACCACGTGGCCGCCACTCACAGGTAACTCTGTATTATCCGATACTGAGATTATATTATATTAATCCTAATCAATTAACCCTTAATTTACTGCTCAATTAAACGTTCGTTTCAGAGTATTTTTTGTGTTAATTTTCAGTTACTTAATTACCGCTCCTCGTGTACATATTACTTTTGTTTTAATTACTTTTAAATATAACAATTTCAAATTCTTTCTTATGTAAATATAAATACAAACTTTAAGGACAGCATGTGTTTTATTTAGTAAGTAACTTGTAGTATATATATTTCAATTAACCATCATCACGCACGTCCTGGACCTTTGAAGGAACTTCACCAACACTACTAATTATTATAATATCAAATAATTGTATTATTATTAGCACACCAAAAGCCACCGTTTGTAATAGGTGTCGTCCCCCTACTTTGTAATAGTATCAAAAAATTAATTTGTCTGACTAAAGTAGGTGAATCTACATCATACTTGACGAGTTCAATTAGAAACTTGTCGCTTGCTTCATCTGTTCTTTGGCTTAGAGAAGTGAAACCTTGCCTATTTAATAAACTGTCGTAGTCAGTGCTACGATATACTATCCAATTTATAAGACAAGTATTTATTATTTTCGGACACATTCGAGTGATAGACTACCCATTTTGATATGCGATTTAAATCCAAACGAAGTATATGACTATTTTTTCTTTAGTAGGCCAAGTTCAGTGGGCTTCAGGACTACATTTTATCGAGTCGGTTCCAAACTAATCGAATAATTACTAGACATAAATTCGCGTCAGTGTCATAAACAAAGTGTTTCAATTTGTGTAAAATTTTATAAATTTTTTCAGTAGTATGGATTATTCAGTGCAACAACGTGTATTTTCTGTGGAAATTTACATTTGGACTGGTTTAGTAGAAGAAGTTTGGTGTGCATTTCGACGGTAGTTTGGTGATAATAATAGGGGTAATGCACAAACACGCCAAACTGTTATGGCATGGGTTGATCAATGGCGTGAAAATAGTTCTGAGCAGAATATTAAAAAACCAGGACCTCGAAGAACGGTTCGTACGCTTGCAAATATTGAACGAGTGAGAGCTGCTTTTACGAGCCTACCAGATCTGCTAATCGGCAATCACTTGCTCTACGAATATTCAATAGAAGTCTTCACAGAATCCTTCATAACGATTTAAAATTTCATCCGTACAAATACGAAATATCACAGCACCTTAGCCATCGAGATAAGGAAGCGAGGTTAACATTTTGTCAAGAATTTTTAAATCGGTATCGAGAATCAACACACAATTCGTCAATGACTGATGAAGCAAATTTTCGTTTGGATGGGGTTGTTAACGAACTGAATTTTAGATATTGGGGAGTAAATCCTCGCGAATTGTTTGCAAAGAATCTCCATAGTCCAAAGGTCGTTGTTTGGTGTGGTGTAGGATCATTTGGTATCATTGGTCCTTATTTTTTTTAGGATTAAAATAACCGTTCTGTAATGGTAAATTCCGAGGGTTACATAAACGTTTCTCATCCCAGAACTGATTAGACGTAGACTACTAAATTATGCTTTGTTATTCCAACAAGATGGAGCAACAGCTCACATAGTCAGAAACTCCATGAGAATTCCGCGAGAATTTTTTCACGGCCGTATAATTTCTCGATTTGGAAATTTGCCTTGGCCGCCTAGGTCCCTTGACTTAACGGTACCAGATTTTTTTCTAAGGGAGTATTTGAGGACAAAGGTCTATGCAAGTCGTTCTAGAACAATTGAGAAACATTCGAGAAGTAATTACAGGAATAGATAGAGATTTGGTTCGCCGGGTAATGCACAATTTTGCGTTCAGAATTGAAAATTGCATTCAAGTTGACGAAGGGTTTTTAGAAGACATGCTTTCTAAAGAATGAAGAAAAGTTTAAGTTAATTTTAAATCAAAGAGAATTACTTGTACATTAGTGAATTATAAGATTTTTTTACTCTACTTAGAAGGATTTTATTCGAATTATAAAAAGGGTAGTCTAATATGAGGAGGCCTGCATATACCAAACTACAGATGCATACTCTAGCTTAGTTCTAACAGAGGAGTAGAACAAAAAGGTCGATGTGTATAAATTGCCAAATGTGCGATAAGATCGAATGAGAAAACCTAGAGACTTAGATGCGGATGAACAAGTGCTAGTAATATGTGGACTGAAAGACAAATGAGAATCAAAGAGCACGCCAAAATCTTGAAATTGTGAAACCCTAAGAATAATGTCATTGAAAACTGAATAATTAAAGGAATATTTAAGAAAATTAAATACTTGAACGTCCAGCGTAAAAATAAGTTATAAAGATAATAGAATTAATACTTTACTTACATGCTATTGCGTATACCTATACATACATATTTGCAAAATAGTCTTTTACTGTTGATTAAATTGGAACATGATTGTAGTTATTTAGGATTAGGTATTATTCTATGTTAGCCCAGTCCTTCTCGAACGTGTAATCTGACGCTGATAAAGCGATACTTACCACCAATTTTCCCCATCGCCGAAACTAACAAAACTACAGATGAAACAAGATGAAGAACACGAAGTAGAAGAAAGTACGAGAAAGGGTCGATTGGATTGAAGTAATCAAAGCGCGGTTATCCACAATAGCTGAAAACCAATCTAGTAATTTTCCGCTTCTACTTCCTCGCAGTTTTACGACCTATATCATATGTTTTATATACGTCGAACCGGTTCTTATCACCTACATCACACGGGGACATCGTAAATATTCCCACGGATATTGCAAAAATACTGTCGTCCTTCGCCCACTAGGTACGTATAAAATATATTTGTATATAAAGTCGATAAGTACTTCGAATTTTGTATCTAGAGTTATACATACCTCGTCGATTAGTTGAATGAAATATACGTGTTTAAAACTTTATATACTTGTTTCCAATGATAAAAACGAAATTTTGAATAAAAATAAAGAACGGTTGACTGGTATAATACAAAATGTAAATCTTCTGATCTACTTTAATGGTTACGTAATTTAATTTTTTGTATTATAGAACTGTTATGATTTGACATTAATGAAACTCATTGAATATTTTCGAATTAATCTCTTAATTCGCGAAGTACTCGCGGGATTAATTATACAACAGGTTAACAGCTTCATTATCTGTTAGAGGTAATTAACATATGTAGAACAGGTTTGAACAAGTATCAAAGACGTCTGAATAAATAATGAAGCTGCTAATTCCGCGGATATTTTGCGGTTTAACTCTTAAATAGGTACATGCAGTTTAAAGTTTGCAACGACTACTTTTTATTCATATAATTCACAAAAAGAATGAAATATTAAGCAACTGTGTACATTTTTTATCTTTTTTTCTTTTATCATTACATATAGGTATAATGCATTGATTTTTCTTCTTTTGGCTTTACACATAGGGATAAATGTATGGTGACAGAGTAGGCAACCAGTTATACACCAGTGACGTATTTTGACGTATTTTTCCAATTGTCAAATATTTCTGATTTTTTATTCATACTTAAATCTCAAATTAAATACATTTTATTGAACAATACATAATTTATTTCAAGACTCTGAAAGAATTGAAATAGAAGCCATAAATGATATCAAACCATCAAGAACTTTTCGAGGAAGATAAAGTAAAACGAACTAATTTTTGTGATATAATAATTTCCTTTTGAATGTTTAAATGTGTTGAATTATCCCATTGAATTATTTCTTTCGCTAATAGAAAAAGGTTGGATGTAATTTTAATAAAATAAATACTTAGTACTTATTAATATTTTTAAAATTTTTCTTTAGGCACATTATCATATTAACATTTTTCGGTTTTAGTCTTGCACACCTTTGTTCTATTATTAAACGAGCTCTCAGTTTCTGTTGAACACGCTGGAATACATAAGTATTTTCTAGCACATTATCTTAAGGGTTTCAGCTCCATTCCTGTTACTTAATAGAATATCCAAATAAAAAATGCAGTCATTATTACATCAGCTAGAAAAGAAGAAGCCCCGGTAGATTACAGTAGTATGAAAACTTTCTCTTTTAAATCCAGGGTGTAAAACAGTTGCTACTCTAGTAACTGATCCTCCTTCATATGAAAATAGCCGCAATTGAACAGATTGCAAGATGTTGCATAATGTCTTCCCTTCCTCAATCTTTAATTCCAGTAATGATGGTGGCAGATAATTTTACAGTCCAAAAGTTATTGGGATTATTAAAAAAAATAGTAACATATTTATTACCTACAAAAATTTCCCACTACTGCTTTTTAAGATAAATTTCTCCATTTTATAAAACCACTTATTCGTAAGAAACCACGAGGTGTTATTTGTTGTTATCGTGTTACTGAAATGCTCCCAATACGTGGATTAAGTTCGGTACTAGAAGTATGATGGAATGCAAGAACGTTCTATAATTTCATAAAATGGTAAAATTTATTTGTACTTTTTTTGTTATATGTTCGACCTTTTTTGATACATTAATTTTACTATCTTAGATGTATTTTAACCTTAAAGAAATACTATCTATCTTCTTTGAATTTGTTAAAAATATTTAAAATTCTTCGCACAAAGTATACGCCTGTTAGGATAATTAACTGTTTTAAATAAAATGTATTTAATTTAAGATAAAAGAAGAACCCGGCATAGGTTACTACATTTTTTACATAGATAGCAGCATGTGAAGCATACCTCTTACTTATTTGTTAGCTGTCATAAAAATTGCCATGTGTATTCGTTGGTGATATATAAATCGTCGTATCTTGCGGATTCTTGCAATAAATTTATTTCAAGAGTTGTGTGTATATGTGTAGTGCATTCAGAATTATAAGAAATTAACTTTCAATGTATTGCACCCCCTCCTGTGGCGCTAATTGGCGTAATATACGTAATCAGTAAATACATAGGTAATAAACATACTTATTAGGTCCTTAACTGTAACAATTAATACAATTCAAGTTAGTAGAGGTGTATGTATACAAGTGTCCCGTATCGTTATGTTTAAATTTTAAGAGTGTAAAGTAGACTTCATTTCAAGTAACAAAAACGCAAAACTTGTATATCCATTTTTATTTGTTTCAATGTTACAGATCTATGAATGTGATTGTCAGATCATGAAAAAAAATGTAATCCTAAAGTCAATAATAACTGATTTTATTAAAAAAAGTTCAATTAATAATATTTTCGAAATGTCCACCTCCTTGTTGAATGCAGGCTTGTGCCCGTAAGCCAACAGAAGAAGTACTTATCCGAATTTTATACTTGTTTTGTCGGATTTGCTTGGCAGCCAGGTGAATACGATCCAACAACTCTTCTCTTGTGTTCGAAACTTGCGCGCAGACTAAATTTTTCATGTACCCTCATAAATAAAAGTCAAGGGGATTAAGATCGGGTGATCTGGGTGCCCATCCAACAGGACCACCTCAACCAATCCATCTTGGATAATTGACGTTAACCCAATTTCGGACATCAATTCCGAAATGTGGTGGTGCCCCATCCATGTGAAACCACATATCTCGTCGAACATTCAGTGGCGCATCCTCTAAAAGACCTGGCAGTTCGTCAATAAGAAATTGAAGGTAATTGTCCGCATTTAACCTACTAGGAAGAACGACAGGACCAATCAACAAGTCATCGATTAGGGCCGCCGAAAATTTATTTTGAAATTTAGATTGGCGTATAGGTTTGGGATTTTCTGATGACCACCTGTGCAGGTTTCTCAGATTTGTAACACCACTTCTCGTGAACGTAGGTTCATCTGTCCAGAGGACTGTTTTGCAGAAATTAAAATGAAGCCGTGACTGTCTTAATATCCAGGTAGAATAAACTAGACGAGCATAGTGGTCTGCCTCAAGCAAACCGTGCCCCTGCGATTGTGATATGGATATAAGCCCTCACGTTTTAAAATTCGCCAAACTGTCGTTGGTGGCATTCCTAGGTGTCTAGCGATTCGACGTACACTTTACACTCTTTACTTTACTTACTTTACTTACTTTACACACTAAAATTTGAACATAACGATACGGGACAGCTTGTATAATACATATAATATTTCGTGTGTTAATAATTTATGTAGTATTTATTGCTGCATACATATTTGAACGATACAGCTTACCATTTTTCTCTTGTTTTCTCTCTTGTTTTCATTACCATGTGGCGACCTTTTAGTGACAGTGATAGTAAGCGATGTGAATAATGATGGTGATATTGGAAGACAGCAGAGAAAGCATTTATCACAAGAAGCAAAACAGATCATTTCCAATATCTGTCATATTTTGATGGAAGAAAATAACGAATGCAAACCAAGAATATTGAAGGAGCGTGGCAATTAATAAAAGTGCCTGCAGGAATAATATATAAGGCAATTAAAGGTGGTGGTGGCCCTCGCAAGCAAAGAAGTAACAAAATAATATCGAGAAAAGTTAATGATTATGACGACGATACTATTAGGGGGCAAATATACTCTATGTATAGACAAAATGTTATACTTACTCTTGAGTACTTGCATAAAAGAATTATTAAAGATATTCACTATTTAAAACTCTGGCTTACCCTAATTGTACGAAGTTTGTCTATAGTGCCAAACTTAAATCAAGATTTCTTTAATGTCAGCCACAAGGTTACATTAAAGAAATCTTGATTTAAGTTTGGCACTATAGACAAACTTCTTACAATTAGGGTAAGCCAGAGGTTGCAAAAACTTCAGTATGACTACTTAATGGCAGTTAAAGAATATAGAGAGGCAGAAACGTGATGCTGTTACCAAAGGTTGAGTAGACAGTTCAAGTATGTTTCAGATGGACGTGCCTGTTTGGAGAGGGAAGATAATTATTTTTTGTCATGCTGGGTCGGAGAAAGGATGGAATGGACCGTGTCTATTATCTGCAAAAAATGTAAAATCATCAAGTTCAACCTCATCTTTATTTGAAGAATGGTTTTGTGATTCTTTGTTATCAAATTTACTAAAAAGTAGTGCGATAGTGATGGACAAGGCTCCATATCATTCGCGTTAACAAAGTAAGGTTGCTACAAAATGTAATATTAAGAAAAGTAGTCAAGAATTTTTGGAAGCCAATGATTTATATTATGAAGATCATTATACGAAAAATCAATTATTGTGGCGAGCTAGTAAAACACCGAAATTTAGTGAAACTACCATAACATATACTAACAATGCTATGGAACACATGCGTGCTGAAAATTTGAAAAATGTCGTTAAACAGGAGAACGAATACTTAGAGATGTATAATACTGTAGCACCTTTAATTATAAATTTGCAATACGATTCAGACACAGACGCCAATTTACCAGACGACTCAACCATAGACGTTGATTAATGCAAGAAGGTTCTACCCAGTGACAATGTTCGTTTGTTAACTTAATGTTACTTTATGTTTAATACGAAACATGACTTATATACAATTATGTACCTACGTGTCTAATATATCTATATTACCACACCAATGAGAGAATTATCACCTCAGGGGGTGCAACAACAGTTGTAAACACATAAAAAGTTAGTTTCTTATAATTCTGAATGCATTTATACTTACGTATGTAGTTGGTATATTTATAAAACAGATAAGATACAATTTTTGATTGTTCATGATTTTTCGTTATATTACTGTTTTGGCAAATATACAATGTCATGACCTTTTATATATTTTTGGCTTTTCGTTTGTGTTGCCGATTTGCATCATTGCACATTTGGAGAACTGAATGTTGCAATCAACATGAACAAAAACTTTGACAAAACAGTAGCAGAGATTGCGGAAAACTTTGACAAGTGGTCAGAAAACGAAGATGGATTAGATTTTTCAGATACTGACCCAATATATACACCAGACGAATCTAATCCTATTGATTCGTCTGGTGTGATGCGATAGAAAGTACATCTTTTGGAGATGAACGTGAAGAAAACGTTGCAGAAAATGATGATCCTGTTCCAGAAAATAATGAAGTAGTCGTGAGTAACAACGACTCTAGGAAAAATAAGAATTTGTCTAAGGGGAACGTGTTATGGAGACGTCGAGGTTCGTATCTAATAGACCTACAATTACAATTCTGTGAAAATAATCAACTACCAGCCGAAGTGATATCTCTAGAGATACCATTCAGTTTTTTCAAATATTTTTTCCCGAATGAATTCATACACATAATTGCAGAAGAAACTGATCTATATGCAGCACAGCTAAACCCTAATAATAGTGCTCATTTCACAGCCAGGGTTATAAAACAGTTCATAGATATATGCTTCTATATGTCGATTGTCCATTTTTCGCAGGTGAAAGCATACTGGAGTGCAGATTTAGGATACGATCTAATGATCGTCTGTGAACAAATTCGAAAAGGTGCGGCATTATATACACTTCAATGGCAACTCGAAGCATTTAGATCTAAAAAATCCAGATCACGACCACCTACACAAACTACGGCCCTATAAAGCATCTGAACGAAAAGTTTTGCAGTATCCCTTTAGAATAGTGTCTTGAAGTTGTAGAACAAATTGTGTGCTATCAAAGTGATACACTTTATGTAGCAATATCTACCAATGAAGCGACACAAGTGGGGCTTCAAATTATTTGTTTTAGTTTGCGTTTCAGGATTTGCTTACCGTATTGAAGTATATTCTGGCCAGGAGAACACACAGAAGAGACCATCCAATGAACCAGATATTGGTGCGTCCGCTAATATTGTTGTCCGTTTAGCTTGCATCATTCCCCCAATGCAAAAGTGTAGATTGTATTACAATAATTATTACACGCCACTAGAGCTCGTGCTATATCTTGCTAAAAGGGGAGTATATTCTTTGGGGACCATCTGGCGCATTCCAGATTGTAAATTGCCTTCAGAAACTTCAGACTTCAAAAAAGGAAAAGGTGGCACGTCAGTTGAGTATGTCACCATAAATGATGGTGTTGACATATCATCTCTGGTATGGAAAGATAATAAATACGAGTACGTGACCCTCCTCTCAACATATGCTGAAAAAGCACCCACTACCCCCGAAGGACGTTTCTACAAGAAGGAAGAAGGTATGGTGGATATCAAATTCCCTAATTTTGTGCTAGAATATAGTCACCATAAGAGTGGTGCGAACCTTATGGAGAGCTTCAGAGGAAGATCTCGCATTGCTTTGAAAAGTAGAAAATGGTATATAAGAATCTTTTATCATTTGTTAGATTTAGCCATGGCCAATGCTTGCCTACTAAGGAAAACGATTGAGACTTTGAAAGGGAAATCTTGAAACAAAATGTCTCAGTCACATTTGACGTGAGGTTGCCAATTGTTTGCGTAATGCTGGAAGTCAAAATACCACCTAAAGGGGTAGACCTAGTTCCATTTTAGAACAAGAAATTCAGGCGCAGCATGTTCCTTCCAGAGATATCCTCGTAGAACAAGTTGGACATTGATTAATCTTTGTTGCAAAGAGGATTCGATGTAAATATCCAAAAATGTGGCGTCACTTTGTGTATGAACAAGAAAAAAAATTGTTTCAAATTATTGCATAATTAAATGTGAATTTATACCATTTGCATAATGTTACATTTTTACAACAACCACTAATTATTCAATTAAAAAAATTATATTTTTTTGTATTTTTACCTCATTCCTAGCATCATTCCCGAGCTGAAATTGCGAAAATGAAAAATCATGCATTTAAGGGCTAAGAGATTTGTCCGATAATATTTTCTAACTGTTCATTATTTGTCCGGACCAGGTATAAAACAGGTATGAACAGATAATGATCAAGTTAACAACCTCATCATACCTGTTTTGCATAATTCACTATGACCTTACAGCTGTAATGACGAGTCAAGTAGGAGTCATTACAGCTGGATTACATGGGATAATTACTACTATATATCTTTATTATGAACAAACTTTTATTTGCGGAATAAAATGCATTTTAATAGTATGAAGTTTAAGAACTAATATTTAATGATCGAAACTACAATTTATTAGGTAATATAAAGTACACGTGAACATTTTATTCTCGGGCAATAAATCGAGGTATTTCACATAACTTTCGTTTTCGCACATAAACTCACCATCTA
Organism: Melolontha melolontha; assembly: GCA_935421215.2. Lineage (NCBI taxonomy): Eukaryota > Metazoa > Arthropoda > Insecta > Coleoptera > Scarabaeidae > Melolontha > Melolontha melolontha. The sequence continues at coordinate 183,204,722 of OW285235.1, forward strand.
TTATAAAAATCCACACAGCAATAATAATAAAGAGAAATAAAACCTCGTGATCGTTCGGAGCGTTTATTTTCTCGCTTACGGCGATAAAAACGCCGATCTCCCCTAATTCGTTTATACAACTTTCATCAACATAAACTCATGTCATAACTTGGTGAATTGTTCCCGGCCAATAAAATATCCTTATTAACCAAAGGCTTCGGGATTAGGATACGGCAATAACCTACGCAATTTAGATTGTCGACGTTTCGGCACAATTTCATTTAGTTCCCTGGCAAAGTGACGAACAATTGAATTGTATGTAGTCGGCTTTTCAAAACGAATTTACAGAATTATTCGCTTTAGAAACGTCAAGGATCGCTGTCGAAATTTTTTCAAATAATTCATTTATTTTTAAGGATTCCAATTTTGAATTTATACTAGATATTTAACGCTCTATACAGGCTGTTCTAGAAATAAAGAGACAACATATGATAAATGGAAAGATGTAATTGTATAAAACACAAATATAAAATGTAGGTGTAGGTTTCCGCGGTCGTTCTCTAGATGTAGATCTTGGTTTCCGGGTTGGAACCGCGTCGAGTTAGGCGTAATTGCCAACGTTTCGTCCACTGTTTCAAGGGACATCTTCAGGGCAGTACGTAGATGTTCGTCGTTTCGCAGTAGCTTGAAGAATGCTATGACTTTATATGTGTCCTTCTGATTTTTTTTTGGTGGTCGAAGTTTCCTTCATTTCCACTCCAATTTCATTACCCGGGGTTGTGAATGTTTTGTGTTATTGTGTGTAGGTGTGTGTTTGTGTGTTACGTTTGTTTAGCCTATAAGGAATGCTGTGTGTTTTGCTATATTTTGTGTGTTTGTGTTGACCTCTGTTTATCTGTTAATTTTTGATTTTTTTCGCGGTTATTTGGATATTGTTATCCTCTGCGCGTTTTTTAATTTGTTTGAGTCCGTCTTTTTTAATTAGTCTCCGTTTTGGGTTTATTATTTTCCTTATTGTGGGGTTTTCGTGTTACTTTATTGTTTCTATTGTTTTTAGTGTTCGTTTGCATATTATTGTTTCCAGTTGAATTTAATTGGAGTGAGAAATAGCAATTATTCAAATCTCCTCTCACATGCAATTGTCGCTAAACTTGTTGCGTTTAATTCTACAGTTTGACAAGATTCTCCTGCCAAAGAACGTAGACGCAAACACGTCGCGACGTCAGCTATCCAACTGTACGGATAATTAACATTTGTATGAAAAAAAACACATCCGTCCAGAAACGTGCATATATCGATATTTCACTGTCGTTACAGATCATCAGTACACGATATTCTGACCTAGACATGATTTTATTATTATACTTTCGTGTATATGTACGAATTATATTGAATTTAATTGGAGTGAGAAATAGCAATTATTCAAATCTCGTTTCTGGACGGATGTGGTTTTTTTCATACAAATGTTAATTATCCGTACAGTTGGATAGCTGACGTCGCGACGTGTTTGCGTCTACGTTCTTCGGCAGGAGAATCTTGTCAAACTGTAGAATTAAACGCAACAAGTTTAGCGACAATTGCATGTGAGAGGAGATTTGAATAATTGCTATTTCTCACTCCAATTAAATTCAATATAATTCGTACATATACACGAAAGTATAATAATAAAATCATGTCTAGGTCAGAATATCGTGTACTGATGATCTGTAACGACAGTGAAATATCGATATATGCACGTTTCTGGACGGATGTGGTTTTTTTTTCATACAAATATTGTTTCCAGTGTTTCGAGTTTCGTCTCTTTATGTATCTGCGCGTTTGTCATGTATCGCGGTGTATTTATCGCGAGTCTAATAACCTTGTTTATTTTCCCTTGTACCGATTGTCTTTGCTTTTCGCTGGCTTGATGCCATATTTCTCCGGCATATGTTGCGCCCGCGAGTATTATCGTTTTTATTATTAATATTTTATTTTCCAGTGTTAGTTTGCTTTTGCCGTTTAGTATCGGGTACAGTGCGTGTGTTGTGAATCCTATTTTTCGTTTTATTTCTTTAATATGTGCCGTGTATGTAAGTTGTGAGTCCATTGTGACCCCGAGATATTTAACTTTTTCCTGCCAGTGTATTGTGTGACCTTCGAGTTTGACTTCGTCCGGCCTTTTGTGTCGTTTTCTGTGTTGGAAGTAAATTGCCGCGGTTTTTAATGGTTAATTTTAATTTTACATTTGTCGTACCAGTCCTTTAGGACGACTAGATTGTTTTGTAACTGCTTGTGTATGTAAGATGTTCGTCTGCCGCTTAGCGGTGTCGTCTGCGTATTGTGCGATATTACATTTTTCTATTGTGGGAATATCCGAAGTGTATATGTTATACAGGAGCGGTCCGAGGACGGATCCTTGTGGGACTCCTGCTGCTATGTGTTCGATTGTCGATTTTTCGTTTCCGATTGTGACATTAAATGTACGGTTCTTTAGATAATTGTCGGTTATTTTTATTAATGTGTTTGATATTTTGTGTCGTTTCATTTTGTGTATGAGGCCGGCGTGCCAAACCCGGTCGAAGGCCTTTTCAATGTCGAGAAAGATTGCGCCCGTTGATGTCGATATGTTCATTTTTTCGGTTATGTGTTCTGTCAGTCTTAGTGCCTGTTGTGTTGTTGAGTGGTTTTTCCGGAAACCGTATTGAAAATTAGGGATGATTGTTTTTGTTTTCGCTAGAGCTTACCCTTTGTGATCGTTTATTGTCCTGGCAGTATACGGGACTGATTACTCGAATAAAAGAGTTGTTTTTGGGTACGATCTGTGCCCTACGGGATCGTACAACGTTTCTGACAATAGCCCTTTTCGCTAACGAATGTCAGACACGCTGTTTGGAATAATAAAAGAAAAATGACAGTGTCGTTATGATAATGTCAGGTATGAATTTCAGTTCAAAGGGGCGGATATCCCTTATACTATTAGCATTATAACTCTTAGCTACATTAGTGCAACGCTGCTAATAGTTATTAAGTTCAAAAGGGGCGGTTATCCCTTATACTAATAGTATTATAACACTTAGCTACATTAGTGCGCGCTGCTAATAGTTATACAGTTCAAGAGGGGCGGTTATCCCTTATACTAATAGTATTATAACACTTAGCTACATTAGTGCAATGCTGCTAAGGATTATAGCAGGCGCGGCTCGTGATGACGTATTTGGGAGTGCAAGTACAATGATGCGAGTGCTTCGTGTATTCTCGTGTACTAACTGTAACGTTTTATTAGTAAACACCGATAACACACGAGGCACTCGTATCATTGTACTTGCACTCCCAAATACGTCATCACGAGCCGCGCTTGGATTATACAGTTCAACATGGGAAGGGTAGCTCTAGCTCAGTTGGAAAGGCAATTTAAAAAAAACGAACAAACTGAATTCTTCTCTCTTTGAAAACAGGGCCTTTTATACAAAAATGTGGGTGACGACAGAGTGGTGGAAGCGTGGGACGAAAATACGTAAAGACTAGATCAACGGCTCTACGACGGAGCGAAAGGTGGGGGATCAAAAATCAACACAATTACGCGCGAGCTAAAACAAAATATTACCTAAAGAAAAATTACATAATAATATACAAATAAAATATACAAAATATATACAGGGCGTTTCTGGAAGTACACAGACAATTTCGGGAAAGCGGACTGCGTGATTATCTTTTCGACTGAGGAGTAAATTTTCCAGCAGACTTAGAGGAAGCAGTAGCTATTGTAACAAGGGATCCAACTCTCAGTGTACGTCGAATCGCTAGACAACTAGGAGTGCCACGAACGACAGTTTGGCGAATTTTAAAACTTGAGGGCTTATATCCATATCACTATCGATGGGGACACGGTTTCCTTGAGGCAGACCACTATGCTCGTCTAGTTTATTATACCTGGATATTAAGACAGTCACGGCTTCATTTTAATTTCTGCAGAACAGTCCTCTGAACAGATGAATCTACTTTCACGAGAAGTGGTGTTACAAATCTGAGAAACCTGCACAGGTGGCCATCAGAAAATACCAAAGCTATACGCCCATCTAAATTTCAACATGAATTTTCTATTAACGTTTGGGCGGCCCTAATCGATGACTTGTTGATTGGTTCTGTCGTTCTTCCTGGGAGGTTAAATGCGGACAATTACCCTCAATTTCTTATTGATGAACTGCCAGGTCTTTTAGAGGATGTCCCATTGAATGTTCGACGAGACATGTGGTTTCACATGGATGGGGCACCACCACATTTCGGAATTGCTGTCCGAAATTGGGTTTACGTCAATTATCCAAGATGGATTGGTCGATGTGGTCCTCTTGCATGGCCACTCAGATCACCCGATTTTAATCCCCTTGACTTTTATTTATGAAAAAACATGAAAAATTTAGTCTACGCACAAGTTTCGAACACAAGAGAAGAGTTTTTGGATCGTATTCACCTGGCTGTCGAGCAAATCCGACAAAACAAGTATGAAATTCGGTTAAGTACTTCTTCTGTTGGCTTACAGTGACAAGCCTGAATTCAATAAGGAGGTGGACATTTCGAAAATATTGTTAATTGAACTTTTTTAAATAAAATCAGTTATTATTGACTTTAGGATTACATTTCTTTTCATGATCTGACAATCACATTCATAGATTTGTAACTTTGAAACAAATAAAAATGGATATACAAGTTTTGCGTTTTTGTTACTTGAAATGAAGTCTACTTTACACTCCTACAATTTTAACATAACGATACGGGACACTTGTATATTTTTGTAAAGCTAACGTTTGCATTCCATTGGTGATTATGTAACGGAGTTTCTATTTCGGCAATTAGGATTATATTTTTTCCTAGGTCAAATACGTATTATAATAGTCGCGATAGGCATAATTTTTGCGTAGAGTTGTAAAAGGCTTGAAAGCTTTTTTTAGTTGTTGAAAATTACTTATTTTTGTAGAGTAGGAGTAGGAACTACTCCTACTCTACTCTACTCCTTGAAAATGAAATGTGCGTATTCAGGGCACATTAAATTTGTAACGGGTTGAATTTTATTACTCAGATGTACCATTTCACGAAGATGTTTATCGTATGTTACATATAAGCGTATTTATTATTCGTCGAGAATATATAAAATTCTAAAGTGCAAATTTCATATAAAGGATACTTGATTTTTACTTTTGAGACGTTATTTCCGCGCATGATATTGTAAATTGAACTTCAGACGACTGGCGAATAGAATTATTGGGATGAAATCCTTCGTTACCGGATATTAAGTTTTTCTAGGCTACCGGTTCAAATCGGCCAATATTACAATTCAATGTTTGGTTATTAAACCGTTTTTAAATTGAAAATCTAATATTCGCGAAGGATATGATTCTCTGACGGACGAAAAATATATATGTATGTGTGTGTGTATATATGTATACCTGTTAAATGATCTAAGTAAACACATAGTGAACCCTTAAGAGAATAATTTCCCCATGCCTTGAGACAGTTTTACACAGCTATATTATATTATATAAGATAGATAAGATTCAATTTAAATTTAATAGCATCGCTACGTTTGCTTTAATAGGTCTAGTACAATGTTTTGCAATTAATGTTAAAATGACGCTGGATGGTTTTTGGTTGTTTCTATTGTTTGTTCATTCCCCTACGTTGTAGCGCCGAATTGTTAAAAAGGGCACTACTTGAAGTAATTGTATTTGTGAAAATGAATTCGTTTCGTGGGGAATGGTCCTGAATAGCTGTAGCGTCATAGCAATGAAGTGAAAATGATTAACTAATTTATGAAAACCAGGATATCTAGAAAGCTGAAATCAAATCTTAAATAAAAGAATTTAAAACTTTATATAGAGTAAAAATAAATATTAAAATGAAGAATATGTATTCAGGTAACAAATAATTATTTTTTTAATAATATAAAATATTATTAAAAATCAGGCGTGAACAACACAATACAAGTTCATATATGTGTAAAGTCATCTCTCCAGAGACGTAGTTACGTATTTCATCTTTCTACATCATCGGTACGGCCTTGCTGGAGAGATGCATCTACAAACATAACAACTTTGCTATCTCATGGAACTGATTAAGACAGAGCGTAGAACATTCGGCGCAGCCCATTGACAAAACGCCGAAGTAACTAAACACTGTCTCAATATTCGTTTCTAAGTAAAGTGTTTCCATAGACGGTAACAACCAAGGATTGTATAAGAACATAGGATTGCTCGATCCCGCAATATTTTCGCCGCGTAGTGGGCAGCCATGACGTCACAAACGGACCAGGTTGAACGCGTTCACTACTGTAAAGCACCTTATAAAATGTGTTTAGCTACTACAACAATTAATTATCGAGTTATATTTCATTTGATAATAACATATCCGTCAGTGTACTGTTATAAATATAATACACGTTTTTATTGCCATAAGGTTATACTTTGGTTTATAATTTAAAAAAAAAACTTTTGCAACTTCAAATAAATACATTTACTAGGTACATAAACATAAATAAAGAAAGCCGATGAGCATGTATTCTCTATACAAAGCAAAAAATATATATTTTTCAATTAAAAGAGTCAGTATATAGCAATGTTTTATTACACAGTAATTAAATAAAAACGAATCAAGTAGTGGTTTTTCGCATTTTTTTAGCTAGTGTTCGTTGAGTGTCTGACGGTGTACTAGTAGAAAGCTTACGTTTACTCGATTTTTTAGCATTGTCAAGGGTTCTTTTTGTATTTAAATAATTCATACGGATAACAGTTCTTAATTAACAAAATAATTTTATAATAACAAAGCACAAATTTTCTCGCTTTTTAAATTTTAAAGTTAGTCTTTTAACCACCAGTGTTTCTTTCCGCAGTTTATTATCGCCATGATATATCTCAAAATATTTGTTCCACTATTTAATGGTACTTAAGAAATCTGTTGAGGGCTTAATAAGACCACCAAAAGAGAGCTGTTGTACCCATGAGGGTAAATTGTAGGCGTGATCGGCTTTAATTTTATAAGTATAATCGCCGAGTTGGGGAGATGGGGATTTAAATTTCTTCGCTATAAAACCAGCAATGTACTCAAATGCATCGTCCGTTGTTTCTGGTGATTTTGCATCAGATATTTCTGAAATCCCTGATGATGAAAACAGCTTCCATTGCTACTTTGAGTTGCATTGCTGTCAAACTTCTCTTCCGGTAATTCAAGTGAAACTTTCGCTTGTTCCAAAACTGTGGCCACTATATATTCTTCAGGAACAGCTTCTTGTGTGTTCACCTTTAAAAACAGTATATCTATGTAGATAGGTACCTATATAATACTAGGAATATGTAAAGAATTAATAAACACATTTTATGTACCTGTGCTTCTAAAATACCAGGATTCTTCCCAAGAATAATCATTCTTATTCTTTTGATGGCTTCCAATGGAGATGGATGTTCATTCGGCCCTCGACATCTAAGCTGGAAGAAAAAATTCTCCAAACAATCCTGATTAAGTTTATGAGTACATATATAATGTACATCTTCAAATTCGGTCTCATATCTCGTAAAAGTAGTTTCAACGATTCTATAGAAATTATTATTCCTTTCTGAAAAATTTGCAAAGTGTTTTTGCCTTCAGCTCTCATGTCAAATATTAAATCTCTAACTTTATTTAAGTGTTGTTCTTGGTCCTGTAAATAAATTCCAAAAGGGGCTTTCATAGGGTTAGGGCCAGGAGATCTATTCACATGGCTATTAAAAATATCAAACCAAGAATAAATATTGTCTATGAACATTCCGACATCTTCAGCAAGTTTTTTATCAGGGCCTGGTTTGTATCGTAATAATGCCTGGGCGGTCTTATGTGATAACAATTCAACCGCTAGTCTTACATTTTGTCTTTTACTCTTTTCAACTGTAATATGCTTTTCAGAAATTTTATAACAGGAATTTACTTCTACATTTGTTAATTCTATCAAACTTTCTAAAGGTTCTTTTCTTATCTCTTTCTTTCCAGCACTTCTCAATATAAATCCTGTGTCCAAAAACCAATTACGGAGAAGTTTCAGTAAATGGGGAGCATCTGCGAAAACATAAATATTTTTCTTGGTTTGCGGATGCTCGAAATAGGTCTTATTTATGTCAACGGACAACGCTTTCCAGAGACCAACATTACTGCTTCCGCAATCACTTACAATTGCAACACAGTTATATGATATTTTATGCAATTGGGTGATCAGATCCACTAACACATCCTTTGTCATCTTTTTGTCAAACTCTAGATAGATAGGCTGTTTCCAAGTAGAAAATAAGCTTCTAACCATACAGACTTGCATTAAATTGTAAGGACCTAGCACCTGATCTTCACCAACACAATACTCTAAGTGGTTTTAACTTTGACTTCATCAAAAGAATTGACTAGAGTTTTCTCTCTTGCAGACATATTTTCTCCTGCTACCTTTAGAAAAGTTAGTACATCTTCTAAAACTCCCGACGTTATTCTGATTTTTGATGCCCACTTTCTCAAAGATGACAACGCTGGCAACGGAAAATTAAGTTTAGTTCGCAAAAATATATAGCATTTCTTGCTGAGGTAACAAATAGTAAAAGCAACTGCAATCTCTTCAGTAGTCCAATTAACGCGTTTCTCTTTGTTTAGAAGAATAGAAATTTGATTTTCTGTTAAGAGTTTTCTCAGTATTTTTACCGTTTCCTGTTTTTGTGCAGGTTTATCTTGCTTGTTCTTTCTTCTATAGTATAAAAGTTGTTTTCTCTGCAAATTCAATTTGCGTTTCATAATTTCCATCTCTGTAGATAATTTAGTGTGACTTTCATGAAGCTCCGCATATTGTTTAGATAATATATTTTCTGCTGGGACAGTTAAAGGCTTATCGGTTTTAAATTCTGCTGTTGAAGACGCTGTTGACAGCTCACTTGCCGCTAAACATGAAGCTATCGATTGTTCGGCAATCAATCTATTTACTTCTTCTTTCCTTTCATTTTCCTTTTTTCTTTTTAAATATGCTTCCCCTCTTGTCGCAACTTTCTTTATATCTTTGGACATTTGTGGAAGATTTACACTAGGTACAGCAGTGTATTTAAGCTGTTTTGGTACAGGTAACCCTAGCAATAATTACTATGTATTAGAATAATTTATCTCATAACGTATAAATACATATATTACCTAATAATTCGTTCAGCATATCACGTTCATAATCGTTTGCATTAAAGTGGATTGAGCAAATTTGGCTAGTATTTGGATTCCACTTATCTGCTCGTTTGCAGCGCCTTATCCATTCTTTACGGACAGTATCGGATACGAAGTTTGTCGCCTTTGGAAAGTTGTGATAAACGATTTCTCTATTGGTAATTTTCGTAGAAATACGACTGTTATTACAGCCAACTACCGCACAACGACGTCCCTGCATTTCAGTCGCTAATTTACAAAGGGTAACGGCGAAAACTAAATTAAAACACTTTACTTTAACTCAAGCAACCCAAGACCTCAACTATTTATCGGTGCGACTGGTCCGTTTGTGACGTCACAGGAGGCGGTGTCACGGCTCGATGCGAACAACACTGCCGGTATAGGGATCTGGCTATCCTATGTTCTTATACAATCCTTGGGTAACAACCATATCTATAGAAACTGTATTAACGTGTCTTCACTCTTTGTCGGACGAACCGAATGCGTATATAACAAGATAATTTGAAACATACTTGAGTGACCAATTTTATATAAAGCAAAAAGTCTTTTTAATAAAATAAAATATAAAAAATTGGGTGTGAAGAACATAATACATGTTGATATATTTGTAAGGGCATCTCTCTGTATCTATGTCTCTGGAGAGATGCCTGGTGAAGTTGTTATGTTTGTAGATGCATTTCTCTGCAGGGGTGTATCGATGAATCGGTAGAAAGGTGAAGTACGTATACACGTCTCTGGAGAGATGCGTTCACAAATATATATATGAACCCGTATTGTGTTCTTCGCATCCGATTTTTAATAATATTTTGTATTATTAAAAAGAGTTTTTGTTTAATACAAAATTGGCGAGGTTTTACCCACTCAAGTATGTTTCAAATTATTTTGAAATAATTAATTTACTGACTGAAAGAAAGTTATAAAGTTGAACAAGTAATTAAACAATACAGGGAAGAGACAACGTATGAACTATGGAAAGATGTAATAATACAAAATATAAATCCAAAATATTGTCAGTCAATTAGGACGCGAACCCTAAAATTAAAAACCCCCTGAAAATTGTATTATGTGCCGCTTATGAATTGAAATTATTCAAAATGCTTATAAATAATAAATACCTCTGTTGGAGTTACATACACACATACACCACAGCGTATATTTATATACGAAACAGCTGTCGATGTTATAATAACTATAACATCGTTGTATGCTAAGGTCAATAAAAAACTCAATATATTCAGAATGTCTATAAAAACAGCTATTGAATTTACACGCAAATACAAGCTGCAATGTTTATGTTTATTAAAACTCTAGAATATAACATTGTGTAGACAGATTTGTATGTTAAGGGTTTGATAATCTTGTCCCGATACCCTTATATGGTAGAAGGGAATTTAGATTAGATTATATATATATTATAATGGGATAAACCTCCATTATATTGATGAGCTATTTCTAATATTATGTCTATGCGATTTTTAAATTTTAACATATGCAAGAGATATTTGATTTATTTGAATTTGAAATTGTTATAATGGATATTTTATTTATTGGATGTTATTTTTAATAATTTAGTTTTGTAAATATAGATTAGAGTTGAATCTTGGTAAATATTTTTAGTTAATTATATTTTTAAAGTTGAATAATCGTGAAAATTATATTTAGTCAATTTATATAAATTATTGTAAAATTTAACATATGCAAGTGAGTAACTTTAATATTCGTAATTAACTATATGAATGTCATTTTCAAATTTGAATTTAAAAAAAGAAAAGGTATTTAGATTTACTGTATATAAAACTGGCATTTTAAAAAAAAACTATCTGACTTGGATAAATATGAAAGTATATAAGATAACCATGGCAATTAAAAAAAAAAGAAAGGAGAATTTTTTTGACCTGCGAAAAAGATACACAGAAATTGAGAAGGTGAATTTTAAAAATAGCAATTTCATAATTTTAAATACCTGGAGAGGGACCCAGAAGGCTGGATCACCATTAATTTAAATATCTGAACATATTTTGATACATATGGTGTATTTTGAAAAATAATATCCTGGCTACGGAAGAATTATTGTTAAATGGTCTAGTACGAAAAAGTTGGAAACATATTAGCTGTTCGATCAGGTTAATCCTTTTATAACGTTAAGGATTGGTTGCTTTCAAATTACTACTAGATTCGTCAATAGCTAGGATACTAATTGGAAATTTTCTTCGAAGTAGAAGCAGTATTGCAGTTGATCCGAGTGTATCTAAATTTCTCCAAGTATTGTTACGATAAATCAAATTGTGTAAGTGATAAACTAAAAATATTTAAAACCAAGAAATCATCATTTAAGTGTTCAATAATATCGATTTACCAGTTTTATTTAATATAGTGATTTATTCTTAATTCTTAGATTCGAAGTTCTTGCATAGGTTTTATTTCTCTTCATAAATTTTGTTATATCTGAAATATAGACAATAAAATTTGTTTTTTATAATATTAGAAATAGCCACAATTGTAAATAACTATATCAGACCTAATTTCATATAGAAAATAAATAGTTTATGTTATTTAAAAAGATTCTTTTTACTTTTCAAAATTGACAATATTATAGAGAAACCCTCAGAAAGAAAATAATCTCTATCTCCTCGACTAAGTTAGTTTCGGAAGACATTTTTCTTGATCTGCTTATTGACCGTATTATATATATTATATATATATATAAATTTATATATATATATATATATATATATATATAATAACTTCGTGACCTTGGTATGATATGGTAAACCTAATCAGTAGGCGATTAAAGGTCTGTATATTACCCCAAAATATATGTATTTAAAAAACTCTACATGTTTCGGCTATATACGCCTTTTTCAAGAGAATACAAAATATGAATGACAGGATATAAATGTCAAGTAATTAAGTTGCTATGGTTTAAATTATTCAAAGATACATTCTAGTAATAATAATAAATCATGCCTTAGTATTCCAAAAAATAGATAACAAGGTGTGAAAATATGTGTAGTTCGCTGCTAGCAATTTGTGTCTCCTTCTGGGTATGAACTTGTGTGTTGGTTGCTGCTGGCAGCTTGCGTCTTTCTATGGGTGTGTGGTTTTGTGTGAGAGCGTAAGTGTAGGGTTTTGTATGTCGGTGCGTTCGTGCGTGTGTTTAGTGATCGGTCGCATGAATTTAGAGAGGTCGGATAACCAGCCGTTGCGTAGGGCCGCCAACCCTTTCCCGACAACTTCTTTACAATTCCGTGCAGTACTTCGACGGTCTGACCCCCGCCCCAACGAGGCAAGGCGCAGACAGGCGAAGCGCACCCTGTACGGGGTTGCTCATCGCAACTAAGGGAACACTCTTAGTGGCTACCTCGGTCGACGATGGTCACACTTATGCCATCTTAACGTTTTCCGCCGAAGCGGGGGCATAGCACACACGTCGAACGTGTGTGTGCTGTTAACGGCAGCCTAGCCAGGTTGTCGCCCAGGACCGGTCCTAGTGGTGTGTGCATTGCGCGGCGACGAGATAGCGCCGCGTAGCATGGTTCCTCACTCTTGCTGGAAAGGCGGAATGGCACCTGACTGCCCAACGGGCAGACCCCCCTATGCGCTACAAAACTCTAGGGGGGTCTGCCCGTTGGGCAGTCAGGTGCCATTCCGCCTTTCCAGCAAGAGTGAGGAACCATGCTACGCGGCGCTATCTCGTCGCCGCGCAATGCACACACCACTAGGACCGGTCCTGGGCGACAACCTGGCTAGGCTGCCGTTAACAGCACACACACGTTCGACGTGTGTGCTATGCCCCCGCTTCGGCGGAAAACGTTAAGATGGCATAAGTGTGACCATCGTCGACCGAGGTAGCCACTAAGAGTGTTCCCTTAGTTGCGATGAGCAACCCCGTACAGGGTGCGCTTCGCCTGTCTGCGCCTTGCCTCGTTGGGGCGGGGGTCAGACCGTCGAAGTACTGCACGGAATTGTAAAGAAGTTGTCGGGAAAGGGTTGGCGGCCCTACGCAACGGCTGGTTATCCGACCTCTCTAAATTCATGCGACCGATCACTAAACACACGCACGAACGCACCGACATACAAAACCCTACACTTACGCTCTCACACAAAACCACACACCCATAGAAAGACGCAAGCTGCCAGCAGCAACCAACACACAAGTTCATACCCAGAAGGAGACACAAATTGCTAGCAGCGAACTACACATATTTTCACACCTTGTTATCTATTTTTTGGAATACTAAGGCATGATTTATTATTATTACTAGAATGTATCTTTGAATAATTTAAACCATAGCAACTTAATTACTTGACATTTATATCCTGTCATTCATATTTTGTATTCTCTTGAAAAAGGCGTATATAGCCGAAACATGTAGAGTTTTTTAAATACATATATTTTGGGGTAATATACAGACCTTTAATCGCCTACTGATTAGGTTTACCATATATATATATATATATATATATATAGTAAACCTAATCAGTAGGCGATTAAAGGTCTGTATATTACTTCAAAATATATGTATTTAAAAAAACTCTACATGTTTCGGCAGTTCGCCTTTATCAAGAGAATACAAAATATAAATGACAGGATATAAATATATATATATATATATATATATATATATATATATATATATAAGATCTTGGTGACCTTGGTATGATAAGGTAAACTTAATAAGTCGGCGATTAAAGGTCTGGTTCATTACTTCAAAGTATATATATTTAAAACAACTCTACATGTTTCGGTAATGATGCCTTTGTCAAGAGAATACAAAATATAAATGACATAATATAAATGTCAAATAATTAAGTTGCTATGGTTTAAATTATTCAAAGATACATTCCAATAATAATAAAAAATCATGCCTTAGTATTCCAAAAAATAGATAGCAAGGTGTGAACATATGTGTTGTTCGCTGCCAGAAGCTTGTGTCTCTTTCTGGGTATGAACCTGTGTGTTGGTTGCTGCTGGCAGCTTGCGTCTCTCTCTGGGTGTGTGATTTTGTATTTGTGTGACCGCGTAAGTGTAGGGTTTTGTATGTTAGTGCGCTCGTGCGTGTGTTTAGTGACCGGTCACTAAACACACGCACGAGCATTCATTGGTTTTCGAGTGATGACGTTATCAACACTTTCTTTAAATGGCAACCATATTATTTTTTTCTCGTTTTTGGTAGATCTTTATATCCACCAAATAGTGATATAAAACAATTGGTATGTTGCATCACAATTTTTTTGAAAAAATTATATAAATTTAGAAAAAAATACGAAAATTTTATTTTTGTACAAAATTAAAATTAAATTTAAAAAAATACATCTGAACTTAAATTTATTGTAACAGTTAACGTAAATTTTCAAAATGGACCCCACCAACCAACTGACACTGTCCCAGCCGAGTGTAAATGCTTTGCGATCAGTAGTAATCTGCGATATTCGCTCCAGGTCAAAAGAAATACGTCTTCCCAATCGGCCAATTACTTATTAAAAAATCTTATTTAACATTAAATAGTTTCACAAAAAAGGGCCAAAGAAGTTTAATTTATTTAAAAAATTGACATGATGTGGCAGACCATTTCTTAATTAAAATTATCGCCCAAAAATTGAAGATTTCAAAAACTAATTAAGCTTACAAAATTTGCTGAAATATGTAAGTAAGTTTTTTTCACACTTCTGTCTTGTGTGAGGACTTAAATATTCTTCTTGAACAAACCGGATCGTCAAAAGCACATGTACTCATGTTACTATGCAAAAAATTTACAAAACAAAAACACGCACTTTTTTGCAAGATATTTCTTTATGACATACTTGCTTCTTTTTATACAATTTATGTACAAAAATTTTAGTTTGAAATTGTTTATATGGCGACAACATTGTTGAATTATTTACTTCTATTTTTGACGTTAAATTTTTGAGATATTGCGTAAAAATTGTTCATTTTCGCTAATATAAAAAATGGCACATTTATCTGAGGGAGAAAGAATCGAAATTTTAATTATGGTTGGGTATGGGGACAGACAAAGAACGCATGCAGAAGCATGCGATTTGTTTAACCATGAACACCCTGATAGACCTCCAATTACAGGTCTACGGTGACAAAACTAGTTGGAAGGTTTACCGAAACTGGATCCGTAAAAGATCGACCACGGCAAGGTAGACCTCAAGTAGGAGAAGATGTGAAATTAAATGTGCTTCTAGAAGCAGAAGAAAGGCATCATGTTTCCACCAGACAACTTGCGTTAGCCAATCAGGTGGCTCACTCATTTGTCGTCAACTAATTTAAAAAAGAACCCTATCATCCTTACAAAGTTCAACTTGTAGAGGAATTACATGAGGATGACGAAGATCGTCGACTGCAGTTCTGTGAAGACGTAATGTTACGTTGTGACCAAAATCCAAATTTCTTGGAAAACATCGTCTTCTCAGATGAAGCTACGTTCTGCCTAAATGGATCTGTTCACCGCCATAATTGCAGATATTGGTCGCAGAACAATCCGCATTGGACTCAAGCGTGTCATACTCAGCGCAGAGGAAAAGTTAACGTATGGGTTTGGTTGGAATGATTGGACGACGCATTTTAGGACCATATTTTTTTGAAGGAAATTTGACTGCTGTGCAATATTTAGAATTTTTAAGATTTGAACTGGTTCCAGCGCTCGCTGTTATTTTCCCAAATCACGAGGATGGTGATGTACCCCATCCAAATATTTGGTTTCAACAAGATGGGGCGCCTCCCCATTATGGTGTAGAGGTTCGCCACTATCTTGACGAAATATTTCCCAATAAATGGATTGGACGGAGAGGCGCCATAGAATGGCCACCTCGTTCTCCTGACCTGACTTCGTTAGACTTTTTTTTGTGGGGTTATTTGAAATCGAAAGTGTATTTTAACAAACCGAACAATTTAGAAGATTTAAAAGAACGAATTCGCGTAGAACTTACACAAATATCCCCAGACATAATTGAGGCGAGTATACGAAGTGTTTACACTCGGCTGGGACAGTGTCAGTTGGTTGGTGAGGTCCATTTTGAAAATTTATGTTAACTGTTACAATAAATTTAAGTTCAGATGTATTTTTTTAAATTTAATTTTAATTTTGTACAAAAATAAAATTTTCGCATTTTTTTCTAAATTTATACCATTTTTTCAAAAAAATTGTGATGCAACATGCCAATTGTTTTATATCACCATTTGGTGGATATAAAGATCTACCAAAAACGAGAAAAAAATAATATGGTTGCCATTTAAAGAAAGTGTTGATAACGTCATCACTCGAAAACCAATGATGTCATAGAAAAAAATTGTATGTCAAAAGATGGCGTTTTAAAAAAGAAAATTTACTTATCCGAGCGTTTTTCCTAAAAATGTAAAATAATGCGGTTATAAGCTTGGTTCCAAACTTTATGACCACACTATATATATATATATATATATATACAGAGAATTTCATGTAACTTGCAATATATGAATGTAGTAACCATGGATTCGATAATACTATGCACTTGCACTGTCCCACATAAAATGCAATATGTAATAGTTATGATCGATATGATATCTTTCATGGTTGTTTTGTCAAATTATTGACAGTAAAGCCTATTTAATTCAATGTAGTGTTTTAGGATCAAAACTACATTTCCGATAAATATCGTTTATTGAATTGAATCCCGAAAGATACCATGTCACTAACTGAGTTCTCTCTTCCTTTGTGTATATCATTTAAGATTGATACTAAGCTAATATCGAAATAGAAATACTGCTACTTTTGACTTAACTAATGTCAAATTATATTGATATGTTGCATTTTACGTGGGACAATGTAAGAATGTATTACCTAGTTTCTATGGAAATAAAAAACCTATACATGTTTGTATATTGCATCTTAAGTGAAATTCTCTGTGTATATATATGCGCTAGGACGAGCCGCCGGTGATACTCGAATGAACCTCTCTACTCATAATCTAGAACTATATATTAATGTAGGACAAATCACTAAAGGAAAATTAATTCTTATAAAAACACATTGTTTCTATCAGTAAACAATCGACCGACCAAATATGTTATTTCTTTTTCGTCGTTCAGTATTTTATCCTGCTTAAATATATACTTATTATATTCATTTAACGTTCAAAACAATAACATAACAAAAAAATAGCAATAAATGTGATCCTTCGTAAAGATATATCTTTGATATTCTTCGCTTAGATTTATGTTGGCTTCTTACTGTCTTCTGAATCTACTACTTTTTCTTCTGTTTCGAAAAATCCATTCCATTCCATCTATTCTTCACATGCTACCGTAGCATCTTCTCTCCTCGACAATTTCGGATATGCTAGCGTTGCTTCTCAAAGACTTTTTAATATTTTTCATTTTTTATTTTATCTCTCCTTGTACGACACATTCAACCAGCAATACATTTTCTTAACTTACATTCAAAATGTCTGTTTTTTAGAATTATTACTCAGAATTATTACTTATATACGCGAGGCGTTTGTACGGTAGTTTCGTAATATTTTATTTTAATATCTATTTAGATATTGCCGTTTCACGCATTACAACTGCTGCACCTGCATGTTATCAAACTGAATTCCAAGTGCGCATAATATTTGATTGCGGCTTTGGTGAATCAAATAGTAATGTAACCAGTTGCTGTATTAGAATAATACGTTCTTTATCAAATAAATTTTAAATAAATTACGAACTTAGAAATTACGATCTATGACAAATAACTGCTCGATTGCCAAGATACGTGTTGAAACTTTATTACAATAATTAATAACACAACGTCTAAATTTCAAAAAAGATATAATGTAGACATTACATATTGCTGTGATATTTCACCTTGATATAAATTAAGTAAATTAAATGTAACGTAAATAAGAATAAAACGTAGTCAAAACGGGTTGCGTTTTGAGTGCACCTGTATATTACATAAGGCAATATTGTATTCTATGCACAATGTCAAAAGATTCTAGGTTACGATTTAATATTTATAATTTAATTGAAGTAAAACTCATGCTAACGTACAATGTTTTTCTAGAAAGGAATATTAAAAATCATTTTGCAATTTTAAATCCAGTATTTGTCATGTAATTTGATGGAATGTTATGTAAAAATCCAATGTTTTCAAGCTATGATATTCTAAAATATTTGTCTTACTGGGTTCTTTTAAATAAAATTAACGGTAATTTAAGCACACACTATATTAACAATAACACCAACATACACTAAATAGCACTTAAAGATATTACTGATAACAAGTATATAGCGTAAGTTTTTTATATCACTGAACATAACACATGCATAGATCTATGTTCAGTTTTAAAATAAACGTTTCAATGCATGGGAACGTTATGCAACCAACAATGCGAGTGTCATCACTTGTAATAAGCCATTTTAGTTGTCAGTGTCAACAAAGTGTGAACATAATTTATTTAACATTTAACTTACACAAACAATATTAAAATAAATTTAATGGTAAATTGAAAAAAAAATTGTTTTTATTTATAATTCTTTAACTTTTTCATAAATGTTCGAAATATCCACCTTCACATTCCATATCATATGCGAGTCGATTATGAAATTCCTGCACAGAGTGTGTTAAAAAATCCGGTTTTGTTCGTAATTCGTCGATAAACCTTCCTATCCATTGATCAGGAAGATTTGAATTTAGAAAATTTGTAATTGCTGCAGTTGAAGAATTGGGGCTCAATCTATTTGAAACCAGGAACCTTCAATTGCTAAATTTGTAAATCGAGGAATAAGACGTGTTCGAAGAAAAAGACGCTACATCGGTGGAAAGTATTTTCTTCAACATATTATAATTTTCATTTAATAAATTAAATAGTGTTTCGCAAAAATCAACAAGTCTTATTCTATCTTCATGAAATAGTTGTCGGAAATTAGAAAACTTGTAAGATTTGTATTTGTACTGTTTGAGAATTTTAAATACAGACGTCTTAGAAATATTAAATTGTTGTGCTATTTTACTTAATGGTGTTATGAGGCATTCTTCAATGTAACATAACACATTTAATTTTAAGTCTTCTGAAAGAATGGGGGGGGGGGGGGGGGGGGGGGGGGTTATAATTTTCTTTTTTTTTAAATTTATTTTAATTATGCAACCATCAGAATAAAATTTCCTAGTAATCGCCTGAATTTTTCCGATAGATGGTATAGGCCTGTGAAGATATTTGATTGAAAACGGATCCCGCACTTTCCTTAAATTTTTTCCAGCTTTATACAAGTTACAAATTTCTATTTTTCATCTTTTATATATATATTTTTTAAATTAGGTGAATACAAATGTCAAATGCTAAAATATTTAAAATATTATTTCGTTTATGCACATTACTGACATTGATTTTGACATTTGTGGAAACATATAATTTAGCAATGTTGGTTGTATTACATTCACAAGCATTGAGTCGTTCTTTTGGAAACTGAACATAGGCCATATATAGAGATAAGAAAAACTCACGATATGAGTATTTTTTACATTTATATAATATCACACGACGGCGATTACTCGTTCAATGAATTAATCCCTTTTCATGAGTCGTTGAATTTTGATTTGTGGTCGAAGTTGCCTCCATTTCCACTCCGTTGTTTCGTATCTCCCAGGGTTTTGATGTGTTTGAGTCTGATTAATAATTAATCGTGTGTTGTCGTGTTTTTTTGTGCGGTCCTGTGTTGTGTATGTGTAGTCTGTGTGTTAGTCGTTTTTTGCGTTTAAGTCATATGTGTTCGTTTACGGGTCATCAAATTTTTTTTTTGCGTTTCAGTTATGTGTGTGTTTAATGTTTACTGTTGTAGAGTGTTATTATTGTCTGTGTTTGCGTTACGGAGTACTGTATCTGTTCTTATGTTGCGTTTGTCGAGTGTAGTGTTATTAGCATATTGCCTAAGGCAAGTGCTAATTCGTCAACTGTGTTAAGTGTAGTGTTTTTTTGTTTTTGAGTCCAGGGATTAGTTGTTGGGTGTGGTGCTGGTATGTATTTAGGTTTGGGTGTGATTTTGTTTGCAGGGTTGTTTGGGTTGTTAGGACAGTTTATGAATGTGGATAGGTGAGGACTACCGCAGTTTGCACACTTTGGTGGGGTTGTTTTTGTCTTTGTACATAAGTGTGTCGAGTGTTCGTCTCCGCATTTCATGCATTTGTAATTTACATTACAGTTTTTTTGGTGATGTCCGAAAGTCTGACATTTGTGGCATTGTATAATGTCTGTCCGTTTGTTTAATTGTGCGATTTTAATTGCGAGTCCGCAGCAGTCGTGTATGTTATAAATAGATTTGTACTGTCTCGTTAGTTCGATTAATACTAGTGGTGCCGGTATGCCGTGTTTGCCGTTCATTCTTTTGATTTTTAATGTCGGGTAGCCTTGGTCAGTCAAGTCGTCTGTAATGTCAGTGTCTGTGATAAAGGTAGGAATGCCTCGCATAACTACCTTTAGTGTCTTTTCGCTTCTCAATTGAAAAGTGTAAAATTGTATTTGTTCATTGTCAAGTATGTGTTTAAGTTTTCGGTAGTCATCGTCAGTTGTCGGTTCGATGTGTATGCCTGGTTTCACGAGTTTGCTTTGTACTGTGTTAATGCTGTGTGTTTTGAGTTTGTGTCGTATATGTGCCCATTTGTCTTTTTCAGTTATAATTATTGGTGCGATTTTGTGTGGTTTTCGTGTTTCAGTTTTTGTGTTATGTGTAATGTTTGTTTTGTCACTTACCCTGGGAGTGGTGTTGTTTGAAGTTGACGGTTGTGGAGTGAGTTCGTTAGTGTCTTCTTCCATCTTTTCCTCGGCGTTAGTTTTTTCGAGGACCCTGTATGAGTTTTTTATTACGATTGGTGTACTTTCGTGTTCGGTTTTTTGTTTTTTCGACGTTTTCTTCGGATTTGTAAAAACGTTTTGGAGTTCGATGGTGAAATTGAGTTCCGGGTTGATGTTGGGCGGGTTTACCGGGCTTGCTTCTTCTTTGGGCGATTCTAATATATCTATTTTTACCGTCGGCTCGTCGGGATCTACGATGAATATTTGCGGTTGTTTTTGTAAGATTTTGAATATCTTCTTCCTCCGTGGTTTGGTTAATAATGGTTTCCGCGTCTTCGCGTTGCTGCGGAGTGCATCTTCTTTTAAAACTTGGTTTCAGCGCTAGGTTGGTAATCGTAGAAGTGATATATCGTCCGGCCATTGCTTCCGGGTTCGCTTGACGAGAGTCGTCTTCAGTGCTCTCAACTACGATGCTGCTATAACAGAGATCGCAGTGAGAATGAATGAATTAATCCCTTCCTCGGCCGCTTCTATATAGGCCGCCGCATATTCGAGAACCACCGCACTTCTCTCGTTTTATTCTAGATTGTACGGGAGACTTGATGTGTTTCGCGGGTGATGTTATCGCTCGCCTGACGTATCGTTGGATGACCCACGCCACAATATTAACAATATATGGTTAACATATACGCTACACCGGGTTCTTTTGTTATCTTTACACATACATTTCCCTCTGGGTAATTCTAAAAAAATGAATTGCCAATGCATTAGTGGCATAGTAGGCAACCGGTTATAGACCAGCGAAGTATTTTCGTATTGTTTAATTGATAAATTAGTTTGCCGTGGAGAGATAAAAACAAAATTTTAATGTCTAATATTTCTGATATTTTATTCATACATGAATGTTAAATTAAATACATTTGATCGAAAAATAGATAATTTTTTAAAACACGAATAAATACAATAAAAATGAAAAGGTAGCAATGATAATGTGGTATCACAAGAATAATAGTTTAAGAACGGTCAGGAACATGTTTTCCGTTAATTATCGAAACAGGTTTATATCTTGCGCGAAACCAATTTTAAATATTTTTAACGAATTCAAAGATGATGGTTGTTTTCTAAATTCTCACAAAAAAAAAACAATAACCTGTTAACATAACACATGAAGCTGAATATCCTGTGTTGTGTAGAGGAACGGTCTGTAGAATCGCTTTTAGATGTAGCCAGGCATTTTGAAGTTAACGTACAGTTCGGTGTTCAAAACCCCGAAAGAATTCAAATATAAGTCATACAAGATATCAAACCATCAAGAGCTTTTCGAGGAAGATAAAGTAAAACGAACTGATTTTTGTGATATGATGTTTAATTTGTCAAATGAAAACGAAGAAATTTTAAATAAAATAATTTTTACTGATGAAGTAAACAGTTTCGTAATAGATTTAAAGAGTTGTATGTACAGTCGGCGCCCAAGAAATCGGGACAAGTTGTATACATAATTTGATATATTTTCTCGTATAAACAGGATGTATACTGTTGTTATGGTTTTCAGTATTTTTATAGTATTATATGTCAGTATTGAGTGTATGTTACTCACTACGCGTGTTTCTTAGAATTTATCGAGGCACATCAGGCTAATGAAATAACGAAGGCAAGAATACTTCAGGGACTTCAAGATGGATGGTCTATGTACATGACAATTAGCCATTGAGGTTAACGTAGGCAAAAGTATTGTACATAGAATATTACGAGTACAAAAATGGAGACAGCAGCATATATTAAGTAGACAATTAGGAACAGGTCGTAGAAAAATACATTATTGGGAAAATCTAGATCCGAATATTGTAGCAAATATAATATATTCTAAACCACAGTGATTAGAACCAGTGATTGATAAAAATGGAGCAATAATAAAATTTTAGTAAGTGCTTTTTAAATTTGCCTATTAATAACTTCTTTCTTGTTTGTGATAGACTTCTTGTAGATTCTTCATACGATAATAAATCTCCTGCAAATTAATGCTTTGTTGCACATTACACCCATTGATAAGAGACACACCGTACTGTTTAAAAATTTCTTAGACTACATACCATTTGATTTCCTACTTCTGCCTTTAAAGATAAATTTCTCTATTTTATAAAACCATTTATTCGTAAGATTGTAAGATACCACGAGGTGTTATTTGTTTAACGTATAGGTATATTATTTTATCATGTTACTGAAATGCCCCAACTAGGTGGGTCACGTTCGGTAATTCGTAGAAATATGACGTAATCTAAGAACGTTCTACAATATCATAAAATGGTAAAATCTATTTGTACTTTTTTGCTATCAACGCTTTCATATTTTCTACCTTTTTTGATACAGTAATTTTACTATCTTAGATATATTTCATCCTTAAAGAAATACTATCGATAGTACGTGAAAAATAACGATAGCTTTCGATTGTGTAAATCCTCGATCTACTGGTTTGATATCTTGTATGGCTTATGTTTGAGTTTTTTCAGAGTTTTGAACACTGAACTGTACGATACTCTAAAATGCCTGGCTACATCTAAAAGCAATCCCACAGATCGTTCCTCCACGTAACATAGGATATTCAGCTTCATGTTTCCTGTTAACACGTGTTTGTTTTTTTGTGGGAATTTAGAAAACAACCATATTCTTTGAATTTGTTAAAAGTATTTAAAATTGTTAAGGTATAGGTCTGCTAGGATAATTAACAGAAAACATGTCTCCAACCGTTCTTAAACTATTGTTTTTCTGGTACCACATTATCATTCCTATCTTTTCATCTTTATTATATTTATTCGTGTTTTAAATAAATTATTTATTTTTCAATAAAATGTATTTAATTTAAGATGTATTTATTAATAAAAATTAAGAAATATTTGACATTAAAGTGTTTTTTTTATCTCTCCATGGCAAACTAATTTAAGAATTAAGCAATAGAAAAATACTTTTCTGGTGTAGAACTGGTTGCCTATTATGCCACTAATGCATTGACAATTCTTTTTTTAGAATTACAAAAAGGGAAATGGATGTGTAATGATAAAAAAGAACCCGGTATAGTTTATAGATGTAGGATTCAGTATTTAGAACATTCACAGTGTCACCTAAGAACAAATAGACACATGTAGCAAGTGCAAAAAATATGTTTGAAATGCATTAATGATAACACAAAATAGCTTACATCTGTTTATACAACGCGTACGAGATGATATTTTCAACAAAGTAAAATCCAGATTCAATAGAATCAGCAGGTTACAAAAATAATCCATTATGATAATAGAAGCTACAAAGTATACAATAACAGTCATTAATACGTCAAACAGTGCTCGGGATTTGCAGAAGAAAAAAGAGTTGAAAAGAATAAGCGAAAATGCATTTCTATACGGTAGGATAAAACCATGCGAGGGTCAGAATGTAAGAATTGTTCGAAAGAGAAGGAAACCTAGAATTAAATACAGAGTGAGGACGTGAAAAATCGGCGTGCCTCTAAAAAATGTAGAAAGCTCAGAGTTTATATAAAAGAGTAAAACGGAAGCAAAGACGATTCTAACTCGACCTACGGTTATGAATTGCAATAAAATGTATTTTAAGGGTTTAAATATTTTGTTTTATTTATACGTTTACGGATAATTAATGTTAGCAATGATTACAGGAAGAGTGTACATTGAAGTGTGAAAGTATATGTTTAGGAGTGCGATAGGGTTTGGTTCTAGAATCTGTCTTATTTTCATGTACTAAATATCTGATTGTATATTGTAATATTATATGTTGTAATATTGTATACACATGGAGGTGGTTTAAAAATGTGTACACGTGTGACAATCGCTCCGAAGAAAATAATTAAATAGTAGTGAAACAGTGAAAAACAATAGAAAGTGATTAGGGAAACAGAAAAATTAAAGAAAACTGGATATAATAAGTTATATACTCGTAAGGTAGGATTAGAAATTTAGTATAAAACAATAACAAACAAAACATTGATAAGAAGTCGACCTTCAACGGGTTGACCGGGGCCGATCTCTTTTCGCAGTTCAGAGACACGCGATAAAATACTAGCTTTGGCCGACTGGACGTTTTTTGTTTCACGTTCTTTCACGTGTACAGTACAGGGCCGTGCTTATAATAGAGCGGCCCCGGAAATAAATAAATAAAAGAAACGAAAATGGACAGCGATGATTATTCTACAGATGATACAAAAAAAAGGAAAGCAGTAAAAGAGCGGTCTCTTTTACTGCTTTCCTTTTTTTTGTACACCACATTTGAAAAAAGTAAAAAAAACAGCAAGAAGTCCAATCTAGCACCAAAAAAAGGAAGAAGATAAGTTAGACTTAATATTAAGTTTGATGAAAGAAATACAAAATGATCAGAAGCAAATAAAGGAAGATGTGCAGCGGATAAGATCGGAGCAAGTGCTCTTTAAGGAAGAAATAACTAAAGTAAAGCTAGAAAATGAAAATCTAAAAAAAGAAAATGAGAAAATAAAGAGAGAAACTGCAGATACCAGAAATGAACTAAGAGAAGTAAGAAATACCATGGATTGGATGGAAAAGGAAAGAAGGAAAAATAATATTGTGATGAGTGGACTACGCATAGATACAAGAGACCCAACCGCACTAAAAGGAGTGACGGAGAATCTGACAAAAAAATATCTAAAAGTCGACGTGATAGTCAAGGCAGCAACCCAGATAGGAACAAAAACGTGCTTAATAGAGCTGGAAAATATGAAAGATAAGACTAGGGTAATGGAAAATAAATCGAAACTAAGAGACCTGGAGACAGACAAGATTTTTATTAACAACGATTTGACAAAGAAGGAGAGAGAAAAGCATAAGCTGATCAGAGACTTTGCCAGAGAAGGGAAAAAGAAAGGGAAAATGGTAAAGATCGGATATAATAGGGTCACAGTAGATGGAGCAGAGTGGAGATGGATCAAAAGCAAGGAAAACCTAGAAAAAGTTGTGTCAAAAAACTAATACGAGCAGACGAGGGCGAAAATAAAGTAAACGAACAGGCAACGAAAAAGGACAAGAGGCAGGAAGCGAATAAAAACAGAATTAGCAAAGGAAAGAATATAATGAACACAACCTGGGAACTGAATAAGGATACGGAGGAGCAAGGCAATTTGGAAATAGCTGTCCAAGAAGAAACGACCGCGACCATAGAAGGAGTAGGGCAATATCAAGGAAAAGTGGGAAATAAAACGAACACCACAAATATTCTTGTATCTAGGAGAAGGTTAGAGAAGAAAACAGATGAGAAGAATAAGGAAAAGTATACAATAAGACTGGGATCCTGGAATGTAAGAACAATGTTGGCACCAGGGAAAATGGAAGAGATCGCTCGAGAAATTATTAGATATAAGGTCGAAATTCTAGCAGTACAAGAAATAAGATGGAGAGACGATGGCAAAATTGACAAGAATCAATACACAACTTATTACTCTGGGGAAAGAAAACAAGGTAGAAATGGAGTAGCATTTATCATTAGTAAGAAATTGAGAGACAGGGTAATAGAATTCAGGGCAATAAACCGCAGATTGGCATATATACAAATAGAAAACAAACAAGCAAATCTTAGTATCTTAAATGTATACGCACCACTGAAGTTACTGACGAAAATGAAAAAACAGAATTTTATGAAAGGGTGGAAAGGGTTTGCGATAATATCCCCAAAAATGACATACTAATACTAATAGGCGACTTTAACGCCAAGGTAGGGAAAGAGGATTACAACAGAACCGTGGCTGGGAAAGAGACAATACACAACGACACAAATGACAATGGAGACAGGTTGTGTAACCTGGCGTCTATCACTAACACGTTTATAGTAAGCACGAAATATAAACACAAAATGGAACATAAAATAACATGGGCCATACCAGGAAGTGACGAAGGTAATCAAGTAGATCACATGTTAATTTCACAAAAATGGATGAAAGTGGTGCACGATGTACGCACATACAGAGGAGCTAATGTCGACTCAGATCACTACCTAATAATAGCCGCAATGAAAATGAAAATAATAAGGAATACGAAAACACAAAAAAATCAAGAAAATGGAACGTAGAGAGATTAAAAAACACAAAGGTACAGCAAAAGTATACACAAAGCATGAAGGAAGAACTGGGAAGGTGTATGGAGGATAATATAGAAAAGGAATGGAAAAACATTGAACAGATTCTAATACACGGTGCAGAAAAAGTACTAGGACAAAGAGGAATAAGAAATTATAGAGAATGGTTCGATGAAGAATGCAAGCATAAGATAGACGAGAAAAACCATGCGAGGAATAAATGGATCAGGAATAGAAGAACACAAGACCTGGAGAACTACAGGGCAAAAAGAGTAGAAGCATCTAAGTGTTGCAGGAAGAAAAAGGAACAATGGATCAATGAATTCATGGAGTATATGGAGAAAAACAGCAAAAATAGTAGAAAACTGTTCGAACTTATTAAATCACAGGATAAAACTAAAAGGACACAAGCAAAAATACAGAAAGAAAATAACATAATATAGAACTTCATTTACTTTACATAGATTTCAAACAAGCATTTGATAGTATAAACAGATCGAAATTACTAAAAGAAATGAAAGAAATGGAAATACCCTCAAAGTTAATAAGACTTACTGAAATGATGATGAAGGGATCCAGAGCAAGAGTTCTAATTAATGACGGCGTAACAGACGAGTTAGAGATAGATAATGGTGTCAGACAAGGAGACGCATTGTCAACAACGCTCTTCAATATCGCACTGGACGGAGTGGTCAGGGCAACCGAAATCAAGAAAAGTATTATACAAAGTTCGGTACAACTCATTGCGTACGCAGACGACATAGCCATAGTCGCAAGAAGCAGGCAAAGCCTAGAGGAAGCACTATTGAAGATAGCAGAAGAAGCGAAAATTAGAGGACTAGAAATAAACAAAGATAAAACAAAATACATGATCATTACCAGAAGAAAGATAAACACAAACGTGATAAAAATAGGTGAATACCAATTTGAGAGAGTGGAAGATATAAAATATCTGGGTGTAAACATAAACAGTAAAAATGATAGGAGTACCGAAATCAAAGCGCGCATACAGGCTGGAAACAGAGCATACTGGTGTTATCAGAGGTTTCTAAATGACAGAAACTTAAGCAAAAACACCAAGCTAAAAATGTACAAAGTAGCAATAAAGCCGGTAGTAACATATGCGGCGGAAACAATGTGCCTTACCAGCAAGGACGAAGAAAACCTAGAAATATTTGAGAGGAAAATCCTGAGGAAGATTCTGGGGCCGAAGAAAATGGAAGGAGAAGAACAATACCGTATATGGTGGAATCACGAAATAAAAAACATCATGGAAGGATAGGATATGGTGAAATATATTAAGATGCAAAGGCTAAGATGGTGGGGACACATAGAAAGAAGACCAGAGGAGACCATAATCAGGAGAATAAAAGACTGGAAACCGGTGGAGGACAGACCGAGGGGGCGACCCAGAACAAGATGGGAGGACCAAGTAATGGGAGATGCAAAAAAATTGAAGATAAGGAACTTAACCGAGATAGCTAGAAACAGGTAGGAATGGGGAAGGATCGTGAAGAGAGCGAAAACCACCAATCTATGAACCTATCGAAACCAAGCGGAGTTATTCACCGCAAAACAATGAATACAAGAGCTCCACTCTAGGAGCGGCCTTATTCCGAAAGGAATGTTTGGCCGATTATTATTATTACGGATAATTCTGAAGCATTTCAAATTTTCATTATCAGTATAGAATCTCATTATATTTTCTCTTGTGTAATTTCCATTTAATTCAGATAAAGATATTTGAATTAATTTAATTTAAACAGATATCACGAAGAATTCGAGAACGTGTATGCGGAACGGCTCACAATAGTTTGAAGCCTATAAAATTCAAATCAAACTTTTAATGCATATATGGATAATTAATTTAGATTAATTAATAGTAAATTCAACATTGGAATGAAACGTTTATGTAAGATTACTGAGTAACTGTTTAGGAACTTGATTTCCATAAATAAACTCAGCGAAAGTACATAATTAGATTTATCGATGAAATAACCATAGAATAGCGATCAAATAAAACTATATACAGTGTGGAGATAAGCGTCTCGTAACGTAGGGACTAGGTTTAATAATAATAATAATAATAATAACACACTTTCTTTAGAATAATATATATATATATATATATATATATATATATATAAGGTAAACTTAATAAGTCGGCGATTAAAGGTCTGGTTCATTACTTCAAAGTAAATATATTTAAAACAGCCCTACAGGTTTCGGCAATATGCCTTTGTCAAGAGAATACAAAATATAAAAGAAAAATTTTTTTTTTATTTTTTGTATTCCCTTGACAAAGGCATATTGCCGAAACATGTAGGGTTGTTTTAAATATATATACTTTGAAGTAATGAACCAGACCTTTAATCGCCGACTTATTAAGTTTACGTTATCATACCAAGGTCACGAAGGTAAACTTAATAAGCAAACGAGGTGAGCATTTGTGTATGATACGCTATTCAAAACATAATTGTAGTAAGTTACACTATAAAATAAAGAAAAAGTTTTGCATTTATCTCAAATATTTTGTATTTTATTTAATTTTAAAAACATGTCGTCCTTATTGGGAAGCCTTTTACTTCAATTATACCAATTAAAAGCGATATGTTTCGTCATATTGTGGCATCATCAGGTGATAAATTCAAATTCAGTTTACAAAATTAGTCCTTATACAGGCTGTCCATAAAATAAAGAGACAACGTATGGTAAATGGAAAGATGTAATTATATAGAACATAAATCTACAATATTGTGAGTAAATTACGACACGAACCCTGAAATTAAAAACCCCCTGAAAATTGTATTCCGTGACGCCTATGAATTCAAAATATTCAGAATGCGTATAAATATAAATACCTCACTCACACATACGCTATAGCGTATGTTTACATACATAGTAGCTGGATGAGATGGACTATAACAAAACTATTCTTTTTGTTCTTGGTCGGTCAGCCTCAAGATGTCGGCCTTTATAATATAGTCGATCGCATATTGGCGTTACAAAAATTTTTTAAATATCTTTGTCATTTTTTTTTCTTTCTTATGAGAGGGAATTTTACAAAGATATTTTAGATTTATATTCTATATAATTACATCTTTTCATTTTTCATACGTTGTCTTTTTATTTCAAGAACATCTGGTATCCATAAATCCATAAAAACAATTATTATTCGTTACAGAATTAGACTTTATATAGAGTAGAGCTATTTAAGTATATCTGATTATTTAAAATTTTATCTTTTTCTCGTATATGTAAGATTTCGAAATGGTTTTTTTAAATGATTTTCATTTTTGGAATGATCTAATTGTACAAACATAAGAAATGTAGATTCCTATTTAAATCCTTTTCCATAGGATGGCGTATTTGTAAGGGTTTTCAACATTTTGCCGCTACAGTAAATAAAATTGCGAAGAAATTATTCCAACGTTCAATTTAATTTACCCAAATTTAAAGCGTCAAAACCAGTCCCAATCATTAATTAATTTATGTGAAACAATTAATTTAATTACAAGTATGTATTAACAGTAAATTCGATTAGTGCAAGAGCGGCGGCGACTGCGTCATTTTGTGAGCGGGAAAAACAGGGAAATCGCATTATCTAAATTAGACAGTAGGGAAGAAGACATGTTGTCATACCTAAATTATCAATTTACTAAAACTATTATAAATGATTTACTAATTTACAAACAAAATATTATTATCCACGTAAATGATTTTAATAATTCACTTAAAATTAAATTAGAGAGATTGGTACATGAAAAAAATTTAAAATTAAAGAAAAAACATAAATATTAGATTGTTATTTCAATGAATTTTAATTCTTTTTGTGGCAATATAAAAAATATTCTACTGGCTCAATGGTCTAGGGGTATGATTTTCGCTTTGGGTGCGAGAGGTCCCGGGTTCAAATCCCGGTTGAGCCCAGTTTTTTTTTCACTAACAAAAATTTATTTGATGCCGTAGTTTTATAGTAATGATTTTGTACCATATAAAAAAGGAATAAATGCTTACAAACACAATATGTTTTAATATTGTTTATAGAAATATAAACAGAATAATAAAATACATACATATAAAATTAGAAGTGTAAAGTTCTATTTTCGTATTATCGTATTTTATACAATGTGAGGGTGTTGAAATGGGAAAAAATAAAAGTTTTAATACATTTATATGAAAAATTATGATAAATATGTGTTTAGGTGCAATTGCACATTTCAAGAAAGGTACATAATGCAATTGGATTTTTGATGGACGAGTCCAAGTTCCTAGACATGTTAGAAATGATAATATTTCAGAATGTGGTACAAATTTAATGTGAGAATCAACTACTTAATAATACAGGTGGTGTTTGTTATTTCTATTAATAGTTTATCTCTTTGAAAGATTTACATTTTTGTAAACATTCTACACATTCTTACTTTAAAAATGTCTAATTGAATTGATTCGGCTTTTACTTGATGAAGATCCAAAAATTAAAATAAAACTAATAGTTAAAATCTTTACTTATTAATACGAGGGTCACGTGGTGCCCCTACAATACAAGAAAACTATAAGTCGTATTGGAAAATGAATTTATTCATTGAATATAGTGCAAATGAGAATCTAATAATTATTAAACTCCTAATTTGCATGTAAATATCGCCTAATGTGTCGCGCCAATTCTACAATTCGTCCAATTAAGTTTGCACAAGTATGCAGAACATAACACGTCGCGACGTCAACCTTCCTGGTTGTTATAATAATTAAAAATTCATTATTATTATTCTTGTTCAAAGTACTCCGCACTAGCATCAATACATGTATTTTGTCAGTGAACCTTCCACAAATGAAAAGCTTCCAGTCAGTCATCTTTCGGAATACCATAAAAGAATTGATGCAATGCTTCGCAAATCTCGTTTACCGACTCGAAACGTCGACCAGGTGGGAGAGCAACCAGAAGTCACACATTGCCAAATCAGGCGAATAATGAGATGTTCGATAATTTTTACAATATTTTTACGTAAAAAAACACGCATCAGTTGTGCAGTGAGTGACGATCCTGGCGTAACAGTAACCCGCGAATATTGATTGTTTGAAAAACAGCAGGTAAACATTTTGCGATTTACCAGTTAGCTGTAACTCTATGTTGTTCTTCAAGCTTAATTGCTTTTACTAAACATGTACTTCGAAAGAAAACTGCGTACATTACTTTCTTCATAGATCTCTGCTTTTTTGACATCTTTGGCATCATTTTTTGACATCGGCGAGTGTGAATATCATAAAATGGTACGTTTCATAACCTATTACTATATTAGAAATAATACGATGCCCCCCTTTATTTAAGGATTGTAACGTTTTCTGAGCGATCCTTACACGCTCTGCCTTTTGGAAGTCATTGAGTTTGTGCGACACCCAACGTGTAACAATTTGATTCATATGAAGATGATCGTCTAAAATTGTATTAATTGTTCCAATGCCAAGTATTGTCTAAATAATCGTTTCATAAGTGCATCGCGAATCTTCTTCGATTAACTTTTTCGCTTTTTCAAAATTTTCAGCAGTTACTAAAGAATATGGCCTTCCCGGATGATTCTCATCGCCAGGAATCACAGTTACTTTGGATGGGGCTTCATTACCAAGTACAAGTTGCAAATGTTGCTACACGCAACATGCAACAATAAAAAGTTCACGTAAACTAGCTTTATTAAATTTTACGCAATCCAACCACCCTCCTCGCACTTACCTTGCGTGGGTGTGATGATCTCAAATTTACAAGACAGCCAGCCA
The DNA here is from genome assembly GCA_935421215.2 of Melolontha melolontha. Taxonomy (NCBI): domain Eukaryota; kingdom Metazoa; phylum Arthropoda; class Insecta; order Coleoptera; family Scarabaeidae; genus Melolontha; species Melolontha melolontha. The sequence continues at coordinate 183,237,497 of OW285235.1, forward strand.
GTGTTAACGCCGTAGATCTCAGAGAAGATGGTAGTGCGATTCTTGCCGAAACGTAGACAACTGACTATAATTTAAAAAGAACGCCACCGCGATTTATTTAACAGCTACTTGCCGTAAGGTTATACGTCATGTGGAGAACGTACTTGTGCCAGCGCACCCTCTAATAATAATTCTTCCGAATACAGGAGATGATTGAAGTAAAAGTAAACGTGCCACATTCAAGAAAAAGAACCCAGTTTATTATGAACGTTTTCGTAGATAAGAAAATTTATAAGATAAAGTAGAACAGAAAAAGGTATTATGTTTCAATAATATAAATATATAAGGAAATTAAAGTATATAATAATTTAAGCATCATTCAAATAAGTATATAATTGTTAAACATCTAGAATCTCCACATATAAATCTCAAAATGCAAGAAGAACCAAAACTCTTGTACGAGCCTGTATAACACTAGACTGTATATATTAAATCAAAGAAGGCTGTATACGTTTACGAAAGGTCTCTGGTGTACGCTTTCACAATCGAAATTAAGCCTTTTACACAATAACTTCTTACTACATATCTTAAGACACTAATTAAGACGCACGTTATTCTTAATTACAGTGAAACGAATTTTCTATACAGTCTAACTGCATTAAAGCAAATTTTAAATACACAAAAATAATTACAAATCGGTGTTATCAATACTAAACTTTTAATTCAACAAAAAATTGCAAAAATGTCTAAGACAAATAAAAAGAATGAAAGATTATTGTGAACTATATTAATGTATTTTACCATAAAGAAAGTATTCAACGTTCAAGACAAAAAGGGGGTTAAATTAATGATGCTTTATTTTATCGGTATATGACGAAAAAGATGCTATTATTTACAGCACAAATGCAGGTTTGGGAAATATCTAATCAGTCGAAACGGCGTAATTAGTATAGCACTACTTTGCGGGTTGTAGATATAATTCGAAAATAAACCACAGCAGATGAAACTTCCGGTCCACGTGGATTGATTAACTTCTACAACAGATTCTTCAGTTCCGATGATTTTAAACTTGAACGGCCGATCTCAACATCAAATAGTTATAAAACCAATATTAGGAACCGGTAACAAAAACCCTATAGAAGTTATTGTATGCATTAGAACTACCGAAACACGTAGATTCAGGCACAAAAAATATCTCAGAATACAATAAATCTTCGGCCTAAACAACAACGTCAACCCAATCACAAAAATTGAGATTCAACAAACAATAAATGCCGCCATATAATCCACCTAACTAAAAACCCTACAGAAGTTATTGTATGCATTAGAATTACCGAAACACGTAGATTGAGTAACAAAAAAATATCTCAGAGTACAATAAATCTTCGGCCTAAACAACAACGTCAATTCAATCACAAAAATTGAGATTCAACAAACAATGAATGCCGCCATATAAACCACCTAACTTGGTGTAAATTTATTTCTAATAAATTGCCACACAGCGGCACAAAAAAAAGACACACCCGATCTGATCGAGATTTTTTACGCTTATCTCGAGGTCACACACGCGAAATACTCTTATCTCCGCGAAGCGAGTCATGCCCATAGGATAGTAAGGAGTAAGGACGCAACTGGTATATACAGTATCCGCCAAAAACTTATAAAAACGTTCAACGCACTGTTTTTTTGTTTAAACCAACTGAAATCGTAGTAAATCATAGCGCGAAAATGTTCCCGTCACAACTCCATAATTCTACTCACAATTATGTGTACCACGTGTACTGTGTGACACACGCGATTCAATTGGCTATCACAGACAACTAACTAAAGACCGCAGTTTATAAAAATTCAACGTTGCCATCTCTACATATTATACTTTCTTGGCAATTCAATAATTCCAGCTTGCTCCTAGTAAGCTAACGTCGATATAGATAAATAGAAAAAGGTTAATATTTTTTTACAATGTCTTTACTTATTGGCTATATAGGTCTGCAGCCAAAAAACTGCAAAGGATTTTTATACTGATTCTTATCGACTTTTACTTACTAAAACCGGGAAAAATGAGAGCGTTTAGCGAAAAGTGAGAAATATTACTGGTTGGGTTGAGCATGTTTATACATGTTTGCCAGAGTATTAGGAATGAGTATAAACAAGAGTATTGTCAGATTTGATCTTGTTTCAACGTGATAAATAAGTTCAGGATCTTGATTCCTGTATAAGCCACATTCAGTTTACATTTTACATTCAAAGGTGACAACTCGTATTTTTAGTTATATATTATGGCTCCAAAAGGTTGTGTTATTTATCGTGATAACTTTTGTTTTATTTGTGTTGAACACACTGTTAAAAATCAGTAAAGAAACATAATCGATTTTGCGAAGAAAGTGTATTTTGCTTATTTCAAAGGTGTGTAAAAGGTGCGAGGAAGATCTTCGTTTGTGGTTTAAGGGAAAAAAATACTCATTTCGTTATCGGATTCCTATGATGTGGCGTGAACAGCAAACCCACACTACCGACTACAGTGCGATATCCATATTCCAGTTTAGATGATTTCCTGAGTGATTCTGAGTATAGAAACACATTATCTTCCCAGGACGAATCTAGTCCAGATTTTTTTGTTGATAAGGAATCCCAACTCATTTTTCAGAGTGAACTCAATGACGTGATTAGAGATTTAGGCCTTCCAAAAGATGCTGCCAAATTGCTGGGGTGAAACCTAAAAAATAAAAGCTTGCTGTTATCTGGAACCTCATTTTCGCGATGCAGGCAACGAGAGAGAGAATTCTCTAAATTTTTCTCCAAAGAACGAAATCTAGGTTTTTGTAGTGATGTTCAAGAGCTAATGAAGTGTTTTGAATGAAATAGAATATGATTCATCTAGGTTTTTGTAGTGCTGAAATGAAATGAAATAGAATATGATTCATCTGAGTGGCGCCTATTCCTTGATTCTTCAAAAACTAGCTTCAAAGCAGTCTTGCTGCCCATTAACACTCTCGCCGCCACGCGATTTTATGCCTTTGACCCCTACAGGCCACAAGCAATTGTAGGTATATTTGCCGATAAAAATCATCGGAAAAGCCACAAAACTCATTTTTACTTTTATTTTTGTCAAAATACGTCAACAAACGACGGTGTATCGCTAGCGATACACGTGGCCTAGGAGTGTCACGTGTATCGTTAACGATACACCCAAGTTCGAACATCGTATGTCTTTTCGTCACAGTTGTCTTTTGTTTCAGATCTAGCAAGCCGTGAAGTCGCGAAAGTTGTGTAGAAAGGACATATATATATATTGTGAGAAAAGTGTAAAAGTGTTGTGTAAAAACTTTGGTTCAAAAATGGACCAGCGCAAACTATCCAAAATGAAGAAATATTACAAAATTAGCGAACTAACTGAAGAACTAGTTGAAGAACTGATGAATATGAGCGATGAAAGTTTTGATGATTCAGACGCCGACCCTATGTATCAAACCGAAGATTCAGATTCCAGCGATTCCGAAGCACCGGGACCTTCAACAAAAGCAAAACGTTTTCCCATCGCCTGCCAATCATCTGACAGTGACAATCCCAACGACGATTATTTACCACCTGCTCCAATGCAAGGGCAATCCACTCAAGCGCAGGGTCAGAGTACATTCGAAATTACTCAAATATAGATTGGAGAAATCCAATCGGCACACAAAAGATATTTCCATTTGTTGGTAAAAGCGGTATGGACGAAACCACTAGTGGAATATTAGCTTTAGCCGACCCAATCGATTATTTTTCACTTTTCTTTACCCACGAAATAGTTGAATTGATGGTTAACGAGACTAATTTATACGCAACGCAGTAACTAGAAGATTTTGACGACATAGGGCCTAGGTCCCGGCTACACAAATGGGAACCAACAGACGCGCAGGAAATGCAAAGATTCATTGGCCTAAGCGGATGGATGGGCCTAGTGAAGGTCCCAAAACTTTCCCATTATTGGAATACAAGTGAATTGTATTCCTTTACTTTGCCAAGGAATACAATGCCCAGAAATCGGTTCGAACTCTTGCTGAAATTCTGGCATTTCTCTAATAATCAAGAAGAACTATCAGAAGAAAATCGCTTACATAAATGTGAAAGGGTGCTCAATATGTTCATAGAGAACTTCCAAAAAGCCTATTCACCAGGACAGAAAATTTGCATCGACGAAACGATGATCCCTTGGAGAGGTCGTCTGCGTTTCAGACAGTATATCCCTTCAAAGCGTCATCGGCATGGTATAAAACTGTATAAGTTATGTACCGGGAAGGGATATACTTGGAATCTTTCCGTATACATTGACAAAGACTCGACCGATGGAGAATACTCTGCTTCTGAAAATGTGGTCTTCAAACTCATACCAAATTTACTAAATGAAGGTCGAACAATTTATATGGATAACTACTACACGAGCATACCCTTGGCTTATCGACTGCTTGACATGAACACTAGACTGGTCGCAAAAATTTTTTTTCTTTAATTGATATATATGCACTGTCTAAAATATGAGGTTTGCTGTCGCAAATGCGGACTTCATTTTTTAGCTCGATTCGATGGTGCCTTCTGGTGCCTAGTGGGCCCCAAAGTATCCGATATTGTGAAAAACACACATTTAGTCCTATTTTTATTGGTTTTTATAACTATTCGAAAGAGAAATATAATTCGTTGGATAAAAAACTACATATTTTTATTCAATTTAAAGGTAAGAACTAGATTATTAATTTCCAGTGGTATTTTTTGTATTAATTCATGAGAGCGAATTTGTTGTGAGATGGATATAATTGGCGATACTGCTCCACAACTTGAAGTAGGAACTGCTTATCTTCCTCATCGTAGGTCAAAGATCGATTGAAGTCCGTTAAAAGTTTAATTGCTCTCTCTGCTACATCGTTCACGACGTGCAAATGGTGACAGACTCGTTTGCCAGCACAGTAATCGTCTCTTTGCTGCCATTCAGAGGGATCTATTTGTAAAAATGATACATCTATAGACAGTCGAGTAAAAAATCTCTTTGTCCGTGAAGTTACGAAATGCGATATATCTTTTGCACTGTAAGACAAAATTTCTTCCATTGTTACCACATCTCTTTTCGAGACTTCTGCATCATTTTCGTCTTTGGACCATTTTCTTCTTTACTACCAACGGGACACTTTCATCAAAAAACGAAAGGCCAACTGCTTCTTCTGCTAAATACCACAAATGTTTCCTTAGTTTTTGCAACAATGTAGTGGAAACTTCTTTGTCGAAATAAGTAACTACGTTTTGTATAAAATCAATGTCATGTTTCGGCGCTTCAATAGCATTCACACATCGGAACCAGTAAGGAACATAAATAATTACTAGGAATAAACAAATACTGCGAAGACTTTTCAATTCCGCTGCTGTCATTTTGAATTGCTTGCGAAACAAAAAAATTTTCAAGCAATAAATACACTTTGACATAAATCGTGCATGGGATGTTGCACCAGGTAAACGAAATTGATTAAAATCTGGTACATGCTCTCCAATAAAGTGAAGTGTTAACTGAAGCAACTCTTTGTAGTCCGCACGCACGTAATGACATTGTAATGCATTCAGGCAAAAATTCTTTACGTATTCCATCTGCGATGCTGTTAAATTCCGCAGAACTTCTTCGACCAAAGTCCCTTTTGTGAAGTTGCTAGCTGCAATGTTTTTCCAATACTTTGCAAATCGGTTGAAGAGAAGAATTTCTGGTCCGGATGTTTTTCCAAAATTCAGTTCAAATACTGACCTTACTAATAATTCGCTAATATGGTGGCGACATGGAAGAAAAAGTAGTTTGCGTTCCAACTTTTTTTTAAGTAAATATGCAGCGCCGTTATTAATCCCAGTATTAGTGGCTGTGGTGTCAAAAGATACAATTTCTACCAATCCATCAAGTGCCCAGTGTCGCAAAAAATTTAAGGTGGCGTCAGCTATATTTTCCCCGGTAGGATTTTCTATTTTTGGTATACCTAGCAATTTTTCCATGTTTTCACTGGTCACAACGAGAGAAAGTCGATATTGTTTTTCTATTCCCTTTATGTCTGAAAGGAGTTTGCCGTCCCAGTGCAAAACAAATACTTGGGGAATCTGTATTGTAATCAATAAAATGCATTACTATAATTCTAAAATTTAATATTAAATCAACTACCTACATTGAATTCATCGATAATCCGCTTAGCTTGTTTTCTACGGTATTCTCTTCGCATAGAATGGATTGTGGTTCGATTTAATACCAGATCTTCTAAATTTTTGCTGTAGAAGCAGTGGAAGCGTCTTTCAATTTATTTAGAATGGCAGCAGCAGTTGAAGTAACAATATGCATGGCATGTTTTGTAGAAAGCTTGCATTTGTCCATGCTTGCTAACATTCTGTCATCAATAAAGTGAATAGTACCGCGAGATTGAGTCTGTGTTTTTTCATATTTTCGAAGACATTCTCAGTATCCGATACGTTTTGGGAGTCCATTGCATGACCTAGTTCAACATCTTCGGCTTCTGTGTCATCTGCAATATCCGTGCCTAATTTAGCTGAAATTATTTGCCGACGATTTTTTACAGAAACAGTATAAATCTAATAAATAGTAAAATAAATACCTTGATTTTTATACTTTGCAACACGATTGTTTTCTTCTTCCAATCGCTTCTCTTTACGTTTTTATTTTTTCTGTAGAATTCTATCTACACCATGCATAATTCCTGGGCGACCTCTCTTTCTTTATAGCACTAAAAAATCTTTGTCTTCTTTTATTTTCATTTTTTCCAAAGCATCTGGAGTTGCGATATCAAAAATAAAATTTTCTATTTCATCACAAAAATCTTCTTCTTGGTTTCGATATTTTTCGTATGGGGTTCTATAGTTCTTTTGTATTTGTCTCCATTTTTCGTATATTTTTTTCAATTTCCGCATACAACTTGTCTCATGCATCGTTGGAATGTGTGCCCTGTTCCAAAATTCCATTGCAACGCCAATAGCATATTTCATACTACTTAAGAATGTCTTATGTTCAACCCGCATTTTGTAAAAAAATAATTGAAGTACTTTCTTAATAGATGGTAGTTTGGCTCCCAAAATTTCATTTACACATTTGCCCACTAAAAAAATATCTTGGTCAGAGCGTAAGTTTTTCTTTTTAATCACTGCACTATCAGAAGTCATATTTCTAACACGAAGATTTCACTTTATATTATTTATTTGTGATCAAATATTAATTTGCACTACTTATAACGTCAATGGTTGGCAGAATGTGTAAAAATAAGCAAAACATAAATGACGCTTTCTTTCAAGTCGCACATAACACGACGTTGAGCAAAAATACCATTATCTGTACCAGAGAAATGTATGAGTTGATTCACTTTTGCTGTTCACTCATATTAACATTGCTTTTGCATTGCTTTCGCACAACAATATAGTAATATACACTATTGATAAGGTTTTTTAAAAAACATTCAAAACAATCATATTGATTCATTGCTTTTGTGAATCATATGAATGAACACGAATTGCAAGCAATGACAGGCATTTAATAATTGTCTCGTGAATTCGAATCGTGCATTAGCAAAGTTTTAAAACTTTGACAATAATTTCAGTTTAAAAACACTTATTAGATCATTAAAATTCTGTTTTATCGAAAGAATTATATATTTTCTACCGTAGTTACAACAAGCAATCAAGATAGGACTAAATATATGTTTTTTCATTATATCTGGTACTTTGGGCCCCACTAGGCACCAGAAGGTACTGTCGAATCGAGCTAAAAAATTAATAGCGCATTTATAACAGCAAACCTCATATTTTAGACAGTGCATATACTAAGAATTAAAAAAAAAAAAACTCCATACACGCTGCGACCAGTCTAATGAACACTCATGTAGTTGGAACCCTTAGGCAAAACAGAAAATATATCCCTGCCGATGTTCAAAATGCTAAGCTAAAAAAGGGCGAAGTGATTGCAAAAGAATCCCCTGATGGGGTAACAATTATTAAATGGAAAGATCAACGTTATGTCAGGATGTTGACAACATGCCACATAGGTACCGAAATGGTTCAGATTCAAACGAAGAGACGACAAGCTGACAGCATAAAACCAAAATGTGTCATCGATTATGATTCAGGCAAGTTCTCCGTCGATGTTAGCGATCAGCTAGCATCTTATAACACCGCACTGAGACGTTGTACGAAATGGTACCGCAAACTTATGATAGAAATCATCTGGGCGACAGCATTAGTAAATGCGTACTGTTTATATTGCGAAAATGCATTGTCCTCAAATAAAATAACGATTTCTGAGTTTCGGGAGAAAATAATCATGTCAATCATTATGGAAAACCGAAATGAAGCTGCTGCTAAAAGACGCCAATCAACAGTTCAACATCATCTGATCACGCACGAAGCAAAGAAACGGGCACGGTGCTCTGTATGCTACCAGAAATATGGCAAACATGGCACAATTATTGATGAAAAAAAAATATCCTGCACAAGTTATCACTATCTGTGATAAATGTGACGATAATACGCAGTTTTGTAAAAGCTGTTTTAATGAAAAACATTAAAATGTCTTATTTAGTTCTATGTTTTTTCTGTAATACAAGTTTTTGAATTATTTTTTTATTTATTTATATATTACCTAATTATATCAAAAGATTTTATTGATCATACGATTATTCCTATAATAATTGTGGCAGGCCAAAACTCTATATGCAGTTGGATAGTCCCAGGCCACTATAATGAATTACTATTGCTAAATATACGTATCGTGTGTAGTTTGATATTCACGCTAAGTCGAATATGAGGATGTCTAGTGTATCGCAAGAGATACACGTGGCCCACAGTGAATACTGACGGTGTATCGCTAGGTATACACGTGGCGGCGAGAGTGTTAAGAATAAATTTGCATTTGTATTTTGCAAAAGAAATTGTACGTCATGGAAGTAAATGGAGATCATTTTCGGATTCAACAAACTAGAAAACATAATATTTGCCAAAAACACTCCAGGCAGCTGAAAAAAAAATTGTAGTGTTACCATTTGTAGTTCTCTTCCGTAGTGGTGTAGCATTACTAATCTATTTAAATTTTCACGGATATCATAATTATATGTGTCTTCAACATTTTTATCACTAACCGAAAGTAACGTAGAAACAGTACTATTAAAACTTATCGATTTCAAAAATTAAATATGAAAAGTGTTATATAAACAGTATTCTTTCTTTTACTTATTTGAATTAATTAATCGCAATTTTCTTTTCGATAAAAATGTAGCTTGTGTCAGTGAAAAGATGTAGAAAACGTCGAACATATAACCTCCTTCGGGCAAAAACGATAAAGTTTTCCGTACATCTCGTCACAACGAAAATACGAGCAAATGACAGCGAGATAAAAAGTGAAAAGATGTAACGTGAATATGTCATTTTGATTCTTCATCGATAAAATAAACATTACCACAGAAGGTGTCCCTTCTGTTTCTCTCCTTCTTAATATTTGTTTTTTCATGGTTTTCCGTTCTCGCAAAACTTCGCTTTTTTTGCAAGTTTCTTATGTCATAGGTTCGCGTGTAATTAACGAAATGTTTATAAAATTTTCATTCACAGCTCATCTATAAATATATAGTGTATCATGTTCATAACATTGGTATTGCTTTTGTTAAAATTTAAACAAATATGTAATATAAAAATATATTGAAAATTGATTTCACTTTTCTAAGATTGTTCATAGAAAATTTAGATATATTTTTACACCTTCCTTGTATAATATTCATAAACGAACCAATTTTTTTTCATTTCGTCATCCTAGAATGAATTTATATTTTGCGGATCAATAACTGCAAACTCATAACAGTATTTCGAGCCATTGTCAATGGTGACACAGTAATTTCTTCTATACTTTAATAGATTGTGATTATTTAAAACCAGTAACAAATTATGGTCAAATATTTGGAAATTATAATTTGGCATAAGGTGTTCCTCAATAACGAGGCATGTCCTCTTTCTGTTGAGCTTAATAAAATAATACACAATTTTTGCACAAAACACGTTTTTGGTATTACCTACACATTACATACATGAAAACTATTCTTCAAAACATTATCTTCAATTTTTCTGTGTTAGGTTGTGTATTTAATTTTTAATCCAGATATTGCCAGCGTCTTTTGAAAAGGCACTGGTATAGATTCCGCTTAAAATATATTTCAAATTGTTACATCAAATTGGGCCTTGATAGGCATATTGTCGACAGTTTTTTGAGTAAATTTTTCGCGCCGTCTGAGTGATTATGTTCTCGACTTGCTTTGTGTGTGTTTTTATTCTTGCGATATGAGCACCCATAAGTGAGTATAATTGCTAATACATCAGAACTATAGCAACAATATTCATGTAATTTGTTTGATTATAACTTGCTGCATGCAATAATCGCAACAGTTACTGCTAAATTGCTATCAGTGAATTGTAACAGTTGGCGGCTTTTGTGTAGTCTTGGGACAGTAGCAAAATACTGATATTGATGTTATTCACTAATATTACTGGAAAATACCTCTATTGGAAAGCCTGAATGAACTCATTGAAAAATAAGAAAAAGACGACAATAATTACATTCCTGCTTCATAATATTTCCACCAGAACATGAAAACGAGGCAATAACCGATGAGGATTCTGGTCATGAAGAAAACGTTGTAGTAACTTACCTGGATCACAACTAAGGGCAGAAGCGGAAATACTTGATGATTCTGAAGAACAGAATGGAAGAACAGAACTAATAGGATGTAGATAAGGAGAACAATACGACAGCGAAGATGAATTGACTTTAATTATTCGAATTTTTTAATTGAAAAAATTCGCCCTTAAGCAGGATTCGAACCCACTTCCATGGTTTGTTGGACCATTGCTCTGCCACTTGAGCTATTAAGGACTGTGGTCCTTAAGTCAACTGAAGAAATATGTTCGTCACAATAACGTTAATCCAAAAGTACGTTAAATCTTATTCGGGAAGCTACTTGGAATATCACACCAGAAGGCTGGAGACAATGTATTCGGCATACAGCTAGTATAGAAAATGAATAAAAATACAAAAATGAACCAAAGGACATGTATTACTTCAAGAATTTATAATTCATTTAAGTGATAGTGATAAAACGAGTGCTGAGGATACCGGAGAAGATTATTGTTTTATTGATGAATGAAATAGAACAATCTGACACAAATGAGCTTCATCAGACATATATGTCTGATGAAGCTCAGGCTGGAGCGAAACGATCAGTACGGTGTAAAGTAAAAAGTGAAATTCATTAAAATTTGTTTTATTTTATCCCGATAATAGTTATAATGGAATTTCATCAAGTAAAGGCTGAAACAATCCTGTACATGATTATTGCCCCATTTGTGCGAAATTTACACACTTTTTGCCGCGCAAAAAATCTGCCACTGCGACGACAGTGGATACAGTAAGATGGAGCTACAGCTCACACGGCGAGGGAGTCACTTATTCTTTTGCAACAACAGGGGGATGCTGAAAGAACCCGAACCCCACCTGACTCACCTGGAAATGTTTCCGAATTACGGGAGAAGATACAGTTATTTTTTGTGTCCTTGCAACAGCTTGTGTTCAACAACATGTTCAACAATCTAAAGTACCATTATGAACAATGTGTAAGATGTGAGGGTGCATATTTTGAACACATGCGGTACCGATGCATTTAGATATGTGTTGTTATTATTTTGTGAATACGTTTGTAACTTCAGTTACCTTTGTTTTGTCGCATACTGTAGTTTCCACACAGTATAAAAGGTAATAAAAATAGGTTTCAAAATTCTTAACACACGACAATAAATAACAAGCAAAAATAGAACAACGAGTAATAGTAATTTAACATTTCCATCTTTAGCTATGATATTATTTAAAAAAATAAATCATGCAGCCATAATGATGAAGATAGTATTTTAAAAACATCCAAGAGTTTATTTTTATATGTGAAATATAAAATATTTTTCTTTGTTTAGGGGATTTCTTTGTCATAATGTTATATATTTTTTCGTTTTTAACAGCCACGTTTTTACGACATATACGCTCATTTAGTGCGCGTCACGACTGCTATTTTTAAGGGGACTGAACTGAATGCCATAAGAGATTAGGAAAAGTTAAATTGCACATAATACAGCAGTAATTAGTACAACTGAAGGTATGTATAATATTTGTGAAGTTATCTATTACAAATTACAGATATACCACATTTCTTCATGTAAAACTTTCAAGTTTGCATGTATTTTCCATTCAATTAATTCGAAACCATTCGATTAATAAAATTTTAAATCATCTTGAAATTCTTAAAAAACTACGAGAAGGCACTTTAACGTGGCGAAAATGTATACAATAGTGGTAATTTAAAAAAAACTGGCCTTCTTCATCCGTGATGTTACGCCTGCATTGCTGAAGGGTCAAGTGCAAGAAAAATTTCTATAATGTGGAGGTATGATTCAGAAAATCAATTTTCGCTAACTTTTCTAATCATATTCTTTTACAAATATCTGTCGATTTAGATAAAAACGAACACTTTTTTTTGTATGGACACCAATGAGATTGAAGTTGTTATTGAAAGAGACGAAGAATAGCTATGTAACTAGGAGATTTGGAATTTTATCTAAATACATTTTAACCAAATGTATTAAATTGTGATTTGTGAAAATAAATAATTTAATAATAACATTGCTTACTTCATTCAATACAATACATTTATCTATCAAAAGACGAGAGAAATACGTTAGTTTTTACTGCTATTAAACTTATATAAAAGCAGATATATACAGTAATATAATTAGAATAAATGTTTTCTCAAATTTAATAACTTGCTCTACTAATTTATAAACAAAAAAAGAAGAACACTAAATATTGTTTTGTTTTTAAATTCTTTAGCAATGTCTAGGCCATTGATTATGCATTTATGTATAAACAGATCGTCCAAGTCCACAGAGCATCACAATAATTACAGGAGTCGCCAGTAGGTGTCGCATACATATCGAAGTTATCCAAAATTAAAAAATTGGGCCTTACCGAATTCAAGTTCAAAACCAACATACATTGACCCGTGGCGCCATCTCTGAAAGAGTAACTTGTGTGTCAGTGACACATAATATCCTCTCTAATAATAGATTGCTTTGGGAATCCCCAAATCGCTACTCCACAGTTATCGTGTGTGTATTTAATGAATATATGTATTTCTTCATTATTATTAATTATAACATTTATAACATCACGATAATAGTAGAAATACAAATATGAGCATATTACGAAAGCATCAGCTGCATAATAAATATGCAGGAAGAAATGGATATTTCATATTATACATTCCTATAACAAAACACTACACCTTATTTGTTTGCTTTAAGTATTAGTATTTTTATCTATTCATTCTAACAAATTTAACAACGATTGACAAATTCAATTTCATGACAATACAATAACATATTTGTCTTGAATGAATATTCGCTTTAATGTTTACTGTCTTTGTTTACACTTTTATGGTATACTATTTTTCATATACCGATAGGTCCAGCGCAACGGGCCATACGGAACAATATACGTATGGAACGTAATGCGATGTGGCAACGTATGTACGACGCCACTCCGCGTGCGCATACATAAGTCCGATGATCGAGAGCAATAGATTGCCCGTCATTCGTATCTAGCTATGCAAATGTAAAGGTTGCAACAGTTGCAAGTTCAACTGTTTAGAATTTTCGAGACAATAACCCCTAGAAATCTCGAGGGAGTGAGGCGGGAGTTTTACAATAGGCTCGGCTATTGTTTGGGGAGAGAGGGCGGTATTTTCGAATGCTATATTTAGTGACTTAGAATTAAAATTTATTCTGCAGAATTATTGATTTTTTTACTTTTATCTTTTAGAAAACGTTATTGTTTTTTTATTACTTAAAATTACTTTCCCGTAGCAGCTAAGAATACAATAATAATAACTTGGAGATATAACGACCTTTTTATATCTGAAACAAATGGGCAAATTACGTATATAGAACGAATATGCAAACGACTATATCCTTGCGCGGTTTAAGTCTTACTAAATTCATAACTCTGCAATGTATGGTAATGTAAGCTATTGTGCGTAGAGGGGATTAGCTGTTGCCACTTATTGCTCGGTATGGCCCATTGAGAGCTGGTCCTATCGGTATACGAGACCACGAGTTGGAACTTTCGGGAAAGTCCCGGAATATATTTTTTCCCATCGATGTATCGTATAGTTTCACAAATAAAAATTCATAATTACAAATTTTATAAGAAAAAAAATTCATTTGCGAATTAGTATATTTTAACAAATTATTATTTAATTTTTGTAAAATATTAATTATATATAAACATGATACACTGTTATGTATATTATCTGTATAATACAAATAAATTAAATAACATTAAATTATTTTTTAACAGTGCTATCTGTTGACTGAAAACAAAAACTTGCGTTCTATTATGTGGCGCATGGTTTAATGCTTTGCTGCTTATGTAAAATACCCCCACTACATGTGAACAGTTGGAACACTAGCGACGTCTGGTGCTGACGTCCAAAATGTTGATTTTAAGCGCAACACTTTTCTTATGGACTTGGACGATTTGTTTATACATAATCAATGGTCTAGGCAAACTCGAAATGCCTCCTTAAATTAATGGGCACTAAATTTATAAAATATTATATGTTTTCTTATAATCTCTGAAATGGTAACTACATACCCTAGAACGAGAAACCATTTGTTCACCTCTCCTATAACATAATTTAGCATATAGATTATTAAGTATTATATCTTTGTTTACAGTCACTTTATATATCTATAACAAGGCGAGATATATCTAATGTCGAACAAAAATATAATTATATATTTAGCTTAACAAAGTTAGTCATTTTCTATGTATATTGAACTTTCTGCAAATGAAAACTAATGAGTATGAAATCTAATTTTTACAGCTAAATGTCGCCTAATGTGTTGCAATTCGATAAACTAACTTTGTACCAGTATGCAGAACGCAACATGTTACGATGCCACCTTTCTGGTTGTTATGATAATGAAAAATTCGTGAAAGTCACATCTATCCCGCAACGTGTGGATGCATTTAGCTCTTATTGGAGCTTGTTAACAGACGGTATCTTGGAGACAGACATGACTTCCACTTCTATACTTCGCGTATATATAGTTAATATATTGAACTTACTGTAAATGCGCACTAATAAGTATTAAATCTCACTTTTACATGCAAATGTCGTGTAATGTGTTGCGTTAATTTCAACAATTCGACAAAATAAGTTTATTCCATTATGCAGAACGTAGCCCACGTCCTGGGATTATTTTAGTAACACGATAAAAACAAATAACACCTCGTGGTATCATACGAAAGTGGTTCTATAAAATGGAGAAGTTTATCTTAAAAAGCAATAGTGGGAATTCTGGTAGGTAATAAATATATTACTATATCTTTAATAATAACAATAACTTTTGCACTGTACAATTATCTGACAGCATCACTACTCGAATTAAAGATTGAAGCAAGCAAGACATTATGCCACAAGCCTTTAGAATTTAGAAGCAATATTATTTTCATATGAAGGACGATCAGTTACTAGAGTAGCAAGTGTTTTATACTCTCGAGTTAAAAGAAAAGGTTGTACTAGTACTGAAAATGCTACTTTTCTAAAACAAGAAATGTTTAATGTTAGGAGGAAAATAGATCCTCAAAATAAAGAACAAATGCCTGTAATCCAAACAGACATTAGTCCACATCAAAAGTCACTTTCATGATTTGTATTTTTGCAAGAAAGGATAAGAGAAAGTAAAATCAATTACAGCTGATGTAATAATAACTAAATGGTAAGGTTTTTTTGCAAATATTAAATGAAAAAAAAACGATATTTCTAAAAAAAATTATTTGTTTATTGAGTAAAAAGGTGGAATACAAGTTAAAAAAGTGGAAGAAAATACTTTACTCAGTCTTTTTTAAGTGAAATCTTTGTCTTTTTGCCAGAAAGCTATGTTGTCCGGACATTCGGTGGTATGTTTTTAGGGGCATATCCCGTTTTAACATCCAGCAGTAGTCCGCAATCATCGTTATGCTCCATCTGCCTTGGTATCGCCGTTCCATTTCCTTAATGTCTTGGTGAAACCTCTCTCCCTGTTCATCGCTAACTGCTCCAAGATTTTCAGGAAAATAGTTCAAGTGTGAAAACAGGAAATGCACTTTCAAACTCATATTACAACCTAGACGATGAAAGTGTTGTAACATATTTTGAACAATATTTTCGTAGTTTTCGTTCTTAGAGTTCCCAAGAAACTTATAAATTACTTCTTTAAATGAAACCCAGGCGTTTTTCTCGACATTGGTCATTGGGTTTTGAACATCCTTGTCTTTGCATAATGTTCTTATCTGCGGCCCAACAAAAATACCTTCTTTTAACTTGGCAACGGATAAGGCTGGAAATGTCTCGCACAAATATTTAAAACACTGTCCATTTTTGTCTAGGACTTTAACAAACTGCTTCATCAAGCCAAGTTTGATATGGAGAGGAGGCAGTAAAACTTTTTTGGGGTCAACTAAGCTATCTCTTAATACATTTTTGCTACCAGGTGTAAGGCTTGTTCTAGAGGGCCATTCTATTTGAGTCCAATGTCTATCCCTTGCTCGACTATCCCATTCACAAATAAAGCATGGAAATTTTGTATAAACTCCTTGTTGTCCTAGTAGCATGCACAGCACTTTAAGGTCACCACAAAGCATCCACTGATGTTCTTGGTAGTTTATTTTCTTTAAAAGAAGTTCAAAATTTTCATACGTTTCCATTAAATGTACCGAATTGGCAACGGGAACCGAGGCCAGCTCGTTACCATTGTGCAATAAAACGCCTTTAAACTACGCTGACTTGAGTCAATAAACAGGCGCCATTCTTCTTTTACATACGGCACATTTCCTAATTTTCCTAATTTTGAAATTAAGTCAGGAATATTGTTGCAATACACTAGTCTTGAGTAAAATATTGACATAACTCTTTTTTGCGATCCCGGTAAAAGCTTGATGTGACGCCAGGTGCCAGTAAATGTTTCTCACGAAGTCGGTAGGCTAACAATTCGGATGCATCCTTTGGAAGGTGCAAATCTCTAATTAAATCATTTAGTTCGCTCTGGTTAAACACTTCGGGCTCTCTGAAATCTGGTGTGAAATCTGAGTCATCTGGGTCGCAATTAGATTCCTCTGATTCTGACAATATGACGTTTTCTAGTGCTTTTGGGGCGGTAGGTATCGGTACATCTGGTCCATGAGGAACTGATCGAATAGCAGAGTCAAGATTGGGATACACAATTTGTTTCTTATTTTTTCTGTTGAATCCTTGAACATTACACGAACAAAAATAGCAATCATCACTGTGATTTCTAGGCTCTCGCCATACCATAGGAACACCAAAGCTTAAACATTTCTTCCTACCTTTTTCCAGTTTCTTAATGCTTCAACGCAAACGGAACAAACTGTATGAGGAGCCCAGGACTTGTCTTGGTCGCCAATTTTTACACCAAAATAAGCGTGGTATACATTTTTCACAAACGAAGTTACAGTTTGCCTCTGCTTTACTACGACATAACTACCACAGATATAACAAAAGTTATTCGGATCGTTCACACAATGTCTTCTTTCCATATTTATACGTTCTAGAACACTTAAAATACGCAACAACGAAGACAAAAAGCGTGCGGACACAGTTGCACGACGACTAACACAACCAAACTGCACATAAGCAGGTTTCAACGTTGTATTGACGCTTTTGCGCCGACTCTGTTGCTTTGCTGAGAAATCTAATATTAACCAGTGTTGCCAAATCACATTTAATTTCATAAAAATCAATTCATTTAAAAATCATGCCTAACATGGAACAAACATATTCTTGTCATAGGTATGTATATTAATAAAATAACATTTTTAAGATAAAGAGCGCTATAAAAAAAATTTACGTGATAGAGCAAGAATATGGCGTTTTTTGGAATAAGGGCCCCCAAACATATACAAATTAGCAAACAGCTTTCAAACATCAAAATCACTGTAGACCTGTGTTATTAAAGATATGCATGTTTAAACTCTCAAAGGGAAATTATTTAGATTGCCATACAGAATGTACACGAGACTCTTTAAATCTATTACGAAACTGTTTGTTTTATCAATAAATATTATTTTATTTAAAATTTCGTCGTTTTTATTTAACAAATTGAATATTATATCACAAAAATCAGTTCGTTTTACTTTATCTTCCTCGAAAAGCTTTTGACGGTTTGATATCTTGTATGGCTTATATTTGAATTCTTTCAGGATTTTGAACACCGAACTATACGATACTCCAAAATGGCCTGGCTACATCTGAAAGCGATCCTACATAACACAGGATATTCAGCTTCATGTGTTCTGTTAACACGTGATTGATTTAATTTTTTTTTTGTAGGAATTTAGAAAACAACCATCTTTTTTGTTAAAAATATTTAAAATTGCCTTCGCACAGGGTATACGTCTGCATGAAATGCATCCACACGTTCCGGGATAGATGTGACTTTTTCATTTTCTATGTAGTTTACTATTTTTTGGGAAATTACATCGATAACTAATGTTATTGTGACTACAATGAGGTGCCCAACAGTAAACTGGCATTTTTAATATTTACCACGTGCGTCACACTTAATCTATAAATAAAGGAAATACGTATTACTTCACCAAAATATATTTTTTTCACACCTTTCATTGTTTAAATACCTTTTTATTACGGAAGACAGATAATAATGTTTACATACGTTAAATATGCCAGATATTTTAGCAAAAGAAAAATTCTCGTCTGTATGCATCCAGTTGACAAACTGTGACGTATTTACTAAATGAGCGTATTGCAGATTGGTAAAAGTTACATACATGTAGCGCAAGAGATCGAATGCTAGACATGGCCAATTTTGTATATACATATTTTATGTTTTGTAATTTTTTAAAATTTATTATTTCTTTATTTCTTCTATGTTGAATATTAAAATTGTTAAAGTTTTCTAATCCCGTTTTAAATTATATTATTCAGAAATAAATGAAATTTAAAAATGTTAAAATATTGGGAAGACACTTTGTGGCATATTATTCATATTTTCAAGAAAAGCCTTCCTTTTGTCTCATCGGACTAGTCATAAACAATTCCCCTATTCGAAGAATCTAGAACAGTTGACCTAGGCATTTAATAATTCTGGAACTTTTCTTTATATTGTACATTTTAATTTAGTTATTAATTACGTACAACTTCTATTCTAATTATATGTTAATTAGTAATTTTATTTATTATTATCTATTTTTTCTACATGTCAAAATTATATAGGTTAAATATAAATTGACATAATTTTATATTCGCGTTAATTCATTAGTAGAGAACGGATGCAATTTCCATATAACGCAATCGGCAATTGGAATTGTGTATAACGGCGCTCAGTACATCCCGGCGCAATTCAATGAAGTATTTGTTTGACTTACTCGGCCAGCTGGTCTCGCACGATAACAATGGACAACCCAGTGCTATACGAGAACAGTAGAACGCATTAGAAGCCATCTTTTAAATCAATACATATGGATAAGCGCCGACGAAACGGTGGATATGTTAGGGCGCTGTGTGGTAAATGTTGTAGCTGGTGTACTACATCCAACTATTCCCTATAACTCATATGTAATAGCAACAAGTGTTATAAATAGGGTTGATGCGGAAACAGTTGCTGAAACCATTAAGGAGAATATGCAAAAAAATGCTTCATTCGGACGCCACGTACAAAGAAAAAATACTTTTATTTGTCAGTGATAGTCTGCGTATATGTTAAAAACAGGCAGACTATTGAAGAAAACATATCCTAATATGCTGCCTATTACTTGTGTAGCACATGCTCTCCACATAATCTGTGAATATATCAGAGACACTTTTCCGGAAGTTGATAGACTTGTATGAGCTTTTAAAAAAGTTTTCAGAAAAGCACCATTGAGAGTAGCTCTTTTCAGGGAAAAATTTCCATCTCTGTCACTGCCTCCCACTCCAGTAATAACTAGATGGGGAACATGGCTGGAAGCTACTAGTTATTATGCTGAGAATTTCGATAGTCTAAAACATTTCGTAACACTGCTAAAGGAGCATGCTAGAAGTATTGGTGAGTGCAAGGAGCTCACACAAATCCCAAATTTAAAAAATCAGTTGTACTTTCTTCACGAACACTTTGGAAAATTGCCAAAACTAATCACTTATTTTGAAAATCGAAATCTCAAATTAAATGACGGATTAACCACATTAGATGTGGCTGTTAATAATTTGAAAAGTATTCCAAGTGACTTCGGATGTGGCCTTCGGCAAAAGTTTGAAGCAATTCTTAATAGAAATCCAGATTTAATTACATTGCAGCAATTATGTATGGAGACAATTCCACAAAATCTAACGGCTAAATATGAAGAAATAAAAGAATATTTCCAGTATGCACCTATAACCAGTTGCGATGTAGAAAGGACGTTTTCTATTTATAAGGATGTACTTAATTCAAAGAGAACAAAATTGACAGAAGAAAACCTTGAGAAACTATTGCTAGTCAATATTAATACTCCTTTACTCAACTTGAACGCAAAATGAACAAATAAAAATGTTCCAATTATAGAAATAAAATTAAAAACTTTAAAAATACAACTTTTCAACAAATACATATGTATTTCGTAATTTTATAGATCACCACCCGTTTGTTTTCCAATTATATAAATAAAATTAATTAATAAATATGTATTTCGTAATTTTAGATAGATAGATCACCACCCGTATGTTTTCCAATTATATAAATAAAATTAAAAACTTTATAAGTACAACTTTTCAACAAATAAATATGTATTTCGTAATTTTATAGATCACCACCCGTTCGTTTTCCAATTATATAAATAAAATTAAATATTTTAGAAATACAGCCTTTCGCCAGTACTGCACTGGGCTTTGCGTCATGTGGTAAGCGTGTCCGTTCTCTATTCATTAGAGTAAAGGTTATCTAAACCATATCGTGTGACATTCTTTTTTTAAGCGCTTGTTTGCAAGAAATAATTTAATGATATTTCATTGACGTCACAACCCTTTAGCTCGCCTCTTTACTTAACTCTTAATGCTTTATACATCGCTATTTGAATCGTGATTAGTTATCCCTAAACTAGGTAAAAAACGATCTTTCCTACCGCGAGCTTTATCAAGACAGTCTTTCCCTGTCTGTGGTCTTCAAGGGATAATCGTCTGCAGCAAGAGATACTCGTTTAACCATACACAGTGAAGCGGTTTTACCACATGACCGTTCTGGACACCAATTAAAGTAAGTATAGTGTGTATGTACTATTTTAATCACATTTACAAAGCCATTTATTTATTTTCAATGTGTAAATACTTATTCGTCGTTACCAGTATAGGGACGTTACCAGTATATTGATAGAGATTTAATTTCTAATCCTTCAGAACCTCTGTCTTGCGTAATTCTCTCACCTAGGCAAGTGGTCTCAATTAAATAGGTTTCGAAGGTGCAACTCAATGCTGTATAAATGGAAACTAGTAGATACTGGCCTCTATGCCTGCGGAAATGTGGAACAAACTATGGCCTACATAGTAAACGACTGCCTCAGAAGAAGTTTCGCTAGTGGCATTTACGAGCAGAGCAAGGCAATTCCTGCAGCATTGGACTGGTTGATAAATTTGGATATTAGTGTATAAATTAGTTTTATGACAATTTTTTGTCAATAAAGTGATTTATACACTAATATCTAATTTTCGATTTTGCTTCTCGTACGAAGTAATAAATAAACCAGTACATAGATGAGGCGATCCATCAAACTTTACTTTACCAGCCACACTGACGAAGTCTAGTTGAGACAGAAGCACGTGTCTTTGGTTGAAGTAAACGTTGGAAAATACGAGGTGTATATCCATGTACAGATATAGATGTGTGTAATGCATGTCTGTTTTGATTTGTAACAAATGCGTAATACGTGCTTAACGTATTGATGTACTCAAATTTCTTCAGTACATAGAGCTTTCATTTAATTATTTTAATCTATTTCAAACATTAATTTCTTTTATGTAAATATTAAACAAACTTCAAGGATAACGTTGTTGTTTTCTTTATTTAATAGCTCCCTTTCAGCATACTACATATGTCCCGGACTTTGGTGTTCATCATTACATTATAATTAATTAATTTTCCTTATTGTTGGCACGCCGGATTAAGCAACTCCCCGGTAACAACGGGAATTTATGAAATAATGTGGGAAATATACTCGCAGACGTAAGTTTATATCAAAATTGTTTGTCTTTTAAAAATCGGACTTTTCGAAAAGGTTTAACAGGAAACATCTTCTCCTATTTTTAAAAATGGAGGGTACTAAGTATATAGGTCTTCTTAAAAAAAATATTAATTTAGAGATAATATTAATTTTAGTACTTGTATTTTAACTAATTTTATAACTGTTGTTTTACGAATCCTTTTTCCATTTTTCACATTGATGATGCTGGCGACATAAAGTGCAGTTAAGTACACTCTTTGTTTCAAAAGTAATCGAAATTATTTAAAAAAGGAAAAATAGTTTATTTTAAATACTCTCCCCTCCTTCAACAGATTTTTATCATAAAATGCGGTTTAAGAAACAAAAATAATGGCACGAAGCCAAATCGGTTAAATACTAGGGACACCCGATTTAGATCGATGCCGGTATAAAGCTGCACATCTGGCTTACGAGGCGTTAAGCTAACTCCATGTATTAACAGCTCATTCAAGGTCTCATGAATCTAACAGTCCAACTAATAAGTTCAAGAAATCAAAGCAACTACCAGTCCGATACCAGGATGTGGTTGACCGACAGGCTGGTGGAATCCACCTTTCCTACCATAGATCTCATGTTAAACGAATTCCTCTGTAGAGGTTAAATGGGCAACGGTCACACGACTCTACTCTCGATCTTCCAAGATCGTCCATTGACTCAGGAGGTATACAGGTTTAGAATAGATCAGGAGGGCCAAAGAGCTGAGTTGTATAATTTGTTCTGCTAGCCTTTGTAGATAGCCGAAAGACGAATGATAGCAGAAACGGCACTCTATTTCAAAAATATGGCAGCAGTGTAATAAAAAAAAATAGTTAGTTAAGAAATCACTGAAAATTGACGAAGGATGATAAGGTGTTCTATCGTGCAACAATCGCCAACTCTCTATTTCCTAATATGCAGAATGAACATGACCAGTATGTTTCAATACACCAAGGCAATACTCAGGCATTAACCACTTGGAATAAATTCGTTGTAGGTAATTCACCTGAAATTGTTAGAAGCAATAAGCATTGTCTTGATTTTTTATTTCGTACAAGGAGATTTTTTAGATTTACTTCATCTCGTGATAAGTTTGCAGTTACTACCATTTATAAGAAGTTTTTGTCTACGAACTTTTGTTATGATATCTTTGTAGTGTCTGTTTCGGTACAATTTTTGACGAATCGCTCAGTTCATTCTTAGGAAATGATAATTTAGAATATTTAAACATCTCCCTTATTTAAGGACAAATTTAGTCAACCGATTAAAGCTCTCTGGAGTCCGTTTAAATTACGGATTAATAACAGTAGAAATACTAAGTAATCACTTAAACTTTATGGTTTTGTAATTTCTTTCTACGTTTCTTATAATAAACAATAACGGTAAAGACCACTGGAAATATAAAAGTATTTTTAATAATTAAAATATTAATACAAAGATATTTTTAATAATATAAAATATTATTAAAAATCTGGTGTGAAGAACACAAATGCAGGTTCACTATTAATATTTTCTGTGAACGTGTCCGAACATATCCTATCCCCAGAGACATAGATACGTATTTCACCTTTCTACAGGCTCATCGGTACGCCCCTGCTGGAGAAACCTTTGTATTATACAAAACTGGTGGGGTTTACCTACTCATATATGTTTCAATTATTCTGATAAATTAAAATATTATTAAAAATTTGATGTGAAGATCACAATGCAAGTTTAATATTAATATTTTGTGAACGTATCTTTCTCTAGAGACGCAGATACGTATTTCATCTTTCTACAGATTCCTCAGTACATTCGGATATACTCAGATACATTCACAAAAAAACGACTTCGCCACCTCACAGAAATTATTAAGCGTGGAAGTACATTCATCGCTGCATATTCGCAAACGACCGAAGCACTCGCTCTGTCTACCAAACAAATGCAAAACTAACGAAGTGTTTCCATCAGATGGCACTGCCGCATCCCTAGAAACTGTATTATCGTGTCTTCACGATTCCTTACGGGATAACCGCATGCTTAATATAACAGGATAATTTGAAACATACATGAGTGAGTAAGAACATCACCAGTTTTGTATAATACAAAAGTATTTTTAATAATATAAAATATTATAAAAAATCTGGTGTGAACACAATACAAGTTCAATATTAATATTTTTATTTGTGTTCTTCACACCAGATTTTGAATAATATTTTATATTATTCAAAATACTTTTGTATTATACAAAACTAGTGAGGTTTTTACCCACTCATGTTTGTTTCAAATTATTCTGAGATAACTGGAAACACTGAAAACAGAAAATACCGCACAAGAATTTGGGTGTACTGTATCATGGGTGGGAGTGACTTAAGTCATTGCAATATGTCACTATTGTAATATGTCAGTTTTGAGTTTTGTAAAGTATTATTTATTAATTTATTGATATAAAATGGCACAATATAGCTTTATTAGAAAAAAGCAAATTATAAAGTGGTACCACAGACGTAATTCAATAAGAAATATAGTTCATTTATTTGAAGAAACATACAATGTACGTTCGTCGTGTGGTACTATTCACAAAATTATAAAAGGATTTGAAACTGTTGGTTGTCTTCCATCGCGGCATCATAAAAGGATTAGGCGAGCTAATATTGCCAATTCTGAAGAACGAGATACACTTACTTGCGCCAGTGTAGAAGAAACTCCGACCACACCGATCAGAGCCATTGCAGAGCAGTTCGATGTTACTGCAAGAACAGTTCGTAATGTTTTAAAGAAAAATAAATATCGGTCTTAATTTAAATTTAATAAATTAAAAAATCAAATGAATTATTTCCAGATGACGAACGGCACAGAATGGAATTTTGCGATCAAATATTTGACAGGGCCAATGCGGATGCAAATTTCATAAAAAATATTTTTTTACTCATGAAAGTACTTTTACATTCACGGCAAGAACAATCCATCATGAGCGCGATATTGGTCCGGAGGAAACCGTCATTTACAATATGTTGCAAATGCACAGTATCCCCCAAAACTAAATGTGTGGGCTGGCTTACTTGGAGATAATATTATTGGACCTTTTTTTATAGATGGGAATTTGAATGGATAGAAATATTTAAATTTGCTGCAGAACTATATTATACCTTCCATTGCTGAATTGCCCAACATTAATTTTGATGAAATATGGTTCCAACAAGATGGATGCCCTGCACATAACTCCAGAAATTAACGAAATTTCTTAAATGATATCTTTCCTGGACGTATGCTAAGTAATTGAAGTGAAATACATTGGTCAGCAATGTCCCCGGACTTAGGGCCAAACGATTTATTTTTGTGGGGGCATATAAAATCAGAAATCAATGGTTTCCAGCAAGATAAAACCAGAAACTTAGCAGAACTAAGGGAAAAGATAGCAGAAGCACTTCATAGAATTACACCCGAAATGTTATTAAATGTCCAATAGCGTTTCTATGACAGATTAGGTTATTGTTTATCTAAAACAGGTAGTCTGTTTGAAAATTTGTTGAAATAAGTAATGAACGTATATCTTTATTACCTATTTATTGTTGAGGAATTTTTTAATTTTATTTTTGCCGTTGGAAGAAACGATTTTTGTTGTTTAAGAATTAATTTTCGAATGTTTTTTTATTTGTCTATTTACCGTTTATAAGATTAACTTGTTCAATAAACACATACAAAAAATAAAAGTGTATTTAACTTACTTAAAAAAGTATAGTTTGGTTCTGTTCTGACACACTGCGGTGTCAAATATCAAAAATAGGTCATACATAGTAACATAGTACGGCACACCCAAATTGTTGTGCGGTATTTTCAGTTTTCAGTGTTTCCAGTTGTCTTTCCCCGTACGCTATACTTTGTAAAAAAATGTTCTATCAATTCCGATGCATCTCAGCAAATGCATACGGAATTCTTCAAAATGAAGCCTCACCATTGGTCCTTTCTACTTCAATCGATTCTATTAGTAAATACCAATAACGAGGTTTCATTTCGACTCATCAATGTGGAGTGCTTTTGGAAATAGTGAGTTAGGGTTGAGGATTGTTCGTATTTTAAACGAAGAGCAGAGATAACCTATATATAGAAAATTGTATTTCTGATCAAAAGAAAAAAAACAATTCCTATTAAATAGCATATTAACCTGTTTCAGCAGGTCTTTGTTATTATAATTTCATTAATTGAAAGATAAATTATAAGGTTTGTTTAGAAAAATTGTGATGTTTTTAGAACAAACGTTTCTTAGGCATTATTTAATTTCGTATTTCTCGGTATAAGGACTTCAGCAATCGATAGTAAGCTGTATTGGGTTATGGTTTATATATTAATTATATACGGACATTTAAAAAGTAACTAATAGTACATAAAAGCATAAAATTTCTAGAAATTATATAAAAGTTAGATAATAGTTCGCCCTATATGTTTCAGCTCTTTTTATGTCCCCTCTCTCATAATATTTCCATGTGCAATTAGTGAATATTCAAGAGTTTTATTGAAAATGAATTCGTAAATAATGCATCTTCATTCGAACCCGGAAAATCGGCACCGACGATGAAAATAGCAAAAAAAGCAGGGAAAATAAAAAATCACACAGAGCGAAAATTTAATCAAAATGTCAATCAGCCTATACCATAATATCCATTACTAATGAATGCATAGATTTATTGTTGGGGCATGCGCGTAATATGATCTATCTGCTATCCGATCATGACCGGAGTCAGGATCCGCACTCGTAATGTTTACATCAGTGTTTTCCGAGCTCCCGGACTCTCAACTTCTCACGAGCTCATATCCGAGATAAACTCGGAACAGACGCAGAGTGTTGTGATTTGTTTTGTGTTTTCGGTAAATATTTACACATTTTAAGTAAATAAGAATACTCGAGCGAATAAGTAAACTCACACAAATAATTATTTACGCTTGTTTACGTATTTTAATTAATTTTAAATTAAATTGATGTTTATTTTTTGTTGTTTTTTTTTATTAATACCTTTTTACCTACCTTTCAACAGATTCATTGTTATTTATTTTAGTATTATTATCTAAAGAGAACTTTTATTTATTTCTTTTATTCGTTTATTTAATAATTTTTTTCGAAATAATCTTGCAAATAACCGGCGATGTTTAAAATTTATTTGAAAAATTAGTTTTATTTAATTATCAGAGGAGACTGCAATATAGAAAAGGATTTAAAAACGATTATTTTAAAATTTAGTTATTGTTAATTAGCTATGTTAGTAATATACGAAATTATTATTTCTATCCTTTTTAATTAAATCTAAAATGAAAATTATGCAATTATGGTCAGATTTTAGTTGGTGTGTATTGCTTACTACAATATATTACAATTGATGTTATCCACATGGAAAAGTTCTAATAAATTAATAAAAATCTTATTTAAATATAATTCAATTAAAATTAATATATTTCAAAGTATTGAATTGATAGCGATGAAAATTCATGATCATATTCGTGCTTCAGATGTTTGAAGTAAATTGATAAACCGAACTTGCATAAGTAAACTTTAAGGGATTGTATTTCTACAATGGGCAATAAACCTTTGACTCAAACATCTCTATTAAAGATGTCGATTTTCGGTACTTTTAAATAATCGTTACTATTCGTTACTCAAACTTTGAGTAATCGTTGAATGTACATAAACATTTTGCATAAATACGCGTTTAACATTCGGTGACGGCATTTATTTTGTTGGCCTTATATCAGTAATCGGTATTATTTGCCTCGCAGAATTAGTAATGGTATATGTAGCTGCTTTTCACTGAAGTTGCGGAAGTATTGAAACAAACTGCATAAATTTTATCAAATTGTGTTATAATATATTTATATATTTTGTAATATAGCGTATGTAATACGTGGTGAAACATCAAACAAATATAGGCAAACAAGAAAATAAAAATTAATACATTACATATAAACGTTTTGCGACAGCATGTAATAACAGCTAAGGTGTATACTAATAAAATGACGTTGACTGTTGACGATTGAAAAACATGATTTATCTTTTTATCTTTTAACATCATTTTATTTGTTTAAACTTTGCTTATTATAGGTATGCTGTCGTAAAACCTTTTCTCACGTTAGTTCAATTTGTAAGCATATTTTTATTGTATAGATATTATATAATTGTTGTATTAGGTACTACTTAATAATCGTTTCTTTACCCTGACTAAGCCCACAATTGAGTGGCGAAATATTGTCTAAAAATAGACAATTAAGAGAGTATTTCCAACTTTCCCGAACCAAATTTCTAACCGAGACTCCTGATCTTATCAAATCAAATTATATTTTTAATCCCCATTGTGTATCGTATTTATACATGTTACAGTTTTGTATTTATTTGAATATATGTAATTAATTTAAAAATAATTACTAGTAAACATCATCGGCTTATTTGAAATTTATTTACTTCTAATAAATTAAATTGGCTGCACATTCTGTAAATCTGAATTTATATTTACGCAAGTAAATTGGATTGCAAAATTATTTGTTTATTTTTGACATGTCTAGATTTAAGGAATATTTTATAGAGTATAGATAATTAATGAAATAACCGTAGATTTATACAATATACATATAATAGCTATGTACGAACGTAACGATACGTAAAAGTAATCAAATACGAGTGTGACGATGTGTACCAAAAGTTACCAAATTTGAGTGTAACGATATGTACGGAAAATCATCAAATACGAGTGTAACGATATGTACCAAATGTAATCAAGTACGTGTACTAAATGTAATTAAATACGAATGTAACGAAAGTAATCAAATATGAGTGTAAGGATATGTACCAAAAGTAATAAAATGCGTTAGTAACGATTACATTTTGAAATAGGTAATCGTTACTCCGGGTTCGCTCTTTCCGGGCTTTTAAATTATTTTTATATTTATTAATACACAAATAAATTTAGTAAAAGTGAACTACTTGATTATTAAGTAATTTTATTTCTAAGCTTTTTAATAAATTTAATAATCGTTCTTTACTTTTGATGTGCATTATTTTTTATTCATAATTAAACACATTATTGCTGTTAATTAAATGATTGGCATAAGAAGAATCTATGAATGATTTTACAAATTATAAAAAACACTTGCTAAGTTCCACTATTGTTTTAGAAAATATCCTTCCGGTAATAGCTACCATTTTCAATGACAACTAAATATAGGGGTTAAACTTACTATGTAATGTAAAGTATATATATATAGGTATATATGGTAAATTCAATTTGTTGGCGATTTAAGGTCTGGTTTTACCTCAAAATATATATATTTAAAACAATCCTACATGTTTCGGCAAATGATGCCTTTTTCAAGGAATATGAAATATAAATGACAGTGTATTAATGTCATACGTATGACATTAATATACTGTCATTTATATTTTATATTCCTTGAAAAAGGCATCATTTGACGAAACATGTAGGATTGTTTTAAATATATATCAAAAATTAATTAAAATTCGGGTAAGCGGTCAATTAAAAACTCCTTTATTAAATTACCCTATATTTCGCGACAGACTTTGTCGCTTCTTCTGGGGTAAAAAATGTAGAGTTAAAAAATAATAAAGTTGACGTGCAAAATATAAAAATGATTAGATATCATATCTAATCATTTATATATATATATATATATATATATATATATATATATATATATATATATATATATTTTTTTTTTATATTTAATAAAGTTGACGTGCAAAATATAAAAATGATTAGATATCATATCTAATCATTTTTATATTTTGTACGTCAACTTTATTATTTTTTAACTCTACATTTTTTACCCCAGAAGAAGCGACAAAGTCTGTCGCGAAATATAGGGTAATTTAATAAAGGAGTTTTTAATTGACCGCTTACCCGAATTTTAATTAATTTTTGATAATATATCACGGTCGATAATTTTCTTTTCAATTTAAATATATATATATATATATATATATATATATATATATATTTTGAGGTAAAACCAGACCTTAAATCGCCAACAAATTGAATTTACCATATATATATATACTTATACATTACATAGTAAGTTTAACCCCTATATTTAGTTGTCTATGGTAGCTATTACCGGAACGATATTTTCTAAAACAATAGTGAAACCTAGCAAGTGTTTTCTATAATTTGTAAAATCATTCATAGATTCATCTTATGCCAATCATTAAATTTTTAGATTTTTTCTAAAGGTACCATTAGAGATAAATTCACAATAATTTTATAAACAGAAACAGCGATAGTCAAAATATTCTACTCACAAATACAAATGATTAAAATTCTAAATTCAAAATTATGAAATTACAAAAACGTGTCGTCATTTATCGACAACTGAATGTATGCAAAAAAAGAACATCTGTGGTCACGTACGACACGGCAAAAACAATTGTGACCGCAGAAGAAGTTACTATAAAATATATCGATATCGGAATATGCTACAAAATTTAGATTTTAATTTCCAATATACGGAAGAATAATTTGGCCTTAAATGCAAGTAAGAAAAATACTTTAATTCATAAGAATGAATTCTTTTAAGTTATACTATACAACACATATTGAATTTTAAATGAGTTGGGTTCTAAGCCGCTACGCAAATTGAATAATATGACATTAAAAATGCTAATAACTATATTAATATTATAAAATTTAATTTAAGTTATGCTAAAAGAAATTAAATTGATTACAGCAAAATATGAAAGCAATATATGTTAAAAATTATAAGTCGAAATTTAAATTGATATCCTGTCCCTGTCCGTCGAAGGTGGTAATTAATTCCTCAGGTCGATCGCTGTTCGGGGAATTAGACGACCATAAATTGCTCTTGAAGTATAAGCTGCGGGTGATGTCTCTGAAATGTTAGCACGAAAGTCCTTCTCAGCTCGAAATCATCCAAAAGCGGCGAAATATCCCGAAAGAAAAACGTTTCAAGAAACGATGGCGGAAACATTCGACCCAATATCTATATATGCTTATATGTACATTACATCGCAAGTTGCACCCCTGCATTTAGTTGAATACGATATTTCTTTGAGAATGTGGTAGAAATTACCGAAACAATATTGGTAGAATTATGAAAAATTCGTGAAAAGTTGCAACTATCCCGGAATGTGTGGATGCATTTCGGAATAGGTGACTTTTCACGAATTTTTCATTATTCTAACAACCAAGGTGGCGTCGCGACGTGTAGCGTTCTGCATACTGGTACAAACTTGGTTTGTCGAAATGTAGAAATTAACGCAACACGGTCACACTTATCAGTTGTTTTTTTGTATATATATATATACATGTATGTACATATATATATATATATATATATATATATATATATATATATATATATAAAATACAACGTTCGTCTGCAACATTCATTAACAAGAGTTATTTTGTTCTAATATTCGTTTATTGAAACCATTTTCCTGTTTGTCCAACATAAACCCCCGGGCATATACTACATATTAACCTATACCTCTCCTATACCTATAGAATTCTTGCTACCATGGATTTTGTCTTCAAAATATATTAAAAATATTTAATATATTTTTAATTCTTCTAAAAGCTACTTGGACATTAATTTTTCGAGAAATTTTGATAGTTTGAGGCTAGAGAATCCTATGGCGGTATTTTTTCTCATTTTTGGGACATTTAAAATGGCTTTCTCGTACAACTTTTTTGATAAAATATTGCATACTTTTTGGGGGTCCCATTGTTACTAGCAATCGGTTCTATAATAGGTAATTCGTTTTAAAAATTACTCGGAAGGCCGGCCAGTCTGTGGATCATACTATTACATGTTTTTAATTGGTATTATATCGAGTATATTGACCTGTTATGAAGCGTTATACCAGTGTTTGATTTTTTATCAAATACTTTAATAAATGAACAACCGGAGATAAACAAGTCACCTTTACTAAATGTGTTTGTGTAATATAAATATAAAAAAGATTTAACAGTCCCGAAAGACGTGTTCCCTGATGGTGTTTGGGTTAAAGGTATATTATCTATTGTAGAAATACAATCACCTTAATGTTTAGCTACGTAAGTTAGTTTCAGTTTACATCTGAAGAAACCACTGTGTGGTGAAACAATTCTCATATGTTGTACAATCACTAAAAAAATTAAAATATAGTGAAAATCATCATTAATTATTACTTATGGATATTCCAAAGTACTTTATATTATATTTACTAATGTCTGCGATAATTCACCGCATGCACTGCGTCATATTAAAATCTAGGATTTATTTCTTCTTTTGCGCTTTAGCAACTCATGCCCTTCCAGGCGACTTTAGACTACGTAAAAAAATAAGAAATGATAATTCAAATAAATGATAAATGTATCTTTATACCTTTCATGAAGACACTTTTTACTTTAAGAGTTTTCGTTATTTTCGACTTATTTCAACCTTACCTGTCGAAAAGGCTATACTAACAAATTATATTTAATGCCTATGTTTCAAATTAATGGAAAATTATCAAAATATTGTGATTTACTAACAAGTATTACCAATAAACCTGTACAAAGCAAAGGGAAAACTACATAATGATGTTACTTGATGTTAAACTACATTACGGTGTTACTGAAAATTATATTATGATGTTATACATGTAATAATTTAAATAAAGCGTATAAGAATTTCGATATTATACTATTCACAACCTTATATTGAAAGAGTTCATTTTTGTCCGGTGATAGTTTTATCGTTAATATTGTACGGTGGAACTGAAAAAAAAACATTAAATTTATATGGGAAGAGTGGTTCCCTAAAAATGTATCTCCCTGATATGTATTCATATTCATTTACACAGATATTAGAACAACTAACCTAAAACGCCAAACGTCAACATGCATTCATTTTAACTTGTATGTAGTGAACGCAGTAAAATGTCGCAGCCTCGTGAAGAATTGACGTGTACTCCTCCATAGCTGTCATAGATAGCCCACAATACAATAGATTTATTAATCTCATCCAAATCCTTTATAATACAGTACAACACATGTTTTTGGGACTCAATTCTGAGAATTGCACGTGAAAGTAGCCTCAAAAAGAAGAACATCTGCATCATTCGTTTTGTCAAGTTGGCTACATTAATAATTTAATGGCCATACCAATTTTTTTTTGCTCAAGGTGGATTTTGATCACTTTTTCTATATTTTAATAAGGATATATCTCGGTATACCGTACGGAATATCTCTTTTGTGTCTGAAGCAAAGTTGTAGATATTGAATTGGAGAAAAAAAAGCTGAACAAACCTACTCGAAAAAAGTGCATCCAGTGCATTAAAAATCGCAAAAATGCCCGTTCTTTCCACATTTTTCATCTTTTTTGCTCAATAACTGTATTACAAATCCACAAGTATGCTGTTTTTTTTTCTTTATAAACTTTATTTTGCATGAAAATAAAAATTCCGGTTCATATTACAGCTATTCTTACACAGAAAATATGAAATATTTATATGTGTCATCTATGCATGGAAACAAAATTTAGAACATTTTCAATTATTGTCAATATCCATCCTTGTTGAAGTTGACGCTTGTGGTTCTGATAATCTTGTTTTCTTCGTAGGTTGTTCATATTCATGCTCTGAGTCTGCATCCTCATCCGAGTTAGACATAATATTCAAGGGCATGTTTTCTTCAGTGTGTCCACCAATGTCGGTGTCATCTTCATCTACGGTGCTTTCATCTTCAAACTGCATAATTTTAGAACTCCACCAACAAACCTCCGCAAGCAATGCATCTAATTTTTTGCCTTTGAATCCTTTTCCATTGGTATGATCATTTGGTGGAACCTCTCCCCTTGTTCGTCCGATTCCTGAGGTAATTGTGCCAAAAAGGTATCAAGTTGGAAATGCATGAAATGTAATTTTAACGTCATGGATGCATTGATTTTTTCCAAATAATACAGCAACTTGTCCACTCGTGTCTGTATGTCATCTCGCTGTACACGGTTCTTTCCTAAAACGCCTTCAATAACTTGTTTCAATGCGTCCCATGCACATAGGTGGCTATAATGGTTCGAAAGCATATTTGCGAAAGATTCGCTTTTCATTAATTTTCGTATATCCGGTCCATTCAGAGTACCTGTTTGAAATAGAAAAAAAATCAGTTTCGAAAAAATTATTGGTAATTATAATGCGAATATATCGAAGTGAACAAATTTAGATATGACAATATTTAAATACAGACAACGATACGTACCTTTTCTAATTTTAGCTTCACTGAGTTTTGGAAAGATGGATTTCAAACAGTCATAGGCGTCCTCAATATCTTTGACTACCACTTCAACAAATTTCCCAGCTATTCCTAATTTCATGTGGAGCGATGGCAACAAAATATCATCTACATCCTTTATCAAAGTTCATTACGTAATTTTAATTGTTTCTCGAGCTCGGGAGTTCTTGCTTTCCAATCTTTACATTGATATTGATTCCCTGTGTATCGCGAATCCCAATTACAAAGAAAGCAGAAGTATTTTGGAAAACCGCCCTTTAATATAATGCCTTGTATTATGTTGACAACCTTTAGATCACAACAAATCTTCCATTTGTGTACATTGTATTTGATTTTCTCTAAAATTTCGCCCAATGCTTCATACGTTTCCTTCATAGTTGTGCTGAATCCCAATGGAATGGACGGTTTTTTGTTTGTTTTGTGCAACAGCACAGCCTTCAAACTTGAAACTGAACCGTCGATGAATAAACGCAAGTCGCCAGCGATATAATCCCATATTTTTCACTAGACCTGGGATATCATGGCAGTAAGTGAACGTATTTGCTTTGTCAACGGAATAAAATTTCTGAAAATCAGCTTGGCGTTTTCGGCATGATGTTGCGCTGACATTTTGCTCTGTCAGTTTTTTACGCTTCAAAAAAGATGTCAAAAATTCTGAATTTTTTTGTGATAGTCCCATCTTAGCCACAATTCGTCGGATTGGTGTAAACGGTTTCGGCTTGCAGGGACACAGTATCCAGACTCGGAGGTTTAGGTGGATCGGTAACAGCAGCGCGTTGTACTGGAAGTGTCGCAGTAAAAGCGGGAATGTATACTTTTGTTTTCAATTTTTTTTTGTTCAATCCATAACCGGAATTTAAGCATGCGTAGCACCTGGATTCATCATGTCCAGTTAGGTCTTGCACCCAAATTACTGGCTTCATAAAAGAAAACTGCACACCTTTTCCATGTATCCACATTATAAGGGTATTATAACAACTTTTGCACACTGTGTTCGGCGTAAAATTTGCACCACTTAAATCTGTTTCATCCAAATAATGACAATACGCTGTTTTAAATTCCTCAGTAAACAAGTTTTTTCTATCCTGTTTGCCTATTTTTGGGACGATATGACCACAAACGTAACAAAAATAATCCAATTTTGGGCACTTGTTATTTTCCATATTGAAATATTCAATGTTCTTCTGGTTTTAAAATGTAATTCACTCTGAACAAAAGGGTTGTTTATTCCACAGCCATTAAATTATTAATGCAGCCAACTTGACAAAACGAATGATGCAGAAGTTCTTCTTTGTGGGGCCACTTTCACGTGCAATTCTCAGAATTGAGTCCTAAATCGATGACCTGAAAAATGTTGTACTGTGTAATTAATAAAGAGAATAAAATATGTAATCTGTCATTTGAACCTAACCTAAAAGTTCAAACAAAATCTCGAAAAAATATCCTAATTAAATGCTTGAAAGAAATAGTATGTTTATTTTTTTCAAGCGTTTAACCAGAATATTTCTTTGAGATTTTGTAAATCATTTTTAGGTTAGGTTCAAATGACAGATTACACATTTAATTCTATTTATTAATGATAACGTTGGCGTTTGACGTTAGTTGCGCAAATATCTGTCAGAATGAATTTACGGTACGTACAAGGGAGTATACTAGAAGAAGACTCTCTTGCCATGTTATTTAAATCTATTTTTTTCAACAATAATAACGACAAACCTACCGCCTGATAAAAATGAACTCCTTCAATATAAGGTTGTGAATTTCTTCACGTATTTTTGTAATATTTCTTCATAGAAATGACAAGACTTCTGAAAAAAAATAATTTGATTATTATGAGAGCCATTCATTATTAAAAGATGTATGTTTCGATTCTATTACTGCGTTTTAGAAATCATATATGTTGCTTTATATTATTTTTTTTCAAGCGTATAATAATTTCGATATTATACTATTCACAACCTTATATTGAAAGAGTTCATTTTTGTCCGGCAGCAATTTTGTCGTTATTATTGTAGGGAGGAGGAGTGTCTCCCTCTATGTATTCTCTGTTACTTTGTCGTTATTTTTATACGATGGAGCAGAAAAATAGCTATTTAAGTCACAAGGAATGTAAGGACGTATTAACATTCGAGGTAGGCACATACAATGCCTGTCAAGAATGGTCGAATAGTCGATACATTTCGTGTGACTTATTATAGTTTTCCTGTCGCCGTCAGAAATTAATTTATAATTTTTAAAAAATCGTTTTGGTTTGTTACCTGTCAGAATTAATTTTGATTTGAAACCCTTTTCGTGAATCGTGTTACCTGTGTTATCATGACACACAAATAGCTGACATTATAAACAAACCGAGAAGATTATTGAAAATTGTATGAAACGCTGGAAATCAATTCGAAATGGAGATTACCGAAATAGAAGAAGCCGTAAAAAATCGTAATTATTTATATATTTCATAATAAAAATGTTCAGTTTTGATATTCCTCATTTTTACTCCAAATAAACTTTTGAACCAGAATCATGAGTTGTTCATTTTTATTCAAGGGATTTTTATAACAGTGTTAAGTTCCGTTGTCAAGACGAAACTACAAACGAATGTTATAGTCGATTTACATACTATTATACCATGGTTGTATCACTGATTTACATGATCGACAATAAGAAAAATTCATTTAAATAACATGGGAAAAATGTCTCTCACTCTATGTATTCTCTTTGGTACGTATCGTAAATTCATTCTGACAGACTAACCTAAAACGAATTAAATGTGTAATCTGTCTTTTGAGCCTAACCTAAAAATAATTAACAAAATCTCAAAGAAATATTCTAATTAAAGGCTTGAAAAAAATATTATATCATACACGGCAGTGAAAGTATATTAATTGGCTCGCATACATTCTACTTTCTTGGCTAGCGCCTCGGCAGTGAACTGTATGTTCGGCTGTAATAAGAGCTTTCTCTGCCTGGTCTATAATATACTATTTTCTGATTAATTGTTCTAAAAAGAAATGACGACTTATTCGTAGTTATCGAATTTATCAATTCAAGAATGGTGGATAATAGGAGGTGAAAAGGAATCCGCTTTGAGATATATGTACTGAAATTTCATATACGTCCTGTATCAATTTCAATATTTTTTAATAATTTTGGAATATTTATGTTTTATTGTTTTATTACATTTGCCTATATTAAGACATTGTAGGCATTCACTCGTGAATAATGTATTATTTTTAACACTAGGCATTGGCCCACATTCATTTACAAGACTTAAACCTTCGTATTAAGCTCTGATTCTCAACTAAATGGAAAGGTTTTACATTGGTATATTTGACTCTATGTTTACGCTCAAATCTCACTTAATTCTAAAACGTTGAATTCTGTTGGTGTTGTTTTCTTTGGATATCCTCACAGTTGTATATCGTAAAGCTAGATATATTTGTCCGTTGGGTTGTATACTATTATTTTGTTATGTATTACTTATTGAGAGATTCTTCTTGAAAGCTAATAGTATTGTTTGTATTTAAAATTAAATTTTGTTCATTCCTTTTTCAAATGTTCTGTACAATGTAATTTTGTGACATAGGTCGTTTAAAGATATTTCGAATTCTTTTCGCAAGAAACTGTAACACTACTGATGTTGATTACTGGTTTATAACTTGTATCCTAAATAAGGGGTTGTCCAGTTAATGCTTCAGGATTTTAAAATGAAATGAAGCGTAAAAATTGTTTTGTGACAAAAAATGTTTTATTTTATTCAAAAGAGCATCTTATTACAATTATATCTTGAAAATAGTCAATTAAATTTCCACCATGGCTTTGTCGACAATAACGTATTCGATCAGTCCAATTTCTCATGACGTTTCTACCCATTTCGACCTGTATCTCACGAATAACAGTTCTGATGTTGGTTTTTAATAATGAATTGTTGTTGGGTTGTTAGCATAGACCTTCGACTTCACATAACACCACAGAAAGTAGTCACATGGCGTCAAATCCCAAGATAGTGGTGGAAAATTCACAGGACCATTCTGTGAAATAACTTTATCACAAAATTCACCTTGTAGTAAAGCAAGGGTTTTGTTGGCGGTATGGGATGTAACGCTGTCCTATCGGAACTAGTCTTCCTGCAGATTGTTTGCAACAACAATTGGGAAGAAATATTCCTTAACATTGCCCAATAACAACCGCCATTTACGGTGACACGTTATCATTGCGCATTTTCAAAGAAATACGATCGCATGACACCACCGACATGAATATGAACTTCAATTTGCACACCAAATTGTAACTTTCTCCGGACGCAAGGGTGTTTCTTCATATTCGTGAAGATTGTTTTAACTCTAAATCCTATAGTTCTGCTTGTTTACATTGTCATTTAGAAAGAAACGTGTCTCATAGCTGAGCATTACAGTACAATTGGTGTAATGAAAACAACCTCTCTCTATATATTAACAAATCTGCCGTTGTGTATATAATGTAGAACAAATGGTGATACCTCGTAAATCTGAAGTTAAAGACTTTTTGTTTGATGTGTCGCTTCAATTTACCACCCATATCTTTTTTGCTTGTAATGCTGCCTCAAAGTCTTTGTGCTTTCTGATACGAACTTGTCGTGATTTCAGCAACCTGTCGACTTAAAATGTCTGTTCTATGCTTATGTGCGGAGTGTGCTCGAGCATGGTGCAGTTGTGTGGTATCTATACCACGTCTACCAACAGATCGCTTTAGACAGAATTCAGAAGCGTTTTCTTAAATACCTCAGCTTCAAGTGCGATGAATTTATCCAATGCGTGGGACGGATTATAACTTTACTCGAAGGACATGGTTTTCGCTCTCTCACTAGTAGAGAAGAAGCGAGTGATACCTTTCTTTTGAAAATTGACAATTGGTCTGCTATCCCAGGTCGATTTCCTTTTGCCGGCTTACTGTACGCGTTCATGTGCCACCTTTCTGTTGCCAACGACCAGATCTAACGTTTTAAAGAAGACACATGGTGGCCCATGATGCTGAATTGCAACATCTCAGAGCTGGACCCGTTCTGCAGTTAACATTGCTTTTACTGTTTTATATTTTAAAGTTCTTCTTCTTCTTCTATTTTTCTTTCTCTTTCCTTAAGACTTAGTCTTGTTTCTTCTACTATTTCAATTTTGTTCAGCCTCTTGGGAAGCAGATGTCCAGCTCTCGCACCATCTCTTGGGAGGTCGGCCTGGAGGTCTTCTTGAGTTCGGTTTTTCATTCTTTGCCCATTTTGCCCATCGATCACCCGTCATTCGGTCGACGTGGTCTCGCCAGTATCTTCGTCTATTTCTCGTAAATTGCACCACGTCTTGAATTTTAAGGTCTGTTCGTATATCCCTGCTTCTTACATGATC
This sequence comes from Melolontha melolontha, assembly GCA_935421215.2. Classification (NCBI taxonomy): domain Eukaryota; kingdom Metazoa; phylum Arthropoda; class Insecta; order Coleoptera; family Scarabaeidae; genus Melolontha; species Melolontha melolontha. The sequence continues at coordinate 183,277,441 of OW285235.1, forward strand.
TCTCAAGCTTACTCCTCTGATATTCCTTAAGGTCCTCATCTCCGTTGCTCTCATAATGCTCTTCGTTTTTGTTGTGTCCGCTCGGGTTTCCACTGCGTATGTAATCAGCGGTCTTACGGCTGTTTTATATATGCGGAATTTACTTTCGGTGGACATGTATTAATTCCTCCTTATGAGGTTCCTTAGGTAGCCAGAAATTCTTGAGGCTTTATTCATTTGTGTTCTGACTTCCTGTTGTAGGTTTTTGGAGCTTGTTATCTCGACTCCCAGGTACGTGCATCGCATACATTGTCGGATGGGTTTGTCATCTACAGCCAGTTTACATCTTTACTAGTGGGTTCTTTTGCTATGACCATTGATTCTGTCTTCTCCACTGATATTTGCATGTTAAGATTTTTTGCTTTTGTTTGGAACCGATATAGCAGTCGCTGAAGATCGTCCTCGTTATCCGCCATCAGGATTGCGTCGTCAGCGTAGCACAGTATCCGCATCGATTCCTGTCCCATTCTATATCCTCCATCCACTTCTTTTACGCCGTTGATTATTTGATCCATGATGAGGTTGAATAGTACTTGGCTCAGGCTATCCACCTGGCGTATGCCCGTCAGTACTGGTACTTGTTCTGAGAGTCCCTTTGGTGTTTTGATTTTGGTTGTATTACCTTTACTGAGGTCTTTTATTATGTTAATGTACGACACAGGTGTCTTGTTTTGCTGGAGTATATCTATGATGTCGGCTATTTGTACTCTATCAAACGCTTTTTTGAGATCCACAAAGCAGAGAAACAGCGGCTTGTTGTATTCTATTTTAAAGTTGTTTTTATAAAATAACTTTTAATTTTGTATATAAGCATATTTTGTATTAATTTTTAATTTTCTTTTTTGGTATATCGCTAATTTTTTTAAATTCTTTATTTATATGTATACATACTATAGTAGATGCAAGCGTTATATAATTATGATAATTATTATCCTGTAAATGGATTGCTCTTGGGTAATAAAGGTTATTATTATTATTATTATTAATATCAAATAATTCGTTTTGTAAATTCTATATTGTCATCGTAAAAGTTTTCAATTGTTTTAATTTACAGTGGTTGTATAATTTCACTTCTTACAGAGTATCCAAGCCGTCTCCATTTACATGTAAAATAAAGCGAAATGTCCCATGCTGCCCTAACTAATTCAAACATAGATGTGTTTCTATGTTTGCGGAATTGCTTTTCCACAATATTCATGGCAAATTTCACACAATTTCTAGTGGAAATGTCCATGCATATTTGATATTAAAATTGTTCCCAGAAAATGACAATGGCTTCGCGGAGTTATGCAATTTAATTTTGTAAAAACGTTTCTTGGAAATGTTCTTCGAAGTGTCAAACATATTCACTTGCAGAAATTGCTATTGATTTTGAAATTTTTATGCACGATACTATACTATATGTTTAGAAAGTTGGTAGTGTCTCTTCTGACATTAGATATTTAAAAGTAATGTTTATAAGTTTCAGTAAATTATTGGAGATAATATATAATTATAGTGTAATGATAAATTATAGTGTCGATACACATGTAATGATTATTTTCCTAAAAAAAAAACTATAAACCCTTTACTACAATTAATATTCGTATCCTAAATAAGTATTTCGACAACTAAGTTGTCACCTTCAGTAGGTAAAATTAATAATCACAGTCTTGAATATGGAGCACAGCAAAGTTAACACGTAGAATCGCGATACACTTTATAAGGCGTCTATGTATACACTAAGTATTTAGAAATTATGATTATCTTACTTACCCCTCTTGGGAAATGGCACACATGTGTTTGCTCTCACGTTCTCGGCTTATCTACTTTTATAAGAATTGAAAAAGATAGCTACGTGACACTGAACCTTTGTCGATATTGTACGTGGTGCTCTTTTGAGTTTTAATAATATAGGTGCTCTCGTATAGGTGCTCTCGTATATGTCTAATGTGTGACGCGCGACACTCGATTTTTTCGGTCTATTGAATTTAATATGCGATATGTGTTGTTCGTAATGCGTTATTAATTGGGCGTTTACTTTGACCGATGTATTTCAAATTACAATCGCCACAATTAATGTCATATAAACCCGATTTCTCGTTTATATGTAAATTATCCTTTGCGTTACCCAAAAGAGGTGTTATTCAGTTTTCGGGCCGAAATACGTAATTGTCGGAAATTTCAGATTTAGCTGCTTAACGAACAAATATAGAAAACACGTTATATCCAATTGTACGTCCTATACACGTCCTATATATGTTGCCGGAAAGATGTCAATTATAAGATGTAAACTATAAAAAGGTTAAGCGATTAATTGCTTCGACTGTTTACAGAAACCTTTCGGTATTATATCCAAATTACGAAACAATCAAAATAAACGGGACAAATGTACACAAAACTAAACTTATTTGATAGATATGTTATCTTTCAACACCGCAAGTAACTATTACCCTGTTAAAAATATATACAAGGATCATTTAGTATTGAAATGGAAATTATGTGTTTATTTGCCTTGAATTATTATTATTATTATCAACAATTTATAACATTTAGTACTTAAATTAATGAAATAAAAGCTTTCAAATATAGTTTAACAAACTAACTTTTAGTTTCTCTAATACAGTTATGACAACATGTAAATGTCATCAAACACGTAGAATTGGACTCATCGCGCTTCTTCTGTATACACTTAATACTTATCTAACTTTCTTTTTCTTATTTTGTTCTTTATTATAGAGGTTGTACGCAGGATTGTGACAATTTATGATGAAGGGACTTCAGTGTTGGTGCTTTATGAAGAAAACATTTTGAATTAAGGTATGAAGTCCAACTGTAGGTCATTGTTGACGTTTACATATTATCATAACTGTATTAGAGAAACCAAAAAAAGTTAGTTTGTTAAACTATATTTGGAAGCTTTTATTACATTAATTTAAATATAAAATGTTATAACTTGATGATAATATTGGCATATAAACACATAATTTCCATTTCAATACTAAATGTTATATGTATCTAACAGGGTAATGGTTACTTGCGGTGTTGAAAGATAATATATCTGTTAAATAAGCCTAGTTTTGTGTACATTTTTACCGTTACCTTTTTACTGTTACCTTGATTGTTTAATAACAGTTCCTTTTATAACTACATTGCGTTTATTATCTCGTTGCGTCATTTGGATATAATGCCGAAAGTTTGCTGTAACCAGTCGAAGCAATTAAAATTGATTCATTATTGACGTTTTTATACTTGATAGATTATAATCAGATAATTGACATCTTGTCGGCAACATATATCATGGATCTAGTATGACGCGCAATTGGATATAACGTGTTTTCAGTATGTTATTCAATGTACAATTCCACGTCTTCTGGAAAAGGCTAATATTATGAGCAATGCAAATGGTTACATGATGAAATTAAACAAAGAATAAATTACAGGTAGAAAAAATTACAGAAGACTCCTTCTGTCAGAGGTTACACTACAATTTTCAACACAGTTTCTGAATACACTTGGGAGTATATTTTCACTCCAATTTACCAGAAATAAACACATGTTTTATCTTCGTAGGAAACCCCACTAAACCATAATTGAGGCTGGATGGTGACCACGCTGACAGTTGGTATATGCTCCAAGGAAATTTCGAACATGCACCCTATCATTTTGTCACTTAAATTCTTTTTTCTTAGATTTTACCGTAATGACTTAACAACTTCTTCCCTCTTTCAGTTATTATGACTTTCAGGGGCTTTATGCAGCCCCGAAATGTTAAAACGATTATTTTCACTTAGATTAAAATATATTATATCCCGCATAATAATAATCATTCAAATATAAAATACCCAGAAATTAAATATGTTTTAATAATTTTTTATTAATTACTCTTATTAGATATCAAACGCTTGAGCATTTAGTCGCTTAGAAAAAAGCTAAACGTTAAAATATGGAACGAGTTTAATATTAGAACTTATATAAAATTGTATATAATATGAGCTAAAAGGGGAAGAAGGAATAGTTGAAGTTCCATTGTGTGCTACCCCCCTCAATTATTTATAGCTGTTAAGCTCATAGAAATTCAAAGGCGCTAGGAACATGGACAGGTCTACCGTCAAATGATTTATAATCATAAAGACCCCTTGAAATTCAAAGGCGCTACACAGAGGCTCAAGGTAGACGGCTCTCCCAGCTAGGAAGATTCCATAAGGAGTTAACTCTTAAAAGCAATGAAGCTTCCCCAACGTCAGTAGGTTTCTGCCGAAACATTAAGGTGTCGAATGTCTCTTTGGACCGAGCACCGCAGTTGATAGACTGCCTAACGTATTTGGGTAAACTCCTGAAATGACCTGTCTCTTCAACTGATAAGTAGGATAAATTCATATGTTAGCATCAATACTTTACGTTAACATGTGAATTTATACCACTTATCAGTTGAAGAGACAGATCATTTCAACTGATAGGTAGGAAAAATACCCATGTTAGCGTAAAGTATTGATGCTAAATGCATCCCCGAAATGTTAAAACGAATATTTTCACTTAGATTAAAATATATTATATTTGGCAAAACAAGCATACTCAGCAGTAAAACTGCCGATATATCCAATGCTGTATATCGGATATATCGACTCTGTTAAGTCTTAAGCATACGCGTCAGTTTTACTGATGAGTATGTTTGTTTCGCTAGATATAATATATTTTAATCTAAGTGAAAATATTCGTTTTAACATTTCGGGATGCATTTAACAACATTACTTTACGCTAGCATGGGTATTTATCCTACCTAACAGCTGAAATGATCTGTCTCTTCAACTGATAAGTGGTATAAATTCTCATGTTAACGTAAAGTATTGATGCTAAATGCAACCTCGAAATGTAAAAACGGATATTTTCACTTAGATTAAAATATATTATACCCCGTGAAAGATACATATCCATCAGTTTTATCAACAGTAAAACTGATGGATATGTTTCTTTCACAAGGGTTGCTAGATATAATTTAACATCTGATAAAGCGTCCTCGATAACCGTCTTGCGAGCTCCTAGTATCCCCTGCAGACTCCTGACGTCCCCTTACAAACATCTTGCAGGCTTCTCACCCCTATGTGAAACTCATCCCCGAACATTCAGTGGGACACCCTCTATATACATTCGTAGATCTGTAACTTTGAAACAGATCTACGAGTGTATATACAGGCTGTCCCGGATTAATATGTCCAAATTGAAAAAGTGCAAAATGAACCTCCATAAGAAAATACATGGGATTTTGAGCTAGAACCCGCATACCTTATCTACTAGCAAGCCTTGGAAATTTATTTATTGTTAGAATTGATATATGTCACAATACAACGGTTTGATGCTCATCAACGTACGTTGTGTGTTTTTACGAATTAAATCATTCTTACATCGCAGTTCGGTGTCGGTTTCGTGCTCGTTACACGCTTCACAACGTCAATAGTACTTAGTACCAATCTAATCAAAGCCTGAATACAAAAATTTAACGAAACTGGTTCGACTGTAAATATTCGTCTTCCGGGACTCCCGCGAAGTGTACGCATTGACCGTGTTGGTAGTGTGCAGTGGCTGAAGATCCACGCCAACCAGAGCTATAACAAGCTTCGGTTATGCAGTTATATAGGTCTACTGTTTTTCGCATATTAAAAACAGACTTGAAACTACGCTCTTTTAAAACTTAGTCAGCGCAAGAATTAAAGGAAACTGATTATCCTAATATTGACGTTCGCCTACCAAATGTTGGAAAGATTTGACGGACGTAGGTAAACTGTGCGCAAGAATAATCCGTTTACCTGCATGTTTAGAATGGTTTGTAGGTAAATTAGTCGCTAGACTTTCTTTAAAGACATAAACATTAATCGAATTTTAAATGACCCCATCATTAATATTAATCGATTATAAATGGTCCGAATATGCAAAACCAAAATTAGTTAGGTTCCGTGTTTTCCTAGTTTAGTTTATTTCTTTTCTTGATAGCGAAAAGATCGGGATACACTATTGCGTTTTCTTAGTTTAGTTCTCTTTTTGATAGTGGAAATATCGGAATACACTACGAAAATGTCCGTGTCAGTGATAAAAAGTGAACGTGGAAAGGATTTGCTATTATACGAAAATTTTACATTTTCAAAGGAAAAAGTATTGAAAAGTGGTGAAACGTCGTGGAGACGTTGCCAAAAACGACTGCATTGTAAAACCAAAATTTACACAGTTAATAACCTAGTTACAAGAGAGCACGATGTTTACAACCATGAAGCAGATGAACAAAAGATAACAAGAAATGTAGTTTCAAATACTTGCAAGAGAAAAGCTGAAGAAGACATATTAGAAAGGCCTTAAAAAATTATTAGCAAAGCACTACCATCCCATTACCACCATCTCTCACAACTATTGATGTCGGTTACATTAGACGAAACATTTATGATATGTCGCCAAAAGATACTTCCAGGTTCAGTTCCTAAAAGCAGAGAAGAAGTGCATGGAGCTCTCAGTGCATATAGTGAAATGCTATTAACCAATAAAAATGAACATTTTTTGCTTATTAACGACATAGAAAATAATATTGTTGTGTTTACATGTGAAACACGTTAATATTCTAACAGAAATGCATCAACTCTACATGGACGGCACATTTTCCTTTTATCCTAGGTATTTCTTTCAATTTTTCACAATACATTGACTGCAAAATGGCCACTATATTCCCTTAGTTTTTTATTTGTTACCGAGTAAGACTACTGAATGTTACAAAACTTGTTTTTCTTTATTAAAGTTCAATATATATGAAAAATATCGTCGCATCTTTAATGCTAAGTGACTTGAATGAATAATATATAACCGTTTCTTACAGAGTAATTTATGTGTTTTATGGAAAAATGGAAGGAAAAAGACTTCATAATGAAGATTTGTACCTACAAAAAAAAAACGCTCTTTAAGAGTTGTTTTCTGTAAGTTTATATGTTTAGTATTTGCAGAAAGTTTGAAGTTAAGCTTATTTTATCAATCATTCACATAGTTAAGTGAAATCCTATTTACTTTGGGACCGCATTAGTAAGAAAGAAAGTAAAAGAAAAGGCAATTTTCTAGGGATATTTTTAAGAGGTTTACGTATTTGGTTCATAGCATTTTAAATATTTATTAAAATCTTTTAAATGTATGCTGCCGGTGAAACATTGTATTTAGATATATTTAATACGAATAATAATAAAAACACTTGATAAGTTTCATTATTTTATTTTATTGTTCTGACAATATTCTTCCATTAAATAATTTTTACCATCTTCAACCAAAGATCTTATTCAACTAAATGTAGTGGCATAAGTATTGTATAAGTGTATAAATATACAACGATGGGTAAATGTGTGGAACCATGTATTTATCTGTTAAAGTATAAAAGATATTGTAATAAAGTTTTGGACACGAAAACAAGAAATAAAGAGCCATAATTTGAAGTACTTTTTAAATATATAGTGTCTAAAAAATGTAATGTTCTAAAGTTATGCTTTTTTTAAATTGAACAATTCTCCTCGATAACACAATTTCAACAAACACAATTTGGGATCTAAAGTATTTTTTATTTATTAGTTTGTAAGAAAAAGAAAACTGGTCATACAAACAATGTGAAATTTAACTTATGAGATTTTACAAATATCCTACTTCCTGACAGTAAGTCAATCTCTCTGTAAATTCTTTTGTAACCCTCGCTAATATGTTTGGTGAAAAGCTTCGTATCCCTTTGTTAAATCTTTTAGCCAAATTTTGCAAGTTTCTAGATCGGGTAAGATACACTTTCTGTTTTAGATCACTTTCTATCTTCCTTTTCCTCGAACCAAGGTGTTGGTCAAGTCTCCTGCTAGCAAATTCAATCAGGTTTCTTCGGATATAGATATAAATTTCCATAGTTTGATCTTCAAACGGCTTCTATATGACACCTGTGATAAATTTTCGTTGTAGTATTTATCTTGATTTCATTAATTGCTACTTTTGTTCACATGTACAGGTTTTTGTTTATATTCATACACTTTATTTCTTTCAATTTTGTTCATTGTTTTATGCTTTTTTATATTCTTTATATTTAGGAGAAGTTAGTTTTATAATAATACCTTTTCTATTGTTACTTTCGTCCGATAGCTTTATTAAGCTCATGTTATAAGCTTCTGAAAAGATTGCTATTAAACCGACTTAGCACATTGATATTGAAGTATGTTCCCGTTGAACAGGCTGGTTTCAGACCCAACCGCAGTTGTGTTGACCAGGTGCTCAGCATAACAACGCACATTGAGGCAGGATTTCAGAAACGGCTGAAGACAACTGTGATGTATGTTGACCTGACTGCGGCATATGATACAGTCTGGAGAGAAGGCCTTCTCTACAAATTTCTCAACGTCGTACCATGCAGCCAGGTAGATCTCCTCAACTACTGCTAGCAGAACGACTTATAGCAGAAGATTTCAACCCAAATGATAGATGGAGAGAGTATTGGGCAGCGTTACAACCCGCTTAAGCGGCCCATATAATTGATGCTACCTTACCTTTACCAGGAATGCCTCGCCATGAGTGGAAGACACTCAATAGAATAAGAACGTCCCATGGAATTTGTCGTGACTCATTCTATAAATGGGGATTGACTGATACATCATCTTGCGAATGCGGAGAACCTCGCCAGACTATTCACCATATTACAGCTGAGTGCCCCCATATGGAGGTGAGATGAGTGACTTCTTTGAAGCAACTGAGTTCGCGTTAGACTGGATCAATGCCATCGATTTTAAAATTTAACTTTTAGATGTATAATCCATGTTAGCCATACGCTAAATAAATATTGTTACTAGTAGTAGGTACTTGTTATGTATGTATATGATTTACAATTTTATTTTATCTCGTAAATGGAATTATAATTCTGTTGGATAAATAAATAACATAACCCCCACAAGAAGTCATCTAGTGGATTGAGATCGGGCGAAGCAGTCCATTCAATTTCGCCTCTTCTTCCAATCCATCTGTGGGCAAAAGTTCGATCTCGATCAATAACTGAATAACTGAAGGGGTGCCCCATACTGCTGAAACCAGATGTTTTTGGAAGTTGACCATTTTTATTCAATGTAGGAATTATCTGGTTATTTAAAAGTTCTAAATAAATAAATATATTTGACAATTTAGAACTTCTTCTATTAAAAGAAGACCTATTATGCTGTTTCTACAAATACCAGCCCAAACGTTAAACTTTCTAAAGTGTTGCATATGCGCAGTTATGTCTATGAATAGGATCCGTTCAAATAAAAGGTTGCTTCATCCGAAAATTACATTATTTTCAAAATTGTTATCACTATTACAGATGTTCATCAATGTTTCACAAAACTGTTGCCTTCTGTCGAAATTTCTCTAAGGTTTTTTAAAGTGCGCCGTGTAAATTTTTGCTAATAATGGGCTTAAGAAATTTCTCGTGGGTAGACCGTTAGTTTGCTTGTAGATACGGTTGTAAAATTTAAAATAATTTTGGCTTATGCAATTGTTTATCATTTCTAAGAGTTTAAGTTTTTGTGCGACTTCTGTGTCACTATTATTAATGTGTCCTTTTAATATATTTTTAAGTTCGTCATGGATGTAAATAAACTTTTGAGGTCTAATAATATTAATTTTTCGTTTTATGGTATTTCTATTTCATTCAGTTGTTATATTAACTCTAAAGTATTTTTAATTCCTTTCACCGATTTCAAATTAATCTTATTAGGGAGTACATTATGAATATATTTGCATACAATTTGGCGCATTAATATATGATATTACCGATCTCATGGGAATGTTGTTTTTTGTGTAATTTCGGCTGGCCATGTGGGAGGGGTATACATATTTATTAAATGCGGGTTTTGTGAAGTTTTCATAGGCTTATTTATGTATTTTCAATAACAAAAATGAAACATACTCTCGTTTTGTTAATTTATTGAAAAATAATTTATTTTACTAGAAACAAACTAGAATTCTAAATAAATTCCATCATTAAATTTTGTAAAGTGTAAAAGGAAGTATATACGATTTTTTGATTACAGGAACCAACTTATGTCATGTTTTAGAAATTTCGAGATGATACAGAAAAAAAAACTGTTTATTATTGTAAAAATATTACTTAATTTTTAAAAAGAAGAAATGTTGTTATTATTATTCCGTATGAGAAGCGAAATAGAAATTTAGACAGAAATTTAGATATTAGTTAAAATTCAAAAAGGTATAAAAAAGGTTTTGTATTGGTTGACCACCCATCCTAATATCCGGATTTAGCACCGCTAAACCACCAACTCGTATTTTCTCCTGCTATAGACTGAGACTATAGCGGGACGAAAGACGTGGGTAGCAATTTTCACATGTATTGTGTTCTCGACACTAGATTTTTAATAATGGTTTTGATATTATGAAAAATGTTTTTGTTTTATATAGTTTGCAAATGTTTTGCGCCTCAACATGAAGATAACGTTACTTCTAAAAACCATTATGGTACTACAATCATATACGCTTTGAAAGATGCCTGTGAAAATTTCAACCATTTCGAACGCTCAGTTATTGTTTGACAGTCGTTTGTGACAGTCGATGTTTGCGTTTTTGTCGAAACAGAAGAAAATCGAATATCGTGCAGTGATTAAATTCTTGAATTTCAAAGGCAATACGACTGTGCAAATTAAAACTGACTTGGGCGCTGTTTACGGAGGCTGTCCCATCCTTTGCCACAATGAAAAAGTGGGTTGTTGAATTTAAACGTGGTCGTACCAGCTTGGCTGATAACGAGCGTTTGAGATGGACGAAAATGCCAGCCCCATCGATAACATTGAGAATGTTCACTAGATGGTACTGGACGACCGTCGAATCAAGGTTAGAGAGATAGCAGAGGTTATGCATATATTGAAAGAACGCGTTTCTTATCCGCGAAAGCTATCCGGGCGTTAGGTGTCGCGCTTGCTCACTTTGGACCAAAATCGCATTCGAATGAACATTTCCAAAGCCCTGTTGGAGCGGTTTAAGTGAAAGAACTCATATTTTTTACATTGATTTATTATTGTAGATGAAATTTGAATTCACCACTGCACTCCTGAGACGAAAGAACAGTCCAAACAGTGGACTGCAAAGGGGGAATTTGCTTCGAAAAAGGCGAAGACGGTTCCATCGTTCGGGAAGGTAATGGCGACTGTTCTTTGGGAAAGTCACGGAATTATGTTCGTCGATTGTCTTGAAAAGCTTGAACAATAATGGAAGTGTAAACGTTTTGGACGTTGACGTTTCGGATATTAATGTTTTGGACTCTGACTTTTTGACGTTAACATTTTGGACGTTGACGTTTTGGGCGTTGACTTATTGAACGTTGACGTTTTGGAGGTTGTGATTTTGGACGTTGACGTTGTCGATGTTGACGTTTTGGAGGTTGTGGTTTTGGGCGTTGACGTTGTCGATGTTGACGTTTTGGACGTTGACGTTGTCGACGTTATAGACGTTGACGTTTTCGACGTTGACGTTTTGGACGTTGACGTTTTTGTCGTTGACGTTTTGGACGTTGACATTTTGGACGCTGACGTTTTGGACGTTGACGTTTTGAACGTTGACTTTTGGACGTTCACGTTTTGGAAGTTGACGTTTTGGACGTTGACGCATTGAACGTTGACGCTTTGGACGTTGACGCTTTGGACGTTGACGTTTTTGACGTTGACATATTGAATGTTAACGTTTTGGACGTTGACGTTTTGGACGTTGACGTTTTGGATGTTGACGTTTCGGACGTTGAGGTTGTCACATCATTACTTGATATCATTACTTGATAAGCTGAAGGCAGACATTGCGAAAAGCCGGCCGCATTTGAAGAAGAATAAAGTGGCGTTTCATCAACACTATGCACCTGCTCACATTTTGGCTGTTGGCATGGCCGAAATTCACGAATTACAATTCCATTGTATTCGCTAGGTCTGCCCCCAGCGACTTTTTCCTGTTTCCTAGGTTTGAGTTTCACTTAGAGGACAGAATTTTCATCGAATGAGGCATATGTTATCGCATATGTAAACGCCTATTTTGCGGAGCAAGATGCCAACTACAATTTGGGAGGGTTAAAGGGGTTAGAGCATCGGTGCAAAAAAATGCATGGATTTAAAGAAGACTATGTTGAAAAATAAAACTGCATTTGACCGGAAAAATACTTGTTTCTATGTTAGGCTAAAAACATTCCAGACTTCAGAGATATTTAATTAAATCTAATATTGCAAATTTTAGTGAGAACAAGAAAAATGTACACACAAATATAATCAAAATCAATATCAGTTAAGAAAGTTTTCGAAATGATGACCGTTCACTTCTTGACAATATGCAAGTTTGTGAACAAATTATTGAATGACATTTACCAAACCCCTGCACGCACAAGACAAAAACGGGAAAAAGCCTCTTCACGAATTAACTGCACGTCCTTAATTATTCTCTGCCGTAACTCGTTTAGATTATGCAGTCGTCAAGTATAAACCACAGATTTTCAATGATCCCAAAAGAAAAAAATCTAGGGGATTTAAATCTGGAGATAGTGGGAGCCATTCAATGAATCCTCTGCGACCAATCTACTAATTTGGGAATATTTTGTTTCAAAAATTTCTAACACTAAGAGCATAGTAGGGGGTGCTCTATCTTGTTGAAGCCAAACACTAACAGATAATTCCCCATCTTCATCAATATTAGGGACAACCTGATCACGTAAATGATCTAAATATCTCTGTCCAATTAGTGTACCATGAATGAAAAAAAGGCTAATAATACAGTTCCTGAAAATACCAGCCCAAGCCCCTAATTTCTGCGGTTGTTGTGTATGCGTTTCTAGCATCCAATGAGGGTTATCTATTAACCAATATCGTCAGTTATGGCGAATAACGGTACCATTCAAACAAATCGTAGCCTAGTCGTAAAACAGTATGTAAAATATTGGTCATTTTTGCAAATCTCCATCACTCTTTCGCAAAATTCAATTCTGCGATTATAATCCACGTCCATTTCTTGCACTAAGTGTGGTTTATACGTGCTTCAATATTCTGGCTACTGATCGGCAACTGATATCATAGTTTAGTGCGAGGGATGTAGTGGAAGTTTGTGATAATTCTTAAATATAGCTATAACTTGAGCAATAACTTCATTAGTTGCGACTTTTGAATGTCCGGCTTTCGGTAAATTTCTAACGTTTTTGGTCAATGGATAATGGATGCCGATCTTAATGCAAATTGATAAATAAATCGCATACTTCTTCACGTGTTCTGACGTCGGCACCAAAATAAATCATCATTAGAATTTCAATGCGTTCTTTTTCAGTTAATTGAACACTACTAATATTTGGATGTCTACATAGTTAATTCTGACAGTTTAAGCCAAGTAGTGAATTTTAATTCCATGGCTTACTAAGCATAAACATAATTTTAAAATATCAGTTTTAATTAAATATTTTTGTCGTTGTTGAAGAAAAGGTTGCCAGACCTTATTATTGCTAAACTCCCAGAGCTCTATTGAAATTCGCAAGTATATATAGAGAAGGTGTTTCGTTTAAAATAAAAAAGTTATCATCGTTTCCGGCTAAACCGGAAGTCTGATTCGGATATAAATATATTCATCGAATCCCCGATTTGCATTTAATTAGAGTCTTACTAAATTCTATGTAGCCATATCAAAGATATTCGAATGGATCTATATATTTGACTAACCCTCTATATTTAAATTCATTAACAAAATTATATTTTGTCTATTCCTTAGTCTTCCATACTTCAAAACTATTTTCAAGACTATTTCATTATATCTTCTAAATCGCTACATAAAAATGCACGAAATAATAAGAGCAAAACTATGTACAAACTCGAATTATGGACCAGCTTAAAAATCAAACAATACTGGTTTATAGGTTAAGAAACGTAATTATAGTAATAGATTCTGATTTTGATTTCTATTCTTTTACAAAATAATACAAGTAATGTAACGTTATTCGAACTTAAATTATATATTATTATTATTACAGTTTGCATAATAATTAAAAAGCCTTGCCAACAAAAAGACGGTAGGGCTAATTAGAAATATGGTCAGATGAACGATTACACTCGCAATGCGCGTTGTAAATATTATTTTTATATTAGTTCTTAAAAGAAGAAGGTATATGATTTTATGTTAAAATTAGTTCTGTACAAGTGAAACCATTCTTAAAGCAGCGTATAACAAGATGAAATAGTTTGCCTCCAATAAATTTAAATGGTATATGTAGATCTAATTTACAAAATCTCTTGAAGTCTGAGTGTACATGGGTACATCATGTATTCTGTATTTCACAATAATTATTACTTTAATACAAAAGCGATTAATAGAACAACAATAAGTAAATCTTCTCTGTTCTCGAACAACATGTTTGTCGTACTGAACACGGCATAAACTATGACAATGCTATTATATTATGTAGTAAACATAATTACAATAGAGGTCTCTATGGAAATGTGTCTCGGAGAAATAGAGCCTAATATTGCCTACAGGAAACTAATGTTAACATATGCAATTCTGTATCTTATATGCGTTGATGTCCATGTTTTGTTCATAGATTAATAATTATAAAGCTCGAAAGTTTTTAACTCTATCTAAATGCGGTTTACATATATAAATTAAACATGAAAATAACTCGAAAATAATTTTATATTCTTCATCTGGCGAAAACTTTTTATATGAAAAAAATATTAGCTGTCATGGGACGCCAGGCAGATGTGAAACATTGAAATCGACTGTTATTTAAAGGAGGGAATATAAAATAAAGAAATATTTAGATTGTCGCTATCACTGTTACTTTCACTATCACTTATATTTAAACTCAATAAAAAGTTGCAAAGTATTCGGTTGAAAATACTTTGTTCTGCTCGAAAGGACAAACCCGTACACTAACATATTATCAATATAAGCCAGGCTTATCAAATTTGACATGTCTTATTTGACTTGTCAAATTTGTCTTAAGTTTTACAGGTATTAGCAATGTATGTATAACCTATCAAGTCTATAAGTGACAGTATGAATATATTTGTCCCGTTTACGCAAATAAAAACTCTGATTTTATGTTCATAGGAGTTATACGGATTTTATATGACGCTCAGTGTGCACAAATAAAGCGATTATAGCGCGTACCGATGAACACACACACACGTAAAAGCAGCGAACGCCTGGTGTATAGCTTGTAGGGACAGCGGAGAGAGGGGGCGCCAGCATACACACAGACTGTAGCGTTCAACACACGCACACAGTATACGCGTTGGAGAGAGGAGAGCGTTCACGGTATGGCGAAGAGAGGGGAGCGCTGACAAAGTGGTCGTCACGTGATGGCATTCAAGAGCCGAGTTTGACCCAGTGGCGCCTTTAGATGTTTCACATAAAAAAAAAAACGCTAAAATTTTACAAATTTTTATTCAATCAATATATTTTTGGATACGCTCGAACTAACTTATAAAGCATTTTTTCCATTCTGAGGGTGATACTTCGGGAGCTAATGTCCGGAATCTTTTATTTTACATTTTTGCGAACAAATAGAAATCAGAAAGCCATATACGAGTGTCAATCAAATTTAAACCGGACTTTGCTTTTAGGTCAAAATAAAATTACAGAAGAAGTTTATCATTTTTCTGCATAGTCTCCTTCAAAGTTTACAAGTTTTTCCCAGCGTTTTGGGAGCTTGCAGATTCCGTCTTCATCAGCTGTCAACAGCTAATTGCGCACAAACTGCACTACTTGTTGATCGCTCTGAAAATGGCGTCGGCCTAGTGCTTCCTTCAGTGGCCCAAACAAATGAAAGTCGCATAGGAATAGATCTGGGCTTGTAGGGAAGATGTTCTAGAATTTCCCAGTGGATTTGATTCATTTTAGCTCGCGTCAGTGCGGCCGTGTGAGGTCTCGCGTTGTCATGCAGCAAAATCACATTTCGTATTGGCTGGTAGCGCCTTTTGTTTCTGTAGACGGCTTTTGCATTCTCCACGGGCTGGCAGTAATAGGCAGCGTTCACAGTCCGACGTCCATGTAAGAAATTAATTAGCAAAACGAAAAAGACAGTTGCAAGAACTTCCCCAGCTGATAAACGTGTTTTTGCTTTCACAGGGCGCGGTTCTCCACCCAAACTCGCCATTTTGGATCCGGGTGTATAGTGATGAACCCATCTTTCATCACATGTCACTATTCCATACCAAAAATGGTTTGAGTCTTTGGCAATTGTCTCTTCGAATGTGTTTTTGACCATTTGCCAAGAGTTTTGGAACCCAGCTTGAACAAATTTTACGGACACCAAGATGCTCAGTAATAATAGAATACGCACTACCGTGACTTATTTGTATTTTACGAGCAATTTCATCAATCGTAAGGTGAATGAGGTTACGAATCGCGCAAATGTCGTCGTCAGTCACAGCTGTCTTGAGACGCCTATTGCACCTTTCATTTTCTACAGTTTTACGGCCATCCTTGAGTTTTTTAACCCAGTTGGACACTTAAGGATGTGACAAAGTTGTGTGACGAAACTGTGTAGTCAGTTTAGCCAGAATTTCGCTGGGCTTGGTACCCTCGTTCGTCAGAAATTTAATAATAATCCGTCGCGCAACCGCCGGTGTAACTTCTTGCTCGGACATGACTGTACTGGCGAGCCTAAATGCCGGCAAATGCGCAGAACCGCGCCAATCCCCTCCCCATTTTCATGGCTATAAGAGCGCTGCTCGATTGTCAGCTCCGCTCGGTTAGCCTGGTATCAAAACAAAAGTGTGGTTTAAGTTTGATTCGTATCAGATAAATTAGGGCAATAAGTCATTGTTACAAGATTTATACTGGTTAAGAAATAAAGGGTTTGGTGTACTGTTTATTTCTTCTTATTTCATCGATGACTTTCATTACACAAATTCCGATATTCGCGGCCCTTCGATTGTCTAAGGTTATGATTACCACATGTCCAGCAGAACCAAAGAAACAATCAATTGTTTTGTTTGACAGCATTGTCTCGTTTTGAAAAACACAAACGAGGGATTTTTGTTGACTTTTAGGATCATATGAATAAGTCCAGGTTTTGTCACCGCATCAACAGACGTTGAAATTCATCCCTGAGAGTGGTGCGTTCACGTTCAAATTCGACAAACAGCACTACTCTCGGATGCTGCGTCATCTCCAAAAATTAAGTCGATCCATACATTGTTTTGGCGTTAAATCATATTTGAAATCACAAACAATGCTTGTTCGAAACTTTTAACGTGAAAGTTTCATTTTTGTACAAGACCTCTTTCTCTTCGTTTACGAAGGACCGAATGTGTTGATTTTTCTTTCTTGCGTTCGATTACGAAGAGATGTCTTAGATTTCCGACTACGAATGGCCATATGTTGATATCCGATAAGGCTTTCTTTGGAGACTGTGGTTAAGTAAAAACTCAAAAAAGGTATAAAATCACTTACTACAATTAATAATAGTATCCTAAATACATATTCCGACAACTAAGTTGTCATCATCAGTAGGTAAAACCACTAACTAAAGTGTCGAATATGGGACACGGTAAAGGTAACAACACAGAATCGTGTGTAACTTTACACGGCGTCCACCAATACACTGACAAGTGTAGACCTACTATTGATGACAACTTAGTTGTCGAAATACGTGTTTGGGATACGATTATTAATTGTGGTAAGGATTTTATACCTTTTTTGAATTGATATCCGATCTCTAAAGGTCGTATGGGCATAGTGTTATATTGTTATCCGGCGTCTATGGATTGCTACGTATAAACGTATCGTTAAATGCCTAATACGGAACTGGCTCCTATATTTTTAAAAACTCAGTAGCGTTGCTGAAATTTACCTTTGGTGAGCGAGAGGTTGTGGAAAATTACAGAGCCAACGAGCCAGACCCTGCTGGCGTCAGTGAAGACGACGTGCGGTTCCTTTCAAAACGATGTCATAAATAAACCATGTGTTGAATAAGAAAAAAGGCACTACAGTATATTTTATACTTGATTAGTTTGTAAACAATAATCTACGCCACACGGAGGTCGTAAAGGATAATATAACCCACCAGGTGAAATAAAAGAAAATTGGTTTGAAAAGGAATCTATTAATTTATGAACGTTATATTTCAAAATCATTTAAAAAAACAAATAACTGGCAATAGCAATTTAGTCAACAATGAAATGAAACTTTATAATCATAAACGAAAATAAGCTACATAAGTAAGTTTGAAAAGCGAAAATAATATCAAGCACGGCATTTAAAAGAAAGAAAGTTCAGAGCTCTCCTTCGTTTTTACAATTAGATTTTACAATAAATAAAGGCTGACTGTATCCTTATTTGGAATCATTAAAATAAACTAACATACTTCACTGTATAGCAACATTTAAATACTGTTAGTAAATTAAAATACTACATAGTATTAACTAAATTTAAATAATATAAGCAAATTAAAATACCAGAGAGTATAGCAAAATGTAAATAATTTAAACAAATTAAAATACCACAAACTATAGAAAAATTTAAATAATTTAAACAAACTAAAATTACTTCACCGTACAACGCAATTGATACAATTAATTAGCGGTGCTTCTATTAAAAGTGAAAATCGAAATATATTATTTATATAAAAGATTGACTATCGGGATTTGAAACGAAATGAAATATTATTCCATAAATAAAGAAAATTAGTACAATTAAATAGTTTTAAATACGTAAATGGCAAATTAAATTTAAAGCAATATAACAAATTAAAATTTAGAAGGATACAATGATGCAAATTTTCCCAATCGGTAGTTACAACATAAAAAAGTAATACTTTATAAAATGACTGTAGTGCGAAACCACTTTGAAATTTTTGAATTGGCAATTAAAACTTCGATTTAATGAATTTCAGTATTTTTCGGCACACAAATTACACAGGATACTACTTATTTTTTATTTAGGGATTGCACTCTTCTTTGATGGAATATGTGGCGTCTGTTCGGTCGAACGGTTTCAGACACGTGGTCAAGATTCAGGAAAATAGTAATCTGCAATCATCGGGGCGATTTTCCAGAATTCTACACCCCAATTTATTAGGTATGTTCCTGACACCCTACAGAGAAAGATACTACGAGACTTGGCCATGAATATTACAACAAAGGAAGTTAATAACAAAATAAAAGGAAGCGAAACTTACCAAGATAGTTTCTTGGGATTTTTATTTCAGCTGCTGTGTAATTAATCAACCTAAGTTGATACCTTAATTAGGTGATTACTACAAAGTCACATTTACCACCAAGGTGCTTAATTTTCCAAAAGTCTTAAAAATTATAACGCTAAACTCACAGTAAAAAGACTTCAATTAGTCGACACATACAACTTGCTATCTTGCCAAAACCAAAGTGCAACTCACGCACAACCTTTTCCATCACCACTTCGAAAAATTTCAAAATCTACCTAGTGCCGTCGATGATGAAATATAGCCATACATAGCGCACGCTAATGTATATGGGGACTGATCAAAAAATATTGTAACAGGATCCAAAGATTGTGGTTCTTGTAGGTGAAATTGCTAAACCCCGTTTGTTCCTTCGCCGTGCCCAGATCTAAGACCGTATATATTACAGTTCAAATCTGTGCTTCTTGCAGGCCAATCAAACATATTAATATCGTTTTCTCCTAGCCAGTTTTTTACATATCTGCACGTATGAACAGGGTAATTATCTTGGTGGAAAATAAAATTTTGATTTGAAAAGCGCTCGTTAACTGTTGGTAAAATAACTGCCTTTAATATATTTCAGTATGTTTCTCCTGTTGAATGACTCTCACATCAGAAACAAGCACCTACACCTTCTGCGCTTATCCAGGCTCACACATTTACAGAAAATTATCCACTATTTTGCAATTTTTGAGTGCATCTTCCCTCAAATCGTTGAGTTGGATGGCTATAAATACGTATACCGCCGTTGAAACTGGACTGAAAAAGTTTTTCATTGGAAAATAAAAGTTTATTCCAGAAATCGCCATCTTCATTAAGAGATGCAAAGCATATTCAACTCCGGCAGTTCTAACTGATCCTGGGAAATTTGAAACTTCTTGGGTTTTAACTGGGGTAGAAAAAAGCTCTTCTTCAACATGATTTACTACAAAAGCGTCTTCTTCTTGGGCTTTCTTGGGTTTCTTCTTGGGCTTTAACTGCGGTAGAAATAGGCTCTTCTACAACATGGTTTACTACAAAAGCGTCTTCTTCTTCGGTCGATACTTTAGAATGGCCTGATCCTCGATCCTTGCTCGTTCAACAGTATGAGTTTAATTCCTTTTATTCTTAATTTTCGAAGTATAGCTGTGACTTACGTGTAAATCTCTTCCAACACGCCGTAATGACTACCATTCTGCCAACATAGAAATAATTCTGGCCTCTTGAACTTCAGTTAAATGCCTAGGCATTTTCACATTTGAAACACTTCGACTTTTTACTTTTGACAACAACTTGTAATTGTATTAAACAATATGATATCAGCAATGTTGATTTAATTTATACAATGGGTATATATACAATATATTCTGATATATATATACAAGTGTCCGACGAGGTAGTTCGAGGTTTTTGTATAGTTATTCCTTTGTCAAAAATTAGAAAAACTTCTTATGAACATGGGTCGAATTCTCAACTGTTATAGAGATACGGGTGGTCAAAGTTGCGCTATATACATATGATATTTTTTCAGTTTACTTACAGAAAATCTGCGAAATTCCTAGCTTCTAAAGTAATTTAGAATTAAAACGCGTTTCTAAAACCTTTATTTTAAAATCGAAACCAGTAATTAGAAAAAAAAAATTACAATAACGAACATTGTTAAAGAAGAAGTTTCTCAACTGCTCGACATATGCACCATGAACAG
Source organism: Melolontha melolontha (assembly GCA_935421215.2). Taxonomy (NCBI): domain Eukaryota; kingdom Metazoa; phylum Arthropoda; class Insecta; order Coleoptera; family Scarabaeidae; genus Melolontha; species Melolontha melolontha. The sequence continues at coordinate 183,298,335 of OW285235.1, forward strand.
TTAAACATAGCTCCCCCTTTTTCTTAACTCCCCGTGCCAATCTACATTTCGATCCTTACCAGTAGTTCTTCTCTGGTATCGGGCTTTTGTTGTCCTTACACAATTGATTTAACGTGGCTCCATAAATAAAAGTCCATAGGGATAAAATCAGGCTGGCCAGTGCACGGGATCGTTCCGTCCTATCCATCGATTTGAAAAAGTTACATTCAGGGAGACGTTTTCAAGCAATAATAGAAGCTGATCTCGTAGGCGATCTCTATACATTGTGCTATTAAGGTTTACCTCGAAGACATTCGGCTCAAGCAGAACGTTACCAATCAGTCCTATTCAAACATTCACCGAAAAACGGTGTTGAAAATGGTTCTCCAAAATTGTATGCGGTTTTTCAGTGTTCCAGGCATGTTCGTTGTGGAAATTAGTGACTGCCTCTCTGACGAAAGTCGCTTCGTCAGAGAATAGTGTAATCAGAATCAAATCTCCATTTTGTAAAATCCAAGCACAAAAGATTTTCCTAGGGGCATAATCATTGGGGTTCAAGTTCTGGACTGACTGGTGATGATACGGGTACAAGCCATTTTCGTGTAGCGTAGTGCGTATTGATGATTTTGACTGCTTTGTTATTGTTGCGATTCTGGGGATACTTATTCGTTGATCCTGCGGAGACTTATCCATTGATCCTGCGGAGACTTATTCGTTGATCTTGTTTTAATTTAGGTTTAGTATTATCTCTGGGAGGAACTTCATGTTCACTGTTTGGTTTGGGGAATGATCCTCTTTCATTAAGGGATTGAAAACAGTTCTGGATAGTTTTGTCAGAAGATCTTCGATTCGGATAATGCTCTGCGAACAATATCACAGGTCTAACAGCGCTACCATTGCAGTAACCATACAAAAAGAGGTATATCAGCATATTCTTGATTCGTAAACTGAAATGGCATTTTCAGAAATGTCAAGATAAGCACAAACTTCAAAATTTATGACAATCTGAGTTTTGTCACAAGGAACTACTCGATTCTAATATAGCGAAACTTTGACCACGCATATCTCTATAAACGTTGAGAATTCGACTCATGTTTATAAGAAGTTTTTGTCTTATTTTTGATCAAGGAATCACTATACAAAACCCCAGAACTACTTCGTCGGACAGCCTGTATATACCCATTTACAATAGAATAAAAATGGTGTTTTCGTTATTTTGGCTATGGTTGGGCTTCTCGCCCAAATCTCTGTCACCGATTTAAAATCTATGGGGTTTACTGTTACAAAAAATGAACAGTCGGGAATTTAGACTGCGCAACAGATACGAACTATGGGCAGCTATTTAGCAAGCTTGGCAAGAAATTGAAGTAGAAGTTGTAAGAAATATAATCGTGTCTACGATTAGAAGACTTTGAAATATCTTGGCTCGACGCGGACCTGTTACAAAATATAAAACACTATTTCTATTTTATTGATGCTACCTGTACAGATTAGTTTAAATAGAATTTCATTTTGAATCTAGCACACACTTTTCGTTAGTAAATGATAAATTCAATATAATAATAATAGTCCTCGCACTAGCCTTCCAAACCTTTGGGGTATCTGAAGTGTTTAAAATTAAACTCGAATATTAAAATAAAAATAAAATAAACGAATACTGAAATATATAGAGTGTAGCTCTAACAGCATGTAAAGTAAATTTTCGTGATGAGTGATGATTTCGTAGGTCGTAGTAGTTTTTTGGCGCTCCAAGCATTCATAACCTGCAATAGATGTACGATCTCCTTTAAAACCTCTTTGTAGGTTCAAAATAAAGAAACGTTTTTTATATCTCCGAAGAAGATTTTGCAGAAAAAGCAATGTCCTGATCTCAAAACGCCAGGACACTAAAAATTCTCCTCAGGACCATCCCTCAATGCAGTACAACACCCGGAGTACGTCGATAAATGGTGGGAGGTATATATATATCTACAGAGCGTGTATGACAAGTTTAAACGTGATCGGCGCAGTTTTCGCTAGGCTACATGATTGCGTGAAGTGGTAGTTATGTCCTTCTGCGATCATTATAATGGATGAGACATGAGTAACGCTCGTTCATTAAATTTTGTTTTAGGATAGGTGAAACAGGTACTGAAACATATGAAATAATTTTACAAACGTTTGAGGCGAATATAAACTTTCGAGTGGTTCACGCGCTGTAAGACCGGGCATAGAACGCTCATTAGTGACGACGAACGAACAGGGAGACCTTCGACGTCTATCACGCCTGAAAACATCGCAACAGTTCAACGGATCATTCATGAAGGCCGTCGTCGGACTATTCTTGACGTCTGAGATAAAGTTGGAATAGTATATAGTACATGTAAAAGAATTACAGCTGAAGAATTGGGCATGCACCGCATTGCAGCCAAATTCGTTCCGAGACTTCTAACTTACGAGCAAAAGCAGGAACGAATTGACATTTGCACTGAGCTAGGGAGCTAGGGAATTCGTTCCATCTGATCAGACGGTCAATTTCTAGTTATATATGTTTTGAAGCGGTTTCGGGAAAATATCAAGCGCAAAAGAAACGAGCTTTTGGATAACAGGGAATTGGTCGCTGCACCACGACAAAGCGCTCTCTTACCGTCCATTTTTCACACATTTTTCAGTTAAAAGGCCGACATTTTGTTAGCATTGAAGAAATTCAAGAGGAATCGCAACCAGTACTAGTAAACAACTTCCTGAATATCTTCTAGAACTGGAAAAAACGCAGGGACTAGTGCATGCTGCACAAGGAGACTACTTCGAAGGTGACAGCTACCGCCAGGAATAAAAGTTATGTTTCGAATTTTTGTGGTATCAGTCCTGGAACATCTGGATCGCACGAGTATCGGTGTGCCGTTTTTATAATTCTCCTGTACTAATATATTTTGAACTAAAGTGTTTTCACACCTGCCCATAATACGAATTTCATTTATGCAGTTTTAAAATTGCCAGTAAATTTGTTTTTATTTGTTGTGAAAAACTAAATGCAGTCTAGTTGTTGAATGAATAAATTTTAGAACTTGAAAATAAAATAAAGCTTTGCAATGCAATTTAAATTGGAAAATTTAGGGATATACACGCTTTCATCTATATTGACAGCGTTTATTCCATTTTTAATTAAAAATCTGTAATTAATAGAAAATAACAGATTACAGGTACGATAGCAATCATAGTTTACATAATTTACAAGTAAATTTTTGTCAATATTCTTCGCATGAAGTAATAATAATTTGGTATCTCAAAGTATATAAAGTGCAAAGAAATAAAATCAAATGAGCAAGAAGAATTATATTTTGAGCATTAGTAAATGATTTTTTCAGCGATGGATAGAAATAAATAGATAACTTAATCGTCCAAAAAATTATTGTCTCAATTAAATATTGAGAATAAAATATTTGGCTATATTTCACTAATTTTATTAGATTTTATTAGATTTATTGCTGTGTAGTTTGATTCTAAAATGGGTTCTACGAGGGAAGATCGGAAAGTTTCTAGATCGAACCAGAAGATGGCGTTGTGCGCGCGTACCGGTCATATGTTTTGATTGCCCCATCTATTATATAACTGGTGTCAAATTTTGAGACAGATAGTGCATAAAGTTGCCTTATTTCGCAAGTCCACAAGATCAGCACCCGAAGCCATCGCATGCGTATGGTAGATATATATAAATAAAGAAAAGTTAATAATAGATACTATGTCAGTTATAAAAAGTAAAAACAGTACCGGGCCGTGAACTGATCCCTGCGGGACACCTAATTTTACAGGCAAGATTGATGAATTAAAAGAATTATTTATATAATTTTTCTTATACGATATTTTAACGAATTGATAAATATGAGAAAACAACCAGCCACAAAACCTCTCACACCATAACTCACAAGTTTTTAAGCGAAGTGCTGTGCTCCACGCAATAAAATGCACGCAATTAATAAATATTTAAATATAAATATATATCGTTTAAACAATTCATTGATTAAGGAGATAGGTGTTGAAGCTTCAGTATAAAACTTGCCATTAGAATTCGTCAATTCTATTCATAAAAATATGGAATTTACTATGGAACAAGAAGTAAACAATAGTATTAATTTTTTGGACCTAACTATTAACCTAACCTAACTACAATAAATTAGAGTTTGATATTTACCATAAAGAATCTCATACTGACGTAACTAGAGGTAAACACCTGAGGAAACCACTGTGTTGGCGAAACAATTGTCGTTTTATGAGTAATGATTAAAAGTGAAGATTAAAACCATAGTTTTATTTCTATTCTTAATTATGGATCTTCATCAAGTATAGCAAACGCCAATTAAGTTGGCGCGAGGAGGGAGTGCGCAGAAGCCGCTTTTAAAAACGTTCACCCCCACTACTCAAGTAATTGTCAGAATACATTTGTCATTGACATTTGACGGAACATAATGTCTTTGCTAGGGGATCATAAAGTGACACACGCTTAGAGGTTAGAATTTTCTGACATTTGATGTAAAACCAAACACAAATCTCCCCACTACTTTTAGTCCTGCGCGAACTTACCTCTCCTCGCGCCAACTTATTTGGCGTTTGCTATAAATGCCGAATCAATTCAATTATAATAATTATTAATACATCGCTTAAATTTCACATTGTGCAGAAGCACATGTAATGTCTACGTTCTATTTTTTTGAAAGTTAAGTGTTCTGTTATTAATTAAATATCGTTTAAATAAAGCTGCTTTTTGTTAATGTTTATTTAATCTAGATTTTCATATAATTGTTTACAGTAACTTTTCATGTTTTTTAAATATGTACTTCTGTTCATATAAATAATCTGGGACAATTTTAATTTTCGATTGTAAATGTGGGTTATAAATTGTCAAAGTTATAATTGTCAAAGTGTAACAGTCTGTCAAGTTATTACGTTTTTCATAAATATTTTTATAGTAAAATGGCTAGAAAACTGACAGTCATTGAAAATGCGCGAATTATTTAAAAAATAGAAGAAGGTTGGTCAATAAAAATACAGTGTTTGCAATTAAGAAACGGTAGGGAAACGAAATGACCTTAAAAACAAAGGCTGGTACAGGGCTGCTCAATGGAAAGTCAACTGTCGAAGAAGATATGGAACTTATAGATTATATAAGAGACCGTCCATTTTGATACTGCAAGAAATTCTGTAATAAACACAAATTTTCCCGCCTCCAGAGTTACCGCATGCAGAATGCATGTGGTACACACATGCAGAATGTCGTGTTGCTGCAAGGAAGCCGTACTTAACTAATGAACAGAAACAATCACGACTATTATTTGCTTTAAATTATAGTAATAATGATTTGAATTTTTGGAATCGGCTTATTGTTAGTGACGAGAAGACTTTTCAGTCGACTTACAACGGAAAAACCAAAGTCTATCGACCACGTGGAACTCGTTTCCATGAGGAATATAGTCGTCCCAGAAGAACTTCTGGACGATTCTCAGTTAATGTTTGGACTTGGATCAGTTCTCAAGGTTTAGGGATGTGTTGGCGGATTGAAAACAGTTTTAACGCGATTGCGTTCACAGACATTCTAGAATATATCATGCATCCAACTGTCAATCATATATTCGCCAATCCCGACTTTATATTTAAGCATGATAATTGTCCGGTTCATGCTGCTAGAATTATAAGTACTTGTCTAGAAACTAATAACATCGAGATTTTGCAGAGGTCTACCAATAGTCCGGACTTAAATCCGAGCGAGAATGTTTGGGGACTCATGGTTAAGATAATCAATAAACGAAATGGTCAACCAGAGAACGCCGAAGTATTGTAGCAATTGAAGAAGCATGGGAGGAACGGACAAATAACGATGATTTAGAGCGTTCTTTAATACATTCCATGCAAAGAAGACTGGTTATTGAAAGAAATGGTAACCAAACAAAATATTAAATTTATTTTTTCTACAAACACCGTTAAAAGTTAACATTTTGACACGGCTAACTTTAATTAAAAATGCGATATTATAGCGTAGCGTGTTAAAAGTAGTACTTTTAACACTAGTGTTAAAAGTAAATTGACATGACAGTTTGTCAAAGATGACAACATCTATTAAAGTGATTTTTATTACTAAATGAAAATTTCATATTTCTTGGATAATTAATATTAAATGTACAGTTTGTGTAATTCGAGATACTTATTACCTGTGTTGCAGTACTTTCAGAATTATTATTCTCGCTATTACTTCATTTTCTTTACACGAACTTAAACACGAACTCATCTTTTGTATGAATTGTGACAAATTAATTTGACGTTATTTTTACGGTTGCGTCCAGTTGTGTCAAAACGTATTCATGAGCTGTCAAATTTGGTCAGTGGATTTTCATTATATTTTATAATAAAAATTGTGTTTGTAGAAAAAATATTGTACGATACACATGTTAAAAATGCTATTTTATTTCACTCGTACTTTTACTCGTGAAATAAAATCGCACTTTTAACACTTCTTGTATCGTAAATAACTATTTTGTTAAGTTATTGCTTATGTTCTTATGTTTCTTAGTTATTCTTATTAATGTTTTCTTATTAAATCAAATCTATTGTTTACTTTCTTTCATTACTTCTTATTTCTATTAAATGATAATAAATGTTTCATATTGTTAACAATCACCAACACTTTTAATGAAATCTAATTACAACTAACATGCTGAAATCCACAATTACAACAAAAAAATTGTCCCAGATTTATTTGAACAAGTGGAATTAAGAGTTACGTTATAAGAGATGTCCCAGATTTATTTGAACAGAACTGTACTTCTGGTATCTGATTGGACTTTTTTTTTACATAAAGTGCTCTTACTAAATTTTCACTTAGTATAGTAAGGAGCACTAATTGTATGTCACCTGATTAGAATATTATTGTATAAAATAGCTGCCGTATCTCAAAACATTGTGACCATAATCTTCCTAGCTGCAGAAAAACTACCGATAGTATGGCGAAAGTATAAACATTGGAAGTACACTTCTGCCAACTGGTTTACAACCCCTTTACAAAAGTGTCTTGTCTCTTACGAATTAATTTTGCACAAAGTCTGTAATTTCTTTATTTTAAAATCGAATACTATTCAGTTTTGCTTTGAACAGTCCGAATAACTGAAAATTACAAGGTAACGAATGTAAGAAGTGTAAAAGTGTCTTCCAGAAATATCTGATCGAACTATGTGATCGCTCATTAATATAAGCACGAATCCCTATTCCATCTTTTTGGTGGATCTATTGATTAGCTTTAGGTATTATGCACATTTCATCATCAAGTAGTAGAAAATGCAATACCCTTTCCTTTCTTCTTCGTATTGATCGAGCTGTTAAGTGAAATTTGGATACATTTTTATTCCTCTTTCTGTGAAAAAATCTTGACATAAGTTTCTCTCAAATTTGTCTGTAGTTAAGTTATTCGTTAATGCTGTTCATATTTATTTATGTTTATTTATCCGTCATTGTTCATCTATTCTTAGAGAAAAGTAATCTTTTCCAACTTTCGCAATCTAACATGCTAACGATATTTTAGGAGCAGCGCAAAATTTAATACGGCAGAGTATTACTTATTTATACAGTGTCTGTCAATTTAAGGATAACAGCAGTTGTTACAAATTGTTACAATTAAACTTCACAGATGTCCTGCGTCAGATCAATTTTTAATTTACTTCGACTCTCTTCAACATTTCTTTTTGTACTAGTGAACACTCATGTATTTAACGTAGGTATTTGAAGTGACGGTAAAGTTTTGTAAGAATTTCATCGTTCTATTACAGTTATTACAATTCTAACATTGTGTACATTGTCAGTATCGTAAGTTACTAAAAAGTTATTTTTCGTATTTAAACGATATATTTAATTACAAGTAACCCTCTTATATTACATGAGACATGTTCCTAGAAATCAGTTTGTTCTGTGAAGCCGTGTTATATGAGACCCAGAGTCAGTATACAAAGTGGGGTTAGGTTCAGGCAATTTATTAAAAACTAATATTTTCTTTTAAGTCCATACACGAAAGTTCATTTTTATTAAAAATATTAATATAGTTATGTTTAATATAAGGTGAAAACAAACAAAATATAAATTTTTCATTTTAATAACTTTGTTCTTTTCTTCCTCGGTATACACAATCGTAAACGTTTATTCATGATTGCTTCTGGTATTCTTTCTTGTCTGACGCTTCGTTCACTACTGCGGAGACATCTTCAGAGCTGCTGGGACTCTTGCTGCACTGAAACTGAAAGTTTGTTACTATGGGACTGGATTAGAAAGGAGTTGTCTTGGGTCACTGAAGAGTCGCGATTATTGTTGAATTTTTGAGATAGAAGGGTTTGCCAGTTATTGAGTATCCGAGTATCCGTTATCACGCTTTCTTAGAATTCCTATGTATTCACGTATTTTACGGGTAAAGTAAGGGGCTGCAGGATAGAATCTGAACAAAGGGCAAATTGAAATTAATTTGGTGACCTTGGTGCACTTACTAAATATGGATATATTTAGTAAGTGCAGATCCAGTTACATACTAAACCCTAGAAGAATGTTCATGTTGGGCAACATGAGTGCTTACCGACCGCTTTATCTCGTCGATGTGTACATTGCCACGCGAGCATGGAATTCTGTAAACTCCAGGGGTTTATAAATGGCTGCAGTTGTTAACAGAGACAGGTGCGAGTAATGTGCTGTAGCATTGAGTTGGATATCGTTCTTGAAGTTGCTAATTAACTATTAATGACATGATTTCATTCCTTGGGTAAGGTTTAAATATAGAGAAGGCTCTTTGGACTAAGGAGTTTATCGTACCATGTTTTCGTGCAGGACAATGGTGGGAATGGGTGTTTAGATATCTGCCGGTATGCGTGTGCTTGCGATAAACGGAATATCCTGGCGAACCATCAGAGTAATGATACCCTAAGACGTTTAGGAAAGGAAAGAAACCTTCCGACTTTATAGTGAAATGAATGAAACTGTACTGAGAATTAAGGGCGGCAACGAATTTATTTAAGGGATCACGTCCTTGTAGCCAGATAACGTAGGTATCATTAATGGATCTAAACCAACAGTTCGATTTTTGGTATAGGAACAAAGGATGTTATGTTCGAATGCGTTCATAAAGATGTTGGCGACGACAGGACAAGACTTTTTCTATTGAATATTATCATCTTCACTCTCTAAATTCTCTTCATCGTTCGCGTCTTCTGCCCTTTTTTTAAAAAAATTGATAATTACGATTTTTTGCGGATATTTACAAATTCGCGCTGTAGATTTCTTGGAATGGATATAGCCAATTCTGTAGCTTTCTTTTGTATTTTCGGTTATCTTCAGCGGATAAATCTGCACTCGAGAAAAATTATTCTAGATTTTTAGTTAGGTTTCGGTCTTCCCAATTTTTCTTAAGCTTAATTTTTAACTTCACAATCCATCACTTTTCTCTTCAGAATTGGCTTAGTTTAAAAGTTCTGATACCATTTGCTGCCAAGCTCCTATTATAAGAACTGAACTCGATTAAATTATGTCTAAAATCTATAATAATGATCTTCTGATGTAAGTTTTACAAACATAAAATATTTTGGTTTAACGACGAATTAGTGATTGGTGGTCGAAACGTTAATTAGTTACAGCTTCCAACCTTTACTTGGTACAAAATTTAATCTTTTTTTGGGTGGCAGCTGTTATCATTGCAATTGTACCTTCTCCATTTTCCAATTAATGGCGCATAAGAATGAGCTATGTATTTTGTAGCACCAGCACTTCTAATTTTGTACTATTTTTCTTAAGGGTTCGGATGATTGCTTCATTTAAATTTAGAGTTTCTACATTGTTCGATACCTTTTCTTCTTCTTATAAATAGAAATATTTATTGTTATAATGTCCTATCTTTAAATTTTCATAATGGATATTATAATTCTTTTATAATAATTATATTCTTCTATTTTATTTTATTCTATTAGTTAGGCGGTATTCTATTAGTTAGGCGGTATCAGGTATAGTATGCGTGTTATAACAGCCCCACTATTTGCTTGTTCGATTACATTTGTCGAGCAGATGTTATGAATAGCACATTGTGTATATGCCCTTATAAATTCAATTCAACAGTGGCGTGTAAGACGGAATATATATTTATATATTATTTCGTTAGACTTCGTTGAAATAATCTCTTAAAAAACTATATCCGCTAATTTCCAAAGTGTATTCTCGGGTTTACATGCTGTTATACGTGTATATATATATATATATATATATATATATATATATATATATATATATATATATAAGTGTTTAGATAATTTCTTAGCTGTTTATTAAATATAACAATTGCTTTTCTAAATAGCTTGAACCTAGGTCAATTGTGGCTAAGTGGTAAAAGCGACAGCCCGGCAAGCTATAGACTTGGGTTCGAGTCCCAACGTAGACCATATTTTTCAATTAAAAATTTCGTATGATTTGCTTTGTAATTTGTAGACAGCAATGTTTACATCCCCACTTACTCTGCAATTACATACATTCTAATTTGATATTTGTAAATATTTCATATAAAAGCCGAAAAACTCCAATAATTTATCAATTGTTATATATATATATATATATATATATATATATATATATACAGGGTTAGTTAAAAGTATGGAGACGGCGATTTATTCTCGTTAATATTCATTTTAGGGATTTATATACAAAAAGGTTGTGTTTATGTATAACAATACGTTATGCACGTATAAAGCATTTGTTACAATATGAAACAGATATGTAAAAAATTTACATATCTGTAACTGTACACATGGACAATACATCTCGTATTTTCAGCATTTACTTCTGCTTAATACATATGTTTCTGCCATCTAGGCGTCATCAGTTAAGCTAGTGAAGCAATGTGATACAAATGAAATTATTATTTTTTGTTTTTAAACCAATCCAACTAAGCTAACCCAAGTCAACCAAAAAAGAAATTTATATATGTGTTTGTAAAAATATATCTGAATATTTGTTACACATTATTTTTTGTTTTTAAACCAACCCAACTAAGCTATCCCAAGTCAACCAAAAAAGAAATTTATATATGTGTTTGTAAAAATATATCTGAATATTTGTTACACATTATTTTTTGTTTTTAAACCAACCCAACTAAGCTAACCCAAGTCAACCAAAAAAGAAATTTATATATGTGTTTGTAAAAATATATCTGAATATTTGTTACACATTATTTTTTGTTTTTAAACCAACCCAACTAAGCTAATCCAAGTCAACCAAAAAAGAAATTTATATATGTGTTTGTAAAAATATATCTGAATATTTGTTACACATTATTTTTTGTTTTTAAACCAACCCTATCATATTTTCCGTATGTTCGCTTTGATTAATCGAGGATTTTGCAAATAAACGCAATCGAAAATTTGTCTATCAAATCGAACGATATGCCAACATAAATTTGCGACAGAACTGCCAATTTTTGTGTAACAAATATTCAGATATATTTTTACAAACACATATATAAATTTCTTTTTTGGTTGACTTGGGTTAGCTTAGTTGGGTTGGTTTAAAAACAAAAAATAATAATTTCATTTGTATCACATTGCTTCACTAGCTTAACTGATGACGCCTAGATGGCAGAAACATATGTATTAAGTAGAAGTAAATGCTGAAAATACGAGATGTATTGTCCATGTGTACAGTTACAGATATGTAAATTTTTTACATGTCTGTTTCATATTGTTAGGGATTTATGTTCAATATAAAAGTTTGTTAGGATATTTTGATCTACATTTGAGATTATTTGAATTTTTTTTTCTTCAATTGTTTTTTAGTTACGCCTGCCCACGCATTTTTTTTTAATGGGAACTAGTAAATTTTTCTCTACCATTCGATAGAGAATTTTTTTCTGTTTACAAAAATATTTTTGTTTTTTTAAAATTCATTTTAATAACTTTTTTATAAGAAAAAGCCGGTTCATGTGTTTAACAGATGTTCGGTACATAGTAGATAGACAGAAGCGTAGCGATAAACAAACTTGAGCGACATAATTTTATCAGTGGTTATTGTGTACGTCAAATCTTTGACAGAAATAATTCATTTGTGCAATTTGTTGCTGTTAATATTAACAATGGCGAGTTTAAGTGAACATGAACGAATTGAAATACTTATGATGTTGGGTTATGGAGATAGTTGCAGAAGTTTACAAGACGTTAGTAATTTATTTAATGATACGCATCCAAATAGAAATCCAATTTCTAAATCCGCTGTTGGTAAAACTTTAAGACGCTTTGAACAAGCGGGTAGCGTTAAAGATTTGCCAAGGAGTGGTAGACCTAGAACAGCAAAAAGCGATGATAACAAACTGGATATTTTATTGGCTGTATCTGAATATCCCCATTTATCAACCAATCAATTAGCGGCCAATTTCAATATTTCACAGTCATCGATCGTGTCATTTTTAAAAAGTGAAAAGTATAAACCTTATAAGGTACACCTTGCACACGAGTTAACGGAAGATGATTTTGATAGGAGATTAAAATTTTCTGAAGAAATGTTAAATATTTGCAATAATAATGAAAATTTTGTCAACAAAATTATTTTCTCTGACGAAGCTACTTTTTGCCTTACCGGTGAAGTAAACAGACATAACTGCAGATACTGGTCATCGGAAAATCCCTTTTGGTTTTTGGAGCACCATTCGCAGTACCCCCAAAAGGTTAATGTTTGGGTTGGCATTCTAGGCGGTCATATTATATCGGTCCCTTTTTCATCAATGGCAATTTAACTTCGGCTCTGTATTTGCAGTTATTGCAAAATGAAATAATACCTGCTAGTGCTACGCTCTTTCCTCATGAAAACAATGAACACCTGCCCAATGACAGTATCTCGTTCCAGCAAGATGGCGCCCCACCACATTATGGTGTAAATGTTCGTCAATATCTGGACAACGTTTTTCCCCACAGATGGATTGGAAGACGAGGAACCATTGAATGGCCTGCCCGTTCGCCAGATTTACGTCCTTTAGATTTTTTTCTTTGGGGATACGTAAAAAACAAACTTTACAAAGAAAAGCCCGATAACGTCGAAGATTTACAAATCCGAATTACCAGAATGATACAAGAAATTCCCCGAGATTTTTTACAGAATTCTTTTCGGGGTTTTGTAAATCGATTGGGTCATTGTCAAATTACTAATGGGCGACAATTTGAACACTTACATTAATTTACTTTGTTATTAATTTGTTTAATTTTTCTTATAAAAAAGTTATTAAAATGAATTTAAAAAAAACAAAAATATTATTGTAAAGAGAAAAAAAATCTCTATCGAATGGTAGAGTAAAATTTACTAGATCCTATTTAAAAAAAATGCGCGGACAGGCGTAACTAAAAAACAATTGAAAAAAAAAAAATTCAAATAATCTCAAATGTAGATCAAAATATCCTAACAAACTTTTATATTGAACATAAATCCCTAAAATGAATATTAACGACAATAAATCGCCGTCTCTGTATGTATTTATTGTTCTTGAGATAGTATATTTTCTATTCTCTTCTATAAGAAATTTCTGGTCTCGTTTCTTTCGGTGTTATTTAGTTACAACATTTAGCATTTGAAAAAATCCGTTTTATATTGTAATATTGCATATTTATCCAATAATTTTTTATAAATATTAAGTTTAATTTACTATCTTATTTTTGGAGTAGTTTTCGTTTCTTCTTTTTAGTTCATTTCTTTCTGTTCTTAGTATTTTTCTTTATTTTCATTAACTATGGAGAATTCTCATAGGGCAACCAAGGCAGGATGGATTGGAAGCCATACAGATTGGTTGCATATTCGTAGTGATACCGAGATATATTGCAGTGCCTGTTCATTAAGTTTAAGGCGTCCACAAAAGTGTACCAATCCAGTCCTCACGAGGTAGTGTTGCAGTTGTTGTTATTCTTCATCCGACTACTTCATACCAACTATACTTAATTGCAACTAAAATATTGCCAGTCGTAAAAGGTGAAACAGTTGCAGAAGTATAATTGATCAATGTATTCATAATATTTTGTCATCGGATAACAACTATAAAGACAAGATGCTATTATTTTTGACTGATGCGGCAATTTATATGTTAAAAACTGGGAAGTTATTAAAACAATCTTATCCCAATATGCTACACGTTACCCGTGCAGCACATGTACTACACAGAGTATGTGAATACATCAGAGGTCATTTTACAAATGTTGATAAATCAGTTTCATTATTTAAAAAGATATTTCTCAAAGTTGAGACAAAAAGTTGATGCCATATTTAGCAGAAATTCAGATTTGAATATACTACATCAATTCTGCACAGAGCCGATTGAAAAATCTATACAAGTATAGTGCAATTTTGCAACATTTTAATCACGCACCCATCACCAATTGTGACGTGGAACGGACATTTTCTATTTTTAAAGACTTTTTAACATCTAAAAGAACTAATTTACCACAGGAGCACCTTGAACTAATTTTAGTTGTTCATAGTAATGTTTTATACTTCCAGTGTTTCACAGAAAATAAATAGTTTTGAGTTTTGTTCTTTGTAAATTATTTTTATTCAAAATTCTATGTGCAATTCGCTTGTCAGCATTACTTTTGTTTCAGCAGTAGTTGCTGCCGGCTACCAAACCTTTTATAACATTCGCTCTGTTATGCATTGACAGATACATATTAACTGCATATGTAGGTATGTGTCACTTATGCAGTAGCCACATGCATCAAATTGTTCGAAACTCAAGGATCGCTTACAGAAACAAACCTATTGCGAACACAAGGCAGAGGCCTATGGGCTATTGCATACGAGGCATGATATTTTGTCCTTCAACACTGTAAATAAGTATTTATTTGTCCATTCAGGTTTAAAAATTCCGCTCTCTGTTTCTACTTTTCTCTTTCTTCTTTGATTCATGGCGCTTTAAATATTTCAAGTGCACGTCTATAAGTATATTACCGAATTAAAAGCACATAATTTCAAAATAACGCGATACCGTAATTTCTACACAATATTACAAAAATAGTAAAACGCTACTCTGCACAGAAGATACTACTTTTTGAACATACTTATGCTACCGAGTACAGATGGCCAACTTAAAGAAGTCTCTCATGGAGAAAAATACGCACGGAGCTACACTCCTATTGAATTAATGTAGTCAAATGAGTGGAGCCACTCCGACAACTGCAGGCGAGCGAGACAGGAATATGTATGGGAATATTCATGTACTACTGCATTTGTGTGAGATGTCCGGTCTCCGTCTGATAAATATTCATCGCTCGCTCGCCTGCAGCGGTCGGACTCTCTACCCGTATTTGGCCACATTAATTTAATAGGAGCGTATATACCTTGGCATTAGTTGCAACAACGTTTTTAGAATGCATAGTACAATACCACGTGTTCTTTAGCCAATCACAAGCAGATTACGAGCGACTTCTTTCAGTTGGCGATCAGTAGGTTAATTGAGAATACATACGCGGAGGATTATGTTTAATTTATAATACTATGAATTTTGACCAAAATCTTCGCGGATCGCAAAGTGGGTGACATCGGGCCGCGTGCGGTCCGCGGATCGTATGTTGTACAACAACTTCTATGATTAAATGATAGTATAAAAATGCACTGATTTTTAAGTTTCAAATACTTTAATCTAACTTTCCACTACAATATCGTTTCGTCACACTGTGACTTCATCAGGTGGCTGAATACATCCACCTGATGAAGTCACAGTGTGACGAAACGATATTGTAGTGGAAAGTTGATTAAAGTATTTGAAACTTAAAATCAGTGCATTTTTATACTATCATTTAGTTATGGAGTTTCAACAAGTGTCTCCCTTATCAATTAATTATTTAACTTCTATGATGTCATTTATTGTTGTTTTTTTTTGTTATTTTTTGTTATTGGACTATATTACATGCGTTGAGTATTATTAATCGCTGCATTAATTCATGAACTTTGGATGGTAATTATAATGATTTAAGATCCTTAGAGAACTGATGACGTGTAATTCTGCTAACTGATACAATGAAGGATGTTATATACCGTGTGCACAACGTCGAGCGATCGATGGATATATAAGTAATGACTGGCCAACTGCAAGTGGGAGGGGCTACATACGTTAAACTCCAACAGGGCGTATTTAATTGTGGTGAACTAAGAAAGCGCTATGGCTGTTTATTAATAAATGATGTATCAAAATAAATATTCCAAATTAATAACTAATTGTTTAACAAACTACAAAATGATTTGTAGTATATTATGTATGGTTAATGTACGAATTTGGATATTTTATCCGTTGCTTTTCGCACTATTAGTCATATGCCGGCTGTCAACGTCCCTACAATAACGGATACTTTTGTTTATGTCTCTTCGGCCATAATACTTTAAATTTAACATTTAAATTTAAATAAAATGATATAATATAGTTGAAAGTATCATAAAATACAATCCGCCGTAAAGTGCAGAGTTTTTGTTTACTGCATAATAATAATTCTTACCGGCGAAGCACCAGATATTTTCATCGCTAAATATTCAATGATAAGTTTCATCATAGCTTCGTGGCTTGAACTTAAAAAATTCTTATTCAAATGAAAACACATAAATAATATAAAATTATGAAACAAAACCGTAACTCTTATTGAAAAAAATTAAAATAAAAAGTATTCTGTAATAGCATAAAATTTCAAAACAATAATGATTCTTGCAAGAATATAAATAAAGTGTTTACCAGTATAAATAAATGGTTTCCTTAAATAAACTACCTATAAAAAATAAAATTTAACTAAAATACCTTTATTGGTAATAAATATTAATTATTAAATAAAAGAACATTCTAACAAGAAAAACTAATTATTTAGTAAATGCGCAAATAAACCACCCTCTTGAGCCGAGCAGTAACCCAATCGGTTATAAAAATTACGACGGAGATTTGTTAACATTTCTATACGTACTCTACGTACGGATGACAAGGAGCAACTGCAACTGAATCGCCAGTCGCAAGCTTGTTTTCCGATTCAATATATTCGCCTTGCGTGAACACCATGAGCGACTGATATGAATATTCAATGTGTTAGAGAGAGATTATTTGATTCGTACTTAGATCGTATGTAGAATGTGTTGGATAAAGAAAGGGAACGCCCGTACAGTTAGACAGTAGAACAGACTGAATATACTCTCTCAACCCTAACCACATAAACTCGCTATTTGTCTTCGTCTTACTACATTGTGGTAGATCAATCACTCCCGGGCGTACATACGGTATACGCTTTTTTGTATCCAAATACACTGATGTTTTATTTTCAGTGGTGTGTATTTTTCAATTTTGTTAGTTTGTTTTATTATTATTATTATTACAATTTCTTAATTTTGCCATAATAATATTTTCTCAAATAATTTTATTCGTTCCTAAGATGACACAGACTTTATACTAAACTACGAAAAAAGCATAAATATTAAAAAAAATATTTCGAATTCAACCCCAAGCTAAAAAGATAGAGAGATGAATTAACTAGACTTTCGGGATTGCACTGCAGATTAAATATTTGTTTGAAACATAGATATAATTCATGTATGAAATAAAGTTTGTCATTCGAATTCATATTTAGTACAAACTAGAAACTTCATGTTACCAGAATGCATTTCAGTTAAAGTGCGGGTGACATGAGATGCCTTTAAATATTAATGACCGCTTAGGGAACGAGATTACGGTGAACGAATGTTTGCGGTTCAGAGTTCAAACTGCTAACGAGGTTATTCCGAACTTGTCTGGTTTAAAACACCTTTCGTTCTTAATTTCAAAGTTTTATAACATTGTTATATATAATATTATTTTCGTGAAAATTAGATTTTTGCTTTCGTATACACATATTATTAATTGCATTTTTCTATTCACAATGTATGAAAGCATTTTATAATTTTGTTCTATTAAGCTGTGGAATTTTGCAGTTTAAATCGTTAAGTTTGTAAACTGTTATGTGCGATGTCTTGGGTCCTTCATAATCGTCTGACAGACTATGTACGTCAGCTGGTCGTTAGAGTTTTAATTACTGTCATTGACGTGGACTTGTTGAATATACGAGCAGTATTTTTAGTTGTTATGTTTTCACTTCATTTAAGTCCTACTTCACCAAATTTATCAGAATTTTCTGTGAAAAAATTGAGGTGTTGAAGCATGTCTTCGAATCTGTAACATTGAGGTCTGCTGGATGTTGTAGTTCTAGATCTGGAGTTTATAGGTTCGATAACCGGATACTTTATGCACTTTATTCTTCTTTATGAATAAAGAGTGGGTAATTGGCTTATTTCTTTCAAGTTCGATGCTTTATTGAAAAGAGTTACCCTTCTGATTAGTTATGGAATACAACTTCATTCGAATATCTGCCTCCAGTAGCGCTACCTGCACATCCAATTCTGGACTACATTTTTTATGGTTTGAGGTCCTATTTCATTAATAGCTAGATTAATAATGGGGTTAAGTGCTCGAATCGTTTCAAGGTTGTAAGAGTAACACCCCACGAAAAACATCTAACGCCTTCGAATCGCAACACCGCGCAGAACAAGCATTACCAAAACAACTGATTAGACGATTGACCAACTTAGCATCTCCTACACCAGGGTTCGCTAGCCAAGTCCATGCTGTATAGATATTTCCTTAAAAGGCAATGTCCAGTTATCAACCTGGTAATACTTTTAAAATTCCTTTTTGTTATATCTAATTAATTTGGCTGAGAACCTAGCAACCAGCTTTCCTAATAGTGTTTTAGTATGGAATTAATCTTCTGTTAGATTCCATTTATTTTTACGTTCTTTTTCTCGCCATGTCAAGATCTCTCTTCTGGCGGAATCCTTAGCTATTCCACATAAAGGTTCTGATCCTCTGAAGTTTATTTTTCAGCCCTTCTCCACCAGTTCATCAGCCATTTCACTGCCATTAATCTCCTGCTGTTTTAGCATCCATATCAGTGACACAGTATCGTCCTGCGCCAGTCTATTGAGGACTTGCTTGCAATGTTTTACCAGTTTCGACCTAGTAGTTGGATTCATAATTGCTTTAATAGTTCCCTGTCTATTAGTTATTATGATAATTTTTCTATTTGCACAGCCGATTTTCCGAATTTTCTTGGTGCAGATTTCGACTGCAAACAGTTCAGACTGGAAAACCATCATGTATTTCACCAAACTCAGTGATTTCTTCTAGGGCACATTCCACAAATACCTGTAGCTGTACCATGATTGGATCGCCATCCAACAGTGAAGTAGGTGCCGGCACCTCAATCGCTCGGATGACACTTCAGCTGTTCCCTAGTCGGTATAGATATACCTTACTGTAAACCTTAACTGTAAACATAATCTCAGGTGCCACACTGTTCGCCGGTACTTGTATTACTGGCTCCTCCAGTACAGTTCCCGTGATCTCCATATGGTTACCAACTACATTATTATCAGCCTCAGGATCGCGGTCCGTTTTAACAAGTAGTTTCAGACTCATAATGGCCTTCATGGAGGCGGTTTCCGTGCTGTTCATGGCTCCTGTGATTCAGCTCCATTCGCCTCCACCAGATTAACTGCTTCATACGTAATTGTTGGTCTTAATACCATTGTGTTATAGTGTACCACTCTTGGTTTTAATTCCCAGGTCTTGCCGACAGCTCTTCTACACTGCCAGAAGAGTTGCGTCGCTCTATCTGTCACCTTGATTAGGCTTTAATTCAGTTTCGCATCAAGTGTTATTTAACTTCATTGGTTTGTACTAATTCTTGTTCGAACTGTTTTATGCTGGTCAGACTATTGAGTTAGTTTTTCTCATGTTGTTGGAAGCTATCAACTTTGTTTCTTGTGGATTAACAGTCCCTCATTAAGGCACCATCTTCCCAAATTTCACAGAATATTTCGCGTAATACCCGCCACTGTCCCCAGAAATTTTCCTTTTAGGACACAATGACAATGTCATCCTAGTCATTTAATATCCTGATGTTTTTTAAAGGCTTCAATTACAAGGTTACTAGCAAGCTTATTTGAATGAGAACTAAGTTTCTAAGTATACTTAATGCAAAGGTTTGAATTTTCTCTTTTATAGTCAGGATTTTTCATTTTAATTCATGTGGTAGCACTGGGTTTGGCACAAACCTTGGAACCCGAACGATAATTCGCAGTGTTTTAGCCTGGAATCTTTGGTGTACTTTAATTTTCGAAATGGAATCAGAATCCTACCACTAAATTCCAAACGTCCAGATCGGTTTGAGTATTGATCTATGTACCAATAAATTCTTTGAGAATAATTGGGATCTACGGTCAATGAGTCAATACAGCTTGTAAAGCTTGAGACCTAGTTGTTTTTTCATATGCTTTTTCCACGTAAATCTTCGCTCTAGACGTCCCGAGGTGTTTATGTTCTTCACGCTATGGAATCTGATAATTATTTATTTTAACTGGTTAGCAGTTTCGTCTTCGATTTGTCAAAACGTCTCGAAGTGATTTTGTGTCGATGGACTTAATACGCGTCTTCTACATTCCAATTTTTAATTTTAATGAGGTTTGACTGTAGCTGTTGTGACACGAAACATAGATATTCGTGAGAAGTCTAAACAATAGCGTCATCAGATACGTTGCTGTTACGGCATTCATAAATGTGAACATATCAGAAGTATATAGACAATATTATAGCATGGATAGAGAATTGTTCTTTCAGGAATGCCAGAATTTATTGGACAAACCAATGTTCGGTAGGTTTCGTATTTGACAAAAAATAACGATTTTGGAGGTAAAATTTAAGTATAACGAAGTATCGGAGAGGGAAAAGTTTTCTCATTTTGTTCAAGAAGCTAGTATGTCAAACCTGGTCAAAGATCTGATTAGCGTCCAATACTGCAGAGAATTGCTTTTTGTCTTCAAGATACTAAGAAATTATGTTCGTGATAGGGTGTTTTTGTTCTATAGTCGCATGTTCTCTTCTAAAACCAAATTGATGGTTTACATTTTATACCATGGGTGTTAAAAATGAATGAAGATTTTTAATAGGTAAATTATTATTATGATATAATAATAATTATTATTAATACTAATACAATAATAATAATAATATTCATTTATTTACGCAACAGATTCACAAAATGCAATTACAGGGTAACAATTAGATGATATATAAGAACTATAAATTCATAATTAGCACAGTGCAGCCTCCCAAAAAGTAAATAAAGAAAGATTTAAATTATTTATTTATGCAAACTAAGCAGACTAATTAAGAAAAAAAATCACTAAATTAATTAAATAAAATCGAAGATAAAAAAATAAAAAACTATACTCTCCAGAATGGATCAGAATACAGTCTATGAGCATTATAGTACATGTGCAACAATGGCGATTTGTGGATCTAGAGAAGAAAAGAATAGCACATTTCTCAACATGTAAGTACATTTCTCTGCAAAAGTGGTCAGTCTGGCGGAGAAGTAATAACACTGGTCAACACAGTTCGGTTTTCTAAATACGTGCAGTTTATGTCTTTTGTCATGTTGATTCTAAGTTTGAGATAAAATTTGCTGCATCGTGTCAGGATTGTGAGATATTTTCTTCAATAGTTTTTAAAAAAAAAGCATGAAATTTTACAAGATTTCAAGGTTACTTTTATACAAGAAAGATACTTAAAAATATTGTTCTGTCGAACATTGAGTGGACATATCTGAACATGGCCTTGTATGTTTCCTACGTCAAAGTATTTAAACGAGGCCCATTTTTGCTCTGGAATCAATAAAATTAAGAATTGGTAGATATCTGGCTGTGAGAGTATATAAAAAGCTATTAGCGGGATAAAATAAAACGAATTTTAATGCATTTCACTACTTTTTACTTTACAAAGTAACTATCGTTTCGCTCCACAGGAGCTTCGTCAGATATAATTAATTTATGAACACATCTTTATATAAATGTACCATAACAAACGTGTTTTGAATAGTTAAAGGAATGGGTAGCTTTTATTACTTAAATGTCTATGAACAAAAACTTTCACAAAAATATTGAACTACGGTTTATACAATACTGTTCATAAAGTGATAAAACTAAGGATCCACATTGTGTTAAAGCGAGGTAGAGCAGCGCTATGGAAAAATAAAATATGTGACAGTCTGAATAGACGGATTAATAAATTAAGTAACGGTGAATTATTAATTTCTAATTGATCATTGAGGATCTTATCAGTTTTCTTTAATTTATTCATTTTGAGTGACTAATAAATTAATCTCAATGCCCTTATTTTCTATGTGTAGTATTTTAAATTCTTTGTTGTTCTTAGTTGTGGTTGTTAAATTAATATGAGACGTATATGAAGAGTCACTTTTATTATTTCTAAAGGAAGAAAAATTTTCTTTGATGCGTATTTCTTTTTTTATTTTTTTTCAAGTAAAGGCTGAAACAATCCTATATTATAAAGAGCTACATACTGCTTTTTCGATTCAATGTAAGTCTGTTTGTGTAGCTGAACGTCTTTTTATTTTATAATGTCGCGTATGTGAATAAATAATCCAAACAATTTCTGTCATGTATGTGGAGAATTCACTAACTACTAGCATAAGCGAAATATTACACCTTCAGTAGGAAAGTTATATTTTTACTATTTTGGTTTAACCATTGAACATCAAGACAAGCCATGGGCTCCCAGCATTTCCTGCACAGGCCGTGCTTTTACTCTGAGGGGCTGGTCAAATTGTAAGAAAAGCGCTATGCCATTTGCAAGACTTATTGATTTGCCGTGAACAAACGGACCATTTGACTGCTTGCTACTTTTTCTGCATGAAAACTTTCTGGTTTTCAAACAAAATAAGAAAAATTTAATTATGCTAGTCTGTCCTCTGTTATTCGTCCGGTACCTCATTCGGAAGCAGGCAAGTGTCAAGTTATCGACCAGCGATGATGAATACTTCTCATCTGAAGAGAACGGACCACACCTAATAAATCAGTTGACTCCATATAATGTATATACCTAATTAATATTTCATTTACTTTTGATTTTTTTTCTACAGCCTGACGTACCAGAATAAATTTGTTGTTATAACTATTGTTAGAACTATTAAAAAAACGAAAATTCTATATAGTTTCTAAAGAGAAAAAAGAATTAAAATCTGTTGACCAGTGTAATATTAAAGATTGTTAAGTCATCTGCATACGAATTATATTTTGTAAACTTCGTTACGTGTTTTTAAAAACTTTATTTTAATTATATTTGAAATTAAAACATTTAGTTTAGTTTTAATACAGTTTATTATAAAAATTAAAAAATTAAGAACAGTACTGGATTCTACGTGAAGCGTGTTACGTGTCCGTAACGCTGAACGCTTCATCACGTTATTTTGTAATAAAATTAATGATATCTTTAGTATATTTTGCTCCATTTCCAACGAACCTACCTGTATAGGTATCGTTGTTCGTTATTTGTCAATATATTTGATTTCCTTCAAGTTTTTTTCTTTTTTTCTCGTACCTCAGTACTTGCTTTTTTCAAAGGAAAAGTACGAAACTCGCTCTCTACACTCCGTCGTTAGTTGCCGATCTTAAAACGTGGTTACGTTCTCCCTCATCACCGATATTTATCAATGTGGGCTTAATGTAATTTGGTATAATTAAGGCCCCGTGAGGGATTTGGTTGATATTAATATCGAAATTAATCGCTAATGCGATATCTCCATTTGATGTTTTTTTTTGTGATGAGATAAGGAAAAAACATAATAGCACGTTAAACAGCACCTAATCAATTTACATCGTCATTGACGCTTGTATCTGGGTTTCCTTTTTTTTTCTTTCGCTTATTTCGTTGTTTTATTCCTTTATTTAGATGTGTAACCGACGGGCCAGGAAAAACAAAAACCACCTGATTTTTCCCGCACGTGACGCTTTCCTTGAAGGGAGAAGGGACACAGTAACTGTCCAACCCGACAGATAAGCTCTCGTTTTTTTTTCGTCATTCTCAGTTTCTTATTTTTATAATTATTGCAATTAACTTGTAGACAGTTTTAATAATTCCCTGGTGTTTTCAAACAAAATAACCTGTGTCGCCTGACCGTTTTTTTTTTGGTCTTTTCTTAATACTTTTTTTCCATTCGCTTCACGAACAAATGTAAATTTTCAATATTAACTTGCTTTTATTCATGTATATTATTTGATTACTTTAGTTTTATACATTACATATTTTTGCCAACTTACTTAAATTAAAAACTTCCTAGATTAAGATTGATTTATTTCAATGAATTGTTGAAATTGTAAAATACATTGTGAACCAACAAAAAAGAAAGGAATAGGTATTGGTTTTTTTTTTAGGCCGAACTAAGGCCATCAGCCGCATTGTAGTAAATTCAATATATCTATTTATTTTAATTACATTACACATTGTTCCTTATTAATTTTTTTGACTTAATCATATAAGTTCACCATTTCAAGATTTGTAAAATTTTTCATTTCATATACCGAGTGTGATAATAAATAGGGTTTGTTTGGTTGGAATCAGCGCAGTTTTCTTTCTCGTTTCTCGATCCTCGAGAGTGGAGCGGGTCTTGGTCGCGGAACCGGCCTTCTACCCAACGCTACTTGCCTTTTTTTTTTAGATTTTATTATCATTGTTTCCGAGTTTGCGACGTCCAGCGGCATAAATTCGGTGGCGCCCTTGACCATCGTTTTAGGTTGTTTTACTTACCTCTGGGTCTCCCCACCCCTGGGCTGAGGGTGCCTCAGAAGCCGGGTGGGCCGTTGGACGTTGGCAGGAACGGGCAGGGGGCGGTTTCACTCGCTCGAGACCGGGTCTGCTCCGGGGTGAATACAAAATTTTCCTTTTTTTTTTTAAGCGCGACGTACTGGTCGTAATAAGCGATATAATGAATGCGTTATAATCAATGTGTTATAATGAATAATATCGTGTATTACATTTAGTTTTTAATACTTCGTGTTTTTATCTTAATTTAGGTATCACTCGCGTTATGTTTAGGTTGCATATCACACGGTGTCTTGAATGCACAGGGACGGCTCTATAACATACGCGCGAACTTTAAAATCTAAAAGTATCAAAAGATAAAATAATAAAATTAAAGACTGTGTTCTATTTATACTTTCTTTTGTCATTCTTAACTAATTTATATTAACTATTTACTTAATTTTACATAAAACCTCCGAATCTGTATTAGAAACAAAAATATTTCATTTACACTATCGAAGAAAATATTGGCAATTAGTTAAATTGCCCTGCAATAATTCCCAATATATCATTAAATTTACTACGCAAGTGCTTTTATCGTATTTTTTTTCGAAAAGTAAACATTGAAATGTGTATAACTTTTGAACATTTGTTTTAACTTTCAACATAAATTCTATAAGTTTGAATTTGTCGGGCTATAACTCACGTTTAATTGGAATTTATTTCGATTGCAAGTGCAGTTTATCGGTACTTTGTTTTGTCTACTTTAAGAAAAGTTCCATTAAGTAAAAGCGACAACTAACGAAATCTTAAATTGTGAAAATTTAAGTTCACTATTTTATACTGAAGCATAATTAATTGAGAAAGGACAATAGATTGCCTTATTTGTTTGTTCTTTCTGTGAAAGTACATCTAGATGTGTTTGTTTAATGCTTGCTGGTTCTATTCTGTTTAAGTTATTTAAGTAAATTTTGTTTGAGCTTTTTTGGTTTCAAATAATACTGCGTTACTTTGTTCTCCACACATGTTTACTAAAATACTATTTTAAATTAGTTTATTTCTTGAAATAGAGTAGTCTGCTTCTTCTGTGTATATCCTTTTGCCGTATTCGAAATTTTACTTAATTTTTTCTATGATAATCGAACTGATAATTTTAATATTAATTTAATTACAGTTCGATCTTTTGATTTAGAATTATCCAAATATGCTAATTTTACAAATATAAATTTAAATAAACATACCTAAATAAGATTATAAAAATTATAGAAGCAGTTAACGATTATTGGAAATTCAAATATATTTCGAGGAAACCGGTAGAATTTATATTTATGTTCCCATATCCCAATGTGATGCTTCAGCTATTAAAACCACCATTCTCGGTGGGAGACTCACTTTACCAGGGCTTTGCGTACTATATGTAACAAGTGTTCATTTGAAAAGTCAATCTAGGTTACTTTGAAATTTTGATAGAATAAGACGCAAATATATTAGTATGTGTTTGTTGTTCCGTAAACGTAAATCCAAATGACATTTGATAATGTCAATCACAAATATCAGTTAGTGCATAAAATAATCGTGCGTCGATTCTGGTTTAAATAAATTGCTTCTCAGTTTTAAAATGGCTTTCACTTTAGAACATAAAATTTTTTTAGTCCAGGCTTATTTTCGAAGTGGTAATAAAATTGTTGGTTTATGGGTTTATTCAGTTCAAGATTGCATGGTAGAATTTCAAGTTGAGTTTCCACATTTTGTAATAGATTATATACAATTTAAGAATACTTTGGATAGAACTTTAAAACTTTTTTCTGAAACTGGTAGTCTCTTAAGAAAATCAGGCAGCGGAGCAGTTAAGAAACGTACACCTCAAGTTGTTAATCGTGTTGAAGAAATAATGGAAAATGAACCACAAACATCTGTTCGACATTTGAGTCAACAAATAAACCTTTCTGTTGGTACAACTCACAAGTTATTAAAAAAAGATATGCAACTTTATCCATACCGTGTCACAGCAGTACAAGAATTGTTAGAAATTGATTACCCACGTAGACCACAGTTTTGTAATTGGTTTGTAAATATGAACAATAATGGAGAACTTTCGCAAAGAGTCATCTTTACCGAAGAAGCATGGTTTTATAAAACGGGATACCTAAATTCACAAAATACAAGAACTTGGAGTAGTGAAAATCCACATGTAATTAATGAAGAATCGCTACATCCAGAGAAAATTGGTGTTTGGGCAGCGATAAGCCAAAGGCGAATCATTGGACCAATATTTTTTCAGGGAACGTTAACTGCTCAAAGGTACCGTACGGAAATTTTGCAACCATTTGTCAATCAGTTGCATGATGATGAACTTCAAAATGAATATTTCCAACAAGATGGAGCACCTTGTCACTGTACTGCAGAATCTTTGGATTATTTAAGGGAATTTTTTAATGAGCGTATAATTAGTCGAAATACTGAAATTGCCTAGTCTACACGTTCATGCGATTTAACACCTTGCGACTTCTTTTTGTGGCCTTATCTAAAAAAGAACATATTTCGAACACCTATATTGAATTTGAATGATATGCTACAGAGAATCGAACAGAAATGCATGGAAATTAATAACAATCCAGTAATGTTGCAGAATATCATCAGATATTTTGAACGAAGGATTTTAAAGTGCATTGATCTTGAAGGACAACATTTTCAACATTTGTTATAGTTTTCAATAAATACCTAGTATTTGTTATTTATTTGTATGCATGAAACTGTCAAAATATACGACTTCGTAGGTTAAGTAGTAAATTTTAATTTACGACATACTTCAAAATGTTCTCAGTAAATCACATGCTACTAGATTGACTTTTCAAATGAACACTTGTTATGTAGTACATGAATATATAAACAGCCATCATAGAGTGAAGTTGTTTATAGACATATTTACGAATAGGCGTAGGTGTAATTCGAACGGAAAGCATTTTTCTAAATAACAGGCACTTTTATTTCAGTAAAGCCAACGCAGTGACGCCGCTGCTTGCCTACCTAAGTGACGGTCTTTAGTTATTATTGTTTCTGATCATTATTAAGATACACCGGGAATTTAAGGATATTCTATAGTTAACAAGATTACTTATTTATGGTATTTAATCTTCTACGAATAATATTGATTGGTATATTAGAAAACTATTATCCCCATGAAATAAAAATGAAAAAGCAATATTTCTTAATTTCGACTTTATTGAGGTAAAATCCCATTACAATTGTTTCGACACACAGTATCTTCCTCGGATGGAGTTGTATTGCAACCTAAACCTAAAGGATGTTGACAAGTTTAAACTTAAATGAATATTATAATGAAAAAAAATAATTATACTCAAAAGAGTGCTTCAATAATAGGCAATCAAGATGTAAACTTTATTACACAAAGGGGCCAAAGTTTACCGAGTATAAACATAAAAACGGGAAAACCAAAATAAAGAATCAGTTGAAAAAAGATCTAATAATGGAGAATTGCCGAAATCTATATGATTATTGAGTAAAAAGTCTGACTTTTTAAATTTCAAAATTTCCATAATTTCAAGTAAATTTAATTTTTGCAATTTATTTTCTGTGTGTAAAATTTTAAAGTTATAATGATTTATTGCAATATGTGAGTTAACTTTGTTCATGGTCTTTGATTCTTTTAGAAAAAGATCTACCTGTTTGGCAGATATAAAATTTAGGGCATGAACTACATTCAAGTTTGTAAACCCCTGATTTATTGGTTTATCTATTTTTTGTTTATTGTTTTTAATAATTGACTCTAAACAGTTGTTGGTTTTGAAAGCTATGTTATAATTATTTCTTGTTAAGATTTTAGAAATTTTTTGCTTATGATTACCAGTATAAGTAAGAGTTTTTGTATTTATTATTCATATCACGATTATCTGTCGGGTATACTAATTTAATAGCTTTCTTGGAACTTTGTTTATTTGGAATATTGTAAATAATATCTGGTTTATATCCATTGTTATAGGCTATTTGTTTAATGTAGTTAATTAAAAATTACTGAAAAGCCACCTCCATCAACGGGAACGTACAGACGCGTTTCGCTCTAATTGAAGCTTATCAATGTACGGTATCTCGAAGACAGACATGGCTTTTCAATTCTCTACTTTGTATATATATAGTTAACATTCTGAACTTACTGCAAATGAGAATTAATGAATATTCATTAATTCTCATTTGCAGTAAGTTCAGAATGTTAACTAATGTAGTTAAGTTCTTTACTATAATTTTCTATCGATAAGGGAGTACTAATAAACCTATGAATTAAAAAAAAATTGAACGAAGCCATTTTATGGGAGTATGGATGTGTGGATATATTGTGAATTTGTTATGGTACATGGAAAAATCATGCTTATTGTTTTTATTTAAAATCGTTAAATCTAATTCATGGTTTTATTTATTTCTATTTCAACCGCGAACGCTGTGATTTTCTTGCACCGTGTGATACGCCCACGCGCCCTTTCCTGCAGCTATATCAAAATCTTTGGCAAAGTTGGCAAATCGGTTCTTTTAAAAAAGCAAGCATAAACGAGCTTGAAGCAGCAGCTTGATCGACGAGCTTGTGTTTCTCCGATTACAAATGCTTCACAATATCACTGCCACCACCATGTCCAACACTAAAATCAGTACGGCATTTGCCGCAAGTAGCATCTGCTGTACCGCTTCTTTGTTTTATAGATGGATACATCATTTGCAAAACAGTAGTAAAGGTACACTTGCGTTTGGCATTTTTGTAATATTGTTAAATTCCGGGTATTGGGATGAAATTAATAATAATAATGTCTAATCGCATCGAATAGTCGAGTCTTGAATAATCTGGAAGTTATTGTTATCGTAGTGTCGTTAAAAACCACTAGATGGCGTTATCCTGTTACTCGTCGTCGCCAATAGATGGCCTGTCAATCCAATCAATCGTCGGGCGTAACAATATTGCGACAGCGAAAATGTAAAAGAAATTATGGTTTTTTCTTAAAAAAAAGGTTATTGTAAATTTCGCATCACACGCAAGGTGGCGTTGATTGCTAATAGACAATCTATCGTTAAAGTCAAAACCTTATACTTATAAATTTTGTTTTCGAATATATTCAGCAAGCATTCGGTGAACAATCAATTAGTCGAACAAAAACCTTTGAGCGATTTTCGCATTTTAAGACCATTTATAGAACACCTATTCATGACGATGAACGAACAGGAAGACCTTCGACGTCTATCACGCCCGAAAATATCGCAACAGTTCAACGGCTCAATCCTGAAGACCGTCGTTGGACTATTCTTGACATCTGAGATAAAGTTGGAATTGTAACGAGTGATCATTAAAATTTTCGCTCAAGTAAGCCATGTACACAAAAAGTATGTCCTAACTTAAGTTATTAGAGGAGATCTGTCATTATAATTTCAAACGTCATGATTGTTCAAAAATAATTTAAAATGCTGACTTTTATATTAAATATATTTATAATTTTTATACAAAGTAACAGAATATTATAAAAAATGTGTAAAATGATGACCATTCTCCACCAAGCATAATCGCACTCTATTTCGTAGAGCATTGAAAACACTGATCAGTATTTGCGGTGAGTTATTGATGTGTTCACATTTCTCAATGATTTTATGTCTTAACTCTTGTAGATTATAATTATTAATTGGTGTTTCATAAATAATATTCTTTATATATGGCCACCCAAAAAAATCCATGACTGTTAAATCACACGATCGTGGTGGATACGGAATCGCTGTATTTCTACTTATTATCCTATCGCCATAAAATTGTTGCAAAAACTGAATATTTTCAAGTGTAACGTGAGATGTAGCCCCATCCTGTTGAAAATATCCGACCTGGAGTTCATCATTAGTCAATTGATTAGTAAAACACTGAGAATTTCGTTACGATATTTCTCCGATGTTATCGTGCCCTCAAATTGGTCCTATTAATCGGTGACGACTCATACCTACCCATACGCCTATTTTTTCTGTATGTAGAGGAACTTCTCTGTAGAAATGAGGATTTACACTGGACCACATACGCATATTTTGCGAATTAACATAACCTTTCAAATAAAACCAAGCTTCATCGGTGAAAAAAGTATGATTTAAAATATTGTCTGTCATTGTTTGAATAAGCCATTGGCAAAATTGTGTTCTTTTTTCATAATCCGTAAGTAATAGATTTTGTACAGAAGTTAATTTATATGGATACATGTGCAAGTCCTTTTTTTAAATTTTTTGACATGTTCCATACGAAAGATGTTTGAGGAGATTCGTGAATAATTTGTCTGACATTTTCAATTACGCCGCGACTTCTCTTGAGAGGAGGACCGCTTCCTTTTTTCCTTAAAATACTGCCTGTTTGACGAAAAAGCTTTACACAATGCATTAGCGTATCACGGAAAGTTTTATAGCTAGGAACAGTATTTGGATATCTCTCTTCAAACTCCGCAAGGCAATTTTCTATTGAATGCTGCCAAATACCATCAATTTAGATGTCAGGAAGTAACATTCTACCATAAACGCTTTATGCATATCATTAAAGGCCATTACTTCTTCTTTTGATGAAACTTTAAAATATATATTTGACACTGACAAATGTTTGAAATAACATCTTAATGACTAAAGCTACGACATAATTTTTATATACACGGCCAGCTACGAGTGAAAATTTTAATGATCGCTCGTTATGTGGTAGATATCAGCGAATTATGACTGAATAATTAGGCATGCACTGCATGCCTAATTATTGCCGCGAAATTTCTGACTTACGATCAAAAGCAGGAATGGATTACCATTTGCACTGAGCTTAAACAACTTATCACGGACGATGAACACTTTTTGCTAGGAGTGATTACTGGCTGGATTTATGGTTATGATCCAAAAACTAAACAACAATCAAGTTAGTGGAGTTCGAACATGCAAAGATCCAAAAAAATGCCAACAAGTGAAAAGCAATATGGTGAACATGGTCATTGTCTTTTTGGACATGAAATTAGTTCTAGCTGGCCAGACGATCAATTCCGAGTTTTATTGTAATGTTTTAAGGTGGCTCCGCAAGGATATCACACGCAAACGGCGCGAACTTTGCAAGCAGGAAATTGGTCGCTGCATCAGGACAATGCGCCGTTTCACCGTTCGTTTTCACACAAGCCATTTTTACGAAAACATGAACGACCACCGTTCTCCACACCCCGTTATCGCCAGATCTGGCCCACTGCGACTTTGGTCTCTTTCCGAAAATGAAACAGCAGATAAAAGGTTGACGTTATGATGGCATTGAAGAAATTAAGGAGATACGACAAACTCGTTCATAGAAAACGACTTCTTGAATATCTTCCAGAACCGGAGAAGACATTCTGACCGTTACATAGATGCGCAAGGAGAGTACCTCGACCGTTAGTAATAAAAGTTTCGAGTTTTTACAGCAACAGTCCAAAAACATCCGGATCACATCTCGTATTAATAGAAATTTATATTTGAAGTTATGCTAGTTAAAATATGTACATTCGGTATTTGAATTGTATTAATTTAGCATTAATATTTACAAATATGCATACATTGTTTTGATTGATGAAGATTGATCAACAGTGGGAATCTTTTTATAAAGTAATATTAACTAAATTCTCTTTCATTCTATAACTAGATCAATATTAACATAATTTAATCCATCCATCATGTGCTTTCATCAAGTATAATTACATAACATGCCTACCAAGGAAATAGTTTATCCACGGGAGTTCTTTTAGACATGCGAAAGATGT
The DNA here is from genome assembly GCA_935421215.2 of Melolontha melolontha. Taxonomy (NCBI): domain Eukaryota; kingdom Metazoa; phylum Arthropoda; class Insecta; order Coleoptera; family Scarabaeidae; genus Melolontha; species Melolontha melolontha. The sequence continues at coordinate 183,330,765 of OW285235.1, forward strand.
TATTTTTTTGTTATATCCCCTTTGGGAAATTAAAATATTACGTAAAATATAGTTATTATATATTACGTAATAAAATGAAAATGTGAAATTTATATTAGTTTATTAACTTTTCCTTATTAACTTGCCTCTCTAAGGATATCTAGAGATGAAATAACTTTAAGATATTTGTTTTTTAAGTATTATTGAGAATTATCTATTTTCAACATTTTATAATTATAACTATGCAACTGATAGATTGGCGGATATATACAGTCATAAATACTATTCCCTCCGCCCAGAAAGTGTCCGATCTGAGATTGATTGAAAAATTGAGAGAAGTATATCTTGACCGCTGATAAGTAAATATCAAATTTGACGCCATAATGAAGTTAAGAGTAACGAGTATTACGTAATTTGTAAACATATTAAAGCTTTCTGCGTTATTTGTAAAATAAAGGGTATCTTTAAAAACATTTTTTAACGAAAAATTTCAAACTGGTTTGTCTCAAATATGGACAATTCAATCAATGCTTAGGCTGCAATTTCACAAGAGAAACCTAATTTGGCTTCAAACTTATGACAAGCTCTATACCATTCATTGTTAGAACTCAGTAACAACGTCAAGCTAAAGCGTGGTTCCATCAAAATTACTCCCAGCAAATGCAGAGTATCTGAGAAAACTGTTAGCGGAATATAACATCGAGGAAAATAATAATTAAACGATGGATTAGTAGTAGCTGATGTATCCTCTCGTAAAAAGGGACGAAAGTCAAGAATGCTTGATATAGAAGCAATTAAAGCAGTTCCACTTAATAATCGGCGTACTATTCGTTCTCTTGCATATTCTCTTGGCATTAGTAAAATACAGTTCATAATCGATTAAAATTAAGACAAATAAGGCGACGTTCCAATGCTATAAAGCCATATTTGGCGAATGTCAATAAAATTGTGCTGTTAAAGTACTGCTTAGGCCAGAAAGTGTAGCTGATGGAATACCTCATTTCAGAGATTTGACTGATCAAAACCATGTAGACGAAATGTGGTTTTACATCACGAAAATATTAAATACATATTATCTGGTAGAGGGTGAACAGAAACCGTATAGAATCTGTAAATGTAAACGCTTCCTTACGAAGGTAATGTTTCTAGCCGCTGTTAGTCGTCCTCGCTACAATAAATCTGAGAATAAGCATTTTGATGGTAACCTTGGCATTTGGCGTTTCACATTGGAAGAACCTGCTAAGAGAAGCAGAAAAAATGGCCCTGCTGGTACAATGGAAAAGTTATTTCGAATACAACTAAAGAAGATTACAGAAAAATGACAAGCGAAAAATTGCTACAGCAATTGAACAGAAATAGCCTATATCGAATCATGTTTCAACCATCTGGATTCAACAAGATAATGCCAAACTGCATAACGATCCTGAGGATATAGGTTTTAAAGAAGCTTGCCAAAGACCTAACTTAAACATTAAAATGGTCAGCCCTCAAATAGTCCTGATATAACTTTTTCGATCTGGGATTTTTCAATGCCATTCAGTCGTTGCAGCACAAAACCGCTTCCAAAGCAGTCGACAAATTAATCAATGCCGTTATAAATTAGATAGTGATACTCTAAATAAAACCTTCTTGACTTACCAACAGTGTATGATAGAAACTCTGAGAATTGATGGTTGTAATAACTATCGATTGACCCATATCGGAAAGGATCGCTTAGAAAGAAATGGGATGCTACCTTTTGAAATTTATTGTGACATGGATCTTGGGAAAAAGTCCAAAATATGCTTAACTAACTTTAGTTTCATGAAATTTGTACTTTAACTTGTAAGGAATAAATTTGTTTGGAGAAACTGGACACTTATTTATGGACGAAAACAAATCTATAATCGGACACTTATTTCTGGACGGAGAGAGTATTAATTCTGCACAATAGTACGAAATTATGAGTCATAGAAGTCTATGAGAGCATAAACTTATTGTCCAGGATATATAATAGGTCAGTTCTTTTTTTGCAGCTCCTCAGTAAACACCATTTATACTATCGAATAGTCCCAATACCATAACCGCATCACTATTATTGCATTGTACAAAATGGTGAAAAGCGCGCCATAGATTTTTGCTTTTCATTCGCCTCTTAATATTAATAAACCGTACCCCATTTATCGGTTTCGAGACATTGGTAATGTCGCAAGGTCTTTAATTGGACCGTGGCTAAGTAAAAACTTTAAAAATATTAAGCCCCTTACCACATTAATAACACAACGTATCCTAAATGCATATTTCGACAACAAAGTTGTCAAGTGTATTGCGATTCTTTGTTGTTAGCCTTACTGTATATCCATTGTCAGCACTGGTATTTTTTCCTATTGAGGGTGACAATTTGGTTATCGAAATACGTATTTAAGATATTTTATACCTTTTTAAATTGGTAATGTCGTTGATTGTCGTCAGCGGTTTCTGTGTATGTTAAACAATGGGATAATTGTTCGCCCAAGAATCGCTCGAAATTCTGGGTGAAAGCTAACAGTCTTGTCCAGTGAAATAAACACCGCTCCCAGATCAATTTCTCGTACTATTTGGAAGAATTTAGGCAGGAACACTAACGGAAGGGAGCAAACACTATCTGTCAACACTAGCTTTGAAAGTCATAAGAACCAAAAGAGCGAAATCGGTAAGGCAAAAGTAGTGTATCGTAAAATCTTATCCTCAGAAGAGAAAATTTTTACTATTGAGGCAAAATTTAACAGACAGAATGATAGGGTGTATGCTTGAACTTCCCGAGAATCCGGGAAAAGCGATATCGGTTCAGAGTGTTTATCATCCGACCTCGGCAATGAGATGCTTCCTAGTATTAAGAAGTTTTCTTTTAATTTTTGCGAGATCGTGGTGAAAACATTGGCCAGAATGTACCAATAAACGGTGGTAAAACCTCCTCCGCTAACAAAGCGAATACCTTCCCAACATGGTTGGAAAACAACGTTTCTAGTCTAGAATGTTCTTGTCACAAAGTTAATACTTAATACTTGATAAGTATTAACTTTGTGACAAGAACATGTGTGTGTACGATTAATTCTTTTGTTCGTCAATATTGCACATATGGCTTTCTTTTAGATGTGGTTGTCCTGTTTTTAAAATGTAATTTCGAAATAACTAAGTGTACGTCCGTTGACATTAGTTGTATTAATTTAGAATATTACAAACATATGAGTAATTTCTCCAAAAAAAACAAGTTCATATTTTGACCCCCCGAGGAAGCATACAAATTCGGTGCGAACTATTGGGCTAAAAATAAAGAACTGACTTAAGTAATAGAGTTTAATTTTGCTGGATTTCCAAAAAAAAAAAACGATTATCCTTTCCATATACATATATATATATATATATATATATATATATATATATATACAATCACATTAAATACATATATTAAAAAAGAATGAAAAAAATACGTCCAAATCAAGGTAAATCCATTCTTAGCTGTTAAAAAAAAAGAATTCTGTGCCGAATGTACCATGGGTGGCTCTATATTCGCTCTTGCTGTAGATGTACGAAGCAATTGATTTGATCTTAATTGCAAACGTGGGGTGTCAGGTGAATCAATCTTACTAGTAACGACATTCCACATAAATAGAGCGCTAGTGACATTTTTCTTTTTTGAGAGTAAGACGACACCATGCCGCTCAACTAACTCCTTATAATTAATTTTACGCACGAGATAGAGTCTATCACATTTAAAAGAAAGGTATTTCAAAAATCTACGTTGGATTCGTTCTGAAAGATTAAACTGGGAATCATAGAAGGGATACCAGGCTATAAATGCTTATTCGAGCTTATAAATAACGTAAACAAAGAAAAGAGTTTTGTTAACAAAGTTCTCCATTCATAATCGAAATACTGCGCGAATTATTTCATTTATAATTCTAAAGTTTAGCGCATTTCCGATCAATCTGAAACTAATTGATGTTGAATCCGGTATGACATGAATGCGATATCTCACTTTAACTGATTAGACAGACATTGAGACCCAACTGTATGCCTCATTGCTTTAGTATATTCCACTGACATAGCTGTTCGTTTATGTAATACGTTGCACGGCCGTCAGAGTAATAAGTCTATGCTATTGAATCGTTTTTCGTTGTATGACTGATTGCAAATAAATATGTTCAGATATACTACATATAATATTATTTGATCAGATATTTTTAGCACTGATCATTACAGTAATGTTATACAATCTTAGTGAATTTTTTAATCGGGCTGTAAGATATGTATAATTGTGGTGCCGCCCTAATTAATATTTTTAGGATAGATTGCTAATAGTGTTTAATCCAGAATTACATAAATATAAAATATATTGAGACAATTTGTCTAGCAATCTAAAATTTTTAATAACAAGCTCGAGTTTAACACGTTAATATTTGTGTCAAATCCAAATTTATCTAAATCTCAATATACAGGGTCCTTGAAAGAAAGAGACAAGGTATAAAAAACGGAAAAATGCAATTGTATAGAATATGAATCCAAATAATTTGTCAAGTACGACGCGAACATTAAAATTAGAAGGCCCCTGTAATTTGTAGTATATGCGGCCTATTAATTCAGAATGTCTTATCTATTGAACTTATATACACACATACGCTCAGAGTATATGCCTGTGCATGTGTTACATACGTAATAGCTGTCGATGTTATGATACATTGTTTAAACAGCTTTGTATCCTAAGAGTTCCATAACCTCGCGCGAAAAGTCAGTTGTTTAAAATTTATACTTGCATGTGAACTATTGAAAGAAAATGTAAGATGTGGGCTCTATGGAGCATTTCACGTCCAATTTGGTACCAATCTAATCGAACACGTTAACGTAAATCATATCGGACGAACGCATATACACATGTAACGATGGACAACTTAGTGAATCGGGGGTGCAATTGTATTTAACTCTTTTAAATATAATAGATATCTTTTAATAATATATTACTTACGTAAAAAGTATATTCAAGACACATGAGTAAGAAAGTGTAAAATATAACAATTACGAGATAAACAAACTCGTTAAATAGCGGTAATGAAATAACACAGCACCAACAACAATTAACTCAAAAATAACCCGAAGTTACTTAATAAAAAGATACAGAATAATTATATATAATAAACGCTAAGTTGCCATGGCAACCAGGCATGAAAACTTTGTCCCCGCGATACGTACACAGTGTAGCTAATTAATGATGATCAAATATATCGAAAACACCAATATAATAGCACTTTGTGTGCCCTTAAATAAAAAAAATAAATAAATATAATTTCATTGTTTAAAATTTTTTAAAAGCAAAATGGTACTATCTCACTTTTAACGAGTGTCCAACACTAACATAAATTGTCAAGTTTAGGAAAATGACAGAAGTCAAAAAATTAAACTTAGACAACTGTCATAATTACAAGGTAATACAAAATCGTATTACTTTATATTTGCGAGCAAACTACCCGACTATCTACACATTTTTAATTAATCGCATTATATTTGCAACCAAAAATAAAATGATTGAGCACTAGAATCATATTTTGCATCCAAACATAAAATGGCTATAGAAGATTTTAATTGGCGAGAGAATATAATAACAAAGTTACAGGAACGAAATAAACTACAGACCCCATTTCAGAAACTTATACACCAAAGTAAGTATATTATTCATTCATGTTGATACTTCATACTATATTAATAAATTAATCTGAAAAGTTTTAAAATTATATTGCTAACTCATCACAATACAACAACAAAAAAATTTACCTATTGCCATAATGAATACTTTAATGAACCAAAATAATAAATCAACCATGATTGTGACAATAATGTAAAACTTTAATTATTATATTTATTTACAATAATATACATGAAATATGTTCTTTCCTTTTTGTGTCAAAAGTGTGGTTAAAGCACAAAATTTACATATAAAAAAAATAATAATCTTTTTATAAACACGACTTTCTTATCTCACATTACACTTGTCTCTGAGGATACAGCAAGCACGCAGGCTTCGCATAAAAAAATACAGTATTAAAAATCGTCCACAGCAGAACAAACGGCTTGCTCCAACTGCGCAAGTCAAATATTTTTAAAATATTTATGGGGAAAAGTCCACAGCACTATGTATTAGTATTACTATCATATACTATCGACTCAAAAGAATCAGTCAGTATTGTAATATCAGAAGATGGGATTGCAGGATCGCCATGTAATGTCACTTGGTCCTGGGGGTAACATTGTTGCCGAGGCAGTTACATTCATAAATTGGGTTTAGCATTGGTATACATAATATGCATAAGAACGATTAAATAACAACATTTAATTAATAACTGGTAGACTGGTAGACTGGCTCTGACTAACCCTCGAGACATCTTAATCTCTAGTTTATATATCATCTGTTAGTACTACTAGTCTAGTGACCTGGTTACAAAACCTTAAACAATTTGGTGAAAGATGCGCTAGCTAGGAAAGTCGTGTTGAATAAATAGGACACTGCATGTTTGTAAATAAATGACCCGGTTTAGTTATCACAGTATATGTTAGTAATATTGATACTGATACTAACTTTTCACAATCTTTGAGACTTTTCGATTACCACTTCTGATACAGTTATTTATAATGCCATGGCTAGATCTATACTTGAATATTGTTGTGCGGTTTTTTCTAGTTATCATATAGTTTCAGAATAATTGAAACATACATGAGTAGGTAAACCCCACCAGTTTTGTATAATACAAAGGTATTTTTAATAATATAAAATATTATTAAAAATCTGGTGTGAAGAACACAAATGCAGGTTCACTATTAATATTTTCTGTGAACGTGTCCGAATATATCCTATCCCCAGAGACGTAGATACGTATTTCGCTTTTCTACAAGCTCATCGGTACGCCCCTGCTGGAGGAAGGATATTTCCAGACACATTCACAGAAAAGAACCACCTCGCCTTATCACCGTAATTATCCAGACCGAGCGCAGAAGTAAATTCGGCGCTACCTGTTGTCAGACAGCCGAAGTACCTCGCATACCGTCCACATAATTAATGTGAAGTAACGACGCCCTTCCAAAGAGGTTAGCACAGCCAACTCTCCAGAAAACTGCATTTTGTTTGTGCCTTCACTCATACTACGGCTTAACCGCATGTGTAATGTATCAGAATAATTGAAACATACATGAGTAGGTAAACCCCACCAGTTTTGTATAATACAAAGGTATTTTTAATAATATAGAATATTATTAAAAATCTGGTGTGAAGAACACAAATGCAGGTTCACTATTCACACGAGATTTTTAATAATATTTTATATTATTAAAAAAACTGGTGGGGATTACCTACTCATGTATGTTTCAATTATTCTGATACATTACACATGCGGTTAAGTCGTAGTATGAGTGAAGGCACAAACAAAATGCAGTTTTCTGGAGAGTTGGCTGTGCTAACCTCTTTGGAAGGGCGTCGTTACTTCACATTAATTATGTGGACGGTATGCGAGGTACTTCGGCTGTCTGACAACAGGTAGCGCCGAATTTACTTCTGCGCTCGGTCTGGATAATTACGGTGATAGGGCGAGGTGGTTCTTTTCTGTGAATGTGTCTGGAAATATCCTTCCTCCAGCAGGGGCGTACCGATGAGCTTGTAGAAAAGCGAAATACGTATCTACGTCTCTGGGGATAGGATATATTCGGACACGTTCACAGAAAATATTAATAGTGAACCTGCATTTGTGTTCTTCACACCAGATTTTTAATAATATTTTATATTATTAAAAATACCTTTGTATTATCATATAGTTAATTTATGGATCGAGAGAATCTAACGCAAATGGTTAATTTAAATTTTTCGAAATTAAATATTGGCAAAAACTTACATAATTACATAGTAAGATTACAACTTTAAATTTTATTTGTATGTTTTATTATATAACTGTTTATTGTTCTCTAGTCAACGCTTTTGACACGAATAAATAAATAAAGAAGGCGTAAAGCAATTATTAAGTTCGATTTTTAATTTTTGCACAATAACTTAGATTGTTATCGTTTCATGTTTCTCCATTTCTGATTCACACAGGTAACACGTTCAATATTCGTTTTTATTGAATTGAATATGGCAAACACAATCGTATGGATAAAGTACAGGGTCTTGCTAAATTAGTTATCCAGAAATAACATACAATTGTGAAGAAACTATAAATTTTATTGATCTGAACAATAAAATAAACAATACAGCAAAACTTCAAGTTTCATTTAGAAATGTTAAATATGGCTTCCCCTTGTTACACGGCAACATTTAATCTGTAAGTGAATTCGTTTCAAATTTTACGTATCATATCACGGCCAATGGTTGCAATTGCTTCTGTAATCTGAACTCGCAAATCATTTAGACTCGCAGGAAGAGGTCGAACATAAACTTTGTCTTCAACGCAGCCCCCCACGCAGAAATCCAATCGTGTCAGATCAGGTGAACTTGGAGGCCAAGTTATCGTTCCACTATAACTTTCGTAATGGAAATGCTTAGTTTTCTCTATGAAACAGATTGGACCATACATGAATAGAACTTAGTGTACGAAAGACATTTAACTTAGCCGCATCTTTTACATGTTCGACTATGCTAAATGGCTTTGAATCACTTTATATTCGTACGTTATAGCGATTAACTTTTCCACTTATATGGAATGTAGTCTCATCACCAAACACAATTTTATTGAGAAAATTGTCATCGTTCTCCATTTTGTAAAATATTCCCGCACAAAATTCAAATCGTCTTTCTTTATCAGTACCACTTGAAGCTTGCAGTAGCTGTATTTTGAATGGTTTAAATTGCAGACTTGTTTTTAAGATTCTCCATACTGTTGTTTGGGGAATGCTTTGTTCTAAGCTGCCACGTGTAAGTGATTTTTTCAGAATTTATTATTATTTCCTACTATTTACTATACTACAGCCGGTTTCACAGTTGTGGAAATATACTTTGGTATAATTTAAGATCCTGCATTATAAGAAATAAATATTTTATCTGGGAGTGAACTTTTCAATATATCAAATCGGTTCTTTTTACCTGTTTTGGGAGCTGTGCAATTTTATTAATTTAATACTAGATGATATGCATTTCTTTTGTACATTACTGTTTAAAAGAAATATATACAAGAATTTATATAAGCCTTAGTTAAATTTTAATTGGCATGATACTTATAATTTTCTTTAAATATTATCTATTTTATCATATAGTATAGCCGTATAATAAACAGTAATAAATAAATAAATATATCTATGTATATAGAATAAGAAAATTATAAATTTAATGTTAACTAAATAAATTAATAAATATACAGGTTCTCCTAAGTTAAATAGGCACTGTCACTATTGCAAACCCTGTTATCACGTAAATTGACATAGTACTAGAATTTTATATGGGAATTATAGTGGTGAAAACATAAATACAAATGAGCTTCGTATTTGAGAGATAATTCACTAAAACAATATTGTTCTTAAACGAGAGATTCTGTATACAGCGTTTTTTGAAAGCAAGAGACAATGTACGAAAAATGGATTCATATAGAATATGAATCCAAAAAATTGTGTTATTTACGATTCGAATCCAAAAATTAAAAACCTCCTGAAAATATTATTATGTATCGCTCACAGGCATTCAGAATGTCTATAAAAAATATCGCTATTGAATTTACACACAAACGCACACTGCAATGTTTATGTTTATAAATATTCTAGAAGATAATATTGTTTAGACAGCATTGTATACTAAGGGTTTAATAACTTGGTACGAAAAGTCAACTCTTAAAAATATAAACTTGCATGTGAATTTTTAAAAGAAGATGTAAGATTTGACGTCCAATTTGATAACAATCTATCTCTAATCGAAGACGTAACGAACATACACATGTATACATGTAACGATCGACAACTGACTGAATCGGGAACGATTTTAAAACTGACCGACGATCATAAAACTACTCTTTTTATTATTGTCGGTCAGCTTTAAGAATCGTCTTCAATACTCATTATATTTTTTAAATATTTTTGTAAGTTTTTTCCGCTTATGAGATGGAATTTTGGAAAAATATTTTGGATTTATATTCTATATAATTACATCTTTCCATTTATCATACTTCTCTTTATTTCAAGGACAGTCTTTATACTATAAGAGTTTCACTGCGAATTCCATTCTGAACAAAAAGTTCTAATACATTGTTATGAAAAAATCAGACGTAAAGTGCTATTTCTTATTTGGTACTTTATCCGTCAAATTTGGTCTCATAATTTTACTTAAAACTTTTATTTTATTGGCCTGCATTCTTTTCTATATTTTGCTCAGGCTCCATGTTTCTGGTCCGTAAGTTTGTTGAAGGAAATAATACGTTGCATGTTTTTGATTTTATTTGATTGACTTCTAATTCCTATTAAATTATGTTATATATTATAAATTATTAATGTAACTTTAAGCTAGTGTATCTAAAAACAATATAATTATAAATTTGAAGTGAAACAATTAATAACATTGGAGAGTGATGTCGCTTCGCGAAATGTACGCGAGCAAACGTTATCGAGTGTAGAATTATTATAAAATGTGAACGCTATATTCCATCAATACTTGGCAAAAGGACGACTTCGAATACGAAGGATAAAATGCATGAAAAGAACTCAACGGTCGTCCTAGCATTCTTGCTGGTTTTCCTGTTTGGAGATTTCTCATGTGTGAAAAGCCGACTTATACAGAAAGGTAAGAAAACTTATTTGCATGCTTGAGCGTTTCTTCCAATGTGAATATCACTTCCTATTCCAACGAAGTGCATACACGCTTGGTAATTTCTACAAAAATACATGTAGATTCTTCAAATATACTTACATCTGTACTTTTATATTCCCAGGTAAACTTGCCTGATTCCATGTTAAATCAGAGCAGAAAATTTTTAAACTTTGAGTTTTATTAAGAAAACTAGTTGAATCCGGCAATGCTTTGCTATTGCTAGATTTATATATATATATATATATATATATATATATATATCTATAACTTGTAAGTATTGTCGACCGTACTATATTAGTAAATAATTAATTACAACGGGTTAAGCGGTATATTACAATAGATTATACTTAGTCCATTTGTATCCGTAAGTATAATTGTAATATACATACTTGGTCTTGTCGGTTAGTTGACCTGCCAAATTTTGTTAACTAGTCCTTGTATTGTTTAATGTATAGTTTGCTTTTTGTTTCGATATTGTTATGACATCAGTTTTTTGTGTTTTATATTATTACTTCTGCATTTTAACGTATATGTGTATATGTTTTTAAAAGGTCGACGTGAAACCATGCTGTGCTAGTCAATTTAATGTTTTAATGTAAGGTAATCCATTTTAACGTGTTTAGTTACGTCACTGCTAATTTTTAAGTCTGTATTCATAAGGATTTTATTATTGTTATAGAATTAATATATTGTTGGTCTTGTTGATCTTGTAGGATCTCCTGAAGAAGCGACCAATGGTTGCGAAATATAGAGAGTGAAATAAGTGAGTTTTTATTTGACAGACCCGTTTTCATTAATTATTCACTTATATATATATATATATATATATATATATATATATATATATATATATATATACATATATAATATTAGAGGGAATTTTTTATTTTCTTGGCAGTAATTATAATAATATTTAATTTAACGTTTCGGTGCAATACATAGCAACCTTTTTCAAAAGCTAAAATTTATTTAAATGTTAAAGAAGGTAAAAGATAATATAATAAATCTACTTCAATTAAATATTTTTGGTATTAATATATTACGTGTTTTTGTATATACATATATATATATATATAGTACATATACATATATATATATATATATATATATATATATATATATATATATATAGTACAGTCTCGCTAATCCGGACTTAACGGGACCGGTCCCTGTCCGGATTAGACGGAAAAAGCCTGGTGATACAGTAAATATATAGCGGACAGAGTACGTACATATTTTATAACCTACATATTTAGCGCAAAGAGTGATTATAACTGAACTGGTTTAAAAATAATAAAAATATCAAAACATCTTTATCGTTAAACAAATTTATTTCTGGACTTCACACAAGTTTAACGGTACTGTACATTGATTGATAGACATATTTTACTTAACTAAAGTACAATAACAGTCTGCAGAGGAAACAAAAATATGTATCATAAATTTTGAAAAACTAGTGAAAAAAGTCTGTAATTTTCTTTTGTTTTAATAATGAATGACGCCGTTTTGCAGTGCAAACTCGTAGGCGCTTCAAGGTCAGTAGCTCAGCTGTTGACATGTCGATCTGTTTCTCGAAGTAGGTCATCAACCCGTCCAGCATTGTTGTCGCCTCACTGTGAGTTAGGCCAACTGGTTCCTCTGTGTCGTCTTCATCTTCAGGGCTGTCAGTCTCTGCGTTTGAAGTGCACATCGCGACAATTTCGTCTTCGTTTAGCACTTGATGACCGATGTCACTCTCATTGTTTATCCACTCGGAAATGTCATTTTCCTCTACCTCAGTACAACCCTCTAACTGTTGAAAAAATTGAACAAATTCAGCGTCGTCAGCAGGTTGAGTTTCGATTTGTTCACTTTCTTGTGACATCTTAGGCCACAATTTCTTCCAACTCTTTTGGAGAGTAGACGGTTGAATTTCTTCCCATGCTTCCGCTGCCAAATAAATGACATCTTTGATTGTCACTTTTTTAACAAGGTCCATAAAGTTTGTAGCTGGATCTGCTTCCTGTTGTTCCAAAAGCGATAAAATCAACTATTTCCTGTATCGCCGTTTTGTCGCCTCTATTACTCCCTGGTCCATTAGTTGGATGAGAGCCGTGACATTAGGAGGAAGAAATTTTACAAAAATGTCACCATGACGCAATTCTTCTTCACTGGGATGGCACGGGGCATTATCAATTAACAAAACTGCTTTTTGAGGGAGTTTTTTCTCTTTTAAAAAGTTTTTTGTTGTTGGTACAAAGTTTTCGAAAACCAGTCCTTAAAAATTTTAGCATTCATCCATGCTGATTTTTGGGATTTGTACTGGGCCGGTAGAACACTTAAATTGACATTTTGAAATGCCCTAGGTTTAGCAGATTTCCCTATCACCAAAAGTGGAAACTTTAGATCCCCAGAAGCATTACTGCAGGGCAGCAAATTTACACGTTCTTTCTTAACTTTGTGGCTTTTCGCTACTGAGTCTAATTTAGGAGCTAAAGTTTTTTCGGCAGCATTTTATAATTTAAACCAGTTTCGTCTGCATTGAACACTTGACAAGGTTGTAAGTTTTCATCATAAGAAATGTTTCGAAATTGTTTTTGAATTTCTCGCTGGCACCACTGTCACCTGACAAAATTTCGCCACTTACTTGGATTTCACGGATGCCGTGTCGCTCCTTCCATCGAGACAGCCAACCCACACTGGCAGTAAAATTAGGGTCGCCTTTCAACTTTTCATTCAGGTTGAGCGCGATCGTTTGCAAATTTACACCCGATAACGGAACACCCTGTTCACGTTGCTGGCAAAACCAAACATACAAAGCATCATCTTTTGTTTCGTTTTTTGGTTTTTTTAAAGTACTTCTGCCACTTAAACTGTCTTTACTAACCATTTTTGCACAAAAATCTTCGATTTCATTCCGCTTTTTTTTCCAATCGGAAACAGTTTGTTTTCCCACGCCTAACTCTTTTGCAATTTTAGTAAGCGATTCACCTGCATCAATACGAAACATAGCTTGGAGTTTTTGTTCCATTGTTACTGTCACTGACTTACGTTTAGTCGCCATTTTCATTGAACACGCTGCACACTGAAGAAACAAACTTGCACTCCGAACACAGATCGATTAATAGCGCTCTGAGCATTACTCAATGACTGAAGTCAACTAACAACTGAGCAGACGTCTAGCGAGAAACAAAACAAAAAGGGACGGTTGATTCGACAAAAGATAATGGGCGGTCGGGCGGTAGGGAGCTTTCTCTTCACGCTTAAAAAAAGGCAAAGAACAAATGAACCCTCAACTATTTTCGCTATCGACAAACATCGATTTCGTATACTGTACCCAGTAAAGTACTGCAACTTCTTTTTTTTTTTCTTTTTGTAGGGCCGTCCGGATTAGCCGACCGGCCGGATCATCGGAGTCCGGATTAGCGAGACTGTACTGTATATATAAGTAAAAATTCATTAACGGGTGAGCGGTCTGTCAAGTAAAAATAAAACTCCTTTATTCCACTCTATATTTCATAACGGATTTGTTACTTCATCAGGATTGTAATTGAGAGTTAAAATTTAGCAAACAACGGCACTAAACATGTTAAAATTCGCCAAATTTAAAACATGAAATCAATATGCTGCTAGTTTGTCGTCAACCTATTAAAAACAGGTTTTTAAAGAGGTTGACGACAAACTAGCAGCATATTGATTTGATGTTTTAAATTTGACGAATTTTAACATGTTTAGAGTTTTTTACTTCTTCATGCTTCTTCAGGAGAAACTGGAAGATTAATGAACAAGACATTTAATAAATTAGTGTATAAAGCAATAGTAAATTTTATTATTTATTTTATTTTAAAATTTATTAAATTTAAATTTAAAACATTAATGTAACTATAGATACATGGACTCACATCAACTTTTAAACAACATGTATAGGTAAAAGTCAAAATATAAAACGACACGTATAGCAAAGAACTAAAGTCACAAGAATATCAAAACCAAAAACAATACACTACAAATTTAACAATACGAGAACCAATTAAATAAAATTTTTAGATGGTCTACTAACCGCCAAACCGAGTATATTGAAATAAATTATGCTTAGTCCGTTAGTATCAGACCTATAATTAACGTTATTCGTGTCTCTGTTAATGTGGACCATTTCTAAAATGGTTCTTTTTTATGGTTATTTTCAACGTGGACAAAATTAAATGTATGGTCAAGATCAAGTGCATGGTCCACCAGTATATAAGATCTATTTCCAATACGGACATCACTTTCATGCAGTGTGATACGTTGTTTTAGCCATTGCTATGTCTGACCTATATAAACGCCACAAGAATTCGAACATGATATCCTGTACAACATGACTATTTAAAAAGAAAGGTGTTATGTCTCTGATCTTACTATACAACTTCTTCAAATTATAGGTGTTGTATTTAGCTATTTTAATGGTATTAAATTGTTTGAAGTGTGATACAATTGCATGAGTAAGACCATCAATGTATGTGATTTTCTTGTAAATCATACTGTCCGCAGGAACGTCCTAAATTTATTAAGTACATACTTAGGATACACTTAATAAATTGATATATAGTAGATAAATATTATGATAAATCTACCTACTTCGTCCCATTGAATGATTTGTAGGTGGTTCACTGCTTTCAAATGTGGTCGCATTGGCACGGAAAATGACCGTTTAAGGCCTTCATTTACACTAACTTCTCCAGGAATTATTAACTAATTCCATATCAGTATAGACAGCGACCGCCGAATAAAAGGGTGTGAAATAGCTAATACCCTCAACCGAATAGTTACACATTATTTTCTATCATAATTAATACGAAAAGAGTAACCGTGACATGGATTTCGCATTTACAATTGAGCAAATATGAACTCGTGTTACAATTTCAACAAATCTTTTCGTCGATATGTTATCGTAGATGAAACTTTGACACACAGCTATATTTCGCAAATAAAATCACAGCCAAAACAGTGGATTTCTTGTGAGAATGGGGTCCGAAGAAGGCAAAACCGTTTTATGACGACGATGTCCTGGGATACAAAAGGTTATTTACAGAAAGGAAGTACAATAACTGGTCATTATTTCGCTGATGTACTGACACATTCATATCGAACTGAAGACAAAACGATCACATTAATTTCGAAAAAAAAGGTTTTCTGGCATAAGGATAACACGCCCATTTATTCATCTGCTGTGGTAATCGCTAAATTTGCCAAATTAGGATACGAATTGCCGCCTCATTCGCCATATTTACCAGAACTGGTTTCGAGTGATCTTGTCTTGTTCACAAGCTTGAAAAAACGGCTTGGTGGAAAGGGATTCTAGACGAACTAGAAATGATAGGCGTAATAAGTGTCCATTATGCTGAGATTCCGTTTAAATACATTTTTTATGGTTGCAAAAATTGGAGAACCGCTGGGGTAAGTGTATAGTATTGGATGGGAATTTTTGATCCTGATATAAGTATTACATTGAAATATTCCGATAAGCTAGGAAAGAATTGTGCATAAATATACGTACTATGCTAAGTGTTAACCCATTAGGCACTACAGTGGTTATTAATGACGGATGACTAATTAGACCACTAGCCGATTAGGGTCGCTAGGGACAAACCGTTAATTATATTTTTTGAGGACAAGTGAAATTTGGTCTGGCGTGAAAAAATGGGGAATTCCCTACGTGTTTAACAACCTTTCTAATGATTTAAATTAATTTCTCTTCTGCGTTTTGTCACTTGATTGAAATAATACTAATAAATAATTTGTATTAATCATAAACTTTTGATTTCGACAAACATGCTTGTGTAGGAGCTTTTCACGATAACACTGCAGAAGAAATAATAAAATGTTTTTGTTTGATTTTGACCGAATAAATGTATCAAATGTATTATGATTGCAACATACGTGCATTGTGTTTTGATATGAAAAAGCTTTTTTATTTTTCCAGTACGTCGGATAAAATAATAATTTTATTTATTTATGTTAATTTATTTTTCGAACATAAAAATAATAAAAATTAATTAAAACTGTACGACTACTTCGATATGTGTAAGAAGTTTATGAAAACTACTTGTATACCTAAATCGGTGTCTGTTACCGTCAGTGTCAGTGTATATTCTTCCCATTAATATTGTTTACGAGGTTCTCGTGACGTGTAGACTGATTACTCTTACTCATCCAAACAAGTTTCGTTTAAATATTTAATCAATTAAGAGAGTAGCAAACTTCGATGAGGAATACATACTTTGTAAATCGCACACAGCACACTTTCATAATCATGTTTAAAATTTTGAGTTCATAACCTTCTCCTTTGTTGTTGCTTCATTTACGCGTGGATTCTTGCATATTTTATAAATTGAATTAAAAATAAACCACGGTAAACATAAAAAATAAGTATCTACAAACTCGTGGGGATCGAAAGATGGTGTGGCTTCTTAATATTCATGGCTTTTTTTCTTAAATCATTTTTTTATTTACATTGACGAGTTTTTAACGAAAAATACATATTTTAATTTAGTTATTTAAAACACAAAACTATTGATTTGCCATCTCAGCAACTACAAAATCTTTTTTTCTCGAAATGAATCTGTTGTTTTTGTCTATACAACAAGCAGTAACAGAAGCATTAGGATACCGGAAAAAGAGAGAAAAACAGTTAAAACCATATTGGTGGGATGAAGAAATTGAAAAAGAAATAAATGAGAAACAGAAGTACCATGCATTCTTAAGTTCTAAGAGCATAAATATATCGTAGGAATAAAGTTATTAATATCGTTAAATATCGCTTCTCAGTATGTGTGAATTTTTTGCTGTTGAGTTAGATTAACGATGTCCAGGGTGTATTAGGAGGAGGTAATTCACACTTACACACTGTATAAAGGACAAGGTGGTATACAAAGAAGCCTAAATAAGAGTACGTAAATTGATTTGTCAAAAGAGGATTAAAAAATAGGAAAGAACATACAGAAAGTTGGAGACTGCTCTGTAACACGAAACGAGAATGTACCTACAAAAGAAATACTCTCACCAATCACAACATAAGTATGGATCCAATATTCTGAAACAATGTTAATTGAGAATAGAAAAGAATCAAGAAGCGCAAATAACGGTAACGCACAAGGATCTCCCATAATGTTTACTATTTCGGAGATTAAGCAAGTATGTCGTACATTGGAGAATGGTAGAGTACCGAGACTGGGTAATATCGCTGGAGAACTCATAAAATATGGTACGGAAAATCTGTATCAAAGGCTTAGAGACCTCTTTCAAAGGTGTGTAAACGAAGTACCAGAAGAGTGTAAAACTTTGTATATAACTAAAGTTCACTAAAAGGGGGAGAAAAGCAAGTGCGATAACTACCGAGGAATGTTACGAACTCCATCAGCTGAATATATGGAATAATCTTGAAAAATCGAACCGAAGAAGAATAGAAGATAGATCATTTATTTACCATCACACGAATCCTGGAAAAGAAAACAGCCTTCAACCAAAAAGTACATCTTATTTATGTAGATTTAAACAACCCATATGATAGTGTCCCTCTAGAAAAGCTTTAGGAAATCTTGCAATCTGTAAAAATTAATGCAGAAATAATAAAGGCAGTTAGGTCGTTATATACTAACACTGTTACAAAATAATACAAATCTGTATAAAAACAAATTTGTATCTGTATATGCATGGACACACAGTACGAATTTACCAGCTTTTGCTTCAACTACCAGACGCATGCGTTTCTGTGTAACCACTTTGTCAATGATAGATTTACGAAGCAAAAGACTATAGGTACACTTGCGGTCATGTAGTAAGTTTTGTCCTATCCGAAGACATCAGATAACCTCATGCCATCTGACGGACAAAACCGACCACGCCGGTGCAAAGTGAGAAGAAACACTTTGCACCGGCGTGGCCGGTTTTGTCCGTCAGATGGCATGAGGTTATCTGATGTCTTCGGATAGGACAAAACTTACTACATGACCGCAAGTGTACCTATAGTCTTTTGCTTCGTAAATCTATCATTGACAAAGTGGTTACACAGAAACGCATGCGTCTGGTAGTTGAAGCAAAAGCTGGTAAATACGTACTGTCTGTCCATGCATATACAGATACAAATTTGTTTTTATACAGATTTGTATTATTTTGTATCAAAGCTTGATATGAATTATCGCATCGACATACAACTTGTTTTTTTTGCTATACTACGCCACCTGGCGACGAGTTAATGGACTCACAGTAATATGCATATTTTTTCTTCTTATCCAGTAATAGCTTCGCTATTCGAGAAGAAACACTTTGCACCGGCGTGGTCGGTTTTGTCCGTCAGATGGCATGAGGTTATCTGATGTCTTCGGATAGGACAAAACTTACTACATGACCGCAAGTGTACCTATAGTCTTTTGCTTCGTAAATCTATCATTGACAAAGTGGTTACACAGAAACGCATGCGTCTGGTAGTTGAAGCAAAAGCTGGTAAATACGTACTGTGTGTCCATGCATATACAGATACAAATTTGTTTTTATACAGATTTGTATTATTTTGTATCAAAGCTTGATGTGAATTATCGCATCGACATACAACTTGTTTTTTTGCTACTAACACTGTGTCTAAAATTAAAATAGCAAATAATTTAGCAGCGGGATTTGTAGTGACCAAAGGATTAAATCAGGGATGTTGTCTGTCTCCGATATTATTTAAGGTTTATTTAGAAAGCCAGCTAATGCAATGGAAAAAAATGTAAAGGAATGGGCATGCAAATTAATAATGCAACAACAGTTTATACTTTGTCATTTGTAAATAACCAGGTTGTATAGCACAAAGCATAAATAAAACAAGATATGGCGTGCGAATTTATTGAGGAGTATGGAAAGTGGGAATTAGAAGTAAATGTAAATAAAACAGAATATACGTGTGTTGTAGGAGAACAAGACTTAACCTTGAGTGCTAAAGAAACATTAAACACGGCAATATACAGACTGTCCAGAACTCGTGCCCCAGAGAAAACTGATACCTGCCGACGACAATCTAGATCCCAAAACTGCAAACGAAGCGAAATTAATTGCTTGTATAACAGAGCTGTGAGATGTTTAAGATCCATAAATTCCAGAAAGGGCACTACAGGTGTTAGCGTGAATAAAATCGGTTGCTAAGCTTATATTATCCCAATTGCAGAATGACATGCCTGTCAAAGTGTCAACATCAACATGTTAGGTTAACGCAGATGTCATTCAAGATGTTGCACTCGCCATCATATTAATCTATTTTTTTAAATAAAATAACAAATGGCGGTTCTGAAAAGAACTTTGTTTATTCTAATACACGAGAACTTCTCGAGAAAACAACAGGAGAGAAGGTATAACATAATAATAAAACAGAGACAACATAGCCAAAAGGGATCATGAAGTGAAAAATAAATTCAATCAGCGCAAGTGCTCAAAGTGGCCACCATTCATTTGCAAGCATAACACTGCTCGCCGTAAATGACTCGGATATCGTCGTTCAGCCTTCGTCACTCGATGTACAGAAGTTTTCGAAACATTCAATTCCTGTGCAATTTTTTTAATGCTTTTAGTACCTTCTTCAAAGGCATTTGAAATAGCCTCGTCATTTTCAACAGTGCGTACAGTCCTGGGCGCACCACCAATCTTCTTTCTATTATGTAAAATTTGGCCTATCGCGTTTGTTCGTGCGATAGTCCTGAGGATCACTCGCCGTAAATTATCAACATTTCTATATAATCCACGGCAGTATACCTAATAAAAGAGCACGATTGAGCACGATGGCGGTACTAAAGCGATGTGAAGGGATTAGAAGGGAGGCTTTGCCACTGACGTTTCTCAAAAGTTCCATAGTCGACACGCTATTGACAGTATTATAAAAAATGCAATCTAGCAACAATTACGAAAAATTCTCCAGGATTGCTGGATTTGTTGAATTAAAATTTTCTTTTCTTGAATGCCGTTCAAGATACGAAATTTTTTCTTGGCCATTATTTATTTGTAATTTTATGGTGATTTTTTTTTCGAAGCGCGAGTTTTGGAAAAATCTGTATATAGATATCTCGGCATGAAAATAACTAATGACGGTAGACTAGATCAAGCAATCTCTGGGAGGAACTTACAAAGAAGATGAGTTGTTGAGTAGTGTTCTTGTATGTGTAAAGTGTTCGAAAAAAATCTTTAGTGAGATTCATAAAAATAGAACTGTCAATACCTAAGATAATAATTCATCGCATTTTAACGAAAGAAACGGATGACCAAAAATTGTATCTAATTGGACATTGAATAGACATAATTAGAGAAGCTTTAAGAGACGATAACTGTCATAATCTGTTTCTATACTGTTACGCTTAGCGTATAGAAATTTTAATTCATTTATTTAAATACACATATTCTTTCGTCTTTAAATATCTCATTTTAATTATATTTAAACTTAGACATTTTTCCTGTATATATTCGTATCCAATGAGAAAGTTTTTCTATTGTTACATTCTGAACCGACCGAGGCCTTTTCTACCCTTCGTCATCTACCTGATCTAACGTAACGGTCGAATTTCTTTCTAGTACATTCCATTTTTTAAATTCTTTTAATTAATATTATTTACATCTTCTATTATATGTTGTGTTTGATATCGTTAGGAAGCTTATGTCACAAGGGTTATTTTAGGAATAATTATGACATTGACAGACCACGTCTTCAGGTCGCGCTTTTAATTAACTATAATTCAAGATATCGACCCCCTCTTCGATAGGTCATAAACAGCCCTTTACAAAACTTTACTTTCTTTCGATACGGACAACGATCAGGGCTTTTTCGCTAGTGCCTCCGAAGGTTACACACACACCTCGTGTACTGTCCAAGTCACGATGTCCCGCCGTCCAGGTGTTCTTCCGCTTCTAAGGTAATTCTGTATTGTTCTATATATGTTATTCTTTTAAGCGAATTCATATTAATTTAAACTAATTAATTTCTTATCCCACCGGCCAACACCGCTCTACATATACTTGTCCGAGTATATCTTCAGACCACGTGGCCGCCAACTCAAGGTAACTGTATTGTTCTATACAGAGATTATTTTATATTCATCGTAATTAATTAACCCTTAATTTACTACTCCATTTAACGTTCGTTTCAGAGTATTTTTATGTGTTAATTTTAGTTACTTAATTGCCGCTCCTCGTGTACATATTACTTTCTTTTATTACTGTTTCACCTTTCTATTTCAGATATTTTACATTAATTTCTCGATTACTAATTTATCGCCCCTTGTGTATATATTACTAATTTAATGACTTTTACATACATCAATTTCTTTTATTTAAATATACGAATTTCGATTTATTATTATGTAAATATAAATACAAATTTTAAGGACGCCGCTGTGTTTTATTAAGTAACTAAGTTGTTGAATATTTATTTTAATTAACCAATACCACGCACGTCCTGGACCTTTGAAGGAACTCCACCAACACCACAAATTATTGTATTACTAAATAACTAAAATATTATTTTATTATTTATCTTAGAATAATTTCATTATTATTATACCTAGCCAACCCATTTTTTGTAATAATACGATTCCGAAACCAAACGTTGAAAGTGTTGAATGACGGTCACTAAATGAAGGAAAACCAAAAGAACCTGATTTCGAGAAATTACAAACCAAAACAATGGTCAAAGCTATTTACCATTCCAATGGGCTTATCCACAGAGCAGAGTTTGCTCGAAGTCCTCTATATTTTTTTCCTCGTATTTTTGTTTCTCATGGTGTTTTTATATTGCATGTCTTGGGATTTATTTATGTATTTAAGTAAATATTATGATAGTTATTAATAGGAACCGGACACGAGAGACGCATGACTCACCGCCTATGGGCGTACTACTGAAAATTTGTATTTTTAAAGAGTTTCTAATTTTATTTATATAATTGGAAAACAAACGGGTGGTGACCTATAAAATACGAAATACATTTTTATTTGTTCATTTTGTAGTTAAAGTTTAGTAGAGGAGTATTAATATTAACTAGTGATACTTTTCTCAAGGTTCTCTTCTGTAAAATTTGTTCTCTTTGAATGAAATACATCCTTGTAGATAGAAAACATCCTTTCTACATCGCAACTGCTTATAGGTGCATACTGGAAATATTCTTTTATTTCAGCATATTTAACAATTAGATTTTGAAGCATTGTCCCCATACACAATTGCCACAATGTTATTAAATCTGGATTTCTATTAAAACTGCGTCTAACTTTTGCCGAAGTCCACATCCGAAGTCACTTGAAATATTTTTCAAATTACTAATAGCCACATAAAATGTGGTTAATTCATCATTTAATTTGAGATTTTGATTTTCAAAATAAGTGATTAGTTTTGACAAATTTCCAAAACAGATTCTATGGAGAACATGTGCTACACATGTAATATGCAGCATATTAGGATATGTGTTTCCCTTAATAGTCTGTCAACATATATCCAGCACTGTCACTGACAAATGAAAGTATTTTGTACCTGTCGTCCGAATGAAGCATTTGGTGCATATTCTTGTAAATAGTTTTAGCTACTGTTTCCGCATCAGCTATATTCATAACTTTTGTTGCTATTACATATGCGTTATATGGAATAGTACACCAGTTACAAAATTTACCACACAGCGTCCTAATATATGGACAGTTTCGTCGGCACTTGTACTGATTTGAAAGATGGTTTCTAATGCGTTCTACTTTTTTCGTGTAGCACTTAGAAACATTATTTGTGTAAGGTGGATTCGTCAGGAACATTTCGGCCAGTATATTTTTGGAGAAATGTTTTGAACGTGGGGTTATTAAGTTTATTTAATGGAATATTTGGAATTTTTTAACGATATTTTACAGATTTTGCAATAAATTTCGGAATCACTGGCTTAATTTATTAATTTGAGCCTTAATCCCACTCGCCATTGTTTAACGATGCCATTCTCGACCTTGTTCCATATCATGTCTGAAAAAGTATGTTAACTTAAGGAAATTCACTGGACATTTAGGTATATATGTAACTAACAGTTAAAACAATGAAAAAAAGAAACTAACTCACCGTACTTTATTTACCTTACGAAATATAAACTAATAAATAAAATTTAAATTAACAATTAAATTTAAATTATAAAAATTCCTTACGCTTCTATCTTCGCCTATGAAGAAAGGAATTTCACTCTAATATTGAAATAATTGCGGTACAATTCAACGACAAAAAAAAACAGATGTGCGGTTAATCGAAAATAGGGCTATTCAATAACTGCGTGTTTTACTTAGCGATGTTATACACTATTTACATGGTACATCAAAATTTCGGCCTTGTACGTCCGGTCTCTAGTTATTAAGAATATTATATCTATTCGATTTTGATCATAATAAAAAAATAATAAATATTTTTATACTACAATTTAGATACTCAGCGTTTCTTCTGTATAATTTTACTATTGTAAAAGTGTTCGGGCGACTGACGTAGGTTAAATTCGATGAAGATTCTAATTCTGTTATATTTAGTTAAGTTCGTTTTATAGAATTATGCTTAATAGACATGAAAGTCTTTGTGTTAAAGCTGAATTTACCCGTCGAGTTACTTGCAATACACGACTGCAGTAACGTAACAAAATATACTGTAATTTAATTTTCCTTAAATTTTCGCTAAATATATCTCTTTGAAATTGAATCGTAGTTTAGTCAAAATTGATTCTTGTGGCATGGTATATTCACAGGAAGTCTGCAGTGCAAATATTACGTCGTTATCCAGTTTAAGCTTTTTGTATATTCGGAAGGCTCTGTGTCGCAAGAAATTATGTAGTGAATAATTATAAACTAACGTGTCTGCAAAAACTTTCCTCGTTACAGTAGGCTGTCTTTTAAGTAATTAAGTAATCAAAGATTGATGCACATGTGAAGTTTTAGAAAACTTCAAATTCTGACAGTTGTCATAAATAAATTCAAATTATATTTTTTAATAGTATATTATTCAGCGAGCGTCTAAAGATGGACATTAGTCACGAAGATGACGTATAAGAACGAGCCGCCAGGCGAGTGTCTTAAGTTATCCGAGTGACTAATGTTCATTTCGACGAGAGTAAAATACTATATTTTTTCCATTTCTATATATGAAGTGAGTGTTCTAATTAATTAATTTTCAAATAAGGTTACACATATTTCAAAAGTATTTTTAATAATATAAAATATTATTAAAAATGGGGTGTGAAGAACACAATACAAGTTATATATTGTTATATGTATAGTTATACAATATATAACTTGTATTGTGTTCTTCACACCCCATCTTTAATAATATTTTATATTATTAAAAATTCTTTTGTATTATACAAATTGGTGTGGTTTTTATCCACTCATGTATGTTTCAAATTATTTTGTTACACATATTTATAAAAATTTATTATAGAAATGTATTTTGACATTACAATATTTAAATTCCATAAATAGTGTTGAATTATTATAATAGTTATTTACGAACCAAGTGCGTGAAATCATATTTCGCGAATGAGTGACCAGTTTAAAGCGCGAGCCGTAGGCGAGCGCTTTATCGACACGAATTCGCGAAATGTTTCACGCACGAAGTTTGTACAATATTTTTTGTACGAGAACTATAATAATAATACATATTGTTAAATACGTTATCGTTTATGACACACTACTAATCTCTTGATATTAATTAAAAAAAATTGAGTTGGCAGTATTGATTATTTGAAGTGACATTTAATTTAAAATTATCAAATTCAAAAAATTCCATACAAAATAAAAACATCACCAACAACATGAATTCTGATAATGAAATGCAATGTACACCGCCTGAAATTCGCGAAGCTGCCAATATTGCAGTGGATAATTTATTACCCATAAAATCAAAAAACATATACAAAAGCACTTATACTAAATTCGTAACTTGGGCTAGATCTAAAAATATACAAAAATACTCCGAAAATTGTTTATTAGTTTATTTTCAAAATTTACAATCAAATAAATAATTATGGTCCACTTATTCTATGTTAAAATCATGCTTAATAATATATGATAATACGGATATGTCTAAATATGCAAAACTCATAGCGTATTTAAAACAGATAACGAAGCAACATCAGCCTAAAAAATCAGCAGTATTAAACGAAGAACAAATTACTAAATTTATTGTTGAAGCACCAAATTCTTTGTTCCTACTAATGAAGGTAAAGTCATTTCCATATATTTAAATTCCATACAACACTATATGTATTTACAGGCTGTATTAATATTGGGTATTTCTGGAGCGTGTCGACGTGAAGAACTTTGCAAAATGTCATTGCGAGACATAGAATTAAATCGAATTTAATTATCGTAACAATTCCAGAAACTAAAACAGGTAACAGCCGTACATTTGCAATTATTAAGCGTGAATGGATTGCATTAATTCGGCAATATGCAAATTTAAGACCGGACAGCCAGCAGCGATTCTTTTTAACATATCGCAATGGCAAGTGTGTTTGTTCACCTGTTGGTCTTAATACAATTGGCAAAATTTCAATGTGAATAGCTGAGTACCTTCAGCTTGATAGCGCAAGTAACTTCACAGGTCACTGTTTTCGAAGGAGTTCAGCGACATTGTTGGCAAACCAAGGAGGTGACTTGCTTTCAATTAAAAGGCATGGTGGATGGAAATCATCTACGGTTGCAGAAGGATATATCGAAAATTCTCTGCATAGTAGAATTCAATTAGCTAAAACAATGACCCCGTTAGAGATATCGACTCCGCCTGCAACTTGTTCGACATCTGAAATACAAGATATATGTAATAATACAATCAACGTTACTCTACCTTCGCAATCAAGATCAATTCAAACAAACCAGTTAATCCCTGGGGTATCAATCTCTGGTTGTCAAAATTGCCCAATCAAAATTTTTAATAATTGTTCCGTTTCAATTTCTGAAAAGAATGAATAATGGTAATTTATATAATATTTGTTGCTGTTCTGACATTGAATTACATACCTTCCAAATATAACAATTTCTATTTCATTTCTTTTTACTTTCATAGAAAAACAACGAACTGGGTAGCATATTATTAAGGTTAGGGATTTATGATTTTAAAATGTCACTAAATTAATCAAGTTCCAGGAAGTACCAACTTTACTTTTACGCACTCGTGTTTAAAGTGACTTTTTACGAACGCAAATCGAATCGTGAAATGACAGGTTTTGATAAGCGAGTACAAAAAGATTATTTTCATTTCAGTTTATTCGTTGCCATGGGTTGATAAGCATTTACTTGAATCGTGCGTCTAATTGGGTAACAACCCGTGACTTATGAGATTTTTCCCGTGACTAATGAAGTTTTGACCGTGACTTATGAATGTCAGTGAGTAATGAGTAGAGCTGAGGATGTTTGCGGTATAACCATGGTTATATCATGTAACCATAGTAAATTACTATGGATACATGATATAACCATGGTTATACCGCAAACATCCTCAGCTCTAGTAATGAGTGTCATAAATTAACAGAAATCAATATGTTTATGTGCATATTATGTAATAGATGTGGAAAAATTATTTTATATTAATGTTAGAGTTACAACATAAAATATGTATTATTCAAAGATACTCTTCAATGGCCTAAAATTATAAAATGGAGATTGGGTTTCTTCCACTAATCAGTGCTTACAGAATTTTCGGCAATAGTATCCTAATATGCCAGCCACTTACGCACAACTGCAAAAACATATTCAATTACTAAATTTGGTTGAAACAGGGGCAATAACTCGTAAATCTGGCGGTGGACCTAGAAGATGAACAACAAATTGCTTAGAGGATATTCGACGTCGAATGGATAATTCACCCAAAAAATCAATCGCAAAACTATCACAATAAGTTCATTTGTCAGAGGGAACATGTCATACTATTTTCAAAAGGACTTAAAGTTGTTTTCATAATTTAATAAAATTCAAGCAGTTTCGGAACTCTTAACAGGTAGATTTTGTTACGAGAACGCAGTATTGTCTATGGGTTTTGAGTAACATAAATAATAATGACATTCTCAACAAATGCTTTTTTTCGGATGAGGTTTGGTTCCATCTTTCTGGCTATTTAAATAAGCAAAATATGAGAATTTGGTCTGCAGAAACCCCTCATGAATTTGTGAAACCTACGGTACATCCGCAAAAATAGGCGTCTGGCTAGCAGTTTCAAGAAGACGAGTTATTGGGTCTATATTTTTTAATCAAACCATAACTGCTGAAGATATCGAAATAAATTATTAGAGCAGTTTATTAATGTACTTAATTATGATGAATTTAAAGGAGGATATTTCCGACAAGATAAAGCACCAGCTCGCAATAGCTTTTTGCAAGAATTTTTCGATTCAAGAATTATTAATTTTCTTCCAAGATCTCCAGATTTGACAATTTTAGATTATTTTATTTTTCCATATTTAGAGAATACCATTTTCAAGACCAGCTATCACACAATCGAAGAGCTTCGTATGATTTAGTTCTCCCTACCTGTTGGTGTCATCACAATTCAAACGAACAATTATAATAAACTATAAAAATAAAGAAAAATAACGCAATAGTAATGAATCGAAAGCAGGAATGGTTAGAATACATTATGCAAAGAGCAGATAAATTTGACAGCGCAAGCATCTGAATACAGTATTTTAGGAAAAAGGAAAATCGGCAAACCCAAAGTCGTATGGAGAAAGGTCTTGCACAGACAACTAAGAAGACAGGGACAAGGACAGGGCAACTCATAAGATAAAACAAAAAGTAATGTAGTAAAGTATTAGTTAAGAAAATATTTGAATAGGACTGAAAAACTTGGATTATGGAGCAATACTAAACTGCTAATCTCAAACATACTACCTACAATCATTTAAAGACCAGTGACGGATTGCCTTAGGAGCTCTTGTTTCCTAGTGGAGCTGCATGATAGAAGATATCTCAGAATTTGGTAATATTAATAGCGTTTAGTTTTGCTAAAATCAGATCTTTTTTCGAATATGTCACCTGCACAATGAAGCATCCATATATTCTTATAATTACATAAAGTTAATACTACTGATGAATTTGTCAATGCGATTTGTTAGAAAATTTTGAGATGAGTCATTTTCTTTTATGACCTGGTATTTGCCGATTGAAATTAATTATATCATTTGCTCACTCACTAGATATAGATATTCTTGAGAATTTGCGCTAGATTTGAATTTCAATTGTGGAATTTAGTTAGCCTATAACTTGTAAACTTCGTTCTTTACCTATTTTTTATCGGTTATAACGGCCGGCGATATTTCAAAGACGAGATACCCAGTTAGACAGCACAATTGGTTACCCTAGTTGGGCTTAAACAATCTGTAGCCAAACTATTCATTTCATTTAACATTACAGTACATATTTTATTTGCCTACAAGAAAAGTTCCCTGCCCGACTTTAATGACATTTGGTAGAATTTTAGAGTCGTCAAAAATATGCGACGCCTATTTTATTATATTGTTTTAAGTATCCTTCTAAAGAGCGAAAGACCGCCCTTAAAATTGAAAATTGTAATATGTCTGTTAAGTATGTGATGTGTTCCACTTTACCTTGAAGTACGATGTCTGGTCTATTTGCTGAAATTTGTTTGGGATATAGTACGTTAAATAATTTTTGAATCGTGCGTGTGATTCTTGAATACTAGATTTAACAGTGTATAGTTTTCGTCTGCTTTTCTAATTGCTATGTGTAGGTTATCGTGTTTATTGTGGAAATATTCTGGAAGGTTGTATATTTGTTTTACATCGAATGTGTGCATATCGGATATTCCTCTTCGTCCTAGTTTTCTATTTAGTGTTATTCTTTGTAACAAATGACATGCAATATACATATCTGTAACTGTACACATGGACAATACACCTCGTATTTTCAGCATTTACTTCTGCTTAAGACACGTGTTTCTGCCATTTACTATTAGGCGTCATCAGTTAAGCTGGTGAAGTAATTAAAGTTTAAATCGCCTATAAGATATAGCAAATTTTGTCCTATCAGGTAGTACCATAAATATAGTGACATCTGACGGACGAAAGAGACTATGCCGAAAATGGCAACCCTTCCCTTGACCGGCTATGCCGGTACAGAAGGGAAGAAAATACGTATATAGGTGTAAGTCCATTAACACGATGCCAGATGGCAGTAAATATACAAAAAAGGTTTAAGTATATCAATACGTTAAGCACGTATAACGCATTTGTTACAAATGAAACAGACATGCAATATACATATCTGTAACTGTACACATGGACAATACACCTCGTATTTTCAGAATTTACTTCTGCTTAAGACACGTGTTTCTGCCATTTACTATTAGGCGTCATCAGTTAAGCTAGTGAAGTAATTAAAGCTTAAATCGCCTATAAGGTATAGCAAATTTTGTCCTATCAGGTAGCACCATATAATATAGTGACATCTGACGGACGAAAGAGACTATGCCGAAAATGGCAACCCTTCCCTTGACCGGCTATGCCGGTACAGAAGGGAAGAAAATACGTATATAGGTGTAAGTCCATTAACACGATGCCAGATGGCAGTAAATATACAAAAAAGGTTTAAGTATATCAATACGTTAAGCACGTATTACGTGTAAGCACGTTAAGCACGTGTACCGGCATAGCCGGTCAAGGAAAGGGTTGCCATTTTCGGCATAGTCTCTTTCGTCCGTCAGATGTCACTATATTATATGGTGCTACCTGATAGGACAAAATTTGTTATACCTTATAGGCGATTTAAGCTTTAATTACTTCACTAGCTTAACTGATGACGCCTAATAGTAAATGGCAGAAACGCGTGTCTTAAGCAGAAGTAAATGCTGAAAATACGAGGTGTATTGTCCATGTGTACAGTTACAGATATGTATATTGCATGTCTGTTTCATTTGTAACAAATGCGTAAATACGTGCTTAACGTATTGATATACTTAAACCTTTTTTGTATATTCTTTGTAGTTTTCACTATTTTTGCATAAGTGCGCGTTTTGCGAAATTATCAACGCCCATGTATAGTATCTATATGGACGATACAAGAGATGTTTTAAATAATTAAATCAACACAATGCGGACAATTTGTGTTGATTTTACTTAAATAAATTCTTAGTTTAAAGGAAACCAAGAATTTAGAGACTGGAGAATTACAATTTGCTGAAGATCTGCAAGCTTTAGATGAACATTATAAGAAATGGAGCTTACAACCAAGCCCTTCAAAATCCGAATCATGTGCCTTTCATTTGTGTAACAAGGAAGCCAATGTTGAATTTGGTGGTAGTTGGATTAACCACAACCACCACCCTAAATATTTGGGCGTAACGTTAAACTGGTTTCTGCATTCAAGCGGTACTTCTACTACAAAACTAGTCAAAAGGTGAAGACCAGCTAATATACCACATAAGCTTTCCAGTAATTCATGTGGAGCGAATGGAGAGACCCTGTCAACGACAGTCATTGCATTAGCTTACTCTCTGCTGAATACTGTTCTGCTGTTTGATATCGAAGCTCTCACACGAAGCTAGTCGATATTCAACTTAACGATACAAAGAGGATCGTCACCGGTACTGTTAGATCTACTCCAAGTATCTGCTTACCAATTCTTTCTAACATTATCCCGCCGGATATCAGATGTCAGAATGCATGGGCTAAGATTTCCAATAACATTGGTCTTCCTATACATGATGATTTGGAGAGCATCCTCAGGACCCGACTGAAATCTAGAAGACCGATTTGGCTGGATACGGTAGTTCGGCATCCCTTAAATGTGAATGATTGCCCTCCTCGAATAGTACCCGGAGTTGAGAAATAGAGGTTTAATCTTTAATCCTTCGGAACCTCTGCCGGGCTTAATCCTCTCACGTAGGCGTTGTCCTCAATTACGAGTAAATAGATTCCGCACAGGCTACAGACGGTGCAACTCAATGCTTTATAAATGGAAACTAGCAGATACTGGCATCTACGACTGCGGTACAAGCTATTACCCACATAGTAAATGATTGCCCTAGTAGAAGTTTCCCTGGTGGCATCCACAAATTGAGCAAGGCCTCTCTTGGAGATCTGGACTGGTTGAAAAATTTGAAAATTAGTGTATAAATTAGTATTTTGATGTGAAACATCTAATGGCGCGCAACAGGGGTAAACTCGGCTCTTGAATGCCATCACGAGATGACCCCTCAGTTAGCGCCTACTTCTCTTCGCCATACCGTTGGCGCTCCCCTCTTTCTGCAGCGCGTATACTGTATGTGCGTGTATATCGGTGAACGTTAGAACTTGTGTGTATGCTGGCGTCCCCTCTCTCCGCTATCCCTACATGCTATACACTAGACGTTCGCCATTTTTACGTGTGTGTGTTCATCGGTGCGCGCTATCGTCGCTTTAATTGTGTACACTGCGCAACATATAAAACCCGTATAATTCTTATGTGCATAAAATCAGTTCTTTATTTGCGTAAACTGGACAAATATATTCATACTGTCACTTAGAGACTTCATAGGTTACACATATTGCTGTGTACTTTGATTTTCAAAATGGGCTCCAATTATCAAGCTTGAATCGTCACACGCACATATTTATTTTTTAGATTCCCATACAATGTTCTCAGCGCTTTTGTTTTCAAAAGGGGTTCTTTGCAACTAGGCCTAGCATATAATGTAAAAAGTAGAGAAATAAATAGGTTAAGATATCAAATTTAATACACCTGAGTATCACCTTAAACTAGTGGATATAAAACTTTACAAAATACTAAGGTATGACACAGTGTTTCTATTTTAAATTAATAAAACATCGAAGCTTGGATTTTATAGGTTTCCAAAATGGTAATATCTTTAAAAAAAGTGTGCTATTTCATATTTATGCGTCGAGAATATACCCTACCACATGAGGTACTTAATATTACACAATTGCTTTTATTTGAAATTACAATTACTTAATGAAGATTTTTAATTATGAGTTCGAAACCCAGATATGTTTAAATGCTCGTGAGATCTTTCTCTACTTGCGATTTAAAACATATCTGTGTTATATCTTCTGCCTTTTAAAAACAGAAATTAAAATTAATTCGTATTTAATAAATAATGCATATAAAATTAGTAATCTTAAAATTTTAATTTATGAGCTTCAAAATCTTAAACACATTTAATATACAAGGTGGTCCATAAAGATATTAACTTTTTGAATAGAATTAAAAACAATACAAATTGATCTACTTGAACAAATTTATTTTTAAGGCTTACAAAAATTACGGGAAATTTATTTTTTAAAAATTACGTTATCTAAATTTGCCCCATTTGTGTCCAGGCACTCTTGAAGACGACCTCTCCAATTTTCCATAACGCGGCGGCAAGTGTCTGCAGTTATGCTTTCGATTTCTTGTCGAATGTTGTTCTTTAGTTCCTCCAGAGTGGCAGGGCGGTTGCTGTACACTCTACTTTTGAGATAACCCCATAAAAAAAAAATCACAGGGAGTCAAGTCAGGGCTTCGGGGGGGGGGGGGGGGGGGGGCACTCAATATCCCCTCTTTGAGAAATCAGTCTTCCCGGAAAAAGCCCCTGAACGACAGGCAAAGAAAGATTGGTAGTGTGGCAGGTGGCTCCGTCCTGTTGGAACCAGGTGTCCTGAGTGTATCCTTCAAATTCTTGAAGAGCAGGAGTGAGGAAAGTTTGAATCATGTCTACATAACGCCGAGAATTTACAGTGACTGTGCGACCTTGTTGGTCTTCGAAAAAAAAGGGCCACTTATTCCGGATGCCGACATTGCAGTCCATACTGTGACCTTCGGACTATGCAAAGGCCTTTAATGTTTCCGTTTAGGGTTTTCACTACTCCAGTAGCGACAATTTTGAGTATTGACGTGGCCATTTAGGTGGAAATGGGACTCATCGGAGAATAAGATGTCGACTGCTGCTGGAATTCGGTTCCTTATTTCGTTAGCGAATAAAACTCTATTAGCGGGATCTGTAGCCTTCAGTTCTTGCACTATTTGAACCCTATACGGATGCATGCCTAAATCTTTGTGAAGAATGCGAAGCACCGAGGTTCTCGTCACATTTAAAGCAGCTGCGCGCTTTCGAGTTGATACGGTTGGTTGGTCGCGCACAGACTGACTCACTCTCTCGATGTTCTCAGCGGTTCTCGCCGACCTTGGACGTCCTAAAACGCGCTTATTTAACGTTGAACCAGTTTCCTCAAACTTATTAACCCATTGCTTAATCAGCTGAACGCTTGGACATTGCTGAATATCGTGCAAATTGAAGTGTTGTCGATATCTACGGTGGGCAATGGTGGCAGAATTGTTGTTACGGTAATATTCGCGCACACAAAACGAGCGCTCCTCTCCTGTGTAGCGCTGCATGATGACTAAGTTTCCCAGAGCCGAGCTATCGTTTAAGACCGACCCCACCTCTCTACCTTGCGTATAAAATTTTCTACATCACAAGCAAATATAAACAACTTTTTGGACCACCTTGTATATCATATCGAAATATTTGACCAGTACTTTCAATAGATTTCAAGTCTTCCTTTTTTTGAAACAATTTGCTATATATATGGCTAGTGACGTCAATTGTTTTTCAATTGTAAAAATAAGTTCTCTTAGTCCTTTCTTTTAAATTATGTTCTATATTTAAAAACTCATGTTCTTACATTCATTTAAGTTTCTTAGTGCTTTCTTTAAATAATATTTTATATTTGAAAACTTGTTCTTATTTCGATTTTTAATGTTTTATAAATAAATAAAAATTTTCATACGACGTATTTTAATTTTTACTTGTTCTATCCTTATCTTATTTGTCCAGTTCCATGTGCCTTTCTTATTTTTACCATTTACATGTCTCTCACTCTCACGGCCCGTATCTTTCTTCTCTTACTAATTGACTAGCTTCTTCTGCCTATTATTCGACATCACAATCTGCGATTGAAATATAACCTCAAATTTAAAATATAGTTTGACAACTGGATTTGTTTATGATGTATAAACAAATATGTGTCTATCTTTAATGGATAACAGATACCATATTGAACTCAGTTTTGTATTCTAGAAATTTTTGAGGTCTTATCATTAGCATTAATCCGTCTTTTGGTTAATTGCACATATTTTTACTGTACTGTTCTTTTTGTCATTTTAGGTCGTTCTAATTTGTTGTGTGTTGTGTATTATGTAGTAATATCGGGTGTCCGTTTAATACTGAAGCTGACGTTTGTCAAATTTTGGAAATTTCTTTGCTTTGTATTTGCCACACTGAGAATTATATCGTATGATCAAAAAGCCTTTGGATCGCTATTGCCGTGGAATTTACGAGATATCTATGAAATTATTTATTTCAATTAGTTTTGACATTTACTTGACAACTTTTAAGTCAGCTGGCTATAAAATATACATAAAATGCTACTAATTACCATAACCTAAAATCTATTTTATTTGTGACATATGTGTACTTCAAACTACAGAAGTGAATAATTCTATAGATGGTTTTTACACTTCATGGCTATCGCGATCCAAAGACATTTTGATCATATGTTACTTATTGTAAATTTCTGTTTAACATCTCTTGCCATAGTCGTACGTGCCTGTTTTCCCTTAGCGTTTATTCTCATATTTTATGTCTGGAAAGCTACAGAATTAGTAAATATTGACAATAAACAATTCGAAAAGTAAGGTTATCGTGTTTGATTTTATAAATTTTTATATTTTCGTCAAAAGCGATTACCGCAAAGGACGCTAATGTTAATTGTTGCCGTCGAACTCAAGTGCAGTAATGCTAACTTAACCAAAATTTGACACAAACTGTCAGTTTCAGTATTAAACGAACACGCGTTATATACCTGATATTCTAAAATTTAATAGATACCTTTTATTTAAAATTTTACTCCATGACTTTCAAAACAAACAATGTCTATTTATTGAAGAAATATGCAAGATTTAAATGTTAATTATGATATTTTGTTACTATTATAATGTTCTAAATATTCTTTTATGTTTTGATATGTATTGCATGATCTTAAATTCTAGATTTTAATATTTACAAACTAAATCGTAAGGGAATAATAATCTATAAGGCATTGAACATTAAATATAAATTCACTAAGTATACACATATGTGTTTTTCTAACACGATCTGCTTTGTTACGTATTAAACTCATTACAGAAAATAATAATAAATCTCTATATACAGGGTGGTCCTTAAGTTGGTCGAGAAATTTTAGGGTGCGATTCCTTGGGTTATCTCGAGAGAAATAGTTCCTATAAACATTTGTCCTAAAGTTTTCCGTTGTAGAGATACAGGCTGTTTAATTTTTCAAAAAAAAAATTTATTTCAAAAATTTAAGAAACAGTTACAATAAACCCTAAAGGTACTGTTGAAAATGACCACCAACAGCTAATATGCAGGCTTCTATCCTCCTATTCAATTGCATACTCACACGCTGAAGAAGTCCGGGAGTGTTTAGAATTGTTTCGCATCCAACAATTATGCGATTTCTTAGGTCATCGAGATCTTGAAATGGCGAAGTATAAACAAGGGATTTTAAATGTCCCCACAGAAAGAAGTCTAGAGGGTTCAAATCAGGTGACCTTGGAGGCCACGGCTGATTCGGAACTTCCACTCCTCGACCTATCCATCTATTCTGATATGTCCTATTTAAAAATTGCCTAGCTTGTAAACTAAAGTGTGCTGGAGCGTCGTCATGCATAAACCAAAGTTCATTTCGGATCAAAAGTGGAATATCTTCTAAAAGGCCAGGCAACTCGTTTTCAAGAAATAGCCGATATGATGCACCATTAAGTCGTATAGGAAGGAAAAAGGGACCAATTAAATAATTATTAATTATACCCGCCCATACATTTAAGGAAAATTGCTCTTGAAAGTGCATCTCCCTTATGGCATGCGCATTTTTATCTGACCATAAATGGTTGTTGTGGAAATTCCTAATACCATTTCTGGAGAAGTTCGCCTCGTCGGTAAATAGAATGTAGGTTAGAAATTGTGCATTTTGGGCAATTTTTTGTCGGAACCAATCACAAAGGACTACGCGTTGCGGAAAGTCACGCGGAAGAAGAGCCTGTACTCTCTGAATATGGAAAGGATATAATTGTTGATCGTGTAATATCCTTAAGATGGTTTGATGGCTTGCGTTTACCGTTAGACCAATCTTTCTTGTACTGGTTTCTGGATGTTCATCGATTATCTGCAGAACAGCTTCCTCTAAATCGGGTGTTCTTTTAGTTTGAGTTCTTCCCGGAGTATTTTTGTTTCTCTCAAATGTACCAGTTTCTACTAGACGACGGTGAATATTACTGAAGGTTTCCGCACAAGGTACAAGTCGTCGAGGATATTTTTGTTGGTAAATACGCCTTGCTTCATAACTATTTCCATTAGCTAGACCGTACACTAAATGCATGTCCGCCATTTCAGCATTTGTATAATTCACCATAATTACAAAAAAAGATTTGTAGGTACGAACTTTCAAATTAATTATTGTTTGACAATACTTATGACAGTTACGTAAGTACAAATAAATGCTGTAAACATGACAACCAACACAACAGTTCCCTAAATCGATTTCTAAATGTTTGAAATAAAAAAATTTTTTGTGAAAAATTAATCAGCCTGTATCTCTACAACGGAAAACTTTAGGACAAATGTTTATAGGAACTATTTCTCTCGAGATTACCCAAGGAATCGCACCCTAAAATTTCTCGAAGAAATTAAGGACCACCCTGTATAGTAAACATTTAATTTATTGTATCGATGCTCATACAGGGTGCATTCAAAATTGACACGTTTCAAATTTTTCACTGTTGTTTCACCTCCATCTTATTTTTTAATTTGTCTCATTTAGAAAGATACACATCAATATTGTTGTTAATACCTGTAAAACATAAGTCAAATTTGACAAGTCAAATAAGACATGTTAAATTTGATAAACCTGGCTTATATTGATAATATATTAATGTACGGGTTCATTCTTTCGAGCATTACGTTGCAACTTTTTATTGACTTTAAATATGAGTAATAGTGAGAGTAACAGTGATAGTGACAACCTAAATATTTCTTTATTTTCCTGTATATTGACTTCTTTAAATAACAATCGATTTCGATGCTTCACATCTGCCAGGCGTTCCGTGACGGCAAATTTTTTTTTGTCAGAAAGGTGATTTTTACACTAATATCTAAATTTCTCTCTGAATTTACAATTTGCTTCTCATATGAAATAATAAACCTAAAAATGTGATCAGAAGATATTTTATATTTATACAAATATTTTATATGAAATACTGTACATCAATTTATTTCAAGCTTCTTCATTTTTTAAATTAAGATTTATTAAAATAATTGTCGCATTAAATTTTTAATTATTAATTTCACAAAAACAAGAATTTTGAAGGTAAAATGTAAATTAAAAAAAATTATTTTTCTTTGTCGTAATTGATCATTAGCCGCTATATCTTCCTTCCTTAAAGGTTGTAGAGTTATATCCTCTGGAAAGCTATTACAACAATGAAATTAAAAGGAAAACGCGCAGATCTCTGAAAAATAAACTTTTTTAAAGTTTTCCTAATTATATACGAAAATTGAATATACGTGCGGAGAAACATTAAAGCGGGTCCAATTCGCTCAAAGAATAAAATGAGAGAGACGTGTTCTAGAAAAACTCACCTACTTTCTGATAATAAAAATATCCTTTCTTTAGAGCTGTTCGAGTGTTCGCTTATCTGAGTTTGTTTGTTTTTTCTTTTCTTTTGTTTTCTTCTATCCGCTAAACAAAAGATACATCAAAACAATCTCACATTTGGTCTCTAAACGTTCGCCCGAATATGTTCTTTAAGACGCTTTTAACCACTGCGGTATGTCGAGCGTGTATTTCGACTTCGTGCATATGGAACAATGGAGACGACGTCGCGATGATAAAATGCGGACATTTAAGTAATATATGAAAGTTATATCTTGCTTATGGGAGCGTTATGGTTAAATAAAGAAGTCCGGATTCTCTTTGGTTAAATTAAAATAAATGCCATTTCCAGAGATATGCGAAAATGGCTAAAGTAGCTCTAGATTCCCATTGTACGAGAAAATATCAGAAAATAACGAGACTGGTGCTGTAGTACATAAATGAAACATTTATTTAGAAAACTTTAACAACTATCCTTCAAAGTACTCTGCATTCTGTACAATACACTTATACCATGGTTTGCCCACCTGTCATAAATATCTGAGAAACTATTTTTTGAGAGTCTATTTAGTATAGTTAAATTTTCGACATCTTAATTCTTTTTTGACTTCAGGAAACAAATGGAGGTTACATGAAGCAGGGTTAGGTGAGCAGGGAGGATGAACCATAATTTCCACCCCCAATCCTTCAAGTGTTCGTTGACAAATCGCTGATCTGTGAGTTGGAGCATTGTCGTGATGCAGGATCTAACTGATGTCTTGATAACACGGTTGCTTTTTTATTAGTTTTGCCTTTAGGCTTCCTCGAAGTACATTAAAATAGTACTCTTCAGTTACTGTATGTTCTCTAGGTACAATGTGATCATAAATAATCACTTTACCGGTGCTTTTCACAGTTTTCGCCTTCTGCGGTCTTGAACTACCTTTGTGCTTCCATTGTATACATTGAGACTTTTATTCATGGTCGTAATAATAAAACTAACTCGCGTCACATATAACCACATTGTTTAAAAACTGTGGATTGTGTTGCAGTTGCCTTTTTTACTGCCGACAAATTGTCGCTCGATTGGCTTTTCGTTCATCGGTCATCTCTTTTGGAATCCATTTTGCCGCGACCTTTCGTTACCCTAAATATTCATGAACAATTTTTTGAGTGGAACCATAAGACAAATTAACAATGTCAGAAATTCAATACATACCAATCTGACGATCATTTTGGATCAAATCGTTAATTTCTGCAATTTTTGAATCCGCATCGAGGTTAATTTTCCACTGATTCACAACCGTCTTTGAATTTCTTTGGGGCTCAAACACTCTACATCGTGATAAACTGTCATCTGGGTATGCAGTTTTAATCATTTCAAAAGTTTTATTTGGAGTTTTACTCAACCGAACACAAAATTTTATCACATATCTTTCCTCCACTCTCATTTTTTCGATGGGTACGTCAGACACTGACAATTCAGTAATGAATTTGTAATAAACGTCAAAAGATCAATCAAAGCCTACTTGAGGACAAGTACATTAGTGATGGGGATTCATGTTCTATTCTTTGTGTTATAAAATCACCAGTCTCGTTATATTTTGATATACCCTTGTGTAGTATGTATATACTTAAAATAACGATTTATTATAAATATGTGTAGGACACGTTTTCTGTTCTAGGCAAAAGAATGAAATAAGCGATGTAAGGGGTTTATTTAATTAAAAAAAATATATTATAAATGTTCAAAAAACCACAAAACACGTTATAAAAATGTAAGATACTTCTACATTAGCGAATTGTTGCATTCACGTCTTCTGTTCTACTGATCGTTGTACTTATTATCCTGCTTCTACATACATACCGGTCGCCATAGATAAATAAACACCCAGTAAACGATATAGTGTATATCGTAATAATACATGTACATCATAGTAATATATACATATTAAAGTAAAACAGCCCTTAAATCGCCGACTGTCTAAATCTACTATGTATATGTATATATATATATATATATATATATATATATATATATATATATATATATATATATATATATATATATATATATATGAAAAATGTGTGAAAGTCATATCCATTCGAAATGTGCAGATACCGGTATTTCATAGTTTTTACTAATCATCAGTACACGTTATCCGAAAATAGAAATGAGTTTCATTTCTATACTGCGTGTATATATACGAATTATGAAAAAGTAGTGTAAATGAGAATTAATAGTTATTAATAGAGCTGAGGATGTTTGCGGAATAATCATGGTTATACCGCAAACATCCTCAGCTCTAGTTATTAATTCTCATTTATATTGCGTTTTTCATATATTTGTATATACATATATGTATATATATATATATATTTAAAATAATTTAATTTTTACATGTTTCGGCAATTACTGCCTCTTTCAAAGCATTTTAAATTATAAAAAATGACAGTATATACTGTCATATATATATTTATTTGATATAAATGTGACAGTAATATACAGTCATTTTTTATAATTTAAAATTCTTTGGAAAAGGCAGTAATTGCAGAAACATGTAAGAATTAAATTATTTTAAATATATACATATTGAAGTAAAACAGGCCTTAAATCGCCGACTTACTAAATCTCCTATAATATACAAAGGTCAAGAAAACAAATATATATATATATATATATATATATATATATATATATATATATATATATATATATATATTAAATACATATACAGCAATGTTTACATCCTCACTTACTTTGCAATTACATACTTGCTAACTTGATATTTGTAAATATTTCATATAAAAGCCGAAAAACTCCAATAATTTATCAATTGTTATATTTAATAAACGGCTAAGAAATTATCTAAACACTCATATAGCTTTGGAGTAATAATTAGCATTTTCAAACACTCAAATCTGTCATCTGCTCTCAAAATACTGACATCTGCTTTCAATAACTGATATCTACTTTTAAAATAGGCATCTGCTTTCAAATCTGACGTTTGCTTTCATAACTGACACCTGCTTTCAAAACAGACATCTGCTTTCAATAACTGACATTTGCTTTCACTAACTGACATCTGCTATCAAAACTGACATCAGCTTTCAAAACTGACTTCTGCTTTCAACTTCACATCTACATTCAATAACTGACATCTGGTTCATTAACACTGTTACTTTATAATGCATTTCTAAATAGCTTGAACCTAGGTCTATTGTGGCTAAGTGGTAAAAGCGACAGTCCGGCAAACTGTAGACTTGGGTTCGAGTCCCAACATAGACAATATTTTTCAAATAAAAATTTCGTATGATTTGCTTTGTAATTTGTAGACAGCAAGGTTTACATCCCCACTTACTTTGCAATTACATACTTGCTAACTTGATATTTGTAAATATTCCATCTAAAAGCCGAAAAACTCCAATAATTTATCAATTGTTATATATATATATATATATATATATATATATATATATATATAAATATAGTATTTTCGTGACCTTGGTATGATAAGGTAAACTTAATTAGTCGGCGATTAAAGGTCTGGTTATTACTTCAAAGTGTATATATTTAAAATAATCCTACATGTTTCGGCAATGATGCCTTTGTCAAGGATATAAAAAATATTAATGACAGAATATAAATGTCAAGTAATTGAGTTGCTATGGTTTAAATTATTCAAAGATACATTCAAATAGTAATAATAAATCATGCCTTAGTATTCCAAAAAATAGATAGCAAGGTGAGAACAGATGTGTTGTTCGCTGCTAGCAGCTTGTGTCTTTTTCTGGGTATGAGTTTGTGTATTGGTTGCTGCTGGCGAAGTACTGCACGGAAAAGTAAAGAAGTTACGCTCTTACACAAACACAAAATCACACACCCAAAGACACGCAAGCTGCCAGCAGCAACCAACACACAAACTCATACCCAGAAAAAGACACAAGCTGCCAGCAGCGAACAACACATCTGTTCTCACCTTGCTATCTATTTTTTGGAATACTAAGGCATGATTTATTATTACTATTTGAATGTATCTTTGAATAATTTAAACAATAGCAACTCAATTACTTGACATTTATATTCTGTCACTTATATTTTTTATATCCTTGACAAAGGCATCATTGCCGAAACATGTAGGATTATTTTAAATATATACACTTTGAAGTAATAACCAGACCTTTAATCGCCGACTAATTAAGTTTACCTTATACATATATATATATATATATATATATATATATATATATATATACCGCGATATCATAAAGTTTCTGGGTCAACGGTGGCCATGGGGTGAAAAACGTCTGTCTTAATTTATATCATCCTTTTGAGAAAAATCTGATAAAATTTTCAGGTTAAGTGTCATGCTGACGTTAAAATTTGTCAATATATTAATCTTAATGTCAGTATGACACATAACCTGAAAATTTTATCAGATTTTTCTCAAAAGGATGATATAAATTAAGACAGACGTTTTTCACCCCATGGCCACCGTTGACCCAGAAACTTTATGATATCGCGGTATATATATATATATATATATATATATATATATATATATATATAAAGATAATTATTTTGTGACCTTTGTATGCTATGGTAAATTCAATTTGTTGGCGATTGAAGATCTGGTTTTACTTCAAAACGTATATATTTAAAACAATCCTACATGTTTTGGCAAATGATGCCTTTTTCAAGAAATATAAAATATAAATGACAGTATATTAATGGCATACTTATACATTTGTAGTTGCCATGGATAAAATTATTCCAAGATACATTCCAGCTTAATAATAATAAATCATTCCTTAGTATTCTAAAATAGATAGGCAACTACCTTTTCATTGTGTGTTGTTCTTTATCAATTATCTATGTGTTTTCAAAATCCAAATGGTGATCACGTTATAGTTTGTGTGTAGATATAGCAGTTTTGTCTGTTTTAGAGTATTTGTTGGTTGTATTCTTTTGTATTGTGATAACTAAACCAGGTCATGTATTCAAAATATCCATTTCGTCAAAAACGACCTCGTTGAGTTATGATCTTACACCACATTGTTTTTATCTTGTAACCAGGTCACTAGGCTAAGTTAACACACTCTAATATATCACGAGACGCTCAGAGGTCTCTACAGTTAGAGAAGCAGAAGTCAGAGTCAGAGAACTAGAGTCACTACAAGTCTAGTGCCTCATATTTATAATGTAGTGTTTACTATTGTTATCGTTATTAAATTATATGTTGTTATTTAATCGTTGTCCTGCATATTATTTATCACCTGATAAATCTGCTGTATAAATGGAACTACCTCGGCAGCAATGTTACCTCCGGGACTAGGTGACATTACATATTATACAATTATGTTGTATAATTAACTAAAGAAAGAATCCACCAAATATACAACACTGCAGACACCAATAAAATTTAAACAATGACACAACATATGTCACGATTCCATATGTTCCACAATTATCAGAAAAAATTAAATACACTTTAAAAAAATATGATGTACCTACAACATATAAACTTAGTAATACTAATAAACATCTATTTTCAATACTTAAACCTAAAACAGAAAAAAATTGAGAAACACACGTCATCTATAAAATACCATGTCGCGATTGCGATAGTTACTACATAGGCCAAACTAAACAATATTTATACAAAAGAATACAAGCCCACAAATACTCTAAAACAGACAAAATTGCTTTATCTACACACAAACTACAACGCGATCACCATTTCGATTTAGAAAACACACAGATAATTGATAAAGAACACACAATGAAAAGGGAAATTAAAGAAATGATTAGTATTAAACAGGAAAAAAATTCAATTAACAACAGAAGTGATATAAAAAATTTAAGCAGTATATACTATAACTTAATTATGTAACGATCTGCAGTTTACCATCATATTATATGTTGCTGTTATTATTATATATCTTATGTTATTTAAATATCTATACATTTGCTTATCATGCTGACAGTTCCGTGTTTTGATCCCTGACTGGCTGTCCGAGTAGGTTTTCGTGGTTTTCCTTCTCGTTTAAGGCGAATGCCGACAGTTTAACATCTTAAGTCGCTCCACGGGCGCATACATAATAATAACTCATGTCTTGATTTTCCATGTTTTTGTTGTCTATCTATTTTAGAATACTAAGGCATGATTTATTATTATTAAACTGGAATGTATCTTTGAATAATTTTATCCATGGCAGCTACAAATGTATAAGTATGCCATTAATATACTGTAATTTATATTTTATATTCCTTGAAAAAGGCATCATTTGCCGAAACATGTAGGATTGTTTTAAATATATACCTTTTGAAGTAAAACCAGACCTTAAATCGCCAACAAATTGAATTTACCATATCTATATATACAAG
This sequence comes from Melolontha melolontha, assembly GCA_935421215.2. Lineage (NCBI taxonomy): Eukaryota > Metazoa > Arthropoda > Insecta > Coleoptera > Scarabaeidae > Melolontha > Melolontha melolontha. The sequence goes on from OW285235.1 coordinate 183,375,562, forward strand.
GTGTGTATAAATTGGCGGACCCACTACACGTGGCGACATTCTTGGTCAAATTTTGAGTTAAAAGTCCTAATCCTAAAACCATGTATCAGGCGTCCTTTGTCTTCAGAATGAATTTAAAAGAAACATACATTTGGCAACATTGAACACGCATGTGCTAGTTATAATCTTCGGAACATTTTTATACGTCGTCATGTGAACCTTACATTTTAAATTTAAAAAAGAAACAAACGAAATAAAATTGGTTTCTTAGATTACTTATTTATTACGAAAATATTACAAAGTTTTAAAAATTTTTGATAATATTGACTAATTTTTGTACATCTTCTTGATAGAAATCAATGTAATTATTACATACATAATTATTCGAATTGAAATCCATCAGTTTTGTAGACATAGCTGCAATCTTTGTGGTATCGTTTGTACTATTCGCTCAAGTCTTTCTGGTGTGATTTCTAATACTGCGGCGTCAATTATACAAATAAACACGAAAAATAAGCAAGTCGAATGAAATAGGTAGATTACATAAGTGTCAAAATTTGACAGTAGTAATGTATTTGACTAGAACAACATTAGGCTGCCTACTTATTGTTTTACAACGTTGTGAGATATGTTTCTCGTCAAAATAAGTTAATAAACAAATATTAAAAACAAACTTTAAAATCAAAAAGAAAACTTTAACGAAAGGATAATAACAACAATTCTTCTTTCTTCTAAATTGTGGCTCTTTCTGTCAACAAATATCGAGTAATAATGCTTATTTCAAGACTGAAAGTCCGAACTTTAGGAACCTCGTGCAAAGATCTGGAGCATGAATTTAACGAAGAACATCGCCGCGTGTAGTGGGTCCGCTAATTTATACGCACCTTATATATATATATATATATATATATATATATATATATATATATATATACAACATTTGATAAATTATTGGAGTTTTTCGGCTTTTATATGAAATATTTACAAATATCAAATTAGAATGTATGTAATTGCAGAGTAAGTGGGGATGTAAACATTGCTGTCTACAAATTACAAAGCAAATCATACGAAATTTTTTTATTTGAAAAATATGGTCTACGTTGGTCTACGTTTATTTTTCAAATAAAAAAATTTCGTATGATTTGCTTTGTAATTTGTAGACAGCAATGTTTACATCCCCACTTACTCTGCAATAACATACATTCTAATTTGATATTTGTAAATATTTCATATAAAAGCCGAAAAACTCCAATAATTTATCAATTGTTATATTTAATAAACGGCTAAGAAATTAGCTAAACACTTATATATATATATATATATATATATATATATATATATATATATATATATATATATATATATATAATATTTTTTAATTTATAAATTAAAAAATATTATATTCCCAATTTGGCAGTAATTATTCTCAATCTGATATTGATTGTTCTCAATTTGAAGGTGCAAAGGTACTGTGCCCAGGTATTTTAAAGTATACAAGCATCCTTAGAAAAGATGAAATACCAGGAATAACTTTGCAAGTAGTCTATTCAATTAATCTAAAACCAGGGGCGAGACATTAATACATTAAGTAATTTATTATCTTGTGGAGAACAAATTGACGTAATTCCTTATTACAAAATTACGAAAGTATTACCAAATTCAGATATAACAATATGCAAGTTTGTAATATATGAAAGAAGCATTGAAAGTCTTGAATGTCTTTGTCACATCTCCTGTTTGCGTGCTTGTATGGTAAACCGCACATTTTAAAAAAGTCAACTGTTGGGTCTCTTCTTATCAATACAGTATGTACTAAAAGCAAGAAGACGTTGAGTGTCTTTCCTACAATGGATTATAAATTACCTTGTCCTTATAGCTTGAATTTTCAGTCTCTGGAATTTAGCTAAAACGAAATTTCACGCCTTTTATATACACCTTTTTGTTTTATATGACAGCGAAGGTTTTTTTAATAATGTATTTCGAACATGAAAATTTGTATTTTGCACGTTATATTAATTTGAATAATGAAAATTAAGAGGGTTTTTACCACTACTATTTTGCAATGAACAGTAACGACATTAATATTAATTATCCTATTTCGTGTTAACTACCTGCGTATATACGAAGCTCCATTGTAAGGTGAAATCCAAATATTTTCCTTTTAATACGTAATATTGCCGTGTCTAAATGAAATACGGATCTTTCGTGCAGACAATTAGGCCAATTAGAGCTTTTAAAATTTCCCATCCATTCTAAAAATAAACGATGTTAAAACGAGAAGAGCGGAGTTTTATTATTCAAGCCGTTAATGGCGTTACGGTGATTATTTTAATGCACCTCTTGATTCCCTCTTAAATATGGAATCGGGATCTGTAAAATCTGCATTTCTGCAGTTCGAGAGATGATTTCGAATTTCCTGTGTAAGTGGCGTTGAGCATTCTGTCGACGTCGTCAACGATTAACCAGATTTAATTCGGTTTATTGAATTTCCTCCCCGCTATTATATTGTGTATAAAGGTTTTCGTGTACCAAGCAGTAAAGATTATATTTTTTATGATTTACGTGTCATAAATTTAACCTTGAATTGAAAGAGCTTATTTCAATATAAAACTTGAATAAGCAACAAAAGTTTAAAAAAGTGTATAAAACACCTTACCGCAATTTATATTCTCCTAAATACCTATTTTGACAACTAAGTTACAAATCTACGTTTTCCTACGACTGGTGTATGACGGCGTATTGTCGATGGAATAGCGAGTCATTGCTGGTTTGTCTCGGTAATGGCAACTTTTACTTTGCCCAGAAGAGCAGCATAATATGTCCCGTTGATAGTTTGGCCCTTTGTGAGATAGTCGATAAGAAACGTCACCTTTGAATTCCAAAATATCGTAGGCATTACATTTCCAGCTGAAGGAAATGTCTTGGGCTTCTTAGGCTGAAGATTGCTGTTTCGATTCTAGTACATGTAATGGAGCCAAATTTGATCGGCGGTAACAAAGCGACGAAGAAAATCTACTGAGTAGATGTTAAAGAGCTTCATGTTGCCTTTGAAAATTTGCGCTCTTTACCGAGAGAGAACTTCGACATGCCTAATTTGACATGCAAAAATTTTGTGTATACGATGAGTAGTCAGGCCCACAATTTTGACAATCTCCTTCACTTTTAATCTTCGGTCACGTAAAACAACATCATGAAATTTTTCAACCATTTCTAGAATGGCAATAGGTTTTGGTGGTTCGAGACGTTCTTGATTTTCAAGAATCATGTCACTACTTTTAAAGCCAACAACCCAGCGACAAATCGTAGCCTATAAAGGAGCATCGTTGTCAATGTTTCTTGCATATCCGTCAAAATCCGTCAAAAATTGAATTACACAACGAATAGCAATTTTATCCACCTTACGATTTTCACTAAACGCGTTCCCTTTAACCTGTATCTGTCAACTAAAGGTGAGGCTGTAGAAAACTTAAATAGCTTCTTGTAAAAGCGTGGCATAACAACAACATGGCAATAACTGTTAAGCGAGTCTTACCCTCCATCATATCATCTCCGTATGTTCTAGACAATTCTTAGCGAATGATTGATGGGATTTCTTGCCCATATAGCTTCTCTGATGTTCCCTCGTCCGTTATCTTTCCTCTTTGAGACACCTATACTTTATCACAATTTTCACAAGTTAACTTGCAACCGCTCGAGTTGACATTTAATGTGTCTCGTACTCAGATGACGTTTCAATAATGAAGGTTTCATACTTTGGTTTGAAAGAATTTCAAAGCAGATTATACATTGAGGGTGTGGGGAGCCTTCTGAGCTTGGCTCACCGCACATTTTGATTCCTTAGAAGAGCTTAATGGTACAGATACAGGATTTTCAGTTTATTGTTTCTCAATAACCCATTTACCCATGTTGATATTTTTGCCCCAACTATATAACTTTTAACAAATAAAAAAGTAATAGTGCATGTAAATATGCTTTCTACCTTTACGACGCTAATTATTCGAATTTTTTTAATAGAAAAAATTTCGCCCTTAACACGTTGACTGTAGGTTAAGTCGTTTAGGAGGCCAAGGTGATCAAACTTTAGGATTTGGCGTACAACTTCATATTATTACGCGTTAAGGCTATCTGTCATGTTTTTAGCGTTTTGTTTGACATTTTCAGAGATATTTTGTTGTCATGCCTGTATGAATGACGCGGCCCCCTAACAAAAGCCTACTGGTTTTTCATGCAGTGGGCCATGTCGTCATATATGAATGGCACAAAAATATGTTAGGAATCATGAAATACGTGCTTATTTTCTGGTGTAAATATCCAATATGAGTAAGAGACGTCGCACAAAACTGCTACCACAACAGTAGCTAGAAGAAACAGCCGCAAACACAGAGCTTTAAAATTCCGACGATCAAGATCATTTTAGTTCGGATGACTCCACCAAAGACCTTGGTTGGTCACCAGGTGAGGAGTTGTCTAGTTCCTTAGAGGAAGAGGATTGGTGAAGGACTTGATTTGGCGCGTACTATTGTACAAGCTGAGAGTGATAGCCAAAACGATAGTGCTGATGAAAATTAAATCTAGAAACAAGAAAATACATCTGAAGGTGCTGGTGTGGACTGATTTTAAAGGCCGTCAGAAATGTTTTCCTTTCATTGGTACGGAGGGACTATAGCAGGAGATTCCATCCACCAGTTCTCCTCTTGATATATTCTGTCTTATATTTGATGATGAAGTCATCAATCTTATAGTAATTGAAACAAAGGAATAGATTCGCAGAACAATGTAGTGCGATTCGTCCCCAAACAAAGCATGCTCGTATCAATAAATGGATACCGACACATACCAACAAAGTAAAAAAGTTCTTCGGCTTAATGCTATGGATGGGGCTAATACCACTTGGCAGTTGTTACACAAATGAATTTTGTGCAACAAGATTATATTGTTTTGGTTTAAGATTTCACTCTTGTTCTTCTCAGTGTTCATTTTTTTATTTGAAAATAAGTAGCTATTACACGTAAATTATGTAAACATAACAATTAGATAATAAGACATTTCTTGCTATTCATATGTATGTTCTATGTACTTGTTTATCTTTTGTCAACCATGCATTTTTTCCTTGTATTACATTTTCTAATACATTCTGTCTTGAAATATACAGTCAGTCAGTAAATAGCATTAGTTAGAAATACTTGCTAACTTTAAATAATAATAAAAATCATTTAAAAAGTCAGCGCCGTGATTGAAACAAATAATTCGTATGCTTTTATTTGAAGTCTAATATTAGCATGTAAATATGTTTTTTTTTTTGTAAGAACTAACAAAATAAAAGTGGTTTGAAGTAGACGTTTTTCTGTTTATAATTTAGCAGCTTTAAACCACTGTAAAAACAGTACCTGTGGGAATCTGGCCAAACCACGTATATCAGTGTGTTCTTTACAGGCCATACTGTAACGCTCTATAGTTATTAGCCGTTAACGTCGTTCATATTTCAATGCCATGGCAGCTATTCATAAATACCCCGTCATTCATATATGTATGACGGGACCCAAACGGAAACAGTACTGTCATTCATATATGGATGACATGGCAGTTAACGTGTTAAGTAGGATTCGAACCCACGTCAATCGTTTGCCGGGCCATTGCTATAACCACTGAGCTATTAAGAAATGTGATTTCGAATCATTGTGGGAATGCCTTAAGTCACATTAAGGAAACAAATGTATATTTCGCCCGTAGTCGGCATTTGCTGCAAATTTATTGCATTTTCGCGAACTAATGTCAATGTAAATATGCTTTCTACATTTACGACGCTAATTATTCGAATTTTTTAATAGAAAACATTTTTCGCCCTTAAGCAAAAAATTTAAAAATTCGAATAATTAGCATCGTACATGTAGAAAGTATATTTACATTCATTCTTCGCACACAAATTACTTCGCGAAAATGTAATAAATTTGCAGTTTGCATAGAACAGGCTATTAACGGCATAACAGACTTTAGTTTATTTTTACGAGTATAATAACAGGCTACGCGCATTATTGTAATGACAATAATCAACTGACTCGTTTATCATACCGCTCATAATTTCTAGGGCAATTGATAGTTCTAGTCTGGACTAGAAATATGTTTGACATGCAGGAACATGTGCAGAAGGCCGCGAATGTTTGACATAAACATGTTACTTTAACTTGACGCGTCTTCCGTATGATATTCGCATTTGCTTATGTCTCATATATTACAATGAGAAGCTCTGTGTACCATCAGTGGTATGTGTATCACCGATTGAGAATCCCTGCTTTATACAATTGTAGAAACTTATCTGTTTGATACATTTGGGAGAAAGCTTCTAAAACATGGCTAAAGTCAGCAATATATTCATCATGGCGAAAGTGTTGTCAACTTATGAAATGTCCCCTCTCGTCAAATCATCCTCATAAGTATTAGTAAAAAATTTAACTTTTTTAATAAATACTTTTTAATGAATTCTCATAATGACAAAGTACTTAACAATGGGAGAGAGTATTTGATATCTAATAGGTTCTCTCTCATCAATCACCGTTTGTAATATTACTGTCAATTTTACCCGAATATCTTCAGATGCCTCAAAAAAATTAATTAAAAAATTCCAATTTACAAGTCGATATTTGAAAGTATTTTCCTGCTTATAGCTGTTCCTATTAATTTCCAGGCGGGTCCGGACAAAAAACAATAATAAACGAATGGCAACGTACCGAAAAAGTTTAATGAAATATTTACACACGTACACCGTCGTTGTCGCAATTAAAAGAGAAAAATGCGAGAAGCGACGTCACCATCGTCGCTGCCGTTGCTTTTAGTGTAAAAGAAACGAATGTAAAAAAAGAAAACTCGACGTCCAATTTGTCCGATTCGTCGTATCTTATTTGTTAAAATTTCTCTGGTGTCTGTCATCTCTCCTCCACTAGTAATTATCTTTTCGATCGAGGGATTATGAATGGAAGTTGTTCGGGGAATTCTCTTCGTATTTATTCGCGTTCCGGTGAATCCGCCAAAAGCAAAATTCAACTTTTTCCCGGTCGACGTAGACAGTTTTCAGGTTTCCGCTACTGTAGCGTGGTTACTACTTCCAATCCAATGACAGATAACAAATGACACCATATAAAAGACTCATTAATAATCTAGCCGGTGACGTCTCAGTATTTGCGATTGTTTTTTGTTTAAATTCCGGAATCATTAATTTACCCGGGCATGTGTTTCGGTGACATAATGTTTGTAACGCTTAAAAAATTACAATCGGTATATGCTCATATACCGGGGATGGAAAAAAGAACAATTGCTATCTAGCTTACTGTTAGTAATTAATGAATGAATTTGTTGGTCGTACTCTGGTTAAATTGGACAGGGTTAATAAAGGCTGAAAAGTCGTTAAACATGACGACTTTTCTTTATTAGCCGTGTGTTTATATTCGAAAGTGTTCCTAAAAGGTAATCGACTATCATAAAAATGTAAAATACAATTCGGTTATACAGGCTGGTTGGTTTTTCATTTGACACTCAATATTTTCGTTGAGAGTATCATATTTAAAACGTATCCGATACTATTTTTTACCCTCTTTCCGATTCTGTGAAATAGAGTGCTATCAGAAGATGATCTAATGAATTTTTTTAAAATTGAGCAGCCTGTATAATATTGGATGTTTAGCTTGCTAATAACACCATCATAACAACAACAAAACCAAATACATAAGTAGGATATATGCATTGGCTAAAGAACAATAGAAAAACACCACAAGACACGATAAAACAAAAATCATATTGAAGAAATTGTTCAAAATGTCCACCATTTTTGTTGATACACATACGAGCTCGGCGTAATAAATTATGTTGGGATCTTCTTAACATACCCGGTACAATTTCCTATGCCGCCAATTGTATTTTATTATTCCATCCATCCACTTATTCTCAAATTCTAATTGTAGAAAATTTGTTATTAATTGCGCGTTATGCGGTGGTGCGCCATCATGTTGGAAACACAGTTGTCTCCGGAGACAAATGTGGTTACAACATGACGGAGCTTGGGAACATTGAGTTTGCTGTATCCTACGAGAATTTACGTCATCCAAAAAGTGATTATTGTGGTTATTAAGCACACCATTTCCATCAAAACTTGCTTCATCTGTCCATAAAATGTGTGACAAGTATTGTCTTCATATACAGTGTGTTTCTGAATTTATACGAAAGATTTCAAAGGGTGATTCTTTAGCAAAAATTAAGGGGGGTCTTTCATATAACTTTTTGTTCAACACCCTTTTCCCTCCAAGTTACAGCCCTTTAAAATTAGGTAAAAAAATTTGTTTTTATTTAATATATCCACTTTGGAAAAATTTAGAAGAATGAAATTTGGCAGATAACTGATGCTAATAAAATTGCAGTTTTTGAGTGTTTTTGTTACCCTAAAATGTAATCACAAGGGGCTGAAAAAAACAACCCCTATAATATTTTGCATCAGAACTTTTTAATGCGCCTATATTTTCCTATTTAAAGAATTGATTTAAAAAGACAGACTCAATCTGCAACTTTTTTATATCTTGACTTTTTATCATAAAATTGTTAGTTTGATCACAAAAAAATAAAATACTGCTCAGACTCTTTTCCCATAAATTCACAGAGAGGTTATTATTTATTTAAAAAAATCAAGTAAGCTGCTGCTGTCAAATGAAGTCATATGACAAAGAGTTTTATTGTCCTGATTTTCTCTAATTTCTAGACAGTTTTATAAGCACTTCAAGCCTAAATAAAACTTTATTGAAAGAATGGCATTTTTTTATTTAGTTGAAGAATATTGTAAATTAGAACGGATTGAACTATAATTGTACTACTAATAACAATTAACAAATTACAAAAAAACTAATTATAACGTGGACAAAATTTCAATTACAAAAATCATAATAAATGTTGAAAATGGCGCCCCTCGACCAAAATGCAGGACTCTACTCTTAATAACTCTTAAATAAATAATAACCTCTCTGTGAATTTATGGGAAAAGAGTCTGAGCAGTATTTTATTTTTTTGTGATCAAACTAACAATTTTATGATAAAAAGTCAAGATATAAAAAAGTTGCAGATTGAGTCTGTCTTTTTAAATCAATTCTTTAAATAGGAAAATATAGGCGCATTAAAAAGTTCTGATGCAAAATATTATAGGGGTTGTTTTTTTCAGCTCCTTGTGATTACATTTTAGGGTAACAAAAACACTCAAAAACTGCCATTTTATTAGCATCAGTTATCTGCCAAATTTCATTCTTCTAAATTTTTCCAAAGTGGATATATTAAATAAAAACAATTTTTTTTACATAATTTTAAAGGACTGTAACTTGGAGGGAAAAGGGTGTTGAACAAAAAGTTATATGAAAGACCCCCCTTAATTTTTGCTAAAGAATCACCATTTGAAATCTTTCGTATCAATTCAGAAACACCCTGTATAATAACCAATTGCAAAAATTAATTCGTTTTTGCAGATCGAGTAGTTGTAAATGTTGCACTAAACGAATTTTAAAGGGTTTCATTTTGTGTTTCTTAAGAACTTTCATAATTTTATACCTAGTGATGCCTAGTTCTTGTACAGCAATTCGAGTTGAGGAAGCGGGGTCTTCTCTAAAATACGCCAAATTATTTACTTCACCATTTTCTTCGTCATCGTTCAGATTTATATCTCTATTTCTTACTTTTCTTATTTTTTTAAAGCTCCCGTGTTTAAATAATGAAGTGTGCACATTTAGAAATGTATTCCAGTGCAGTTGGTATTGATTAACGTACATGTTTGCAGCTTAGCGGCAGTTATCATTTGATAAATAAAAGCATCGTGACATATCTGCTTTCTCTGCATTAGTAAATTCCATTTTTAAATGTTTAATATGGTAAATAACCCAGGGAAACTAACAATAATGATTCACTAATCGCTAAACTGTGTCACCTCATCAACTGGTAAACGAATTGACATTTAAATAATATTTTGTTTTTTACTCTCTCAAATTTGCAAAGCAAACTTTTTCCTTTTTATTTTTTGTTATTATGGCATTATCTATTGCCCAACGAAAAAAAATCTGTATCCTGTTTTCAGAATTGAATAAGCTAGCTAAATATCCAATTATATATAGGTTCAATTAAAAAAAATCATTAGATCATCTTTTGTTTTTCAAGTGATAGCACTCTATTTCACAGGATCAGAAAGAGGACAAAAAATAGTATCAGATACGTTTTGATTTCTTTAAAATATGATACCCTCAACAAAAATATTGAGTGTACAATATTAACTATTATTATTATTAAGCTAATTCATTTTATTAGAAATTCTAGCTGTTCTAATAACCTAGAAGTCAAATAATCCTATTTTTTCTAGATAGTGATTATTTTATCTATTCTTTCCTTTTTTCTGTTTCTTTTTCCCAGTATTCCACATTCAGCTCTACAATGTCGTCCTTTACTTGTTCCTTCCATTTACTTATCGGCCTTCCATACATTGGATTGCATTCTGTAATATTTCTCAATATTAACTTCTCTCTTCTATATACAGTGTGTTTCTGAATTTATACGAAAGATTTCAAAGGGTGATTCCTTAGCAAAAATTAAGTGGGGTCTTTCATATAACTTTTTGTTCAACACCCTTTTCCCTCCAAGTTACAGTCCTTTAAAATTAGGTAAAAAAAATTGTTTTTATTTAATATATCCACTTTGGAAAAATTTAGAAAAATGAAATTTGGCAGATAACTGATGCTACTAAAATTGCAGTTTTTGAGTGTTTTTGTTACCCTAAAATGTAATCACAAGGGGCTGAAAAAAACTACCCCTATAATATTTTGCATTAGAACTTTTTAATGCGCCTATATTTTCCTATTTAAAAAAATTGATTTAAAAAGACAGACTCAATCTGCAAATTTTTTATGTCTTGACTTTTTATCATAAAATTGTTAGTTTGATCACAAAAAAATAAAATACTGCTCAGACTCTTTTCCCATAAATTCACAGGGAGGTAATTATTTATTAAAAAAAAATCAAGTAAGCTGCTGTCAAATGAAGTCATATGACAAAGAGTTTTATTGTCCTGATTTTCTCTGTATTATTCTTTAATCTCTGAAGAACTAAAACTAATTAAGTAAATAAAATGGCAAATTACACAAATGCCGAAGTGGCAGATATGCATTTTTTTATATGGTCGTGCTAATGGAAATGGATTAAGAGCTCGGAGGCTTTACACTGAGTTATATCCAGAACGAACATTACCCCATCATAGCGTATTCGCCCGTATTCATCAACGTTTACGAGAAGTAGGAAATTTTTCAAGAACAACCGTCGATTGCGGACGTTCTCGAGAAGTACGAACTGTAGCACTAGAGGAGGCTGTTCTTAATTCAATTGAAGAATCTCCCGGAACAAGTACGAGACAAATTGCCCGAGAGTTAAATGTGAGCCATTGCACAGTATTTAGAATTTTAAAAGAACAAATGCTGTATCCCTACCATATCCAACGAGTCCAAGCGCTCTTACCTCGAGATCTTCTACCTCGTTTAATTTTTTGTCAATTGATAATTCAAACGATCACACAAACTCCGCAGTTCTTATCTCGTATTTTGTTTACTGATGAGGCAAGCTTTTCTCGGGAATCTATCAGAAATTCCATAATAATCACATATGGGCAGATGAAAACCCACACGAAATTGCTGAATCTAAATTTCAACATCAATTTTCATTGAATGTGTGGCTTGGTGTTATTGATGATTATTTAATTGGGCCATATTTTCTCCCAATAAGATTAAATGGAGACGCATACTGCCATTTCCTTGAAGAAGAGTTACCCCAACTTTTTGATGATGTTCCTGTGCAAATTAGGCAAGAACTATGGTTCATGCATGATGGCGCTCCAGCCCACTTTAGTAATAACGCTCGTCGCTACTTAGACGAAGTTTATGCAAATCGCTGGATAGGACGAGGAGGCCCCCAGAATTGGCCTGCCCGATCTCCAGATTTGAATCCATTGGACTTTTGCATTTGGGGTTTTCTAAAAACACTGGTTTATTCCACTCCCGTTGAAAATATCGATGATTTAAGGGATCGTATCATCGTAGCACGTGAGACTATTAGAAATACACCAGGATTATTTCAAAGAATACGGAATTCAATTAGACGAAGAGTAGAGTCCTGCATTTTGGTCGAGGGGCGCCATTTTCAACATTTATTATGATTTCTGTAATTGAAATTTTGTCCACGTTATTATTAGTTTTTTCGTAATTTGTTAATTGTTATTAGTAGTACAATTATTGTTCAATCCGTTCTAATTTACAATATTCTTCAACTAAATAAAAAATGCCATTCTTTCAATAAAGTTTTATTTAGTTGTGAAAAATATTTGAAGTCCTTATAAAACTGTCTAAAAATTAGAAAATATCAGGACAATAAAAGTCTTTGTCATATGACTTCATTTGACAGCAGCTTACTTGATTTTTTTTAAATAAATAATAACCTCTCTGTGAATTTATGGGAAAAGAGTCTGAGCAGTATTTTATTTTTTTGTGATCAAACTAACAATTTTATGATAAAAAGTCAAGACATAAAAAAGTTGCAGATTGAGTCTGTCTTTTTAAATCAATTCTTTGAATAGGAAAATATAGGCGCATTAAAAAGTTCTGATGCAAAATATTATAGGGGTTGTTTTTTTCAGCCCCTTGTGATTACATTTTAGGGTAACAAAAACACTCAAAATCTGTCATTTTATTAGCATCAGTTATCTGCCAATTTCATTCTTCTAAATTTTTCCAAAGTGGATATATTAAATAAAAACAAATTTTCTTACCTAATTTTAAAGGACTGTAACTTGGAGGGAAAAGGGTGTTGAACAAAAAGTTATATGAAAGACCCCCCTTAATTTTTGCTAAAGAATCACCCTTTGAAATCTTTCATATCAATTCAGAAACAACCTGTATATAGGCTGTCCTTGAAAGTAAAAGACAACGTATAAAAAATGGAAAGGTGCAATTATAACAGTCAATTACGACGCGAACCAAACAATTAAAATCCCCCTGAAAATTTATTATTGTATAAATAATAAATACCTTTATTGACATATCAGCTGTTGCATAAGTAACAGCTATCAATGTTATAAAAACTATAACATTGTTGTATGCTATGATTCAACAACCTCAATATATTTACATACGAAATCGGCTGTTTATACATTCGAGTGAATTTAAAAAAATTAAAATGTGTGCTCTACGAGGAATTTCCTGTTTTGCAGCTGCTAGATGACTTTCGTGAAATTATTTTATTATTTTGTCCAGTTTCATTGTTTTTTTTTTTGCTATAAATAAATATGTATTATATTACACAAACTTAGCATGGATTTATAAACCCGTTTTAAAAGTCATATTAAAAATTATTCGCAGACGAAAACTTTTAGAACTGACCTAAATCATCTTCATTTTTTTGTATTACATGAATGTTTTTTTTTTGTGTTACAAGAAGTAACAAATATAAAATATTGAGATCGTGCAGCAACAGGCAGCGCTGAATTTACTTCTACGCCCGGTCTGGATAATTACGGTGATGTGGTAATGTGGTTCTTGTTTGTGAATGTGTCTGGAAATATTCTTTCTCCAGCAGGGGCGTACCCATGAGCCTGTAGAAAGGTGAAATACGTATCTACGTCTCTGGGGAGAGATGTTTTCGGACACGTTCACAAAAATATTAATAGTGAACCTGTATTTGTGTTCTTCACACCAGGTTTTTAATAATATTTTAAATTATTAAAAATACCTTTGTATTATACAAAACTGGTGGGGTTTACCTACTCATGTATGTTTCAATTATTCTGATACATTACACATGCGGTTAGTCCGTAGTGTGAGTGAAGACACAAACAAAATGCAGTTTCTAGAGGGATGACTGTGCCACCTTTGGAAAGGCGTCGTTACTTCACATTGGTTATGTGGACGGGGCGAGGTACTTCGGTTGTCTGACAACAGGCAGCGCTGAATTTACTTCTACGCCCGGTCTGGATAATTACGGTGATGTGGTGATGTGGTTCTTTTTTGTGAATATGTCTGGAAATATTCTTTCTCCGGGAGGGGCGTACCGATGAGCCTGTAGAAAGGTGAAATACATATCTACATCTCTGGGGAAAGATGTTTTCGGACACGTTCACAAAAATATTAATAGTGAACCTGTATTTGTGTTCTTCACACCAGGCTTTTAATAATATTTTATATTATTAAAAATACCTTTGTATTATACAAAACAGGTGGGGTTTACCTACTCATGTATGTTTCAATTATTCTGATACATTACACATGCGGTTAGTCCGTAGTATGAGTGAAGACACAAACAAAATGCAGTTTCTAGAGAGATGGCTGTCCCACCTTTGGAAGGGCGTCGTTACTTCACATTGGTTGTGTGGACGGTGCGAGGTACTTCGGCTGTCTGACAACAGGCAGCGCTGAATTTACTTCTACGCTCGGTCTGGATAATTTCTGTGATGTGGCGATGTGTTTCTTTTTTGTGAATGTGTCTGAAGATATCCTTTCTCCAGCATGGGCATACCGATGAGCCTGTAGAAAGGTGAAATACGTATCTACGTCTCTAGGGAGGGATATGTTCGAACACGTTCACAAAAATATCAATAGTGAACCTGTATTTGTGTTCTTCACACCAGATTTTTAATAAAATTTAATATTAATAAAAATACCTTTGTATTATACTTGAGTAGGTAAAACGTCACCAAATATCGTATTAAACAAAAACATTTTTAATAATATAAAAATATTAAAAATTTGGTATGGAGAATACAAAGCAAGTTCATAAAACATACTTTCAACACAAATATCAATTTGTATTTTGTTCTCCACACCCGATTTCTAACCATATTTTTATATTGAAACAGACAGAAACAAAAAACAACCCTAACTACAATACAATACATATATTAAATTCACACTAGAAAAAGACAACAATGAACAAATACCATTTTTAGATGTTTTGGTAATTAACCGCGTATTCAAATCATAGTTTCCAACAAAAGATGACATCCTTTAATTTTCTTACTCACCGGTTGTTAATTTTTCCGCTTACAAAAGATAGATATGAAAAAGAACACATTTTAATCAAAAGCATCGCAGTATATAATGGTTTCGACTAGAAAATAGTAACTAACCTAATTAAGTAACATAGGCTTAAAAACTACTAATTCATGATACCACAAATTTACTATCTCAAAAAGATCAAGGTGATAAGTTTGTTTGTTTACTGTATCACCCAGATTCTAGAAATCTGAACGCTATCTTCAAAAACCATTCTCTTCAAATAGCGTTTAAATCATGTAACTCATTAAAATCACTTTTAGGTAACACCAAGGATAAAATTGTGGTATGACAAAAGTCTAGTATTTATGAAATAAATTGTAACGATTGTAACCAAAGGTATAACGGGCAAATTAAACGTTCGATTTCTACTCTAAAAATCTAGCGTTGCCCGACATATTTGGCACACAGGTCACTCTATGCCACTAAATAATCTCAGATTAATTCAAACTGTAAATAATTATAGAGAATTACATAGTTACGAAAGTATTTATATACATAGAAATTAGAGTAAATTAATTAATTTTGACAATGGACCAATTCCTCAGTTCAGTTTGTATGCTTTATTGTGACTATAGTATTATTTTTAAGCTTCATGCTTTTTCACGCATTTTCACGGTTCTTTATTTTTCAGGGTAGATTTAAGTAAACGCGTTAAGTCCAATTGTACATCATTGATGACGTTTACTGTCATAACTGTATTAGAGAAACTAAGAAAGTTAGTTTGTTAAACTATACTTGAAAGCTTTTATTTCGTTAATTTAAATACAAAATGTTATAAATTGATGATAATATGGACATGCATGGCAAATAAACACATAATATCCGTTTCAATACTAAATGTTGCTTGTTTATATTTTTAACATGATAATAGTTACTTGCGATGTTGAAAGATAGGATACCTGTCAGATAAGCCTTGTTTTGTATACATTTTTTCCATTTATTTTGATTGTTCCCTTTAGATCTACATTGTGTTTATTATGCTGAAAGGTATCTGTAAACAGTCGAAGCAATTAATTGCTTCATTATTGACCTTTTGATAGTTAATATCTTATAATCTTATAATTGACATCTTGCCGGCAACATATATAGGACGTGTCGTCATCGATCTAGTATAATATATGTATATATATATATATATATATATATATATATATATATATATATATATGTATATATATATATATATATATATGTATATATACACTGTGTCCATAAAGTATGAACACAAGCCCGTAATAACGTTATTGTGCATTATTTGACAAAATGCAAATATATATCGATTAATGTTTTTTATTAGCTATATTTAGATGCTACTATTTTGTTTTTTCCGTCGACATTGAATAAGTTATGACGTCATTGATAATCTTTTTAAATGTCAACCCCATTTTTTTTGTGGATTTTGAAAGCTTTTACAATTCTTTATTCGACGATGTAAAAATTTTGGTATGTTACATTAGAAAATTTTTGAGTAATCATTTGCGTCCATAAAGTATGGACACTAGCCCGTAATAACGTTATTGTGCATTATTTGACAAAATGCAAAGATATGTCGATTAATGTTTTTTATTAGCTATATTTAGATGCTACCATTTTGTTTTTTCCGTCGACCTTGAATAAGTTATGACGTCATTGATAATTTTTTTAAATGTCAACCCCATTTTTTTTATGGATTTTGAAAGCTTTTACAATTCTTTATTCGATAATTTAAACATTTTGGTGTTAGTGTTACATTAGAAAAGTCTATGCGACACAACCGGAAAATTTGGACGTTTTACGACAACGCATCATCTACGAAACCAGACTAATCACTCCCGAAATATTACAGAATGTGCGAAATGGAATCTATCATCGCTTAGGATTTTGTCAACAAAATGAAGGAAAACATTTTGAGCATTTGTTATAAATTTGATACTGAAAATGTCAAAACTAAAACTTAGAATTACAACACAGTTTACTCAAAAATTTTCTAATGTAACATACCAAAATTTTTACATCATCGAATAAAGAATTGTAAAGGCTTTCAAAATCCACAAAAAAAATGAGGTTGACATTTAAAAAAATTAGCAATGACGTCATAACTTATTCAAGGTCGACGGAAAAAACAAAATGGTAGTATCTAAATATAGCTAACAAAAAATATTAGTCGATATATCTTTGCATTTTGTCAAATAATGCACAATGACGTTATTACGGGCTTGTGTCCATACTTTATGGACACAGTGTATATATATATACATATAGTGATATAATACTCAAATAAGTGTGAGCAGTAAAATAAATTAAATATAAGAGACTAAGTGCACCACGTTGGGCCGTCAAAAATGATATATAGAGGGTGTTCGTTGTTCGTCAAAATGTTATAATGTGGTGTTTTCGTAAGGAATAACAACACTCGATAAGGATAAATTAATTAATACTTACTGTGCTCCGGTCTTATTCAGTATAATAAATTTTTGAGCAGTAAGACTATTCAATCTCAGTTAATAGTCGGTTCCAGAATACTTAAGAAACTATCACCGTCATACATACAAATAAAAGAATTATTAAAAAAAGCAGATAAATAACTTTAATGGAAGAATTATCTCTTTAAACATACATTGATCTTTATGCATGTCATTAAAGTTGCATATAATTGTGAAATAAGAATACACACAGTTTAGTCATTAGATTTTAAAATAAATATTACTAGCACATCAAACGTTGACTTTTAATTGATATATAAATTTTATGAGAGGTGTACTTATTAGTGTTTGTGAATGATCAAATATAGGCAAGTGATATTATAATAATAACAATATTTAGGCCTTTAATACCTTCGCACGTGTACCTGTGTTTAATGCTTGTTTCGCGTCAGGAATTCCGGTCACGAAAAGCAGGTATCCCGTCTAGAACACAGCTAGTATGAATATGTGTATACAGGAATTGTTGACTGAAGGACTGGCAGCGATAAGATTGATTTGGAGATTGTATTAGCTTCTTCTAGGTTGAGTTGATTATATGTTCCAGGTAAATGTATATATTTTATAATATAAATAGTAACTTTCTTTCTTGTTACAGTGACAGCTCTGTTTCCTTTGTAGCCTTCGATGTATTGTTATTAAACGGGTTTTAAGCAAGACTAAGTCCAATAACAGAGTATTAAAATAATGAAACGTTCTCTGGGCTCAGCTCTCTTCGTTTTTTACAGGTTATGTTCATAATATTGATATTAATTGTAGTCTTTATACTTTATTTATCTAATAACTGTTTTTAAATAATTTTAAGAATTGTAATTTTTCGAAGCGTCGGATCTATATCAGAACGGTGAAAAATTCTCTTATCAACAACATTGTTTTCTATTCCATGTTAACGCACGGAAGTTCGTGGATATTAATATTTTCATTTTCAATTTCTAATTAATTTAGTCTGAAATTTTGATATTTTTCTTTTTGAATATTCTTTTCTGATTTTATTCTTAAAGAGAATGGTTCTTTTTCTTCGTATTTAAATGCCAAATATTATATTACACATATACAGGGTCCGGCAACGAAGCGGGGACGGAAGATTACACGCGTATTTGAAAGTTAGTCAAATATTTGGTCATCGGATATCCTTCCGTACCATCAAGCGCACGTTTTAAAAATATATTGTTTTATACAGGGTGTTCCAGATGGAAATGCCAGACTAAAGTTGCATTTTTTTAAATGGAACACCCTGTATATTAATAGATAAAATGATCCGCGCTTGAAAGCTGGTCTAAAGTTGATAGTTTCTGTGTAAATAATTATTTTACTTGATAAATTGATACAGTTCAGTAGGCTATTCTGCATAAGGAAAATCAGAAGATCCGAAACCAATAGAATAGAATATTTTCTACTAGTATGCACTTTCGTTGCTAAGTGAAATAAATTCTGCAACTGCTCGCGTTATACAGGGTGTTCACAATTTCGCAAAATCGAAGAAATTTCGTAATTTTTAAATGGAACACCCTGTATATTTTTAGCTCATTGAAAAGCCCTTTTACTACGCTTTCTATTGATACCTCATTTGATGCACCTAGGATGGATCATTTGCTAATTATTTCTTTTTAGAATTGAATTAATGAAAATTGCTTGTATTTTTGTAGCTAATTTACGCTTTTAAACCTTCTGTAAGATCGGATATTCAACAAATTAACCATAAATGGTCTATAACAAGAAGAAACCCCATTAAGTACGAGAAACAGTTGATTTTCACTCAGCGGTGAAAGCAAACATTAAATTAATATAAAGTAATATAGCATTTTCAATAGATTCACTGCTGATCAAGTTATCTGGTGTTAGTTTAATAAAAAATTTGCACTAATTAATTTGTATTTTAAAGAATTTTGTAAAACCAACTATTTTACGAATACGTAATATGAAACAATACATACCTAATTAGCTTAACATAAGTCGAAATCATGTAGGAAAGAATCAAGTACGACTAGTATTACAAGTTTGCACTATTTTAAATAAATACCACAACATCAAATTTAATTAACAAAAGTAGTAGCACAGTATATAAAAATAAAGTATGTAAATGAAAATAGTAAATACAAATAAATCAAAGAAAACTTTCAAATGTCCTTCCATGTCTCTCAATACATAAATGAAGCCGCCTGGTGAAATTCTGTTGAACATGCTGTAATGTTTCTTGGCGAACATTTCTAAATTCCTCTCTTATGCGTTCCATCATATTTTCCCTTGTTGTAGGAGCTTCCACATAAAATAGAGCCTTGACATATCCCCAAAAGTAGAAGTCCAAGATAGTAAGATCTGGACTTCGTGGAGGCCAAGCGATTGGACCACCTCGTCCTATCCATTTGTTTTCCTTCCATCGCTCTAGAAACTCCCTAACGTTAAGGCTGTAATGAGCAGGTGCACCATCGTGTTGCAACCAGAAAATTTGTCGGGCGTCAGCATCCACATGCTCAAGTAAATTAGGCAGTTCATTCTGCAAAAATGCCAAATACGTATCGCCTGTAACGGTTCCATCGAAAAAGTACGGCCCAATGATATATGCACCAAGTATACCTCCCCAGACGTTAAGCGACCATCTATTCTGATTGTCTACATGACGTATCCAATGCGGGTTTTCTGTTGCATAATAATGCATATTTTGTGTATTTACCGCCCCATTACTTTTGAAAGTAGCCTCATCGCTAAACAAAATCTTTGTTAAAATATTTGGCATTTCTCGCATTTTATTTAACAACCAACCATAAAGGTCTGTTCTTTTAATGAAATCATCACCATGCAATTCCTGATTTAATTTCATATGGTACGGATGATACTTATGACTTCTTAAAATTCTTCGTTCGCTCCTATCTTCAATAGCTGTTACCTTTGAAATACCGCCTATACTTATATGTGGATTTTCCTGTATTGTTAATAATACGGCCAATTCGCTTTTTTCATTGATTACCGGCTTATTTATTTCTCTCTTCTTGTAGGTTACACTACCAGTTTCTGTAAATCTCTTTAATAACCTTTCAAATGCTTCCGGTCTTGGCTTTCTTTCAAGGTTTGGAAATCTCTCTGCATATACTCTACTTGCTAGGAGACAATTTCTTGTACACTCCCCAAGAATAAATATCATATTCACCATTTCTTGAATACTAAAATTAGTCATTATAGCAATTTCTTTTAAAGATTGAACGAAATACTGTGTAAGATGAAACGAAATTTTTGACAACTTGGTTATTAAGTATACAAGCTTAAAACTGATACCAGATAACTTGATCAGCAGTGAATCTATTGCAAATGCTATATTTACTTTATATTAATTTAATGTTTGCTTCAACCGCTGAGTGAAAATCAACTGTTTCTCGTACTTAATGGGGTTTCTTCTTGTTATAGACCATTTATGGTTAATTTGTTGAATATCCGATCTTACAGAAGGTTTAAAGCGCAAATTAGCTACAAAAATACAAGCATTTTTCATTAATTCAACTCTAAAAAGAAATAATTAGCAAATGATCCATCCTAGGTGCATCAAATGAGGTATCAATAGAAAGCGTAGTAAAAGGGCTTTTCAATGAGCTAAAAATACACGGGGTGTTTCATTTAAAAATTACGAGATTTCTTCGATTTTGCGAAATTGTGAACACCCTGTATAACGCGAGCAGTTGCAGAATTTATTTCACGTAGCAACGAAAGTGCATACTAGTAGAAAATATTCTATTCTATTGGTTTCGGATTTTTTGATTTTCCTTATGCAGAATAGCCTACTGAAATGTATCAATTTATCAAGTAAAATAATTATTTACACAGAAACTGTCAACTTTAGACCCATACAACATTATATCGATGTAACCAGCTTTCACGCGCGGATCATTTTATCTATTAATATACAGGATGTTCCATTTAAAAAAATGCAACTTTAGTCTGGCATTTCCATCTGGAACACGCTGTATATAACAAAATATTTTTAAAACGTGCGCTTGATGGTACGGAAGGATATCCGATGACTAAATATTTGAATAACTTTCAAATACGCGTGTAATCTTCCGTCCCCGCTTCGTTGCCGGACCCTGTATTACACATTATCTCTAATTTGACTAGGTCAACCAAAAGTCATTGGTCATAATATTTGTACATTATTTAAATAATCGTAATTAGTCTTTAAATTCTTGATTTAACGCGATACATAAATGAATTGAAGCTTGAAATAGCAAAATATAATAAATTTGTAAATAGAAAATAATTAAATTCGCTATCAGAATAGAAAAACTAATTAAGATTTTACAATAACGTTACACATATTACTCATGTGATATAAAGTTTATGTTGTTTTGAATATTGTTTCATACTACTGGTACACTGTGCCTGAATGTTATTTTAGGGTCATCACTGCCCCCCTACAATATATAGTCCACAATATATATACCACCAATCCCGGAAATTTTTATATTATTATTAAAAATGTTTTTGTTTTGTTCCTGTTTCCCTTAATTGGAATGCGTCAATAATAACACGTAAATGCAATTCATGTCGAACATACACATGTACGCATGTAACGATCGAAACTGAATCGGTGAACAATTCTTTCACTACTTAAACGCTCTACCTACTCTTTACAGCCGTTCATATTCCTTCAAATGCAGTGGCGTGACAAAAATTTTATTAATATTTTTGTAACTTTTTTCTCGTGTTTGCGAGTGAATTTGGAAAAAATATTTTGAATTCATGTTCTATATACATATTTACATTTTTCATGCGTTGTCTTTTTCTTTCAAGGACGCCCGATATATACACCCTCAAAGCGAGGTATCAAAACTTTAATACGGCGCAGTTACTGTTCCTATCACTGTGTATACATCTATCACGTCCTATTGGACAGTAGGCGTAAACATATTAAGAAACAATCAAACATTAAGTTTAGAAATGATTATAGCAGATATGTAATAGAAAAAAAATTGCCATTATAATTTTATTAATTGAAATGCCAGAATTACAGAGAATGACAAAATTAAGAATTAAGTAAATAGACATAAACATTTTTCTTATGTGTAACGGCAGAAAATGGAAAACTAACCAGTAAAATAATAATACAGGGTTTAAACGAAATATGTCTATATACTTTAATATGTAATAGCTGTAACAATATTAAGCATAAAATGCTAATGCCCGAAAACTCTATCTCAAACGAGATCAAAGAAAAAAAAATTAATAAATGCGCGCAACTCGATCCGACTCTAGTAAATTTAATATTCCCTTATTATAACCACATCGCTACCCCTACTGAAGCGTAATGGTAGAAGTCGTTCATACTGTAAGTCAGAAGTTAGTCTGTTATCAACCTCGGTGAAATATGGCTTATTCAAATCACGAATTAAAAAATATCGTCTTTCTATACGGCGAAATATGTGGAAATGTTAGAGCTATTAGACGTATTTATGAAGGGCGGTTTCCGAACCGAAGATGCCCATCAAATAATTTAATTTTTCAAACCGTGTTGATTGAGAGATCGCGGTACATTACATCCAAGTTATGAAGGCCCGGCCGTGAAAGACGATCTTCGGCAACGTATTTTTCAACCTGCGGCCCATATCCGTGAAGACCTAACCGTGTTAAAGCGGGTACATACTTATATTTATGCAAATAACAGCTACATTGAATATCTCCTTTAAGCATTCCACCTATTTCACACAAAGTTGCCATATTTAGGGCAAGAAAATTGTCCTTAAAAAAGAGGCAAATAGAACACAAAAATAAAATACGAACATTCAATTAAAATTATAAATGTAATTTATTATTTCTCGTGAATTTTATATTAAGACAACTAAATTAAAAATTCCATATCACCACAAAATTCAAAAAAACTGAATATTGCATTTTTTCGGGATATTACAAAGGTCAGGCCATTGACCTACTTATAAGTAACAAGACAACAGCTGATGCATCAGAATATTTACGAATGAATCATGTCATAAAACTTTAACACAAAGACTTACTTATTATTACCCGAAATGTGAAGCGAATTTTTTGGTGAACTTGAACAAATAAATGCCTATTTGTTTGTTAGATCGACAACATATAAAGATATAATTTCTACTTATTTAGATTCAATCTGAATACAGGATCGTGTTTGAAAAGTTTGTGATCCTAAATTTCCGCAAAAATTCAAAATTCGATAGAATAATTTTTTTTTGTAGTTTTGAATTGCTGTCTTACGTATCTATTATATATTAGCCTACGTCGGAATATTTCATTTATACCCTGTATATTACAGTTAAATTTACTTGAAAAAATATATCAAAAAATTAAAAACAATAGAATTCTCGACGAAAAAAATAAACGCTCATTCTAAAATTCATTCATTCAAAATCATTCATTAAATTAATAAACAAAAAATGAAATATTCTCTTGAAGCAACAAATTGTAGTTACTAAAAGAATAACTTTGAGTAAGCAGTATTTATTAAGTAATAGTTCGAATATTCCACCTTCTTTAGCCAAACAAAACCCAAGGCGATTATAAATATTAAAAATTATTTTGTAAATTAATTAAAGTTATAGAAGGAAAGCTGTTTCACGTGTCTCTAATTTTGTAACACAATTCATGCAGACTATTTAACATTTCGTGATTGTAAATTTTTAGTTTTTTATATATTTAATAAAAAAACAAATCCAACGGGGACAAATCCGTTGAGCGGGATAGCCAAGAAATTAAATTAGACTGGGTACCTATCAATCGGTTAAGAAGCTGTAAAGTTTAGATCTGAGTAATTCAAGATATTTATACCTTGTATCGTGTACTGTGATTGCAAATTTTTGGTTTTTTATATATTTAATAAAAAAACAAATCCAACGGGGACAAATCCGTTGAGCGGGATAGCCAAGAAATTAAATTAGACTAGGTTCCTATCAATCGGTTAAGAAGCTGTAAAGTTTAGATCTGAGTAATTCAAGATATTTATACCTTGTATCGTGTACTGTGTATCGTCAATAAAAAAGTACCTACTATATGAGGATTTAGTATACCACACCACACATTTAGGTTTTGCTGATAATGAGTATGTGACGATAAAGTACGATGTTTCTTTGGCTTGGCTCAGTATCAAAATGAGGAAGAATTGTGCTGTTTGCTTAAATTAAATGACAACTCGTCTGTAAATAACAAGTTTTCAACAAAGTTAACATTATTTTAAAATTTTTCTATCATTGATTTACAATTTTGCACTCTCGTGAAAATATCATCTCTTGTAGTGATTGTAAATCCTATTTTTTAGGTTTTTAACCCTTGTGTGCATGACAGACTAATGCGTACGTAACCACATACGTGGGGTCCTGTCGAGACCCCATTTTTTTTAGATTTAAGGTACTTTAAGACAAATTAAAATTTAAAAAAAGTCTTAAAATTGAATTTTCTCGAAGTTACATACAATATGATGGTTGTACAATTATTTTTATATTAGAACAAAACAAAAATGTGTTAAAAAAACATTAGATTTGACAATGCTTTGAAATTACATATAACTTTAAAAAAGAAAATTTAATGGAAAACATTATTTTAATGAAAGGCATGGAAGACAAACCGTCACTGTCTCTTTTTTTCTATGTGCGTCACAAACAAATTTGTGACAGTCCTTACATTTTATGTTAACCTTCTTGTCTTGTTCTCTTGGACATTTATAGCATCTACCCCTTTTTGTCGAAGTGGTTCTTTCTTCATCTCTCTGTGAATCTAAATTTGTTTCTGCTAAGGCAATACCACAATCCTGGAGTGCTGTTTTTACAAATATTGGAAGTTTTCTATTTTGAGCCCGTTTTTCCATGTTTCCACGAGTTAATTTGTCTCCCAGTTGTAACAAGAACAACCTACGTCTGGCTTTATTTTATTTTTTCCATTCGGGGTGTTTTTCATTGAATATTACAAATGTATTCATGGCACATATCTAGAATATTCATGATTTTCATGAATCTAAACTAATATTATAAAGAGGAAACATTTGTGTTTTTGTATGTATGTTTGTAATGTTTTCACACAAAAACTACTGGGCGGATTTCAAAAATTCTTTCAACATTAGAAAGCTGCATTTTCACTGAGTGACATAGGCTATATTACATTTTCAAAAAAAAAAGGAATCCCCAATAAAAATGCATTAATGTAACCCAAGGTGTGAAAAAATTAGTCACAAAAAATCTGTCATCGCGTACGCTGCGGAAAGTATTGTTGATAAAACAAAAAAATGTTCTACAGTATTATAGAACGTATTAATATCTACTAAAAAGTCCGCGATACCATATGTCCAACTACTGTAGTTATGCCACTATAACTACTTTTTTACATTTTAAAAGTTAATAAAAGTGCCGACAATAATCAAACCATATTCTACGTGGGTGAAACCGCGGGGCATTGCTAGTAGTCTATAACGCCATCGTAGTGTTCTACGAGCGCATGAAAATTCTCGAATCAATTTATCTGCGTTGTCAACTGCACCTTCAGTTTCGTTGTAGTCTAGTATCATAATAGGCTTATTTTCGCTTTCAGGAGATACGTTATCGTCTTGATGTTGTGTAGACAACAAATGAACCATTTTGCCCTTCTTTGGAATGTACGATACCATGCTTACATCCATTGTGAAAGCGAACATGGATGAATGAACGGGTCTTGAGATTACATTGAGTTAAGGTGGCGTATCAGTTTTATTTTTTCGAACCGTTCCAAGCAATGTAAGTCCTTTGCTCAACAAATAATTCGCTAAAGGTACACTTGTAAAGAAATTATCTGTAGTTATGCCTCTCCAGCTACCGAAATATGGTTCAACCATATCTTTTACTACACGCATTCCTTGTTCTTTTTCCCTCACTCCACTTGGAAGACGACCACAGTAAACCTGAAGATTACATAAATAGGAAGTCTTTACGTCAGCAAGTGCCCAGACTTTTATGCCGTAACGACCAGGCTTTGATTTTATGTATTGTCTAAAGGGACATCTGCCCTTAAAACATACTAGTTGTTCATCCACTGTAAGAGATTCGTAAGGTTCAAACATTATTTTGCAATTTCTTACAAATAAGTCCTAAATCTCTCTAATAGCCGCCAGTTTATCTTCCTTCTTTCTGTCAATTCTTGTAGTCTTATAGTCAAATCTTAAGAATCTTGATATTTCTTCAAATCTGTTGACAGACATAGCTGCACAAAAAAACGGGCGGCGTATAGAGGAATCTCTTGTCCACATTTCACGCGTGGATTCTTTCCTCCATCTGAATCCACCTGCTTTTATAAGTACACCGAAGAAGCAATCTAGTTCACCCTTTTCTAAATCTATCCAATTCATTGGTGAATTAGGTTTTTTTTTTATACCATTCTGCGTAATTCTTCTTTGCTTCTTCATTTGTATAACGACATATAATATCTTTCATTTAATTTGTAATGCATAAATTGAAAATATCTATAGAATCATTCGCTTCTTCGGTAAACGGCGTCGCCCCAGGACGTGCATTTACTAAATGCAGTGGCGTTTTACTACTGCGAAAAGGTAAACTATTCCACTTCAAACCTGACTTGGCAACGTACTGAGTACAATGAAATTCTTCAGTATTACTTTCATCTGGTAATTCATCGGAATCATCTTCGCTCTGACTTTCGAGGTTATCTTCGGACTCAGAAAGAATTTCTTGAAAATCGACATCATATTCATCTTCTATATCCGACAAATCTTCGATATTTTCAGCAAGATGGGTCAACTCTGTGCTAGTCAATGGACGGCGTCGATCTAAACGACTCATTCTTTTCAAAAACTAGAAAAAACAGGTGTACATTAAAATGTTATATTTAGTACGCAAAAGCACAGATGGGGTCCTTTACAGACCCCACTTACCTAATTTAACTTTAATTAAAACAGGAAAAAACTTATAGTCAAACTACCACTGCACAACATAACCTCAAACTGCAAATGACAAATAGATGGACTGCCAAACGCCTACTAATTCAGGGTAGGCAACTGTGAAGAAAAATGTGGTGCTGGGGTCGCCAAAGGACCCCGGTCATGCAGACAAGGGTTAATGCAGAATATTGAGACACCTTTAAATCTGTAGCATCAGTTCATGGTGTAGAATTGTTTTATATAGAAGCACATATTAATGTAGATACTTCGGGGGTATTTTACAATTAAAATATTATTTCTTTACATTTCCGAGAGGTTCGTTTTCGTTTCCACTTTTATATTAAATAAAAAATCGTTGCTTTGGAAGGAATTAATGTGTTAGGGTATTTTGCAACAAATAAACCACTTACTTTCTGAAAACTATTTACAGCATGGATTAGGTTTGCTATTTTTAGTTTTAGTTTATAAATAATAATTTTTGCCTTAGCATTCCTCAACAGCTTGACGCCAATTACTTACAGGGGGCATTGGCAAGCCATGTTTATTATTATGTCTGCGCTTATGGAGCGACTTAAGATGTTCAGTTGTCGGCGTTTGTTCTAGGTCAATGCCGACAGCTGAACATCTTAAGTCGCTTTATACCTTTTCATAAGTTTTTTATCAACAAATTAACAAATTCTTATGTATCAAATAGTGTAATCTTTAATTATTAATTAATAATTAGAAACTGTCACCGACGAAAAAATAAATAGTGTGTATAAGGCCTTATAACCAGTGCACGGTGAAACAATACACAGGAGCAAGCAAGTTCACGTAACCGTGTATGTTGTCTCAACAGTTTCCTAAATCTGCAATTAATATTTTGATTTATTATCACCATTCTTCATAGTAAATGTTCAACACGATACCAAAAAAAAACAATTTAAAAAAAATAAAAATTTTACAAACAGAATTCATCAAATATTGTTCTATAACTTTTACAACTTATTTTTATTAACGCTGGTTAACGGGAACAACTTCGAAATTTATTATCGAGTTTTATCTTAATGAAAAAGTTCGGATGTTGACATAAGTTTGGGCAAACAGAAAGCATAAAAAACTGTAATAAAACAAGCGGTCAGAAAGAGCAGAAATCTATCTGCTCGTTTGTTGGTATAACAACGGAATATTTGATTTCGTTCCGCTTGCTGAAATAAATGCGAACATACCGAGATCGATGCTGGAATGATTTTTCTTTGTACAACTTCCTCGGGCGGTCTATAAATAGGAACGTTTTGAAAATTAATATATTAAAAAGTCTAACTTAATATAAAACAGAATAGCGCATGTCGTAAAAGTGCAAATTCTAATTTTATCATCAAGAATATATACACACAAGGCTTTAAATGTTATAAAAATTAACGACGTCATAAAAGGATATTCAAGAGGTACGCGAAAGTACCCATTTAATTTTTGAAACACATTCTGCTGTCATATTTATGGATGGACCTGTAAAAGTTTTTGTTAGAGGAAAGTATTTTTTCACACTCAAGATTTAATTTCAAATGCAATATAGTAGAAGTATTAAAATTTCATGCATATAATGAATATTTAGATTTTCGTGCAGATAAAATGTATATAAAAATCGTTTCTAATAACTGGAGAAACCACTCAAAACAACAAAACTAAAGTAAAATGCAGACGTAAAAGTTATAGTGTTTTAAATAAAAAATAAAACAGGCCTAGACGCCCTATGGGATTGTAACATGGGCCTTACGACAAAATAGAATGGTAATGTGGCTAGTGTTACCCAATAACTGTCTGCTATTGCCCCAGGTCAGTAACGCGCCAAGTATCTTCGGCGCCGTCGTGCGAAATACTAATAGGCGCCTTTACCCTATATGTATTGAGCCAAAATTACCAGCCACTCTCCCACAGTTCAACATTGAAATTTATGACGAACTCTTTAGACTCGTTAGTACTGGTAGGTATTTTTTATTTGAGGTAAACAATAGGTTCACATACAAAAAAATATTATTAAAATTTTTATTGCACACTGAAACAACAGTAACAAAATAAAAAAAGAGTATTCCAAATTATTAAAAAACAAAAGGTCAAATAAAATATTTTTAGAGTGCCCGTGTTTTTAAATAGATAAACGTGAAGGGAAACAACGGAAATGTCTTATAGAAATTGGACTTTTCTAGCTTTACTTTTGGCAAATTCATTAATAAGATTTTCAATATTCAGCTGCTTTAAAAAGTCAGAATGTATAGAAATGATAGCAAGATTTTCTAGCCGCTCCTGGCCCATTCTAGATCGTAAGTAATCCTTAATTAACTTTAATTTAGAAAATGATCTTTCGGCTGTAGCTACAGAAATTGGTATAGTTAACAATATACGTAATGCAATTGTAATGTTTGGGAATGAGTGGGTTATGTTATTTATTGTAATGTAATTGAGTGTTCCTACTACAGACGTCACATTTTTGTCGCAATTTTGCAGAAATTGCAATTCATGTAAAAGTTCTGTTCCGTCTATATCTTTTTCGTTTCGATTTTTGTCAGTTAAAGCTTCCTCAAGTTTTTTACAAAAATTAAATTGTTCTTGGTCAGAATACTTGCCAAAATCCTCAATATTCCACAAAAATTTGAAAACATCAGAATGAGAGGATAGCAGTTCAAATCTTTCATTTACATATGAAAGAGTAATGTCTAGCATTCCAAAAAAACAATTGATTTTGAATTTTAATTCTTGGTTTTCAATTGGCTGATCTTCGCTTTCGTAGGAAAATTGTTTTTTTATTTTTCGTGGCCTTAAAATTTCTGAACATTTGAATATCGCATCTACTTCCAAGCAAGATGCTAATTCTTTGGCATCTACGAGCAAGTCACTGAAGCCTTTATCTGATCGATATTCCTTTAAAAAGGTATTTAGGTTGTTCAAACTTTCGCAAGCCTGTGAAATATTGAATTTTTTAGTTTGCAGGATCTTGGTAACAACATTAACTTTACTTAGTACCTTGTACCACAACACTAACATACATACAAACTCATAATTTTTAAATTTTTGAACTATAGAAAGAGCCAGATGTTTTGTAGTGTTATCAAAATTATTTCCAGACAAAACTTCATAAAAAGCATCGTAAATTTCGCCTAAAATCTTAGAGGGGTTACTGCATCAATTCTGCTAGACCATCTGGTTTCTGATAAAGGGTTTAACGTTAAGTTTGAAATGTTACTTTTCAAAACAGACCACCGATTGGTTGAAGCAGAAAAAAAATTATATACCTCTTGAACAGTTGAGAAAAAATTTATACTAAACATATTGGATTTCACAGCGTCGTTTATGACAACGTTTAAACTGTGATTACAGCAAAGTACAAATATTGCTCGTGAATTAATGTCTAAAATTCTTTTTTGTACACCTTGATGTTTACCCTTCATATTCTCACCATTGTCGTATCCTTGTCCGCGTATGTTATAAATATCTAAACCATAATTTTCTAAAGTTTTCAGTAAAAAGTTGGTTAAACCTTCAACTGTTGTATCATTTACAGGACGGAATGTTAAAAAACGTTCTTTGACACTAAATTCATTGTTTTTTAAATTAATTTCCTTTATTTTTTAGCGTTGTAATTTTGACGATATTTGATTAATTTTCAAACTGTTCGCCAAATTATCTATCATAGTTGCTAATTCAAAATTGAAAATGTCGCATCTTTCGAAAACTGATAAAGCCAGACTTGTTACTAGTTTGGAAAATGGTAAATTATAAAGAACTGTATCGGTTCAATTTAATATTGGTAAAAATTTAAACGCAAGAATATATAAAAAATGGAGAGAAGAGAATAATTAAAATCGGAAAATAGGTTCCGGACAGTGGCGGCTAGCGCATAAGCGCTGCAGTGCTGCAGAGCTCCCAAAAAATTGGGCGGGCGAACCTGTATTAGTTATAACTAGTTTTCTTTTACATAATTTTTCCGACATTTCTGATGTTTATAAAAGCGTAACATATTGTTGTGAAATTCTCCCCCTGTATATAAAACAATTTGCATATTTTTCTACATCACCCTGTAGAGGACATCAAACCCTACAATTTGACACCTCAATCATCAAAATCCGACCAGTAGAAGCCGAGATATTCGCTTCCGAAATTCCAACATAATCGCCGGTTATTATCAAATAAAATTCAATAGGCGACCAGTGGAATAACCAACCTAATTCGCGCGATCGCTCACTTGTTCCTTATCTGGTCCACACGAACGTGCTCTCAGAGCTCTTTCAAACACCCGCGCGCACCCCGCTACCCCCGCGGCTGTTTAAAACCAATGCGTGATTTTATCAGGCCTGTTCGCTGCATTTAGTCCAGCGCGGAGGGCGATATGTTCGCCACTATTATTACTGTGCGGCGAGTTTAACGTAAAAACAATAATATTAGAGTGCGCGTGCTTCTGTTTTTGTGTATTGTTGACAATTTATATAAACTCTGTGTATTATGGAGGTGGTCTTTAATTTAATTAATGTGAAGAGATTCTTTAAATATTCATACGAAGCAAAGTTAGAATTAAAAGCAAAAGGTAGGCCATTAGTAGATATCACTATTGAAAAAACTGGTGTAAGTAGAGGGAAAAATTATACACGTAAATTTAGTAGCGTTATTTATTCAAAAAACGAATGGATTTGTGGATGCAACAAAAAAAGTGCTTTATATTGTTTTCCCTGTTTACTTTTTGATGGCGATAAAGCTTGGACGGAAATAGGGGTCACGCATCTAGAGCACTTGAGTTTGAAAATAAAAAGACATGAGAATTCTAAAAGCCATCTTCATAATTGTATGGAATTTGCGTTACTAGGGTCAACTAATATTATGGCTCAACTAGATTCTGCTTATTGGGTAAATATACAGAAACATAATGAAAATGTGTCAAAGAATCGGTACATTTTATCAAAAATTATTAATTGTATAAAATTTTGTGGAGCATTTGAATTGGCCCTTCGGGGACATGATGAGAGCGATACTTCCGAGAATCCGGGGATATTTCGTGGACTTATTAATTTTTCGGCTGAATTAGATGCAACTCTAAGTGAGCGCCTAAAAAATTGTTCGGTATTTAAAGGCACTTCCAAAGAAATACAGAATGATCTGTTACAGTGCATACTTGAAGTCTGCCAAGAACAAATAATTGAGGAAATTAATAATTCTCCGTTTTTGGCGATCATGGCGGACGAAACAACGGATGTTGCTGCAAAAACTCAAATGGTAGTTATTTTTAGATATGTTCGTGATGGTGAGCCAATTGAACGTTTTTGGAACTACGTCATTCCTGAAAAATGTGATGCAGAAACACTTAGCAAAACAATTTTAAGTGTCATAGATGCTTTAATTCAAAATTCACCTAACAAACTGATTGCACAGAGTTACGATTGAGCAGCGGTGATGAGCGGACAACACGCAGGCGTTCAAGCATTGATTAAAAAAAGTACCCTTTTGCGCACTATGTACATTGCTATGCCCATCAATTAAATTTAATTATATCTAAAGCTGCTTCTGCAAATTCGCAAGTACGTGTATTTTTTGGAAATCTACAAGACATTCCCGGCTTTTTTAATAATTCACCCCAACGAGTAGAAGTGTTAACCAAGATTGTAAACAGAAGGATCCCCCACGGCGCTACAACCCGTTGGAATTTTAATATCAGGACCATTAATGTTGTGTACGAAAATAGGGCCTCTCTCATTGAGTGTATGGAAGAAATAGAAGAACAATTCTCCATCAATTAAATTTAATTATATCTAAAGCTGCTTCTGCAAATTCGCAAGTACGTGTATTTTTTGGAAATCTACAAGACATTCCCGGCTTTTTTAATAATTCACCCCAACGAGTAGAAGTGTTAACCAAGATTGTAAACAGAAGGATCCCCCACGGCGCTACAACCCGTTGGAATTTTAATATCAGGACCATTAATGTTGTGTACGAAAATAGGGCCTCTCTCATTGAGTGTATGGAAGAAATAGAAGAACAATTCTCCAACAACACAGTCTGTAGTGCAGCCGCCTCTATTCGCCGTACATTAAATGATCCGATCTTCAATTTTTGGCTGACTTTTTTCCATCATGTAATGCCCCATGTAGATATCCTGTTTAATCAATTGCAGCAAAGAAAAATTGAACCCATTCTAGTAAAAGACGCTATCGAAAATTTTGAACGCAGTATAGGCCAAGTTCGAAATAATATTGACAACATCATAAGTGAAGCATCAGATTTAATAAGCGATGAGCCACCACCAGAAAAACGCAAACGTCCAACGTCGAATTTCGGCTTTAGAGGTGTGTGATGTTATTCTAAATTGTGCAAAAGATCGATTTCATTTTAAAGAGCATCTAGTAGTGGCATCACTTTTTTTTTCGGAATGCTTTGGAGAGTATTGCAGTAAATTTCCTGAGGACAAACTCACTCCCGCATGCTCCTATTATCCCACCCTTGATAAAGAAAGATTACGAACTGAATTGTCTGTTATTTACTCAAGAACTGATTGTAGATCTTTAAAAGGCGCACTACCTCTTCTAAAATTTTTAATAAAAAACAATCTGGGAGATACGTTGAAGGAGACTAGAAAATTATTAGAAATTGTAATAACAACTCCCATGACAACATCAGAGGCCGAACGATGCTTTTCAACACTAAATCGAATTAAGACGTTTCTCAGAAATTCAATGACCGAAGATCGTTTAACATCTCTTTCCATGCTATCTATCGAAAAAAAGTTTATCTCCGAAATAGACAATTTTAATGACAAAGTGATAACAAAATTTGCAAATCGAAAAGAACGTAGAATAGATTTAATTTATAAGAAATAATTTGTTAGTAAAGTAGTGCTTAGTGACTCTTATTTTTTTGTGTGACAATTGACAATCGTTCCAGAAATCCATTACTTCAGTGCGGTAGGCGAAGAAAGCACGATAAGATCGATGGGAGACAACCTCTTACTGCCCGTGCAAGGTAAATTTTTTTGTAAAACTTGCAGAACACCTTAAAATTTTTAGCACGAGCCGCCACTGGTTCCGGACGTAGAAAATTTCAAATCCGCAGTAAGACGAAACATTAGTTACTGAGATTAGGCACAACCCTTTCATTGAAAGCATTAAAGGAAGCTATAAGAACAACACAATTTCCTGTCTCATCTTGTAACACAATGGTTACAAGAGAATGAAATTTAAACTTGAGATTTCCCGCACACAGTCCTTATCTAAATCCCATTGAAAATGCGTATGTAGCTGAAGCCCAGGAAGAATTTTAGGAGATTGTTCAAAATGCCTGGCATCAAATTCCTATAAATCTGTTACAAAATATTGTCGATTCAATGTCTGCAAGATTAGATGCAGTTATAACGGTGGAATGACGAAAGACTAATTTTTTTAATTATATTCTTTCTCTATCGTTATTGGTAATTTTTATTTATATATATTTTAAAAATGTTGAATAAATATCAATAAGACGCACATTTTTGACAATTCCTGACTTACTATTATAAGTAAAGATAGCCACTTAAGTAGTCACAATTTAAACCCACGAAGAAAGAGTGTCCCGTTTTTTTTTGCACACGAGAGTAAGTACTCTGACTGATGTCACTGATGTACTCTGATGTCGTACCCTCCTATATTCAGGCTTATATTCCAGTATCACACTACTCGATTACTTGATAATGTTTCCCGTTATTTTCATTTTATTTTTGGAGAAGTTAATTTTATTACAAGTACTTCAAGTTTCGCATAGTTAATAACATTTTCCTTAATTGTTTATTATGTGCTTGCGTTTCACGATTAACGTAAACAATTTGAAATGGTTATTTTAGTCTTTTGCCCACACACGATTGTGTAACTATTAAATCGTTGGACTATAGGGAACGTGATTTTGTACTCTCATTAAAGACTTTTATGATAAGTGCTGAAGCTTTAATAACAGTTTATATATGGCAGTCTTTCCATATTAAGTAAATATCTAATAAGGAATTAACAAATATCCGTCTGTACAGCTCCATTTAATTTGTCTCAATTTATATTTAGATCTTTAAAAAGAATTCTTTGTCAAACCTGTTGCGTATTCAATTATATCCAACAATATTTATTCATGTATTAATTATAAGCACATAATCCTGAAATATAAATGCTTTAGAGGACGGATTACAATCAATACCTACAGAAATTCCATTTTCCTTTGCGACCCATTCCATTCACCTCAAACACTGACGGCAGATACCTTTTCACCCTTTCGTCGAATCCCAAATACCCTTTTGTAATGTCCGTCAGATCGTCTTTGCCATCCTTGTAACTGGATCCGGTCGCAGTTCCGAGTCGGATCCGCTTGTCCCAGATAATAGGTATCTAAATTAAATGTAAAGAAGCTTTTTGTACAATCGTGGACATTCGTAATGTCAAGTGTTTCGAAAATCGTTTCACGTTATATAATTTCACTTCGGATTTGATTAAAATATTATATTTCCTTAAAAAGTTTATTGAAAGCATGTATTAACATAAAGATTAGAAAAATATTTTGATTAAAAATCAAGAAAACGAAGACTTATTCTTATAGAAAGTTATAACTTTTTCTATTACTTGAGCTGAAATGAAAAGAAGTTTTATTAAATTTTGTCTTGTGTCTACAAATTAATGTAATTAATTTTTAATAAGATTTACAGTAAAGTCATTATTACAGTAGTAATAATAATTATAGCTGCCACTGCGAACGTTCGATCAGTACCACGTGTTTCGAAAAATTGATAATAACAGATAATAAATGTAAATAACCACTAACCCTTTTAAGTAACGTTTCCAGTGTGCGTATACACAAAGTGGATAAGATCGGTTAAATATTTGCAACACCAGATATGTTATAATATTATCTTCGTGTAATCGTTTTCTCTGCGAAGAATAAATGCAGAGAACGATCATTCGACATTTAATGACGTAGTGCTAGGATAATTAAAATAATATTTGTAAATACTTAACGAATCTGTAGATCCACTAATCACTATAAAAAAATTTTTAATCTGGTAAAATTCAAATCTTTTATTAACACACTATCTGCTTTAGCAGTAACACTAATATTTCTTGCGTCACTGAATGTATGTAGCAGTGTTTGTACAGTGTGCTCCATTTGCATTGAATGGATTGCATAGTAATAACGAGCGATCATTAAAATTTTCACTCGTAGCTGGCCGTGTATATAAAAATTATGTCGTAGCCTTAGTCATTAAGATGTTATTTCAAACATCTGTCAGTGTCAAATATATATTTTAAAGTTTCATCAAAAGAAAAAGTAATATCCTTTAATGATATGCATAAAGCGTTTATGGCAGAATGTTACTTCCTGACATCTCAAAAAATTGATGGTATTTGGCAGCATTCAATAGAAAATTGCCTTGCGGAGTTTGAATACTGTTCCTAGCTATAAAACTTTCCGTGATACGCTAATGCATTGTGTAAATCTTTTTCGTCAAACAGGCAGTATTTTAAGGAAAAAAGGAAGCGGTCCTTCTCTCAAGAGAAGTCGCGGCGTAATTGAAAATGTCAGACAAATTATTAACGAATCTCCTCAAACATCTATTCGCAGAGTTTCGCAACAAGTAGGGCTTTCGTATGGAACATGCCAAAAAAATTTAAAAAAGGACTTGCACATGTATGCATATAAATTAACTTCTGTACAAAATCTATTACCTACGGATTATGAAAAAAGAACACAATTTTGCCAATGGTTTATTCAAACAATGACAGACAATATTTTAAATCATACTTTTTTCACCGATGAAGCTTGGTTTTATTTGAAAGGATATGTTAATTCGCAAAATATGCGTATGTGGTCTAGTGAAAATCCTCATTTCTACAGAGAAGTTCCTCTACATCCAGAAAAAATAGGCGTATGGGTAGGTATGAGTCGTCACCAATTAATAGGACCAATATTCTTTGAGGGCACGATAACATCGGAGAAATATCGTAACGAAATTCTCAGTGTTTTTACTAATCAATTGACTAATGATGAACTCTAGGTCGGATATTTTCAACAGGATGGGGCTACATCTCACGTTACACTTGAAAATATTCAGTTTTTGCAACAATTTTATGGCGATAGGATAATAAGTAGAAATACAGCGATTCCATATCCACCACGATCGTGTGATTTAACAGTCATGGATTTTTTTGTGTGGCCATATATAAAGAATATTATTTATGAAACACCAATTAATAATTTGCAAGAGTTAAGACATAAAATCATAGAGAAATGTGAACACATCAATAACTCACCGCAAATACTGATCAATGTTTTCAATGCTCTACGAAATAGAGTGCGATTATGCTTGGTGGAGAATGGTCAACATTTTACACATTTTTTATAATATTCTATTACTTTGTATAAAAATTATAAATATATTTAATATAAAAGTCAGCATTTCAAATTATTTTTTAACAATCATGACGTTTGAAATTATAATGACAGATCTCCTCTAATAACCTAAGTTAGGGCATACTTTTTGTGTACATGGCTTACTTGAGCGAAAATTTTAATGATCACTCGTTATATGGATTTTACACGTCACATGTAACAAGCTACCACAATATTGCTTAAGGGAGCGGCCCACGGAAAACATGTTTGCGGCACCACCAGTCATAAACGGCTTCATGCGAGGAAGATCAACAGTGACAAATCTTGTGATTATTTGTCAGTTTATTAGTGAGCATCTCGATACTCGTGGTCAAGTTGATGTCATATATACGAACTTTGGTAGTGCCTTTGATGTAATTGACCATGATATTTTACTTACGAAATTGTCTGCGTTTGGGTTAAGTCCTTCCCTACTTCTTCTTCTTCTTCTACAGTCCTACTTAACTAGTAGACTTCATTATGTTTTTTATAATGGCTATAAATCCTTTGAGTTCCCTCCTTTATCTGGAGTCCCACAAGGTTCACATTTGGGCCATCTCCCATTTATCTTCTTTTTAAATGATCTATTATCGTCTGTGTCTTGTTCACCACTTGCCTATGCAGATGATCTGAAAATATATTCCTCCATTAAAGCATGGGACAATGTGTTGTATTTGCAGGGGAATTTGAACATTCTCTCCCAATGGTGCTCTACTTGTAAATTGAGATTGAACATCAACAAATGCTGCTACGTCTCTTACATAAAAAAAGTTAATTTTATTAACTCTGGTTATTTTGTAAATGATATAATTCTTAATAAAGTTGATAACAGAAAGGAATTTGGTGTTTTGTTCGATTCTCGCTTAACTTTTGTGTCACATATCAGTAACATGTATGTCGTTGCTTCAAAAACATTAGGTTTTGTTTTGCGTACCTGCAAATGCTTCTCTTCTACGTCTTTGTTCAGTGCTATGTATTATAGTTTTGTCCTTAGTAAGTTAGAGTATGCTTCTTCTGTTTGGTCATCCCATTATATTTATCTTCAGTTGTCCATTGAAAAGATACGTAATTTTTTGAGGTACTTATCATTTAAAATTGATGGCATCTATCTCGAGCGAAATACGGACTATAATTTCTTACTTAGAGGACATGGTGTGCAATTGTTAGGCCATCGCCGAGATACTCTGGGAGCGAGATTTGTGTGGAAGATTGTTCGTGGTACCCGCATTTACTTTCCTCTATTAATTTTCATGTTCCTCGTATATCCCCTCATTCCTCTCCTACCTTTGCTTTACCTTTTTCTAGAACCAACTTACTGCAGGGATCTCCCCTCATGACCAAGTGTCGAATTGCTGAGGTAAATTATGAAGACATTTTTTTCAATACCATAGCATAGAAAACGAAAAGACTAAGAATAAATCTTTTCTTTATTGTTTCATATATTACATATTGCTATGAATAATGGTTTGAAAATTTAGCAGACCACCATCCACAACTAGTTTTGCCAACTAGGTTTCTCAGGCGGTGAATTTTCAAATATGAGACTTCTAACTTCTCGGGTTCCACTCAGGAAAGTCGTGTACAGACTAAAAGTAATTTGGACGCCAGTGAAATGTTCACAAAAATTTATTTACTTGTATATACAGGGTTAGTTAAAAGTATGGAGACGGCGATTTATTGTCGTTAATATTCATTTTAGGGAATTATGTTCAATATAAAAGTTTGTTAAGATATTTTGATCTACATTTGTGATTATTTGTTTTTTTTTCTTCAATTGTTTTTTTAGATACGCCTGTTCGCGCATTTTTTTTTTTAATGGGAACTGGTAAATTTTGCTCTTCCATTCGATAGAGGTTTTTTTTCTCTTTACAATAATATTTTTGTTTTTTTTTAAATTCATTTTAATAACATTTTACAAGAAAAATTAAACAAATTAATAACAAAGTAAATTAAATTAAGTGTTCAAATTATCGTCCATTAGTAATTTGACAATGGCCCAATCGATTTACAAAACCCTGAACAGAGTTCTGTAAAAAATCTCGGGGAATTTCTTGTATCGTTCTGGTAATTCGGATTTGTAAATCTTCGACGTTATCGGGCTTATCTTTGTAAACTTTGTTTTTACGTATCCCCAAAGAAAAAAATCTAAAGGACTTAAATCTGGCGAATGGGCGGCCATTCAATGGTTCCTCGTCTTCCAATCCATCTGTGGGGAAAAACGTTGTCCAGATATTGACGAACATTTACACCATAATGTGGTGGGGCGCCATCTTGCTGGAACCAGATACTGTCATTGGGCAGGTGTTCATTGTTTTCATGAGGATAGACCGTAGCACTAGCAGGTATTATTTCATTTTGCAATAACTGCAAATACAGAGCCTAAGTTAAATTGCCATTGATGAAAAAGGCAATATAATATGACCGCCTAGAATGCCAACCCAAACATTAACCTTTTGGGGGTACTGCGTATGGTGCTCCAAAAATCAAGAGGGATTTTCCGATGAACAGTATCTACAGTAATGTCTGTTTACTTCACCGGTAAGGCAAAAAGTAGCTTCGTCTGAGAAAAGAATATTGTTGACAAAATTTTCATTATTATTGCAAATATTTAACATTTCTTCAGAAAATTGTAATCTCCTATCAAAATCATCTTCAAATGATAAAAAACACAAACACTGTTGTATTAGATTTACACTTTATTTAATAATAACTATATGACAGCTGTTTCACCGTACAACGGTATCTTCAGATATAACAACCATTTAATTGAAGAAAGCCATAGTTTTAATAATAATTTCAAGATCCTACACGAAGATAAGAAAAGTAAGAGACTAGATTTATTAGAAGCAATGGAAATTAATAAACAAAAATTTTCAAATAAATTATTAAATGACAAAGCAGAGCTTAATTCCTCCCCACTGTTGAACTTATTTCCTATTTTTGATTAGAACATTTTGTCAGTTGTGTTTTATGTATATATAATTTATGTAATCTATGTATCCCTTATATAAACAAGGGTAAAAATATTTCGGTTTCCAATTTCTGCGAATACCATTAAGTCATAAAGTATATACGTTTAAGTAAAATGTTTACAGTACAGCTCTGTTATATCTGAAGATACCGTTGTACGGTGAAACAGCTGTCATATAGTTAATATTAAATAAAGTGTAAATCTAATACAACAATGTTTGTGTTTTTTATCATTAGATATGGATATACATCAAGTAAAGGCAGAATCGATTCAAAATCATCTTCCGTTAACTCGTGTACAAGTTGTACCTTATAAGGTTTATACTTTTCACTTTTTAAAAACGACACGATCGATGACTGTGAAATATTGAAATTGGCCGCTAATTGATTGGTTGATAAATGGGGATATTCAGATACAGCCAATAAAATATCCAGTTTGTTATCATCGCTTTTTGCTGTTCTAGGTCTACCACTCCTTGACAAATCTTTAACGCCTACCCGTTTGTTCAAAGCGTCTTAAAGTTTTACCAACAACGGATTTAGAAATTGGATTTCTATTTGGATGCGTATCATTAAATAAATTACTAACGTCTTGTAAACTTCTGCGTCTATCTCCATAACCCAACATCGTAAGTATTTCAATTCGTTCAT
Organism: Melolontha melolontha; assembly: GCA_935421215.2. Classification (NCBI taxonomy): domain Eukaryota; kingdom Metazoa; phylum Arthropoda; class Insecta; order Coleoptera; family Scarabaeidae; genus Melolontha; species Melolontha melolontha. The sequence goes on from OW285235.1 coordinate 183,416,994, forward strand.
GTTCTCGCAAACTCGCCATTGTTAATATTAACAGCAACAAATTGCACAAATGAATTATTTGACGTAGGTACACAATAATCACTGATAAAATTATGTCGCTCAAGTTTGCTTATCGCTACGCTTCTATCTATCTGCGATGTACCGAACATCTGTTAAACACATGAACCGGCTTTTTCTTATAAAAAAGTTATTAAAATGAATTTTAAAAAAACCAAAAAAATTTTGTAAAGAGAAAAAAAACCTCTGTCGAATGGCAGAGTAAAATTTACTAGTTCCCATTTAAAAAAAAAGGGCGGACAGGCGTAACTAAAAAACAATTGAAGAAAAAAAAATTCAAATATTCTCAAATGTAGATCAAAATATCCTAAAAAACTTTTATATTGAAAAAAATGAATAAAATTAATATTAACGACAATAAATCGCCGTCTCCATACTTTTAACTAACCCTGTATATATTAAGCCTGAACAGCAATATTGGTATGAAAATAAAACAACAGCAGGATAAAAATTAAACTGAATATTTAATACAAAAATAAAAAAGCAAAAAAAAATCTATCTTTACTAAGTATAAAGATACTGTATTATACAAAAATACATGAGGTAAAAACATTCACTGTAAAATTGACAGCTAAATGAATGGAAAACTTCCTCTTAATGACTCCGATCAAACTTATCTAAAAATAATAAAGTTCAATATTAATTTCTCCCCCGAGAACCACACTGTATAATCAAATCTGATACACGTACAAACTTTACACATGCGCAATGAACATGTACAAAAAAATCCTGAATCCTCTCGAACAAATTATAATTACGATAATTTTAACATAGAAATTTTAATAGTAAGCTTTATTATTTATATTTCTAATAATTAAATCTCTTAATTAACAAACTTGGATACAATAGAAATATACTTATAATTTTAATTTATGTTTTATGATATCATAAAAATTTATATCTACTTACTTAAAAAAATGTGTGGAGACGAACAAAGAAGGTGTTTATTCAATTTAAACATCAAATATCATGCGAGAATTTAACTCTACAACTCTCTAATACATCAAAAAAACACTTATCAAGGAAATAACCGAATTAATTAAATATATTTAATTATATCACACCAAGCTACCTTCTGGTTCAAACTGTCAAATTGGTCTACCAGAATTTCTTCAACTTTCACATCAATCGACTTCGGATAAACCAGTTTTTATCCTCGCACATTTAAATAACATTTTCAATATACATACAGTCTGGTTTTAACAAAATATTTACATTTTTAAATAAATTATTTTTAATTAAAAAAATTAAAAAAAAAATTAATCTTTATGTTTATTTTTAGATATAATTATCTTTCTATTTTGTATTTTTATACATATTGCTGTGAAGTTTTGCTTTAAACTTAATTTATTTAAGTGAATGATTGTGTGGGCAGTTACACAGGCATATTTTTGTTAAGACTCTGTATAATATTTGGGTATCTCAGGGCTATCTTTTTGGGTTCTACACAACTAGACCTAGGTCCAAAGTAAATGCAAACAAATAATACAACAAGAACAAACTGTTTAAAATTCCTTTTATTGTCTGTTTGTTCTGTATGTTCACATCTAATTTTGTTGTAAATTAAAATACTTCATTCTAAACTTATATCTTAACTTATCAATTAAACTTTTATATACAAATATTATTTTGTGAATCACACACGTATGATCTTGGAGGTTTTTTATACTGATTCAAATAAATCACGCAAACAATGATTTGTGAGGATTTCACTCGCAAAAGGGGGTATTTGCCTTTGTAATGCTGAGATTAGTACTCAAATCCTATATCTGTCTGAAATGTGGATCACTGGTTGCTATTGATATCCTTTTACAATGCTAGTGTGCTATTCAGCGTCTATTTCAGTGGAAACGAGTTCCTACAGACTAGGACGCTTATCATCGCACTGTAAAGTATTTTCTTGTTTTCCACGCCTATTGCTGAACGTTTTAAGTTTAAAGTTTCAATGGCACTGATATTTCGAGAGTATTCGGGGAACCCTACTTCCTCCTTATCAGACTCTAATATCTGGCTGGAGATACACTTTAATCGTGTATTTGTGACTAATTAGTTATTGAAAATAATGATCCACATGCACTTTTCTGATTTAATTGACTCAATATACTCCAATTGTATCGCGTGTGCAGTTTTTACTTACTAGGAGCCAAGTTCAACATATAAATTTTCGAACTCCTCCTGATACATTATTAAGCTTATATAATGGTGATAAGAATAATAACGATAACAATAATAATGATAAAAATGAAAATAAACTTTTATTTACTCTTAACTAAATATATTGCAAACAGGCTTAAAATTTCAGATATTATCGATTATATCAAAATTAAATTTAAAAAATGACAACGAATGTAGTGCAACTAATCGCGAATGAATTTTTGTGACTCGCAAATAAATCAGTGAATGTTTTAATTTCGCGGTGCTGGTCCTATTTATCCCCTTGCGTTTGACTTTTCCCAGAATTTCATATCATTTATTTCGGTTTTATCTAATTTTCGTACTTAGTTAACGCTTTCGCCCCCGTGTATTTTTATCTATCATGGGTAGCTTCCTTTCTTCCATCTCCTTACGGTATCTCCCAGTATTTTGTCGTAATTTTAATATTTGTAATTTTTATTATGGATTTGTAAACTTTTAATCTCGTTATTTCCCGGAACGACTTCACTTCTACTACTCGTTTGAACATGAAAGTTTTTCGCGGAATCTGTCTACGTATTATCCATATTTCTCGTAGCGTTTTTTTTCTTTTGCTTCCCCCTGGGCTTGTTCGTATGGTGTTTCTTTGTCCTTTGTTTTCACTCGACATGTCCCGTCGATGTGTTCATCTTGCGTTAAGCATGCGCCATTGATGTGTATTCCAATTTTGACACATGGTTCAGTTTACATCGCAACATTAATGGCATTAATTGCTTTATTTGTACTTTACAGTGTTTGTTTGCTTCTTGTTGCTGATATTTCTGTTGTTTTTAGATTTTCCTGGTCCTGGCTTTGCCGTTTGAATAGCTTATATAATTATTTTTCTTATTTTTACAATGCCTTGGACGTCTTATGTTAATCCGTCCGTTTTGGCAAGGTTACTTATGAAAATATAATGAACTGAAGTCAAATGTGATTACTAACGTTACTAATGCATAAAGAAAAGATTATTCTGTACCCTTTTACTATCTTACTGGTGTGTATAGCATGTTTTATTAGTTTACTTACATCCTAAGTGTTTCAAGCTAACCTCAAATTTATTGACATAATTTTAACTTATTTACATATCAATTCTTAGTAATATACATCTAAATTTTTATACTACATTCGAATACTATATACGAGGAGCATTTAAAAGACACAACCTCGGTTGATTTTTTTTTTAATTTGTTTTCACTTATTCAGTATACATTTAATTAATTTATACGTTATTAATTCTATTTTTATTTTTCACCCAATAAAGCTATTGTTATTATTATCATTATCATAAACATTAAGAATTGTTTTTTTTTAAATTTCAAATTTCTTCATTATATTTAGCACCTCATTTGCAATTACATCTGTAGTATATTTTTCTAGTCCTTCGCTAGCTAGTAAAATTGAAACTGACAGTTTCAGAGATTCTATTGCCCGTACCATGATGTTAAACATTCTTTAGATCAGTCGACTTGTCCACACATTACCAAAGGAATTTGCCAAAGAAATTTAAGTACATCAATACGTTAAGCACGTATTACGCATTTGTTACGAATGAAACAGGCATGCATTACACACATGTGCATCAGTACACATGGACATACACCTCGTATTTTTCAAAGTTTACTTCAGCCAAAGAAACGTGTTTCTGTCTCAATAGATTTCGTTAGTTTGGCCAGTGAAATAAAGTTTGATGGATTGCCTTAGAGGCATAGCAAATTTTGTCTTATCAGGTGGCACCAGATAATTTAGTGGCGTCTGACGAATGAGAGAGACACGCCGAAACTAGCGATTTTCTCTTGTGCAGCTATGCCGGTACAGTAGGGAAAAAATACGTACATAGATGTAAGTCCATTATCACGATGCCAGATGGCAGCAAATAGTCAAACTCACGAAGTCTATTGAGACAGAAACACATGTCTTTGGCTGAAGTAAACGTTGAAAAATACGAGGTGTATGTCCATTTGTACAGATACAGATGTGTGTAATATATGTCTGTTTCATTTGTATGAAACTTTTTTGGTTCAGATTTAATGCAGTTTTCGATTTTATCGCGCACTGACGTTATTATTTTTCGTAAAGTTTTCCGATTAGGTAATTTCCAGTTCGAGTACTTATTCTAAAAAGAGTAAAATAAATAACATCGTAGATTTATATAATCGATATTAATCCTAAATCGAATTGCCTGACGCCTTTTTAAAATTTCCGAGCTGTACACTATCCATGTGTTTCTTACAATAAAATCTATTTCGCGTTGTGACAAACTTTACAAATTATTTTACTTATTTATTATTAAATTGAACCGTACAAAATTCCTAATACAATAAAGGCAATCGTACAAACGAAGTATATGCTCGCCTCGAAAAACGATGGCTTACCGATGGTTCCCCATCTGCTAAACCTCTTCCATTATTTTCCATGCGAACGTTTGGTCAGTAGCGGATACAAGTCTACCAACTTCCGGAAAGGTGTCTCTGATATATTTACAGATTCTGTGGAGAGCATGTGCTACACAAGTAATATGGGAAAAATTTCCGTCTTTGTCATTACCTCCCTCTCCAGTAATAACTACATGGGGAACATGGTTGGAAGCTTCTAGTTTCTATGTAGAGAATATCGATAGTTTACAAAATTTCGTTACATGTTTAAATGACGATGCTCGAAGCATTTCTGAGTGCAAGAAACTAATACAAATTCCATATTTAAAAAATCAGTATACTTTCTTCAAAAACACTTTGGAAATTTGTCAAAACTAATCACTTATTTTGAAAATCAAAATATTAAATTAAATAATGGATTAACCATATTAAATGTGGCTATTAATAATTTGAAAAATATTCCAAGTGACTTCGGATGTGGCCTTGGGTAAAAGTTAGATGCAGTTTTTAATAGAAATCCAGATTTAATAACATCGTGGCAATTGTGTATGGAGACAATGCCTCAAAATCTAACTGCTAAATACGCTGAAATAAAAGAATATTTCTAGTATGCACCTATAACCAGTGGCGATGTAGAAATGACATTTTCTATCTACAAGGATGTATTTCATTCAAAGAGAACAAATTTTACAGAAGAAAACCTTGAGAAAGTATTGCTAGTTTATATTAATACTCCTTTACTCAACTTGAACTACGAAATGAACAAATGAAAATGTATTTCGTATTTTATAGATCACCACTCGTTTGTTTTCCAATTAACAGTTACAAATGAAAAAAGAAACTAACTCACCCTACTTTATTTATCTTACGACATATTAACCTATAAATTAAATGTATTATAAAAACTCACGCTTCTACCTACGCCCATGTAGAATAGTTATTTACGAACCAAGTGCGTGAAATCATATTTCGCGAATGAGTGACCAGTCTCGTACAATATTTTTTGTACGAGAACTATAATAATAATACATATTGGTAAATACGTTATCGTTTATGACACACTACTAATCTCTTAATATTAATAAAAAAAATTTGAGTTGGCGGTATTGATTATTTGAAGTGACATTTAATTTAAAATTATCATATTAAAAAAATTCCATACAAAATAAAAACCTCACCAACAACATGAATTCTGATAATGAAATGCAATGTGCACCGCCTGAAATTCGCGAAGCTGCCAATATTGCAGTGGATAATTTATTACCCATAAAATCAAAAAACATTTACAAAAGCACTTATACTAAATTCGTAACTTGGGCTAGATCTAAAAATATACAAAAATACTCCGAAAATTGTTTATTAGTTTATTTTCAAAATTTACAATCAAATAAATCATTATGGTCCACTTATTCTATGTTAAAATCATGCTTAATAATATATGATAATACGGATATATCTAAATATGCAAAACTCATAGCGTATTTAAAACAGATAACGAAGCAACATCAGCCTAAAAAATCAGCAGTATTAACCGAAGAACAAATTACTAAATTTATTGTTGAAGCACTAAATTCTTTGTTCCTACTAATGAAGGTAAAGTCATTTCCATATATTTAAATTCCATACAACACTATATGTATTTATAGGCTGTATTAATATTGGGTATTTCTGGAGCGTGTCGACGTGAAGAACTTTGCAAAATGTCATTGCGAGACATTGAATTTAAATCGAATTTAATTATCGTAAAAATTCCAGAAACTAAAACAGGTAACAGCCGTACATTTGCAATCATTAAGCCTGAATGGATTGCATTAATTCGGCAATATGCAAATTTAAGACCGGACAGCCAGCAGCGATTCTTTTTAACATATCGCAATGGCAAGTGTGTTTGTTCACCTGTTGGTCTTAATACAATTGGCAAAATTCCAATGCGAATAGCTGAGTACCTTCAGCTTGATAGCGCAAGTAACTTCACAGGTCACTGTTTTCGAAGGAGTTCAGCGACATTGTTGGCAAACCAAGGAGGTGACTTGCTTTCAATTAAAAGGCATGGTGGATGGAAATCATCTACGGTTGCAGAAGGATATATCGAAAATTCTCTGCATAGTAGAATTCAATTAGCTAAAACAATGACCTCGTTAGAGATATCGACTCCGCCTGCAACTTGTTCGACATCTGAAATACAAGATATATGTAATAATACAATCAACGTTACTCTACCTTCGCAATCAAGATCAATTCAAACAAACCAGTAGTAACAAACTGGGGTATCAATCTCTGGTTGTCAAAATTGCCCAATCAAAATTTTTAATAATTGTTCCGTTTCAATTTCTGAAAAGAATGAATAATGGTAATTTATATAATATTTGTTGCTGTTCTGACATTGAATTACATACCTTCCAAATATAACAATTTCTATTTCATTTCTTTTTATTTTCATAGAAAAACAAAGAAACTGGGTAGCATATTATTAAGGTTAGGGATTTATGATTTTAAAATGTCACTAAATTAATCAAGTTCCAGGAAGTACCAACTTTACTTTTACGCACTCGTGTTTAAAGTGACTTTTTGCGCACGCAAATCGAATCGTGAAGTGACAGGTTTTGATAAGCGAGTACAAAAAGGAATTTAAGTGTAATATTGAACTAATTCTGCACATCTGTTTTTGTCGATGAATTGTGACCAATTCATCGACAAAAAACAGATGTGCGGTTAATCTTATGAATAGTGCTATTCAATAACTATTCAATAATATGGTCCATCGTAATTTCGGCCTAAGCGTCTGTTCTCTACTTGTTATTATTAACCTTTAAAAACTTGATTTGATTCTTCTTGTCTCAACTTTAATAATTATAATTGTCGTTTATATTTTCTTTATTAACTTTAATACTCGTCGTTTATCTCTTCTTTTACATATCTTCATTTACCTTTCACATTAATTTTTAACATATTTATATATTTTTTTTCATTGTATGCAATAAAATTTGCAACATAATACCCTTTCATCAGCTTTTCCAGAATTTTTTATGTCTGTTAAAATTTTTCGTTGCTATCCTTAATTAATATCACTTTTTTTACCAAAAAGTCCCGACTACTTATAATATATCAAAACAGTTTCCTTAATAGCTACTTTAACTAATACATTTGACAATGTCAAATCTTTCTATTATTTTTTCTGACATTTAAAATATTTCATACTCATTATTAACATCTAAAACCTCTTTCCAAAAATGATTTCATTATAGTATATATAATATATAAACGATAACCTGAGGTTGGCAGTACATACACACAAGAAGACAGTAAATATAGGAAAGAAAGCATATAATATACGAGTATAGTTAATATTATGGGCAACCCGACCTTAATTAAATATTGCAAACAAGTAAATTTATATCTTTAATTTTAATAAATGTGTACTGTTTCACGAAATAGGGGAATTTTAGATGTCCACTGTTATACGTCTCTACAAGTGTACACGAACTCAGTTACAAAGGTACAAGGATATTTAATTAAACCATCTCTTCTTTCCTTATCTGCGCACGTTTGACAATTTCAAATATGCGTGCTTGCACGTCGGGAAGCTTTAGAATATTGAAATCTGAAAATTCTTAGTTTATGAGGTACAATCTCAAACACTCCGGTTACGCTTAGTGTTATCTATTTTATCACACATTCAATCGTAATTATAAAATCTGTAAATACAAAGGTACCATTGTATTATACAAAACTGGTGAGGTTTACCTACTCATGTATGTTTCAATTATTCTGATACCCAAATCTGTAAATAGTAATAAGACTTCATAATAACATTAATAATAAGAATAGTGAATTTTATTGTCCAACACAAGGACACAATTAAAAAAAAATATAAACAAAAAACAGAAAATTCTAATTAACATAACAAAATTCATTTATATAAATCAGTGAATTTTGCTTCGCAAAAGAGCTATGGTTAAAGTCAAGATGTGCTGTTATAATATTAAATAATCCACACATCCTTGAAATGGGAGAGTTAAAAGTCATATTATTCCTATAAAATAGTTATTTATGTATCAAGGCACTTAAGTTTTATTTTTCATAACGAATGTGTGTTTAGTTGCCGAGGCGTTAGCCGGGCCAAATAAAACACATGAGCGATGAAAAATAACTTTAGTGCCGAGGTGCAAATTAAATTTTTTCCGAAATCGCAAATTTGGAGACAATATGTGTAAAACTATTTTTCGAGGTTAAGTCATTATTGCCATTGATACAAATAATTATAAACAAATTATTATAACAAATTATAACAAATTAATTGTAATATGACAATTCGTATTGTTAGAGATATTTGTTGCTTGGAGCTTGGAGATAAAATAGCTTTCGCTCACTTACACTTTTCAATCGAATTTCTATAACAGCAGAGATGACCGTTGACAATTTACTGATCAATGTTAGCAACCCGCAATATACAAAATTGTAGTAACGAGCCATCGAAAAAATTCATAATTGGAGTAGACTGTGAAATTGGGTTGGTACTTTAGCCACTTCCACATAATGACATTTATTATTTGACATTGAAACTATAAGTTTGTGCCAAATTTTTCAAAACTCTTATTAAGAAAATTTAATTTATTTAAAAAATGGTACTCAACATAGAACAAAAATCAAAAATTATCGAATGTTACTTCCGTACAGGTGTGAAAGTAAATGGCGAGTGACAGTATTCAATTACGGAGTGCATGGCTGATTTTAGTGAAGAACATCCTGAATTAGTGTTTGACTACAATGATTTTTACAATGTTTGGACAAATTGTGTAAAGTTATTCAGAGAGACTGGTAGCGTCGGTCGAAAAACTGGAAGTGGACGGCCATCTAAAGGTATAGCTGATAATATTGAAGCCCTTCAGCATATTATTGATGAAAATCCAAAAACATCCATTTCAGTAGTGACCCAGCAAACAAATTTATCTTATGGTACGTGCCAATTCATTCTTAAAAAAGTCTTACATTGTCATCCATACAAGCTGCAATGTTTTCATGAACTTTATCCAGTGGATTATTTAAGACGAGTGGAATTTTGTCAATGGTTTCAAAATAATCTACCCAATCAGGATATCCTTAACACATCACTTGGATGAGGCCTGGTTTTATCTTTCTGGATATGTTAATTCACATAATATGAGGTGTTGGTCCTTCGAAAATCCGCAGTTTTTTGTTGAAAAAACATTGCATCCCCAAAAAGTTTGTGTTTGGGTTGGAATATGTCGAAGAAGATTGGTGGGTCCCATTTTTTTTGAAGGTACACTTACTGCTGCACGACATCGCAATGAGATACTCGGCTCATTCATAAATCAACTGGATGATGAGGAATTACAAAATGGGTATTCCAACAAGATGGTGCAGCAGCATATACGACCAGAGAAACACTGCAATATCTCAGAGAATTTTTTGATAACAGAATAATAAGCAGGAACACTGAAATCCCATGCCTAACTAGGTCTTGCGATTTAAACATATCTGATTTTTTCGTATAGCCATACATAAAAAATTCGATTTAATCATCGCCAATTCATAATCTGGAACAACTGAGAATTCGCATAACAGAAAAGTGTGAAGAGATCAACAACTCACCGCAAATGCTGCATAGCAAGTTTTTGCTGGATTGCGGAGAAGAGTTGGTTTGTGTTTAGATGTAAATGGACAACATTTTTAACAACTTCTGTAGCTATATGTAAATTTTGATTATGATTTCGATATTAAATAAATTATTTGTTTTCTTTTTTGTTGTAGTATCATTTCAATGACATAACCTTTTTTTACAATGAAACCAAATGAAACTGTCAAGCATCAAGTAATGTGTCATTATGTGGAAGTGGCTAAAGTACCAACCCAATTTCACAGTCTACTCCAATTATGAATTTGTTCGATGGATCGTTATAATGTGCCGTAGTATATTAGTGCCGATTTTAGTCACTTTATTGACGATTTTAATTATGTGATTTTATTGGCGATTTCGGAAAAATTTCATTTTTTTCTAGCATCAGAATGGTATTACTGTCAACACAAAAAAGGTCAAATATAAAATTTGATCGTGTGCTATTAATTGTCAGCTTATGTCAGTTTTATTCGTGTCAAACGGTTGTCAAACGGGATAGAATAATAGCTCACCTTGAAAATGGTTGCTAGTGAATTTGGAATTCCTAAAACTACTATTGGCAGAATTTAAAAAAAAGTGGGACAGAGAAATAAAAACAGCAAGGAAGGTGAGATCTGACAGGCCAAAAGCAAATACCGAAGAAGATGGTGCGGCACTATTAAACTATTTGAGAGAGAATCCATGCAGTACCGCATTCGACGCAATAAACATTTCTAATTTTCGTACTTTTTTAGTACCGTTCGGCGTAGAATAAGAACATCCGAATTAAATGATTATGTTGCCGCACAAAAGTCCCTACTAACTGAAGACCACAAGGGATTCACGTCTCATATTTGCTTTAAATTATCAGCTGCTGAATAATATATCGAATTCTGTGATATTTTCCAATGAAAAAATGTTTAAATCATGTTCCAACGGGAAAGTCAGAGTCTATAGACCACATAACACCCCTTACGTAAACCGTTACACCCAAAAAGGACCTGCACTACCATTCGAAGTAAATGTATGGGCATGGATGAGTGTCCGAGGAACAGGCGTTCTTGTTATCGTGGAAGAAAGGCTTAACGCTCATGTTTATTGCCAAATTTTAGAACAAGTGATGGTCCATTCTGTAAGAGAAATTTTTTACGACGATAATTATATATTCCAACAAGATAAATGCTCCGTACATACGTCAGCTCTCGTTACTGACTGGATAAGTAGAAATAATATTAATGTTCTTCGGTTTCCAGCCAAAAGCCCGGATCTTAATCCAGTTGAAAATTTGTGGGGCCACATGGAAAAAATAATGCGTCCTAATAATTTTAGACCTCGAAACAGATAGGAATTGATTAATGGCATGAACGAGTGTTGGCAAAATTTAACTGCACAATATTGTAAAGCTCTAATTAGATCTATGCCTAGAAGGATTAATTTGGTGATAGAAAGTAATGGCAATGCAATAAAATACTAAAGTATTATATTTCTGTTAATAACTGTACTTAATAAAAAATACGATAAAAATCTATTTGAAATAAACTCTGGAAAGGAAATTAAATTGAAACGTAAGTGATTTTCATCTTTTTAGACATATTTCAATATATTTAGGAAATATCTAGGAAGCATTGACAACACGACTACCAGACGTTGGGCACCACGACGCCTGCAGTACGTGACTTGCAAATGGCAAGCGTATATGTAGGTCTTTACATGAAAATTTAATTTATAATCTGTATAATAATTAAATTTAAATTTATTTTTTAATTAAAGAAATAAATTATATCAAAAAATCTATTTAAGAACAAATCAAACAAAAATATCTTTTTTATAAGAATATTATAAGTTGTCGGAGTGAATAAAAAATATTCATATTGCAAGTCTCTATCTTTTATTATCTGTTTTAAATAAACTGTTTTTTTTATAAAATAGTTACTACATATAAATATATTTTTAAAAACCAGTACAAAATAAGTCGAGGTTCTTATCCTTTTCGACTTCCTTGTCAAAGATTTAGCGTCACCGTTTCTGTACAATCTTCTTTCTTCAATTACAAATTTGATATTTTACCTTTGTGTCTCCCTAATATATTTAACTTTAAATTTTATTTTTGTAGTATTCTCTTGTTTCCTTTAAAAAATCATTTCCTTTTGCAGATCCTTGATAATCTTTAATGTCCTTTATTTATAATCTTCTTTCACTTTAATTATCCATAATTATCTTATAAACTTTCTTATGTAAATAGTGAAAAGAGTGTACGAGACGAGAATGGAAAAGAGGTAGACTAAGAAAGCTGTGGATTGAAGAGCAACTTCGAAAAGAGGAATAGATTGGAATCAGATTTAGCAAGCGACACAAGATTGAAATACATATATGGAGGAAAGCGTTTAAACGCAGGCCAAGAAACTAACTCTCGATCCCATTACTACTTTATACCTGCAAGGGTAACAAGGAATCATGGGACTAAATAAGTATGTTTTCTTCAAAGTTGAAGATAACTTGAGCGAGGTCTGATTTTAGCAGAATTGCGCTACGTGTCACAAGTCCTGCAACAATCGATATTCTGGGTATTAAGTTCAGAAACCGTGTAGTCGTAGGTTTTAGGAATGTTGCTTGGATTGCACGGAGGTGCGATTTGACGCTGTTGGACTTTTTTGCCGAGTGCTGCTAAAGATCGATGATACGCTGACAGTACTGAAACGATTCAGGTACTTAAGCATAATATTGATCTAGATATTTGTGAAATAGAGCCTCAAACCATCGAAAATGTATTTCGAAGTTGGGGTTACAGGATGTGCTACTGTAAAGGCGGACTAGGCAGTTATTTTAATAAAATTATATTCCATAATTAATCGGAAGGTTTACTCTTCAATAAAGCTACAAACTTTCAAAAATATGCAACGGTGTTTACATTATAGCTATTTTAAAAAGAAACTAAGTAATGGCCTACATTTTATATGATACATTTCTTCCCTAGCTACGTTTTTATAGATATAGTGCTTTTCCCCTTTTGGCTATTGTATTTCATTATTTTTCAAATGAGTTTACCCTATCTTGTCACATTGACATTATAAGTCAAATAAGACTCCCCTTTTACCAAACAGATTCACTTTATATCAAATGATTTCACATTTTTTGAACAGTACAGAATACCAATACATTATGATAGTATAAAAATGCACTGATTTTAAGTTTCAAATAATTTAATCTAACTTTCCACTACAATATCGTTTCATCACACTGTGACTTCATCAGGTGGATGAATAAATGGTGAATTTACAAATGTACAAGTTATATATATAAAGCCTGATAATTATAAATTTAATGAAAGTAGGGGGGAATTACAAATTTCTGTTTGGTCGTTTAATACTAACCCTAATTTCTTATATCTAGAAATTTCTAATGATTCTAGCAAATCTAGTTTTTTACTTTTATCTTGAATATGAAGAATTTTGAAGTTCGTATTAAAGTTGTGGTTATTCTGTATACAATGATTAGCAAAAGTTGAATCTGATTTATTATTTCTATAACTATTTTGATGTTAGGATATCCTTTGAGTGAATGTTCGTCCTGTTTGATCAATATATGACATATTACACTCACAAGTTAACTTATAGACGCCTGAAACAAGTTTTTTTTCCGTTTTGTCCTTATTGTTTTTTAAAAAACTACCAACTGTATTATTGGTTTTGTACGCTACGATAGTATTAGTGGCTTTCTTGATAAGATTACTAATTATGTCTGAAGTTTTCCCGATATACGTTAAGGAAGAATAATATACTACATCTTTTAATTGTTTAGGGTATATTGAAGAGCGGGTAAGTATTTTTTTGTTTGTGTTGGAGGATTCTATTGATAATATTGTATGAATATCCATTATTTTTAGCAATAGTGTGTATTCTGTTTAATTCTATGTTGAAATTGTTTTCATTAAGGGGTATATGTAAAAGTCTATGTATCATAGATTCATACGCGGCTAATTTGTGTTTTAAAGGATGAAAGGAGGACGCATGTATTGTTGTATCTGTATGTGTAGGTTTATGGTAAATGGCAAATTCATGTTTATTAGCATTATTTGATATAGTAAGATCTAGGAAATTAATTAAGCCATTCTTTTCTATTTATAGTGTAAATTTAATATTAGGGTCAACATTATTTAAATAATCAAGAAACACATTTTTAATTCTATCCGTACCATTATATTATTCTTCCTTAACGTATATCGGGAAAACTTCAGACATAATTAGTAATCTTATCAAGAAAGCCACTAATACTATCGTAGCGTACAAAACCAATAATACAGTTGGTAGTTTTTTAAAAAACAATAAGGACAAAACGGATAAAAAACTTGTTTCAGGCGTCTATAAGTTAACTTGTGAGTGTAATATGTCATATATTGATCAAACAGGACGAACATTCACTCAAAGGATATCCTAACATCAAAATAGTTATAGAAATAATAAATCAGATTCAACTTTTGCTAATCATTGTATACAGAATAACCACAACTTTAATACGAACTTCAAAATTCTTCATATTCAAGATAAAAGTAAAAAACTAGATTTGCTAGAATCATTAGAAATTTCTAGATATAAGAAATTAGGGTTAGTATTAAACGACCAAACAGAAATTTGTAATTCCCCCCTACTTTCATTAAATTTATAATTATCAGGCTTTATATATATAACTTGTACATTTGTAAATTCACCATTTATTCATCCACCTGATGAAGTCACAGTGTGATGAAACGATATTGTAGTGGAAAGTTAGATTAAATTATTTGAAACTTAAAATCAGTGCATTTTTATACTATCATAGTTATGGAGTTTCAACAAGTGTCTCCCTTATCAATTAATTAACCAATACATTATGTTACATAAAAATATAAGAAAAAACAATAAACGAAACTGTCTGGCTAATATTACTGAAACATTAAAATAAACTTTGGGTAACTACAACTACATTAATTTAATATCTCATTTCTGTTTAAACAATCTCCCATATAGGATTCAATGTGCCGAATATAACTACTGTAATTTTGTTCAGTTATTGCTTGCGTTATGTACCGCGTCGAATAGTTCATCTTGGTTGTTTGGTTGTCTTCTTTTGGCTAAACATGTCCACTGATTAAATAATTGTTCTATAAGATTAAAAGATGGACTATATGGTGGAAGTAATATTGAGAAATGTCCGTGGGCTCTTATTAGTTGCAAAATTTCATCGATTCGATGGAATCTAACATTAGCCATGACGAAATGAGCGCCTTGGATATCATCTTCGTGTAAATTATTTATTAAAAAAATTAAATATTCTCAAAAATGTTCTGCATTATAAGGTCTGTCATGTATTTGAAATAAGTACAGTGAAAAACTATTCATTGCGATAGCATTAGAATAATTTCTTCCTCTTATCTGGGCTTTAACTTTAGTTGCTCTGGTATTCTTCTGCGATCTACCATATGGCATTCGCGAATATACTTTCGTAGATAAAAACATACTGAACAGCATAATCAAATCTTGCTTGAATATTTTCCAGTGTGTTGCGTCCTTCTAGTACAAATTAAATTCGTTTCATGGAATAGTGAAATTCCTTTGAAGCCCTATTTATGGTGGCTATGCTAATTTACAATTGAGGATTTTCTTCTAATAATTTAGTTGTTAACTTTCGAAGTGTTAGGGAACAGTCTTCATCGATCCAAATGCAAAGAGCTTCCTTTAGTATAGAGCAAAAGAATTTAATTTTTTTGGCCGATGACCGCCATTTTTCTTTTTATTTAATTTGTTTTTCGATAAATGGCATACATTTTCTTACAGTATTACACTAAACTGTTGCCCTATGATGGATGCTCACTATTCATACCTCTAATAATAAGAGAACGCACCTCATCACTTATTAAAACTTTCCTTTGTCTTTCACCATTCATGTTATTTTGCAGCTAAACGTGTGAAACTGAATTGACAAAAAGTGATATATATTTGACATATGAGGAAATTATTTGACATGCATAGCAACTACTAATAGAAATGGGGGAAACTTATTTGAACAAAAGTGAAACACAATTGACAAAAGGGGAGAAGCAAATGAAAAGAACTGTAGATAATATTCTCCTTCCATATAATTTAATTTATACGGTTAAATGTCGCTTCACTATATGTGCGGTTTTACACAAACGATTTTCCTTCCACAAAATCACGAAAATTTCGGTATGCAGATGACCTGTCATTATGCACCTAAACCAAGAATTTAGAGGATGAAGAATTACAACTTGCTGTAGATCTGCAAGCTTTAGGAAAATATTATAAGAAATGTCGCTTACAACGAAACCCTTCAAAATCTGAACCACGTGTCTTTCATTTGTGTAATAAAGAAGCCAACAGAGAGCTGATTGTTGAATTTGGGTCAACCACAATCCCCCACCCTAAATATCTGGGTGTAACGCTAGACCGGTCTCTGATATACATGCACCATCTCTATAAAACTAATCAAAAGGTAAAGACCCGCAATAATATATCACATAAACTAGCCAGCAATTAATGGGGAGTGAATGGAGAGACATTGCGAACGGCAGCCATTGCACTTGCTTACTCTTCTGCTGAATAATGTGTTGCTGTCTCGTATTGAAGTTCTTCACCAAGCTATTAATAGTTATTCAACTTAACGATACAATGAGGGTCGCCACCGGTACTGTTAGATCCACTCCTAGTCTCTGGTCACTGATTCTTTCTAACATTTCACAGAAGCACAGAAGGAATGGACTAAGATTACCAACAACATTGATCTTCCCATAGAATATGATTTGTGCATTAATGTGAATGATTGCTGGATATAACTTCCTCGAACAATACACTAAATTGAGGAAAAGGGATTAATTTCTAATCCCTCAGAACCTCTGCTGGGCGTAAATGCAAGGCTCTCAATTAAATAGGTTCCGCACCGGCCACGGAAATGCAACTCAGTACTGTATGAATGGAAACTAGCAGATACTAGCTTCTGCGACTCAATCTCAATGTCGTCTACAGACATATTGGTCAGCTCTTCTCGTCTGCAAGCTCTGCTGTAATCTATTATCAAGACCCCTACCTACAAATTAATACCATTACATGCAAAGCAGCGATAAATGTGAAAAATGTACTTATACTTTCATTGCCAAATATATTTTATTATCTGCTTTCTGTATAAATTTAATATCTATTTGCTCTAAAATTTCAGATTTTTTTGGTAGGTAACCTCGAGATAAACGCTTCAGGAAAGCCTGTAATTTGTTATACTGCGAACTGCGATATATCTACAACCTTATATATAGTTAAACAAGACCTCAGCATATAGGAAATTGTCCATAAAGTAGATGGTTTATATTTAGTATGTTGTAATTGAAAATAGGCAATTAAAGCGTTTTCTGATATAACATGAAGTTCTTTTTCTTTACATCATTCTTCAAATTTCATATACTGCTTCTCATAATTGCTACGAGATTTAGTGGGAATTAAATTATTCACGACCTTTCCAGCAATTTTTCTAATTTCAGGTAGTGTACATGGAATATTTCCAGTAATTTTATATCAAATTTAAGAAGTATTAAATATTGAATATAAAAATCAGGATAAATTCAAATTTTAATTGAATCTAAATCACATTCAAGATCAAGCAAAGTTGCACATTCTTGCTCAGTAAAAGAATATGAGGATGAAGTTTTTTTTAAATCAATAGGGGCTTTGGATATGCAGTTTTTAACCTTGCTGAACCTCGTTATCATTGCTGCTAGACTGCTCCACCGCGTTCTGCAGTCGCGTATTAACAGCAACTCTCTGCGAAATTCTGCTTTTATATAGTTTTGTAACGAATCGTTTTTCATTGGAGATTTTGAGCTACATAGTTTGACTACTTTCCGGACTTTTTGAATTAGTTGCCTGAAACACTGAATTAGCTGTGATTAAAACGACTGAAACATAAAAAAAAAACTTTTATATCATATTTTACTAATGATATGATTATTTGTAACAAGATTTATATATTTTTTGCCTTTTTATTTGTTTTTATGTCTATCTAAATATATTACAATTAATTATTCTCCTGTATTTCGATGATATTTCTACTTTCTACTGTTCTCTCGAGTAGCAAGGGAAATCTCTGCGATCTTGCTGGGAAACACCCTGTCCATAGTTGATATCGATCACATTAGGATACACTAACAAATATATATGTACACGTTTGTTTTTCAAATTCAGATACACTAACAAATTGGCATACACATTTTTTCATATTCAGATATTTTTATTCAGTCTCGCAAGTTCTGCGGATCTCGCATGTGCAGTCCCGCATTACTGATCCCTCGAAAATCGTGGGATTGGATTGGATTCCCTAGTCATAACATATTGCCAACCACCACAAAAATTACTACATTTTGAAATTCCTGTTATTTTTATAAAAAAATTGATAAAAGGGGGGAAAAATAACATAAAGTCGTGTCATAAGACATTTATTGCACTTGCCCATTAGGACACTTCTCGCTGCGCTCGTCGTATCTTGGGCTCGTGCAATAATAAATGTGTCTTATGACATTCATTCTTTAATATACTATTGTGACCCTTTTTTGTCATAAAAGTGATTTATACACTAATACCGAATTTTTCGATTTCAATTCTCATACGAAATAAATAAATTTGTACGTTGTAGCTTCACAACAACAGTGCGTGTCTACTACCTTATAAAAAAGAAAAAGAATTATATATTTTTCCCAATTTTTATAATTAATAAAATTATTCCAAAAATTAATGATGGTAAATAATTTTTATTCGGGAGATGATAGGAAAGAAAAAACCAAAAAAAATACTAAATTAAAATATTTTCTTCGTTGTACTAAATAACGCTTCTTTATTAATTTTTTATGTTTCACAAAGTGTAATATTCTCTTTGTCGGTCGCTTTATTACGAACTTTGTCGGAGCGACACACAACTGTGGCGCGACAACGACGTGTAGGAAGGTTGTTTAAAGGAACTCGAAAAGGATACACTGGCTGGTAGGAGAACAGCTGCAATAGTTTCACTGTGTTCTTTATTAAAGTTCAGATATGTCGGAAATTTTAATCAGAATTTTTAAGTTCACGGAGCGTTATTGGAAGAAAGAGCCCTTAGTGGAGGCGAATTCGTTCGAAACGGAATGTCCGAAGAAAGTTTAGATTTTATTAAATTTACCAGAGGCACACTTTAGTGACACGAAAAGTTTACGGTACACAAGCAGGCGGTCGTTTTGTATTTAATTTATTAATAAAATATTTACACAGACTAGACGAATTGAAGAACAGTTTATTTTCCACGAGTATTTACAGTATTTTCTTGATTTTGATAGTCTTTCAAATAGTTTCATTCACATATTCATACACATAAACTTAAATAATATTTTCCAAATTAAAAAATATAAAAAAAATATAATCTTTCCATATGTAAATTATACAATGATCTTTTTTAGTCAGTTTCAAGACACCCGGCACTGTTGTCCCTCTTTCGAATTATAATTTGATAGCATCCATTGCATAATTCTCTTCAGCAGCCTTGTGTTTTCCATTCCTTGCATATGTCCATACCATGCCAGCTACCTCTTGAATCCATAAATTCTCATTCTTTGTCTTATCTCTTCTTTAGTACCTCTCTCTTTTCGATAGACCTGGCATTCGTCTAAATGCGTCCAATTTTTACTGTTTTTCGTCTGTTGTTTTCCGAAGCACACAACAAACTGCTTCTGCTAAGAGCTTCGTATATGGTATAGTTCATTTTTTCCTGAGGTCATGACTCTAAAATATTTCATTCAAGCAGCCAATCACTTTTCTTGCCTGCGTTACTTGTTTCTTTATTTCTTCTTTGTCGTCTTTCGCTGTTGTGTCAAAGTCCACTCGTAGGTATGTATATTCGATCCAACCTTCAATCTCTTCGTTTTCTAGTTGAATCTTAGAAGGTTCTGTTCCTTTGTTTATATATATATATTTCTGTATCAATTCTTAACTCATTGTCTAATGTCTGTTCAATTCTGATTTTCCCCAAAATTTTTTCTTTAATTATCACATGTATTATTATTCTTTAATTATCACATGTATATGGTTGATTTAACCCATGGCTTCTTATTAATTTGTGTAAATCATTTAGCTCAGCAAACCCATTTTTATTCCAGAAGTTTTTGTCGCTTGAACATAAGATACATGGCCAGCAAAACAAAAGGGGCTTATTGTCACAACTAATCAACCATTCGCAATTTTTTCAATTTGGTTTTTAAAAATTTCCTTCGAAATTATAACGTGAAAATCCTTTCGTCGCTATATCGCATACAATCACATTTCGGCACAAATTTGGTTCCGAAACTTCTGAACGTCCGATCTCTATGCTTATCCACCCGAATGATAATCCACCCGAAAACAGCTTCCACAATGGACTATTTTAATTCAATTTTCAAACGAAATAATCCATAAAAACGAAAGATTTTTGCGTTAACACAGTATTTGTATTGTCTATAAATATTATAAATGAATAACTAACTAATTTCATGGACGTAATTCCACAATGAAATTTTATGAAAGGTATTTATTTTGTTTGCCAATATTCCTAGACACGCTCATTCAAACACGATGCTTAATAAATTGCCTATAAAGCCGTATGCGGTAGATATCTAGTGTAACAGGTTGTTCATTCGGGTGCACACGTCGCGTGTTTCGTCGTCCTTCGCTAACGTCAGCATTTGAATCGACATCGGTGCGCTTTGATTAGTAATATTAACTAATAAATAATTTAATATATAATATTAAAGTTTAATATTAAATTTTTTTTATTTATACAATGTATTTTACTTGATTCTTGTATACAGCCACTACCTAAATAATTAATATATACGCAACTATTAAATCTAAATTAACCTATAAAATGTCCAACACAAATCTCAAATAAATTTTGTTGGTTATTCATTTATACAGGGTCCTGGAATGTTTTCCCCTTTTGAAACCGGTATAACTGGCTAATAAAAAAGACATTCATTTAAAATCAATTTTATCTTAAAATTAAAAAAGTGGAAAATTATTTGTGGAAAATAACATTCCTTCGCGCCGCAGTAGCTCCTCAAGGCGGATACGAAAATACGCAATGACTCGTCTACATAAGTCTAGATTGATTTTCAGAATTTCATCGTGGATTCGTTGTTTTAACTGATTCAATGATTCAAATTTTTTGGTAATGTACTGTATAACTTTTCCTTAATAAAACTCAACAGAAAGAAATTCGTTGGGGTCAAATTGGGACTTCTGGGTGGCCAGTTATTGGAGATCACTCTTCCCGGGAACATGGCCCTGGCGATTTACATGCAGTATGTGAGGTGGCGCCATCCTGGTCAAACCAAGTGGTCTCATTGGATCTAATCCTTGTCTCAGAATAAGGAGTGATTCAAAGCTACTTATTTTTCAAGAATTTTATTGGCTCTTCTGCAGCCTAGTTCAATATCGGTAATAATCTAGAAATAGCGGCCGGTTGACAGGTTATGTTTTATATACAAATATAACCTGTCAATGTTTTCTTGCATTTTTCTGTCATTGTTATCGTTATCTACCGCTGTACTAAATCAAATCTTTCGACTCTTAATAAAATCAGGGCAAAATAAGCAAGAAATGCACCCGTGCCAAAAATAAGTAGAGCTACCTTACACAGATTCTTAAAACTTATTAATTTCAAGTAATTGTAAGTGAAAAATTGGTTATTATAATTATATGTAACTTTTATTTCGGCTGACTATCACGATGAAATGAATAGCATTGTTTTTGAAGATTCGTTTGTAATAAATTGGAAATGTAGTTTTTGTCTTACTTTAAATTAGCAATATTTCATAGGAATATGGATAACATATGATATGTATATACATTCTTGTGCTCGTGTGTCGTTTTTGTTTTACTTTAAATTAGCAATATTTTGTAGAAATATGGGTAACATAATGATATACATGAAATATTTGTGCTCGTGTTTTTCGGAACGTCAGAAATAGGTTATGTTAAGTATGTATTAAAAATAAATGACATTACAACAAACAACTACACTCTCAGGTGTGTATACGTACGGTAGGTCAAGGCTCTGTGGACCTAGTTTTGGCTGGATATTTGAGTCACTCCTTCTTATTCTGAGACTCACCATAGCAAAATTAGTATAGCTCTGGTTTGAGAAAATTGTCTAACATGTCTCTTCATCGCTGATCAATAACCGTGAGTGCAACACCGTAAGCATCTTCATCAAAATAAGGACCAATAATTTCATGTCCATAAACAGTTTTCTCAGACCAGAGCTATATTAATTTTGCTACATCCAATGAGAACACTTGGTTTGAACAATATGGCACCACTTCACGTACTGCATGGAAATCGTCAGGGCCATGTTCCTGGCAAGAGTGATCTCCAAGCGGCGGAATATTAACTGGCTACCCAGGAGTCCCAATTGAACCCCAATGGATTTCTTTCTGTCGGGTTTTCTTAAGGAAAAGGTATACAGTACAGCACCAAAAAATTTGAATCAGTTAATCCACGCTGAAATTCGGGAAATTAATATAGACTTATGCAGACGAGTCATTACACATTTTTGAGGAGATACTGCAGCGCGAAGGACATCTTGATTTCTCCATTTTTTAATTTTAAGATAAAATTGATTTAAATAAAAAATGTTTTTATTAGTCGAGTTATACCGTTTTCAAAAGGGGAAAACATTCCAGCACATCCTGTATATATTTATTGCTTGAAATTTACCTAATTTAAAAATTTGAACTTTTGAAAACTCGAACTCACATCAAATAAACACCAGCGAAGACTACCAAAAAAATACCAAGAAATAAACAAACTCATACACTATAAACCAACAAAAAACACAGCCAACTGGAAACAGAAACAAATAAAAAATAAATTTGGGCGTAGGAACACCAATTTAAAATCTTGATAAATAGCGGTTCTGGTCACTTCATAGGCATTTCCTTATACCTTTATTGACATATCCAGTGAATAGAGAGTGATTGCAACTGAAACTGACAACTTTTCCGAACATTACTGCACTTTTCACACTCCTCTAGCACCACCTGCATCGGATATTACCTATTTGAAAAACATATAAACTTGTTGGCGGACCATGTAAAAAGGAATAACAAAATAAAAGGTCTACTTCTGAAAATGGAGGTAATGCGGAAAATATAACACAATTAAATGACTACAAGGAAATGGGAAAAGCGAAAACTCCGTCTTTTGCTACAGTAGTAAATAAGTACAAATACCCTGAGCGGGATCAAGAAATTGTGTTTGATGCTGTTGAAAACACAAAAAAGAATGAATATATTCTGGGAGTGGGAGAATTAATTGGTCCCCGTAATATACTTTTTGCATCAAGGATATCTAATAATAGAATTTGTATTTATTTTTCGTCAAAAGATTTCGCTAATAATTTATAACAGATTTTAAGGGCATCACCTTGAATGAGAAGTTTATTGTTGCCCGTCGACTGATATCGCCAGCAAAGCGGGTAATTTTATCTAATGTTTCGCCTAGTATTCCCCATGAAATTATCGAGGAAACACTTAAACGGGAAGGATTGGATGTGGTTTCCGCCATTACTTTTATTGGAGCGGGGGTTAATTATCCTGAATACAGACATATCTTAAGTTTTCGTCGACAAGTTTATATAAATTTGGAAACGGTTGATAAAATTCCAGACTCTTTAATAATTATTCACATGAACAATACATTTAGAATATTTATTGCAACGGACGAAATGAAATGTTTCGTTTGTAAAAAGGCAGGGCATGTTGCTAGCAAGTGCTCCAATTTTAATAACAATAAAAATATTAATGAAATGACAGTGGTGGCAGAGGTACATTCAGCTTCGAACGATAGTGGTAAAAATCTTAATATTACCTCGCAAACAGTAGCGGTTAGTGAGAGGCAGGATAACATTTCTGCCCCGTCTATTAAAGATGTAAATACAGCTACTTCTGAGACAGATAACAGTCTATTAAATCCGAAGAAAAGGGTAGCTACATCACCAGCTGACTTGGATGGAATCATTACAATTGCCGAATCGAATGATGACTCTGAAAGGTTAGGTGAGTTGAATATGCAGGCGCCGATTAAAAAACTTATCAAACCCAGATATAGAAAGAAACAAAAACAAGAATCCTTAGCATTAGATGATAGTAATTTGTTTACAGAATTTGAGGAAGTATTTCCAAACGAACATAGTACATATGATACATTTTGTAAATTTTTAATAGAAACAAAGGGGAAACAGGATATAATTGGTATAGCGAAAAATTTAGATTTAAATTTATCCGTTCAATAGTACCCGTTCGGTTAAAACTAATTCGTTAAGAGCCCGATTAAAACGCCTAACGAAGAAGCTGAAAGTACAAGGTAACATTACGGATTTTCCGTCTCAAGAAGATACATCCGACTTTAGCATATCCCAAGATTATGCTACTGATCAGTCAGAAACCTAATTTTCTACATTTAACTTACTCTCAATATTCATGCATAATAAACTGAATTTTTTACAATGGAACTGCCAATCTGCGGCAGCTAAAAGGACAAATTTAGAAGTCATATTAGCACAACAAAATATCGACATTGCTCTTATTTCCGAAACATGGTATAAACCCTCGCAGAAAATAACATTTAAAGGCTATCATATTATACGCAATGATCGAAATGATGGATATGCTGGCACAGCCATACTGGTCAAACCATGTATCCATTTTACTAATATTGATTTCAGTAATGTGATTAAAAACTGTTTTAACATAGGCGCTATTAACGTGCCGGAAATAAATATTTCATTTGTATCATTTTACCGACCGGTGCAAAGTTGCAGTTTGCAGTGTTGATGCATATTGTGGAATCTTTAAGTGCATAAATACACCTTTTGTTTTTGGAGGAGACTTTAACGCCCATCATTCCACTTTTGGTTCTAGTAAAACAGAAAACGCTAGCATTATTCTAGTAAAAGCTATTTATGAACACGATTTAGTATTTCTCAATAATGGACAACCTACTCGAATTGCCCGACCTGATCAAGGTGAATAAGTTGTTGATATTACCTTAACAACCAGCAATATATCAACTAAATGTAATTGGAACCTATTAATTGATTCATTTTCATCAGATCACTTTCCCATAATAATAGAGTTAGTATATCAAGGACAAAAGATTAATACGATCTACCCTACAACTAGGAAACGAAATCAGAAGACTACACAAAATACCAAAATTACATTAACAAACACTATCAAAATGTAATTGAACCAGAAAGTAGTAGCGACAAAATTAAGCTCCTTACAGAAATCATAACAAAAGCTGCAGACTATTCATTCAAAATTAATGTACCATTTGTACCGAGAAACAAAGACTCACCTTTATGGTGGGATAGTGAATGTACTGAAAAAGTAGGTATGAGAAAGAGAATTATAAACGCCTACAAAAAAAATTAAACAGTAGACAATTATATTAAATGTCGAGAAGCTTCAGCATATACAAAGAGATTCCTAAAACAAAAGAAAAGTGAGAGCTGGCGTAATTTTTGTAATAGTCTAGATAAAAATACTTCGCCAAATTATATATGGAAGACGATTAGGAAATTTAGTAGGGCATACCAAAAACCTCACGAAAAAGAAGAGTCGTGGATACATGAATTCCTTGGAAACCTTAACCCTGCATATGTTACAAATTCCAAGAAATCGTATCAAAAAAAGACTAGTAATTGCATATTTGATAAGCCTTTTACAATAGCTGAATTAGAATATATCATGTCTAATACAAAAGATACTGCTCCAGGCCTGGATAATATAACCTACAGCATGGTAGCAAAATTACCAAAACACATAAAAAGAATACTACTTATGGTATACAATAATATGTTGTTAAACAATGAAGGTGTACCAGAGTTTAAAAATGTACTTGTTGTCTCTATACTCAAACAAGACAAAAATCCCAAATTAGCGATATCGTACAGACTTACAGACCAATATCGCTACTATCGCTATACACTAAATTGTATGAACGGCTTGTAAAAGAAAGATTGGAATGGTGGATAGAAGAAAACAACATTCTCCCGATGCAACAATTCGGTTTAAAAAAAAATTCTGGATCATTGGATGCATTAACATATCTTATAAACTAACATACAAAATTGTTTCACGAACAACTCACACCTAGAGTGTGTATTTCTTGATATCCAAAAAGCATATGACTGTGTTGACTTAGATAACCTGGAAAATAAACTAATTAATTTAGGTATTCCAGAACATATCAGTATAAATATAGTGGAACTTTTTAGAGATCGGAAGACTTATGTTAGAAATTCCAAATGTGAAGCTATAGGTCCTCGGGTGGCTTCGCTAGGATTACCCCAAGGATCCAGCCTTAGCCGCATCTTATTTAATTTATATACACTAGATCTTCACAGTACAATAGGAACCCGAGTTTTGACTATACAATATGCCGATGACATTTGTATTTTTGCACAAAATAAGAACTTAAAGATGCTACAACAAACTACAAAAACCGCATTGAATATTACAATAAGGTGGTTAAGATCAAATGGATTCGATTTAAATCCTAAAAAGTCTGCAGTTATGTATTTTTCACGGCACCGAAGTTTATCAGATCATGGTATTAACCTAAAGGGAACTCAAATCCCAGTTCGTTCAAATATAAAATACTTAGGTTTAGTCATAGATAACAAACTTAAATGGCTCCATCATATAAACTACGTATCCACTAAATGTGAGCGATATATTAATGTTCTAAGAATAATATCCAAAGTAAGATGGGGAGCTGATCCTAGCATTAGTAAAAATGTTCACAGAGCATGCGTTAGAGCCATAACGGACTACGGTTCTACTCTGTATGGGTCTGCATCAAACATAATATTAAGGCGAATCAATATAATACACAATAAAGCTCTACGTATTTGTCTAGGTGCCATGAAATCTACCCCCGTCGATGCATTGTATGTTGAAGCTCAAGAGCCGCCTGTATTTCTAAGGCGCCAATTCCTAGCTGCAAAACAGATAATTAAGATGAAGGCAATTAATAGCAGACATATATTAGACCATATATATAAACTTGCAGTAGATGATCTAACGGAAAAATATTGGATACATCATACAACCCCACCATTAGCCGAAGCTTATAGGAATACCGGTGAATATAGTAGATATATGCTTATTAACCTTGGAACAAAATTAAATTACTTTGAATATATGCAATCTATTAATGTAAGTTACCCTCCATACGGCGAAAATATTCTATACAACTCTACTTTGTATAAAAGTATCCGCTCAGAAAATCCTGCGTCGACGGTAATTTTTACTGACGCATCTAAAGAAGGATGCGGATGTGCCTTACTTGTTCCTAGAAATGGATATGAAAAGAAGGTAAAATTACATCATAATGTATCCATTTTCACAGCAGAGGCAGCCGCAATTGCAGAGGCTCTAAAATATGTAAAAAAAATATAATATTGGGAATACAACGATTATGTCAGACTCCAAAAGCGTACTGGAATCTTTACACAAGAGAACTCATAAAAAAAAACCCATAATATTGAACATCATCGAACGCTTGAGATATCTGGAGAAAAAAAATGTAAAAATCCGTTTCTATTGGATCAAAGGACATTCAGGTATAGAGCCTAATGAGGCTGCGGATCGTTTAGCAAAGGAGGCTATAAATAGTAATAACACGCTGACGGAAAAATTACCATCTAATGATCTTATTTCTCATCTAAAAACCAAAATACTAAAAGATGATTGGCAAGCATATTGGAAGCATTCGTATACGAATAGAATGACACTACGCAAAAATACACCCAAATGTAACTATCCGAGAATGGCATAAGGAACATAGGGTATCAAGGATATATCGCACTACCGTCGCTCGATTAAAATTTAACAATGGACAATTTCCAGCACATTTACACAAACTTAAAATTATCGAATCAGCTGTTTGTACATGTGGCACCAATATAGCCGATATGAACCATTTAATCTTGGAATGCCCTAAGCACAATAACTTTCGAGGTGAATTTATTGGCAGACTTGTTAATGCGTGAGTGGTCATGCCTACTAGTATTACGTGTGTCCTAATGTATAATACTAAGCATGTTTACGATCCATTGATGGATTACATTTTTAAATCTATGATTAGGATCTAAAATCAAAACCTATCCTCGTTTGCCTTTGTGGGGAAACCTATTTTCCGATGGCCGCTTTTTATTGTGTCTAAAGTCGTCTGATAGGCCCCAGACGTGAAACATGTTTATTCCTACGTTTCCCTTCCCGATTTGCGTGAATTTTATCTTATTATATATTCTGTAAACATTTCTTAACGTGGCAATATGGGCAACGATACCGAATGCCAAAAGAAAAATTTAAAAAAAATAAATAAAAGATCTAAATATCAATTTGGATGTCATCGTTTTATATTTAATTTTCAACTTATTTTATATTATTGCCAATCGTATACACATTAATACAAAAACCTAATTTGATTTGGTTCGGAATAAAAGAAACTAAACTAACATCTCAACTTGATAAAAATAAATTAATTCTAATGCAACCTTGTAATTGAAGATAGAGCTGTTGGATTGCAATAAATTATTTGTTTGTTTCTAGAGGAACCTTCTGTATTTAGTAAATGGTAATCCCTAATGTATTAAATTTCAGCTGAGTGGTCAGCCATGTCAATAAGATGAACCGATAATTCGTCACGTATTTTGTAATAACGTTTATTGTCCCCCAGACTTAGCTCATCGAAGTTAATTGCCACTTAGACAAATTGTCCGCATTTCACTTGTGCTACACTGATTTGTTTTATTATTGTTTATGGTTCGAATTAACGATGAACAAGTTCTATCATTCACTTAACATAGATCATGTAGATGTATACATGCTTCAATAATTAGGTATTTTTTAAAGAAGAAAAATTGGAAAGGAAATGACCTTGTGCAATTTTTTTTCATGTAATCGTTTAAATGCGCATAAGTTAGTTCAAAGAACTAGTTGGATAGATTGTCTAGAGATGGGAAAGTAGATTATTTCAGCTATCATTTAATAACTTAAAAAGGTATAAAACCCCTTACCACAGTTAATAATCACATCATAAATACGAATAAATAAATTTCGACAACTAAGTTGTAATCCTCACTAGGTAAAACCACTAATTACGGTGTTGAACATGAGTCACAGTAAAGTTAGCACAACGAATCACGAAACGCCTTATAAGGTATCCACGTATACACGAATCTCTAAAAAAACTAAAGTTACGTCCACTTATCACTCTTCAGAAATGGCACCCATGTGTTTGTT
Source organism: Melolontha melolontha (assembly GCA_935421215.2). Lineage (NCBI taxonomy): Eukaryota > Metazoa > Arthropoda > Insecta > Coleoptera > Scarabaeidae > Melolontha > Melolontha melolontha. The sequence continues at coordinate 183,446,569 of OW285235.1, forward strand.
CTCACGCCCTCTGTTCTCTACCTCCTTTCTATAAATGAAAAGAGACAAATAGAAGGGACGAGAGTGTTGTCCACGTTGAAAGTATTATTTTTGTTTTTAACGATATCAATACTTTTGTATACAGCAAGCTCCATCGGATTGCCTATATTTTTGATAAGTTTTAACTCCCCTACCGTGTTGCTATAATAGGCTTTTAATACATGACGTACGACACTAGATTTTTCTGGTTGGTTGCTGATGGGTGGTTAGTAAAAATAACACAACAACTTGGTGGTTTCAGCCCTCGACACGACATATTAAAGGGAGATGCAGATAAAGAAGTAATAAAGTTTTAACCTATTAGAACAGTTTCTCACCGTAGTTAATAACCATTTAATGAAAGCAATAATATCACAATAATTATTTTTATTTAAACTTACCAACAATGAAATCCACTGGTCTTCCTACTACGAGGAGGTAATCCACACTTAATCCACTAATATAATTAAAACAGTTCAAAGAAGAAGTAAAATTAAAACAAAATTGTCACGTTGACATCTATACATCTAATTATAAAATTATACAGTATGAGCGAAAATGATTGATATGTGCCGTTCTATTCGAAAAGGGTCATTGCCGTATAATAAATATTGTGGCGTAAAGTAAAAAATTAAGTTCACAATAATCACGATTGACATTTGAGAAAGGACTGAAGTTAATGACAATTAAACGCTGTTCAATCAGGTTATTTTGTATTAACAACAAATTAGTTAATTATGAAACTAATCAAAGAAAATTAGATAAACACTGGAGTATAATAATAAACAAGATACACATTTATTAAATATAAAACATACAAGATTATAAACATAAATGAATACTTCCAAACACCATCTTCGTCTCTTTCTCCAGTACGGAAATAGGCTTCTAAAATAAACCTCTTATGTTCGTCGGTGAACATTCTAACCTAACCTGAAAGTAACACGTATTTATTATTTATTTTTAAGCGCATTAATTTTAAATTTTTTCACATACCAATTTTTTCCGAGCAGGCACGACAATATGTCTTTAGAAAGAAATGTTTTAATATGTAGAATACTAAATAGCAAATTATTAATAAGATAAACAGCAAATGGAGAAACACGTACGCATATGGATAAAAACATATTGCTATGAACTGTGGTTTTGTATTAATTTTACCACCATTCACGACAAATCTATCCAGCTAGGATATTCAGTAGGTTTATTTCCAAAAAAAAGGGACTGCTTTCCTCTCAGGGTTCCAATCGGAAACGTGGTTGTCTCTTCTACAAATTTATAAGGCGCCAGTAAAATAGTATTGACAAATTTTATAATTATATCTTTAAGTTACTTGTTAAAATGTGTAGAAAGGATTATAAATTAAAGAACACAATATAGAATTTAAATGAAAATTTAATACAAAAATCAAAAAGAAAAAAAAAAATCTTTATAAAGTATAAAGATTAATATTGCCTCATTCAACAATTTTTTTAAGGTAAAAATAACGCATGAAAATGACCGCAGCATGCGTGCAAAACCCTTTATTATTAGTATTATTAGTATTAAAAGATAAAGATTAATTTTTTTATAAACACGACTTTCTTATCTCAGAGGACACTTGTGTCTGTGTAAAGGTCAAATCAAGCGCGCAGGCTTAGAATGTAAAAAAAAGTTTTTTTCACAAAACTAATAAATTTAAAAAATATACATTTGCGTTCAAAATAACTGTTCAAAGATAAATACATAAATTTTAATATTTTTTATGGGGAAAAGTCCACAGCAATAGTTATTGAAAATTGACAATTTTACCGCTTTCTGACTTATGAAGGAAATAAGTATTGATATATGGAATATATTTTTGATATCGCGTTAATGAAGCTGCAACTTCAGATGCGTCAATCATTGTTGCTCACAGTTTACCTTGTTACCAACGAGCAGGTGAAAAGCCATAATTAGAAAACTAATAAATTAACCTAATGTAGTTTAACAAACTCAAAAGGCGGAATCAGGAAAAAATAATGAATATAATAAGATAATTGATATTATCTAAAAATGAAATTTTGACAGCTATCTCTAAATTGAATTTTCTTACCAAAGCTGGCCGAAAAACAAAATCCACTTTTTATCTGGAAGGCAACAAACAGCTAATCAAAATTACATTAATAAAAGAACACAAAATTTATAATTTGGATCTAAAACGCGGACCGCATTCGAAGATGTGTACGGCACGAGAGCGATTTGGCGAAAGGGTGGTTTTTCAAAGATTGGCAATACTTTCGCTACGGTGATTATGTTGCTGACTTCCACCATTTTTCTAATGTGCACCTACTGTCAAAATTTCAAACATATCTGATAGATTGTGTGTTTTATACTCATTTAAAGAAAACTATTTTCGTTGTTGTATAAATATGGAGAAAAAAGAATTCCACCTGGAGGGAGGAGGGGATGCGCAGAAGCCGTATTTAAAAAAGGCCACCCCCACTACTCAAGTAATTGTCAGAATATATTTATCATTGACGTTTGACGGAACATAATGTCTTTGCTAGGGGATCATAAAGTGATACACGGTCAGAGGTTAGAATTATCTGACATTTAAAACCAAATACAAATCTCTCCTCTACTTCTAATCTTTCGCGAACTTACGCCTCCTCGCGCCAACTTAATTGGCGTTTGCTATACTCTAGAATTGGTTTTTAAAGTCTATGCCCTTGTAAACAGCGATCGTCGACTGAAAGTACGTGAGATAGTTAATCAAGTAGATATTTCAACGGAACAGATATGAAATATTTTGCATAAACATGTAAATATGAAAAAGCTATCCACTAGGTAGGTGCCGTGTTTGCTTAATTCTGATCAAATGCGCGCTCACATCTAAGTATCAGGAGAATATTTGGCGCCTTCAACGTAATTCTTCCGTCGATATGTCACGCTAGATGAAATTTGAATACATCATTATGCTTCAGAAACGAAAATACAGTCGAAACAATGGATTTCTTCCGAGAACGCATCCCCATGAAAGCAAAAACCATTTTTCCAGCCGATTATTTAAAAATTTGAAAAATGATAACTGGTCAGTATTATGCTGATTTGCTGATACATTTTGATGCAGAACTGAAGAAAAAACGACCGCATTTGTTGTTCTATTACGATGATGTGCCTTCACAATCGTCCAATATTGGCTACAACAAAACTTGTCGAATTGTGTTACGATTTCCTGCTTCATCGGCCATATTCGCCAGATCTGGCTTCCAGTGATTTCTTTGTATTTCCAAATTTAAAAAATAGTTTAGTGTAAAAAGATTTCAAATAAATGAAGAGGTTATATCCGAGACGAATGAATATTTTGCCGAATTGACGAAAGACTACTTTTTGGATGGTTTGAAAAAGTGAAACTTGCAGGGGTAAGTGTGTAGATTTGCAAAAGGATTATGTCGAATAATAAAATATACTATTTACCCTAAAATAAGCATTTCATTGAAGAATCACTTTCCCGTCAACCCGCCCTCATACATACATTTCTCCAAGAAATTAACGATGTCTTTCTGGGTTCTTTTAAATCAAACTAGCGGTAATTTAAGCACACACTATATTAACAACAAAATGCACTAAATAACAATTTAAAAACTAATAACTAATACTAAGAGCATTTATTTCACAATATGTATTTATATATAAGTATTTATTTACATATATCTGTATAATACCACACAACGGTGATTGCTCGTTGAATGAATCGTCTCCTTCTATTTCGAGTTCTTATATAGGTCTATAACTTAGCTTAGAGACAATCCCAGACAAATTTGGTCCTACATTGGTGAAAGAAAGAAGAGAAGTCGTATTCCAGGTAGAATGAAGCTATTAGGAGTCAATCTTGAGGATCCTCAATCAATAGTTAACGCATTTGCTGATCATTTTAGGAACGTTTATAATACACCCTCTACGAATAATAACATAGATCTCCTATCAATCAATTCAATGCTTCTCCATTTGCATCACTTATCGGATGATGATGTATTGTTCAGCACTAAGATGCTTGGGAATAAATTTACTTCGGGAGATGATCAAATTCCTGCTTTTGTTGTGAGGGACTGTGGAAACGTCTTTGCAACACCATTAGCGAAGATATTTAATTTGGCTCTCGCTACATCTACTTTTCCCGCTATTTGGAAGAGTACTAAAATTGTTCCCGTCTTAAAAGCTGGTGATACTTCGGACATTGCCAACTGCCGTCCTATTGCCATCATTTCGAACTTCGCGAAAGTTTTTGAAATTGTATTATACCAAAAGGTATACCCTTTTATTAAGACTGCAATATCACCGAATCAACATGGCTTCATGAAAAAGCGATCTACTGTCTCTAACCTTGCGGTATTCTCTCAATACGTTGCTGAAGCGCTGGATTGCGGGTCACAGGTTGATGTCGTATATACTGACTTTGCCAAGGCATTTGATCGAGTGGATCACGCTATCTTGCCAGCTAAATTTGCGAGTTTTGGATTTAGTAAACCGCTGGTTAACCTATTAACTTCATATCTACATAATAGGCCTCAACGTGTATTTTACAACGGATATTTATCGACACCTTACATTGCCACTTCGGGAGTTCCGCAAGGCTCTAACTTGGGTCCTCTGCTTTTCATTATTTTCATTAACGATCTCTCAGACCGGCTCGAGTCTTATAACCTTTTCTTTGCCGATGACTTAAAGTTGTTTTCTCGAGTCTCCGACTCGAGGAACTGCCTTCGACTTCAGACGGATCTGGTGAATATACAAACTTGGTGCAAGGATAACAATTTGCCTTTGAACCCCGTTAAGTGCAAGGTTTTATCTTTCACCAAAAGACGTAATGGTATGCACTTTGATTACCAACTTGGGGATATAAGTATATCCCGTGTTGAATCAGTTAAAGACCTGGGCGTTATCTTCGATATGAAACTGACTTTTAATGAACATATCAGCAATGTGTCTAAGCAGGCCACACAAACTCTTGGTTTTATTATCCGCAACAGTGGCGAATTTTCTAACGTGAGCGTATTGACATCCTTATTTAACTCATTAGTGAGATCACGTTTGTAATATGCCAGCTTGATATGGTATCCGTTTTATCAATCACAAAAACGTCTACCTGAGCAAGTTCAGCGGCGATTTTTGAAATACATGTGGCTCAAGGTGGACGGCGTCTATCCGGACAGGGGCTTTGATCGCACTCAACTCCTTTCTCGTTTCAACGTGCCTTCTCTCTCCTTTAGACGTTTTGTAGCCAGTCTCAACTTTCTTCACAGACTTCTTCACAATGAAGTTGACTGCACAACACTATTATCCTACTTTAATTTTCTTATCCCCCTATTCTTCACACGTCCTTCCCGTACTTTCTATCTTCCTTTTCCTCGAACCAATGTGTTGGTCAGGTCTCCTGTCTACGTTATGAGCAGTAATTACAATAGGGTTTCTTCTGAAATGGATATACATTTTCATGGTTTGTTGAGCTTCAGACAGCGTCTCTATAACATCTGCGATGTGTATTCGTTGTAGTGTGTAATTAATTAATTACTGGATGTTCCCGTTTCTTTTTTTGTTTTTATTGGTTTTGATCACTTGTCCAGACTATTGTTTATATTCATATATATTATTTGCTTGATTGTTGTATATTATTTTAGGCTTCTTTATATTTTTTATATTTAGGAAATTATGTCTTTATAATACTTTTTTTTTTCTATTAGTACTTATTGTTATGTGTATGATTTACAATTTTGTTTTATTTTATCCTGTAAATGGAATTATAATTCTGTTGGGTAATAAATATATAAATAATTAAATAAATAATTAAATAAATAATAACTTATTCGAAGGTCTTCCAGAAGCTCTTTTCTAAGAGGTCCGGAAGACGTATTCAGCGCGTGATACCGTTTGCCTGGCGTATCATCGGATGACTAACATCACAGCACCATGTAGTAAACGAATAAATGTTTATCTTATTTGCTGTTCGTTTGTAGCGTTTGGCGTTAGTTTGTAAGAACTTGATATTTGACGTTCAATTGGGAAACCTCTGTTGACATTTGGTGTTAGTTACATAAAATTGAATCACATCCAATAATCATTTAATGTAACTATTTTATCTTGTATTTATATCGTATTTTATCTTGGTAAAGTTATCTCATTGTTTCTTGTTTTGCCTTCTCGCCATTCAACGTGGATTTCAAAATTTGACGAGAGAGGAATATGCGCAAGCCGTGATATTATTAGAGGAAGGCTGGAGTTATCGCTGAATAGGAGAAAGGTTCGTGGTGTCTCATATATCGGTATCCCGAATGATACAAAGGTATAGGGGGATACTGGTAACCATATCCGACGACCTTTGCAATGTAGACATCGTGTCACAATCCGTGTTCAAGATCGCTTTTTGAGACTTTCTACTCTTAAACAACAATTCGTTACAAGCAGGTGTTTGCAGTCTGAACTACAAACGTCCAGTCTTATCCAGTCTTGTCCGGAGAACAATGTAGACTTCGTTTAAATTTTGGTAGGAATCATGTTAATTGGTTGCAGGATGACTGGCAACGAGTACGCTTTACAGACGAATCCAGATTTTGTCTTTATAACTGTGATAGACGTGTGTTCGTTATGCTTAATGCAACATTGAGAATACCACATTATTTGATGGAGGTTCTGTAATGGTGTGAGGAGGCATTTCTTCGCCTGCTCGGACGGAATTAGTAGTGTTAAATAATGGAAGTATTAATGCTGATCGTTACATAACTAACATCCTTCAAGACCATGCGAGATTTTTCGAACTCAGGTAACAACCTGAGGCAAGAGGCAGGGCGTCGCCTTGTGGAAATATGGAATGGATTAGAGCTGAATGACATAAGCTCGCTTATTTTGAGTATGAATCGTCGATGTCAAGCCATTATTAGAAGCAGAGGTCGAAATATTCAATACTGAGGCCATTTCATTAAAAATATTAATTAATATTTTTTCAAAATTTTCTCTTTTTCATTGCTTTTCACTGTGTGTTTGCAAAGGATAATTTATTAAAAGATTAAACAAAGTTTATTGATTAAATTTTGTTAACTATAAATTTTTTGGAGCAGTGTATATCAATATCTGTTATAATAAAGTGTTAAAAAACAAAGTAATAGTTTTTTGTATATAACAGTATATTAAAAAACACGTTTCATAAGACACGTTTCAAAGCACGAATTCAAGTTCAAAAGACGAGTTTTTTACCCAATGAGTACTTTAATGTCTTATAAAACGCGTTTTTATGCTATTTTTTTGCAATTAGCTTTGTGAATGTATTTTTTCTTAAAGAGAAAATGAGAAAATTGATAATTTAGATCAATTTTATGGCAGTTGGCAACGTTCGCGTATATTTAGAATAAAATTAAAATTTTTTAATTTAGTTGACTGTGGTTGACTTAAATTAATTAAATTCAAAGAAAGTTAGTTTATCTACATAATAAAATATTTGTTATTGTATTGTAAATAACGTTTGATCAAAAAGTCTTTGGACCGCATTAGCCATGAAGTGTAAAAACCATCTATAGAATTATTTACTTCTGTACTTCTTTGAAGTAACAAGTGTTCATTCGAAAAGTCAATCTCGGTTACTTTGAAATTTTGATAGAATAAGACGCAAATATATTAATATGTGTTCGTTGTTCCGTAAACGTAAATCCAAATGACATTTGATAATGTCAATCACAAATATCAGTTAGTGCATAAAATAATCGTGCGTCGATTCTGGTTTAAATAAATTGCTTCTCAGTTTTAAAATGGCTTTCACTTTAGAACATAAAATTTTTTTAGTCCAGGCTTATTTTCCAAGTGGTAATAAAATTGATGGTTTATGAGTTTATTCAGTTCAAGATTGCATGGTAGAATTTCACGTTGAGTTTCTACATTTTGTAATAGCAGCGAATAGTAGTGAAAATCCACATGTAATCAAAGAAGAATCGCTACATCCAGAGAAAATTGGTGTTTGGGCAGCGATAAGCCAAAGGCGAATCATTGGACCAATATTTTTTCAGGGAACGTTAACTGCTCAAAGGTACCGTACGGAAATTTTACAAACATTTGTCAATCAGTTGCATGATGATGAACTACAAAATACATATTTCCAACAAGACGGAGCACCTTGTCACTGTACTGCAGAATCTTTGGATTATTTAAGAGAATTTTTTGATGAGCGTATAATTAGTCGAAATACTGAAATTGCCTGGCCTGCACGTTCATGCGATTTAACACCTTGCGACTTCTTTTTGTGGCCTTATCTAAAAAATAACATATTTCGAACACCTATATTGAATTTGAATGATATGCTACAGAGAATCGAACAGAAATGCGTGGAAATATAACGGAGGATTTTAAAGTGCATTGATCTTGAAGGACAACATTTTCAACATTTGTTATAGTTTTCAATAAATACCTATTATTTGTTATTTAACGTGTGTTCATTTGAAAAGTCAATCTAGGTTACTTTGAAATTGTGATAGAATAAGACGCATATATATTAGTATGTGTTTGTTGTTCCGTAAACGTAAATCCAAATGACATTTGATAATATCAATCACATTTGCTATTTATTTGTATGTATGAAACTGTCAAAATATACGACTTAGTAGGTTAAGTAGTAAATTTTAATTTCTGACATACTTCAAAATGTTCTCAGTAAATCACATGCTACTAGATTGACTTTTCAAATGAACACTTGTTACATATGAGTCACAAATAAAATAGATTTTAGGTTATGGATTAGTTGCATTTTGTGTATATTTTATAACATTTATAGAGAATACAGAATGCATTTATTACAAGTTCAAGTCATGTTTAACAATGGTTTGACACGTTCCATAACTTAAATTCGTTTATTGTTTCAACCTACGCAAGGATGATTGGTTTTTCCTATATACGTTGCCTAACTTGATCAATAACATCATCATTTCTAACCCGTCTTCTTCCAGATAGAACACTGTCACTTATATTACCAGTTTCTTCAAATTTGTCCACAGTTCGTTGAAGTTGCCGAAAAAAATCTTGTTCGATTATGGCGAAGTTGGGAAATCTCATTCAAACATAAACGAGGCGAATAAACCCAATTACCATTTTCACCAAGATTTCCATTACTGTAGTATGATTTAATAATAAAAATTTTAAGTTCTGTTTGAAATATTTTGAATTATAACCAGCTAACTTGAAAGTTGTGAAGCAAATGTCAAAATTAATTGAAATAAATAATTTCAGTAAGTACTCAAAATTAGTGCTTTTATAAATTAATAGGTGTCTTATCAACGCTAATTCCAAAAATAAGTTTATTTTAAATATGAATAAATGTGTCTATCAATAGGAGAAATAATCCTTTGACATATTCATATTCAGTCGACAACTACCAATTTAACAACATAACTGACATAAAGGGCATATTCTAAGTATTTCTTTATCTTTCTTAAAAAGTGCTAGGAATTTATTAAGAGAACTTACATTTATTTGAACGACACTTCATTGCTAATAATATTAAATTTTGATTTTGTCCTTCCCAAATAAGAATTATTAACTATTGTATGATTTTTTGACACATATAGCACTAAATTCATATTTTTTAATTATTTGCTTTCCATAAAAAGTGGGGTGCACCCCGACCGAAATGTAGCTTATTTAACTCTTCAGTTGCCAGCAACTTAATGAAAGCAGGAAATATTCATAGTGCTCATTTTTTATTTAAATTTATCAATAATAAAGTGGACTGTTCGTTTTTATTCCCCGCTGTTTGTTTTAATGTACCTTGTACCTTGTGCAATTACTGACCATACATGCACTTTTAATCTAGCAACAGCCAGGAGTAACTTGCTTGTGAAATTACCTATTTACATATCATATGATGCGGCATGTTGAGAACATCTACAGTAGTATTTTTACTGGGGTGTTAATATATTGATACATGCCCCTTTTATTTGATAAAATGTTGTGTTTGTTTATTTGAAGATGGTATTGAACAAATAAAGTATTATTAAACTAGCAGAACGCGATTTGACATATAAAAGACGTTTTACAAATTTCAAAGCTATGAATAGATAGTGTTAATTGTGGACGCGAAGATCAAGTTATGATTGTAAGTAAAACATGATTTGGTTGTTATTATTTTGTAAAATGAACTGAAATGTAATATGCTCGTTTTTACAGTATATTGAAACATATAAGCCTTCGTAGAATATTTGTAATATTCCTATATTTCTGTATCACGAAGACAAATAAAGCAAGTATTTTAAATGGGTGAATTCTTGCTCTATTTCAAAACACCAGCTGAAGAACCAGAGACGCTGAAATAGTAGTAAAATTAGAGTAATACAAGATTGTTACGAGGATTGTTCGGAAACTACCTGGCCTAACACAGAGATGGCGTGAATTCGCAGGAATCTTCTTTACCATTTGGTAAAATCATCCTTTAATAGGTTAAATATGACAGTACAGAGCGATCTGTCAATTAGCCTGTTTTTGACAGTACGCTAAAGTGAACGTCTCGTGTGATTTTGTAATTATGGAAAGAATTGAGTGGAGAGCAGTGATAAGGTACTTTCATTTGAAAGGATTAACACGAATCGAAATCAAAGCAGAGAGCTGGGTTCAACACTATTAGAAACCGCTCCTTCGTTTTCAATGGCTAAAAACTAGGTTGCCGAATTTAAGCGTAGTCGTATGAGCACACATAATGAACCCTGTAGTGGACGGTCAGGAACTATTATCGTTCTGGATGTGATTGAAAAAGTCTTGGATAACCGTCGCGAGATAGCAGACATTGTAGGTATTTCAAATGACAGTGTCCACAGAATTTTAACTGAAGATTTGTAAATAAAAGCATATTTGGCGCGTTAGGTGCTGCGGTTACTCACATTGGAGCAAAAACTGAATCGCTTGAGTGTTTCTCGCGACCGTTTGGCACGTTTTCGCCGTAATCAGAAAAACTTTGTACACCATTTCATTACCGTCGACGAATTCTAAGTCCACCATTACACTCCCAAAACCAAAGAACAATCCAAACAATGAATAAAAAAATATTCTCCGGCATCAAAGAAGGCAAAAACGGTTTTGTCAGCAGGAAAGGTTATGGCAACTGTTTTTTTTTGGGATTTTCATGGAATTATCTTGGTTGACTACTTAGAAAAGGGCAAAACAATAAATTGGGAGTGTTATGCCAATTTGCTGCAACATCAATTAAGCGACAAAATCAAAATGAAGCAGCCTCATTTAACCGAGAAGAAAGTGCTTTTCCATCAGAATAGCGCACCTGCCTACAAGTCTGCGACTGCAATGGCAAAAATTCATGAATTGGGATTTAAATTAGTGCCTTATTCGCCATATTCCGCAGATTCGGCTTCCCAACGATTATCATCTCTTTCCAAACCTGAAATAATTTTGAATGTCGTTGGAATACCTGCGTTGAGTGAGCAAGAGACAATATTGAAAAATAAAATGTTTCTTGTCAACAAAACTTGCGTTTTCTTTGTTAGACCAGTTAGTTTCCGAACCACCCTTGTACAAAGCAGCAAACAACACTTTTGACATGCTAACTTAGTAATATTAATCAAGTTAACCACAGAGCACATTTTCGTGAGAAATCTCTAGATCCTCGGCTGTGTTCATTACTACCAATTGCAATTAATAATACTTGATGCAAGAACGTTAGAAGAGGCCTTTTTGTTAGTAAAGATTTGCAACACTAGTTTTTAGGGTTTATGATAAGACCAAACTTCACGTACCATTCAGTTAAGTAAAGATATTACTGGTATAAGTGGCATATAACATAGAACTTAAAATAAATCATAATTGGAATTCAAAACACAGCGATTGTTGTATAACAAAACTTTATATTTATTTAACATTATTTTTTGATGAAAATAATCGAACGAAATAGGTTGCTTCACGAGCAAGCCTGATCTAATGCAAAATTGCTAAAAGCAAGGTTTTTTAAGCTATATCAAATGTTGAACCAAAATCTGAAACTCTATAGTTTGTCTCAAAAAGAGAGAGACAACCTTCTGAACAACCCACAATGACTGTTAATTTTCATTGGTTGATAGTAAGTATATAGGAGTGGGAAACCCACTCCTATGATCAATAGCTTTTAGCAAAGCATTGATAATCGTGAGAAGAAATGCCTCCCAACAATAATTATTTCTTAACACAATTATTTATCCTCGGCAATATATGTAGGAGCAACTAATATACTGGGGCGGATTGAGATATAAAGTCACAAACTCTATAAAATGTGAATATGAAAAAACGAAATAATGAAACTAGTTTCGAAATGAAATAAATTTATTGTACAACCAATGTACATAATCTCAATTTAGTGCTATACAATTCTCCAAACACTCAATCTATTCCTTCATTCCGTAAATGAAAATTTTCTTGTTTACTGTTGATCCAGTTGCGAACAGCAGTCCAGACTTCAGTGTCTGACGAAAAATGTTGAGTTTTCAATAACTCCTTCAACTTTGAGAACAACCAGAAATCTAAAGGACTGTACGGAGGGTGCGAAACAACCTCCAATTTCAAGCTCGTCATGGTCTTTATCGCTTCGTTGCCACAATGCGGCCTGGAGTTGTCGTGGTGCAAAAATTTGTTGTTTCTGGCCTTACTCTGAGGATACAATTCCTTAGTGATGGTAAAGTTTTGAAGTATCTCATTTGAATTAATCGTTGATCCCTTCGGCAGATATTTGGTTTGAATGACTAATTTTTCATTCCAGAAAATGGTGAGTATGACTTTCTGGTGTTGATGGAACTCATTAGAATTTTCATAGACGTGGAGAAATAGGACGACGATGTTTCATTGACGGCCATTTATTTTCAAGGTCACAATCATGAACTCAAAATTCGTCCCTGGTGGTGATGTTCATGAAAAAATTCCTTTCTTTTATATATTTATTGCATCTTTCGAGAATTTTGTCAATTATAAATAAGTCAGAAAAATTTCCGTTCTAAAGTAAGTAGCATTCTATTCATCGTTTTCATTCATTCTATATAAAGCCACATATTCATTCCTTCTTTGCTGGCCGGTGCATTCTATTAAAATTAATACAACAGATTGTTAGATCACCTCAAGTACTCACTTTTGTTTAAATCAATATACAAATTCATTTTTTTAAGTCGCCAAACAACGATATAAAACTTCTTTTAAATTTCAAATTAAGCTAACAAAAATAAACCAAATGTAAGGAAATTAGGTTTGAACTTAACTTTAAACAAAAAAGTAATTTATTCTCGTTATTTATATTCGTATAGCAAACGCCAATTATATTGGCGCGAGAAGGGGTAAGTTCGCGCAGGATTAAAAGTAGTGGGGAGATTTGTATTTGGTTTTACATCAAATGTCAGATAATTCTAACCTCTGAGCGTGTATCACTTTATGATCCCCTAGCAAAGACATTATGTTCCGTCAAACGTCAATGACAAATGTATTCTGACAATTACTTCAGTAGTGGGGTGGACGTTTTTAGAAACGGCTTTTGCGTACCCCCTCCTCGCGCCAACTTAATTGGCGCTTGCTATAACGTGTGTTCATTTGAAAAGTCAATCTAGGTTACTTTGAAATTTTGATAGAATAAGACGCAAATATATTAGTATGTCTATTATCAGGGTAAAATGAAACAAATTTTAATGAATTTGACTTTTTAATTTACACTGTAACGATCGTTTCGCTCCAACCTGAGCTTCATCAGACATATAACTAACTTATGTACAATTTTTTTTTTTTTTTTGTTACAGGGAGGTAAAGGAATTCTATGGAAAAATACAATATGTGTCTGAATATCAAATAAATAAATTGAGTAAGGGTGAATTATTTGTTTCTAATTGATCATTTAGGATCTTGTCGATTTTCTTTAATTTATTAATTTCAAGTGACTCTAATAAGTTAAGTTTTTTGCCGTTATTTTCTACGTGTAATATTTTAAATTCTTTGTTAAAATTGTGGTTCGTTGAATTAATATGAGACGCATATGAAGAGTCACTTTTATTACACTTTTATTAAAAAGTGAAATTCAGTAAAATTTGTTTTATTTTATCCTGGAATTATATATAATGGAATTTCATCAAGTAAAGGCTGAAACAATCATATATATTAGTATGTGTTTATTGTTCCGTAAACGTAAATCGAAATGACATTTGATAATGTCAATCATAAATATCAGTTAGTGCATAAAATTATCGTGCGTCGATTCTGGTTTAAATAAATTGCTTCTCAGTTTTAAAATGGCTTTCACTTTAGAACATAAAATTTTTTTAGTCCAAGATTATTTTCGAAGTGGTAATAAAATTGATGGTTTATGGGTTTATTCAGTTCAAGATTGCATGGTAGAATTTCAAGTTGAGTTTCCACATTTTGTAATAGATTATATACAATTTAAGAATAGTTTGGATAGAACATTAAAACTTTTTTCTGAAAATGGTAGTCTCTTAAAAAAATCAGGCAACGGAGCAGTTAGTAAACGTACACCTCGAGTTGTCAATCGTGTTGAAGAAATAATGGAAAATGAACCACAAACATCTGCTCGACATTTGAGTCAACAAATAAACCTTTCTGTTAGTACAACTCACAAGTTATTAAAGAAAGATATGCAACTTTATCCATACCGTGTCACAGCAGCACAAGAATTGTTAGAAATTGATTACCCACGTAGACTACAGTTTTGTAATTGGTTTGTAAATATGAACAATAATGAAGAACTTTCGCAAAAAGTCATCTTTACTGATGAAGCATGGTTTTATAAAACGGGATAACTAAATTCACAAAATACAAGAATTTGGAGTAGTGAAAATCCACATGTAATCAAAGAAGAATCGCTACATCCAGAGAAAATTGGTGTTTGGGCAGCGATAAGCCAAAGGCGAATCATTGGACCAATATTTTTTCAGGGAACGTTAACTGCTCAAAGGTACCGTACGGAAATTTTACAACCATTTGCCAATCTGTTGCATGATGATGAACTACAAAATACATATTTCCAACAAGACGGAGCACCTTGTCACTGTACTGCAGAATCTTTGGATTATTTAAGAGAATTTTTTGATGAGCGTATAATTAGTCGAAATACTGAAATTACCTGGACTACACTTTCATGCGATTTAACACCTTGCGACTTCTTTTTGTGGCCTTATCTAAAAAATAACATATTTCGAACACCATTTGAATGATATGCTACAGAGAATCGAACAGAAATGCATGGAAATTAATAACAATCCAGTAATGTTGCAGAATATCATCAGAAATTTAGAACGGAGGATTTTAAAGTGCATTGATCTTGAAGTCTTGAAGGACAACATTTTCAACATTTGTTAGTTTTCAATAAATACCTATTATTTGTTATTTATTTGTATGTATGAAACTGTCAAAATATACGACTTCGTAGGTTAAGTAGTAAATTTTAATTTAATACATACTTCAAAATGTTCTCAGTAAATCACATGCTACTAAATTGACTTTTCAAATGAACACACGTTACATATTGCGTAGAATAACCTTCAGCTTTATTAATATTTATTCTATTACTGGCAGATAGAAAATAATTATTACAAGCAACAAATGGGAGGAAAACATTTTTTTATTAGTGAAAATAAAAAAGAAACTGGGCTCAACCGGGATTTGAACCCGGGACCTCTCGCACCCAAAGCGAAAATCATACCCCTAGACCATTGAGCCAGTATAAAATACTGGTGTAGTATTTTAGGTTAAGAAGACTTTACATTGGTTCTAAATGAAGAAAATTTAGTATTTGTGATTTATTCTTTGTCTTAATTTTAATTTATTTTAATTATAATTTAATTAATAATAATAATAATAATTTTAATAATAATTTAATATACTAATATCTCTATTTAATTGTCAGTTTATTATTAAAATAATTTATGCATTTATGCAGACAATCATATTTTGTTTGTTGTTGAAAATTAATAAATTATTTATAATTGTTTTCAGAGATTAGTTAGCTACCTACACGTTTTCTTCTGTACATACTTTCTAATTTTGATAATGCGATTTCGCTGTTTTTCCAACTCACAAAATGACACTCTTACACTAATCGAATTTACAATAAATTAATTGTTTCGCATGAATTAAATATTTGGAAGTGGTTTTAATACTATAAATTTGGATAAATTTAATTGAACGTTCAAATAATTTTCTTGGTAATTCAGAAGTTATTTATAATTCGTACAGAGTGCATATTAATATTTAATAGAATACCCTTTAACTTTAACAACTGTTTCTTAGCATTGACTTAACTAACATCTCATAGTTCTCTGCTGGTAAATTCTACCATGTTTGTTCGACTTGGTTAAATAGATCATTTGAATTTTTTATATTGTTTTTTGATATTATCGTGTTCACAACTTGCCATAAGTTCTCGATCGGGTTCAGATTCGGATAACATAAAGGACACTGTAAAATGACGGAATACTTAGGTCCATTATTATGTTAAAATCATCATACAATACTCTTAAACAAACAGAAGCATTACAGATTTCATGATGCCTATATCCATAATGTCACTTATGCAATGTATGAAGACTATCCCTCGTCTTGAAAAACAGGCTCATATCATTATATTTCCAGCTCCGTGCTTTATTAGGTTTCTTCGGATGTATTTTGCATTAAGTACTTGTTTCTGACCCAACGCTGTAATTTTTCCATCGAGAGAATGTCGATTCAGTTGTGTTTCATTGTAGTCCAATTTAGTAGTCGCCTTTAATATCCAAGAGATCACGATGAATTTCAACTGCTGTAGTGTAAGTTGGTTCACTTCCCAGCCATTCTGAAGCGGTTTATCCACCTGTGATGTTTTTCATGTCACGGCGTATTTTGCAATATTTTGTTGTGAAAGACGAAGAATACAAAAAAAAATAATACGAAAATAATACTTATAATGAGTAATAACGAGCCATCGAAAAAATACATAATTGGAGTAGACTGTGAAATTGGGTTGATGCTTTAACCACTTCCACATAATGACATTTATTATTTGACATTGAAACTATAAGTTTGTGTCAAATTTTTCAAAACTCTCATTAAGAAAATTGTTTGTGTTTAGATGTAAATGGACAACATTTTCAACAACTTCTGTAGCTATATGTAAATTTTGATTATGATTTCGATATTAAATAAATTGTTCGTTTTCTTTTTTGTTGTAGTATCATTTCAATGCCATAACCTTTTTTTACAATGAAACCAAACGAAACTGTCAAGCATCAAGTAATGTGTCATTATATGGAAGTGGTTAAAGTACCAACCCAATTTCACAGTCTACTCCAATTATGAATTTTTTCGATGGCTCGTTAGTAATATCTAACGATGACAGATGACAGGTGGATATCATACGATGATCATACGTGACAACAATGCGCGGAATAAGTAACATTGAAGATATAAATTTCCTAAAATGATATTTTTCCTAAAAAGGAAAAATTATATGTACAGATGCGGCCTCTACAAACTCAGACACCTAAAAGTCGGTGTCTCCAATTAAAAAAAAACTGTAATGTGTAAATTTGACTTTTATCCGATATGGTTATGTCACTGTCTGTTTATTGTAAATCAGAAGCGTACACAATTTTTAAAATGCCTCAATTAAGATAATTAGAACTAGGCTAGAGGATGGCATGAGCATAAATTAAATAAACGTTGATAAAAACACGATACCTTTGCAAAAGCGAAAAATTGAGGAAACTGGAATTATTAGAAGAAAGCGACAACGTAGGCATTTTGCCAATCTTACGAATGTTGTACTCTGTTTCAGAGAGGTAGAGAATATCAATACCTGATAAAGGTATGCGTTTAGTTAATTTTCTAAGGGAAGAGTCGGAAGAGAGAAAAATAAAAATAAAAATAAAAAGGAAAGACGTTTCGCCTTTCAACATATAAACAATGTTAACTTTTGGGAAAACGTAGTATTTTTAATCATGCAGTAATGGACATGTTCATGTTTATATTGGTGAACCATTTTCTGAACGATATGTTCATAAAATTATGCGCAGTGGGCGTTTTTCTATAAATATTTGGGTGGGTGAGTTCCCGTGGTACAGGAATATGTGTTATAGTGGAAGAACGATTGCTTTAGTTTATAGAGATATTCTGGAGCAAACAGTATCATGGTAAAAGAAATTAATAATAAGATCTTGCCTCGAAACTATCAAATTGATTAAAAGTATCTCGGATGCATGGGGGCCAATATCTGTGGACTGTGTACAATGCACAGTTATATCAATGCTGAGGAGAGTCCAAATGGTCATAGATGCTAACGGTGCCACAATAAGATATTAACTTTATTGTATTTGAATTTTTCTATTTTTTATTTTGTACGCCACTTACTTTCTTTCAGTTGGGTGACCTTTTATAAACTTCAATTTTAGAACTATGTTACAAAGCCAACATTTATTATTTGTCAAGCTACCTGAGTTTGTAGAGGCCGCAGCTGTACTACGTTAGTAAATTGAATCACTTATGTTTTTATACCTGATATTACTGATTATGACGTGACTGATCTTTTATCGTAAAAATACTATTTCAGTATTCTAGTTTACTTTCTAAGCAGACGCGAATATTGTTGCTCAGATGTTAGTTGTTTTAGTTCGAGTTACATTACTCTATTATTTAACTCGAGAGAACGAAATAGCAAAATACATTAAGTGTTAAACAAAACTAAAGTTTAACTCCATTAAACACCCAAACATGGACGCGTTAATTAATGAAATATAATATTTGCATTTTATTTTAATACAATTACGTATTAGTTATTTAATCCATACAAAAGCGTGTTTATGCACATTCATGTTGTACTGCGCGGAAAATGGAAACTTTTATAAATCCTCGGGCGAGAGGGTAATGTCAAGTGTTAATTATTACAAAAAAAGAGTATTATTTCGTAGCGCAAATGAAATTAACCCGACACAATTTCGTATATTTTGCAGAATATGCGGGGATAAACATTATACGCCAGTCACTGCTGCAGCAACAGCAACAAGAAAAAAACTGAAATGCTCATTTTTCGGCGAATTTCTCATTGAAAGAAACGGAAAAAAGCCGATAATTAAAAGTTTCCGCAACCTTTTTCATTGTGAGCTAGTTGCTTATTGTTATCATCGAGATATCGTTTGGTTTTTGATAGTTGGCCGTCGAATTCAGCTTTATTCGTCCTTTCTTTAGCTTCTCGTAGAACGGTTACTTCTGTCATAATGTAATTTGTTTTGAAAAGAATATCCGACAATAACTGCTGGAGTTTCAAAAGAATATCTTCGAAATTTAATTTCTATTTTCAGTCTATTAATACTTTCAATAGTAAGTGAACACAATAAGCTAATAAAGACGTATAACGAAGATATTTGTTCCATTATTTATGCTTTAGAAATGTGTAAATACAGTATGCGCAAACAAAAAACACTGCAAACTAAGGCTTAATTAAATATATACCCAATTTTAACAACTCAAAATAGAAGATAATAAATTTTCAGCATTTTCGAAATATAAAATAACCTCAAACTGGGCGCCATTGCGTTTTATATAGTACTTATAATGTGTACGAAGTTTGTTAGACATGTTTGTAAAAGTAGTCTGTTACGTTCTTCTGAAAAACATTCTAATATTTTTACGAAGTTTATTACCGGTTGGTTGAGGATTGGTTCGGTATTTTTTAACATATTCCAAACGCAATGTTACGTTTTTTTAAAAATTGGACTATCCAATTAGCGTGTATTTGTCTACATTGAATGTACTCAGGTGATTGCACGAATGTATTCCACTAACAGCATTGTCGAAATGAGACAAAATGCCGCTTAACACTGTAACCGTGTGTATTGGGATCTTGGGCGGTCGAACAATGAGATTTTTATTTTCGATTAAGATATCGTTAAGGCTCTGTGTAAAAAGGTTTAAGGCTATTTTATATGTTGTATAATATTGTGTAACTTCGTGCTAAGTTGGGAATAAAAGCACCATTTGGTGTGGATTACTTTCTTAAACTTACCGTTGTATATTTTTTAGTGACAACTTATCGTTGGTCCAACTACACGCAGTCCTCGATATATGCCCGTATACATCTAAATCGGTAAGACGCTATTTTCTTGATACGCTTGTTCTTATTCAATCTTCTAATGTCGTTTTATATCGTCAATTTAGGATCTAAGCTAGTCTTGGGGCTAGAATAAGACTAAGCTGGTTTGGACAATTGTAAATTCAAGTTCTGCTGAAATTACGGAGCAGGTGATCGCCCACACAATTTGATCGTCAACCTGGTAATTAGACGGTGCGACGTAGTTTGGAACTACGCCTATGCCTTCACAAATAAGTTTTCCAACGGTATTGTTTTCGTGGTTTATATTTAATTAACATTTCAAGTCATTGAAGCACACATAAATTTAGTTTCCGCTTTATATTTTATATTTACATTTTATAGTTTATTACTATATTTTAATATTTATGTTTAACAGTTCATTTATATATCTTAATATTTGCATTCAATATTTTATATAGAAGTTTTCCGTCAACTTAGTTAGTTTATGTTTCGCATTTATATTTGTATATTTTGGATGTACCTACGTTAGCGGAGATCTACGATAATCTTTATTCGCCCTTCAGGCATGTAAAATTTGTATAACTCCTGTCGGATATATATATATATATATATATATATATATATATATATTCAGGCTGATTCATTTTCGGCCCTCACCATGGGGATCTCTCTTATTATTGGACATAGAGTATAGGTTTAAATTTGGCAAAGTTGTTAAATTTTGTGTTAGTTATAAATCCGTAAAGAAAATAGACCTGTGACAAATGACCTTCTTTATTTAAAAAAAAAACGCGAAAGCCCTATTTTCTTCTTTTACCTGTAGCACCGACATTTGGCCTTGTAGAGAAAAAATAAAAACACATCCTTGTGGCCATTTCTAATTAGACATCCTCAGAAAGAGTTCTTTTTTCTGATTTCAACCATGTACCACATGCTGACTATAGTTTTTGACATTAGGTTTTATTTGAAAGAATAAATTACAAGATTAAATAAGGTAGCCTTTGGAATTTCAATCTGTCAAACATTTCATTTATTGTTCATTAATAATACAAAAATGTCATACACTAACGAAGAGAAACGAGATATGATAAGTATTTTTTCGAAACGAAATTCAACAGTAGCGAGTACAAGATAACAAAAACATTAATAAAAATACATAGAAAAGTAAACAATAAACAATTACAGTAAATGTTCAATTATCTGGCCATCTTCGGTAATGCACAATTGGGCACGCCTTCTGGCATTTTGTACTGCCCTTTGTATAGTTCTTCTAGGAACTGCACCGAAGGCATTCTGAAGTCTGTCTCGTAATTCTTCAATGTTTTGTGGCGCATCTACTTTATAAATATTATTTTTAACATATCCCAATAAAAAAAAATCTAGCGGACTTAAATCAGGTGATCTCGCAGGCCATTCAACAACTCCCCTATTTCCAATCCAACGGTTTTCAAACTCTTGATTTAAGAAATTTCTAACAACAGCTGCATTGTGAGCTGGTGCGTCATCTTGTTGCCACCATAAATATTGTAATTTATTTAATGGGATATTGTCGTCAAGATAGTCAGATACGTATGTACGTAAAATGTTTAAATATCTTTCTCCATTTAAATGTTCTTCATACATAACTGATACTAAGAGACGATTTGCCAAAATACCCATCCAAACGTTTATTCCAAAACGATGTTGTGGTCTTCTAGCCCTGTTTTGTCGGGGATTTTGTACTGCCCAATAGTGCTCCGTATTTCTGTTGAACATTCCAGAATTTGTAAATTTTGTTTCATCTGACTAGATGATTTTGCTTAAAAGATTTTCGTCATTTTCTATCCTTCCCATTAACCAATTACAATATTCTAGCCTTCTCAAATTATCTCCAGGCAGTAAAGAGTGACTAACATGGATCCTGTATGGTTTAAACATACTTTTATGTAAAGTTCTCGAAACTCTGGACTGGCACAAATTTAATTCTGACGCTACTTCGCGTGTAGAAATTGATGGATTTTTATTTATCTATAAAAATACAATATTAACATGAAATTTGAAAACACGCTTTTAATTTACCATTTGTAAAATATCTTGTCGATTTTCATTTAAATTCCTGTTGTCTTGACCATTACGCGGCTTAGTAAACGATCCATTCTCGACCAAATTTCTGTCGAGATCTAGAAAAATGGTACGATGAGGCTGTTGTCGTTCTGGATATAATTGTAGATATCTTGTACTCGCTACTGTTGAATTTCGGTTCGAAGAATAAAAAATACTTATCATATCTCGTTTCTCTTCGTTAGTGTATGACATTTTTGTATTATTAATGAACAATAAATGAAATGTTTGACAGATTGAAATTCCATGGCTACCTTATTTAATCTTATAATTTATTCTTTCAAATAAAACCTAATGTCAAGAACTTTAGTCAGCGTGTTGTACATGGTTGAAATCAGGAAAAAAAACTCTTTCTGAAGATGTCTTAATCCAGTATGGCGCCTATAAGAAATTAGATAGTTGATGATGGGCAGAAAGAAACGAAACGTCGTATACAAATTTAGAGTACACCACTGGATAGAGGTTTAGAAATGGCCACAAGGATGGTTTTTATATTTTCTCTACAAGGCCAAATGTCGGTGCTACAGGTAAAAGAAGAAAATGGGGTTTTTGCGTTTTTTAAAAAAAAAAACGAAGGTCATTTGTCACAGGTCTATTTTCTTTACGGATTTATAACAAACACAAAATTTAACAACTTTGCCAAATTTAAACCTATACTCTATCTCCAATAATAAGAGAGATCCCCATGGTGAGGGCCGAAAATGAATCAGCCTGTATATATATATATATATATATATATATATATATATATATATATATATATATATATATATATACTGGCCCGTCTTTATTTTTTTTTAATTTTTGATATATCTTGAGATAGTACGCCTTGTGGGTACATTATCATATCTATGTCTTCCGTGTGTCGAATGAACTCTAATTACAGTAATTTAACAGTAATTCGCGGTAGCGCCCTTTTTATGATAGTCAGACACTAAATAACGTTTCGATAAGAACCCCGTCGTATTCACTGACCTTACCCCGGGCGTTGTCCAGTTGAATTGTAGCTTTACTATCAAACTTCCCACAAAGGTAAGTTTATCGAAAAGTAACAGAAGTCAGTTTTGTGAGATTTATTTTTGCTATTTACCAGTAGCCGCAAATATCAAGGAAGTGGGACCAGGTTAATGAAGGTCTGTACAGAAGTACCAGTGGAAACTACGTTGTACCGAGTAAGTATGCCGAAGACACTGCATATCAAATTGTGAGAAGCCTACCATGAAGTGGTTTTTCTACGATTGCAACTGGCTCTTAAAATTCAAGAAAACGAGTTGTCTGTCGGTTAATAAATCTATTTTGATGGATACGGCATTCATCGAAAAAACAATAAATTTGAAAAGGACATTGAATCATTGTAAATCATTGCTGACATAGATGTACAATAAACAAACTCTTGCGAGATTCTCCATATTTTTCAAATGTAGTCCGATCTGCATTTTACAGGAGGAACACCCTTCTGGTAGAGCTCTGATTAAATTAATTGACTTTTTTAGAGTTCTTCTTGGAACAACTCCCTTAAATTGATTAGTTGTCACCATAACTAGACTACCAATGCAGTCATTAAATTGCGTAAGAACATTGCGCATCTAAATTTTTTTACGATTTCGACAAGTCCTTCTATATTTGGCGCTGCGGTTTTAGGCCTTTCTATAAATTTGTCGGAAATCACTAGCAACCTAGGGCCCACCGATCGCCCAGATTTGCATGAGCGAAAATAATGCTCAGCTATAAACATTTTTCTTGCGTCGTTAACATTATTTCCAACCTTTTTTTGAGGTAATAAACATGGTGTTCAGTTTCCACGGCAATCACTGACATATACGAAGTGCTACCCAGAAATTCCCGGAATGTGAAAAAATTCTTATTTACTACAATCCCTTTCAAAATACTCTCCTTTCGAATGAATATACCGATTCCCGTGACTTGCCCATGACAGGAAGCGCTGCTGGAAATGTTCACGTGTTCAATACTACCTAGGATTCGATCTACATCTCCTTAATCGTCTGAAAAAGGTACCGCTTGAGCTTTAGTTTCAACTTCAGAAACAGGAAGAAGTCACAAGGGGCAAGATCTAGGTAGCAGGGGGGGGAGCGGTGTGCGACCGTCTTCGTTGAGGCTAGAAACTGACGCACAAGTGACGCGTGGGTTGATGGGAGGCCGCTTCCGTCTAATATTTTCTCTTAGTCGACGAAGAACATCGCATTCAAATCATCCATTAACTATTTCACCGGGCGGGAGGAATTCTTAGTGCACACTGCCATAAGCGTCAAAGAAGCTAATCGACATCGACTTGTCGTTGCTTCTAACATGCCGTGCTTTCTTCGATCGTGGTGACGATGTCATCCTCCACTGCGATGACTGCTGATTTGTTTCGGGATCATACCCGTACACCCATAATTCGTCGCCAGTAACGATTCTGGTACTGAAGTTTGCATCCCTCTCAGCAGTTTCTTTCAGCTCTATGCACACATGAACACTTCACAGCAATACGACGAATGATGAATTTGCCGGACATAATACTCTGACAAACGCCGGACGACCAGTGGACAATATTACAAATGTCATGGATTGTTCTTCTTCGGTCGTGCAGGATAACGTCACGCATTTTTGTCACATTATGTGACGTGTCTTCCGTCGATGGATGACCGAAACGCTCACCATCATCAACTGATACACGTGCAAATTTCAAAACGGTTGTGCAGCAGTTTTACCGAGTTTGAAGCAAAATTTGATGAATGTTTTTCGCTCTTTCACATTAGACATTGTAGTGTCGTAGAATAACTCAAACACAACTCAACAAATATAAACACAAAAACTGTCACCACTTGGCAAGATACCGTTTCACAGGTCTCACTTTTTGACGAAAATAAATTGCATAATCAAGTCGTTGCTGGTAATCTGTCGGTTTCAATTGTTGGACAAGCTGAATTTTGTATGGAAACATTCTTATTGTATGCAAAATTCTCTGCAGCGACCCTCTTGAGAGGCCGAGTTGTGTCGAACGTCTCCTGGTTGATGTTTCTCCATCTTCCCGAATACTCTCCTGTACCCGTTCAATATTGTCATCCGTGTGCACCGTTCGTCGTCTGCCGGCACCAGGAAGGTTCCTTACTGCCCCTTGTTCTCGAAAATTTGCAACCAGACGGTTTATTGTTACATTAAAATAACGACGATATGCACGCTGAGTCAAAACAATGGATCGTTGATTTGAGAAATAAAGTTCAACGATTTTGGCACGTTGTTCAATTGTGTACTGTTCCATTTTAAATTCCCCATGTCTTCTTTACAAAATACTGAAAACAAAAAAAAAATTATAAAAAAAAGTTATAAGGAATTCGGTCATTTTGGGCCACCCTGTATTTTCATGATATAGTCTACCAGTAGTATACAACTCGATACTTGAAAATTCTCAAAACTCGATGTATGTGCCTAAAAAAACAACACTCGACCTTTGGTCTCGTGGTGCTTCAGGCAATACGTCTTGTATAATAGAGTATTTTCAAGTGTTTTATTGTATAATATATGAAAATATAATTTCAATATAATGCAAACATGAAGGGCGTATTGGTAAATATATAGTAAATGGCATGGAATATACAGTAAAAACTTGTATACCACGTTTGAGCTACAAACTCCCGTAGATCACTTTATCAGCTGTATCGCTTGAACCATTTACAAGGATTAAGCTTAAGAATTATAAAGCTATTACACATTTCATAGGGTATTCTCAAACGAAGAAATTAGGACATAATCTCCGAGTAGTGGAATGATAACAGCAATTATATATTTCGTGTCAATTTAAGATATCTACAGTTTCCAAAACTTGGCAACCTGAATATCTGAATTATTATTAATTGTAATTATTATCATACCATGCCTTCTAAATCTTTCCTGATTAGAGATGGCCATACTTTTTGATAATAATTGGGAACAGTGCATGCATGCACTAATCACTTTAACAGTTTATATGTCACCAATGTGTGTGAAATTTTACTTTATTAAAATTTTTAATTATATTAGTTAAATTCAGAAGATAATAGTACTCAAAGTTATGCTGAAAATGTTGTCCATTATATTGAAGGCTAAATCGAACTCTACGCTTCCTGTTCTCAAAGCCATTTACCACGAATTGTAGGGTTATGTCGGCACAGAAATCCATAATAGCATTGTGAAGCTCTGCGATTGTGTGATGTCTGATATTAAAATGATATTCTTTAAATATTGAAAAATAAAATAATCTAAAATTATTAGATCCGGCGATCTTGGAGGAAAATTCATAATTCTATGGTCGAGAAATTGTTGCAAAAATACTATTGTATTTCAAGATACATATTGCAGTGAACTGTGCCTTTGCTTATAATTGCAGCTCACCATAAATGTCCGGAAAAACTCAGTCGTCACTTCTTCTAGCAGGAAACTTCCTTCTCTCGAGCTTTCGCTGATTTCTCTCCAGCAAAAGATGTGGACAAATAAAATAAGTCAAATAAAAGGTCACATTTACACTTAATTATTTTAATTATGAAACAGACATGTAAATAATTTGCACATCTGTAACTGTATACTTGGACAATACCTCGTATTTTCAGCATTTACTTCTGCTTAAGACATATGTTTCTGCCATCTATAGGCGTCGTCAGTTAAGCTAATGAAGCAATGTATACAAATGATACAAATTTTTATAAATAGATCTGTATCTGTATATGACATTTAGCCGAACCGCCTATTAGATAAAGCAAATCTCATCCTATCAGGTGGCAATTATTTAATAAGTGATATCTGACGGACGAAAGAGACTTTACCGAAAAAAGCGATCTTTCATTTGACCCGCTAAGCTGGTACGAAACGAAAACAATACGGGTGTAGACCTTCAAAAACGAGCCAGATGGCGGTAAATATACAAAAAAGGTTTTAAATATATCTATACGTTAATATGCCGTATAACGCTTTTGTTTAATTATGAAACAGACATGTAAATAATTTACACATCTGTAACTGTATACTTGGACAATACCTCGTATTTTCAGCATTTACTTCTGCTTAAGACATATGTTTCTGCCATCTATAGGCGTCGTCAGTTAAGCTAATGAAGCAATGTATACAAATGATACAAATTTTTATAAATAGATCTGTATCTGTATATGACATTTAGCCGAACCGCCTATTAGATAAAGCAAATCTCATCCTATCAGGTGGCAATTATTTAATAAGTGATATCTGACGGACGAAAGAGACTTTACCGAAAAAAGCGATCTTTCATTTGACCCGCTAAGCTGGTACGAAACGAAAACCATACGGGTGTAGTCCTTCAAAAACGAGCCAGATGGCGGTAAATATACAAAAAAGGTTTTAAATATATCTATACGTTAATATGCCGTATAACGCTTTTGTTTAATTATGAAACAGACATGTAAATAATTTACACATCTGTAACTGTATACTTGGACAATACCTCGTATTTTCAGCATTTACTTCTGCTTAAGACATATGTTTCTGCCATCTATAGGCGTCGTCAGTTAAGCTAATGAAGCAATGTATACAAATGATACAAATTTTTTTATAAATAGATCTGTATCTGTATATGACATTTAGCCGAACCGCCTATTAGATAAAGCAAATCTCATCCTATCAGGTGGCAATTATTTAATAAGTGATATCTGACGGACGAAAGAGACTTTACCGAAAAAAGCTATCTTTCATTTGACCCGCTAAGCTGGTACGAAACGAAAACA
This sequence comes from Melolontha melolontha, assembly GCA_935421215.2. Classification (NCBI taxonomy): domain Eukaryota; kingdom Metazoa; phylum Arthropoda; class Insecta; order Coleoptera; family Scarabaeidae; genus Melolontha; species Melolontha melolontha. The sequence continues at coordinate 183,474,457 of OW285235.1, forward strand.
ATACGGGTGTAGTCCTTCAAAAACGAGCCAGATGGCGGTAAATATACAAAAAAGGTTTTAAATATATCTATACGTTAATATGCCGTATAACGCTTTTGTTTAATTATGAAACAGACATGTAAATAATATATACAGATACAGATCTATTTATAAAAATTTGTATCATTTGTATACATTGCTTCATTAGCTTAACTGACGACGCCTATAGATGGCAGAAACATATGTCTTAAGCAGAAGTAAATGCTGAAAATACGAGGTATTGTCCAAGTATACAGTTACAGATGTGTAAATTATTTACATGTCTGTTTCATAATTAAACAAAAGCGTTATACGGCATATTAACGTATAGATATATTTAAAACCTTTTTTGTATATTTACCGCCATCTGGCTCGTTTTTGAAGGACTACACCCGTATTGTTTTCGTTTCGTACCAGCTTAGCGGGTCAAATGAAAGATCGCTTTTTTCGGTAAAGTCTCTTTCGTCCGTCAGATATCACTTATTAAATAATTGCCACCTGATAGGATGAGATTTGCTTTATCTAATAGGCGGTTCGGCTAAATGTCATATACAGATACAGATCTATTTATAAAAATTTGTATCATTTGTATACATTGCTTCATTAGCTTAACTGACGACGCCTATAGATGGCAGAAACATATGTCTTAAGCAGAAGTAAATGCTGAAAATACGAGGTATTGTCCAAGTATACAGTTACAGATGTGTAAATTATTTACATGTCTGTTTCATAATTAAACAAAAGCGTTATACGGCATATTAACGTATAGATATATTTAAAACCTTTTTTGTTTAATTATTTTATTTAAAAGAAAAAAAAAGAAAAAATCCCTTTTCAGAATGAAGAAGGAGCTAAAGCGTGATTAACTAAAGCTAGGAGGAAACAGTCTGTGTGATAATAACACGCACATAGAGAAAAACCTCCTATGAATCGCGAGCAATAATAAAACTAATAAATAATTAAGAAAATTGTCAAATTCAACCTCTAAATTATGACCCCAAATTTCAAATGTCAACAGAGACCAAACTGCTAACTACGCGTGTCAATGATCAGATCATGCGCAACATAAATATGATAAAAATATATTCCCTCCAAAATCCTGACTAAAAATATGTTTTAGAATACCTTGACATAAAAAAACTCCCTCACAAAAACATGCTAATTTTCTTAAATATCCATATACTACTTTACTATCAAAAATATGAAAATTAATATCTAGAAATACAATCATCAACAAATTATCGAAATAGCAATTATATAAATCAAATGTGTGTCGTACTTACATCGATATAAACACTTTTACACAAGAACTAAGGCGAGAGATACCAAAAAATATAATTAAATTTAAACAAACGAGATCACCACTCTCGTAAGAAAACGTAAATGAAATTAAGTGCACATTAAAAACACTAAAAATAAAAATAACGCGACTTTAAATCAAATACAGCCGGAAAAAAATGATGTTTTTAATCCCGACCATCTGCTACAGCAACTCTGGTAAACGTAGTATAGACAGCTCACACCCACTAGCGCTATAGAGCTATACTACCATCTCTTCGCGCGCCACATTCAAATTCCGGGAATTTTTGGGTAACACCTCGTGTATGATTTGATGCGTTTGCAGTTTGCGTTTCATAGGCTTATAGATTTCAATATGCTTTGTTTTGGTGCATATCATATAACATACATTTATCTAATTTACGTATTTACCCTATTCTTAATGTATTCGAAATCGTCAATCACTTTATAGAAATTATCTTTATAATACCTCTCGAATACAATGTAAATATGATGCGCTCATGAACAGCTAATGAAGAGTTTCAACATATCGTAGAAAAAAAATTCAAAGACCTTATCATGACTGATTCCGCAGAGATAGAATTTTTAATGATACCACAAAGCGTTTTATTATATCATGCAATTAATGTGTATTTATTATAAATTACTGATTACTTTCTCTAAAAACCTTTGTTATTTAAATAAAGTTTTCTAGTAGTGAGGCTATAGAATACTGGTTACTATATTATATAAACAGCGGATTTATTTCTATTTCATAAAACGTCCAAATCGAGTACAATAGAGAAGCACATGTACGGAAGTGTTTCCAACATATTTATCATAAAAGCAATATCCAAGCTGTCGAAAACACTAGACAATTCAAGCGAAAATGACCGCTCCGTATTAACCTTGATGTAAGTTTTCATAAACTATTGCGGTGAGTGTGTTTTTAATAAATAAGATAACTGTATTATGAAGCTAACTACTCGACACAATACATTTGAAATATTATTATAACTTAACTTTGCTCCTTATCCTTCTCTTTATGAATTGCGAACTAAGCAACAAATAAATTCAGATACTTAATTCTTGATAGAAATATTTACTTTTACACTTAAATTTAAAGTAAAATAATGTAGAGTGATCTAATTAGTAAATTGTCAACAATGGTTTTGCTTAATGTAAGGAAATTATTTCAAAATTAAAATTTAAAATCTTTTTTGTGACATTTAACAATTTAATGTTCGTAGTAAATGCATCAAAAAGGATTTGAAAATTTCTGAACATAATAAAGGCTCACAAAATTCGGATAACCTTCTTTTGATAAATTTAGTTCCAATGGTTGCCTTTTTTATGGTATTTCTAAACTATTTCTTGGCTCGTCCTTTCCCATAATACCTTGCTGGTTAATGATGTTGGCCAAGAATATTTTCCTAATTTTCTGGAGACATTTATGAGGGATAAGCTGAATTTATTAAGAATTAGAAAACTTAGTAGACTGTGAAGAATAATCATACAGTGTTTCTCTTTATCTGTCATTTGACGTTTTGTTGTTGAAGTTACGTTCGTTATAACTCAGCTACTTATTTTTTAAAAGTAAAGAAAAAGGAATTAACCAAAGAGCACTTTCGAATCATAATTTATTATGATTTTAAAAGAGGTTTAAGCGCTTATGAGTGCAAAGAGAGTTTAGATTCAGTTTTAGTGAACAAGCAACTTCCTTGGCTACAATTTACCGATGGTATAGGGAATTTGAACGCAAAAGGAATTCTGCTCAGCATCAAAAAGGAGCAGGGCATTCTTCTACGGCTGTTATCGGCAAAAACATTGCTGCTGTTAAAAAAATAATGGAAGAGGACAATAGAGCCGCTTATGCAATAATACAACATTAACTCAAAATTGGATCCTCAGCTGTTAAAACAGTCATACACGATCGCCTGCATTTAAAAAAAGTGGTAAGTCGTTTTGTGCCGCATCACCTTTCTGACTTCCAACAAGCAGAACGTGTAAGAATTTGCCATGAAACTTTAAATTTTTTAAATAATGGCGAGCACCAAATTTTTACCAAAATAGTGACAGGTGGCAAAACTTATATTCCCTCTTCGACCTTCCTACCCGCCAAGAGAATCATGTATGGAGTCACGAAGATGAGGAAACTCCTACAATGACTAAGAACCAGCTAGCTATGAAAGAGGTTATGATGGACAAAAGATAGTTACAGGTAAGTGGTACACCGAAAAATGTTTGCCTGAAGTGTTCAGTAGAGTTCAGTAGAGAAGGAATTATGCTCCACCATGATTATGCATCGTCCCATACGTCAGTTTTAACTCTCCAGTTTTTGGCTGGAAAAATATAAAAGTAATAGAACATCTGTCGTACTCACGTGATCTAGCAATATGTGACTTTTGGTTACTTTTTGGGCTTAAACGCAATTTGCGGGGTAGAAGGTTTCCGTCCGAAGAAGAGATTTATACCGCAGTTCACGCTTGTTTTGAAGGTCTTCCGAAAGAAAATTGGTTAGGACCTCTTAAACAGTGGAAAGAAAGATTGGTCAAGTGTATCATTGCTGTAGAGAATTACTTTGAGCATATTTAAAATAAAATACTAGAAAATATTAACCGTGTTTTTTATTCTCAATAATTTAAGCTTGTCCCCTCGTATTATTCAAAACTTGAAAATTCTGGAGATTTTCTTCGCTTGTAACTCATGTTTCGCTAGCATACAACACTACAGACTTTACGCTACTATACGACAGCCTTATCTTAATCTTTCAACTAATATGTGCTTACCGACAGATGTTGTTCAACATTCCAAATTATTTTTGTATTCTTGTTAATTCTTGCCGGAAGTCTTCTTCTATTACACTAGCAGTATTAATTATACCTGCTTTGTTTCTTCTTTTCTTAGATTCCATCTGTCCTTGAAATAAAAAGACAACGTATGAAAAAATGGAAAGATTAAATTGTATAGAATATATACCCAAAATATTTTTTCAACATTCCTTCTCATAAGCGGGAAGAAAAATAACAAAAATATTTCGAAAATTTTTGTCACTCCACTGACTATATCATAAATACTATCGGAGACAATCTTAAAGGTGGCGGAATATTTTTTTATAAACATTCTGAATCAATATTATTATTTAATATTTTTCACGAATTCTTCACAAACGCCATAAAAAATGATAAACATATTTAGAAAATATTTTTCGCCTCACTTTTGTTTGGGCTATAACTACCGAAACAATTTTGCATGCGATTCAATCAATTTCGATCGTTGCATGTGTACATTTCGATTATGCCTTCCACAATACATGAACTGTTCGATATTATTTACATTTATAGTGAAATCGGTATAAATAAATGGTCGTAAAACTTGCCGCATGTTATAGAGCCGTCCCTGTGCGTTAGATGCGACCGTGAGAACTGCAATGTAAGCATCACGCGAGTCTTATGTGTAGAATTAAGATTAGAATACGAAGTGTTAAAACTAGATGTAAGACACATTTTCAAATTATTATTACACAAGGATTATTACAGCTAACGTTTATCATCAAGTGCTGTTTTTATTAAATTATTACGCTTCACATTTAATCCTGTAGTACAGTTGTTGTATTCGCGCTTCAATTGTAATAAACCACATTTATATCACAAATAAATGTTTCAATTTACCTTTACAATAAAATTAGCCTTTTTAAAAAGACGTAACGAGGGTTGTAAAATATAATTCATATGTATGTAATATTATATAATATAATAAATAGAATATAATATAATATAATCGACAGCCGCCCAAATAATTTTATTCTTTGAAATTTTTATAAACATAAACAAGACAGCGTGTAAATTTAATAGCAGTATTCTGAATCTATATATACTTAGTGACATTAGAAGTGTTACATCCAGAAAGAATAATTTGTTCAACTTGATTTTTTGGCAATGTGATAGTTTTAAATAAAAAATTATCGCATTTGCAAGAAATTTTATTAACATATAATTTGAAAAAAAAAAAAATCTGTTTGGCGACCACGTAGCTGAGTACACTCCTGTACAGGTCTAGGCATCGACAAAATAAGATGGTCGATAACTGCGATTAACTGCTCCGGAGTCTGTAGAGGATGGTGCAAAGTGGACAGTCTCGTCCCCATAATATTCCATAGATGTTCATACATGGGGTTTAATCCGGTGAACGGGGTGATTACGGCAAAACATTAACGCTTGCTTCTTGGAAAAAGTCCATAGTTCGACGAGCAATATAGGGACGTGCGTTGTCTTTCTGAAAAAGGACGTGTGAACGGCCATTTAGATAAGGTAGTAAAGTGGTTTGTAGGACATTATCAACATAACGTGCAGGTGTCATATTGCCTCGAATAAGGAGAAGTAGTTATCGGCTACCATAGGCAATAGCCCCCCAAACCATTACTCCAACAGTCCTGTGTACATGCCTCTCAACAGCAAACCTAATATCACGTCGCTCTCGACGCCAGCACCGTACCCTTCTACGGCCATCGTACGTACCTAGACAGAATCGCGATTCGTCGCTGAAGACGACATTATGCCATTCTGCCTCCTAATGCTACCGTTCTCTGCACCAGTTTAAAGGTTGACGACAGTGGTCCGCAGTCAAAGGAAGCACTAATCGTGGACGATATGAAAGAAGTCTAAAGGCTCGAATGTGGCGATATAGTGTGCGCATAGTAACATAGTACCTTCATCTCCAAACCATTGGTCAGCGATTTGACGCGTAGTAGAAAAACGGTCTCGTAGAGCTATAGTTGTCTGAGGCACTTATCTTAACGGTGTGTGGTACGCCTCGGTTGACCAGTTGGCCTTCTTCGTGTTCCTCTACCTTCTTCTGTCCACATACAACATACACGCATTACCGTCATTGCAGTACAATTAACACGGCAGCCAATTTCGCGATAGGACAAACCAACATCTCGATAAGCAACAATTCTACCCCTGTCAAAGTAACTAACACACTGTGAACATTTTGACGTCTTCGAACTCTAAGCATTTTGTTACGCATAACACTTGTAGACGGACGCCCAATAACTAAACATTTCTGTACTAGTCAGCTCTCATAAACAGGTTTCTTCACAAAAAAAACTAAGAGATATTCGTCTTTTGGCAAAAACTTATAAAAGATAAAAATGTTGACATTCTTATCATAGCATGCTTTAAATATAGTCATTCTGGTGTCAAAAAATCAAGTCGAACAAATTACTCCTTCTAGGTGTATATTTATTATTTTTCGTAACAAAAAAAACATTCAATACACATGAAATTTTTAGAATGAAGGTCAATAATAATAAATTAGCTGATTAGCTGATTTTGTACGAGGTTATTGACCTCAGCATGCAAAAATATTATAAGTTTTTATAACATCGATAAATATACGCTGTAGCGTATGTGTGTGTGTGAAACTTCAATAGAGATGTTTATTGTTAATATTGCTTTCTACATTTTACGACGTTAATTATTCGATTTTTAATTGAAAAAATTCGCCCTTAAGCGAGATTCGAACTCACGTCCATGGTTAAGTGTGAATTTTTTCAATTAAAAATTCGAATAATTAGCGTCGTAAAATGTAGAAAGCAATATTTGCATTAATATTACTCCGCGAAAATGCAATTAATTTGGAGAGGTGTTTATTATTTATACACATTCTGAATATTTGAATTTATGGGCGGAACATAATACAATTTTCAGTGGGTTTTTAATTTTGGGGTACACATCGTAATTGACACAATATTTTGGATTCATATTCTATGTAATTAGATCTTTCCATTTTTCATGCGTTGTCTTTCTATTTCAAGGACAGCCTGTATAGGTTCTCCAGATTATCGATATCTATTCTTATTTGTGTAAATGATTACAGATAATACTGTTTTCCTTTTCAATTACTTTGCGCTGTATATAGTCCTGATATATACAGCTAAAATAGAATGAAAATATTTTGCATCCTTCTTTTGCTTTCGTCTCTGTATCTAATTTCTTAGCCAAACACCTCTTATACAATATTCGATTTCTTGTAGATCAGTTTAAGTAATTGCGCAATCTTTTTTATCAAAGACTACAAAATATGTACAGCGCCTAGTATATTTTTGTAAGGTGTGTTAAAATATGTGGAAGGGACTCCTATGAAAAAAGTATAATAAATAAAACGCTATTCCAATATCAATAATTCTTATAATAAACATAAATATTGCTCTTACTGTCTGAAATCTGGTAAATAGGATTTAGTTCGATCTTATCAGGAACAAGAATAAACTCTAATGCCGACAAAAGCTATATTTATTTCGAACTAACATTCAATATACTGGGAATAATACTTTGTTCTAGCTTTATGTTATTTATTTTCTACTTTTCTGTAAAGTTATAAGTTTGTCGAAGTTCTTTTCATAAGTTTTTACTATAATTTTAGGACTGAAGCAAATTTTGAAATTCTAAACCGTTTCCAACGAAAAAAAAAATTAAGCAAAAATTTTTTCTTGTCATACACTATGTAGATACTTTAATAGTGCTAATTTTAATTATTTAAAAATGCTTGGACATTTATCATTTGCCATAAAATCTTGTTTTAACTTTGACGGAGATTCTACAGAATTTCAAAGTAGGTTTCGTTTCTAAGGTAGTTTTTGTTTTATTTATATTATATAAGAACATTTAACAAAAAAAAACGAAAATCAAGCAAAACAATAAAGGAACTATCTAAAGCCAAACGTTTAGAGCTAACGATTCAAAACAATTTAAAATGGAAATACTTTAAATGTTATACTTTAAATAGGAAAGAAAAGAAAGAAGGATACAAAGAAAAAGGAAATTAAGAAAAAACGTAACAGGAAACAAGGACCATTTTCAAAACGCACAATAAAAAATTTAATAGACAATATTTCTGTTTTGCCGCTAACTTTGTCAAAACATAGTGATGCTAATTTTTAGAGGTATTTCTTTCTAAGATATACTAGAAGACTTAATAAAACATACTGTAATGTATTCTACTACAAAGCAAATGTCGTTTGGAACTTGGAACTGACGAACTATACTATACTATTTCTTGGTATATTATATTTGAGCGGATATGTACTTGTCCCAAGACGAAAAATGTTTTGTGAAGGACGCGATGATTCTCGCAATACTCTTGTCGTAGATTTATTAATGCTGCTGATAATTCAAATCTTGCCAAAAATGGCAAAATTACGTTCCCTTATTGACACAATAAATGAAAAATTTGTTAGATGTGCATCGGTCAGCTCTCACTTGTCTATTGATGAGTCAATGATATCATATTTTGCACGCAACTGGTGTAAACAATTTATTAAAAATAAACCTGTTCGCATCTCCTAGCATCTCCTTTTGGCTACTGTCCAAATTTTGAAATATACCAAGGACGTGATATCCAACGTAGAGATCCTGAAAAGCTAGGCCTTGATGGAAGTATTGGTGTATAACATTGCAAATTTTCTGAAGGAACGTTATCCAGATATAGAATTTTCGTTATTTTTTGACAATTATTTCAATAATGTAGCTCTCAGTAGTCATTTACAGAAAATAGGTTTTGGAGGTATCGGTACTGCAAGAGATGCTTGAATTGAGCATTTTCCGATAGAAGCTGGAAAAGTAATGAAAAAACGAGACAGGGGAACATATGACGACAATCCTTGTGATGAGCTAAATAACGTTATCTGTGTGAGATAGAACGATAACAGTTGTGGCAATGTTATCTAAGGAATATGGAGTTGAACCAATCGGAAAATGTTGTAGGTATTCAGCAAAAGAAAAAAAGAAAGTAGAAATTATTAAACCTTGTGCGATAAAGTAATATAACAAATTCAAGGGGGGGAGTGATCAAATTATAGAGTAGGTTTTCGAGGGAAAAATATATATGCCAATTATGCTGTGGATTTTTATGGTCAATGCGTGGGTTTAATCAGACAGTATGAAACTTGACAACTTAGAGTTTAGAAGACATATTGTTAACAGCAGTTTTACAAATATATGGAAAAATAGCAAATGGTGCAGGCCGCAAGTTGTCTAAACCATATACAATTTAAGAAAATTGATAAAATTTAATTCTTACGGCCTAATCAAGAAAAATTTGATGTGCAATATGTAAAAATAAAACCACTAAGTCATGCCAAAGATGTGATGTTTCACTACATGATAAATGTTTCCATGCTGCCACATACGTGCGCGCAGGCGCAGCGATGGCGATGGGAAGATGGTCTATTTATAGTATATGCTCTTAGTCAGTGGAGATGGCGTGGGTGACTAAATAAAAGATGGTAGGTAGCGCTACTAAGTTTTACATGAGGAAGCTCAAATCTAAAAACGGAGAAAAGGGATCGCGCTGAGGCTAAAAAAACAGATAACTCGTATATTAACAAAATAAAAATACATCGTTAAATGAAAATGGTATTCAGTAACAACCATAAAACAAATAAATATCTTGTTAAAAAATATGATAACTCTGTATATACAAATTTTTAAATTTAGACCCAAATGAGTGATTTGTATAAAAAGTTAAGCATAATATGTAATGAATGCACATTAAATAAATATCTCAAGAAATAAAACGCAAGGGAATATATATTAATTAAATAATTACGCAAAAAGAATTAAATCCGAAAATTAGTGTAGATTTACAGTTTAAATAAAAGCCTATTCTATGAATCCATAGAAATAACCGTACAATATTCAGATCACGCATATAACAAATTATTTTATGTGAAATTCAGAAATTTTAATCAAATATATTCCTAGAATTTTATTGACTTGAACGTCAGTTCATCTGCACCAGAACGAATAGTTTTTATCCAAGTCTCGTAAAGCCGAGAGCATATGCCGAGAGCCGATAGCCGAGAGCCAGCATAGCATGGCAAACAAAAAAGTTGTTTTTAATATGACAAAGATTAACAGCAATAAGAAATTTTACTTTAAAATATTATGTACCAAAATAATTAGAAATTTAGAATAAATTCAAATACAGTAAAAAGAATAATATTACGTTAAAACCAAAATTATTAACTACCAAAGCTAAATATAAATTGAAATATAATTCGTAATTAGATTTAAAATATCTTACAAAAATGTAACAAGCTACTCATTATCACCAAATATCAATTAATTTCTAATTCGAAAACGTTAATCAACTTAGATTAAAAAGGTAATTTATTATTAATTAATAATAGACAATTTTGCGTAATTAAACTCCTAAACGTTAAATTAGTTTTAGAAATAACAAAAGTTATAGCATTAAAGAAAGATCATACGAGTTACTCTATATATAGTCGATATCCACGGCCAGTCAAACGGAAACGGGAGTTACATGGACATGCAGCCCTCAAAATTTTACGTCTTCTCCATTAATTGACACTGAAGAATCAATTTCTTCGGTAGTTGCAGACTAAGGTATAAGGTTTCTAGGATTTTGGCTGCGTAAGAGAAGTTTTAATTAAGCCGGAGTCCCAATAAGAAATGCCAAAACGTACTATACTTGGGAGTTTTCCCCTTACTACTTCTTAAACTACGAAGTCGGTATTCGTCAATTCTAAAAATATTTCACGCTCTACGCCTAAATCCACATAGCTACTCACACTCGCAGAATTCGTGAAAAACTAACTTCCTCTTGTACGAAAGGACACACACTACCACCACTATCAACTGGATTCGATAACCGCCTAGTCGAATACTCTACACAAGTACGCGTTGAATGAATTTAAACTCTCAAATGAAAAATAATATAGCGGGGTACGACGATAAGACTATAAGATAAAAATAAGAAATTACGAATGTAACATTGCATGTCTCACAACTGATATATTTTTGTAATAATATTTTTTAAACAACGTTTTGTATCGAGTATTATTATCTATAGAGTTTTCTTACCTGCCTATCCTTATTCGTCTAGCAGATCATTAACAAACCACATAAAATTTATAAAACAATCCAATATTTTTCATTTCTGATGTTATTTTGGTGATACGTGTGGGTCTTAATACCCATTAGTTTGATTTTGACAAACCCAAAAAATAACCTAGGTCGGGCATAAATGAGTTAATCAGTTTAGAATTATTGCTTTGACAAATTATTTCACGTTTTTGATCATAATTTAGATTCGAGATATCTTCCTTACTGCTTAAATTGGATATACACGATAACTCGTGTATATCCAATTGAGCCATTGTGGGCATATCGACTGAACGCGAGTGTATATTCATTTCCTATCATTTAATATTATTTAGTGGATATAGACTATCTTACGTCTGTCCGGACGAGAATCGGCTAATCCCGTATGCAAACGTGAGGTATTTTAGACAAAGTATCATGCAGTTGTTGTATAAGAGATGTAATCAGTGTTAAACAAACCATTATACAGTGCCGTTTTTAAGACAATAAATTTGATTTACAAAGAACAAACGTGAGAAGAACCTCACATTTGCATACGGGATTAGCCGATTCTCGTCCGGACAGACGCAAGATAGTCTATATCCACTAAATAATATTAAATGATAGGAAATGAATATACTGTCGTGAGCAAAAAAAAACGGAACACTATTTCTGCGTGTGTTTAAATTGTGACTACTTAAGTGCCTATCTTTACTCATAATAGTAAGTCAGGAATTGTCAAAAATGTGTGTCTTATTGACATTTATTAAACATTTTTGAAATAAATGTAAATAAAAATTAGTAAAAACGATAGAGAAAGATTATTTATTAAATTAAAATAATTATTACATTAAAGTAATTGGTATTTTGTCACTCCACCGTTATTATTAACTGCATCTAATCTTGTAGACATTGAAGCGACAATATTTTGTACAAAATTTGTAGAAATTTGATGCCAAGCATTATGAACAATCTCCCAAAATTCTTCCTGGGTAGAAGCACTATCTCATTAATTCCCATACATTTTCAATGGGATTTAGATAAGAACTGTAGGGCTGGATATCTCAAGTTTAAATGTCATTCTCTTGTACCCATTGTGTTACAAGATAAGACAGGAAATTGTGTTATTCCTATAGCTTCCTTTAATGTTTCCTTTAATGCTTCCTTTAATTTTCCGATTTAAATTATCCTCTTCCCTACATTTTCTTTTATATATTCTTGCCACTGAACTTTTACCAATATTAAATTGAACCGATACACTTCTTAATGATTTCCCATTTTTCAAACTAGTAACAAGTCTAGCTTTATCAGTTTTCGAAAGATGTGGTATTTTCAATTTTGAATTATCAACTATGATATATAATTTGACGTAGAGTTTGAAAGTTAGTCAAATGTTAAAATTACAACGCTAAAAAATAAAGGAAATTGACATAACGATTTTGACACTGTCCCGTTTTTTTTGCTCACGACAGTATAACTCGCGTTCAGTCGATATGCCCACAATGGCTCACTATCTTGCTGATATCATCTTCGATCTTAATATTACCACGTTTTTATTACTTTAGCTAGAGACAAGTTTTAGTTTTCAAAGGAACGTTATCCCCAAAATTTGTAGCATATCAGCCAAGATTTTAGATATTCTTGTTTCCTTAAAAAATGAGAAATTGCCATTTTATACAATTTAACGATTTTCCATTTAGACACTTTATTCTCAATACTGTAAATTTCAAACCAAATATCAAAAATTAATTTAAATGAAAAGATGCGAGTAATCGAATCGCACCAGCCAGTCAGAAGAAATACAACGCACGAAATTTGGGATAATCCTCTACAGATTAAAAAAATTCAGCAAACTGACCCGATTAGAATCAGGGATGAGAGACAATATAAGTAAAAGTCCGTATTTCATTGAAATACTTGTTCCTAGTGACCACAGTATTATAACCAAATAACTCCAATCTATTTATATGTGTCGTTGCCTTATAAAATTATGATATATGATTTCAGTTTAAGATAGTGGTTACAAGATAACATTATTTAAGTTTGTATTATGTGTAGTGGCTGCTTGATGCAGGTCCACCTTAACGGCAAAGGAAATAAACCGGATGTTTAGAACAGGTTGTCGGATGTTTTACTAAGTTATAGTACTGCTAGAAACAAACAAACAAAGTTTTAGTCATCACAGTCGATTTTCTGTTTTAAAATTTAAAAAAATTGATTTTTGGGTTTCGAGGGTGGTTGCCTTTGTGAAACAATTTATTGTGATTTAAAATTAGTTCTGTTAGACATCATAAATATTATTTATATTAGCGTCAATTTTTTTCTTTTCTCGAATTCGGTTTGAATGCACAGATGTAGAAATAATCAACATGCATTTTTTGTACGGTCGCGGGAGCGGTAATGTTAATAAGGTACGACGTATGTATGCCAAAACATTACCGAATAGGCTGCTATCGGGTGATAAAACTTTCTCAAGACTTCACAAGATTGTTCAAAACTAGTTCATTTAAAATAAATTGAGGTTTTGGTAGACACAGATCAGTTTCTGCTCCCGCAGTGGAACTTTATATTTTGAGACAATCCAAATATTAACCCTCGAAGACTTGCTGCGGGATTAAACGTGAGTCAGCCTCTAATTTTGAGAATTCTGCGCGAATAGCAGCTCTACCACATTCTACATGTGCAAGTACTTGTTGCTCTGGATTACGATGCGCGCAGGTATTTTTGTCAATGTGATGAGGCCGTGTTTACAAGATATTCAATTTTCATGAAAACCACGCATGGGTAGATGAAAATTCACATGCTGTAATTGAACTGCATCACCAAAACCGTTTTTTGGTAAAAATCTGGCTTACTATTTTTGAAGGCTTATTTGGTCTAGTTTTTCTCCCTAATCTTTAAAGGGACAAGTATACTTATATTTTTTAAGAAATGAGTTGCCTATTTTGATAGAAGACATGCCACTTTTCAGCATGCTAAACATGTGACTTATGAAACTCCTGCACACACATCATAGGAAGAAATTTTTTAAATCAGATCAGAAGGGGAGATTGATAGGACGGGGTGATCCGACTGGCTGGCATCCTGGACTTCCTGGCCAGACACTTCCCGATTTTTTTGTTAAGGGACATCTAAAGCAATTAGTGTAAGCACGACCTGTAAACAATTTAGAAGACAATGAATCGTAAATTATTGTGGTGAAATTCTTCACAATAATTTAATTTATAAGACTCCAAGAATTTTTGAAAGGTTCCATAAGGAGGTGTGGAGTGTGCTTTTAAATGAACTGTGAACATGTGAGGTACAAAATTGTTTTGTGTTCGAAGCACGTGCCTGTATATAGAAGTAGCCAATGCGCAATATGTATATGCATTGCATATATATGTAGATATGTTTCTTAACATTTTTGTATTACTGTATTTACACTTGATGTTAGTTAAACATCGATATATATCTTTCATAAGACTTTGTTTGTTTCCATCCAGTGCTAGAATTGGTAAAATACGCTACAATCTTTTTTAAACACGCGGTATAGTTGTGAAGTATAGAATAATATCAAAAAACTTCTTTAAATCTGTAGGGGAAAGTAGTGAATTTCTTTATCTTCGATCTATAAAAAACCGAATAGAAACAACACACTCTTCTCGAAAAAAATTACTTTTGCAATACGACAAAAAATAATTTCTCACGTAATGGTACTCTATTGTCTCTAAAATATCTTTTTTCTTTCGACAAAAGGTGTGCTTTAACAAATATTTCTGATAAATACAAGTTATATAGTAGGACCGTTATCATGCCATCCCATAATTATTAATATCGACTTAGTATGACGTTTTAAACGATTTTGCATCTATAATAATTGAAATAATTCAGTTTGTTACCACTGTATAGTACCCTCGTATACATGCTATTGCTGTATATTGAGGTCATATTCGATCAATGGAAGACGTGGGTTAAGCTTAGCTCTGAGAGCGGGCGTATTGGAATTTCAAATGATCGAACAAAAAGTCCGTTGTATTTTGTATAGCGTATTGTGGTAAGTTGCGATTGAAATCACCTTTTGAGGTAGATTGCTGTTTTAAATCTGATGCCGAGTCTTTTGGCGACAACTTTCAGTTGGGTCAATACACGCAGTCATCGATATAGATACGAAAAACATCTACTCGGGGACCAGTCTTTGGCTAGAATAGACTTAGAGTTGGCCTGGATATTCGCAGATTTACTTCGTTCAAGTAGTCGGATTCTTAACCGGGCAAATCGTCGTATGCCGCAGTTTGGAGCCATACCTACCCATTCGAAAGATAAGTTTTTATCCGTTATTTAGTCTGTGGGATGCAATTAATTTTTAATAATTACTAATTGATATTACAAGCCTGTGAGGCACACGTAACCTTGGTTACCGGCTTATATTTTGTAATTGCAGTCTAAAGTTCATTCTTACTTCTTCTTTTAATATTCGAACTAAGTAGTTTGTTCGCAAAATTGTCGTTGGTGATCTCAAGAGAATCCCCATTATATGGTGTGTAAAAACCAATATTCACGAAAGATAAATGTTTGGTGCGGAATTTTGGAGAGAAGAGTGGTCGGACCGTTTTTTTTTTCAGCAAACTCTACATGCTGAAACGTATTTAGCATTTCTGACTACTGAATTAGAAGATTAATTTGACAACTTACTCTTACAAACAAAACGTTCTTTGTGGTTTATTCAGGATGGTGCACCTGCACATAGTTCTCGTTGTTTCCATGGCCTCCACGCTCGCCGGATTTAGATCGTTTGGATTATTTTTTATGGGGTTGGTTGAAAAATCAGGTATATTCAGATACACCATTTGGTAACCAAGAAGATTTACAGAACAGGATTAGGGAAGCGGTCATTCATTTAAATATAATTCCAATTTCCTGCAAAATGCCGTGAGGTCTTAAGTAGACGTACACATTTATGTATTGAGCGAGAGGGGCATCATATCGAGTAATGTTTGTTTAAAACACAAAAATAACATGTGTTGTATTTTCAAGTTATTAAAGAATATCTTCATTATTTAAAGCGATATTTCATTTGTTTTAAGAGGTAAATGTATTTTAAGTAAAGCAAAAACTTTTACAAAGAATAAAATTTACTGAAAAATAGACCAGAAAAAGGTTTTCCGTTTATTGCATACTTTCCTGGACACGTTGTAAATACATTAAATGTCAATATATTAAAAAAGAATATGGACTCTATAACGGAGATTTTCAGTAGTGGTTTGTGCAGGGGCATATTTCCTGTTCAATTGAAAGTAGCCAAAGTTCTTCCTATACATAAGGGGGGTACGGATGATAAAGCAAATTTCCGACCAATCTAAATACTGCCAATCATGTCGAAAGTGCTAGAAACCATAATCAGGAAAAGACTACTCAATTATTTTGAGATATATAAACTCTTAAATGGTACCCAACATGGCTCCTTATAAGGCAGATCTACTAGCGCAGCAACTTTTGAGGTTTTAGACTATATTGCAGATGCTTCTGATCGCAAGGAAGTGGTGATTCTTGGTTGTTGCGATCTGAGTAAGGCCTTTGACTCCATGTACCATACAATACTTTTACAGAAACTGCACAGATATGGTGCGCGAGAACGCGCAAATGAACTTATTTCCTATTACTTAACGAATAGAAGGTAAGCAGTTTACTGGAATAATAATATTCGAATACATTTTCGATAAATCGAGGGGTTCCACAGGGGTCAATATTGAGTCCTCTGCTCTTTCTAATTTACGTGAATGATCTGACTTACAATATATCATCAGGGAAAGTTACCCAGTTTCCGGATAATACATCCATTTTGGTCCGAGCCCAGGAAATGGGAGAGGGGAGTGTAAATTTGGAACAGGCATTAATGGAAGCTGGCGAATGGTTGTAGGCAACTGTTTAAAACACATAAAATACTTACCTTGCCATCCTTGTATGTACTTACCTGTCTTGCATATGTCCACAATACAACCCAAAAGTTCTTCTTAAATAGTGACCTTAACAATTACGGCGCTAGGAATCGAAATAACATAGTGATACCTTACCATCGTTTACAGAAGAGCCAAATGAGTACAAATTACTAAGCCCTCAAAATTTACAATAAAATTCCCAATGGAATGAAAGGCCTGGGCCGTGGAAAATTTAAAATCACAGCTAAAGACATATTGCTTAAGGGGTTTTTTTGCTCGATAAGTGATTTTTTCAATCATCAATTTTAATGTGTTTTTTTTCTTTTCTTTTATTGTTATTTTGTACTTTTCTCATTTATAGCAGCAGTTCGATACTGAATATTTCAATATGACATGTTGCTATGTATTGTTGGATCTCGTTGAAGATAGTCCATAATGCACCACTATGAGTCCAGGTCGCCTTACGGAGAGCTTATTTCTTTTAACAGAGTCCTCTATAATCTCCGGTTCATTTATGAATATGGACAGAAAAAATATACAAGCATTAAAACAAGCACTTTGCTAGAAAAATTTATTTAAAAAAAGAAAAAAAAATATCTTAATTAAATATTAAGATAGCTAATTGCATTCAAACACAAAAAGCAGGAGGAAAAAGATTACGAGATAAATGACACGCTCGTAATGAAAACCTCCAATTATTCGCGAACAAAATAACCTAATTAAATAGCATAGAAAACTTTCATTTTTTAATTGTTTACGTTAACTCCCAAAATCAAACGTCAAACAGATCATAAACTGCTATCACGCGTGTCTGAAAACCAATCATGCGCACTTCAACATGAATATGAATCTCCCTCCAACCTGATTTCAAAAAATATCTTACACCTGAATAAAGAAAAAATCCTTCATAAAAACTATGAAAATTTTCCTTGCTCTTCATCTACTAAATATATATTCACTTAACTAATGAGCTCAAAATCACGAAATTTGTCAACAAGAATAATATCAAATGAAATTAATTTACAAAAACCTACTTACATTAATTAATGTAACCATAGCACACACAAAAAAACTTAATGAGAGATTTTTCAGATGAATCGCATATTTCAAATAAAAATAACAAGTTAAAATACTCGTAATAACTCGATAATTACATTAAACACATCCATAAACCAAAACTAAATATACCGAAACTATAAACCTTTTAAATAAAGAAAAAGTCCTTATTTAATATTAACACGTGCGAATCATCTGAATGTACATCAATCTCTGGTGGGAAAAATAACCTTTGTCCCAGATCAAAAAATAAATCAAGCTACATACTTCGAACGATATCACGTCCGGTAAAAGACCACGACGTAAATCAATTCAATCTTCGAACAATATACAGTCTGAATATAAAATATACGCCAATATAAATTTTAAATAAAATATTGCAAATTACTAAATATAAACCTGAAAATAAATTATATATAAATAATAATTGTTTTTAAAATTATTCTTCGGGGAAAAAACCACTACAATATATAGGCATATATAGATCATTTAAAAAAGGTATATAACCCCTTACCACAATTATTAATCGAATCCTAAATACGTATTTCGACAACTAAGTTGTCATCATCAGTAGGTAAAAACTACTAATTAAAAGTCGCACATGGGGCACAGTAAAGCAAGAGAAACGCTTACGCACAACTACTATACACCGCGTCCCCGTATACACTAAATTTAACATGCCAATCTAAACTACGAGGGAGGTCGGGCCAAAAACACTTACCTACTTAAAGAAAAAGGGGTCTAAACATGGTTAAACACCATGTAAATAATCGGAAAGTACGGTCGTATATTGTAAAAACTAAACTCTATTGAAATTCTAAGAAGGGCACATCTGGGAAGGATCGGTACATATGAAAAAAGAAGACATCTGACTGTGTTGAGTTATATTAAATAACAATAAAGTAACGTGAAAAGGATCTATGAATTATTAGATATAGTTGGTATATAATTTAAAAGTTATATACAATTATATACATATATTATACATATATATATACACACATATTTAGTGTTTATAAGTGTGTGTATATATATGTATAATATTTGTATATAATTGTATATAAGTTTTAAATTATATACCAACTATATCTAATAATTTTTAGGATACGATTAATAATTGTGGTAAGGGGTTATATACCTTTTTTAAATTTTTATTTAACCACAGTCTCCATTGAAAGAATATATAGATCAATAAATATTATTATTGTTATTATTATTATGTCGTTATAGTAGATATGTATTTTGGAAAAAACAATTTTGTTTTAGTATAAGGCTGCCCTATAATATATTTGATTTAATATTGCCTATTTCCACTTTATCAGGCACAAAATGGATTCGAATACGTCTTTTTATTATATGCAGATTCTGATACGTTTAATTCTCCGTGAATTCCGTGCTCTGATATTAAATACAGCTATTCTTATTATCGTTATATCGTCACAGTCAACAGTCCCGGTCTCCGTTTTCCTTCTACCGTTCGAGTTCCTTTTTAAGTAGTCGGCAAACGGAACATTTAAGGTTCGAAGAGGGTCCTTAATAGGCATCAATTTAAGTTTAAAATTCAGGCGTTACACTCGTGCTTTATATTTATGGGAGCGCTTATTTCGTCGAAAATCGCTTCCATCGTCAAGAGACTTATCAATCCACGCTACACTTCTTGATTGCACCTTTTGTTCCGTCCTTGTATTAAATTAAGTTAAATTATTGACTCCTTAAAACCACTTAAATACTGTATTAACACGCAAAAACTAAATTTCATAAACTTTAATGGGTATTAAGTTGTAATTGATAAAAATGTCGGTTTTCCTTATCGCAGCAATGTTCACTTCCGTAGTCTATATATCAAGCTAGAAAATTGGATTTTAAAATTTTATATATCTTAGAAGACAAAGGCCAATAAATTTGAAAAATAATAAACAATTTATTACGCAAAGCAACGTATAGAATTTATGAAGTAGAGACTACTTTTCAGAATATTTTTTGAAATATATTTGTAGCGTAATATCGGTTCTTAAAATAATTTATTCATGCAATACTTTGTATATTATACTCGTAAAGTATTTAAAATAAGCCGATACCTTTTCATATTTAAGTGGCAAAAAATAATATGTAGTGTATAGCAAACGCCAATTAAGTTGGAGCGAGGAGGGGTAAGTTCGCGCAGGATTAGAAGTAGTGGGGAGATTTGTATTTGGTTTTACATCAAATGTCAGATAATTCTAACCTCTGAGCGTGTATCACTTTATGATCCCCTAGCAAAGACATTATGTTCCGTCAAACGTCAATGACAAATGTATTCTGACAATTACTTGTGTAGTGGGGGTGGACGTTTTTAAAAACGGCTTCTGCGCACCCCCTCCTCGCGCCAACTTAATTGGCGTTTGCTATACCTGTATCAAATAAGATGTCTATATCACAAATACTATTATTAGAGATCGAACGCATCAGGCCGAAATTACGATAAACCATATAAATAGTTTATAACGACACTAAGTACAACACGCAGCTATTGAATAGCACTATTCATTCGGTTAACCGCACGTCTATTTTTTGTCGTTGAATTGTGACGCAATTACTTCAATATTACGGTGACATTCCTTTCTTCATTGGCGTAGATAGAAGCGAGTTTTTATAATTTATTTTATTTATTAGTTTATATTTCGTAAGATAAATAAAGTACGGTGAGTTTCTTTTTTCATAGCTTTTACTGTTAATTACATACTTCGTAATTTTTGTAATAAATCCTGTTTAATATCGTTTAATCGAATCTACTTCTCCCAATTATTTTGACGTAAGTGTCCAGTGAATTTCGTTAAGTTTCAGATTCCGTTGGAATTTGACAATTTTAACGAAGAACTCTATGACACCTTAACGGCGGGATATATTCCATTATAAACTTTAGAATCCCACCTTCAAAACATTTCTCCAAAAATATGCTGGTCTAAATGTTCCCGATGAATCCACCTTACGCAAATATTATGTTCCTAAGTGCTACACAGTACCTATGGATAAGTGCCGACGAAACTGTCGATATATTAGGACGCTGTGTGGTAAATGTTGTAGCTGGTGTACTACATCCAACTATTCCATATAACGCCTAGGTAATAGCCACAAAAGTTATAAATACAGTTGATGCGGAAACAGTAGTTAAAACCATTTACGAGAATATGCATCAAATGCGTCATTCGGACGACAGGTACAAAGAAAAAATACTTTTATTTGTCAGTGGCAGTGCTGCATATATGTTAAAAACAGGCAGATTATTAAAAGAAACATATCCTAATATGCTGCGTATTACTTGTGTAATACATACTCTCCACAGAATCTGTGAATATATCAGAGACATCTTTCCGGAAGTTGATAGACTTGTATCCACTTTTAAAAAAGATTTCAGAAAAGCACCATTGAGTGTAGCACTTTACAGGGAAAAAATTTCATCTTTGTCACTGCCTCCCACTCCAGTAATAACTAGATTGGGAACATGGTTGGAAGCTACTGGTTTTTATGCAGAGAATTTTGATGGTTTTCAAAATTTCGTTACATGTTTAAATGATGATGCTCGAAGTATTTCTGAGTGCAAGAAACTAATACAAATTTCAAATTTAAAAAATCAGTTGTACTTTCTTCAGGAACACTTTGTAAATTTGCCAAAGCTATTCATGATGGATTAACCACATTAGATGTGGCTATTAATAATTTGAAAAATATTCCAAGAGACTTCAAATGTGGGTTTCGGCAAGAGTTAGATACAGTTTCTAATAAAAATCTAGATTTAATAACATTCCGGCAATTGTGTATAGGGACATTGCCTCACAATCTAACTGCTAAATATGGTGAAATAAAAGAATATTTCCCGTATGCACCTATAACCAGTTGAGATGTAGAAAGGACGTTTTCTATCTATAAGGATGTATTTCATTCAAAGAATAAATTTTACAGAAGAGAACCTTGAGAAAGTATTGCTAGTTAATATTAATACTCCTTTACTCAACTCGAACTACAAGATGAACAAATAAAAATGTATTTCGTATTTTAAGATCACCACCCGTTTGTTTTCCAATTATATAAATAAAAATAAAAACTTTTTATAAATTATAAATACAAATTTTCAATAATACTCCCATGGGCGATGAGTCATCAGCTTCTTGTATCCGGTCCCTAACTATTATATTATTATTATTTGCAAATTCAGGTTAGGACGGGAGTTTTTAATATTATCTATCTAGCCTTGAAAAAACTATGTGATTATAGTAAGCTTTTGCTGTCAAATTATTGTCACATTTGGATTTATACTAGCCAAATTTTGGTCAAATCGAGAGTGTTTTGCTGTTTTACTACTTAACCAAAAATGAGTGAAATGCTGTTAAAACCTAGAAACGTGAGAAAATTTTTGACTTAAGAAAGAAATGGACCCAAAAATATTCATCAGAGGATGACTAAAGTATATAAGAAAGATGCGTCGTCATATCTTATGGTAAAATTTTAGCCTAAGCAATTTCGATGGGATAGGGAATCAAGTCAAGGCGATCCAAGACCCGGGAGGCCTATCGAAGCAACAACTAAGGGAAACGTCAAGAAAGGCAAGCAATAGGTCTTAGCAGACCGAATAAAGAAGGAGTCAATTCTTTTTGTTGAAATGGAGATATCAGAAACCACAGCATTAAAAATTTTACATGATTATTTAGGAATAAACAAAATGTCAGTACGATGGATTCCCAGATTGCTTACTTGAAAATTGTGCCGGCAACAAACTTGAGGATTTTAGCTGGTGATAAAAACTCTTCGAAACTTCGAAAATTATAAGCGGTGATGAGACATGGGCATATCACTAAGACCCATCGACAAAACAAGAATCTATGCAGAGGGTTTACAAGGGATCGTCACCACCAAAAAAGACAAGGATGCAAAGTTCACCAGGAAAACTGATAGCAATGGTATTTTGGCATGCATAAGGGATTTCGTTAATTGTACAATATGAAGAACGGCTCTACAATTACAAGAGAAGTATATATAAAACACTCGACAATTGTTGTAGTTAAATATAATTATAATTTGTTTCTATAATTTCAATAATTTTGTATCTAAAATTTTTTTTTGTCTGTTTTGACGGAAAAATAAAAATGTCTTAATATAAAAAATTAGTTGACTTTTAGTGAATATTCTGAATGTTTTTGATGAATATTTGATGCATATTTTGAAATAGTTTAGTTCATAATTATCCTAAACCTAATTAATACTGTTATTTATAATTTTTATTATTATTTGTGTTAGTATTATTATTACTATACAGAGATTATTTTGAGAAATCACTGAATGTGATCTTAATTTTACCCTCAATGAATATTATTTGTTCCCTCATTAAAAAGGAGTCTCGAGGATATAATTATGCACCATTTCTGTAATAGAACCTCAGACTATTTCTTAAAACCACGGAAATGTTAATTGAGCAGTGTGGATGTATAATTTAGAGAAATGTCGGGCGTAAATTGAATACCAAGTTTCATCCTTTCTTCTTTCTCAAACTGAGAATTTTACATATTTACTTCATATTGAGGTGTATTGTATTAATTGGGCAAAATAAAAAGTTAATATTGTGTAAGTAGTTTACACAAGCTTCATATATTTTAACGCTAAATTTAGAAGGTTTATCTCAGGGATTTTCATTTCTTATTTGTAAGGCCTCGCATCAAATGAGGAGTATATTATTAGAGATATAATACAACAGATTATAAGAAAATATAATCATTTATTAAATACATTTTTCTCGTTTAAGTAACATACGCATACAATTCACATAGTTTACAAAAATAAAATAATGAAAATATATAAAAATATCAAAGCATTAACTTTATATTTAATACAATAGATGTAAAGTAGTTGTAAAATGTGGGATGTGAAACAAATCCACTATGAGTCTTTATGTAATATTGAGAAATAAAAAATTTTCTAGTTTCCTTTAATACCTAAATGGTCATACGGCACTTAAAATCTATTCACAGGCATTTTGTTTTTATTATACCCGCCAAACAGTCACAAAAGGCATTCGGTATAATGTATTTATTAGATATCGAACTTTAAATTATTAGAAATGTTACAACAGGTCTACAACCCCTTACCACAATTAATAATTGTCTCCTAAATACCTATTTCGACAACTAAGTTGTTATCCTCAGATTCGCGAAACACTTTAGAGAGCCTCCACTTATACTTGTAAAGTATTGTTTGTGCTAGCTTTACTATGCCCCATTTTTATCATTGTGATCATTAATTTTAACTACTGAGGATGACAATTTAGTTGTCCAAATATGTATTCAGGATACGAGTTTCTACTTAATCACAATCTCCAAAGAAATACTTATTAGAAATGTATCAGTAAAAAGTAAAATTGAAATTACTAGAATTTCAGAAATATGCCAACATTTCAAGAGGTAAATTATGCAGAGAGCGTATAAAGTTTCAAAACCTGGATTTATTTGTTCATCCGTAGAAATTTGCGAAAAATGCTTGAACAGGTCAAATTAATTTGTTTTGAAACAAATACCATTTTCATTTTTCCTCCTCTCTCCGTTTTGAAGTTATGGCGTCAGAGATTTTTTTGAAAATACAACTCCCTCCCTTTTTTAGTGGATTTGGATTGATCATAAAGTTTTTATTTAAGTAATAGCTTTCTGGTCAATAATTCCCGAGATATTAATTTTCAAAAGTAAAAAATGTAGAATATTATTAGTGCTAATACCAATTGTGCTATTTTGTAGCGGAAAATTGGTTACCACAAAAAGAAGATAATAAACGTTGGGGCAGGTATAGTAGGTAAAAGGGCCCTTCTTCATTAATGGGTCGTTGACAGGCTAAAAACATTTGAAGCTATCGAGAGAATACCTCGTTCCAGCTTTGGCGCTTCTATTCCCAAATCAACGGGATCCGGGCACTTGTGGAGACTTGTGGTTCTACCAAGATGGGGCTCCAGCTCATTATAGCCGAATGGTACGCGACTATCTAATATCAATCCATTTGTTTTCCAAGGCCAGTGGATTGACAGAAGAGGTTTCGTTGAATCGCCAGCACGGTTCCCAGATCTGACCCCTTTAGATTTTTTCTTATGGGGTCACATCAAAGGTAAAGTATACTTTAATCGGCCAACCGCAGTTGGACAATTGAAGGACCGGATCCAAGCCGAGATAAGAAAAATATAGCCGAAAGTTCTCCAAAATGTTTGTTTGCCATTTCGGCATCGTCTGACATACTGCCAAGATGAAACATTTTGAATATCTAATTTAATTCCGTCCTTAATACAGATTTTTTTGTTATTACTAATTTTGTTACTCGTTCAGTACGTATTATTTTACATTTTATCTTAAAACAAGTCATTAGCTTTTTTTTCTTGATAGAGATTTTTTTGGCGATAACCGATTCCCCATTACAAAATAGGACAATTGGTACTAGCACTAATAGTCTTCATTTTTTACTATCAAAAATTAAAATCTCGGGAACTATTGGCTAGCAAACTGAACACGTGCATATTACTTAAATCAGAATTTTATGTAAATAAATCAGAACTTTATATCCAAAGCCACTAGAAAAGGACCCTTCCTTGAGACCTGTTTTTAAATACAACCCCTGTTGTATTTAAAAACAGGTCTCTGACGTCAAAACTTCGAAACCGAGTGAGGTGGAAAAGTGAAAATTGTTTCAAAGTATTTGGTTTAAAACAAATTAATTTGACCTTTTCAAACGTTTTCTCGCAAATTCATACGTGGGAACAAATAAATCCAGCTTTTGAAACTTTATAAACTCTTTGTATATAGCTTTAACATAAATATACAAGCTGTCCCGTATCGTTATGTTCAAATTTTAGGAGTGTAAAGTAGACTTCATTTCAAGTAACAAAAACGCAAAACTTGTATAGTATACATTTTTATTTGTTTCAAAGTTACAGGTCTATGAATGTGATTGTCAGATCATGAAAAAAAATGTAATCCTAAAGTCAATACAAACTGATTTTATTTAAAAAAAGTTATACGATTCAATAACAGGCCTGTGATCGTTAACGTCGCATAATAAAATGTTATCCTAAAATAAATAAACACGTGTCGTAGTGCAGTAATTTCTTGGAGATCTACAAAAAATAGTACTGGAAATTGATTTATGATAAAGAAGGTTCTTACTTATTTCGTAAGTGCTGAACCATGAATATCATACAATAATCAAATGTTCAGATGACTGTTAAGGTTGCATTTTTTAATAAAGGATTATATTACGTTTCAGTTCATACAACAGCTTATTAGCGAGTGAACACGTTTTCTTTATTCAAAATACCTTACCGATTTTCTTCTCAAGAGTATGCGGACATGCATTTTGTGTATGGCTACTGTAACGACAGTGCACATCAAGCAGTTATTGAATACCGACATCGGTTTCCCGATAGGCGCATTCCACATTACAGAACGTTTCTGGAAGTACACAGACAATTTCAGGAATGCGGACTACGTGATTATCTTTTCGACCGAGGAGTAAATTTGCCTGCAGACTTAGAGGAAGAACAGTAGCTATTGTTACAAGGGATCCAACTCTGAGTGTACGTCGAATCGCTAGACTAGTAGGAGTACCACGAACGACAGTTTCGCGAATTTTAAAACATGAGGGCTTATATTCATATGACTATCGCAGGGGATACGGTATGCTTGAGGCAGACCACTATGCTCGTCTAGTTTATTCTACCTGGATATTAAGACAGTCACGGCTTCATTTTAATTTCTGCAGAATAGTCCCCTGGACAGATGAATCTACGTTCACGAAAAGTGGTGTTACAAATCTGAGAAACCTGCACAGGTGGTCATCAGAAAATCCCAAAGCTATACGTCCATCTAAATTTCAACATGAATTTTCTATTAACGTTTGGGCGGCCCTAATCGATGACTTGTTGATTAGTCCTGTCGTTCTTCGAGGTTAAATGTCGACAATTACCTTCAATTTCTTATTGACGAACTGCCAGGTCTTTTAGAGGATGTCCAACTGAATGTTCGACGAGATATGTGGTTTCACATGGATGGGGCACCACCACATTTCGGAATTGCTGTCCGAAATTGGGTTAACGTCAATTATCAAAGATGGATTGGTCGAGGTGGTCCTGTTGCATGGCCACCCAGATCACTCGATCTTAATCCCCTTGACTTTTATTTATGGGGTATATGAAAAATTTAGTCTACGCGCAAGTTTCGAACACAAGAGAAGAGTTGTTGGATCGTTTTCACCTGGCTGCCGAGCAACTCCGACAAAGCAAGTAAGAAATTCGGATAAGCACTTCTTCTGTTGGCTTACGGACACAAGCCTGCATTCAATAAGGAGGTGGACATTTCGAAAATATTATTAATTGAACTTTTTTAAATAAAATCAGTTTTTATTGACTTTAGGATTACATTTTTTTTTCATGATCTGACAATCACATTCATAGATCTGTAACTTTGAAACAAATAAAAATGGATATACAAGTATTGCGTCTTTGTTACTTGAAATGAAGTCTACTTTGCACTCCTAAAATTTGTACACAACGATACAGGACACCATTCATTAATTCTCGAAGGAGTTCAATTAGTTAATCGCACAGACTAAAACTTAATATTTGTGTGTGGGTATATGTACCTTAAACGAAAATTTTGTTTTGGCCTTTGAGCTGATTGTAAGTACAAATACAAAATTGTATTTTTGCTTTACATGCAAATGCCTCAAATACAGATAGAAGAATCAATGAAATCAACGCGATTAACGTTATGTCAATTGGGTATGTACAATTACTTTTAAAACTTTTTGTTTTGGCAATGGATGATATTATGAAGGAATGCCACCCTCTTATGAGACCGTGGGAAGTGGGATAGTAGAATTTACAGAAAATAGTAATTAAAACCCTTGCATATGCCGATGACCTAGTAATTTTCGCACCATCAGAAACTGCCCTAAATTATAATATCAACTTATGGGACGATGCTTTGCACAAGAGAGGTTTAAATATAAATGTAAACAAATCCAAAGCGATGGTAGTCTCCCAACATCAAGAAGAGTTAAATATAGTAACACAAAATAAAAAAATGGAACAAGTAGATAGTTATCTGGGTTATCTGGGTGCGGTAATCCAGAAAATGAGCAAATGGATAAGGAAATCGCCATAAGAATAAGAAATGCGGAGAAGATTTAGTTTGCGTTGGGGATAGTAATGATTCATAAAAAAGAAATATCCAAGAATACCGAACTACAGGTTTATAAAGCTATATATGTATCAACTTTAACATATAGTCGCGAATCTTGGAGAATAAATGACAGAACGAAGGCCCGACTACAAGCAATTGAAATGAAGTATCTACGTAGAATAGAGTTTGTGATAAGGTTGGATAGAATATGAAACGTCGAGATAAGACGAAGAAGCCGTGTAACTTCGTTAAACGTAACGATTGAGCAGTCGCAATTGAGATGGTTTGGGCATCTGATAATAATGGAATGGAGCAGAATGACGAAAAAATATGGAGCAGTAAACCTATAGGAAGGAGAGCAAGAGGCAGACCCAAAAAGACACGGAACAATCATATAAACGAAAATTTAAGGAGGAGAAACCTAGAATGGACACAGGCGATACGGATAGTTGGTGACATAAAGAGATGAAAAAGGACATATATGGCAGGCGTAAATTAGAACCCACAATTTAGAGAAACATATTGGAGTCGATATAGTAGGTTTATAAGTACATCTGTATTATCTATAATGTATATTAGTAATGTATAGAGTATGCTGTATAGTGCATAATGTATAAAATTTAGTCATCCAACACTGGTATAACCGGTAAATGGAAATAAAGATTATGTATCTACGTAAATGTACAATAATTAAGTAAATTCTTTTACACCTTACGTAAATCACGTAAGAAGCA
The DNA here is from genome assembly GCA_935421215.2 of Melolontha melolontha. NCBI lineage: Eukaryota > Metazoa > Arthropoda > Insecta > Coleoptera > Scarabaeidae > Melolontha > Melolontha melolontha. The sequence continues at coordinate 183,503,532 of OW285235.1, forward strand.
ATTTAACAGAGTTTCCAAATACATATACTAAGATTAAATGCCGTTTTGATTAGCATTAAAATTTGGTAAGTACATCAAATAAAATTATCGGCGAGAATTTTTAAGTTCACTGCATTAAAAAAAAGGTCTTGTACAATATACCTCAACATCTGTAAGATAACACAGATGGCATGGTCCACAAAAAACGACGTATGGGTCTTGTCATAGGTGCGAGGTGGCCTTGACTTTCTAGCTCGTTGAATGGTTATCTGGTTTTTCTCCTCGAATGCGAAATATTATAAATTCCCACCGAATGGACAGACAAAAGAAAAGCTCGAAGCCTACATACATTTATTTGCCTCAAAATAAAATAGGTCCAATTACTCGATACGGTAATGAGCTGTCTTTTTAAATTTTCTCACTACGCCTTAGTCGAATCCGCAAACTGCGTTAATTTTCAAAATACTTAGGGCAGACGTGAATCATATTTCGATTATCGGAGTCCACCATAGAATAACAACCACCTGCGCGAAAAGCGGCCTTGTCGAAGGTCCACACAAACCATACAGAGGGGGCAGCCGATAACAAAGAATATAACGTACTAAACCTTAAATGTAAAATTGAAATACAGGGCGGTATAACTTTATCCACGGTAAACTTTTAAAGAAAAGGAAAATAAACTGTAGAAAACTTTGTAAAATTTAATACGTTTTTTGAAAAAACTATATAAAACTATAATCTCAAAATCCTGTTGTGATGGAGCAAATTTTAAATCAGATTCAGAGTCAGCATGGCAAAAGACATAAACTACACGTATTGGTGTATAATAAAACTAAACTTTGTTGACCAATGTTATCAATAAATATTTAACATTAAATTAACTTAATACCTAGATATTAGAGAACATATGAGAACTTCTATGATGACCTCACCACAGCGAAACAACGTCAGAACGCACACTTCTTGCTAATTACTGGGGATTTTAATGCTGTGATCGGAAAGAGAATACAGGGAGACACGGGATATGTCGGGCACTTTGGGTTGGGCGACAGAAACAATAGAGGAGAGACCCTCATGAATTACCTAAACAAAGAAAACTTATACTGCCTAAACACTTTCTTTAAAAAGCCGAAAAAACGTAAGTGGACATGGCAAAGCCCAGACAAAAAGACAAAAAACGAAATCGACTATATATTTTCAAACAACAAGAAGATATGTAAAGACGTGTCTGTCCTAAACAAATTTTATACTGGAAGCGACCACAGGATCGTCAGAGCAAGCATTAACATAAACACGACTGCAGAACGAAATAAACTCTTCGAAAAACAACGTTACCCAACTGGAGATGTTCTAAAACTAAATAGGGAACAATATCAAAATGATCTAGAACAGAGACTACCACCAGCGGATACTTTGCAGAGACTAAATACGGACCAACTTACAGACACAATCATTCATGCCATAAAGACATCGACTAAAAAAGTATGTTCGCACATGAGAAAACCACAGGTTTCGAAATTCAGCGCTGATACTCTGAGGCTGATGGATGAAAGAAGAAATAGGGTGGATAGAACATCAGACAGTTTCAAGGAACTCAACAAAAGGGTTAAGAAAGAAATTCGAAAGGATAGAAGAAACCAAAATTAAAAACTCATAGAAGAAACCATTAGGGATGGTTGTAAAATGAAAATACTACGTTCAAAGCTCACGAGGGGGAAAACAAAAATGACAAAAATAAAAAACGAAAATAATGTGCTAGTACAAGACAAAAAAGATATCATAAACGCCCTAGAGAAATTATACACGAGGCTTTACTCATCTGACTCACCACGCCCACAAACACGTACGCTCGTCTTGAATACAGGATCCGAAGAAATGCCGGAAATTACAACAGATGAAGTAGATACAACTTTAAGACAAATGAAAATAAATAAATGTCCAGGCGAGGATCAAATAACAACAGAAATGCTGAAATTAGGGGGACAAACTATAAAAGCAGCAATAACAATACTGCTCAACAAGTGCCTACATGATGGAAAAATCCCAAAGGGGTGGTGTACTTCTGAAGTTATACTGATGTTTAAGAAAGGCGACAATACAAATATCGAAAACTATCGCCCAATATCTCTTCTATCGCACCTATATAAGCTATTCACTAAAATCTTAACAAGTCGTCTATCAAGGAAACTGGACTTTTATCAACCAGTGGAACAGGCCGGCTTTAGGAGGGGTTACAGTACGATAGACCATATCCATACAATACGTACTCTGGTAGAGAATGTACGGAATACAATGTACCAATGCACCTGGCCTTCATTGACTTTCAGAAAGCGTTTGACACCATCGATATTACGGCAATATTAAACTCACTAGAAAACGCACGAATAGACTCTAGATATATACAAATAATCCAAAACATCTATGAGGAAGCATCAATACATATTAAAATTGATGAAACCACGAAAACAGACAAAATACCACTACAAAGAGGAGTACGCCAAGGAGATGTCATTTCACCGAAACTATTCACGTTGGCCCTGGAAGATGTTTTTAAACGGCTAGATTGGCACAACAAAGGTATCAACGTTAATGGTTCTAGACTAAACCACCTTAGGTTTGTTGATGATATAGTCTTGATAGCAGACAGCATTGAAGAACTAAATGAAATGCTACAACAATTGGGCCGAACATCTGCAGACATAGGTCTAAAAATGAATTACAGCAAGACGAAAATACTAAGCCCTGATGATGCCAACATATACATAAACAATAACCACATTGAATGCGTAGAGGAATATATATATCTGGGTCACGTTATTAAGCTTGGAAAAGAAAACCAGCATGCAAAAATCACTAGACGAATCAGGCTCGCCTGGATAGCTTTCGGCAAGTTGGGACACGTACTTAGAAATAAGGAAATTCCTATAAACCTAAAAACTAAAGTATACAACACATGTGTTCTGCCAGTCCAAACCTACGGACTTGAAACTATAAGCCTGACCAAGGCTTCCGCCAATAAACTCAGAACATCACAAAGAGCCATGGAAAGGAGCATGCTTGGTATTTCACTAAGAGATAGGATCAGGTGCGAAGATATCAGAAAAAGAACGAAGATAAGAGACGTTATATGGGAAATAGCAAAAATGAAATGGGCGTGGGCCGGACACATAGCTAAACAAACCGAGGATAGATGGCCACACAAAATCACGGAATGGAGACCAAGACAAACAAAAAGAGGTGTTGGACGCCCTGCAAAGAGATGGGTGGATGATATCAGAAGCGTAGCGGGAAGGCGATGGGTCCATACTGCACAAGATAGAGACGAGTGGAAAAGATTGAGAGAGACCTACGTCCAGGAGTGGACGGATACAGGTTGAGAAAGAAGAAGAAGAAGAATACCTAGATAATAATACAAAGTGTTTTTAAACTTTAAAACTACGTATTACAGTAGATGCAAAAGAATCTTAATTTCCTTTTTCTTTAAGTTATAAATTTAACGTAACAGTTTAGCGAAAGAAAATGAAAGACGTAATAAATATAAAATAAGCACATAGCTTTTTTGAAGCAAAAAAGGTTGAATGATACAGCGAAAATACAGCTTATATACCTACTTTTTATTCGAAGTATCATACATGTATGTTCATGTATCATAGTTCATAGTTCATATAAAATCAACTTATAAAGTTACATCGTCTCACATATTTGCAATTTGCTCAAATTCTCTTTCACTCCTTTTCTATACCTCCTGTCATCAATTTTTTAAAGATATGATCCACAACACGTTTTTCGTATGCTCCACGAAAACATATTTTCGCGATACGTCGCTGGTTATTCTATAGGCCGACTAGCGCCGTGCGTCAGTTAATTTATAATAAATTTGGCAACCGGCAAATCCATAAAATAAAATGGACGGTTGATGTCGCCGTCGGTCGTCGTCGTAGGGCCCACATGAATATATTTTATATTTAAATGTTGCCCGAAAGTTATTCCGTTGCGACGTCGGATAAACTTAAAGTTGACGGACATACGTGAACTGGGTCGAAATAATAATATTTAGTTTCGTCGTTTGTGTCGCAACAGCGGTGCTGCCGCAACCATTTCGGCTTCAATTTAGCGAATATCCGTCTGTGTTTGGTTTTAAGAACGGCAGGATAGTGTATAAATTTCGATCGCATATGACAGAGACGTATCGAGTGTTTTGACTATTTCGATTAGTTTGAACTTTCTTCTCCTAAGTCACATTAGCCTATTAACTTTTTGTTATTAAACATAGACTTTCCCAGCAGTATAATGTAGGTAAGGGCTGCTGAGTTGGGTCACACATTTATTGGAATATTTGTTACAAATGAAACAGACATGCAATGTACATATCTGTAACTGTACACATGGACATTTACTTCTGCTTAAGACACGTGTTTCTGCCATCTATAGGCGTCATCACTAAAGCTAGTGAAGCAATGTAATACAAATTAATACAAATCTTTTTAAAAAACAGATTTGTGTCTGTATATACATTTACACTGAAATCGCCTACAAGACATAGCAAATTTCGTCCCATAAGGTGGCACTATTTAATAAGTGACATCTGACGGACGAAAGAGACTATGCCGAAAAAGGCGACCTTTCGCTTGACCAGATTTGAACGCACAAAAACACTCATAGAAGGATTGTTCTGAACGTCTTCTGAATTGTTCTGAAGGTCTGAAAAGACGTTCAGAACAATCCTTCTGTGAGTGTTTTTGAGCGTTCAAGTGTTACACTGTTTTTCCTACTGAAGATGACAACGTGGTTGTAGAAATACGTATTTAGAATCATTAAATTCTATTGTGGTAAGGGTTTTTTAATTTTATTTTATTCATTTATAAGCCACAGTCTCCGATTTGTTAGTTAATAATTATGATAATAAATCATTCATTTAAGCATAGCAAACACACAGATACATGAAGCAATTCGGTAGTTATCCGTACCGGAAAAAATACTATTTTGATGTCTAAGTCGGTATATTCATACGACATAAGTAAAGGCCGGATTATATGCAAAAAGAAAACTGAAAATATGCGCATAAATATGCAGGTGTTTTAAATGTGCACTTCCTTATGAAAAATATGCAGGTAAAAAAATACGAGGAATGTTAGAAAATGTAATACTGTAGAAAAAAATATTCTATTGTGTTTACTACAAGTTTATTTAGAACATTTTACAACATAATTAACTATGAAAATAATTTACAATCACATATTTCTCAAAGTTTTCAACAGAAAAATTGTGACGTCTGTCTGAAAACATGTATTTATATATTGAAAAGGTTCGTTCTACGTCGACGCTTGTTATAGGAGCATATTTCATATTAGAAATATCATCTATTGTCAACTCAATATTTTCTACTGAATCACCACACAAGATTTTAGCAATTTTCTTCAGCTTTTGAAAACCCTCATTTTTTCTTATTACACTTAAACATTTTTCATAAACGGACTGTCCTACTCCTCCTTTAACATCAAAACATGACTTTTCAAAATTGTTTATTATTTCAACGCTCTCGATTAGCGACAGAAATTGTTTTTCCAGCTGCAATATAGAAGTGATAATAAAACTGTAATTGGCTTTAATTAACGCCAACTGTTGAGGTATTTCTTTACTCGAATAAACCTTTTGGGTGTCTATCACAGATTGTGCATCTCTATCAAGACCCACAATAATTGTCTTTATTCCTTCGTAATAATTTTCATGAAAAATAGCAGCCTCGAACCACGTTCCCCATAGCGTGATTACTGGTTGACGAGGAAGCGGAACACCGGGTAGATGTTGTTTGTAAAACTGAACTCGTAATGGAGCTTTTAAAAATACTTTCTTAACACTACTAATTAAAGTATTTACTCAGGGAAAATGGTTTATGACTTCTTCTGCAACACGATTTAGTCAATGCACCAAGCAAGTTGTGTAAATTAAATTTGGGTAAAATATTTTCAAGTTGAAGCTGCCTTCACCATGCATGGTGCAGCATCCGTAAAAAACAATAGAATTTTCTCTGTTGGAATCGATTCCGGTAAGAAGAAAGTTGCTAGTTCTTCCTGTATAAACCTTGTTATTGTCAAATTATTTGCCTTTTCCAACTGTTCGTATGAAATTAAATAAGATTTTGCTGGAACCGATACGTTAAGAATACCAATCATTAAATGAACTATGTATCGGCCCACACTATCAGTAATTTCATCTACGCATATATAAAGATAATTGTTTACAACAACCTTATTAATGCTATTCAATGTTTCTGCATAGATACAGCGAATATATTTTTTTCTTAACGTGCTCTCGCCAGGAACGTTATATTTACGGATGTACTTTGGCAAAAATAACTTAACATTTAAATGGTTTAATTTATGTAGTTTAATATCTGCCGACACAAACATTTAACACAAATCTTCAATAAATTGTTCTTGTTCCGATTTTTTTGGAAATCGATGGAAAACATTGCGGTAATGTTTGTTGACCCTTCTTCGCCAATTTAAACTTTGTTAGTTTTGCAGCATGAGATGGAGTTTTCATATGTTGGTTGACTTGGAATTTTATCTCACTTGTAATCTGCAAAAGAAAATATTACATCATCGGTTGGTTTCTTATAAAATAAATGTTAGTGAAAGATAAAGGAATAATTAAAAAGTTAATTAATTATTAATAAGAGGAAATAAACTTAAAATTTTACTCACAATCTTGCAGCATGCTACGCATCCATACGTAATTCTGAATAAGGTGCAATCCATCCAGGCACAGTCGCTATTTTCGGCATTTTTGCTATTATATTCGCAACTCACAAGTTTACACTTCGAAAAGCCAACGTGAAATGACTCCGAATAGCAAAGAAATACTCCTAATTTTCTGGTAAAATGTATTTTTGAATTTATTTAGAAGTTTCAAGGTATTAGCTTTTCCTGGAATTTTGTCTCAGCCTGGATGTATGGGAAGAGCATTAATAAATTTTTGGAGACGCTTATCGGAAATGTAACGGGGAGAGGCTTAATAAAATGCTATTTTTAATTTAAAGATGGCTGTTTAATTTTAAAATCTTATACAGTTGTGTGTGATACGTACTGTGATGTGTCCAGAATAAGAAGGAGTGACTCAAATATCCCGCCAAAACTCGGTCTACAAAGCTTAAAGTTTGATCTACCGTACGTGTACACACCTATACGCCGATTCGAAGACGTGCACGTCTTCTATGGCGTTCTTTTTGTAATAAAATTGATTTATACACTAATATCTAAATTTCGATTTCGCCTTTCATACGAAATAAATAAATATTAATTTAAAAATTGTTAATAGTGAATCGATATATTGTTATTGTCTTAGAATTTCAAGTAGCTTATAGTGCATGCCCGCATAATATGTATAGTATTTTCTCTACTTTAGTATGTGTTAGAAATGTGTAAATTAAAACATAGTTATGAAATAATAAATTCGTGGTGGATAGATGTCCATTTTACTTACACAGTTTTGTACAGTAAATAAATATTTTACATTCTTACTTTTCATAGTTTATAAAATTTTCATTCAACTCAACGATGCAAACGCCAGTAACACATCTTTTCCTGTCCTTGCATGAGTTATTATAAATTTTTAACCGTATAGCTCCAATTTTCCAGGAATTTTCATCCCATCCATATTTTTTATGTTCATATTTCATGAAGTATCATTTTTAACCCAGTCTACCGCATTTACTTAAAAAGTAAATAAGTAAATATGTAAAATTTGGAATCTATCGAATATACTTTTCAAAGGATGCCGTTCTTGTTCTCATCGACTTTATTGCATTAGAAAGCTGTAATTTTAATTACATGAATTTACGACGAATATCTTGTTAATATTGAACGTGAAACAGTAAAACACAAAGTTTTGCTACATTTTCTCAAAATACTATAATAGAATGTTCGACAAGGAAGTTCGAGAAGATCGTGCGTAAAAAAGTTCGATTCCTTTTTGGCGAAATATGTTTTCCGTAATCAGAATCGAAGAACTCCCTGTGACAAAATTCAGATTGTCATAATTAACGTAATTTGTCCGATATGTCTAAAAATTATATTTCAGTTTACAAATCAAAAGCATGTGGAAATGGCCTTCTGGCACGGTTACTACGAAGGTAGATTTACAGAGGGTATCTCCCCAAGTTTGTAACTAAAGGGTATAACATTAAGTCTTTTGGTGAAAGATAAAATCTTGCACTTAACGGGGTTCAAAAGTAAATTGTTATTTTTGCACTAAGTCTGTATGTTAATCAGATCAGCCTGTAGTCGAAGACAGTCTCTCGAGACGCAGACTCGAGAAAACAACTTCAAGTAATCGACAAAGAAAAGGTTATTAGACTCGATCTGGTCTAAGAGATTATTCATGAAAATAATAAAAAGCAATGGACCTAAGTTAGAGCCTTGCGAAACTCCAGAAGTGACAATGTAAGGTGCTGATAAATATAGGTATATAGGTACGAAGTTAAAAAGTCAACAAAGTTTAATGATTCGTACATACTAGGAAAACATAATTGTGGGCAATTTTGTACAAATACGAAATAATATTGGGTGTTTCCATCAATAAAGATATATCATAAATAGTCCGGTCAATATCGGCAGGTAAATTTCTATGAAGATAGCACGCAAAAGTTTGAGATTATTTGGTCGAGGTCGTTTTATAAGGGTGACCGTAAAATATAGGTTTTCGTATATGGAAGTTTCCTTAGAACTCTGAAACTATCCGTTACCTTTAGACAGGTGTCCGTTAACACAGGTTTTACTATATATGCTTTTGTCTCGAGTACCTATTGACACAGCATTTTTATATACTGACGTTTGTTTGATTGAACTTAAGAAATGGTTACATTTTGAATTTAGAATATTAAAAAATAAGAATGATATTTAATAATGAGTGGGTTCGCCACGGCTTCTAATGTCGAAATTTGGACGCAAATGATTACATACGAAACGTACTGCAGCCTATTGTACTCCCATACATACGAAGGTTGTTAAATCGACTCTTTTTCTAACAAGAAAATGCACGTCCTCATGTAGCAAGGCTCTTACAAGAAAAGAACGTGACCCTGCTACCATGACCTTCTGGTTCCCCAGACTTGCCGCCAATCGAACATGAGTGGGATACGATTGGTGTTCAATGGGTAATTTATTCCAACTACCAAATAATCTACTTGAACTTCGTCACCGAATTCAAGAAGTCTGGGATGACATTTCCCAGAATACCATAAATCATTTAATTTCAAGCGTGCCTCGAAGAGTTATCGAATGCATAAGAAACCCAAGCGGTCCCACTCTTTATTAAATAACAATGTTATATTTTAATATTTTAATTTGAAAATGTAATAATTTCTTAAGTTTGATTAAACAAACATTATGTATAAATTTTATTAAAATTTATTAACTTCCACTGGAATTTTTTTGAAAGTCAGTATATTAAGAGATAATTAATTATCTATGCACCATTCACTCACAATTTCAAGTTCGTGTTGTAGGTTCATTCTATCCTCCAAATTCATTATAGTCCTGTACACTTTATGGCCATCTGTCTATGCGAGAGCAGAATATGAAAATGCTTCGAAAATGTCATTAGCAAAACTTCACAATAATAAAAGACGCAAGTTGGATCCCTGAGGTACTCCGAATGCTGGGAGAAATTTAAACGATAAAATCAAAAAGTACAGGATCGCCATGTAATGTCTGAAGTGGCTGGTAGAGTCGCCATGTAAGGTCGGTTCAGCTAGCGAGTAGCAGGGTCGCCATGTAATGCTCCCTGGTCCTGGTTATGGATTGGTTTCCGAGGCGAACTCATTAGAGGCCGGTTTATCGGTAGGATAAATGATACATTCGGCAACGATTAAATAATAACGTTTAATTAATGGACAACAGTAACAATTACATTACAAGCTATAGTGTTCACTTGTGTAACAACATTACGATCTGATACATAAAACTGACTAACTAACTGACTGACTGACTGACTGATTGACTGACTGACTGACTGACTGACTTTGGTATATATATACAAGTGTCCCGTATCGTTATGTTCAAATTTTAGGAGTGTAAAGTAGTCAAGGGGATTAAGATCGGGTGATCTGGGTGGCCATGCAACAGGACCACCTCGACCAAACCATCTTGGATAATTGACGCTAACCCAATTTCGGACAGCAATTCCGAAATGTGGTGGTGCCCTATCCATGTGAAACCACATGTCTCGTCGAACGTTCAGTGGGACATCCTCTAAAAGACCTGGCAGTTCGCCAATAAGAAATTGAAGGTAATTGTCCGCATTTAACCTTCCAAAAAGAACGACAGGACCAATCAACAAGTCATCGATTAGGGCCGCCCAAACATTAATAGACAATTCATGTGAAATTTAGATGGTCGTATTGCTTTTTGATTTTCTGATGACCACCTGTGCAGGTTTCTCAGATTTGTAACACCACTTCTCGTGAACGTAGATTTATCTGTCCAGAGGGCTGTTCTGCAGAAATTAAAATGAAGCCGTGACTGTCTTATTATCCAGGTAGAATAAACTAGACGAGCATAGTGGTCTGCCTCAAGCAAACCGTGTACCTTGCGATAGTGATATGGATATAAGCCCTCACGTTTTAAAATTCGCCAAACTGTCGTTCGTGGCACTCGAACACTCGTAGTTGTCTAGCGATTCGACGTACACTGAGAGTTGGATCCCTTGTAACAATAGCTACTGCTTCTTCCTCTAAGTCTGCTGGCAAATTTACTCCTCAGTCGAAAAGATAATCACGCAGTCCGCATTACCGAAATTGTCTGTGTACTTCCAGAAATGTTCTGTAATGAGGAATGCGCCTATCGGGAAACCGATGTCGATATTCAATAACTGTTTGACGTGCACTGCCGTTACAGTAGACATACACATAATGCATGTCCGCATACTCTTGAGAAAAAAATCGGTAAGGCATTTTGAATAAAGAAAACGTGTCCACTCACTAATAAGCTGTTGTATGGACTGAAACGTAATCCTTTATTAAAAAATGCAACGTTAACAGTCATGTGAACATTTGTTTATTGTATGACATTCATGGTTCAGCACTTAAGAAATAAGTAAGAACCTTCTTTATCATAAATCAATTTCCAGTACTAAGAAGGACATGTTGCATTAAACAAGTATTGAATGTGTGAAAATAGGAGTCCTACTTAGCTATCACAAGTGTACACAATTAATCTATCCGAAAAATATCAGCCAATAAATGATATGATGATGTCACTGAAACCAGTTTCACTCAATTGCCGTTGTAAGGTATTATGGTCAATAGTGTCAAAGGCTTTTGATATATCTGTATAAATTGCTTAAATTATATTATCAATGGCCATGCATAGAGATGCAGAGATGCTAAATAATACAAACTATCTATTTTAGATATATATTATTAATTAAAAAAATCTAATATACGATTTGAATATATTTTTTTAATAAAAACAAATAAACTTTCCTACTTAATTAATTTTAGTTACATTTACCTTAAACTATTAAGTTTAAAGTTGCTAGAACACGTCATATTACTGAACTTTAACATTAGTAGACCTTGCTCTGTGTATTGTTTTGGATCCATCATTTCTCATGTAACTGGAGCATACACAATGCGCCTGAGGGTGTTACAATTTACACCTGTGTATGTCATTAATGAACTTCCTTGTTTACCATAGTTTCAATTTGATTTTAAGTTCGACAATTTTTTTTTTTGCAAACTGTAAACAGTTTAATAATTGTGTTTGACAACTTCAACTTACTATCGACAGAAAATGTCGTGCATGTACTAATTTTAATGGTGAATAACGAGAAATTATAATTCCAAGTTAAGCTTTCCTCTATTGGCATAATTTGGTATTTTAGTTTTCATCTACCTGATCAAATATACTATGATGAAGCAGTATTATAGTGATTACAATAAAAAATTCAACCTTCAATCTGAGTTACCTATATTTTAATTAATTAATTAATTGTAAGGGCCAGAACACAAAATTAAACACAGTATAAAATCAAACTGAAACTTTAATACAAAAATAAAAAAGAAAAAAAAAACTATCTTTATAGAGTATAAAGATAAAGTATCTTTCAATGACACAATGAGGTAAAATATATCCACTGTATATTGACAGCTAAGTGGATTAAAACTTCCTCTAAATTACTCCGAACAATCTTATTTGAAAAATAATAAAGTGTATTCTTAATTTCTCCCCAGAGAACCACACTGTATAAAAAACTTGAAAACACGATCCAAATCTAACACATGCGCGATCATCAAACGCCCTTGCAACAAACTGGCAAACTTTTACACAGTTATATTTTTTTACATAGAAATTTAAAAATACTCTTTATTATTTATTTCTACTAATTAAGACTCTTAACTAATTATTAATGCAATTGAAATACACTTTTAAAAGCTTTTCTAATTAAGACGTCTTAAGAATATAATTCTACTTGCACAAAATTTTTTTACTGGAGACACGTTTACGACAAAACGTTGTTTAATCAAATACCATATCAAAATTACGAGAATAACAATCTCGTAGAATTATCGGGAATTAAATATGAAATACCATCAACTAATTAACACAATCAAATCATCCCGTATTACATTAAAAAAATATATATATATATATATATATATATATATATATATATTTCAAAGAAATACAACGTTCTTGTCTTAGGGCAAAACTTGGTCTCCTTGAATTCACCAAGGTTTCTCGAACAAATCGACCTCGAATAAAACTAGTTTTTTATCTTACACATGAAATAACATATCGGATATACACAGATATCCACAAATAATGTACATTCTTTTTTAATAAATTTTAAATATTATTTAGGGAAAAATCCATAACAATATGTAAACATACATATATGTGTGTAACTCGAATAGAGGTACATATTTATTATTTATACACATTCTAAATTCATAGGCGGAACATGCTACAATTTTCAGTGGGTTTTTAATTTTGGCGTTCGCATCGTTATTGACTCAAAATATTTTGAACTCATATTCTTTCATAATTACATCTTTCCGTTTATCGTACGTTGTCTTTTTATTTCAAGGACACTCTACAGGATGGCTTTGTCTTGTTCTATCAAGTTTTTTTAGTTACGCGCAGTGACAATAAATATTAGTTGCTCTGATCGAGAAATATCTAATTCTAAAGAATGTTAAATTTCTTAGCTTAATTGATTTAATTTTTACAACACTATTATGGCAATATACCGTCTGTTCGTTCTCAAAGTCGAACATAGGAATCTTTATCATGCGCTCACGTTACGTAGCACCACCAGCAAAATAGCTAATCTATCAATTAAATAATTTAAATTTCAAATCAGTTTGACATTTCATTCATTCAAATTTGTTTTTTACTGTTTCTTAATTTGAAAACGTATCAATTTGAACTTTATTCGCGGAACAATGAGTAATTATATAAACGAAGAAGCAGTTTTGTTGATGAAAACATATTATAGTGGCTCTAGTTTGCGATGAGTTCGCGACCTATTTGCCGTTATTTTTAATAATACCCTATACCATCTGTAAGCACTATTAAAAAATTTTTGAAAATTTCGAAATACTTGCAAACATTATTTGTACTGAAAAAATAAAATGTTCTAAATAACAATCATTTCACAGGAAATAGACAAATAGTTGACGTTACAGAAGAACTTGTTTTGGCGATCGTAAATGCGAATCCAACGTATAGTTTGAGGCAAATTGCTTTTGAAGTTGGTTTATCCAAGTCATGGGAATGGATGCTATTAAAAAAGTACAAATATCACCTCTATAAAGCAGTATGTCATGAAGAAAATTTTGGAATTGATGCAGAACGGAGAAGTACGTTTTGTTACGAAATGCAAGAGTGTGTATACAATAATCCTCACTTTGTGACATCGATATGCTTCACTGACGAGTGTACTGAAATTTAAATGCAGGGACATATTTAGAACTTTTAATAACGAAAGTAGGACCTGCATTGGAAGAAATTGCAATCAGTTGATCTGGTTTCAACAGGATGGCTGTCCCGCGCATTTTAGTTTAGATGTTAGAAATTTCTTAATTAATTCATTTCCAAATCACTGTATTGGTACAGATGGTGCTATAAATTGGCCAGTAAGATCACCTGGTTTGGCACCTTGTGATTTTTTCCTGTGTAGATATATTAAGACCAAAATCTACAGACAACTTCACCCAGATATTGATTCCTTGAAAGAAGCAATAGTTGCTAAATGCGCGTTTATTACTGATAGACAATTGGCAAACGTATTATTTAGTTTTTATAACAGACTAGGGTGTCACTTAGCACAAAATGGGGGGTTACGTGAGTATCTGAATACATAAAACAAGGTCGGGTCAGTTACATCATTTATAACTCAAGAACGGCTGGAGCGATTTTAATGATCTCTCATTTGTTGGATTTGTCTCGCCTCGAATACCAGAATAACTATTAAAATATCGGAAAAATTCACCGAAAAAAATTATACAGAAAATTAATTTTTAAATAAATTAGGTTAGGAACTAGGTTAACCATCTTCCGCAATTGATGGCTTACGTTACGCACGCTTATAGCTTATTTGTAATAATTGATGTCCATGATATAAAAGTGTAATTTTTTTTTGTTTCGTGTTGTCTGTGATTTGTTTTGAAAAAGCATATAAAGGTTATCGGTCGATTTGTTTGTTTTGTGCGAGTGTTATAAATAAATCTTATTGTGCGAGTATTTACAACAAAAGGAAGTGTATGATACATTAATGAAGGCAATTGATGATGGAAATAGTGGCCTATTTTTTCTGGATGTACCCGGTGGAAGATATTCCTCATAAATTGATTTTGGTCATTGTTCGTGCGGGATCCGACATTGTGGTAGCAGTTGCTTGTTCTGGAATAGCGGCCACATTCATAGAAGGATGCCGTACGGCTCATTCAAAGTTCAAATTGACGTTAAGCCTTCAAACTACTGATCAACCGACCTGTAACATTGCAAAACACTCCGCAATGGTAAAAGTTTTGTAGCATCTAAAATCATATACACAATGGCGCACAAACGCGCATTGGAAGCACTTGACCGAACATTGCTGCGCAGTGACTCGACATGTTTTGGAGGCGCAATGATTTTACTGCCTGGCAATTTGCGCCAAACACTGCCAGTCATTCCAAGATCGACTGCTGCAGATGAAATAAACGGTTGCCTCAAATCATCGAATCTGTGGCGCTATGTGAAGAAACTTCAGCTGGCAGCAAACATGAGAGTTGCATTGCTGAACGATTTATCTGCTGAAGATTTCTCCTAGTAATTGCTGGCTACCGGTAATGGCCGTGTTCCTGTCGACCAATCGAGCGGATTGATTTCATTTCCTCCGAATTTTTGCAATTTCGTCTCATCGAAAGACGAACTCATCGACAAAGTGTTCCCGAACATCATTGCTAACCACAAAAACAACAAATGGTTGAGCGAGGGAGCAATTTTGGCGGCTAAGAAGAAAAATGTGAATGACTTAAACTTAGTAATTCAGAATCAAATCGTTGGTACTCCGCATTCAATCAAATCTATTGACTGTGTAACAAACAAAGAGGAAGCCACCAACTGTCCAACTGAATTTTTAAACTCCTTGGATGTGCCTGGCTCACCACCGCACAATTTACAACTGAAGATTGGCTTGGTAGTGATAATGTTTCGAAATCAAACCAACCAAAGCTATGCAATGGAACGCGTTTAGTGATAAGAAAACTGATGACCAATGTGATTCACGCGACGATACTCAAAGGAAAATGCAAAGGTGAGGAAGTTCTCGTTCCGAGGATTCGGATGATCCTAACCGATATGCCCTTTGAGTTTAAACAAATTCAATTTCCGATTCGTTTTGCATTCGCGATGGCGATTAACAAACCACAAGGTCAATCCTTGTGTGTTTGTGGTCTGAATCTAGAAAATGCATGTTTTTCTCATGGTCAATTGTACGTGGTATGCTCACGTATCGGCAAACCATCTACTTTATTTGTTCTTGCGCCTGATAAAACGAAAAATGTCGTATATCACAAGATCCTTCACTGAAGAGAATCAACCCGAGTGCAACCCATGCAGCAAAATGCATAGCTTCAATAAAGCAAATGTCTTGCTGACACGTCATTGAAATACTTGATTTTTGTAATTTTATTGAATTTTTATTTTCTTTATATATATTATCCTAACATTGAACATAATAATTGTATTCATTTTATTACGTTAATAAAATCATAAATTAAGTTTAGCTAAAAGTTAACACATTTATTGACTGTTAGGCGGTACGAAGTTCGCCGGGTCAGCTAGTTTATTATAATTTATTTTTATTGTTTTTGTTTTTAATAAATATTACTTCATTACTTATTTATTGCTTTAGTGTAAAAAAAATGGCAAAAGTAATAATAATTAAATATCTTGTTAACTGCCTATGTTCGATTTTGAGAGTGGACACCCGGTATGTATTAATAACCAAATATCGATTTAAGGAAGTAAGTAGAAACTAGAACTTTATAGTAACTTTTATAAATACATACCTCATTTATATAATGACCAATTAATCATCATAATTACAAGCATAATTACTACAAGAGTAATTACTGTCAACTCCATAATTAGGAACGCCTTGATTGCAGTTTTTGCAAGCCAAACGTTTTGACATAACGGTTTTAGTCTCCAAGTAATTACTACGGCGATTTCGGTCGACACAAAACAACAACGCCATCTACAAATTTCAACACGCACCAAGAATATACTCACTTAGTGTTAAAGCATTATGCATATATGCACCAGGATGCCTATTGTTTGGGCGAAGATAACGGCACGATTGCGCCTTGTAATTAGTGTATGTCGTTAGAAATTAACGATAGATAAACCTTAATTTGAAGTGAATTTATCCCTTGAGATGTACCCATACACATTTCAGATTAAATATACTGAAAGCGTCACTTGATCTGTAATTATATCGGTGTTACGGTGCTTCATGGACATGTATGCATGTAAGTACCGAGTTGTGTCAGTATTGTATGTTGATGTGAATTAACAACGGCATCGATTATGGAAATGTTAATTGCTCACCCGCTTTAATATTGTATTCGGTTCGATGAAATTTCAGTCGCATTTATAGCACTAAACTTGTGCTTATGCTTATGTCGTTAGCAAAAAGTTTCTTAGCTGTTTTCATTGCTTTATTGGTTTTGTATTAAAGTTAGTTCATGTAGTCGCTGTAAGAGAAAAGTTACCAACTTGTTTCAATCAATTTCATGATTATGCCGCAGATCTGAAGTGGGGTATTAAACAAAAACGAATTTACAATGGGTTTTTATATAATAGCAAGCTTTTTTACTTTTAAGTCTACCAGTTAGTTTGTTGGAGCATAGTAAAGCATAAAATATTAAGAGTAAATTCACTTAATTAAAGATAGACAAAGTACAAATTTTACAGGACAATTCTAAATCAACCAAAAAACATTACGAGGTGTGTAAATTAAGTAATGAGACTGGTAACGTAGCGTTCAATCTGATGGCACTTAGAAAAGTGAACATGTGATACGCCTTCAGTACGAGTTTGAACACGTTAAAGTTATTAGGTTGTCCATAGCAATTTTTTTCGTGAAACAGTTTAATGTAATGCGTTTTACAGATGAATTACATTAATTTCAAGCAAATGTGTGCTAACAGGTTTTGCTTAAGACTTGGGCACAGTGCAACGGAAACTTTCGCAAATCTTCAGCAGGCTTACGGAGACAGTGTTTTGCCAAGGGCCCAGGTTTTTCTGCGATTTAAGGAATTTTCAGAAGGAACGACTCTCCTTGAAGATGAAGCACGCAACGGAAGTCCTTCACGTTCAAGAATCAGTGAAAATGTCGATAGAATTCCGAATCTTGTGCGTTCAGATAGCCGGCTGGCAATCAGAATGGTCGGGCAAGAGTTGAATTTAACTCACACCAACGAACATTATATTTTGATCAATGAATTTAGATTGAGAAAAAATTACGCGAAAATGGGTCCAGAAAACCTTTCGCAGGCTCAAAAAGACATCAGAAGGGAAAGGTGCCTTGACTTTTTGGAATCAACAGAAAATTATCCTAATTTTCTGGAATGTGCCATTATTGGTGACGAGTCTTAAGTGTTTGAGTACGACCCGGAAACCAAGCACCAGAGCATGGAATAGCATACTTCAACCTCTGTAGAGCACAAAAACAGCAAGAATGAGCAAACGCATGCTGATTTTCTTTTTCTATAGCTAGGGAATCGTTCACGTGGAGTTTGTGCCTCAAGGCCAAATGGTAAATCAACATTTTTACCGAGAGGTTCTTGAAAACTTCGAAAAAGTATGATGCGTGTGAGCCCAAACATCCAGAACAACTATAAAACTGTAGAGGCGCCTTAGGTCCAATTGTACGTCATTGCTGACGTTTACATGTTGTCATAAGAGTATTAGAGAAACTAAAAAAAATAGTTTGTTAAACTATATTTGAAAGCTTTTATTTCATTAATTTAAATACAAAATGTTACAAATTGATGAGAATATAGATATTAATGGTAAATGAAAACATAATTTCCGTTTCAATACTAAGTATTCCTTGTATATATTTTTTAAAATGTAATAATTACTGTTACGCTCCGCATATAAAAATATTTTAATTTATTTTTAAATATATTTCTTCTTTAAATATCTCGTATTAAAATATTAACTTAAAACATTTTTCTGTATATTCGTTGCAAAGAGAAAGCCTCTCTTTTGTTATATCTTAACCGAGACCCCTCGTTTTCTACCTGACCCGGCAACAACCGTTACTGTGGAATTTCTAGATACATTTCATTTTAAATTGTTTTAATTTAATTATATACATCTTCTTCCATATGTGGTGTTTCATATCATTAGGAAGCTTATGTCACAAGCGTTATTTTAATAATATTTATGCCATCGATAGAACACCTCTTCAGGTCCCGCTTCTTAATTAATTAGAATTCAAGTTATCGACCCCTCTCTTCGGCAGGTCATAAAACAGACCGTTTTCAAAACCAGTGTTCTTTCGATACAAAGCTATCAGTCCGATCTTCTCGTTAGAACCCTCGAAAGTGCAACATCACCCGCCGTACTGGTCAAGTACCGGTGGCATGATCCACGTGCCCCTGCATCTCACCGCAATTAAAAGGTAATCCTGTATTGTTCTATATATATTATTCTTTTAAGCGAATCCATATTAATTAAACTACTTAATTTCTTGTTCCTCCGGCCAAACATCGCTCTGCATATCTGCCCAGGTATACGACGCACCACGTGGTCGCCCATCGCCGCAAATCAAAGGTAACTCTGTATTGTTCGATAAAGAGATTATTTTATATTAATCGTATTCAATTAACCCTTAATTTACTGCTCAATTAAACGTGCGTTTCAGACATTTTGTGTTAATTTTTAATTACTTAATTACCGCTCCTCGTGAATATATTACTTTTGCTTAATTACTTTTAAATATACCAATTTCATTTCTTTCTTATGTAAATATAAATACAAACTTTAAGGACAACGCTATTGTGTTTTATTTAGTAAGTAAGTTGTAGTATATTTATTTTAATTAACCATCATCACACACGTCCTGGAACTTTGATGAAACTTCACCAGCACCACTAATTATTTTATTTATCTTAGAATAATTTCATTATTATTAGCACGGCACATCCACATCCCGACATCCAGCACAAGCCGCCGTTTGTAATATTACTTACGGTGTTAACAGATAACATATCTGTCAAATAAGTCTAGTTCTGTGTACATTTTTCCCGTTTATTTTGATTGTTTAAAAACAGTTCCCTTTAGAACTACATTGTATTTATTGTCTCGTTGCCTCTTTTGGGTATAATGCCGAAAGATGTCTGTAAACAGTCGACGCAATTAATTGCTTCATTATTGACCTTTTTTGAGAAAGAACGCGATTGTGGAAAACTATTACTTTTAAAAACTGCTGTTCATGAGGTAAACGACTAAATTATTTACCATGTACGCAATAATACAAATGTTTAATATTACAGAGAGTTGCTATTGCTTTAAATATTGGTTTATCCACCGTCAGTGGTATAGCCAAATGCAAAACAGACCAACTACTCACAAACCTTTCAATAAAAAGGTAAGAGAAATGAAACAGAATTGATAATAAATCTAAATGATGATTCTGACAATGACAAATATGACTGGGAGCATTGAAAAAAATACATGTTGCTTAGAAGCATGGAAGTAATACAGTAAATTTTGACATTTTACCATTTATATATATACAATGGTCAAAACATCCTATAGCGGGGCTCAACAGCTTCGGGAAGCTTTCTAAATCCTCATTTTTGGGGTGGATCAGTCTCCATTCTAGCTCTTCATAATTCTGGCTTATTTCCTTCCAGCGTTTCATATTCTTTGTCTTTTCCTGCCAGTTGTTCACGCCTGCTCCTCGTAAATCTTCTACTACCTCCTCTAGCCATTTAGATCTCGGTCTACCTCTTTTCTTTTCTCCTCCCGGCTTCCAGTTCCATAACAGCTTGATTGCGAATTCTTCTTCCGCCCTCAATACATTCCCCAGCCATTTGATTCATTTTTTTACAATATCTTCTCTTTTGATTTCTTGTTGCAGTTCATCATTTGTTCTTATTCTAAACTCATTGCCCGTTAGCTTTATTGATACCATAATGGTTCTTAATATTTTCCGTTCGTTTCTGCTGAATACATTAGTACTGGTCTTATTATCGTGTTATATATTTTTAATTTATTCGTTTTAGAAAGATTTCTGTTCTTTAACAATTTATTGGCATAAAAGCCTCTATTTGTTGCCATAATTTTTTCTTTTATTTCAGCATCTCTATTTCCATCGTTTGATATCATAATACCCAAATATTTGAATTTTTCGATCTCTTCAAATGTAAAGTTTTTTGTTTGAATACTTTAGTTTTCTTTGTCCTTTTTTCTAACTCTCATCAACTTTGTTCTTGTTTCATTGATTTTCAAACCTAATTTCTCCCCTTCTTTAATTATTTCTTGTGCGATTTCGACCATTATCTCCTTTTTTTTATGACTACTACATCATCCGCATACGCAACTACCTGGCTTCCTCGTGTTCTTAGCGTACCCTTGTTTATTTTCCTTGTCACATGCTCCAGAGCCAGATTGAATAATGTTGCGGACAAGAAGTCGCCCTGCCTGACACCTTTATCTGTTTCAAATTCGTTCGTTACGCCTTTCGATGTTTTCACAATAACTTTTGTAGATTTGAGGTCATTACTACAAGCCTTCTTAGTTTGGCTGGCACTTCAAGTCCCCTCATTACTGATATAAGCTTTCTCCTTCTAATATTATCAAATGCTTGTCGAAAGTCTATAAATAAGAATTCTAACTCCACATTATATTCATATGCTCTTTCTAGTACATATTTGCTTTAAGTTATGCACCGCGTCCGTTGTCGATTTTCCGGTTCTGAAACCATACTGATATTGTCCAATGCAATTTTCCGCTGTATTTGCTAATTTTCTCTGTATTATGGATTATGTGGTACTTAAAAGCGTGATTCCTCTATAGTTTTTGCGGTTTTGCTCGTCTCTCTTCTTGTGCATTGTCACTATTTGTCCGGCATCTTTTCTTCAGTCTATATTTTCCGTATCAGTGCGTATATATATTCCTGCATATCATCTCACCTGTACTTCAATAATTCATTATTTATACCGTCTTTTCCGGGTACTTTTCCATTTCTACTAGCTTTTATAACTTCTTTCACTTCTTCTAATGTTGGTTCTTGCACTACAATTTCATCGCCATCCTCCCCAAGTGGTCTTTCATCGTATTGGTTGTCGTTAAGTAGGTCATTGAAATGATTTACCAATACTTCTTTATATTGTTCCTCGCTTTCAACTACTTTGCCTTCCCTGCCCTTTATGCCACTCAGTTTATGTTTATATAGTCTGTTAAGCTCGTTGATTTTTTGGTAATATTGCTTGGTATCCTTTTTCTTATTTTCTTCCTCGATGTTTTTCATCTCATTTTCCATCCACTCCCTCTTACATTTTCGTAAAGATTTTTTGCAATCTTCCCTTATTTTTTCATATTCCTCTCTATTTTCATTTCTTCCTGATCTTAACCATTTGTTTCTTGTTTCCACTTTCGTTACTAATCTTTTCTGACAGAGGTCATTATACCATTCCTTCCGTTTGTTCTTTCCTTTTCTTCCGATGTATTTTAGTGCTGCTCTATTGATACATTCCTTAATAGTATTCCATCTGACTTCTAAATCGTCCCCATTACTACCTCCCCTTTTTTAACTGCCTCTCTATTTCTTCTCTGTATTCTTCCCTCGTTCTCCCGTTACTTTTTTACCACTTAGTATTTATTTAAATAAATGGAAATGTATATCATCAATAAATTATTCTCTTTAACGTTGCTTAATTTCCACTATTGACTTTGCACTTTTTATATCTTTATCTGTTAAGCGTAATGTGAATATCGTAAGTATTAATGGGGAATTTGAATTTTATTATAGTTACATTATTAAATATTTAGAACTCGCTTCAACAATGTTAACCATACAATAAATAAAAATTATACGACAGCATAGAATTTCAGTATATCATTTCCTTTAAATATTATAATATTTAAAGGAAACTTTCTTAATTAAGAAAGTTTGAATAATTTTATTTCTTGGTTATTTTATCATTGACATCTTGCCGGAAACATGTATACAACGTGTCGTCATGGTTCTAGTATGACGTACAATTGGACTTAACGCGTAATAAAGAGTATTAATAACCGTATCTTAAATACGTATTTTGACAACTAAGTTGTCATTCATCAACAGGTAAAACCACTAATCGAAGTGTTTAACATGGGGCGCAGTAAAGCTAACACAAAGAATCGCGCACTGCTTTACAAAATGTTCACGTATACACTGGATTTAAACACAAGGACAAACTAAAATCACGTCAATTTATCCCTCTTTAGTAAACGGCACACGTGTTTATTCGCACGGCCTCAATTTTGCTTACCTCCTTTATAAGAATGAAAGGAGGTAACTATATGGGATAGGACCGTTGTCCGAGTTGAAAATATTAATTTTATTTTTAACGATATGAATGCTTTCATATATATATCGAGCTCTCTGGGGTTATTTATATGTCTAACAAGATTTAACCCTTCCATCGTGATGTTATGATAAGTGTAACAACAATAAACAAGTTTTTGGTCAGTGGTCAGTAAAAACATTATTATGGCTCCTCAGCCTCCTTATTCGCCTTACTTGAGTCCGTATGACGACGTAAACGACCAAACTAAGGCTATTCCACTATCCGAGTTCCAACACTGCTATGAGAAGAACCATTTCCAACCCTGAGTAGCTTCCCAAGATAGTTGATTTACACACCTCGAATATAACGTGCCTTCAAAAACTTTCCTCATTATAGACGGCCATGCTTTTTGATAATGGTTGGTGACAGTGCACGTAATCTGTCACAAACGTATAATTTCGAATGAGCATGGCCGTCTCTAATGAGGAAAGTTTTTGAAGGCATGTTAATAATAATCACAAGAATAAAAATATTTAGCTAATGCGGATCGCGAAATATTAATTTTATTCACATTTACTATTTGGAGTGTCGCGGAGTTAAGAAGCTTGAGCATCCAAATTGTATTGAAGAAAAAGTATTGAGATAATATAACAAGGCATTATTTTACGTTTTCGTTTTTAAAATATTTTATCCATACCATTTCTTTTTACACTATCATTAAATCGCCGATATTAATTACTATTATGTTGTATATTCAAAACATTTACAGAAGTGTAGCTTTCCTTCAATTGATATTGTGTTTCGGTTGAGTTCATTTTAGTTTGGCTCGGAATAATGCAGTAGGAGATTGAGACAAGAGAGAAAGAGCAAATAATAACGCTAACTCTTTCTCTCTTTAGAATTGTATTCTAATATCGCTCGGAGAAGAGGACTGTGTTCTTTCATAACAAGAAGCTACCTATGGATAATCCTGCTAGTTTATGTAATAGACATAAAATTTTGTTGCAAACAATCTCTTAAAAGCTTTCCATTTACGAATTTTAAAATAGATATTTACTCAAGCATTAAAGCTCGTTTATACGTATTATACTGTGACATTGCAGTAGAAATAACGGCTTTAACTGTCTGTGTAAATTATAGATGGATTTTCATAACGCATCTTAAGAATTAACAGGTATGTTATGATTTACATCCTCCATGTCATCAGAAACTATAAATATTAAATGAAGTATCTTCGTAAATATTACAATGCATTAAAATGACGAACGGGCTTTCTTTTTTCATTTTTTGACCATATTTTCAGTGGAATATAAAAGAGTGACATAAAGGAAAGTAATCACTCTGACGTACAAGTGGTGAAAAGTGTTACTTCACACTTCTCGTCAATGAGAAGGTTTAAATATAATGTTTTCTAAAAGCGTACTTTCTTTTATAATGCACACTCTCCAAGCATTCATAAGATTTTTCTTTGTAAGGCATTTTTAAAATCTAAGTTTCTGGTGTTCTTAAAAACTCGAAAACAAATTAAAATTTATCAAGTGTAAACTCTGACATATAAGTTATTTAAGTTTATTTATCTTGTTACACTTCGCATATATCAAGATTTTTTAAATCCCGTTTTATATTCTATTATTTACAAATAAATCAATTTTCAAAATGTTAAAAATCCATAAGACACTCCATATTTTCGAAGAGAAAACCATTCTTTTGTCTAACATAAAACAAACAAAACGATTTAGGAATTAATTATGCTAATTTTATGTCACTTGCATTTATTTTAACTTATTATTAAACACTTGTTTCTACACGTCAAAATTATACTGATTGCGCATTAAAACTGGCATAATTTAATAGCGGCATTTAATTCACAATTTTAAATGATGTTGTGCGACATTTTAAAGTATTTTTTTCACAGAATATTTTAGTTATATTAATTTTATTGACATTACAACCCTTTAGCTCAAGTTTTTACTTAACTCTTAATTCTATAGTCAATATAAACTAGATCATATAAATGACTCTTCCTACCGGTGGTTTTCTCTAGACAAACTTTCTCAGTCTTAAGCCTTCAAGGAGTAAACACACAAGTTCTCGTTCGAGGATACAGAGTGAAGCAGAAATCAGCGTTCCTTCGGTTTTTTACCACGTATTCGTAACTTATTTAAAATAATTTTTTAAATTATGGTATTTGCACTTTCTACTTGCGTGTTCATAATAATTACACCTCATATTGAGACAATATTGTCGGTAGTCGTTTGATTTTGCTTGCTTTGACTAACGATAAAACTTAAATTATCGAAAACTGTTTTTATCCTAGTGTAATGAATTACGGGACATGAAGAGAAGGCTCGTTTATACTTCTGAATTCTTTCTCTCTCGTCTTCAACAACTATAACATAGATAATATATTTTTCAATGAATATTTCGAACATATAATACGACTATAATTTTGGTCAGATTTAAGCAACCATTGTAATTAATATTGTACTTTCTCCAAGATTCGCCATGTGATGATTCTTCTTTATAATCTTTAAGAGATTTGGAAATAATTAGAACAACCACACCTATGAACTCGAACGAAGACAGTATTTTTATATTTTCATTATTTCGAACTGTACTTTTGAGTATAATTTGCAGTACAATCTTTAGGAATTTTCGGAAATTTTGTTATGTGTGAAATATTTTAGGCTTCGCTCAGAAATTATGAAAGATGCAACGAAAATAAAAGAAAAAATAATTTATTCACGAAAAGGATACGTGTTGAATCTCGATTAAATAATTAGCTAAGTTTTCATCCTGAAGCCATTTTATTATGAAACAATATTATAGTGTTTTACAATCAATATTTGAAACTATAGATTTATTACTTATTTCTTAATAGTAGTTAGAAGTTTCAAATAATTTTATTTTAACTCGCTACGATTATTTCACCAAGCTATCAGCGTATCAATCTAAGATGAATAAAATTAATATAGTCTATTTACGATTTCAGACGAGGCACATCACAAACATACGTCATAATCGTGTCGCACATTTTTTTAAATATTTTTCCATTGAACACTTTCTAGGTTATGTTTCGTAAATTTAAATGACAGAAAACAACATAAAAAAGTATCAGAAATAATAACGATTACGACATATAACACTTTGATAACGTCATGAAGAGTAGGTAACATAATATATCCTAAATACAGCAATAACAGAACCCGTATGTTAGCAGCTTGTACTCTTTAAGTTTTTGCGTCTGATATTACTGATTACGACGTGGCTTGTCTGAAATCATAAATAGACTATGGAAGGATAAATAAGAATAAAACTATAACTTAAAACTAGCATAAGACGAAACACGAAACTATATTAAGACCTTCAAATACTTGAAAATATTTATTTCAAAAAATGTTTAATCAATCCAGTTAACGGCGGACAGATATCCTGAACACGATGTGGCAACAGTTTTAATAAGCACCGTCAGAGATCTTCCCGAACCACTTACTTCAAAAAAAGGACAATAATTTTGGTTCCAAATATCATGTATGTAACTAAATTACTAATAAAAGTACAGTATGCCAAAAAAGTATATCAGTACGTTAAGCACGTATTACGCACTTGTTACAAATGAAACAGACATGCAATATACACGTCTCTAACTGTACACATGGACATACACCTCGTATTTTCCAGCATTTACTTCTGCCTAAGACACGTGTTTCTGCCATCTACTATCAGGCTTCATCAGTTAGGCTAGTGAAGTAAAGTAAAGCTTAAAAAATTGCCTCATAAGGTATAGCAAATTTTTTCTTATCAGGCGGCACCATATAATCTAGTGACATCTGACAGACAAAAGAGACTATGCCGAAAGTGACAACTTTCCCTTGACCGGCTATGCCGGTACTGAAGAGAAAAAAATACGTACAGACGTGTATATTGCATGTCTGTTCCATTTGTAACAAATACGTAATACGTGCTTAACATATTGATATACTTAAACTTTTTTGGTATATTTGCTGCCATCTGGCATCGTGTTAATGAACTTACACCTATATATGTATTTTTTTCTCTTCTGTACCGGCATAGCCGGTTAAGAGAATGTTGCCACTTTCGGCATAGTCTCTTTTGTCCGTCAGATGTCACTAGATTATATGGTGCCACCTGATAAGACAAAATTTGCTATACCTTATGAGGCATTTTTTGAAGCTTTACTTTACATCACTAGCCTAACTAATGAAGCCTGATAGTAGATGGTAGAAACACGTGTCTCAGGCAGAAGTAAATGCTGGAAAATACGAGGTGTATGTCCATGTGTACCGTTACAGACATGTTTATTGCATGTCTGTTTCATTTGGTCGATGTTATACAAAAAAATACTTTCTCTTGAAAATTTGAATAATATGCCGCAAAGTGTTTTACGATTTTTTTTTTGAAAGCTTGATATAGAAATAAACGAAAGATGGAGAGAGAAAAGTAGACCGAATTTTATAGTTTAAAATTAACACGTTTCCATAAGAAAGAAATTTGAAAATCGTCGAAAATGAAAGTCATAAAAACGGTTTGGTATTGTGACTGATCTTACTTTGTTACACTCCGCATATATCAAGATTATTTCTAATTCCGTTTAGATTTAAAAATGTTAATTAAAACACTTTGTGGAATATTATTTAAATTTTCAAGAGAAAGCCTTTTTTTGTATAACATCGAACAAGCGAAACTACCTGCAACTACTACACTACTACTTTAGATACTACATGGTATTTGGCACAAAAATTCTTGCCCTTTGTTTTAAGTAAGCGGTTCGGGAAGAACTGGATTGATTAAACATCGTTCCCAAATTAAGTGAGAATTTCAGTAACCTCAGTTGTTTTACTATAATGTCTGTAGATAATGTTAGATACACTATCTGAAAAAATAATAATAATTTTAAATGCTTAACAAGCTTATACTTTTTGAAGACAATTTAGCGAATAGTGCAAACACATATAAAATAAACTTAATTCTAATTTTAACATTTCAAATACAATAAGAAATGTAATTAAGTTTGGTATTTGAACCAGGAATAAAGTAAACTAAATACGATCAGGAAAGCATTTTGCATATACATAGGTTGAGCTTGTTTTAGGGATTCCGCGAGACCATTCAAAGCAGATATAGTCCGTATCAATCGATATTTATACTATTTTAATCACATTTACAAAACCATTAATTCATTGTCATTGAGTTGTTTGTTATTTATTGAAATTCCATTTAATAAAATACACAAAACACTTGAAATAAAACGTCTTGAATTTCCAAAAATTGTGTTAATGGAAACACGACCTGTTTCGCTCATACTGTGGCTTTATCAAGTATATAATACTGAGGAAGCTTAGGTGCTAATTAAATATACAATATTAGTGTCTAACTGTCCTAAGTGGGGGTGGCCTTTGTTTACAATTAATAAATTTAGAAGTGGGAAGTTGGAGATAAATAATTCGTTGTTTGATAAAAGTTTGTGTTTTTTAATTTATTAATTTCTAAAGCTTCTAAATTATTTAAGAGAAAACTTTTAATCTATGTATGCAAAAATTTGAAATTGGGGTCAAGTCATATTTACATTCTAACTAATATTTGGCATAATGAGAATCTGTTTTTTTTTGTTATGAAAGTATATCGTGTTCTTTGATTTTTGTGTTAAAAGAACGGCCTGTTTGGCCAACATAGCATTTTTGACAACTCCCACAGTTCAACTCATAGACCCGCGATTTTTGGCCTTTTTCCGTTCTTCCTTTATTATTTTTGATAATATTACCTACGGTATTATTAGTTTTAAATGAAATGTTTATGTTTAGTTTCTTTTATACCAGTGTACTGATTTTTTTTTTGAACTAGGACCTAGATAAGTCATAGATCTTTATATTTTTTGTTATTTGTTATATGTAGGAAATGTAAGGTTTACTGTTTTAATTGTTTCTTTCGCAATATGTTGTCTATTATTACTGGGACAAAATTATTATTCACTGCTATTTATAGTTATTAACCTGTGTAACCTGTTATGAAATTCCGCTAGCTTGTGCTGATTCAGCTCTGTTTGATTTGTTATTTATTATAGAAGCAGCCTGTGTGGGTTTATGGAAAATCGAAAATTCGTGCGTATTGTTGTATTTTGTTATGGTTAGGTCTAGAAAGTTAATGGAATTATTTATTTCGATTTTTATTGTAAATTTAATATTAGGGTGAATATTGTTATGGCGTTGAAAAAGTTTTCTAGTTGCCTGTTTGTGCCTGTGGGGCATTATGTCTTACCAATATAAGAATTTTTGGTTCAGGTTATTGTTATAAATTAGTTTGTCTATGTGATTCATGAAGAATTCTGCTAAGATGGGGCTTAAAGGATTTCCCATCGCTAAACCTTTTGTAGTAGTGTATAATTTGTTATTGAACAAGAAATAGTTTTGTGATAGACACGTATGCAATGATTCTGTTATTTCGGATATTATTATCAAGTCTTTTGATGTTAAAAATATATTGCCGAGTATACCTGTTAAAAATACTATTAATATTGTTGAAAATCACCTTTTGTCACATAACAAAAGTCCGCTAATAATATCCGAAATAACAGAATGATTTCATACAGGTCTATCACAAAACTATTTCTCGTTCAACAACAAATTATATACTACTAAATATATATATATATATATTGTAATAATGCTGAAAGCTGTCCCACGTTGCGGTGACAATTTTGTAATAAACATAAAACCCGGGATAATAATTATGAGAATGAATATAAATTATAGAAAAATAAATGAAATAGGAGCTGAGACTGCTTAATCTTCGGGTCTATAGGCGGGGTCCGGATGTTCGGATATCAGGAATTAAGTACACAAAATAATACGAATATGTATATGTTTGTAATAAATATATTAAAGAATTAAACTGTTGTATTTTCTTAAATAAATAAAACAAGATACAAATTGCATATGATAGGTGAGTATGTTACTCCCTATATTATACTGTAAAATGGGAAGCCTACCCCAAATTAACATAAAACAAGATTTATTCTAATGCATCAATTATTAAAGATTTTTATATTGCAAATATAAACATTATTGAAAAGTGATTAATAATTTGTAATTACGTGAGTATTAATTAAATGTTTAAGACTTGTGGGAAATGTTATATCTTGAGGAAAATTACAGACAACAAAGTATGAAATACCTGTACTATTGGCATAAACAGTAACAATAAACCTGAAGAACGTGTATCTTCTGGATGATATTAAAAACCACGATGTAGATCGTCAGTTACAGTTGTGGAAGATCACGATAATCTGGTTTGTCACATCTAGTAGAGATGATCCTAATATAAAACGGCTTATAATCCTGGTGAACGTAGGTTTCAGCAAGGTTATGTGTTAATATAATAAACAGGGAAAGGTGTAATTTATCCCTCGGAATCCTATGTAATTACTGGAAACTCCGTCAAAAACTCTGCATAAATGCAAATAATAACTGTGACGAGGATATAACGTTCAAAACTGTATATAAGGATTTCTGGAATAATCCACTCGTAGAAAATTCTAACAGCAAGGTATTTCCCAATATTTTATTAATAAAACACTACTTTTTATCGAATTCTTATAGTTTTTACTTTAAAATTAATAAACTTGAAGAGATAACTTTAAATATAACAATCTTCACCAATTTCGTGCAAAAAAAACTATCTTATTTATCCTTTTTTTTTTTATTGTCATGACTCCCATTAGAAAATTTACATTTTTGAATCAGATTTTCTTTGGAATAAATACAGTAAGTTCAAAAGTTAAATTAAAAGTCATTTTGACAATTTAGTAAGGAAAAATTTAAAGTGTTTCTATAAAGAAAATCTAACATGAACCAGAGTTAAAAATAACTCTGACGATTGTTCAGAATGTTAATTGGCATATCTCACGTAATTGCAATTACAAATTTAGAAATAAAAGTTAATTAGACACGTAATATACAGTAACGATTATAGCAGTTCGATTACAAAAAATATGATCAGAATCAGATTTAGTATCACGAAAACATAAAATATAATCTAAAAATTTAATTTAGAAGCAAGTAACAACAATAAAAAGAATGCAAATTACAATTATATACGATATCAATATTGCTAAATCTAATTATGATTTTACATAAATTATACAGAAATTTGGCTATTAAATTATATATTTTTAAAAACATTAAATTTCAGATATAACATTTCTGTCCAAGAAATCATTTAAATGAAAGAAATTATGAGCATCAGAAGAACTACAACATTAATCCCCATTGTTAACAGGAAAAATTCTAAGAAAAAGAATTTTAACTGGAAATAAGTGTTATTATTAAAAGTAATATAGGTTGGTGCATATTAAAATTGTATCTTGCATTATATTGATTATATATATATAGAAAACTAGTCAAGTATAAACATTATTAAAGTATCTCTAGAAAATAAAACAAAAGTAATAGACATTAAAGAATAAATGAAACTTTAAAGGGGGAAAAAAAAAACAAAACATGTCAAACATATAAATAGGTAAATGTATTATATAAATTAGTAATTGAAAAATTAAATTATAATTATAGTATTAGAAAGTTCTTTCGAAATGCAAGTATTAATCAAAATTAAAAGTAGTATATTAAACTAAGACTGATATATAAAAATATCCTTTCGATCTGTAACATACCAATTTGACCGATAATAGACTTACCCCTATTCTTATTAACCCGTTTGAACATAAAAATTCTTCAATTAACATGAAAACAGCTGGCTTGCATTTTGTAACAGATTAGATAATAAATTAGACTTGTAATCTTAGAATATACTGTAAAAATGTAAAATTCAATTCTCCTTTGCTATGTGGTCCTGCAGCATTGAAATGTGATATCTACCCTTAATTAAATTAGTATCCTCTTCGATAAGTTCATAAGTATTGTTTCCAAAAATACGATTAATTTTATAAGGTCCTTGATAAGGTCTCAATAATTTCGCCATGATCTTATTCTTGCGATCTGATACTCGCAATCTCTTGACAATGACATAGTCACCTATTTGATATGTTTTAAACTTACGTTGAACTAGCATCCTATTGCGTTCCCATTTGTCTTTCCTTTTCCTAAGTCTTCCTCTAACATCCTGTACACGTTCTGACAAATCTAAAAGTTCCTGGTTATCCCAAGGTCTTCCAGGAAGTTCTCCGGTAAAAACTGTTATTGGAGGATGATTATGAACAGTACTCGGCGTGTTGTTCATGACGAACTCAATTTGACTTAAATGTTTAGCCCACCTATTATGTTTATCGTTTAATAAAATCCTTAAGTACTTGAGAGTTTCACGAATATACCTCTCTGTAGGATTTCCTTGTGGATACCTAATAGATGTATAATATGTCTTAACATTATAACTATGTAGAAAATCTCGATACCTATCATTAGTAAAATACGTAGCATGGTCTGATAGTATAGCTCTTGGAATACCATATTGCATGAAATAATCCTGTAAGGCTTGTAACACAGATTCGGTATTACAACGTTGCGTTGGAATTAACTTGACAAATTTAGAGAAAATATCACAGATTACCAGAATATTCCTGTATCCTTTTGTGCTAGGAATTAGATTAGATAAGAAATCTATAGAAACAAGGTCAAGTCTATCATAAGAAACGATATTATGGCTAATATTTTTAAAAGTAATATTCTTATCTTTCGCTAATTCGCAAACTTGACAATTTCTAACTACACTCTTGATAATGCGCTCGTCGTTGATACAGAAGAAAGCTTCACGGAAAATAAGCCAACATTTCCGTGCTCCTATATGTAAATACCTAGTGTGTAAATAATGAGCAATTATCCTTGTATGATACTCATTTAGGACATAAACTTCTTTTTTTCCAATTAACTTAAGTAAAAATCCGTCTTTGATTTTCATCCCCTTGTAATTTTCAACTTCCTTTAACAATTCTTTAATTTGTAAAAATTCCTGTGAAGATTGTACCTGTCTAATTTGCGTAAAAGAGAAAATACCGTGTTTCTGTAATTCTACCAGATTAATCATAATGTTCTGTTTCTTAACATCGCCATCCTTCCTTGTTAAGACATCCGCAGTGATCATCTCCCTACCTGGCCTATATTTAATATCAATCTCGTATGTTTGTATAAGCAAAGTCCATCTATAAATCCGGTTATTATTAAGTTTAGTACTCATGATGTTAATAAGAGCCTTGTGATCTGTCTCTAAAGTGAATCTTTTACCAATCAAATAGTATTTCAATTTGGTTAACGCAAACACAATTGCCAACATCTCCTTTTCAGAAATCGTATACCTGATCTCACAAGGTTTCAATGTTCTTGATATAAAATAGATAGGTATTTCCTGACCCATTTTAATCTGAACCAATTCAGCAGCAATAGTCTGATGTGAAGCATCTGTTCGCACTATAAAAGGTAAATTAAAGTCGGGATGATGTAACTTAAGGTTGTCCACGAAATTTTCCTTTAACTTTATAAAACACGTTTCGCACTCTGACGACCAATTCCATTTAACAGCTTTCTTAAGTAAATTCAACAAAGGTAAAGTTTGTTGGCTATAATTTGACACAAATTTTCTGTAATAGTTTAGAATACCAAGAAAACCTCTCAATGTTCTTAAATTCTTCGGACGAGGGAAATTCCTAATCTCATCTAAACGTTGAGGATCTAATAAAACATTCTTTTCATTAATTATATATCCCAAATAATTGACTTCTTCCCTAAAAAATTGACATTTACTTAAGTTTAATTTCATACCTTCCTCTCTTAAAGTATTTAAGACAATAGTCAGATGTTGAAAATGTTCCTGTACACTGTTAGAGAAAATTATAATATCATCAAGGTAATGTAAAGTAAAATCTTCGTACTTATCTAATATCTGGTGTAAAAATCTTATTAAAGCGGCGGGCGAAGTTTTTAGACCAAAAGGACAAACTCGAAATTGATAGACCACTCCATTTATAATGAAACCACAATATTTTCGAGAATTCTTTTCTAAGTTAATTAGCCAAAAAGCGTTTTTCAAGTCTAATTTACTATATACTTTCTTATTACCACATTTTGTAAGAAGGACGTCAATATTTTGAGGCATTTCAAACTCCGGTTTTATTCTAAGGTTCAAGGCGCGTGCATCTAGGCATATTCTTAAAGAATCATCTTTTTTCTTCACAATAACAATTGGATTAATAAAATACGTGTTAGATCTTTCTATTATACCAGTATCTTCTAAGCGTTTCAATTCCTTGTTTATTCTTTCCTGGTAATAATAGGGTATGGGATAGTTTTTGCTTGCTAAAGGATCTTCTTTATCAATTCTAATAACATGTTCGTAGTTTCTAGCAAACACAATAGCATCATTAATCAACTGCATGTTATTATATAAGATATCAATTAATCTATGGGAAACATGGTCATCTTTAATATTTTGCTTCATAATTAATTCCTCTATCTCCTCTAAACTATTTACTGTTTTACCAACTTTCGCTTCATCTCTCACCTCCAAAACATTTTCTTCTTCATAATTATTCAATCCTAATCCCGTCAACCTATTTTCCACTCCATTATAATCATTATTTATATTCATATATTCAATATTTAAACCATCTTCCAAACTATCACATACATTTTCCTTCTTCTTAACCATATTAATCCTAAACATAACATTATTTATCTCTTCATTTAACTTATCTTCTTTATATTTAAAATACTCAACTTTTTCCTCCTCAGTTAACGTTTCAACTAAATTAATTATATTATCTTTAATAAAAATCTTACCCTCCAAGAAATCCATAACCATACCTAAAACTTTTATATTATCAATACCTATAATAGCGTCATATTGAAGTTTTTCAATCATATAAAAAGGTATTATGTATTTATGATTATTTATAATGATATCTGTAGTAATCCTTTGATTAATTGATCCTATCCGTCTCTTATTAGCGGCGACTATATCCGTGCCTTTAATTTTAATGATTTTGTCCTCATAATTATTTATTAGTTTCACCTTGTCCTCATGTATCAATGATATCTCTGCACCGGTATCTATCAAACAATTGATAATGCCATCATCTAATTTAATTTTAATAATAGGTAAATTATAAGTATCCAATATTTTATTTTCATTATCATAAATAGAAATAAATTCTTCGGGGTTTTGATAAAAAGAAATATTGTTAAATTTATGTGGTATGTTACAGTCGATCCGACTTAAATGTTTGTTGTGCTGGTACTGGGAATCGGATTGTTGTATAAGTCCTGTTTTTTTATCGAAGTTTTTTTTTGGGTAGATTCGGGTTCTGGAACAGTCGGTGACAAAGATCTATGTCTTCGTTGTATATTATTAATATGTCCACGTCCTCTCGAATTAAAATTATCATTATATATAGTTTTTCTAGAAAAATGGTTATTTCTTAAATTATGACCGAAATTATTATTATTATTAAATGAAGAACGATTAAAATTATTGTAATTATTATTATAAGATCTATTATTTGACGGTTGTGGGAAATTGGAATCTTGACGAATATCATTTCTATTAAAATTCTGGGGACGTGAGTTAGAATTCCTGTTATAAATATTAAATGGAGCTCTATTATTATTATAATTGTGACGAAGATTATCCATAACATGATTATTAGTCTGATTATTATGAAGATCAGGTTGATTAAAAGTTCGGTTCATATTCATAGGGTTATTAAAATTATAATTTCGATTATACATACCTCTAAAATTGTTATTATCACCTATTCTCTGATTATTCTCGGAATAATCATCCAACCTCCTAAGAATGTCCATCAACGAATCCATATCATTCACCCTCTGGCAAATAATCGCGTGCGTATCCGTATGAATATAGTGATTCAAAAGCTGTCGCGCTATTGAAGCTTCGTCCAAATCAGGAACATATTTACAACTATTATATATCTTTGAAGCATACGCCTCTCGTGATGTTGATCCCAATCTATACTTCCCTGTAAGTAAGCGAATCTTGGCACGATTCTGCTGAGTTTCGTCCCAGAAATTCTTTTTGAAAAGGTCAACAAATTTATTAAGATCAGTGCAATGTTCTTCTATGCGCATAAACCAATCTAATGCACTATTCTTCAGGGTAGCTCTCAATATATACAACCGCTGTTTTTGATCTGGTATATCTTCTAAATACCTCACCATTGAAGTTAAATAAGTCATCGGATGTACTATGTTAACGTCGCCATTAAAAGTAATTAAATTTTCAACTCTCAGCAGCGGTAGACCATAAGATTGATAGTTTGTTGTTACTAATCTTTGATTAATAGTATCCCTCATACTCCTTATTTCAGTGTCGATAAAATCCTTGTTGCTACACTGATCCCTCAACAAATCCTGTAAATTGTTCTTCACCGCGTTGATCTCTTTATTGTAAATATCTTCGTACTCCAAAGACCTTAGATTAACTGTATTAAAATTCTGCAAACATTTCTCCTGATGTTTAACTATCTGCTCCTCCAGAACGTCTTTATTCGAGTTAATAATTGTGGTAACCTCTTCTTTTTGTAAAGACAATTTTATTTCCACATTTGCCTGAATACGTTCTTCGGAATCCTTCAAAAGTAATCCCCATTGTCTATTTTGTAAATTAATTGTATCTTCTAGTTTAGTATTAATGTTATGTTCCATTTTCTCATTCATTATCTTCATATCTTCTTTAAGAGTATGTTGATTCTGTTCTATTTTCTCGTTTATCATCTTCATTTCTTCTTTAAGATCTTGTTGATTTTCATCCTTCATTATCCTTATTTCCTCCCTCATATCTTGTTGATTCTTTTCTATCTTCTCATTCGTACTTTTAATTTCCATGATTGCTTCAAACAAAACCTTCATCTGGTCTGTTGGCATTTCTTCACGAACAGATTGAGTTACTGGCATAGTCGATCTTTCTCCTTCCCCTTTCTCCTGACCATCATCAGATCTTTCCATACTAGATCCTGAACGAGATCTTGTTTCCATAGTCGAAGAGATATAAATATTAATATATTATTCGCAAATAAATTTATTATATGAATAACGAAAAGTGTTATTAAAAATATGATACTATATTGTAAATATTTGTATTATAGATAGTCAATAAATAAATATAACGACGTTTTCTTTATTAATATTTTGTAGAATTAGAACACACCACACACAACTCCCTATTAATGTCGTTATGTCAATAATATAAGATATTTTAAATTAATAAATTACCTTTATTCTATGTACTCAACACCCTCTATCTAAACAACCGTTAAATTGTCCCAACGTTGCTAGCGCCAATTTTGTAATAATGCTGAAAGCTGTCCCACGTTGCGGTGACAATTTTGTAATAAACATAAAACCCGGGATAATAATTATGAGAATGAATATAAATTATAGAAAAATAAATGAAATAGGAGCTGAGACTGCTTAATCTTCGGGTCTATAGGCGGGGTCCGGATGTTCGGATATCAGGAATTAAGTACACAAAATAATACGAATATGTATATGTTTGTAATAAATATATTAAAGAATTAAACTGTTGTATTTTCTTAAATAAATAAAACAAGATACAAATTGCATATGATAGGTGAGTATGTTACTCCCTATATTATACTGTAAAATGGGAAGCCTACCCCAAATTAACATAAAACAAGATTTATTCTAATGCATCAATTATTAAAGATTTTTATATTGCAAATATAAACATTATTGAAAAGTGATTAATAATTTGTAATTACGTGAGTATTAATTAAATGTTTAAGACTTGTGGGAAATGTTATATCTTGAGGAAAATTACAGACAACAAAGTATGAAATACCTGTACTATTGGCATAAACAGTAACAATAAACCTGAAGAACGTGTATCTTCTGGATGATATTAAAAACCACGATGTAGATCGTCAGTTACAGTTGTGGAAGATCACGATAATCTGGTTTGTCACATCTAGTAGAGATGATCCTAATATAAAACGGCTTATAATCCTGGTGAACGTAGGTTTCAGCAAGGTTATGTGTTAATATAATAAACAGGGAAAGGTGTAATTTATCCCTCGGAATCCTATGTAATTACTGGAAACTCCGTCAAAAACTCTGCATAAATGCAAATAATAACTGTGACGAGGATATAACGTTCAAAACTGTATATAAGGATTTCTGGAATAATCCACTCGTAGAAAATTCTAACAGCAAGGTATTTCCCAATATTTTATTAATAAAACACTACTTTTTATCGAATTCTTATAGTTTTTACTTTAAAATTAATAAACTTGAAGAGATAACTTTAAATATAACAATCTTCACCAATTTCGTGCAAAAAAAACTATCTTATTTATCCTTTTTTTTTTTATTGTCATGACTCCCATTAGAAAATTTACATTTTTGAATCAGATTTTCTTTGGAATAAATACAGTAAGTTCAAAAGTTAAATTAAAAGTCATTTTGACAATTTAGTAAGGAAAAATTTAAAGTGTTTCTATAAAGAAAATCTAACATGAACCAGAGTTAAAAATAACTCTGACGATTGTTCAGAATGTTAATTGGCATATCTCACGTAATTGCAATTACAAATTTAGAAATAAAAGTTAATTAGACACGTAATATACAGTAACGATTATAGCAGTTCGATTACAAAAAATATGATCAGAATCAGATTTAGTATCACGAAAACATAAAATATAATCTAAAAATTTAATTTAGAAGCAAGTAACAACAATAAAAAGAATGCAAATTACAATTATATACGATATCAATATTGCTAAATCTAATTATGATTTTACATAAATTATACAGAAATTTGGCTATTAAATTATATATTTTTAAAAACATTAAATTTCAGATATAACATTTCTGTCCAAGAAATCATTTAAATGAAAGAAATTATGAGCATCAGAAGAACTACAACAATATATATATATAACATTTGATCAATTATTGGAGTTTTTCGGCTTTTTATATGAAATATTTACAAATATTAAATTAGAATGTATGTAATTGCAGAGTAAGTGGGGATGTAAACATTGCTGTCTACAAATTACAAAGCAAATCATAAGAAATTTCGTACAGGAGAAGTAATTATTGACGTTCGTCATCGTATGGAACAGAACCCCACAAAATCTTTGCGTCACCTGTCCCAAGAAATTGAAGTTTCTTCTTCATATCAAGCTCTTTTGCCAACGGACCAGCCCAGACGTCTTGCGTACTGCCAATGGTTCGTCAATTCGTAATTTGTAGACAGCAATGTTTACATCCCCACTTACTCTGCAATTACATACATTCTAATTTAATATTTGTAAATATTTCATATAAAAAGCCGAAAAACTCCAATAATTTATCAAATGTTATATTTAATGAACGGCTAAGAAATTATCTAAACACACACACACACATATATATATATATATATATATATA
The DNA here is from genome assembly GCA_935421215.2 of Melolontha melolontha. NCBI lineage: Eukaryota > Metazoa > Arthropoda > Insecta > Coleoptera > Scarabaeidae > Melolontha > Melolontha melolontha. The sequence continues at coordinate 183,543,008 of OW285235.1, forward strand.
TATATATATTGTTGTGATACGTATAGTTCGGTTATTCCAGCTAACTCTAATTGAAAGGGTAGGAATTACAAGAGAAACACTTTATTGAATAGCTGCATTTGGTGGACACAATTTGTAAAATTAGTGTCGAAATATTAATAAATTAATATCACGACAACTTTGTATATTTCAGATTAAATTATATTTATTTTAAAATTAACTATTTATATTTGTAATTTTCATTTTTGTCATTCAAGTCAATTACGCGAAATTAAAAAAGATATTTAATTTATTTACATTTGAATTTTATATCGATACTAATTGAACACGCCCACTTTTCAAATCATAGAAAAACCGCGAACAGGTTATATTTCTATTCAAAACTATAACATAACCTAACATTTAAAAGCAAGTCATATATACCTGTAAATTCATGTTTTAATATATTCTTTCTATCAAAATCATTATTATATTTATAATTTAGTTAATATAACTAGTTGTAGAAAGTTTAAATCAAGATAATTTTTGCTTTCTAACAAGGTTTTGGGAAAAATAAATGAAAGTTAGAGTCAGTAGCAGAATTTTGAAAAGCTTTGCCTCGAAAAGAGGGTTCTCCGTTTTTTAAAATTTATTAAATACCGAAATATCAGCGATACAAGTTAAAATATATATATATATATATATATATATATATATATATATATATATAAGTTGTATATAATACCAGTGCAACGTTTAAATCAATTTTTACCCAAACAAAATCGGTTACCGGCAAGAAAACTACGAAAGCATATTTTGCTGTGGGACGCCCACATCGAAGCTACGGAACATAATAAACTTTTACGTACCTGCATCATTCTATTGTACCCTATCCCACATTGAACCATACTTAGAAACACCGGAGTTATCCAAGAATATCTCTCTCGATCCTATTTGGTAGAATACCCTGATTTGCCGTAGTACAGCTCGTTAAACATATTGCTGCCTTTTTCTACAAACCACAGGTTTATTTTCTTGTAAAAGCATAACATATAACTCTTTATTATCAATTCAAAATTTAATTATTACATATATCTTGATTTTGCTATGAAAGTATAATTATTTTGATTAATTTAACGTAAAGAAAATTATCAATTGAGATTTCTGTAGTACTTGCCATATAACATTGTTAACTTATTTATGCTATAACAAACTTTGCTTAAAAATATCAACTAGTAAACATAACCATAATTACACACATATGATATTATATTCGTAAATTTATAATACCTTATTTTGCCGTTTAGCTAAGTTGCACATTATAGTGTATAGATATCTTGCGTTGAATAAATATTTTATGCTTGTTATTTTAAAGAAGTTCTTTTATTTATCTATGCGTAGCCAAAAATATCTCCTTTATATTATTAATTTATTATTTATCAGTTTTATAGGAGTATAGTTTACCGGCGATGATCCAGAGATAGAGTCTAATAAATTCAGTATCTTGACCATGCTCTAACGACCTCTATTTGTAATTGAAGATGCTGCGTACTATCAGCTGGTAGACTAATATCATATATTGAAATAAAGGCGTCTAATAAAAAACTATCAGTTGAAGTACAATATTATTCTCTTATTATTATTCATTTAGCTCATCAGAAATATTTCATTTAGACGCCCGAACGCCCGCGTATCTTTACATACCAACGTGGGGGCATCATCAGCAATATTCCAATATATATATAGAAACAAGTATTACTCAATCGGATTAAGAAAATAAAGAACGTTACCCAGGACGGCTGTAATTGCAAATTCCTTCGTTTCAATTCTCATCGGATCTGTTTTACATCCATAATTATCTTTACAAAAGTTTAATTGATATTTCGGAGTTGTAGAAAGTCATGAAATTAAGTCGTTGCTTAGCTTTCTTGTTTAACAGATGCACTTTTTCGTCGAGAAAACAGATAATACGAAGGAACGAGACAACAGAACAACAGCAGAGGGTATCTTTTACAACTTGGAATGCAGTCTCGAGCGAAACTGGATCTTACTTAATTATATTTTTAAAAGATTGCCCCAACTCTTCGAGTTCTTAAGGAAGAATATAAAATAAACTAGTTTCCTCTTCAAGGAATAAAAATAAATTTTAATTATATTTTGTAATAAATTGATACACTTTTAAAACCACTTAGTTTGTTAGTCCGCGTAAATTGAAATTTAAGAATAAATAAGTTAATATAAATGTAGGATGGATAATTTTAATATCCATCCTAAGATCCCGTAACATATAAAAAGGAGAGAGTAAATTATTGCTAGTATATGTAGATTTTTTACCTAATAACTAGGGACTGGACACGAAAGACCGATGACTCATCATACGAAATACATTTTTATTTGTCCATTTTGTAGGTCAAGTTGAGTAAAGAAGTATTAATATTATCTAGCAATACTTTCTCAAGGTTCTTTTCTGTAAAATGTGTTTCTTTTAATAAAATATATTCTTGTAGATAGAAAACGTCTATTCTATATCGCAACTGGTTATAGGTGCATACTGGAAATATTCTTTTATTTCAGCGTATATAGCAGTTAGATTTTGGGGCATTGTTCCCATACACAATTGCCGCAATGCTATTAAATCTGGATTTCTATTAAAAACTGTGTTTAACTTTTGCCGAAGGCCACATCTGAAGTCACTTAGAATATATTTCAAATTATTAATAACCACAACTAATGTGGCTAATCCATAATTTAATTTGAGATTTTGATTTTCAAAATAAGTGATTAGTTTTGGCAAATTTCCAAAATGTTCCTGATTTTTTAAATTTGGAATTTGTATTAGTTCCTTGCACTCAGAAATACTTCGAGCATCGTTATTTAAACATGTAACGAAGTTTTGTAAACTATCGAAATTCTCTGCATAAAAACTAGTAGCTTCCAACCATGTTCCCCATCTAGCTATTACTGGAGAGGGAGGCAGCGACAAAGATGGAAGTTGTTCCCTGTAGAGAGCTACTCTCAACGGTGCTTTTCTGAAAACTTTTTTAAAAGCGGATACAAGTCTACCAACTTCCGGAATGGATATTTATTCTTATATATTCACAGATTTTGTGGAAAGCATGTGCTACACAAGTAATATGCAGCATATTAGGATATGTTTCCTTTAATAGTCTGCCTTTTCTTTATCATATATGCAGCACTGTCACTGACAAATAAAAGTATTTTTTCTTTGTACCTGTCGTCATAATGAAACGTTTTGTATGGGTTCATAAAGACGCATCAACTCCAACGATGTCAAAAAAGTAGAGGTCTATGAAGAAAGTAATGTACGTAGTTTTCTCTTAGTAAAAGCAATTAAGCTTGAAGAACAACGTACAGTTACAGCTAACCTGTGCATCACAAAATGTTTACTTGGTGTTTTTCAATCAATCAGTATTCACGGATCACCTTTTTTTTATAGAGGAGCAATAAAACTGCATTGCTCCACCTTTCTGATGTCGTTTCGCTCTTTATTATCAATTATTTGTTGTTGTATACCGATTGGTTCAGCCCCCTACGGGCCATACGCAACAATATACGTATGGAACGTAATGCGTTGTGTGTACGATGCCACTCCGCGTGCGCATACATAAGTCCGATGATCGAGAGCAATAGATAGCCCGTCATTCGTATCTAGCTGTGCAAACGTAAAGGTAGTTATCATGTCAGTGTATACAACCGCAGAGAAGGTACAAATAGTTTCGTGGTATCTTGCCGGCAATTCCTTTCGAACAACCGCTGATTTATTTGCTGTAGAGTACGTAAATCGGCCTATTCCTTCGCATTCGACGATTGAAAGGATCGTAAATGCGTTTTGGGAATATGGCTGTGTCGTCGGAAATTGTCGCAAATGCCAACAAATTGACGAACAGCCTCATATCCCTCTAATACCTGCCGATCGGGAGGAGAGAGACGTGAGGGTTTGTTCGTTAGTTGAAATGGGCGACCTTAAGTGTACACTGCAAATTGCAGACGAAATCGGTGTTAGTAGAAGTACAGTAAAGCGGATTCTAAAACGCAACGAATATAAAAGTTCGAAAGTGCCAGGAGATTTTCCCCGAGGACAATTTTGCAAGAATGGAGTTTTGTGAGTCCGTGATGGAAAAGGCTAACGGGGACGAATATTTTATAAAAAATATTCTGTTTACCGACGAGTCTTCTTTTCCACGTCATGGCAAGCATAATCCCTCAGTCGTTGGATATTGGTCTCGAGAAAATAAACATCTAGCTCGTAATGTTAAAACTCAATACCCCGAAAAACTTAACGTTTGGGCGGGTATCTTGGGTGATAACATTATAGGGCCATTTGTTATCGACGGCAATTTGAATGCAGTAAAATATTTAGATTTGCTGCGAACACGAATTATTGCTGCTGTCCGTCAACTGAAGGTCGATTTTGATGCAATTTGGTTTATGCAAGACGGTTGTCCCGCGCATAACAGCAGATTAGTAAGAGGGTTTTTAGAAAACACTTTTCCTAATCGTGTTATTTCCGGGAGGGGTACGATAATATGGCCACCTCGATCCCCCGACCTCAATCCCTGCGATTTTTTTCTGTGGGGTTATGTCAAAGAAAATCTTTGCAGTCTTCTAACAATACCGAACTTGCAACAGTTGCAAGTTCAACGTTTAGAATTTTCGAGACAATAACCCCTAGAAATCTCGAGGGAGTGAGGCGGGAGTTTTACAATAGGCTCGGCTATTGTTTGGGGAGAGAGGGCGGTATTTTCGAATCCTATATTTAGTGATTTTCTTAAAATTCAAATTTATTTTGCAGAATTATTGATTTTTTTACTTTTATCTTTTAGAAAACGTTATTGCTTTTTTATTACTTAAAATTACTTTTCCGTAGCAGCTAAGAATACAATATTAATAATAACTTGGAGATATAACGACCTTATTATGTCTGAAACAAATGGGCAAATTACGTATACAGAACGAATATGCAAACGACTATATCCTTGCGCAGTTTAAATCTTACTACATTCATAACTGCAATGTATGGCAATTTAAGCTACTGCGCGTGGAGGGGATTCGCTGTTGCCACTTATTGCTGGTTATGGCCCGTTCAGAGCTGGTCCTATCGGTATATGCAATTACTTCCTCTGTGCGTTTTTTAGGTCACCTTACGAAACAAAATCAAACAAAGATTTCGAGTTTTACGGAACTGACAGTATTTGGCAGTAACTTCTGAGAGTTGGTTATTAAAAATTGTTCATAAATAAAAGTTCATAGATATGTGAATATATATATATATATGTATATATATATATATATATATATATATATATATATATATATATTATAGCGACAATCGCATGTAAAATGAGATTTAATAATTATTAATTCTCATACACATGAAGTTCATTACAGCTCGTATATATACACGTAGTATAGAAGTGAATATCATGTCTGTCTTCGGTAAGGTGCACTGATGATCTGTAAAAAACAGTGAAATATCGATATATGCACATTCCGCGCAGATAAGTTTTTCACAAAATTTTTCATTTGTACTGACAACTTGTACAGTTGATGTCGCGGCTTGTTGCGTCTACAATCTAGGGCAAAAGTGATTTGCCGAATTGTAGAATTAAATGCAACAAATTATAGCGACAATCGCATGTAAAATGAGATTTAATAATTATTAATTCTCATACACATGAAGTTCATTACAGTTCGTATATATACACGTAGTATAGAAGTGAATATCATGTCTGTCTTCGGTAAGGTGCACTGATGATCTGTAAAAAACAGTGAAATATCGATATATGCACATTCCGTGCAGATAAGTTTTTCACAAAATTTTTCATATATATATATATATATATATATATATATATACACTCTTATTTATAAATTAGGTTACTTTCGAATCAAATTTATGTGTTGCAATAAATATTTAAGATAAATTATACGACTACTCAAAAGCAACATTTGAATTATTGCCCATCTGAAATATGTATATTTTTTGTAAGGTTTGGTCGAGAACTGGATATCTTTTATTTATCATACACTTTTGAGATGCAAAAGACACATCAAACTGAGCAGTATATTATTCAGATGAATTATGCAACCGAAACTGCCAAACTGCGGTACTCCCCTCCTACTGTAAAATTAATATCCAACGTGTCGAAAGCCAATATAAATCGCAGTGGCAGTTCCGCTCGCTGTGTCCTTCGTCGTACAGCGATTAAGCTTTTTTTCTCGTTCCCTGCCGGAGGCGGAACTCTCCACGCACCTTCTCCCCCTTACATGCGACCGATTGCGGGTGGTCTAATGGCTTCTCATTCGGCTGTCCAGGACAGAACGGTGTAGAAAAAGGCCATTGGGGAAGAAAAAACGGCTACCTATTAAAAGCGAAATGAAATTTCCGTGTTCGACTGGGTTATAAACATGGTCCGCGGAGAATGCACAACTAACCTTTGTGTATACGATTTATGTGTTATATATATTTTCGTACATTAGAAACCATGAACATTATTCCGTATGTTTATTTAATATAATAATAGTAAGGAAATAATGGTTTTCATATACCGGGATCTTTTTTTATCATTACACATACATCTCCCTATGTGTAGAGCTAAAAAAATAAAAGCCAATGCATTGGTGGCATAGTAGACAACTAGTTATGTGCCATGCCAGTGACGTATTTTTCCAATTGTCAAATATTTCTGATTTTTCATTTATATTTAAATCTTAAATTAAATACATTTGATTGAAAAATAGATAATTTATTTAAAACAGTTAATTATCCCAACAGGCGTACACCTTGTGCGAAAACAATTTTAAATATTTTTAACAAATTCAAAGAAGATGGATAGTATTTTTTTAAAGATGAAATATATCTAAGATAGTAAAATTAGTGTATCAAAAAATGTAGAAAATATGAAAACGTTGATAACTAAAAAGTACAAATAGATTTTACCATTCTATAAGATCGTAGAACGTCCTTACATTACCTCTAATGAATTACCGAACGTAACTCACGTATTGAAGGCGTTTCAGTAATACTATAAAAACAAATAACACGTCGTGGTATCTACGAATAAGTGGCTTTATAAAATGGAGAAATTTATCGTAAAAAGCGGTAGTGGGAAATTCTTGTAGGTAATAAATATGTTACTACAGTAGCCGCTCGATTATGTGAACTAATTAAAACCTTACCTGTTCACAGAATAGAAATGTTCACTCAATCGAATGTGCAGTTTAAAACGTTTATTTATATGTATATGTATTCAGTTACATCAAAAAGAATTAACAAATGAAAAATATACATGTTCTACATAGATACGTACATACATACATGAATACGTAATGATTTAAAGAAGTCAGTTTTGTTTGTTAAAAAACTGGTTAAATTTATTTGAACGTTTTTGTCTTTTAAACATCTTTAAACTGCGATTTCTTTTATTCTTCGCAAAGTTAATAGATCTTCAGAATTTAGCATGTTTTGTTCTGCCCAAGAAATCACTATATTAAGTCCTTGTAAAGCTTCGTGAGTGGGGATGGTAGTTGGCATTGGCTCATCATCCATTGTTTCTTCCGCACTTTCAATTTCAATTACATCCTCTACAAGATCTTCTATGACATCCGTATTCCAGTTTTCTATGTCTTTACGGCTGTATGTTATGTTTCCGTTCACTTTCTGTAGTAATGCTACAGTTTCTTGAAATGTCACTGCCTCGACGCTGTTCTTGTATTTTTCTTGTAGAATAGCCAATGGAACATCTTCTGAATCAGAGTCGCTATTGAAAGAATCTGATAAACTATTTTTCCAACACTTAGCAATTATTTCTTCTTTCACATTCATCCATGCTAATGCCAGATGTGTAACAGCATCTTTTAGACTCAAGTTTTTAATGACAGCTGAAATATCATTGCTATCAGAAGCAACTATTGTGGATAAAAGTCTTCTTCTATAAAACAATTTTGTTAACCTAATGACATTCTGGTCCATGGGCTGTGTAAGAGCTGTTACATTCGGAGGCATGTATACAGTAAGAATTTTTCCATCATCGGAAACCAAGTTTTCTGCTGGTGGATGACTTGGAGCGTTATCCAAAAGTAGAAGAGCTTTTTGTGGTAATCCCTTTTGTTTCAAAAATCTTCGAACCTGCGGGACAAATGAATGATGAAACCAATGTTCAAATACCCCCGACGTCATCCACGCATTTTTCGTACTTGTGTATTGCACTGGAAGTGAAAAGTTCTTAAAGCATCTTGGATTTGCGGCACGCCCAATCACTAACGGTTTGATTTTATGTTCACCGGTTGCATTGGTGCATGCTAGTAAAGTAACTCTACTTTTATCCGTTTTCCGACCAGGGGCCGATCTTTCTTCAGACGTAACCAAAGTCCTTTCTGGGAGTAATTTCCAAAACAAGCCTGTCTCGTCGGAATTGAATAATTGGTCATGTGTTAATTGTAGCTCCTCTATTTTCTTTCGAAGATAATTCTTGAATGGACCTACATGCTCCGGAGCAGCTGATAACTTTTCTCCAGAAATTTTTAAATGTATTATTCCAAATCTTCGTTTAAATCTTTGGCTCCATCCGTCACTAGCATTAAAATTAGGATTTTCAGCGATAGTTTCATTGATAGCTTTTGCTTTTGTTTTTAAAAGCTCAATCGAAACCGGTACATTTTTAAGTCTTTGTGTACAAAACCATGAATATATTTTTTTTTCCATTCGTGGCATCTTACAGGATTTTAAAATTTTTCTTTTCCGTATTTCACTGCGCCTTGATGTGACTTTTAAAATGTCCCGTTTTTTATTTTTGATTGCACATACTGTGGATTTGACAATCCCGTACTTTTTAGACAAATACGTTACACTGCTTCCACTGCCCAGACTTTTTAAAATTTCACATTTTTCGAGCAAACTTAACACTTTTCGCTTCATTTTTATTGTAAACACAAAAATGTTCTAGCACAGTACACCTACAACATCAACAGAACTCAGAATGACAACTAAAATAAAATACATGCATACATCTGTCCGCTGTTCTTGTAAGTTACGCCGGCGAGTCAGCAAAATAATTCATACGCCGGGAATTTACCCAGTTCACTGAAACTGAATCGAATGCAGCAAAATAATTCATACGCCGGGAATTTACCCAGTTCACTGAATCGAATGTGTTATTGTTCACTCTATGGAGCTTTACTAATAAAATTTTAGTTGTTCATATAAACGAGCTGTTCACTGAATAGAGGAGTGTTCACTCTTCCGAGCGGCTACTGTATTTCTTTAATAATCACAATAACATTTAGACTGTATAATTATTTGACAGTATCATTTCTGGAATTAAAGTTTGAGGAAGGGAAGACACTATGCAACAAACCTTTGGAATCTGTTGAATATGAAAGCGGATCAGTTACTAGAGTAGCAACTGTTTACGAACCTCAATTTAAAGAGAAAGTTTTCGTAGTATCGGGGTTACTTTTTTCTAGATCAAGAAATGTTTAATATTATGAAGAAAGTCGATCTTGAAAATAAAGAACAAATGCCTGTAATCGAAACAGACATTAGTCCACATCAAAAGTCACTTTCATTACTTGGATTTTTGCAAGAAAGAATAAGAGAAAGTAAAATCAATTACAGCCGATGTAATAATAACTATAAGGCATTACCTCGAAAGGGCAAATTCAAATCAGGACGTAGATCCTCTTTTATTTTGGAAGGTAAGTTTTAAGAAAAAAGGGTAAATACATTATTTATTTGGATTTTATTTTAGGTAACAGGAATGGAGCTGAACCCTTAAAACAATGTGCTAAGAAATACTTCTGTATTCCAGCGAGTTCAGCATAAAGTGAGAGTGTACAGTTCGTTTAATAATAGAATAATAGACCGAAAAATGTTAATATGATGTTGTTCCTAAATAAAAATTTTAAAAATATTAATAAGTAAACTAAGTATTTATGTAATTGTAAATATTCTTTCTACACTTTACGACGCTATTTTATTCGAATTTTTCATAGAAAAAATTCGCCCTCAAGTAGGAATCGAACCCACGACCTCTGGCTTGCCGGACCATTGCTCGACCACTGAGCTGTTGGGGTATTTATGTTATTAAAATTACACCCAACCTTTTCCTATTAGCTAAAGATATAATTTAATGAGTTTCATCTTACAATGTTTAAGCATTCAAAGGGAAATTATTTAGATTGCCACAGAATGTACACGAAACTCTTTAAATATATTTCAAAACTTAAAATTTATCGCGAAAGTATTCTAGAATCTAGTTTGGCAATAATACTTATACTGGCAACAGTAGGTAATACCAAAGAAAATAAAGCCACAAAGAATTAAGTTATGTTTTTAGAAAAGAAAGAAAGTCTCAGTTTGAATGAAAAAATTAATTTATTCTAACGATTAATTAAGATAAACAAAACAACATAACAAAAGTTTATAGTAAGTTTTCGAAATGTCCTCCTTGTCTTTCAAGGCAATAAGCAAGGCGATTTTGAAAGCAAGGCAGGGTATACCTTCTTTCAGTTCATCCAAGTTATGAATTTGCACGTTATTATAAATATTACTTTTTAGATAATCCCAAAGAAAGAAATCGTTTAGAGATAAATCAGCTAATCTTGGGGGCCATGGTATAGGGCCAAACCTGCCAATCCACCGTCTTTGAAATGTGTTACTTAAAAAATTCTTGACGCGTGAGTGGAATATGCCGAAGCCCCATCCATTTGCAACCAAAGTTGATCAACATTTAGTATCTCATTTGTTTAAATGATGTGGTTTCGTTAAAGATTTAAATATTTTTCTGCAGTTAGGTTACCGTCAATAAAAAATGGGCTAATAAGACTATCGCTTATTATTTCAATTCAGACATTGACTTTTTGAGGGTACTGCGTTCGGGTTAGGTTTTGGGCATGAGGATTTGTATGGGACCAATACCTAATGGATTAATGGAAAGGAAATTTAGTATTTTTCAAAGGACAAATTTATAATACAAACCGAAAATTCTGAGAGTTGACTTCACCAATTATGGTAAATGTAGCTTCATCAGTAAAAATTATTTTATTTAAAAGTGCTTCGTTTTCATTTAACATATTAAACATTTTTTTACAAAAATCAGTTCGTTTTACTTTATCTTCCTCGAAAAGCTGCTGATGGTTTGATACCTATTTAAATTCTTTCAGGGTTCTGTACACCGAACTGGACGATACTCCAAAATGCCTGGTTACATCTAAAAGCGATCCTACAGACCGTTCTTCTACATAACACGGAATATTCTTCTTCATGTCTTCTGTTAACACATGATTGATTTTATTTTTTTTTTGTGCGAATTTAGAAGACAACCATCTTCTTTGAACCTATTGTAAATATTTAAAATTGTCTTTGCACAAGGTATAGGTCTGTTAGGATAATTAACGGAAAACATGTCTCTGACCATTCTTAAACTGTTATTCTTCTGATACCACATTACCATTGAAACATCTTCGTATTTGCTATACGTATCCATGATATACATAAAATATCTATTTTTTAATAAAATATATTTCATTTAAGATTTTTGTAATGAATAAAAATTGAGAAATATGTGACATTAAAAAAAAATATTTTCTCTCCATGGCAATCTATTTAAGAATTAATCTATTATTTGTAAATAGATTTTTGTGTATAACTGGTTGCCTACTATATGCCACCAAACATTTATGCCTATGTGTAATTGGAAATGAAAAAAGTCAGTCAATGCATTATACCTATGTGTAAAAAACACAAGTACTTGAATTTAAAATGTGAAATACATACATGAGAAGGACACACTTTGTTAAAACTAATTATATAAATAAACTATTTATTTATTATCCATTATTATCAAAATTCTATAAATTAAAGTCATCATATTCATTTTCTATGTATGTATTTCTTTCTGTATCAACAACATGCCGACATACCTACATTTGCCCATTTATTTAATTTGGGGGAATCTTTCTCTTACTAAAGTTTCTACATCACTTAGTTTGAAGGTAACATTTTTTGTAACGACCCAGTTTTTAATACTTGCTCAAATTTTGTCAAATGGGTTCACTTCGGAATGGTATGGTGGAAGACGACACATAGTGTGATCTTCGCTTGCAAAGATTTGACCAGTACTACATTCATAGTTTGAGGGTTTGCGCGATCTAAGTATTGATACGTAGATTCTGCTAGATATCTAATGTCATGTTTATTTAGCCCAGTTATCATTTCTTCTTTCTTGGAATTTGTCTTTGGATGCTTTATTGCTATTCCTCTGTTTCAATTTTTTGACCTTCACCAACTATTCGTACTACTGTACGTTTTGAAACTCCTGTTGCTTCAAAAGCTTTTTTGAGAATATTACCTAAATATGGCAGTATTATGAACACCAAATGTTATAATTAAGTTGAAATATATAATGCACGTGGTGTAGGCTGTTTTTTAAATAAGTGAAAGCTTTTCAGAGGATTTATCGAATAGGTATCCTGAAAAATACTTTTTTCTCTTGATGTTGACGTTTACAACATTATAACCTCTAAAAATATTAAATTGTACCATTTAATACATAAAATTGCAATAATGCATTATATTACCTTTTGACATGGTAATATTACTGTGTGGTTTTGACAAAACTTTTACATGATAAAAGAAAGCAAAGACATAAACAGAAAATAATGGCACAACAAACATAAACAAGACAACACGTGAGAAATATTCGAAAAAAATCATGTGACACTGTCGACATTTTTACAACGGCTAGTTCATGTCTCCATGTTTTTTCAAAAATATATATCTCCTTATTTTTATTCAAAACGCGTACCTGCTTCAATTCTACACACATTAACATAATAAATAACAACATAAATAAAGGATATTTTTTATTTGCTTAAAAAAATGATTTTTTGCATTTTTTAACACATTCTTGTGTCTTGAAAGTTATATGCAAAATAAGATGAATACAATTAACTTAAAACAATATTTTAAACAACTTTAATAATAATTTACAGAAATTCTAAAACAATGAAACTACACAAAATTTCAAAATTAATTTTATATTGAATTAATAATTTGGATGATTAAGGTATTAATAAAGAGTTGGACCTCTTTTGGAGTTTAAAAGAGCTTTGCATCTCCTTGGCATTAACAGAATAAGATTGTTCAAGCCTTCTTATGGAAGAAGATTTCACTGTTGTCAAAGAAGTTCTTGCATCTGTCTTCTATTTTGTGTAGTGTCCATATGTGGCAAGCATCTTCTCCGAAGCATATCACATGCATGCTCAATGGAATTGAAATCTGGGGCATTGAGCTGGACATGGCAAAACTACAATTCTTGCTTCATTGAGCCAATCGGTAATAATTCTTGTCACATGTGGTCGTACATTGTCATTCATAAGGATTAAATTTCGCCCCAATACTTATGCAAATAACTGAACAACTTCAATATTATTTTGGATATATTGCTCAGCGTTTAAGAATTGATCTAGAAAAACGAGATCAGTTTTCCTATCTAGCATAATTGCCGCCCAGTACCACCTCGGTCGCTGTGCACTTCTTGAGCAGCTGTAGCCTTGCTGCGTTACCAGGCTAACTCTAGACTCTTAATCAGCGAGTATCTGGTCTTAATCCGAATCGCGACTCATCAGTAAAAGTATAGTCGGCTATTGCTCTCGAATCCAGTTTAAGTTTTCTCGAGCCTAGTTTACTCGATGTCCTCGATTTCCCCTGCTTAATGGTTGAACTCCAAGGGGACGTCTGGAGTGAAGATTAGCTTTTCTTAAACGACGTCTGATGGTTTGGCTGTGGACTAACATGTTATGCGTTGCCTTGGGACGCGATCTTAACTCAATAGCAGTGTTGTATAGAGTGATGTACCGGCCCAGAATAGCAGTGGTGAACACGTCTTCTTCCAAGATGTGGTTGTCTGGAGTTACCTGTATCTCTATAACGTCGCCATAGTCGGCTAATTACGTTCTGTGTTGTACCTAGCCGCCCTGCTACGTTAACTTGTCTTTCTCCTACTTCCTGCATTCCAACTGCCCTTTCATTTCGTCAGAATGCAAATAACGACGTCTATTTTGTTCATTCATGTTTGCTTTTAACACAATTTACGCTTACACTTATCAGTGGGTATTAATTTTTTGTGAAACAACGAAGAAACACTGGAAGAAGTAACCAAACAAAATTAAAATTCAACACATTACATCAACAATTAATTGTGGTTGTTTAAAGGATACTTTTGACAGATACTTGTTTATAGGTTTTCTAGCAATCAAACTGAAATTAAAAAAGAAAATATTAAGCAAATTAAAAGCAAGCAAATAAAATAAAAATTGATATCCTTAGATTATGTTGATGTGTATACGTGTGTATCTTTTATACGACGTAACTTAGTAACGCTATAGAAATTTCTACTGTATTAATTACTCTTTTTGTTTATTATATCATAATCCAAACTGCCGTTCCATTTGTGACCGTACATTTAGCTAAAGCTTTAAATATGTTTCTTTCATTTTTATTTCATGCCTTTTCCAATACACATCAAGAAGGTAATCTACGCATAGTCGCTCTTTCTTGTTCATTTTCTTTTATATCTGCAATGTCCTTTTATCTTCAATTAAATGTTCACCTAAATATTTATATATTTGTTCTTCTGATATTTCCTGTATTTGTATTTATATCATACATATATCGTCCATTTGCTTTAGCCACTTATTCGATATTCCCAGTACCTATTTATTTCATGTAATATAGCGATCTAATCTATATTTTATCATTATCGCCTAGTACAGGTAGCGTTACGAAGTAATATTGAAAATATAAACAAAATATGCACCAGATGCTAGACTAAAGTTTAATATCGGATTAGTAGCCATACATACACACATAGATTTAATGAGACCGCGTATAACTCATAATTATTGAGAGAAACAGAACGTGTAACTGTTACATTAATTAATGTAACGTTAATTACAACTGAGAACATATATCACACATTTATATTTGAATAATCGTAAATACCACGTTTTGCGACAACCAATTATTTGATAAATAGGACAAATACTTTTTAAAGAAAACCTAGAAATTAGCAATTAGGAAATATTATTAAAAACGCGCTTTTGCTTCCAAAAGTTAAATGAAATGATTATAGATTATATAACTTTTTGTAACATCATTATTTCAGTGAACGAATTCATATTGAATGTCGCGTTTATTAAATTTATGTAACAAATAAATATTGACACTTCACATGAAGCTATAAAGATGGAATCAGGTATCATACTATCCTCAACACCAAAGATATTCGAAGGGTAAGAAAGGAAAATATATGATACCCAACACGAAGTCACCGATTTCAATTGAAATTCTGTGGTTAAGTAGCTCTATAAAAACTATCTAAGAGACCGTTTTCGGTTTGTGCGGTAAAGGCTCTTCTTCTTCTTCTTCTTCTTCTGAATCTTTGGGTTGGAGGCCAATAAGTCCAGGCACTTGAGCATACTGCTCTTTGTACTACCCCTAACAGATATATCAGTTCCACTCTGTTAGTCTTCTGTCCTTGATGAAAGCCACTATCCTCCTGGTAAAATTTGAGTACCACCGTAGGATCCAATAGATCTCTTTCGAAATGTTTCTGTCTGTGCCCCTTGAGCTCTTCACAAGTACATATTACATGAAAGCTAGTTTCCTCCTGTTTTCCAGATTCGTTCTTGTTTCGTCAATTCGTGATTCGTCACCTGACCCAAAATTTCTTGTTTCGTCACCTGTACCTTTTTGACCTTTTCGCAGGTAATGATTTATTCCGCATTCGTCAACTGGGACTACTAATTTTTGTTTGAAAAAGTGTCATTATGGTCAAGGTATTTTTTTTAAGAAACCGTTTGCCACCTCCCTTCACACTTTATCCAGGCTTAGGACTGGCAAAGCAAAAAGTTAAAAATTTTAATATATTAAAAAATAAAAACTTTTTACTTTGGCGTGTTTAAAAGTTAATATCTCCCTTATGGATCGTCATTTATATACAGGTAATTATTTACAGAGTTTAATTTGCCGTCCTGGCTTCGTCAAATATATTATTTTCCTATTATTCGTATTTAAAGACGTATGTTAGTTTTGTCAAAGCATCCTCCAAACTTACACGATTTTCAAGAAATGATTTAACAATATTCTTAATTCTCGCATCCAAATCACAATATTTCTTTGCCCTTTTAGGAGTTGACATGAGTATATCTTCTTTTTCCACTAAGATCCTATAATGATTTGAGTCATCTTCAAGAATTTTTATTAATTCATATATATTAGGATGACTTTTGCCGACGGTTCTGTTTAATTTATTGTGCCAACCTTCAACTGCATTTGTGGTACGATGTCTGTTGTTATAACATATCCAGTGTCTGTCGGCGTCTAACCAGACTTCAACAAAATAGTCATTAAATTTCAAAACTTTTTCGTTTTCTGGCGAGGAAGCCATAATCCGAAGCCATCCTTCATCTTTCCACTCCGGAGGTAAATGTACTAAAGCGGCACACATTCTTATATGCTTTCGAACAATTTCATCTTCTCTATATTCAATGGCAAGTTCCAGTTCTTGAGCTTTTCGCCAAATGGCTTGGTTGAAATTAAAATTGCATCCTTTAATTTTCACATCTGGGAAAACTTTCTGCATTCCATTTATCGCAGCTTTCTCAAAATCGACATGGAATTCCACTGGACTGAATTTAGGTATTTTTTCTTTTAATATGGTAAAAAACCGCGTGTAAGTCACTTCTTTTCTATTTGGCAATAAAGCATAAATAACTGGCCAAACGCAAGTTTTTTCTTCTGTACTACCAAAGTCCATATGAATGGTGTATAATTGTTCAAATAAGGAAGGACAACTCATAAATGTTCCGTCTCCAAAAAAGATTCTACCATGCTCTAGTCTACGTCCACATTCAGCAGCAAATATAAGTATCCTGTCGTCCGATTTATTGTCAAATAAAAGGAAATGTTTATATTTATCTGGAACGACAACATCTTTGCGGTGTTTAGGCTAACTATTAATGCCAAGAGAAGTATGTCTAGCATGATACAACTGCTGCTTCACTGAAGAAAAACTGGGAATTTGGGTTACAAAGTCAAGACCCTTGTCTGCAGCTTTATTCATAACTTCTTGCTGATATATTTGGGTGACTGGTAAATTTTCTTCACGGGACCTTTTCTTGGCATTGAACAAGGCTGTTTCCACTTCATTTTTTGCAACATCTGGGGCACATATGGAATGTTCTTTACTTTTCAACACTGTTGTAATTGTTTTATCGGTTGTCACACTTCCAATACATTTTCGGTTTACACAAGTCCAAAAGGTGTCACTATTTTGATAAATCTTCCTTTTGTGAAATTTATAACCTAAGTAGAGCACCACTGGCTTTCCTCTTTTTTATTCAACAACTTGCATTTCCATGTTTACCCTAATGTTGCTTGGTACAAACTAAACTTTAAATATAGTAAAACCTCTATTAAGGATCGAATCTCAAATCTAGTCCGATTAACTTTCTAAAAGTTTTACATTTACGTAGGTACTTAAAAACATATTAGTACTAACATCTAAAATTTCGAATCCTGTATCAGGTAAACAGGATTAATGCAAATGACGAAACAAGAACACTTTAAGCAGGTATATCTTGCAGTTGACGAAACAAGAATAAAATTGGTCATAACAGGTCAAATTTCCCTAGGTGACGAAACACGAATAGACGAAACAAGAAAACACCGTTTTCCACATCTTCTACACCAGGGCTCGCTGACGTTGCCCATACTGTACAAATGCTTCCGGTTATTAAGCCGGTAATTATTTTAATTTCTTTTTTATTACTACAAATTAAGTTTGCTGAAAACCTAGCGTCCAGCCCCCTAGTAGTGTCTTAGTATGCAGTTGACCTTCCGTTAGCCTCGATTTATTTGTGTTCCCTTTCTAGCCATAACCAGATCTCAATTTTATCGGAATCCTTGGTGATTTCGTATACAGATTCTGATCCTATGAAGTTCCTCTTAGAACCTTCCCTGGCCAGTTCGTCGGTTATCTCATTGCCGATAAAGGCTCTTCAAAGAGTGAATAACACGATTCAATTTATTATTAAAATATCCATTTTATGCCAGGCATATGCAAATAACTTAGGAATTTTTTTGCATGGACAGATAGGTGCAATTCACAAATCATTTTGTTGATAACTGGATATCATGCTGAGAACGACTGGATCCGAAAATTTCCTAACAAATGCTTTCGATATATCATTCACTCGTACACATAAAAAGCTGAACCATGACTGTATTTTTTGGGGGGATTAATAGTAGCACATGTTTAGACTTCTTACCTGCTGATTCATGTGTGTACATACAAGAAACGCGGCTGGTCTCGGAATCTAATAACAGAAAATTTGCAATATGAGTTATCTGTAGGTATACGCATGCAAACGCGTGGAAGTTTCGGGTTCATAAGAGCCCAAACATTTTAAATTGGGTTGGCGTCTGGAGACTGCGAAGGTCAATCCATTAATACAATACCATTTGCAGCATTTCACTCCATGCATAGTTTACTTTGATATTTTGGATTGTTGACTTCAATCCACACTGTTATCTTCAAACTATACTTTTACCAATCTTAGAAGTCTTTTTGATACAATTTTACCATTCGCTTTAGAATACCAGTAAACGCGCACAAGGTTTCGAAACCTGTTAGCGAAGGAACCAAGCCGTCACGAAATATACCAGTTCAAAATAATGGGCGACGCCAGGAGGTGACCATTGCGCAAATGGTTTATCATCGGCGGCGGCGGGAGGTCGGCCATTAAATATATAAATAACTGCGTCAGTAGAAGCAACAATATAAAAAAAAATTGTTAAATCAATCCCAGACATAAAACGTGTTTTACAGTACGCTGTATAATACATTCTTCGTTCGTTGACCATGCATTTCTTCCAAGTGACCAGGCCCAGAATGATGATTCATCTATAAACACAACGTTGAAGAAAATTCTGCTGGAATCTTCTTGAGCACAGATGGTTTAATAATTGTGCTTTGATAAGCGATATGGTGCTGGCGTAATCTGCTTCTAATTATCATTAAACTAATATTTATGTTCATCGTAACTAAGCTCGGTTTGTCCTTGATGAAGTGTTAATTGCGTTTCTTTCTTAACTAAACGAATAACATTCTTATCTTGCTGCGTTGTTCTGGAGCGGCTTTCATTGCACCCAGGAAGATCATCTATACTTTGGATTTGTTGATAAGTTATTAGAAATCGTCGAACGAAGTCTTTATCTGCCATTACAACTGTCTGTCATTTTAAGATCTTTGTGTTGGTCACCCAGCTTGAAAACGTTTTGCATACGCTTCGCTTATTTTAACTCGTAACACTGGTCAAAAAATTTTAATTTTTAAATTTTTCTTTAGAAGCTATATACAATTTCTGTTTGTCTTATAGCTATAACCATAGTAATAACAACAAATTTATTCTGGCACGTCAGATTTTGAAAAAAAAAATTGAAAATTAAATGAAATAATATTATGTACATTATATGGACTGCATGTTATCGTCCTGTTCAATATGTTTTTTCTTTTTACTTTTCTTTTATACTGTTATTTGTCACTTTCTGATATCAATATCCAACAATAATCAGCAAGCATTTCACTGTTCCACTAGCCCTGATAACGTTTTTCGATAATAGAAGTGCCTTGATGAAACCTTTCGCCGTGTTCATTACTCATGTAGCCGAGATTCGGGGAGAAAATGTACTTTAAAGCTCATATTACAGTCCATTTTATGGCAACTTCTAAGAAGTTCCTTAACAAGTGCTATATAATTGTCAGATTTTCCGTTTCCTAGAAAATTTTGGGTCATATTTTTAAGAAAACATTCCAAGAAACACACTCCATGTCATTTAAGGTTTCTTCAAATGTTTTATCTTGTTGTGGAAGTTTAATTTGTGGTTCTACAAAAATTCTCTCTTTAATAATAATAGTCTTTATTATCTAATAGATACATATATCCACTTAAAGGATAATATAAAATAACAAAAACAGAAAAATATGTTGCAGTGCTTATTCTATTTACACATTTAAATAAATCCATTACTTTCAATATGAACCAAGAAACTAATTTATTTATTTATTGAAGGCATCCTCACAATACTTATTTGCGTTTTTCGCCTTATGGACCAATGGGGCCTTACTCAAAACTTTAGTTCTAGCACGAGGAACTGAAAATGTAGCCGATGAACGTGTGCCGTAATCCGGTACATAAAATTGTACTTCACCGGAATCAATTTTGTTTGTAACAACTTTGATTAAAAAGTTAGCACTCGTTTCGACAACGACCCCATGTCTCCGTTTCGACAACGACTCCCTGCCGTACTCGCTTAAAAGGCTATTGTAGTCTACACCACGCGGTGGATATATTCCATTAGTTTTGAACGAAACATATTTCAAAAACCTCCTTTGAATTTTCTCCAAGCTAAGTTGCTGGTAAGTATATATGGGACACTATACGACAGAGGCAAATTCCAGTTTGGAAGGGACCATACTAAAATATAACTATTTTAGTGTAAACACGTTAGAGAATCCTCTGCACGTTCTTATAAGGAAGCCTAACGCTTGAGAAGCAAAGTTGCAGGTTGCTTCTATGTGCCCAGTAAATTTAAGCTGTGTATCAAATAAAACACCTAGATCTTTTACTACTAACTTCCTTGGAATAGGTATATGTTCGGCAACATAATCGTAAGAAATAAGTTCCTCGTCCTGGAATAACTGACAATGGCATACTTGCTAATACTTAATTTAAACTTGTTTGCATGGCACCAGGCTGTAATAATATTTATATTTCTTTGCAATGTTTCACAGTCGGAGATGGTACCGATTTTTGAAAAAAATTTCAGATCATAAGTATATGCAAGAACTCGGCAGTCGATTGAGTTTAAAAGATTTTATATTTATTTATATACATTTATATACATTATAAATAGTAGAGACCCTTGCGGTATACCAGAAGACGCAGTAAATATCCTGGAGTTATATCCATTGTAACAAATATAGGCCGATCTATTGTCCAAATAGGAATCAATTAGCTTTACGAAGGAGGACATTTTAGTTATGAGTATATTGTGGTCAATCGAATCGAACGCCTTAGCGAAATCTGTATATATCACATCTACCTGCTATCTTTTGTCCAAGCATTGACTAATATACTGCGTAATTTCAACTAAGTTTGTTACTGTCGATCTTCCCAGTTTGAAGCCATGCTGATATGGGGAAATGCAAGGTGATACACAAGAATATATTTTCAAGTATAGAAGTTATTCGAAAACTTTGGAGCAGGTAGATAAAATACTTATGGGTCGATAATTGTTCATAAAGCTCTTATCCCCATGTTTAAAAATTGGTATAATACGACTTAGTTTCCAAAAGTCCAGAAAAGTAAACGTACTGATGCTTAAATTAAAAATTGAAGCTAGAGGTTCGCTCAGAACCCGTGCACAATCTCTAATGAAAAAGTTAGGAAGCCCACCGTGACCGGAGGTGTTATCACCCTTCACTTGCATTAAGACAGACGAAACGTCCTTTAAGTTTTGCATCTGAGATTTTAAGAAATTTTTATTTAAAGTATTGGAATCCACGGCAATCTTTATCCATTGCTTTCACGTAAATTTTTATCACATCTAATTTTATGTACAATAGCGGTAGACGTATTTTATCAGATTCAACTAGTGACTTATGAAGTATATTCTTTTGTTCAGGAATAATACTGAGCCCTGACTCGGCAGTCTTTAACAATGTGGTGGTAATTTCTTGATCGACTGTCCCCCTCACTAAGAAAACAGCAAATCATTGTATACTCTAGTTGTAAACCGAGTAGAATTGCTACAACTTTAAGGTCTACGCTGATATACCTTTTTGTACATTTTGTAATTAATTCTGTCTAGAAGAAAAGTCATATTTTCATACGTTTTTTTTAGTGGATTGCGTGGCTAGCGGGTATGGATGGATAAACGTTTTCTATGTGAAGAAGGACAGCTTTCAAACTCAATTTCTAAGCATCGATAAAACGATACCATTCTTTGGGATGGTGTTGTTGATCTAATGCCAACATCAAATAATTGACATTATTGCAGTATGAAAGACCCTCGTCGGTTGAAAAATACTGTGATACGAGTAGTTCTTTCTGACGATTACGATACGCAGAAATATATGCGCCTTGAGCTAACGATTTCCATTCTTGAAGCCTAGATTCTAGTATTTCTGCTTTAGTTTTAACAAATTCAGGTGTCGAATAAAATCATTTAGTTTTAACTGATTTACTAGGTGTAGTCTGTCTTCTTCAGATGGTAAATATTCATAATCGCTGCTCGATAACTTGACTTCTTCTGGTTTTGTAACATCATATTTTTCACTTGAAAACCTATAACATCTCTGTAACATCATATTTTTCACTTGAAAATCTATGGGTACTAGTAAGGCCTTCGAATGAGGTTCTGAACGGGTAGCAGAGGACAAGTTAGCATAACTAATATTTTTCTTTTTGTTGAAAAGCCCAAATGCTTTCGTGACAATCAATCGAATGGTTTGTTCACGCCAAATCTTTCAAATAGCGTAGTGGTTTTCTTACCATTTGACCAGCCCCTAAGAGTAACAGCTTAGCGTGCGCAGCAAATGTTGGGAGCCCACGACTTATTTTGATGTTGAATGGTTAAGCCAAAATAGTGAAAATATAACTTTTATGTTAAGGGTGTAATATTCCGCTTATGCTGGTGGGTAGTGAATTCTCCACATATATAACAGCAACTGTTTGGATTTTTTATACACGTACGTGACGTTATGAAATAAGACGTTCGGCTATCACAAACCGACTTACATTGAATCAAAAGCGCGGTGTATAGCTTTTATATAGTATATACTCACATAGCCAGATATCTGCCAATTCTTTTGTATGATTAGTTTCAGAGCAAAAATGATCGTGGTTTAAGTGCTTTATATTTTTAGTAGTATCTTTTTTTATATAAAAGTAACTTTGAAATTTTGTAAAATTTAAAGCGTGTTTTGAAAAAAAATATTTAAGAAAATATTTCGAAATCCTGATGTGATGGAGCAAATTATAAATCAGATTCAGAATCAGCATGGCGACAAACATAAACTACACGTATTGGTGTACAACATGAAAACTAAACTGTGTTGACCAGTGTAACTGAACTAAGTATTAGAGGGTAGATATTTCTACGTATTCTCTCAGACCCAGAGTAGCATGCGCTTCTCGTTATACAAGTCGTAAATGCAGGTAATGATAATATTAAAAGAATAACATAGGTATTTAATTTCTCCTAAATTTAAGCAGATTAGTGGATAATGTAAAAATGACATATAGGATTGTTTCAGCCTTTACTTCATGAAATTCCATTATAACTATTATCGGGATAAAATAAAACAAATTTTAATGAATTTCACTACTTTTTACAGTAACGGTCGTTTCACTCCACAGAGCTTCATCAGACATATAACTAAGTAGTGCAATTCATTAAAATTTATTTTATTTTATTCCGATAATAGTTTAGTACATGTTAATAATAAAAATTAAAGCCAGATAGATGGGTTACCTATGGGAAATCCACTGAGCCCATTGTTAGCTAATATATACATAGATCACTTAGAAAAAAGATTATTTAAGATTAATAATACCATTACAAGGCAAATACATTATTGGGCTAGGTACGTAGATGACATTATGTGTATTTGGAAGGGAACCGATAGACAATTAACAGAATTCCTAAAACTACTTAATACACTAAACCCCAAAATACAGTTTACTATAGAAAAAGAACAGAATAACACATTGAATTTCCTAGATATTACAATACACAAAAAAGACAATAAGTTATTATATAAAATATATAGAAAACCAACATTTTCGGATAATATAGTTCACGCTAACGCAAATCAATCACAAAAAATTAAAATGTCAACTTTCCATAGCTATATACATAGAGCAACAAGTATACCACTAAATAAGGAAGCCTTTAATAATGAAATGAACACAATTAAAATAATAGCAAAAAATAATGGTTACAACCCAGATATCATCGATAAGTTGATAAAACATAAAGAAAGGAAAATACTTCAAAAATTGTTATACCCAGAAATAAACGAATTAAAGAAACCTAGTTGGCATGTAATCACCTATATCCCTCCCATAACACAGAAAATAAACAAATTACTAAAGAAACTCAACATTAACATAGTGTGGATAAATAAAGTAAATTTAGGTACATTGTTGAATAATACTAAAGATAAAATAGATAACTTAGATAAATCAGGAGTATATTCCATAAAATGCCAGAATTGTGAAGCTATTTATATCGGACAGAGTGGCAGATGTATTAAGAAACAGTTAACAGAACATACTAGAGATATAAAATATAGTGTTAAACACACAGGGTTCGCAGAACAGTGTATAGACCAGAACCACTTACCCGATATAAATAGCTGTAACCTCATTCATAATGTAGTAAAAAGTAAAAAGTTAAATATATTTGAGATTTTTGAAATTAAAAAAGCCCAAAAACAAAATCGAGTTATCACAAACACGCAATTAGAATTCATAAATACCCCCTATATCGATGCAATTTTAAATATCAATTACCCACATTCTCCCACCCATAATGAACACAGGTATATAAGTTAACCTTAAGTAGAGTAAGTTTAGTTTTAGATAGCTCTTTGATAATGGCCTAATAGCCGAAACAATTGTTAGTATATCTAATTAAAGAAGTCGTGAAACTAAGCCAAGTGTTTTATTTTCGAATAATTAATCAAAAATAAATATTTCGATATTATTAAAAATGTTTTTTTGTATACAAAAAATGGTAAGGTTTTACCCATTCAAATATGTTTCAAATTATTGTTAATTAAGAAAATACATTGTTTGATTTTCCGAATACTTCCAATTTGTTCGGACGGATTATATGAAAGATATTCCATACTTTCCTAATTATCCAGTTATTCTAAAATATATTTGTTTTGCAGAAGCCCTGGTTTTTGCATTCTGTAAACTCCCACACTTCTTGTTTATGTCCAATTTATTTCGTACGCTTTACGCTTTTTCCACGTTTTGTTGGTGTTTCGAACGTGCTCTTAAAATATAAACGTGGGACGGGACGAAGTTTTTTAGCACGCGAAAACAACGCGTACCGTTGACCTCGGTTCAACAACGGTTTGTTATCTGCTCACGAATTACATGGTTTTGATGTATTGCTCCCGAACTAATACTCGAACAACATGTTCAAAACAAAAACAGTTACTGTTTACCACAGTGAAAATGAAGCATTGCAATAGCATTCACTCTATGAACTATTTATTGCGTCTATGTCTGCGAAATTTGCGTTTAAATGGTACTTCAACCAGCTTCTATATATCTAATCAGTTAACTGGACTGAATTAATTTAATCCAGAATGGAGAGGCTCATTATAATAAATCTTCAATCGGATTGTTTCTATTGATCTTTCAAATGGAGCATTATTAAATACAAGTATTAATTGAACAAAACAGATAAATATAGGTATTTAAATATACGCGATATACGAGTAGGTATATAAATATGTGACAGAAGTATTTTTAAACAGAAAAAGTTGATTACATTCTAAAGTAAGTTGTTTTAAGTAAACCGTACTTTATAAATATGAAGTATATAAATGCCAGTTTATTGTAAAATATCCCGATGGGACAGAAAAAAGGTAAATAATCTTCAATATTTAATCAAATAAACAAGGTGTCAAGCTGATAAAAGTTGTGGATTCTAGACCTCAAAAAGAGGCCCAAAATAATCTCATAAATACTGCCAAAAAAATTATATATCACAGCTCTAAACTTCGCTAGTTATCTGTTGCAGCCATTAATCTTTTAAATATATACACTCGTTGACAAAAAATTCAGGACTCTGAAGTAAATGTCTGTTATCATAATTAAAATTCTTTTTTTTTGTTTTTTTTCACAAGACATGAAATGTAAGAATAGTAAATTAAAGAAGATACAAAACATTCAATTTATCAAAACAGCCAAAATGACGAACCCAAAAATACAACACAATCCAAAGAATCTGCTCTTTATTCAGCTCTTATCTGTTGTATCGACAAGTTATTTGAACTAGCAGTACTGACACCTATTGGTTGACAAAATGCAAGCAGAAAATGTAGTCCGAGCAGTAGATTTGTAGGAAGATTGACGTAGTATCCGATACATCGCCGCTGTCTTGAATATTCCCAGGAGTTGCGTTGAAGACGCCGCAATACGGCGACATCTTCACGCTGGGGAATACACAAGAAGGCCACAATCGGGTAGACCTCGTACCACACATCGACGAGAAGACTGTTTTATGATGTTATTTGACTACGCGATCGTGGTTTACCATCAACGATTGTGTCTCGCCAAGTCAAAGACGATTGTACCATAAACGTTTTTGACTACAGTTTCTGCACGAACCGTTCGTTGAAGATTGAAGGAATGCGGATTGATGTCAAGGAAACCTGTTGCTTGTCCAGTTTGGCCCCCAGCTCATCGTGTTCATCGAGTACGATTTATCCGTGAACATAAACATTAGACAAGGGATCAATGGAGCTCCTTATTGTTCACGGATGGGTCTCGTTTTTGTCTGCGTTCACTAGATGAACCAGAACGTGTGTGGAGAAGGCCTAGTGAACGATTTTCAGCGTGTCGTATATCTCCAAGAATGGCGTTTGGGGGAAGCGTTATAATGGTTTGGGCTGGTATTTCACAGTACGCGAAAACTCAGCTTGTTCTCATTGAAAATGGTACAATGGCGGCTGTTAGGTACATAAACGAGTGTTTAGCTAATCATGTCGTACCGTTTGTTCCATTCCTAGGTGAGAACTTACTCTGATGCACGATAACGCGCGACCTCACACCGCACCGTAGTTGGGCAATATTTGGATGCGGTTAACTTTCGCCGTTTGCAATGACCAGCGCCCTCGGATTCATTAGGGTGATGTGTTCGGCACCGATAGATAACCCATACCGGTAACTATTCACGATCTTCGAATAGCTGTTCGTGAGGAATGGGAAAACATTACACAAGAAGGGGTCGCCCGCTGCATTCAAAGTTTACCACGCCGTATGGCAGAAGTCATTGGATTTCGTGGAGGTAGTTCGCATTATTAATCGCTTAAATTGTGTGAAAACGCAGATATAAAACCTGGTCGATAAGACCAATAAATTTGTTAATTTTGCACAATTTATTTGTTTCGTGACTTTTTCTTATCAAAGAAAATGTTAAGTCTTGTTAAAAAAATAAAAAAAAAATTTTTTCTACCTACTAACTGACATTTACTCGGAATTTTTTGTCCATGTGTGTAGAGTCAGATACGCCTTCTATTTTGTATGACTATTTATACTTAGATAACACTAGCACTTTTTAGCTTTCCGCTTTGGTCCATGAAGATGAACAAGAATCTGAAAGTCAAGATTACATGAAATTGTGTTGGTATTTATTTACTAACTAGTATGCTGAATTTGTGTTGTTGCTCAGTTCAGCTCTGAAATATACTTTTTTTTTGGCATCATTTACAAGATTTTTTTGGGTATGAAATAAACAACTTTTACCAGCTTGACACCTTCTTGCTTATTTTCTTAAAGACTCAAACACATTAATATGCATGTTTACCTTTATAAAAAAGTAATGCATATTTACCTTTTTTCTGTCCTATCGGAGCATTTTGCACTAAACTCGATAATGTATCCCGATATCCCGATATTGTATTATAATTCAGAACGATATGGAACATATATACAAACCAGGAAAATATCATTTCGTTCGAAAATTTCAAGATTATACTCCAAACTTACACGATTGATAGCGATTAGACACGAAATTGTACGATTACAGTGCCCCCTTCAATTGACTGCCCAATTGTGTGATAAAGATATAAAGATGAATGGAGTACATATTTTCAATCAAAGATAAGGATAGAAAATCGGATTAAATTTTCAATGATGTTGCCGGGCTCGTTGGTCTCTGCTCCAGTACTACTTCGACTCTGTACGAGATCTGTTGTATACATACATGCTGTCGTAATTACTATTTGGTAGTTCTACGTTTGTTTTAAAAATGTCGCAGTTACATACATCGCGAAAACGACCAATGTCGGACACTGTAAAAGCTTTATAGCAGAAATGCTGGATTTATATTATGATCGTTTCAAAATTCAATGTCTTCTTTGTAATATTCAGGTAATATTTCAAGATATTTAGGTTAAGAGTGACTTAGAAACTATTCATAAATACTTCAGACTAGCCCAGGGAATAGAAAAATTACAAAATATTTTCTATGTCGTTAGAGAATTCTTTTCAAATGTGGATGCTGTCCAAGCACAGCTATGCACTGTACAAGGCGAAAAAATGAGTGTGGAATAGAAAAATTTAAAAATGTTTTAGATAAAGATTCCGATTCCGATATTAAGCAAATTTGTGAAGGTGTGTCTAAAGATCCATTAAGTTGTTTCAAAAGATTTTTTTAAATATAAAAATATAACATCACTATGCGGTCGTTTTCGGTATTAAAAAAACGTTTATTACGCCCGTCGTACTAGTTTGACTGAAGGAGCTGTGGAAACATATCTAATAATTGCAATATTTAAGAGATGTTATCCACTTTGTGATTTCATGGAAGACTCTTAATACGGTAAGTGTTTGAGCGCGTTTTATAATTTATTACGATTTACTTTATGTGTGTAAACTTGGCGCAATTTTCCAGTCCTAATCATTACTATTTATATAATCAAGTGAAGATAAAGAAAAATAAAGATAAAAAATAGTGGTAATCCTCAAGAAAATAACTGGCGGAACATATATCACGAAAATACATATAATTGAACCGTATTACTTAAAAATAATTTGCATCATACAGTGTCAATTGCATGTACAGAAGTTCTAAATATATTCCACTCGGAGACTCAAAAATTCAGATCTAACCGTAACCAACACCTTCACCGCAACGTAGATATCTCTATCGCAACGAAAAATAGAGTAATTATTCGGAAACAATATTATGTATAATACGATACTAAAGTAACTTCGTTGCTAAATTATTCAGAAATAAAGAATATCAAATTTCATCACAATATAATAAAGTCGTTTTTACGAAGTGTTTGTATTAATTTCGCATTTGTTTAAGGAGTCGTGGAACTAGATC
Organism: Melolontha melolontha; assembly: GCA_935421215.2. Lineage (NCBI taxonomy): Eukaryota > Metazoa > Arthropoda > Insecta > Coleoptera > Scarabaeidae > Melolontha > Melolontha melolontha. The sequence goes on from OW285235.1 coordinate 183,572,193, forward strand.
CATATTTCATATTTTGTAACCTTTAACTTTAATCAGTTCAAACAATTTGAAACTAATGAGTTCTCTTGCCAAATGAAGCTTATGACATCGGGTGTATAATACAGTAACGAACTTTCGACTTAATCTAACAGAGTGAGTTGTATGCGTTTTAATTAAACTTGAAGTGTGTGGATTTATTATAAGACTTCATTCCATTATTACTTTACTGTCGCTTTTCTTTTATCTTTGCAATTAATAATGATTACGAATTATGCCTTTATTATGCATAGAATATATAAAATAATTTAAAATTTAAATAATTGTTTAGAAATAATCTGAAACCGGTATCTATTTCTATTACGCTATTTATGCAGATTTTATTCTTATGTACGAGTGCAATTCAAATTTCACTTGCATATAATTTTTTTTAACATAATTGAAGAGATACAGCAAAGTGGTTTTATATTGATCACAATAGGAATGTTAGTTAACGCATAAACAACTGCAACTTGATTGGGTCAATACTGTCAGTTGTCGAATTCTATTGCAAAACGTATAAATATTAAATTTATTTTCAATAAAGATGTAAAAGCGAACGATATTCATCAGAGACTTCACAAAGAATTTGGAGAAGAGTGTTTATAGCGTAGAAATGTCTTTGAGTGGTGTAAATCCTTCAAGGATGATCGTGAATGTGTGTCGAAGTTGTCGCATTCTGCCTGTCCAGCGTCAGCTGTGAATCTTGGGAATATTAAAAAAGTTTACCAGTTAATCAGAAGCAATAGGCTAATATCTGTGAAGGAAATTACTGGGATTGAAAACACTGTGTTTCGTCATAAAACGAAATTTATTATATTGTATATATGTTAGATATGCAAAATGTGCCCTAGAAGGAAGATATCGATATGTTTGGGGAAACATACAACGGATTTCCATGCCGAACTGTTTGCAGTCGCAGCCTACGCCGAGGAAATTCGGGAAGCCGGCTGCGCAAACATAATAATCAACATAATGACTGATAGTCAGGCGGCTATTAAAGCCATTATGAATCCATCTACCAGGTCTAAGCTGGTGAAATATTGTAAACAGGTCCTCAATGAACTGGCGCAAGACAATACAGTGTCGCTGATATGGGTGCCAGGGCATGAGGGAATTAAAGGCAATGAGATAGCCGACAAGCTGGCCAAAGAAGGTACTAATAGGAACTTCATAGGACCAGAACCTGTATGTGGAATCGCTAAGGATTACGCTAAAAGGGAGATTTGGTTATGGCTAGAAAAAGAACATAAAAATAAATGGAGGTTAACGGAAGGTCAACTCCATAGCAAAACACTACTAAGGGAGCTGGACGGAAAGTCTTCGGCTAACCTAATTCGTAGTAACAAAAAGGAAATTAAAATAATTACCGGGGACTTGGTTAGCGACTCCTGGTGTAGGAGATGTGAAAAACAGGAGGAAACTAGTCTTTATGTAATATGCACGTGTGAGAAACTGAAGGAACTCAGGCAGAAAAATTTCGGGAGAGATCTATTGGATCCTTCGAGTGTACTCAAACTTCCTCTGAGGAGGATAGTGGCTTTTATCGAGGACACAAGACTAACAGAGTGGACCTGAGAGATCTATTTGGGGATAGTATAAAGAGCAGTGTGCTCAAGTGCCTGGACGTTCTGGCGTCCAACCCAAAACAGAAGAAGAAAATAAGATGTTACATATAAGTAAATTTAGGATAATTAATTAAATTATAACATTTCCAATTTTATAAATATTCATCGTGCATTTTCATGTTTAAATCACTGTATAACATAATTTTATTATCCTATTCAAATTATAAAACTTTCATTAGATTCTAAGAATTTAAATTTGCAAATTTATTTATTACCTACTTTATACATTATACCGCTTGTTTTATTACATAGAGTTATTAGTAAACAAATTCTATAGATGATGTTTAATCTGACCATGTTTTGTTAAGCTCTAAATATGTACAATAGGTTCCATTACTGACCAGTGAATTCATCCGCAATTCATCTACATACTTAGATTTATAACACCAACTTAATTAGTAATGATATTTTATTGTACATATTTATTTATTAGTAAGATTTAAGACCCTATCGTAAACCTAGTTTTTTTGCCAGTAGGTACAATTTCTACGAATTGAACACAGAAAAAAATCCCCGTTAGAGGAAAAATGTACAATAATATGCGCACTTAATAATGTAAAAGTTTCTAGGGGTAGTGGTATACTTTTGACTACCTGTAAGACAGTACAGAATAGAACAGTATCAATTCAACAACAGTACAGACAGTCGTTCTTAAGAATATTAGTATCAATCAGTATCAATCAGAGTCTCTCAAAAGCAATAAGAGACTCAACAGTATCAGGAGACATACAGTCTCATATAACAGTAAAGAATTTAGTTTTAAGTTTACATTAAGTGTTTCATTTGTGAGATTACCTTAATAAATGAGGTTTAAGTATTTTTTGCTAAAGAAATAAAATATTCAGAAAACACACCAAGTTTCAATATAACTGGCACCAACCGAAATAAAGAACCAGCTTATACGGAAGTTACGTCCCGTAAGCGGTGGGTTAAGACACAAATTTATAATACATGGTCTTCACGAGCAGAATACAACCCCAACATTTGATATTTCGAGAGCCAAATATAAATTATTCATTTAAGTCTTCGAGAGTTGGTTACAAATTATACAACAAGTGTTCGTAGTATTCACACTATTGTCTACGACGAGCTTAAATTTAGTAAAGTTAGCGCAAGGTGGGTTTCAAAATAACTTTCCGCGGAACAACAGCCGAAACAACCTCAGGATTCCAGAGAATTCCTGCTGTGAGTATGAAGGCGATTACTTTTTGTAATGTATCATAACAACTGATGAGACCTGGGTACGCCATGATATCCTGTTAACATGGAATGGTGCCACTCAAGCTCACCTCTGCTCAAAAAATTAAAACCTAACCATTGAATAGTAAAATGATGGCGACTGTATTGTGAGACACTATTGGATTAATTATAATTTAATCGATTTTCTTGAAGAAATAAAAATGATTAATTCAGCTTATTACAGTAAATTTCTTGGAAAAGTTAAGTTGACCATACGAACAAAAAGACGCGGTCTCTTAAGAAAGGGCATTATTCTTCTACACGATAACGTTCCCCCACATACGACCCATCTAAGGAACATAGTCCTGACTTGGTCCCGAGCGACATCATCTCTTTGGACCACGCAAAAAGTTCATGGGAGACAAGTGATTTTCCCTCTAATGGGGATGTGAAGGATGCGGTGAAAAATTGGTTACGTTATCAGGAAAAAACACATTTTCCCGTTTTCTAGTTTCGGTTCACACGTGAGACACTAATCTATAAAAAGAAAATTGAGTAATAGCCCGCGCGTCTCATATATGAGACACGACAGAAATAAATACAAATTATACAAAACTTAAGTTTTATTCTTTATACATATATTGTACATATAACAGAAACTTATAATTCTCAAAAATAGATAAAAACCAGTTCGAAACTTTAAGTGTAGTATTTTGAAAAACACTGCTCTGGATACAGTCCTATTGGATGCCCTTTATCGTCGCGACATAAATCACAAACATACCATGTTTGTGTCCTCGATTGTCCTAGGAACAGATTTGACACCTTACTAGTTCCCCTAATTTTCTTGGAAAATGTGATCCTGTAGCCGGCCCCCCAAAAAAAACATTTCAATGAGTCAATTTATATTCCTAACAGAAACATACCAATAATTACAGTTTGTTGACTGGGTAAGATCTTTCGCGGCAGCATTCCAGAAGTCTTAAGTGAGTTTATTTTTTCCCGTTTCCCTCTTGAAAAATCCAATTCCCGTTCCAAAGAGAAACGTCCAGTAAATTATAAGTTAATTATCGCCTCTTTTAGGTTAATATATTGATTTCGCATGTAAGTAATCGTATCCGTAAGACAATGGAAATTAGCTTTAATAAAGTTTAACTGGTTTCGTAAATTTTCAATTTGTATCAGGTGTTTACAATTAGAAATGCTTTGCGTACCATCATCTTGAAGATGAAGAACAAAGTTTTTTAATTCATCCAAGTGTTGTGAATAGAAAAATGCTGCTTCTAGCCATGTTCGCCACCTAATTAATACAGGAACTGGGGGTAAAGGAAAATTTGGAAGTATTTCTCTATATAATGCCACTCGTGAAAGTGCTTTGATAAATATCTTTTTAATTGATGAAACTAACTTATCAATATTTGGAAAATGACTTCTGATGTATTCACATACTCTGTGTAGTGCCTGTGCTGCACAGGTAACGTGTAGCATATTGGGATAAGATTGCTTTAATAACTTTCCTGTTTTTAACATATAAGCTGCCGCATCAGTCAAAAATAATAGCATCTTGTCTTTATCGTTATTATCCGATGACCGAATATTATGAATGCATTGATTCCGCAACTGTTTCACTATTTACAACTGGCAATATTTTAGTTGCACTTAAGTATGGTTTGTGTGAAGTTGTCGGATGAAGAATACCAACAACTACATTTAGCACATATCGTCCCATTACATCCGTTGTTTCGTTTGCACTTACTCAAAGATAATGACCAGATAGGTTCGTTCGTATTTTTTCAATGGTTCTCAAATAACATTTTGGTAAATGGCATTTACGTAAAGTAGATTCATCTGGTATATGACGATCAGTATATTTTGCAAGAAACCTCTTGAAGACTGGATTGTTAAGTTCTTCGTTAAAAGTGTCAGGTGGAGATGGACATATTGCAGTAGATTTTTCCCTGCAGTAGAAAATAAAAGAAGATAGGTAAATTATTATATTTATTTGTAAAATTTTATTCCAGGGAGAGAACCTTTAAAATTAAAAATTTTATAATAATTTATTGTAGTATGTATTTTGATCCATAACTGTAGGTACCTCGAGCCTATTATGATATTTGAAGTCCGCGCCAGGCTGGAAGTCATAATGATACAGATATTTATATTATTATTATTATGTTGATTTATTTATGTTAGGTGGGGAGGTCTTGGCGTTTCCTGCTTCACCATGCTTGAGATTTTTGATAGTCCTTCAACAGATAGGAGGTTCTTTTTTGTATTTATATTAAACAAAACTTAATTTTGTTTAATAAAGTTTGAGTAACTTCGTTTGTTTTTTGCTGTGCTTTGATGTATTTAAAATTAAATTACGAGTTAAGAAATACTGAAAAAACAAGTCAATCAACGGGAGGAAACGTACAGACGGCGTTTCGTTCTGGTTGGAACTTTTCAATGCACAGTATTCCTCGAAGACGGACATTGCTTTTTCATTTCTATACTTTCTGTATATATAGTTAACATTTGGAACTTACTGCAAGTGAGAATTAATGAATATTAAATCACATTCTTACATGTAAATGTCGACTTATATGATGCGTTCATAACTACAATCCGACAAACTAAGTTTGTACCAGTATGCAGAACACACCCTTTCGCGACAACGAACTTCCTGGTAATTAGGTTAATTAAGAATTAAGAAATACTGAAAGAACAAGTCAATTAACGGGAGGAAACGTACAGACGGCGTTTCGTTCTGGTTGGAACTTTTCGATGCACGGTATTCCTCGAACACGAGCATTGCTTTTTCATTTCTATACTTTCTGTATATATAGTTAACATTTGGAACTTACTGCAAGTGAGAATTAATGAATATTAAATCACATTCTTACATGTAAATGTCGACTTATATGATGCGTTCATAACTACAATCCGACAAACTAAGTTTGTACCAGTATGCAGAACACACCCTTTCGCGACAACGAACTTCCTGGTAATTAGGTTAATTAAGAATTAAGAAATACTGAAAAAACAAGTCAATCAACGGGAGGAAACGTACAGACGGCGTTTCGTTCTGGTTGGAACTTTTCGATGCACGGTATTCCTCGAACACGAACATTGCTTTTTCATTTCTATACTTTCTGTATATATAGTTAACATTTGGAACTTACTGCAAGTGAGAATTAATGAATATTAAATCACATTCTTACATGTAAATGTCGACTTATATGATGCGTTCATAACTACAATCCGACAAACTAAGTTTGTACAAGTATGCAGAACACACCCTTTCGCGACAACGAACTTCCTGGTAATTAGGTTAATTAAGAATTAAGAAATACTGAAAAAACAAGTCAATCAACGGGAGGAGACGTACAGACGGCGTTTCGTTCTGGTTGGAACTTTTCAATGCACGGTATTCTTCGAAGACGGACATTGCTTTTTCATTTCTATACTTTCTGTATATATAGTTAACATTTGGAACTTACTGCAAGTGAGAATTGATGAATATTAAATCACATTCTTACATGTAAATGTCGACTTATATGATGCGTTCATAACTACAATCCGACAAACTAAGTTTATACCAGTATGCAGAACACACCCTTTCGCGACAACGAACTTCCTGGTAATTAGGTTAATTAAGAATTAAGAAATACTGAAAAAACAAGTCAATCAACGGGAGGAGACGTACAGACGGCGTTTCGTTCTGGTTGGAACTTTTCAATGCACGGTATTCCTCGAAGACGGACATTGCTTTTTCATTTCTATACTTTCTGTATATATAGTTAACATTTGGAACTTACTGCAAGTGAGAATTGATGAATATTAAATCACATTCTTACATGTAAATGTCGTCTTATATGATGCGTTCATAACTACAATCCGACAAACTAAGTTTGTACCAGTATGCAGAACACACCCTTTCGCGACAACGAACTTCCTGGTAATTAGGTTAATTAAGAAATAAGAAATACTGAAAAAACAAGTCAATCAACGAGAGGAAACGTACAGACGGCGTTTCGTTCTGGTTGGAACTTTTCAGTATTTCTTAATTCTTAATTAACCTAATTACCAGGAAGTTCGTTGTCGCGAAAGGGTGTGTTCTGCATACTGGTACAAACTTAGTTTGTCGGATTGTAGTTATGAACGTATCATATAAGTCGACATTTACATGTAAGAATGTGATTTAATATTCATTAATTCTCACTTGCAGTAAGTTCCAAGTGTTAACTATATATACAGAAAGTATAGAAATGAAAAAGCAATGTCCATCTTCGAGGAATACCGTGCATTGAAAAGTTCCAACCAGAACGAAACGCCGTCTGTACGTTTCCTCCCGTTGATTGACTTGTTTTTTCAGTATTTCTTAATTCTTAATTAACCTAATTACCAGGAAGTTCGTTGTCGCGAAAGGGTGTGTTCTGCATACTGGTACAAACTTAGTTTGTCGGATTGTAGTTATGAACGCATCATATAAGTCGACATTTACATGTAAGAATGTGATTTAATATTCATTAATTCTCACTTGCAGTAAGTTCCAAATGTTAAATTACGGGTTGTTACAAGTCTTTTAAACTTGTAACTTGAATAAATTTGACCTATCTGGAATCTCAGATAATAGTTTTTGTGGCGTACGTGTACAAAACTAAAATGTATGTATTCTAGTATGATATTTATATAGATATATTTGTAATAATAATTCTATTGAAATCTGAAGCTTCTTAAATTTATATATTTAATTTGTAATATTTTTGTAATCATTTGAAATATTAACAAAACGTATTAGACTGTTTTTTTTTAATATAGTTTTTATTCATTTAAGTTATTGTAGTATATCAGGAAGGCGGGAGATTATTTTGTTACAAGCTGGACATGCGCTTGTTTAATTCTAGTTGTGTGCGAAAAATAGTGAAAGTTCTATTTTTGACGTTAGAATTTTGAGGGGATAAAGTAATCTATGACAGCTAATAAAGTTTGTTTATATTTATTTAGATTTTTGTTCGGAAGTAAATTAAGAGTTTTTTTCCACTCTTGTGCAGTCATACTTTACAAGAGTTTTTTCTCTTTCATTGAGACGAAATTTAGTCACAATTCTGCTTTATACTTGGTAAAGTAGTTTTTTTTTTTTTATATTGATTAAATGTTTGTGTTGTTAATGGTAGTTTTATTTTTTGAGTTTAATTTATATTATTTCCTTTTTTAAAAACACGATTTTCGTAAGAAAAAACCCTGACGATTAAGAAGCTCAAGGAAGGTGCCCACCAGATTGAGTCTAGTTCGGCGAGAATACTGTGGATTGTGAACATAAGTCAATAAGTAAGCAATTAAAAAGCACAATTCACAGCAATATGTTATCTAAATGAGTTTTCAAAGAATCATGTCTCTGCACATTACAATTTTATGGACGCCTTAAACGTATTGATCACGCACTGCAATATATCTCGGTATCATTACGAATATGCAACCAATCTGTATGGCCTCTAATCCATCCTACCGTGGTTGCCCTACGAGAAGTCTCCATAGTTAATGAAAATAACGAGAAATACTAAAAACAGAAGGAAATGGACTAAAAGAAAGAAACAAAAAACTACTCCAAAAATAAGGTAGTAAATTAAACTTTTTTATAAACAATTATAGGATAAATATAAAATATAACAATATAAAACAGATTTTTTAAAATACTAAACGTTGTAGCCAAATATCACTGAAAGAAACGAAACCAGAAACAATACCTTATAGAAGAGAATAGGAAATATACTATCTCAAGAAAAATAAATACATATATGTATATGCATGTATAACAGCTTGTAAACACGAGAATACACTTTGGAAATTAGCGGATATAATTTTTTAAGCGATTATTTCAACGAAGTCTAACGAAATCATATATAAATGCATATTCCGTCTTACCCGCCACTGTTGAATTGAATTTAAGAAGGAATCGACACAATGTACTATTCATAACGGCGGAAATAGCAACACCTGCTCAAGGAATGCCATCGAGCAAGCAAATAGTGGGGCTGTTATAACATGCATACTATACCTGAGACCGCCACAACGTTTTATGGGGGCAATTGGTCATTCAATCGCTTCAGTCCGCTCTCGGCTAAGTACTTATCCGCCCTCGCAGTTATGTAAATTTAATTACTTGCTATTTCTTAAAAAAGAGAAAATTTTCCGATATTTTTTCATGAATATTTTGTAACGTTACTAAACTAAAACACATTATTTGAAATTAATGCCTTATTGACTACATAGTTTGTACAACTGTCAACAATTATAGAAGTTACTTTCTACTTTCATCATTGTTGAAATGTTTCCGCAATTGATTAAAAATTAAATAAAACTCGAACGCATATAAAATTAAGACATAAATAATTGAAACTTGCGGACGTCACATAAAATACAGTAAATAACGTAATAAACTTCGGGAAGAAATGGTAGTTTAGAAATTAGTGGAGCACGCAAATGTGTTACGACCTTGTGATAAAATTCGTTTCATTACAATTCTGCAAAATAATCTGAATTTGTGTGAATGTAAAATGTGCTGTTCTCACAAAGCAATAAACAGAAGCAAAATCTCCCAAACTATATAGCGAATCTTTTAAATGGAGAGAAAATCTCCATCGCATTCGCAGTATTACGACGCCAAGGAAAACTGCCCCCGCATAACAGGTCAGTGAACAAATTTTCCATTAAAAATATGAGGAATTGCTGTGAAAACTTAAAACGACTACATTTCTACACTTTACCAAACGAAACTATGTGTGTATTAGATTGATTTATTAGATAAAGTCGAAATTACTTCTCCATTAAAGAATCACTTACAATTTCTATTTATATACGAGAGTGATTTTACGGGAAAGTAACTTTTAAATAAAATACTTATTTTAGGGTGTCGTTTATAACATTACTAACTAACATGGTAAAAGGGGTTTTACTGGCGGACAGAAGGATATGTTAGACGAGCCTGACACATTCTCGAACCAGTGAAACCCGTTACCTTGCATATTTTATTTGTTATTCATTTGTAATTAAATGAAAATACGAGGGGAGTGTTTATGTTATCTATATATGAAAGAAAACAAAAAAAATATATGTTTCAACGTAAGAACCATTAAGATTAACACACTTATTCCAACGTTTCTTTAATAACTCTATGCATTCGAAATAAGATTCTTTTGGTAATTGCGCAAAATACGACCCCACAGCCGTTTCCACGTTATCACTCGATAAAATCGACGTCCTCTCAAGTATTTTTCGTGTTTTGGAAAGAGATAATAGTCGCAGTAGGCGAGATCAGGACTGTAGAATGGATGTTGCAATTCCTCGAAGCCGTATTCATTAATTACTGCTTGAACAATTTGTGCCTTAGGAACCCCGAAGTTGTCGTACAGAGACAGAGTTTTTTGAGCAAAATGTGGAGTCTTTTTTCGCTTATAGTCGTGTTCAAGTTCTTAATTGTGTCTTTTATTTCGCGTGATCGTAGTCCCTTTTGTTGGCATATACTCAATTAAAAGAATCTCTTCCACGTCTCAGAAAACTGTGGCCATCACTTTTCCCGCAGAAAATTAAGTTATTGCCATCTTGGGCGATGGAGAGCCGTTATGAACCAATTGCATGGACTTTTGTTTCGTAGAAGGGTCCCAGTGGTGTACCCAAGTTTCATTTCCAGTTACAATTCTATTTAATAAGTCTTCATCCTGTGATAAAACAGTCAGCATTCTCTTCACAAATTTGTCATCTACATAATTTTGTTTCGAGACTGAGCAGACTAGAAAGCCATTGTACCAACACTTTGTTCATCCCTAAATGTTCATGTAGAATTTTAAAAACACTCGTTTTTGATATTCCTATATCTCTGACAATAACTGAAACTTTTACTCGGCAGTCAACCAAATCTTCAACTTTGTTGACGATTTCTTCTGTTCGTGCGTCCAGACAGGCTATTTTCTCCAAACACTGCCGCCATTCTCTCATGAATATTTTTCGGGCTACTGCCTTCTTTGATAAAAATTTCATGACGCTTCTGTGTTCAGATTAAAATCACTCTCTTTCTCTTCTTTAAACGAATGGAAAACTAACAAATATTAAGCGATTCGTGCCAAACACTATAACACTATAAATGTCACAGAAACTCGACGTAAGAAATTGTCACGAAACCATATTGTTTTCATAACTAAGTAGATAACATGAAAAAACTCCCCTCGTATATTGGAAGCATTACCGTGACTATCTATGTTGTTTATTTCACTGTTTATTTATTTTGGTGAAAATTAATGTATTCGAAACAATTATTAAGGAAACTACCTTCTAGTTCATTGCCAGAAAAATCATCTTCAAGGTACAAACGTAAATAGAGCGACTTTAAAAACTGTCAGAGAAAAGAGGAGTGATTGTTGTAACAGAAGATGTTCTGTTGCTTTATATGAATCAATTATCCATTAGATTCAGTCCTAATATGAAGAAGTTCCTTATTAATAAGAGTGCACATTTGAGAGCAAACGCAGGGTCGCAGAGGAAGGGAGTTGGGTTGCATGCGCACGTATTATTTCAATTATATGTGTAGTAAGCGCCAGATAAGTTGGCGAGCGGAGGGGTAAGTTCGCGCAGGATTAGAAGTATTGGGGAGATTTGTATTTAGTTTTACATCAATTTGCATGATACCATAGGTGGCGTAAACTACACATCTATCACTTAAAAAATTAATAATTTATTAGAGTAAAATATATAACGTGGACATTTATAAAAATGGCTACTGCGCACCCCCTCCTCTCGCCATCTTATTTGGCGCTTACTATACACATGTTTCCAATATATCAATGTGGCCAGTCTCAACCCGGCTGCCATGTAGTACAGTTATTTCGTGTAAAGTGAAAAATAATAAATCAATAATGTCGAAAGCTACAAAGAGATCGTTCTACCGGATTTAGTTTACGCTGGTACTACAATAAAATGCAAAATTTGTGAAATACCGCTCTCGTGTACAACAAAATATAACTGCCAAAGGCGTGTGAATAGTGTATATACGGACACAGAATGGTGCCGTATTTGTGTTCGAGTTATTTGTAACTTATTAATACTATATGTTGTACACGAGAGCATTACTAATTGAGAGGTTAAATTAAATTTAGTTATTAATATATCTATTAGAAAAAGAAACAATTATAATTGCGTATAATATAAATAGTCATTCAACAAATAAAGAAACAAAGTCCGTAGGAATAAAATAAGCTAAATAAACTAAACTACCGATTGGAGTTGCTTTTCGTGTATTACTAATTTAATTTAAATTTATACTTTATGAAGATATTTTCCTCTTCTTGCTATTAAAATTTGTTTCTTGAATATAATTTTCACATATTCACCGTGAACTTTTACCAAGGGAACGGTCAATTGCACATGGCTGCGTCCAGGTATTTTGTTGAAAGATATTCACCTGGCTCAGTGCCACATTCGTAACGTTAATATTAACCCGATTGGATAAGGCTTGCATAAGATATACAGTGGCAGATGCTTTACTCTTATAATTTGATCTTAAAGCCTATTACTTATTCCATTGTCAGATTGTTGTTACACTTTTCAAACGTATTACAGATAGAGACATAATCGGCGCCAAGGAAATCGGGACAAGTGGTATAACATAATTCAGTGTATTTGCTATAGTATAAACAGGATGTGTACTGTTGTTATAGTTTCTAGATATTTATAGTATTATATGTCAGTATTGAGTGTGTTACTCACTATCAGTGTTTTTTAGAATTTATCATGGCACATCACGCTAATGAAATAACGAAGAGAAGAATACTTCAGGGACTTCAAGATGGATGGTCTACACGATAATTAGCCATTGAGTTTAACGTAAGCAAAAGTACTGTACATAGGATATTACAAAAATGGAGACAGCAGGATACACTAAATAGACAATTAGGAACAGGCCGTAGAAATATTATTTACGCCCAAACAGGTTGAAGCGATTGTAAATTTTATAAGAAACAAACCATACGAATTCGCAAGCAGTTCCATTGACGCAGGTAGCGTTAGAACTGCACAAAAAATAGTAAAGGCTAGTGAATTAAAAAATTATTCAGTTGCAAACAAACCGTTCTTTACAGAGCAAAACAAGCAACAGAAATTGGAATTTGCAAATGAATTTATTAATTAATTAAGAGAGATGCTGCATTTTGGAATACTATAGTCGTATCATAGTGGCCATATTAGAGTTTATCGACCAGTGAATAGATCAGTTCTATAGATCCCAGAATTCGTTGAGATTTTGTGAAGCGGGGGAATATTTGAGAATTTTTGAGAATATGATACTACCGTCGGTTCAACAATTATATATCGAGACTTTATTTTTCAACACGATAATTCTTCAATTCATGCTGCAAATGTGATCCGGACTTTATTGTCAAATAATGATATTAGTGAAAGTATTTGGGGTTATTGGTGAATAAAATTAATAAAAATAATTTTCATCCGAGGAATTATGACGAATTTCGTGATAACGTATTACATTATTGGGAATATCTAGATTCCAATATTGTAGCAAATTTAATAGATTCAATGCCACAGCGATTAGAAGCAGTGATTGAAGCAATAACAAGATATTAATTGCTTTTTAAATTTGCCTATTAATAACTTATTTCTTGTTTGTACTATATAACATTTTTGTCCCTGAGTAAAAATATTTATCATTTGTTTTTCTCATTACTTTTACAATAAAACTAATCATCAATTCTAGACACAGCCATTTTTTTATGATCGTTGTAATATTACCTATGTTAATCATATGTCTGTATCACATAAAATTCAAAGTTCGTCAATGTTTACTAACAGATATAATTACAACAAAATAACTTAGTGTCCCGATTTCTAGGGCGCCGATTCTACAGTTTCGAGATCATAAAGTGGGGCAGTAAAATATTATTAGTGTAAAGTAGGTTTTTTGATATAAAGGGATCTTCGTATTCAAGATTATCCATTACTAATAAACGTCAACAAGCCGTGTAAAAATGTGTATTTACTTACATATAGGTGTAATTTAACTAATATAAATGATGGCAGTTAATGAAATTTTCTGTAACAATTATATATTTTGTAATACATAAATTATACCATGAGCTTAATACAACGCTGTACATGCTTTAGATTAATTACAGCTAACTTTTTCTGAAAACCATAGTTATGTCAGTTTCATAATAGTATATTAAAAAACAAGTTTCATAAGGCACCATTTTGCCGTACGAGATCAGTTTAGAAAACGAGCCGCGATAGCGGCGAGTTTTCTAAAGATCGAGTGCGGCAAAAGGCCTTATGAAACGAGTTTTTTATACTATTTTTTCTATTTTGCGTTTTTTACAATAATAAATTGCTTAAATTGGAATTATTTAATTTGAAAGTTCAGAGTTTAATTTTTATATAAAGCATGCAGTTGGTCACATTGATACTTGACATTATCAAATTTAAATCTTGCTATCCGCGAAGTATATTATATTACATATTATTTATTAATTTTCGTTAGCATTTCTTGATATTTCATTTAAAAATATAAACATAAGTGACATAGAAACATATATACTGTAGTGAGCAAAAAAAACGGGACACTGTTTCTGCGTGGGTTTAAATTGTGACTACTTAAGTGCCTATCTTTACTCATAATAGTAAGTCAGGAATTGTCAAAAATGTGTGTCTTATTGACATTTATTAAACATTTTTAAAATAAATGTAAATAAAAATTACTAAAAACGATAGAGAAAGATTATTTTTTAAATTAAAATAATTATTGCATTAAAATCATTAGTATTTCGTCATTCCACCGTTATTATTAACTGCATCTAATCTTGTAGACATTGAAGCGACAATATTTTGTACAAAATTTGTAGAAATTTGATGCCAAGCATTATGAACAATCTCCCAAAATTCTTCCCGGGTAGAAGCTCTATCTCATTAATCCCCATACATTTTCAATGGGATTTAGATAAGGACTGTAGGGCTGGATATCTCAAGTTTAAATTTCATTCTCTTGTAACCATTGTGTTACAAGATAAGACAGGAAATTGTGTTGTTCTTATAGCTTCCTTTAATGTTTTGAAAGGGTTGTGCCTAATCTCAGTAACTAATGTTTCGTTTTCTTGCGTATTCGAAATTTTGTTACGTGCGGAAATCATTTTTCGATTTAAATTATCCGCTTCCCTCCATTTTTTTTTATATATTCTTGCGGCTGAACTTTTACCAATATTAAATTGAACCGATACACTTCTTAATGATTTTCCATTTTTCAAACTAGTAACAAGTCTAGCTTTATCAGTTTTCGAGAGATGCGACATTTTCAATTTTGATTTATCAACTATGATATATAATTTGACGTAGAGTTTGAAAGTTAATCAAATGTTAAAATTACAACGCTAAAAAATAAAGGAAATTGACATAGCGATTTTGACACTGTCCCGTTTTTTTTTGCTCACGACAGTATGTTGTTGTCAATTGTATACAACATACGTTGTTTGTGTAAAATACGGACATATATCATATCTGTCAAATGTACATAAATTCTTAAAATCAAATGACAACAATGATATTTATTTCTGTATTCGAACAACGCCAACATTGAAAAATGAAAAAAAGTGTATCGAAATGAAGCTCATTTCGATACTGTTTTGGGTTTCATAATGAGTTCATTTCGAACGCAAAATAGAAAAACATAATTTGTGTAACTTCTGTCAGTATTAAAACGTTAAATTTCTTTGTAGAGTCTTTTAATTACTCACAATGTACAACAACAGAGGAACAAATTCAATTTTATACGTGGTATTTAGAAGGATCATCGTTACGCGAAGTTGCAGCTCTGTTTAGTGTCCAGTATCCAAATAGACCTATTCCTAGTCATTCAACGATAGCAAATGCAATTAATAAATTGAAAACTTCTGGTTGTATTAATACTATCCACAATAAAAAACGATCTACAAGACCAAGAGTAATAACAGAAGAGTTGGAATTAAATGTTGTGACTTATGTGGAACACGACAAGTGCGCAACATCTAGAAAAATTGCTTCGGGAATGGGCATAAGCCAAGGGACCGTTCTAAAGATTTTGAAGAAGCACAAGTATAAGTCATTTAAGTACCAAATGCATCAAGAATTAAGGCCACATGATTATGAAGGACGAATACGCTTTTGCGAAAATTTATTTGACAAAATAAATTCTGACAACGATTTTCTCAAAAGAATTCTCTTCACTGATGAGGCGACATTTATTAAACACGGGGAACCTAATCGCCAAAACTGTAGGTACTGGTCGAAGGAAAATTTACATTTGTACAACGTAACGAGAACGCAATATCCTGAAAAAGTAAATGTTTGGGCAGGAATCATTAATAATAGTATTATAGGCCCATTTTTTATAGATGGTAACCTAAATGCAGAAAAATATTGTCAATTACTACGGAATATAATTATTCCAGCATTAAATGATCAAAATTTAGAGCAAATCTGGCACCAATGCGATGGCGCACCGCCTCATTATTCGAGAAATGTTATCCAAGTTTTAAGTGAAAGATTTCCTAATCGATGGATCGGAAGAGGGGGACCAACTAGTTGGCCACCAAGGTCTCCAGACTTAAATCCGTTGGATTTCTTTTACTGGGGAAGGGCGAAATCTTCAGTGTACAACAATGTTCCTTTAGGCAGCATTGAAGAGCTCAAAAATAGAATTCAGGGGGCTTCTCGGGAAATTACCCCTCAACAAATAAGCAACGTTTTAAATGAATTTTATAATAGATTAGGCTACTGTTTGGCTGTTAACGGCAATATTTTTGAACATCTTGCGTAGAATTAGTAAAAGTTTTATTTTAAGGTTTTTTGAAGAAATGTATTATAAGATGTACTAAATGTATTATAAATTAAAACACATAATAAGTTAAACTAGCGTGTTTTTCGTATGTACAATTTTAAATTATTCACTGTGCTCAAAAAATATTTTTTCTGTAAGTAACCATAACAACATTCACTAAATTGACAATGTACGATTTTAAATTATTCAGTAACTTCGTGTAACATACCATACACCTGTAATATGCACATCTATTGAATGATCTCCATAACAGTTGGAGTATGTACAGCGTTATGTTAAGCTCATGGTATATGTATATTTTAATATTTAGTTATCTGACCATTAGATGTTAAAACTGCAGCCAATCGCCTCGGTATTTAATTGATTAAATTTCGTACAAATCTTTCCTCAATGTTATCCCATTGGTCTTGGAAAGGAGTTACTAATTCGTCTTTGTCTTTTGGTCTTACATTATCTTTATATATGTCTTTGACTAATATATCCCAAACGTTTTCCACAGGATTGAGATCGGGACTTCTTGATGGCAAAGATAACACGTTAAAATTATATAACATATGATTTAGCCATTCTTGAACAACCCGTGATTTGTGAATAGGGGAATTATCATGCTGGAAAATATATTCATTACAGTTTGAGTACAAATTTTATACTAATGGTAGCATTATATTTTCCAAAATATTATCATATACTTGGCCATTTAATCTTTCATCAATATTTCAACAAACATCTCCTCCTGGGTAACTAATCCATCCCCACATATTTGGAAACGTATATTTTGAGTGTATTTTTCGATATAGCGACTATTTCTTAGTCTCTACATACGCACATGTTCATTATTAAAGGATTCAAACAGCTTTTCATGAGAAAATGTAACCCTTTTCCAAAAGTCATTGTTTTCACTTAAGAATTCTTGTGCATATACAATCCCTTGGTGATTATTTATCCTCTGATAAATATTGTTTTCGTGCAGCAGAATAATTAGATATTTCACTGCATTTTATCCGATTTCGAGCTGTCTAAATTGATTCAGGAAAACTAATATATTCACATGTCCTCACTGCAGTTTCAAATCGATTTTCATTAAGAAAATTTAAAAGTGCAGCGGCATCATCTGTACCATCTTTCCGCTTTACAACATGTTCTTCATTCCAACGTTTTTTATTCTTCCTATTGTGCTTTTGCAACACCAAATTTTGTTCCAATAACCATTCATTTTCTAACCGTTCTATTATTCTTACTTGTGTATTTTTATTAACGTGATTATACATGGCTTAACTGCTATTAATTATTGGACAACGAATTGACATGACAATTAATAACTGCCAAAAAGTACGTCCAACCTACCCTACCGAAATAACAGAGCGTTTGAATATAAGACATGTCCCGTTTTATGATCTTGCAACTGTACATTGCTTAAATAATTATTTGTATTCGCAAAATAACTTGTAAATATACAAAATAAATAATAAATTGTTAAATTCCATATGACCAAATACAACAAAGAAAAAAAAAGGAATTTCGGCATAGGAATACACCAAATTTACATAATCTAATTAAACCGCTTGCATATGTAATACAAGTACACGATGTTCAACTTGTTACTAAATGAGTAACATTTTTACATCTTCAAACATTAAGGTTGTATATCCGCTTTTTCATCTGTTGTTGTAAGTGAAGACCCTTCTTCTGTGGTCATACGATCACTTTTGAAAGCAGTGAGCCAGTTCGAAATCATTGCATTGAAGGGCAATATATAATTCATCATAATATTTATAGAACTTTTCTTCAGTTTCTTTAATAATTTTTCCGAATGAAAAATACTTAATAACACACGAAATTCTTCTTTCTCCATATTAACACAAAAAAACCACAAAAAAAAACAAGAAAAAGTTTGTTTTAAATCATAGTAAAAACGTGTCTATCTGACTAAACATAGCTAAACAAGTCGGCAATATAATTATCACGTGATAGTGTTACCAACTTTCGAAAAGTCACTTTCCCGTCCTAATTATCCTTGTATTTAATATTATTAACCTCAGAGAGCTCCATCAATTATGGCTCAATTTTAATTGAATATATATAGTGAATTCGAGAAATCCCGGGACCAATCCTTTTATTAGCGTAAAAACAGCACAATCTGTATTTCGCCGACAGAACTTTCTATCATCTATAATCCGACCCTTCCTTGAATTACTACAAAAATTTCCAAGCGATAACTGAATATATTAGTTAGTTGTGACTGTTTGAAGCAGATATTTTTGAATATACGAATTTTAATTTCTGCAATGGAACAAAGGATCACGTTAAATTTAGTTTTAAATTCGAAAAAGATGCTAAAATTTGTACTTTAAAATTGAAAACAAAAACGATACTGGTCACTTTTTTCAATGCTCGAAGCTTAAGATTACGTAAAGGAAATAAAATCTCGTAAGAGGAATTAAAAAATAAATTAAATAATAAGTAAATTAATAACTAATTAAAAAAATAAAAAGCACGTTAGAGACCATTAATAATAGAGATGGTGATTCAACTTTGTGTTTCATGATGCTACACTCCAAAATCATTATTCAGTTCGCACAATTTCATTATATTCAAAATCAACTATTTCCCCTTGATATTGCATTTATGTATAGGTTACGTCACCTTCTAGTTACCTTTATTGACAACTTATTTTGCTAAGTAATGCTGTTCTTGGAAAACCCATTGTGCGATCTTAAAAGTAAGGAATGAAGGCATCTGGAACGATCATGACCGAACTGTCACCAGTCAAAAGCATCACGCTGCTTGTCCAATTCGATTCGTGTGTTACGTACATGCTGTATTAACAGGATTTCAAGTAACCACGACTAAGTAACTAAAATTTTAGTTCATTATGTTTGTGAAATTTTCCAATTTAGTTGCATTCAGCCACTTTAAAATTTTCGCGTATGTCATACAAATAATAAAATTTATTGAAAAAAAAATAAAATTAAGGCAGAATTACCATTACGCTTTTTGAAATTATCAAACCAACCATTATTCGCCTGATAATTTGAGTGGCCTAAAGTATTAGCATAATCTATAGCCTTTTCTTTAATCAGATATCGACCATTATTTATTACGAATCAGCTTCACTTACTTTAGAACTGCTTCGACTAAATCCTCGTAAGACGAAAGTTTTACCTTCTTTTCTATCAAAACTCTTTAATTCACAGTATTTTAAAATGCTTTCACTATTTTTTTTTTAATTTTTGAAAGGCTGCTAGCGGGTATACTGAATTTAAGCACAACATTTTTCTGAACACTCTTTTTACTATTCAAGATTTTTTCTTTTTTGGCAAAATTTAGACATCTTCTTTTGGCACTCATGTTAAGCCATTTCTATTTACTATAAATAACAAAATTATTGTATAAATGAAACATCTGCCTATTTATATTCCTTCATAATAAAAACAACCGGCATGAGTTTAGAAAGGGCTGGTTTTATGTGTAGTACAATCTTCTTCCAGATTCCGCCAGGATCTGGTATCAGACTGAAGAAGCTGGTAGTATGGACAGTGAAATGTGGAGTGAAATTACGGCAACACGACGAAACCCCTAAGAAGATTATACTACAAGCGGCACAGGCTGTGAAAGCCTAAGTAATTTAATCATTTTATATATTGAAAATCCTCTTTTAACTTCATTCAAGATTTCATTATATTGGGCTGAAAGCTCAACAATATGAAGGAAACTCAAAAAAGTACAGATGAACATAGATGGTAACACACGAGGTGCAACTCAGAAATTCCTGGAACGTCAAAAAAAACAATAAATTGTTCTTACAACTTATTCACTGCCATCCCCTTCAAAGTACTCTCCTTCCGCATGAATACACTGATCCCAGCGATTTGTCCTTGACTGAAATCTGTGCTGGAAGTCCTTGCGTATTAACGTGTTCAACACTACCTTCTATTCGATCTGGATCTCCTCTATCTTCAACTTTGGAAACAGTAGGAAGTCACAAGGAGCAAGATCTGGGGAGTAGGAAGAGTAGGGTAGTACTGCCGTCTTCGTTGAGGCTAGAAACTGACACACAATAAGTTGCGTGTGGGTTGGTGTATTGTCATGGTGTTGGATCCACGAAATGTTGCGCCACTTGGCGGGTCTATTGCATCGAATATTTTCTCTAGTCGCCAAGGAACATTGTCCACTAACTGTTTCACTTGGCGTGAGAAATTCTTTGTCCACGATGCATTCAACGCCAAAGGAGCAAATCAACATCGACTTGAGGTTCCTTCGAACTTGCCGTACTTTCTTCGGTCGTGGTGACGATGGCGTCCTCCACTGCGATGACTGCTGCTTTGTTTTGGGATCGCACTTGTATACCTATAATCAGGGATCGCCAGTAATGATTCTGGTACTGAAATTCGCATCCCTTTCGGCATTTTATTTCAGCTCTGTGCACACATGAACACGATGCCGTTTTTGTTCAATACTGAGTAACCTTGTCACAAACTTCGCAGCAATACGTTGCATGTTGAATTCGCCGCGCAGAATACGCTGACGAACGCCTTACGACAAGTCAATAATATTACAGATATCATGGATTGCTTTCCTTCGGTCTTGCAGAATAGCATCACGCACTTTTGCCACATTTTGTAGCGTGTTTTCTGTCGATGGACGACCGGAACGCTTAACATCATCAACCGATGCAGGTCCATTTTTAAAACGGTTGTACCACTCATAAGTTTGCGTTTTGTCTAAAGCATCCTCACCACACGCTAGTTTAAGTATTTTCCGCTACCGTTTTACCAAGTTTGAAGCAAAATTTGATGCACGTTCTTTCTTGCTCTTTCACATTAGACATTGTAGTGCCGCAGAATAAATCAAATAGAACTCAACATCAACATACACCTAAAATGCTCGCAATTTTAAAAGTTTTCTTCAATTAAAAACATCCCACTTTTAATGAAGTATTAAACAGATTGGTAAAAACATATATATGTCGCCATTTTCACTATGTTGACAAAATCATATAAGTTTATAAAATACAAACACATAATTTAATCTATAAATTATAGTAAAATAATATACAAATAACTAATTGCCCAAAAAATTCGAGGAAAGCACTCAAATAAACTCAACCAATTAACAAAAAATTGTATGAATCGGCAATTGCACAAATGATTACAATGTACTTTTCGAGATGTGGGATCGATAGACAGACAGTGATTGATACGGTGCCACATTTCCGCAAATCACACACGAATTGAAAATGAAACGGAAAAGGATAGATTGAAAAAAAACGAAGTGTAACAATCTAACAGCAATTACCAACAAATAATACAAAGGTATTTTGAATAATATAAAATATTATTTAAAAATCTGGTGCGAGGAACACAAATACAGGTTCACTATTAATATTTTTTGTGAACGTGTCCGAACATATCCCTCCCCAGAGACGCAGATACGTATTTCGCCTTTCTACAGGCTCATCGGTACGCCCCTGCTGGAGAAAGGATATCTTGAGACACATTCACAAAAAAGAACCACATCGCCATATCACAGAAATTATCCAGACCGAGCGTAGAAGTAAATTCAGCGCTGCGTGTTGTCAGACAGCCGAAGTACCTCGCCCTGTCCACATAACCAATGCGAACCAACGACACGTTCACAAAATATATTACTAGTGAACCTGTATTTGTGTTCTTCACACCAGATTTTTAAATAATATTTTATATTACTAAAAATACCTTTGTATTATAGAAAACTGGTGAGGTTTTGGGTAAAACCTTATGTATGTTTCAATTATTCTGATACCAACAAATAATACTTATTCACTACTTCAAAAAACAAAACCACGAAATGAACAAGATCCAATCTATATTGACAAAATGCTAACCGTGACAGAAAAATATGAAGTTATAAAGATGTGCTATCGACTGCTTTCTTTTTGAAGTGCGAGTTGATTTCAGATTGGCTAAGCAAACACAGTAAAAATCTTGACAAATTACTAGTGAACCTACAGGGCCAAAAAATGGATCGATGTAGATTGACCAATGTTGGGAAATAGTGAATATTTATTAACATGCTTATTGGTGAACGTTATGTTGCCGAAACAGTGCGAATTTTAAAAAGAATTTTCGGGCGAAATAATCCACTAATCGCGCCTGATGTACGCAAGTTTGTGAGATTGGCATATTAATTAATAGCACAAGTTATCCTCGTATTCCTCTAGCGCGCTTAATATAAAATATTCCTGCTGTTCCCAAAAGTGTACGCCTATATCTGAGAACCTCAACTCGCCACAGATTGACTGAACCTTAGTCGCAATAGCCTGAGGAGTATTATGCATGAAAACCTCGGGTTATTAACTTATTCAGCAGGTATTGAAGCAAAATGACCACCCGCTGCGTTACCGCTTCTTTGCTTGAACTATAGAGCAGCTGGAAATTCACGACAATTTTACTAAAAAAAATCATCTTTTTGGAGGAGGTGCAATCTAATCTTGGCGGCTAAGTAAAGAAGCAAGACACCAATCGTAGATAATCCAGCGAAATTGCGCTACAGGCTACATGAGCCGTATAACAATAATCTTTTCGATATTCGTAATCAGTCGTTTTGGTGATGTTGCTTAGTCCGTGCAGAATTACAATTTAACATCATTGGGCTTTTCGTGGGGTGCTATACGTCCATTTAGTAAATACGTCACCGATAATCATTGGATGCAAACAAACCTTGTTGTATATGTAAATCTTCATTTAACGAACGTGAAAATATTTTTTTGCTATGTATAAGCTAAAAGCTAAAACGTTATTTTCTGTTTTCTGTAATACGAAAGTATTTAAAAAATTAAAGATTTGAAAAAGAACATTTTGGTGAATTAATTACGTATTTACTCTATTTATAGGTGTGTAACGTGTTCTTTAGCTGTAAGTACCTGATGAAGCCACTGTGCTGGCGAAACAATTGTCGTTTCACGATTAAATATTAATAAAGCGAGGATTTTAATTATTAGTTTTATTTTTATTGAATTTTAAGAAAATACAAGCAATCATGAAAATTTTACAGGAAAAAATGTGGTATATTTGTAATAGAAAACTGCACGAATATTATGCATACTTCACCTGTACTAATTACTGTTATAGTAAGTGCAATTTATCTTTTTCTAATCTCTAATAGAATTTATAATGTAAATGAGTTTTGTTTGTATCCAGTCTCTTTAAAAATAAACGTATTAAAGATCGAACTTATGCTGACAATCCTGAAATCACTTAAGCACAACATTGACAGAACTATTGGCGGAGTAGGGCTTTAAATCATAGAAAATCTATTCGAAACTTGTGTAGCACATGATCTCCACAGAATCTGTGAATATATCAGAGACATCTTTCCGCAAGTTGATAACCTTCTATCCGCTTTTAAAAAAGTTTTCAGAAAAGCACCATTGAGAGTAGCTCTTACAGGGTAAAACTTTCATCTTTGTCACTGCCTCTCTCTCCAGTAATAACTAGATGGGAAACATGGTTGGAAGCTACTAGTTTTTATGCAGATAATTTCGATAGTTTACCAAATTTCGTTACATGTTTAAATGACGATGCTCGATGCATTTCTGAGTGCAAGGACTAATACAAATTCCAAATTTAAAAAATCAGTTGTACTATCTTCAGGAATACTTATTTTGAAAATCAAAATCTCAAATTAAATAATGGATTAATCACATTAGATGTGGCCTTCGGCAAAAGTTAGACGCAGTTTTTAATAGAAATCCAGATTTAATAATATTTCGGAAATTGTGTATGGGGATAATACCTCAAAATCTAACTGCTAAATACGCTGAAATAAAAGAGAATTTCCAGTATGCATCTATAACCAGTTGCGATGTAGAAAGAACGTTTTCTATCTACATGGACGTATATCACTCAAAGAGAACAAATTTAACAGAGGAGAACCTTGAGAAAGTACTGCTAGTTAATATTAATACTCCTTTACTCAACTTGGATGTACTTTATTCAAAGAGAACAAATTTTACAGAAGAGAATCTTGAGAAAGTATTGCTAAAGTGTGTTTTTTTAATAGGTGTAGGATTAAAAATTGAAATAAAAAACACGAGTGTTAGGGAAATGATAATTTTTTTTTTAATTGGTAAGATAGTTTTATGACATTAATGATGGAAGATGATTTCGAGCATATGACCATCACTGGAGCGTCTTAGACACGTCATCCTGGAGCATAAATTTTAGACTACTTCTTCGAGCGTTTGAGGCCGTATGTTACAAATGGTGTGCTCGATGTTGGTTTCCAAGGCTGCAATAGTTGTTGGCTTGTTTGCGTAGACCAATGACTTCAAATAGTCCTATACAAAATATTCAAGAGGTGTTAAATCGCTTGATCTTGAAGACTAATGTGCAGGTCCATTTCTGGAGACAATCTTATCGCCAAACACTTCCTTCAATAAATCGATGGTTTTGCCATGTGGCACCGCCTTTTTGAAACCAAGGGTCTTGCATACCATGTTCATGCGTTTCTGGGAATAAAAAATCATTGGACATGCCTCTATACCGGCCGGCATTGTCGGTGGCAGTTCGATTATCTTCGTTTTTGAAGAAGCATGGCCCGATTATGTCATCGGACCACAAATCGCATCAAACACTGCATCTTTCGGGGTGAATTGGTAGTTGATGAGTCACCTGTGGAATAGTGTCGCTCCAACACAATTTTGCATATTCACAAAGCCACTGAGCCAAAAGTGAGCCTCATCACTGAACTCAATTTGACCATAAAACAGTGGATCGGCTTCCAACTGTTCATGCGCCCAATTACTCCACTGACATTGAGAATGATGGTCAGTTGGCTTCAATTGTTTCACCAATTTAACCTTGCAGGCATGTAAGCCCAGTTCCTTGGGCAAAATCTTCAACAAAGTCGATGGGCATAGGCCCAAGTTCTTGTACACGATTAAGAATCGATTAATTTTGATCATCCTCAACACTGGCCTAAACGCAACGATATTTTCTTCAGTATGCACTCTACAAAATCTCGTTGGTGGATGAGTGTCTAAAAGAGTAAATTGAGTGCAAAATTTTTCAATTGTGTTGCGAATAGTCGTCTCAGTTGGCCGATGATGTATGCCGTAAATTGGGCTAAGCATTTTGTGAACATTTTTAACAGAACACTGATTTTAGAAATAAAACAAAATAGATCACCAATAATTGTTTCGTATGCTCACCTCACCAAGATCGCAATTACTCCTCAGAGCACGGTCAACCTTAAACAGAATCAGGTTCAAGCAGTGAAAATTGACAGCTTGTATATGGGCTTTGCTGACCCGGGATGTGATTAAGGAACAACGCGTCAAATCACACGCCATATTGTTAGAGATTAACCCCTGAGACGATTTAGAGGAGAGTTTTGAAAATTATTGAATGCGACGGAAAATTCAATAAATTAAATCCTTAGATATTTATAAATAATTTATTTATGTTGTTTAATTTTAATTTTGCTATGTACCGATGTGCTTAGATGGCATACGCTAAATAAATAATAATAATTGAAATCGACCGTTCAACTCTACTGATGAAAGAGGAGCATATTTAAAGTACATAAAGGTTTTTAGTGATGGCACATTTATTCCCAGTTCGGAAAAATCTACTTCTTTACCATCAAACAAGTTGACAATTCGGCGTACACTACGAAGTCCTGGATTGTAATTTAGAACTGCTCCAAATTTTCTGTTTACATTATCAGCAGCAGCTCTAGGTAATTGGGAAAGGATATGACGAAGATCATATACAATATTCATGGCGTTAGTTATATAATATTATGGGTTGGTCGGAGTAACCTCTAGATGGCGGATGGTTACAGGTATTTTGGAATAATGTTCATGAATATTCTGTAAATTTACCTTATTAGTTGGATCCATAAATACTTATTGAATGTGTAAAATAGAAATAGCACCATTCAGATCCTGTAGCTGTATTATACATTTATCTTCGGCAAAATGCATGTGATAATAGGATATTGCTTCCATCCATGTGCCCCAGCGCGTTATAACT
The DNA here is from genome assembly GCA_935421215.2 of Melolontha melolontha. Classification (NCBI taxonomy): domain Eukaryota; kingdom Metazoa; phylum Arthropoda; class Insecta; order Coleoptera; family Scarabaeidae; genus Melolontha; species Melolontha melolontha. Next base: position 183,598,880 of record OW285235.1, read on the forward strand.
GTTGCTGGTGGTAGTGGCACATATCGCTGTTTTCCACAAAATAAATTATTGCCTGCAGGTGCCTTCGCAAAAATTTTCTTGCTAAAAGATCAATTTATCAGTATTCAGGTAGCATTTTCTGACTTCCTTTGATACTCGATGAACAGCATGTGCGAAACATGTAATATGCGTGCAAATAAATTGCATTTTCGCGAAGTGATGTGAATGAAATAAATGCTTTCCACATATACGACTCTAATTAATCAAATTTTTTACTGAAAAAAAATTCGCCCTTATGCAGGATTCGAACCTGTGCCCTCTAGTTTGCCGGACCAGCTCTTAACCCTTGAGCTATTAAGGGACTGAAGTTCGAATCACGGGAAAAGACTTAAATTGAATTAAAAATAGATATTATATTGTGCCTCCAGTTGGCAAATTTATGCAAATCAATTGCATTTTGCGAAGTGATATGAATGAAATAAATGTTTTCTACATATACGACGCTAATCAATCGAATTATTAACTGAAAAAAATTCGCCCTTATGCAGGATTCGAACCTGAGTCCTCTGGTTTGCCGGACCATGCTCTTAACCCTTGCTCTTAACCCCACGCTTTTAACCGAAGAGCCCACGCTCTTAACTGAACTTCAGAGGACGCAGGTTCGGATCCTGCATACGGGCAATTTTTTTTTTCAGTAAAAAATTCGATTAATTACCGTGGTATATGTAAAAAGCATATGTGCAGCTTTATCTGTAACGAATAACACTTTTTCTTTATTTATGTCGTGCTTTTTAACCCATAGCAATTTTAAACAAGTTTCGTTACGTGCATTAGTCGTTTCGATTCTCTTAGATGCAAATAGATGTGTAGACGTTACCGTGTCGCTGTTCAATCACATACTAACGCAATACTCAAGTAACTAAAGTAAGACTAATCAATAAATCGGCCTGCTACAGCTTCATTTAAGTTCCCTCCTGGAATGTACCCCTGACTACCGATCCCTAGTCATTACAATAAATTTTTGCTCGAATGTGAAAACTGTTTTGAAAATAAAAACAACAAAGTGTTTTATTTTCTTGTTTGGCGTTTACTTTGCCAAATTGTAATTTAAAAATCAAGCTTATTAACTAAAATTTGCGGAATTGTTGGCACATTAATACTAAAAGTTTCAATCATTTACAGTCAGCCTTTATAATATACGAAAATTACAAAGTTTCGTAATACGAATGTACGTTTTATATGAAAGTAGATAGTGTCTCAAAAAATAATAATACGCCTTAAGTAACCATCTTCGAGTATTTCGCGAGTATAATGGTAATATAATAATATGACTTTACGACAAGGAGATACAAGAGAAAGAGCGATAAGATCGAAACGTACGAGTTCCCGCGAGCAAACTGAAATAGACTTGTAACGACGGCGAATATGCAGATAGTAAAGTCCTAAGCGACAGGTCATTGAGCAAATTGTCAATTCCATTCCTTAACGTATTTTTCAGGATTTACCGAACCGAGAAACTAACCCTATTGTCGGAATTTGATATATCGGGAATTGAACGCGGAGTATTTTACCACAACCGAAACCGATACCGTTTTAGGGAAATATGCCCCTTTACGTCCCGTAAACCTCTCCACGTACCCAGTTTTTATCTACATTCAAATTTTCCTTAATTTATTGCTGGCACGCTTATTGTTCGATTGCATGGCTTCTCTTTTATGAATTCGGCCATTTTTTTAGCTGGCGAAAGAGTCTACATTATATAGGCCAACACAAAGAACGTAGGTATAAATTTCCAATTTTTAAACTTTGTAAAAATGGTCAGAAAAAATATATTTTCACAAAAGATTGTTATCACAGAGTTGGCTTTTGCTTTTAAAGCTATAAATATTGCAAGAGAAACACCGTTGATTTATTAGTTGAATTGTTTTTGACAGAACAAAGTCAAAAAAACCGTACGGGAAAAGAAAAAAATTAAGAATGTACGTACTTTATAGGTCTCACAAGCATGCACGGACACATCCCGCTTTTCTTTTACTTTCACACACAGACTTCTACTCACGATGTTAAGAACCCTAGCTTCTATACTATAAATTAGCGAATCGTAGCTTTATATTTAAGAGAGGTTCGAATATGTTATTACACAAAATATAATTATTGGATATCATTAAGATTTTATATTCAATAAATAAGAACTAGTTTTTAAAAATCATAATTAAAGAAGCGAATTTTGCTCTATGCGCCATGGGCGTAGTACCTATATCGAGTATCATATAAACACGAGGGATATTTTTTAAATAAGGTCCGTTTTTGGATAAGAAGAAAAATACTGTAAATGTCATTAAAATATACTTATTTTCACATCTACTTTTCTAAGTAATTGAATTTTGAATTTTTATTGAAACACTAGCTAAACCTGGCCACACTTCGCTGTGCCTCAGTCTAATATGAAAAGAATGGGAAAGTTCGTAGCGAACATAGGTTCACCAAGAAAACATATCGTTCAATTCAGTACCCTGCCTTGCGTTGCTCTGGCTATGTGGAATGAAAGGAAAAAAGATAAAAGATGTTTAAAAAAATATTTTTGATTGATGGATTGACTACATTTTATGTTAATCCGTTTTCTGCAAAAACATAAAGATCAGACGGTTTACCGACTCTGGAGTACGAGACGTATAATTGCCCATGAGTGAAGCAATCGTTTTCTAAATTGAAACCGCACAGTTGCAAAGATTACCATTGCGCTTTATTGATAGTCATAGCAAACGCAAGCCGTATTGGAAAATGAAGTCGTTTGAAATCGATTGCCATGTCGGTCGGAATGAGTGGTATTCATAGAAGTAGTGCGTCTTCACCTTTAATAATAATGATAATGATTTATTTTGCCAAACAGTATAATCCAAATAGGACAACAAAACTTTGACTATGAATAAAATAATTAATTAATTCCAAAAAAACATGAAAACATCGTTAAATAAATTATTTGCGTTTACCGACGAATGCACCAATAGAGCCCTGCACAATATGTTAGTCCTTTGTGTTGAAAACACAAAACATGGGGAGTACCTAGCAACAATGCGTGGTACCAGTAAATTTACTCCAGCTAACAGCGATGCTGAGTCAATCCGGTTATTAGGAGATTCGTCACCAGTAATGCGCTCTTCCTTTGTCTCGGCACCGCTAGCAATTCCAATACATGCCTCACAATTAAATCACCCGAAATCTATATTTCGTTCTGGATAGACCCCATCCAGCCTATAACTCATGTACTCCAAAAATTTATGCTGAACGCATTCAATTTGATTCACGTGTAGGTCATAGATTGGGTACCAAACGGGAGACGCGTATTCCAACTTACTAACGACATATGCGAAATATAATGATTTAATGGTACCAACATTAGTGAAATTTTGGGACATTTTGGTAATAAAACCCAGAGACTTAACAGCAGATCTAGTAGTGTTTGAGGATGATCGTTGAAGGTCAACCTACTGTCGAATGTAACACCAAGATCCCTTGTAGAGCTTCGTTTCTTTATAACAGTATTTTCAACGTAATAAAGAGAGTTTGTGTAATTTATTTTCCTTGCGAATGTTACTAAACAGCATTTTACGGCAATATACGGTAAGAAGGCAGTGCTGATATTAGGATCGAGTTCGCTCCGAGGTTTGGGCTTACGATGTCTAACTATAGTACGGTGTATGTCGTGGGCGTTATAATTATTCTGGAGTATGTTCAAGGTATCACCGATCATATACGAAAGGTTCTACATAAAAATAAAATCAAAACCGTCTTCAGAGCCTATTCAAAAGTTTCGGACCTGTTACTCTCGGTTAAAGACAAAATATCTCTACTCCAAGCACAAGGAGTGTTTCGCATTCCGTGTTCATGTGGCAGTGTGTATATTGTCGAAACTAAGCCGCCAGTCTGCGTGCGTGTGTCCGAACATGAACGTTGTACTACTAGACTGTTGAATATAGCCGGTTTAGCGCTGGCAGAACACAAACTCAACTCCGGTCATCAAATTATATTCAAAGATGTCAATCTTCTGTTCCGTGAATCGCATTACTTCCCTAGGAAAATCCGTGGATCTATTGAAATTCACAAGCATCCCCTCAATCTCAATAGAGACGATGGCTATACGTTACATCCAACATGGTAAACTCTAAATATCACGCCCATACGACGCATCCGATTGGATCAGCCAATAGCAGGCCACCATTTGACCCGGCCTCCCCTATATAAGTTTGTGCCGGTCTCTGCCCTAGCATTCTTCAAGCTACTACGAAACGACGAACATCTACGTACAGCCCTGAAGATGTCCCTTGCCACTGTGGACGAAACGTTGGCAAGTATGCCTAACTCGACGCTATTCCAACCCTGAAACCGAGATCTACACCTAGAGAATGACCGCGGAAACCTGCATCTACGCTGACAATTTTTATTTTTGACCTTTATGAGGTCCAATCAAAAATTTTGCTTCAATTAGATTATTAATCAATTTTTAATCGTGTACCATTGCATAAATTTGGCTTATTGATGTTTCGGAGTAATGTAATTGGCACTCCAATTTCCAAATTCAGAATATGTGACGGTAATCCGAGAACATCGAGAGAATTCCGTTGGAAAATTCACTATTTCACTTCGGTTCGTCATGAAGTCAATGGATTTGTATGTCACTGTTTCACCTGCGATTCTGATTAGAATGATTTTGTTCATATCGTCTACGTTGACAATCAATAATAATGACTCTTTTTTTTTCTTTTAAAAACTTCTAGTTTAATTGTTTTTAAAATATCAATATCATTAATATTTTCGCCTTTCAAATTTGGCAATTGTCTGTCATATTTTTTTAAAAAATAATATCTTCCTGACATTTACATCTAACCTATATACATTATTTTTAGCTTTCATATAAGATAATTCATTCAAGATTAAACCAAAGTTATTTTCCTTTTTAGCGTAAATAGAGTATATGATTAGCAAATGTCAACTCGTAATAAGAAGTACTACCAAATCAAGTATTTGAGAAATTTTTACTCTACTTATGTCGAAGCGCCTCGTAGATTGAACCGGCACGGGAGGATTTTTGTCGCGCCGTTTAAAAAAGAATCATTTTACTATAAAAACACTCGCGTATTCGAATACAACATACTTTAAGCCAGGCACAAATTTATGAGTGGTATAACTGTTTTAAAAATGGACGTGTGTCTATTGATGATGAAAAGCATTCTGATCGTCCGTCGACGAAAAACACGCTACAAAACGTGGCAAAAGTACGTGACGCTATCCTGCAAGACCGAAGGAGAACAATCCATGGCACGGTAAGGCATGGCAACATTGTCGGCTTGTCGTATGGCGTTTCTCAGCGTTTTCTGTTTGGCGCTGCAAAGTTTCTGCCTGTTAATCAACATTGTACAAAAACGGCTCCTTGTTTATTTATTTCCTTTTTCACATTCCGAGAATTTTTGGGTAACATCTCGTATATCCTATTATGTATCATGCTGCCGTTTGTATATATTCTAAAAGGTTCAGCAAGTCACGTAAACCAAAATCCAAAGTAATTTTCAGAAAAAATGGAGCTAATTGCTTTCTGCACCAAACCCTTCAATTAGATGAAACTATGAGATGCCATTGGGCGAATTTTAGAGATTAAGTATACGTAGATATAATTTAGAACCAAATAAATGGTAGTGTTACGCTTCGCATATGTAAAAATGTTTAATTTAATTTTAAATAATGTTTCTTCTACAAATATCTCGAATTTAAAATATTAAAATTCAACTTCGGATATTTTAATATTTGTGTCATCGATATCATAACTTTTCAGCTAGCGTTTTTGATTAATTCATTATTCAAGACATCGACAACTTCGATCCAACTCTCCAATATGTATTGTAAACCACCCGTTTACAAACCAGTGTTCTTTTCTACAAAAATTATTTCTTCTGTTCAGAACTCTTGTAGTTACACATCGTTTAAAACTTGACACGTGCTTTTCCAGCACCTAAGCATCGTTCGACCTTACTTTCCACCTGCCCGACCGAGGTATCCCGGCAACTTAAAGGTAACTCTGTATTGTTCAATATATATTACTCTTTTATTAAATCAAATTTAATTTACTGCCTTAATTAATTTTCTTTCCAGCACGTAATTTTTGTGTGCTCATTTTTAATTACTTATTCAACGCTCCTTGTATATATTACTTTTATTTAATTACTTTAAAATATATCGACGCTCAATTTCTTTTAAGTAAATAATAAATACAAACTTTAAGGACAACGTTGTTGTGTTGTATTTAGTTAATAAGTAATATATTTATGTCAGGATTATTATATCACCAGCACCACTAATTATTTATTTTAAATAAATTCATTTATTGTTAGCACGCCACAATCCCACCAACAAACGTGTTTTTAACAGTAGGTCTAAGACTAGTTTTAGTGTTTTAGTTGCCCTACGGTGTATTATCAAATGAAAATATCTAGAATCAATTACTGCAAAATATTTTATTATTAAATATTAAAATTATTAAATAAGAGATTTTGTTTATTTCAAAATTATAAATTAATTCATCATTAAAATTTATAATTGCCCTTTACATATTAGGATGAAATACGTGAAACTATAATTACTCGCATATATGCGTACATATATATATATATATATCATTCCAGCATTATTACAATTCCGACAAGCTGCTAAAGAGTAAATTTCGGGTCTGTTAACCAGAAACCGTCTCTGAATTTATATACTGCATTCTCGGTACAGGAGACATTCTCTGTAATTTACGATTACGCTTATGCTACTCTAAATGCTAAAAGCTGCGGCGCTGAAGTGAACACTAGCTCGCCCGCACCTTTACACTTTTATCGTCAGTGGAGAACGGGCGGCATTCAAATGCAAAAATCGTCCCTTTTTATATTCCCAGGACGTATGGCCAACGAACCATGGTAAAGATCTCGCCCTCATCTGCAACCACGAACATAAACAATAAATAATAATTGGGGAAAAAACGGAAATTCTCCTTTTAAATGGCATCGTATTTCACGTTTCTTTAAATTTCCATTTTTTAAAAACATATTTTAGGTATAATCCTAAATAAGATATTCAAATACACTACATTAGAAAGCACGATTACAATTTAGAATAAATTGCCAATAAAACAAATTTGTACATACTCTTTACCTCATGATTTATAACTTAGTAAACACCGATTAGTTATAAGGAACCACAATGTACGTATATTCTAGCTTGTAGGTTTCGGCGGTCATTGTCCATGATTGCTTCTAGGATTCCAGGCTGAAAGCGCGTCTTTCAAACTGGTTCCTTCTTTACCGACGTTCTGTCCACTGTTGCATCTTCACAGCTGCTACTATTGTTGCTGCACTGAAACTGAAAGTTTGTTACTGAGGGAGTTATATAGGAGCTGTTTCAGGTCACTGGAGCGTCGTGGTATCGGTTGAGTTTTTAAGATAGAAAGGCGTGCCAGGTATTATATAGAGGTATCCGTCTTCACGGTTGATATTATTGAGATGCTTTAGAATTTCTATAAATTCACGTATTTTACGGTTAAAATAATAGGAGTTGCGGGATAGAAACTGAGCAGATTGGAATTGAATTTGGTGTCCAGTTTCTAGTCTATTGTACAGTGTAATGTCCTAAAACAGCGCTTGTAATCCGAAACACTAGTTTTTGCTGAACGCATTGTCTCGCCAATTTATGCACTGCTACACGAGCTTGTAATTCTGTAAGTACCAAATGTTTCTAGACGGTTATGGTCGCCGATAATGTGGTGTGGAGTTTAAAGATGGTTTTGATGTTGGTTTGGTTTCGTTGATACGATCACCAACGCAACGCCTTATATATAGTAAATGAGATTTAGAAATGGCAGAAGTGTGTTGAAGAACGTAACGGGATGGCCTTTGGTTAAGGTGTTTGCTGATGGCGCATTGTATATTATTACAATATGAAACAGACATGTAAATAATTTACATATCTGTAACTGTACACATGGACAATACACCTCGTATTTTCAGCATTTACTTCTGCTTAAGACATATGTTTCTGCCATCTAGGCGTCTTCAGTCAAGCTAGTGAAGCAATGTATACACATTGATACAAATCAATTAAACAAATGATTTGTATCTGTATTTACATTTTACTGAAATCACCCAACATAGATAAAGCATGTTTCGTCCTATAAGGTGACACTATTTAATAAGTGACATCTTACGGAACGAAAGAGACTATGTCGGAAGGCGACCTTTTGTTCGAATAGGTATGCTATTACAAGAACAAAAAAATACGTATGTCGGTGTAGTCCATTAACAACGTGCCAGATGGCGGTAAATATACAAAAAGCTTGTGTTTATGTATGACAATACGTTATGCACGTATAAAGCATTGTTACAATATGAAACAGAGATGTAAATAATTTACATATCTGTAACTGTACACATGGACATTATTAAATAGTGTCACCTTATAGGACGAAACTTGCTTTATCTTTGTTGGGTGATTTCAGTAAAATGCAAATACAGATACAAATCATTTGTTTAATTGATTTGTATCAATGTGTATACATTGCTTCACTAGCTTGACTGAAGACGCCTAGATGGCAGAAACATATGTCTTAAGCAGAAGTAAATGCTGAAAATACGAGGTGTATTGTCCATGTGTACAGTTACAGATATGTAAATTATTTACATGTCTGTTTCATATTGTAACAAATACGTGCGTAACGTATTGTAATACATGAACACAAGCTTTTTGTATATTTACCGCCATCTGGAACGTTGTTAATGGACTACACCGACATATGTATTTTTTTGTTCTTGTAATAGCATAGCTATTCGAACAAAAGGTCGCCTTCCGACATAGTCTCTTTCGTTCCGTAAGATGTCACTTATTAAATAGTGTCACCTTATAGGACGAAACTTGCTTTATCTTTGTTGGGTGATTTCAGTAAAATGTAAATACTGATACAAATCATTTGTTTAATTGATTTGTATCAATGTGTATACATTGCTTCACTAGCTTGACTGAAGACGCCTAGATGGCAGAAACATATGTCTTAAGCAGAAGTAAATGCTGAAAATACGAGGTATATTGTCCATATGTACAGTTACAGATATGTAAATTATTTACATGTCTGTTTCATATTGTAACAATGCTTTATACGTGCATAACGTATTGTCATACATTAACACAAGCTTTTTGTATATTGTATATTATGCTTGGACTGGTGGACAAAACATTGAACAAAAAGCCAAAGACCAGAATCCCAAAAGCAATCATAGACAACGACCGCGAAAACAAACAAGTTAGATTATTAATTATTATGAATAGTACTATTTTGTACATCACCAAATCTAAGGATTCCTACGCCAATGAGTAAAAAATATTGTAGTTGTGTACTTTTGAGCAATAAAGTCTTATGCCAACGAATAATTCAGTGTTGACAGTACGGCAATGTAGTTAAGGTCGTGATATTGCAATTGACATAGTTGGACTGATCTTACCGTTGTCAGTTGTTCAATGGGTGATCAGTAAAAAAATTAAGCTGCGGTTCGGTGCGTTCGGCCGCTCGACACCGAAATGTAAAAAATCGTACAGGTAAAGAATGAAAAAAAGATTATTATACATAGTACTATTTTGTACAACGTAAACTTTAACGATTCCTACGCTGTATAGAATTCGCATCATTATTTGGTGGTATTTTACCACGACTTTCTTGAACTGTTTTCCCACAACTGCAGTCACTCTAAGAAACCATAATAATATAGCATTTTGTATTATACCTCGATAACTGTTACCATAGTAAGTATCGCTTGTAGTATGAGATATAGCATTTGTAGTAACCTATATTATTCAAGAACCCATCTTAACTGATTACGAAGAGTTTCAAGAAGAAGGCAGCAGTTGTACTTTTTCAACTATTAACAATCTCCAAATATACAGGTGTCCTAGAAACAGAGAGACAACGTATGAAAAACGGAAAGATGCAATTATATAGATTATGAATCCAAGAAAATTAGGGGTCAATTATGATGCGAACTCCAAAATTGAAAATCTCCTGAAAATAATATCATGTGCCGTCTATGGATCAGAATGTTTATAAAAAATACCTCGATTGAATTTACACGCAAACATACTCTGCAATGTTCATGTTTATAAAATTTCTAAAAGATAACATTTTTGAGACGACTGTGGATGTTGTAAAAACTCTACAATGGATCAACTTTGTTTACTTAGGGTACATTAACCTCAATACGATTACGTACGAATATATCAGCTGTGAATCATTTATAAATTATTTCTTATGTTTTGCGGAATTTGTGGATTTATATTCTATATAATTACATCTTTCTTCATTCCACGTGTATTACGTGAATATTTTTTTTGTTACGAGAAGAAACAAATATAAAAATTAATATACATTCAGAATGTTTAGAAAAAGGCCGCTATTGAATTTACAGGCAAACACACGCTGTAATGTTTATAAAAACTCTAGAAGATAACATTGTTTAAACAGCCTTGACAGCGGATTTGTTAACCTGGTACGAAAAATCGACTGTTAAAAATTTATGCATGTGAATTTTTAAAAAATGTATTAAAAGAAGATGTAAGATGGGGCATTTCACGTCCAGTTTAGAAACAATCTACCTTTTTATTGTAAATCATATCAGACGTACACATAACACATGCAACGATCGACAACTGACTAAATAGGAGGCACAACTGTTTTGTATACTTAAAGACGACCGACTGGTACCTAAATAACACTTTATGTTATAGTCGGTCGCGCAGTGGCGGGACAAATATTTGTAAATATCAAAATATATATAATATCTGAGACGATACTTGAAATTAGCGGACAATTAAAAAATTACTCTTTTGTTACGGTTGGCCACCTTTAAGATTCGATACTCTTTATTGTATAGTCGGTATATTTTTTCCTTTGTCGCTTACGAGAGGCGATTTTTTGGATTTTTATTCTGTATAATTACATCTTTCTATTTTTCATGTTTTCTATTTATTTCAAGGAGCCTGTATATTAATTAATTATCACCACAACTATTTTTCTTCCATTATTATTCATATACTGTGTTGCCGATAAAAAACCTCCGATACAATATCTGATCTCATATTATACATGGTTAGTATAAAGTCCCGGAACGGTTGCATAATTTTGTTTTTCCAGAAGTAATTTTTTGAAATTTATTGTTGATATATAGTTCAAAGTTAAGAACTTACTCATGACATTCATATTTATTTTTTTTCCCGGTTTGACCGGAAATGCTTCCTACTATATTTTCTTAAATGGAATAGCCTGAATATTATTGCAATTTCGAAAAGAGAATTAAAAACTACATTCAGAAACGTAATTTTTTTTTTCTTTATCCTAAAGCAACTAACAGAAAAATTGACAAAAAAATTAGTTAACGTGAAATAAAAAACTATTAATAAATAAATTTACAATAAATGTTGAAATTGTGCTCCATTAACCACTTGGTAGTGATATAATCTATCAACAAAATGTTTTAGTGAATTATGTAAAACTTGCAGTCTGATACTGTTTATTTGTTATTTGTCCCTCTAATTCTTCTAGATTATTTGGTCTATTTTTGTACACTTGGCATTTCAAGTGACCCCACAAGGAGAAATCAACTGGCGATAAGTCTAGGGAACGGGCTGGCCATTCAACTGCTCCTCTGCGTCCAATCCAGCATGCAGGAATACCTCGTTCAGATAGTCACGAACATCACGCGCAAAATGTGGCGGAGCCCCATCCTGTTGAAACCAAATAGATTCGTTTCGTAGATTAAGTCTATTTGAATTCGGAAATAGCGCTGTAATTGCTGGTACGATATCGTTCCGCAATAAATTTAAATATCTATTACCATTTAAAATTTCTCTGATGAAAAAAGGGCCTATTACTTGATTTCCCAGTAAACCAGCTCGCACATTCATTCTTTGTGAGTGCTGCGTATGGACTTCTATCCAGTGTGAATTTTTTGTTGACCAGTAACGACAGTTATGCCTGTTGACCGTACCATTAAGATAAAACGTTGCTTCGTCGGAAAAGACTATTTGATTTACAAAATTTGGCTGATCTGTGATCAATGGTGTCATTATTTAGCAAAAATGTAGTCTGCGATCTGAATCATCTTGCAACAATTCATGAACGGTTTCAATTTCGCGGACTGGAGGACTTTTTGTGCAGATTTTTGATAAATGTTATGAATTTGTTCCAATTCCGTTGGCGACACATGACTATTTTCTAGTATTGAAAGTAAAACATTCAAGCTGGTGTCTTCATCAGTTGCTGTTCTTGGACGTCCAGTTCTTGGCAAATCTGTTGTTTGGCGAAATGCTTCGTACTTCTTAATTGTTCGGCACACTGTACTTTTACTGATTTGGCGATCGTGATAAACAGTATTGAATAAAACACGAACTTCATTATATGAACGTTGACGATGACCATCCACGCATTATCAAAATTTCAATTCTCTCAGATTCTGTTTCTGTTCTGTTTTAATGCCATTTTAAATATTTATAATTAGTCAATATAACTGACACTAATAAATTTTCACAACAATCCAACAGATTAGAATAAAATTCTTGCTTTCAAACATAACTTGATTTTGCATTAACTTTTTTTTAATTTTTCGGTTAGTTTCTTTAGGGTAACGAAAACAATTTTTACATTTCTGAATGTAGTTTTTAATTATATTTCCGAGATTGCAACAATATACAGGGTGTTCCATTTAAAAAGTAAATTCGTATTTTTTAACTATATATCAATAAAAAATTTCAAAAAAAATACTTCTAAAAAAACAAACTTATGCAATCGTTCCGGGACTTTATACTAACCCTGTATAATAATTTTTCTATTATGCCTAAACGCAACTCGGCCTTTAAAAGAAAGAAAAAGATAATAGGGGCGATATTTTCCTCCACATAGAATTTACATATTTCTTTTTATGAAAGGTGCTTTGCTTTGTGTAATCAACAATATACTTTTTGCGTTTTACTTGTTAACCTAGCCCTGCTGAATTTTCGATTTATTTATAAAATATACAACATAGGGAATAAAGGGACCTTAATACGAAGATGATAAATATGGAACATAGAAACAAAAGAAGTCGAAATACGTATTCATGCATACATAAATCAGCATATCGATGGCGTGCTAGACGACGTGAATTACAGAAGCATTGTGTTTCCAATATGTATGGGATCGTGTACTTTGATTCAAAATAAACAATAAACAATAAATAATGATCGCGGAAAATGTGGAAATCCCCTGGAGATTTGCGTCAGGCGCGTCTAGTCCTCCCTTTTAAAATTCGCCGGCGTCGTACTGATGATTTATTTGTACTGTGAGATCAAAGGTGCGAGTATTCGTGAAAATTTACATTAATGGCGGATTTAAGGTACGTACGAGATCGAGGTTTGGTGTTTTTGCTGCTTCGTTTGATCGCTAGACCAAATACGGAACAATAAAAGGAGTTGCTGGATATGTTGTCAGGTAAAAGTAAAATGCCTGGCGGGTAAAATAGATTCAATTTCAAGCGACTTGTTTTCGTATAGAAAACGGATGAGATAACCAGTACAGTTTAATTAGTTGCTAAAGAATTAATTTCGATAACATCACGAACTTATTGGAGTAACCGAACCGAAGTTGATTATAATGGCTGTTTGTTAATTACTTTAGTAAAGATTTCGAATCAATTTGCCAGTAATTACACCGCGTGTCCTTGAATAAGAAGACAACATATGAAAAATCGAAAGATGCCATTATATAGAATATAGAATCCAAAATATTTTCCCAAAATTTCCTCTCATAAGCGAGCAAAAAAAAAGACAACGGTATTTCAAAATTTTGTCACACTACTGCGTGACCGACTATATAATAGAGTATCGGAGATGATATCCTAAAGCCGACCGATAATAACAAAAAGAGTATTTTGTTTTTGTCAATCTCACTTTAAGTATCGTCTCCGATTTAGTCAGTTTATTGATCGTTACCTACGTTCGATATGATTTACATTTACGTCTTCGATTAAAGATAGATTCTTACCAAATAGGACGTTAAATGTCCACAGAGAACACATCTTATATGTTCTTTTAATACATCTACTTTAAAAATTCACATGCCAGCAAAAATTTTTAACAGCTGACTTTTCCTTTACTTTTACTTTACTCAACGTTATCTTCTAGAGTCATAAACATAAACATTGCAGTATGTGTATTCAATAGCGGCATTCTAAATACATATTAATATTTTATATTTGGTAGTTTTCGTATCAAAAAAACGCTATTATACACAAGAAATGAAGGTGATTTAGGTCAGTTCTAAAAGTTTTCGTCCATAAATGATTCACAGCAGATATATCCATGTGTAATTGTATTGAGGTATATTAATTTTGAATAAGTTTTTAACTTGTTGTTTCTATTTGACTATTTATAAAGAAACATGTACGATATTATTTTTAAAATTAAGCAAGTAAAGTTGTGTAAGTTGTGTAATATTTACTGCCAATTTATGTAACAGCAATTTAGATACACAACAAGATAAATACAAGATTAGGACGCTCTACTAGAATGGTCGTTTTTTACTTATTTACATGACGAGATGTAATGAAAAAAGTGTATAGCCGATTCAGCGCTTGAATCTTTAACGCAGTTGTCAGACAATTGGTCAACAAAGTCCGCTGATTTATCGGAGTTTCTTCTGTTTCTGGTCACTGGCACGATGACAATAGGTCAGTGAAGTCCCGAGTTCATCAGTTCGTATTGAAGTTATTGGACTCTAAGTAAACAAAGCTGTTCCATTGAAGGGTTTCTATAACGTCGGCAGCCGTCGTAACAATGTTATCTGTTACAGTTTTTATAAACATCAATATTGCAGCGTATGTCCAAATTCAAAGGAGGTATTTCTAATAGACATTCCAATACATAAGCGGCACATGCTTTAATTTTCAGGAGTTTTTTAATTTTGGGTGTTCGTGTCATAATCGACTCATAATTTTTTGCATATTCGAGGGTATATCAAAATATAAATAGAGTGGAGCAAAGATATGGGATATAATTTTGTGTTCGGTTGGGTAAAATTCCAATTTAAACTTTTGAAATGATTAAAACTGCATACCCAGATGATAGTTCATCACGATGTGTTTGAGTGGCATAAGAAATTCAAACACGGTTGTGTTGAATCAATGGAAGATGAACTTCGACGCGGGTGACCACCAACTTCACAGATTCAAACATTGCAGAAATTAACGACTTGATCCAAAATGATCGTCGGATTGGCGTATATCGAATTTCTGAGATTGTTAATTTGTCTTATGGTTGCACTTAAAAATTATTGTTGTAGATTTAGGGTACCGAAAGGTTGCAGCCAAATGGATTCCAAAAGTGATGACCGATGAACAAAAAGCCAACCGAGTGACAATTTGTCAGCAGTGGAAAAGGCAACTGAACATAATCCACAATTTTTAAACAATGTGGTTATATGTGACGAGAGTCGGTTTTATCATTACGGCCCTGAATTAAAGTCTCAAAGTATGCAATAGAAGCACGAAAGCAGTCCAAGACCGCAGAAGGCGGAAACTGTAAAAAGCGCCGGTAAAGTCATGCCCTTATTTTTTTTATAAATGGAGCGTTATTTATGGTCAAGTTGTACTTACAGAACATACAGTAACTGCGGGGTACTATTTTAATGTACTCCGAGGAGCCCTAAAGGCAAAATTAAAGAAAAATGGCCGTTTGATCAAGATATCGGATGGATCTCGCATCACGACAGTGCTCCGGCCCACCGATCTGCAATTTGTCAACGAACACTTGAAGATTTGGGGGTGGAAATTATGGTTCACCCTCACTACTCACCTGATATTGCTCCATGTGACATCCATTTGTTTCCTGAAGTCAAAAAAAAATTAAGAGATCGAGAATTTGAGTCGAATTTCAGCTCAACAATGGGTATACTAAATAGACTCTTAAAAAATGGTTTCTCAGAAGTTTATGACAAGTGAACAAAATGATAGGATTATTGTATATTGCATAGAATGGAAAGCACTTTGAGGGATAGTTGTTAAGTATTTCTAAATAACATTTTTGTACAATAGCACCAATCTCGCTCTTTTCTGATATTTCCTCGTATATTATACATAATTGCATTTTTCCATTTTCCATACATTGTCTCTTTATTTCCAGGGCACTATGAATTTCATGTTTAAATACTTTATACTGTATGAGAGAAAAATGTATTATACCTCTCATAGTTTATCATAGTACTCCTCATCTTCTTCTATAGATATACTTTATTATCCAATTGGGCCAATCTTAAAAATATTTCTCCCCCAAAAAATTAATATACCAATGATAATACCAACAACGTAATTTTTTTTTAAATAACAAAGCATTTTAAACCATATTTGAGTGATGAAACTTCATCATTCCTATAAAACAAAAATATATTTAATAATATAAAAAACATTATTAAAAATCATATGTGGAAAACAGACACGTGCTTTGACATGCTAGATTCGTTAGTGCACGATCTCAGAGGGAAATATTTCACAAGTCCCTTACTGCATACAGTCAAGTCATAAAAGACAACATGGAAGAAAACTCAGCGCCGCTCATTGACTAATCTTATATATAAATGACAGGATATAAATGTCCAACATTTATATCCTGTCATTTATATTTTGTATTCTCTTGATAAAGGCGAACTGCCGAAACATGTAGAGTTTTTTAAATACATATATTTTGAAGTAATATACAGACCTTTAATCGCCTACTGATTAGGTTTACCATATATATATATATATATATATATATATATATATATATATATATATATATATATACGTAAAATTCCTTTGTGTGTAAAATACTGGATAGAATTTACATAATTTCACTGTTGATAAAAATAGAATTTGGGTCAATGTATCAAATAAAACGATTAATAGCGTTTCGTAACTATATTTGTTTCTTCATCAGACCTGATAAAACATTTACAGATTAGCCACACACAGTAAAATATGAAAAAGTACTTATATTAACAATTAACAATTCCTAAGCAATTTCATAGAATGAAGATACCAATTAAATGGATATCTTTTAGTTATATTTACATAAACTATTATAAAAAGTGCCGAGCACTCTGTGGATATGATAATGCTTAAAACTGAAAATGCATACCTTCCATGGGCCCGTGAAGCGATAAGGGATTTAAAAACCAGATGTGTCAAAAAAATATGTATATATTTATATATGTACTTATATAACAGTTTGAAAATAATTAAATACGAGGACTTTAATGTATTTCACGAGACCATTGTAAGCATTGGTGAACGTAGTGAATATGTGTTCTTTGGCATTGAGATTGTTAGTAATTTTTTGATGGCTAAATTTTCTAAAGTAATTCTTTTATAAAAGTTATTTTCGCTGAATAAGCATTTTACACTGTTAAAATTGACATTGTATTTGAAAGTATTGATATGAAATCCCAAGGCACACTTTTTTGGGTTTACCTTGGAATCACTGCGACGTTAAGTGCTACGTTCATGCCATCTCTGGTCTGTCTGACCTATATAATATTGTAAACATTTATTGCATTAGATTGTATACACTATGTGGTTTTGTTGAAGAGTATGTATCGGGCTCTTTAATTTGGATAGAAATCTGATTCCTGGAATAGCAGACGTAAAAACTATTTTGGACTGATGACTCCAGAAAATGGTCTTGATTTTGTCAATTAATTTAGGTATGTATAAAAGAGATTTATAGATGCATTGCTCCATGTTTGCATTATTGTTGGTGTTGTTACTGGATGGATGGTGGAATATTATTAGTGCCAGGCTTATAAGTGGAAAAAGTAGTCTATTAATGAGGTTTTTTGGGTAATCCTTATGCATCTATACAGCATCCTAATTAAGAATGATTATCCAAAAAACCTCATCGTTACAACAGTAGCTAATATATTAACTTCTAATTCAGGAAAATCACAAGTGTATACTGTACAAATCTAGGTCTAGTATTCCTCTGTTCAATTTGTCCTTAACTTTGAGTCGGCTTCTCTTGCTTTATTCTGGAGAATCTATCCGTAATTTGCGACTCTAGAATATGCGAGTATTGCCATACTTTATAAGTTTTGTGCTACGTCGTGAAAGACGTAGCACAAGCGCCTGCCGTTTTGTTTTGGCTTAATTATACAAATATAACCCGGATTTTTTCCCAACCACCCAATACATTTTTATTTTTCGCGCCAAGTGTCTCCCGTTTTGTTTTGACGTAAGCTTTCGAACTCAATTTTGTATCTAATGTTATGTCTAGATAGTTGAGTTTATTAGAGAGCGGTACTTACTCTATTACTGTCGATATATTCCAGTGTGTGTGGAATTCCTTTACTCATGATACTAATGCGCACTGATTTTGTTTCGTTCAGCTTGATCCTCCATTTTGTAATCAATTTTTGTATTTCATTGTTAGCTGATAACATTCTGTAGGTTTCTTGTAGATTCCTTATTTGTTCTTTTAATGGATAATATTGCAGTATTGATGTTAAGATTAGTCAATGAGCGGCGCTGAGTTTTCTTCCATGTTGTCTTTTATGACTTGACTGTATGCAGTAAGGGACTTGTGAAATATTTCCCTCTGAGATCGTGCACTAACGAATCTAGCATGTCAAAGCACGTGTCTGTTTTCCACATATGATTTTTAATAATGTTTTTTATATTATTAAATATATTTTTGTTTTATAGGAATGATGAAGTTTCATCACTCAAATATGGTTTAAAATGCTTTGTTATTTAAAAAAAAATTACGTTGTTGGTATTATCATTGGTATATTAATTTTTTGGGGGAGAAATATTTTTAAGATTGGCCCAATTGGATAATAAAGTATATCTATAGAAGAAGATGAGGAGTACTATGATAAACTATGAGAGGTATAATACATTTTTCTCTCATACAGTATAAAGTATTTAAACATGAAATTCATAGTGCCCTGGAAATAAAGAGACATTGTATGGAAAATGGAAAAATGCAACTATGTATAATATACGAGGAAATATCAGAAAAGAGCGAGATTGGTGCTATTGTACAAAAATGTTATTTAGAAATACTTAACAACTATCCCTCAAAGTGCTTTCCATTCTATGCAATATACAATAATTCTATCATTTTGTTCACTTGTCATAAACTTCTGAGAAACCATTTTTTAAGAGTCTATTTAGTATACCCATTGTTGAGCTGAAATTCGACTCAAATTCTCGATCTCTTAATTTTTTTTTGACTTCAGGAAACAAATGGATGTCACATGGAGCAACATCAGGTGAGTAGTGAGGGTGAACCATAATTTCCACCCCCAAATCTTCAAGTGTTCGTTGACAAATTGCAGATCGGTGGGCCGGAGCACTGTCGTGATGCGAGATCCATCCGATATCTTGATCAAACGGCCATTTTTCTTTAATTTTGCCTTTAGGGCTCTTCGGAGTACATTAAAATAGTACCCCGCAGTTACTGTATGTTCTCTAAGTACAACTTGACCATAAATAACGCTCCATTTATAAAAAAAATAAGGGCATCACTTTACCGGCGCTTTTTACAGTTTCCGCCTTCTGCGGTCTTGGACTGCTTTCGTGCTTCTATTGCATACTTTGAGACTTTAATTCAGGGCCGTAATGATAAAACCGACTCTCGTCACATATAACCACATTGTTTAAAAATTGTGGATTATGTTCAGTTGCCTTTTCCACTGCTGACAAATTGTCACTCGGTTGGCTTTTTGTTCATCGGTCATCACTTTTGGAATCCATTTGGCTGCAACCTTTCGGTACCCTATATATATATATATATATATATATATGGTAAACCTAATCAGTAGGCGATTAAAGGTCTGTATGTTACTTCAAAATATATGTATTTAAAAAACTCTACATGTTTCGGCAGTTCGCCTTTATCAAGAGAATACAAAATATAAATGACAGGATATAAATGTTGGACATTTATATCCTGTATATTTTGAAGTAATATACAGACCTTTAATCGCCTACTGATTAGGTTTACCATATCATACCAAGGTCACGAAGTTATTATATATATATATATATATATATATATATAATGTATATAAATGTATATACCAACTGCTATTCATGAAAGAATAGAAACAAATTCGTTTAATTAGCAAATTTCTAATTAATTAAATTTAATTTGAGATATTTAATTAAAACAAAATAAATATAGTGTTTTTTTTTAATTTAGAAACCAATACTTTCTTGCAAACTATTTCTTTCTAAAGTAAATAACTTTGTCACACTAAACGTGTAAATAAGGCCAGTAGATTGTATGGAGTAGATAAGAAGAACAAAGACAACAGCAACGCCATTACCGAATAAACGCAAAAGCTGAACCAAACCAACTGGATGAGATAAACGGAGACGCTCCAGTCTTAGAAGTAAATGTTTCTGAGGGGTCCCAAAACATATACCTACTGAATAGACGTATTGATAAATATTTATAAGGTATTGAACTTAAATGTTATGGGATCGATCCCAACTATTATGACCTATTTAAGTTAAACGTTTATGGTCTTGCGATATGTCATAAATAACGCCTTAGTTGTGAGGATTTTGTGAACTTTTCCGATAAGAGTCGATTACTTTAGTTACAATATTTATTTTTGAAATAAAAGTAAATCATGTGCTTCTTAACTATTATACAGGGTACAGTTAAATGCATTCCTTATTTTATATTCCTTCATTGAAGTTACTTCTGACAATACAAGAGAAAAATGGCGTTTCATGGTTTCTAAATTATAATTATTGACAAAGTGCCGTCCATTTTGCGTTAACGAAGTTTTTCAATAAAATTAAGTTATTTATGTATAAAGGTGTTTTCAACATCAAAATTATCATTTACCAGAGACTTACGTATGAATATTATGTCTTTAAGTTCTAAATCGAGAGAGAGAGACCTTTAGTTAAATAGAAAATTAAACGGTAGATATTGATTAACCCATAGTGATGTAATGTACCTTACCTGTTTATTATATATTATATTTTATTACATTGTATTTTTAATTATTACTTTACGCACTGTATACTATATTATATTATTTTTGTGTAGTTCTCGCACATATCTTTAACTTCTTTCTCACGGTACTTTGACCTTGTTACGTCCCGAAGTTATTGTAAACTGTTTAGTCTGCACATTCCGGCCTATCGGTCTGATAGGATGATCACAGACAAGTTACTAATTCTAATTTCAATTCCTATCGGAAATCTCATATAGATAATGCGTATAGTACGTCAACTGCGTATAAAAATTCATATTCAGTCATATACAGCACACAAGACAACAATCAATAGTAATGGGATGTCACCTGGTCCCGGAGGTAACATTGTTGCCGAGGCAGTTCCAGGTGACATCACATGGCGTTCCTGCCAGCCACTTAAAACCGTATATAAATTAAGTGGAAAGTGGAACGAATCATCGAACATATGGTAAGCCGATAAACATGGGGAACTACGCAACAAAAGAAGAAGTCGTCTTAGCAGCCAACAACGCGAACGTTACAAACAGCGTGGACACGGTCGACATCCTCCCCATACTGGCATTTGCGGGAGTCGTCCTTATGGTGATCTTCTGCTGCTGCTACGGGGTTCCTGGCAGGATCGCCATCTAATGTTAGATGATGGGATGGCAAGATCACCATGTAATATCTGATCATCTAACTAAAGGTAGGATCGCCATGTAATATCAAACGCGGGCAGGATCGCCATGTAATGTCACCTGGTCCCGGAAGTAACATTGTTGCCGAGGCAGTTCCATTTATGCAGCAGGTTTATCAGTGTGATAAATAATATGCAGGACAACGATTAAATAACAACATATATTTTAATAAAGATAATAACAATGATAGCAATAGTAAACACTACATTATAATTATGAGGCACTAAACTTGTAGCGACTCTGACTCAAACTGTCTGACTCTGACTGTGATCGTCGAGACCTCTGAGTGTCTCGTTATATATTAAAGTGTGTTCCCTTAGCCTAGTGACCTGGTTACAAGATAAAAACAATGTGGTGAAAGATCATAACTCAACGAGGCCGTGTTGACGAAATGGATGTCTTGTCAATACAAGTCCTGGTTTAGTTATCACAGTAATAATAAGAGTAATAATAGTAGTTAGTAATTATAATTATATTTTGTGAATTGTTTAATAAAATAACTTATTAAATAATAATATTTGGTAAAAGCAAATGTGTTATGAATCCCAACTAGTCCATTACAGTAATATTAACAAGAAATTAAAAAAAAAACATATTTGCTACAAGTCCGAACTAATAAATTATTTAAGATACTGTAATTTTTAGTTTATCCATTCGAAGTATATAGTAAATGATAAAGAAAACGAAGTTCCATTCAAGCATTGCTTTAGATCAGAAATCGAGTGTTGAAAATAAAGAAAAAATTGCTCTAATTGCATAAATCTTTTTTTTTTCGATCGAGGAAATCTTCATGGACAAATCCAACCCTTACCGCAAGTGCGCAAGGGATTCTTACTTATTGAAACCCTGTCATGGACCCGGCTTCCGAAAGCATTCTCGTGAATGTGCATCAGAAGTTAATGTCTAATTATGAAAAAACATGACGCCTATCTCTATGATAGACCCTTTCATCACGTTCCACGTTAAGTATGCGTTCCACGAGATTTTAAATAAGCTTTCAATCAGTTTCCTGCAAGAAGCCAACATCATTATTCTTAGTTTGTTTGTGCGGTAGCTAGACTTATTACCTATAAAACAAGTCTGGGATCTGATAGGTCGAAAGGTTGGTATGCTTTCTAACTTTCCAATGAACTCACAATAGCTGCATGATGCCCTACAAATTGCATGGTTTTCGCAGTCCGTTGAACGTCTTATTAGAAGCATGTCCAGGCTAAAAGCAGAATTTATTCGTTTATGTGGAGCGGAAACAGTAAATATTTGCAAAAAAATTGGTTTAAACTTTACTTTTTAGTTTTTTGTGTCCGAATCCGCCTGCTAGAAATCCTTCCGTGATTTTAATCGCCTTCTTGGCTCTGGTGCATTATTAAGGAGGTGGCCGTTGTGGAATGTTAGCCTAAATCTTTCCATGTGCTCGGTAGCCAGTCGGCGAGCTGCAGCAGTTTCGCAGCCAGCCCCTTTGTTGAAATGTCTCAGTGTGTCATAAGTAGAGAAAGGATGCAATTTCCATAAAACGCAATCGGCAATTGGAATTGTGTATAACGTCGCTCAGTACATCCCGGCGTAATTCAGTGAAGTATTTGTTTGACTTACTCGGACACCTGGTCTCGCCGCGATAACAATGGACAAGCCAGCTATTGTATTCGAAGAATATAGTGTTTTTTAAAGTGTTTTCATGAGCTTTCATGAGCAAAGATAGAAGCGGGGTTTTTATAATGTATTTTATTTATTAGTTTATATTTCGTAAGATAAATAAAGTGCTGTGAGTAAGTTTCTTGTTTTCATAGTTTTAACTGTTAATTACATCGTAATTTTTGTGATAGATCCTGTTTAATATCGTTTGATTGAATCTATTTCTACCAATTATTTCGACATTGAATTTCGTTCAGTTTCAATAACTTACGCACACATTTTTAGTTTTCATTTATTTAGATCTAGAGCATTGTTTAAGTTACTTTTTCAGAAATGATATGGAAGAATGTCGAGAACGGCATTGTAAAACAATGACGGTCATACTGATTGTACGTCCATTGTCAGTGATTCCGAAATTTATTACAAAATCCGTAAAATATCGTCAAAAATTCGTCACTTAGGATCGCAAACACATCTGAACTCTGTAAAACTTTTATGGCGGCTAATATTCCATTAAATAAACTTAGCAATCCCACTTTAAAAATATTTCTGAAAAAATATACTGGTCGAAATGTTCCTGATGAATCAACTTTACGCAAATATTATGTTTCTAGGTGCTATACGAGACCAGTAGAATGCATTAGAAGCCATCTTTTAAATCAATACATATGGATAAGCGCCGACGAAACGGTGGATATGTTAGGACGCTGTGTGGTAAATGTTGTAGCTGGTGTACTACATCCAACTATTCCCTATAACTCATATGTAATAGCAACAAGTGTTATAAATAGAGTTGATGCGGAAACAGTTGCTGAAACCATTAAGGAGAATATGCAAAAAATGCTTCATTCGGACGCCACGTACAAAGAAAAAATACTTTTATTTGTCAGTGATAGTGCTGCGTATATGTTAAAAACAGGCAGACTATTGAAGAAAACATATCCTAATATGCTGCATAATACATGTGTAGCACATGCTCTCCACATAATCTGTGAATATATCAGAGATACTTTTCCGGAAGTTGATAGACTTGTATCAGCTTTTAAAAAAGTTTTCAGAAAAGCACCATTGAGAGTAGCTCTTTTCAGGGAAAAATTTCCATCTCTGTCACTGCCTCCCACTCCAGTAATAACTAGATGGGGAACATGGCTAGAAGCTACTAGTTATTATGCTGAGAATTTCGATAGTCTAAAACATTTCGTAACACTGCTAAAGGAGGATGCTAGAGTATTGGTGAGCGCAAGGAGCTCACACAAATCCCAAATTTAAAAAATCAGTTGTACTTTCTTCACGAACACTTTGGAAAATTGCCAAAACTAATCACTTATTTTGAAAATCGAAATCTCAAATTAAATGACGGATTAACCACATTAGATGTGGCTGTTAATAATTTGAAAAGTATTCCAAGTGACTTCGGATGTGGCCTTCGGCAAAAGTTTGAAGCAATTCTTAATAGAAATCCAGATTTAATTACATTGCAGCAATTATGTATGGAGACAATTCCACAAAATCTAACGGCTAAATATGAAGAAATAAAGGAATATTTCCAGTATGCACCTATAACCAGTTGCGATGTAGAAAGGACGTTTTCTATTTATAAGGATGTACTTAATTCAAAGAGAACAAAATTGACAGATGAGAACCTTGAGAAACTATTGCTAGTCAATATTAATACTCCTTTACTCAACTTGAACGACAAAATGAACAAATAAAAATGTTCAAATTATAGAAATTAAATTGAAAACTTTAAAAATACAACTTTTCAACAAATACATATGTATTTCGTAATTTTATAGATCAATTTTATAGATTTGTTTTCCAATTATATAAATAAAATTAAAAACTTTATAAATACAACTTTTCAACAAATAAATATGTATTTTGTAATTTTATAGATCACCACCCGTTCGTTTTCCAATTATATAAATAAAATTTAATTTTTATTAGAAATACAGCCTTTCGCCAGTACTACACTGGGTGGTAAGCGTGTTCGTTCTCTAGTCATAAGCATCATGTCTCGTTAAGGGCAACGTTTACATGTGTAGCATGTGTGGATCTATTCCATACCGGGCAATAGTACTCCGCTTTTGAAAAATATAGAGCTTCAGCTGTGGATCTGATCACACAGGGATTAGCACCCCATTTACTTCCTGGCAGTTTCTTCGGAAATTGATTCCTGGTTGATACCTTGTGTCGGGTCTTTTGACAGTGGAATTTGTACGTTCGGGATCTATTCAGCGTGATATCAAGATATTTCGGCCTAGCCGTGTGTTCTATAATGATAAAAATAAAATAAAACAAATTTTAATGAATTTCACAACTTTTTACTTTACACAGTAACGAGAGTTTCGCCCTGAACCTGAGCTTCGTCAGACATGTAACAGGTTGGAGCGAAACGATCGCGATTGTTTGTAAGAAGAAATTTATTATAATTTCTTCTTACAAACAACGCGCACTCTAACGTATAAATTAATACGAACGTGAGTAATTTATTATCTATAAATATTGGTTTCCAAGACTCGGTGGTTTAATTTAAAAATAGTTTTGATTGAAAATTTTGGTAGAATAAAAATTCGTTTTACATCCACCGCATTTCCTCCGAAGCTAATATGTACTATATTGCAGTCGCGATTGCAATTATACATGGTAAGCGCTAATAGCGCACCCAACACTTACGCTACTCGTTATTATTTTCAAGACATAACAAAATCGAGACAGTTTTGTAACAAGTTCGTCGATGTGCGGACGCCACGTCAAACCACCATTCAGTTTCAACCCTAAAAACATGAACTCGTCGACACTTGTAAGTGTTTCTTTCCCATTATGAAACTCTAGCCTCTCCGTTAGATTATTAAAATTTACAAAAGACGTTTTATATGGTGCCGTATAAACCGCCCATCTCGAACATCCATACTCGACTCCAGTATGTTCATAGACTGATCCCTATCCTCAGCGCGGACAATAGCAGATGTATCATCTGCGTACAATAATAGTAAGCTATTAATAACACGTGGTTGATCATTGACATAAAAGAGAAAGAGCTATGGTCCCAAAACAGATTCATGTGGCACACCGCGCTTTACATTACGTCACATCGATCGTATCGGTTCCCCCAAGTCGTCATAACGTACCGCCCTCTGCCTTCTATGTGACTATAATACGATTTCATGCATTTTTGTGCTATACCACGGAAACCGATGACTTCTAACGAACGTTTACGAGGTGATTCATTGTTTTCATCACATAGTATATTTTGACTTTAGAAACGAAGCTAGCACATCCCTTACGTTTGCCTAAAATGCTTCAATGAATATCCTAAGTTGATCAAAAAATGATATACAATTTTTCTAATAATTAGCAAATGTCCTGACAACGATCAATTGCTTAGTTATTCTCTTCAATTTTTAAACATCTTACACCAATTAAACAGTAATACTAGCGCGTGGTTTATGTATGATTTCGTACATTTTGGCCGAACTAATATCATTTTATTATTAAAAATCTGGTGTGAAGAACACAAATACAGGTTCACTATTAATATTTTTTGTGAATGTGTCCGAACATATCCCTCCCCAGAGACGTAGACACGTATTTCGCCTTTCTACAGGCTCGTCGGTACGCCCCTGCTGGAGAAAGGATATTCTCAGACACATTCACAAAAAATAACCACATCACCACATCACCGAAATTATCCAGACCGGGCGTAGAAGTAAATTCCGAGCTGCCGCCGCGACAGGGCGGAATTTACTTCTACGCCCGGTCTGGATAATTTCGGTGATGTGGTTCTTTTTTGTGAATGTGCCTGAGAATATCCTTTCTCGAGCAGGGGCGTACCGACGAGCCTGTAAAAAGGTGAAATACGTATCTACGTCTCTGGGGAGGGATATGTTCGGACACGTTCACAAAAAATATTAATAGTGAACCTGTATTTGTGTTCTTCACACCAGATTTTTAATAATATTTTATATTATTAAAAATACCTTTGTATTATACAAAACTGGTGGGGTTTACCTACTCATGTATGCTTCAATTATTCTGATACAGTACACATGCGGTTAGTCCGTAGTATGAGTGAAGACACAAACAAAATGCAGTTTCTAGAAAGATTGGCTGTGCCACCTTTGGAAGGGCGTCGTTACTTCACATTGGTTATGTGGACGGGGCGAGGTACTTCGGCTCTCTGACAACAGGCAGCGCGGAATTTACTTCTACGCCCGGTCTGGATAATTTCGGTGATGTGGTTCTTTTTTGTGAATGTGTCTGAGAATATCCTTTCTCCAGCAGGGGCGTACCGACGAGCCTGTAGAAAGGCGAAATACGTATCTGCGTCTCTGGGGAGGGATATGTTCGGACACGTTCACAAAAATATTAATAGTGAACCTGTATTTGTGTTCTTCACACCAGATTTTTAATAATATTTTATATTATTAAAAATACCTTTGTATTATACAAAACTGGTGGGGTTTACCTACTCATGTATGTTTCAATTATTCTAATATAATTTTTCATACATTAACCTTTTTCCTAATCAATTAAGTAAATTAGAACCAACGAACACAAAGCATATGTTATCTGAATATCATTTACGCAATATATTTTAAAACTCTATCTAAATACCTAAACGCTATTTCTATCTTTAGAGAAGAAAGCGATCACAGAACTTTTCGATAATATCATGTACATAGTAATTTAGCAGCGTTTGTCTTGCTGAATATAGAGCAACTTATTTCCTATATTAGTCACTATATATTCCAATAACCGCCAAATACATCACTGATAACAAATGAAAGGTTGTTATAATAAATCATATTTTGATCACGAATCCTTGTACTGTAACTTGACCCTGATAAAGCGTGAGTTTTGCACGGGAAAATTTGATAAATTACAATAAAGATTTATTAAAACGGGTTTCTCTTTATGGCTTTTATTCACGAAAATAATTGAAGTTCTTGAATTAAGGCTACCCTTTAGATTAGAATTAAGTTCCTTCCTGCATTTTTTAACGATAAATTGTTACCATTTAAATTTAATTGTCATTGTATTTTATATTCAACTTGAATTTTAGGGAAAATACTTACTTTGGTGTTATAGTCACAGCTTAATAATGTATTCTAAATTTGGAGTATAAAATATCCAACATATATAAAAAACAGATATATATTTAATTTTATATTTTGGATTGTTATTTAGAGAACAGACACGCTTACCACATGACGCAAAGCCCAGTGCAGTACTGGCGAAAGGCTGTATTTCTAAAATATTTAATTTTATTTATATAATTGGAAAACGAACGGGTGGTGATCTATCTATCTAAAATTACGAAATACATATTTATTAATTAATTTTATTTATATAATTGGAAAACAAACGGGTGGTGATCTATAAAATTACGAAATACATATGTATTTGTTGAAAAGTTGTATTTTTAAAGTTTTTAATTTTATTTCTATAATTGGAACATTTTATTTGTTCATTTTGTCGTTCAAGTTGAGTAAAGGAGTATTAATATTGACTAGCAATAGTTTCTCAAGGTTTTCTTCTGTCATTTTGTTCTCTTTGATTTAAGTACATCCTTATAAATATAAAACGTCCTTTCTACATCGCAACTAGTTATAGGTGCATACTGGAAATATTCTTTTATTTCTTTATATTTAGCCGTTAGATTTTGTGGAATTGTCTCCATACATAATTGCTGCAATGTAATTCAATCTGGATTTCTATTAAGAATTGCTTCAAACTTTTTCCGAAGGCCACATCCGAAGTCACTTGGAGTACTTTTCAAATTATTAACAGCCACATCTAATGTGGTTAATCCGTCATTTAATTTGAGATTTCGATTTTCAAAATAAGTGATTAGTTTTAGCAATTTTCCAAAGTGTTCGTGAAGAAAGTACAACTGATTTTTTAAATTTGGGATTTGTGTGAGCTCCTTGCACTCACCAATACTTCTAGCATCCTCCTTTAGCAGTGTTACGAAATGTTTTAGACTATCGAAATTCTCAGCATAATAACTAGTAGCTTCCAGCCATGTTTCCCATCTAGTTATTACTGGAGTGGGAGGCATTGACAGAGATGAAAATTTTTCCCTGAAAGGAGCTACTCTCAATGGTGCTTTTCTGAAAACATTTGTAAAAGCTGATACAAGTCTATCAACTTCCGGAAAAGTGTCTCTGATATATTCGCAGATTCTGTGGAGAGCATGTGCTACACAAGTAATATGCAGCATATTAGGATATGTTTTCTTCAATAGTCTGCCTGTTTTAACATATACGCAGCACTATCACTGACAAATAAAAGTATTTTTTCTTTGTACGTGGCGTCCGAATGAAGCATTTTCTGCATATTCTCCTTAATGGTTTCAGCAACTGTTTCCGCATCAACTCTATTTATAACACTTGTTGCTATTACATGAGTTATAGGGAATAGTTGGATGTAGTACACCAGCTACAACATTTACCACACAGCGTCCTAACACATCCACCGTTTCGTCGGCGCTTATCCATATGTATTGATTTAAAAGATGGTTTCTAATGCGTTCTACTGTTCTCGTATAGCACCTAGAAACATAATATTTGCGTAAAGTTGATTCATCAGGAACATTTCGACTAGTATATTTTTGAAAGAAATATTTTTAAAGTGGGATTGCTAAGTTTATTTAATGGAATATTAGCCGCTATAAAAGTTTTACAGAGTTCAGATGTGTTTGCGATCCTAAGTGACGAATTTTTGACGATATGAAATTAATTGAGCCTTTATTGTTATTAGTATAGTTGGGGGGTTTACGGATTTTGTAATAAATTTCGGAATCACTGACAATGGACATACAATCAGTATGACCGTCAATCCAACTCGCCATTGTTTCACAATGCCGTTCTCGACATTCTTCCATATCATGTCTGAAAAAGTAACTTAAACAATGCTCTAGATCTAAATAAATGAAAACTAAAAATGTGTGCGTAAGTTATTGAAACTGAACGAAATTCAATGCACACTTAAGTCGAAATAATTGGTAGAAATATATTCAATCAAACGATATTAAACAGGATCTATCACAAAAATTACGATGTAATTAACAGTTAAAACTATGAAAACAAGAAACTTACTCACAGCACTTTATTTATCTTACGAAATATAAACTAATAAATATAATACATTATAAAAACCCCGCTTCTATCTACGCTCATGAAAACACTTTAAAAAACACTATATCCTCTGAATACAATAGCTCAGTTGTCCATTGTTATCGTGCGAGACCAGGTGGCCGAGTAAGTCAAACAAATACTTCATTGAATTACGCCGGGATGTACTGTGCCACGTTATACACAATTCCAATTGCCGATTGCGTTTTATGGAAATTGCATCCGTTCTCTAGTTATTATATACTCGTACATACATTTATTTAGCGCCTAAAGAAAGGACGATGATCCAAGTGAGCTTAAGTAGAGTTACTATGGTATTTCAAGCGGAAGTGGCCTCATTGGATCATTGCGTGGAAGGAATTAATATACAGGGTGAAACGTATGGCACCGTGGTCATCATCTATGACAGCCAAATAATGTTAAAGGCACCAGATTCAGTAAAGGTTAAATCTAGACTCATTTAAGTCAATCATAGCTAAATAGATAATCGTTTATGAGTGCGTAAGGAGCACTTCTAATAAAACCATGGGAATACAATATCGTATACGACTCGCTATAAATGTAAATGTCAGGTATTACTCGTATACGATTTATCGTATACGAGTACTCGTAAGTGTAATGCCTGCTTTAGTTTACTTAGAATCGAATAATTCAGAAACTCGCTAGAAACTGCACACGGTGATGACTAGGGCCTGGACACGATAGGCCTATGACTCATTGTCCACGGGCGTACTATTGAAAATTTGTATTTTTAAAGAGTTTTTAATTTGATTTATATAATATAATCTATAAAATACGAAATACATTTTTATTTGTTCATTTTGTAATTCAAGTTGAGTAAAGGAGTATTAATATTAACTAACAATACTTTCTCAAGGTTCTCTTTTGTAAAATTTTTCTCTTTGAATGAAATACATCCTCGTAGATAAAAAGCGTCCTTTCTACATCGCAACTGGTTATATATAGGTGCATATCTTTAGCAGTTAGATTTTGTGGCATTGTCCCCATACACAATTGCCGCAATGTTATTAAATCTGCATTTATATTAAAAACTGCGTCTAACTCTTGCCGAAGGCCAGCCACATCCGAAGTCACTTGGAATATTTTTCAAATTATTAATAGCCACATCTAATGTGGCTAATCCATCATTTAATTTTAGATTTTGATTTTCAAAATAAGTGATTAATTTTGGCAAATTTCCAAAGTGTTCCTGAAGAAAATATAACTGATTTTTTAAATTTGGAATTTGTATAATTCCTTGCACTCAGAAATACTTCGGGAATCGTCATTTAAACATGTAATGAAATTCTGTGTAATCTATCGAAATTCTCTGCATAAAAACTAGTAGCTTCCAACCATGTTCCCATATTTAGTTATTACTGGAGAGGGAGGAAGTAACAAAGATGGAAGTTTTGCCATGTAAAGAGCTACTCTCAATGATGCTTTTCTACACCAATTACAACATTTACCATACAGCGTCCTAATATATCGACAGTTTCGTCGGCACTTATCCATAGGTACTAATTTGAAAGATGGCTTCTAATGTGTTCTACTGCTTTTGTGTAACACTTAGAAACATAATATTTGCGTAAGGTGGATTCATTAGGAACATTTCGACCAGTACATTTTTGGAGAAATGTTGTAAAGGTAGGATTGCTAAGTTTATTAAATGAAATATTTGCCGCCACTAAGGTTTCACAGTGTTCTTCGTTAAAATTGTCAGATTCCAACGAGTCTAATTGCTGTATATGTGTTTACGATGCTAAGTGACGTTTTACGTGCGATTTCTTGAAATTTTTTAACGATCTTTTACAGACTTTGCAATAAATTTCAGAATGACCGGCAATGGACATACAATCAGTATGACCCTTAATCCAACTCGTCACTGTTCCACGATGTCGTTCTTGACGTTGTTCCATATCATATCTGAAAAGTAACTTAAACAATATTCTAGATCTAAGTATTGAAAATTAAGAATGTATGCGTAAGTTATTTAAAGTAAATTCACTGGACACTTACGTCAAAATAATTTGGAGAAGTAGATTCGATGAAACGACATTAAGCAGGATCTATTACAAAAATTACGAAGTATGTAATTAACAGTTAAAACAATGAGAAAAAGAAACTAACTCCTCGTACTTTATTTATCTAACGAAATATAAACTAATAAATAAAATAAATTATAAAAACTCCTCACGCTTCTATCTACGCCCATGAAGATAGGAATTTAACTGTAATATTGAAGTAATTGCGTCACAATTCAACGACAAAAAAACAGATCTGCGGCTAACCGAATGAATGCTATATGCTATTCAATAACTGCGTGTTGTACGAAGCGATGTTATAGACTATTTATACGGTCCATCGTAATTTCGACCTGATGCATCCGGTCTCTAATTACCAATCCAAGGCTTACATTTTAATTAATACTGTCTAACATTGCTACGTGAAACAGCAAAAATATTTATCACAAAATTGACTTTCGAAAAATATACGATAAACGAGTCCCGAGGTTTGTTAATACAATTCAACTAGCCAGTACTCAGTTTAAGGTTTCAGTGAAGACGGCGTGGAATTCCTCTCGAAACGATCATACGTGACCGACTAAAATAATAGTTAAACAGGGCGCCACCGCGAATTATTGTACAATTGCAATCAGAGGTTATATGTCATACGGATGACGTAGAGGCTATAATGAACCCAAGTACTGATCAATACTTGCACGGACAATTAATATAAAACTATGTATATTTATTGGAATTGTTTTCCCCTCAAAAGTTATTAATAAAGATACAATACATATAATAAAATCGGTTCTGAATATATACTTAAAAAATAAACACTGACAGATATACAATACATGAGAATATGAAAAGATCTGTATATATTCGGCCGGAGTTAAATAGGTAATATGACAGCGATTACACGCATTATGGGCGAGGTTGAAGATGTCGGAGATCTCCGCGATCGTACATATCAAACTTTACAGGAATAAATGCCAAATATATGGTTAATAAAATTGACGGAAAACTGTTATATACAATATTGACCACAAAATGTTAAGATTAATCATTAATTATTAAATTCAAAAGTTGTAATATACAAGATTGACCACAAAGTGTTAAGATTAATTATAAATTAATATTTAGATATTTCCTGGTTCGAATATTAAAAGAAAATGTAAAAGTGAACTTTAGACCTCAAATACCAAATGTAAGGCGGCAAGCAAGGTTATCTCACAGGTGCCTCACAGACTTGAATTTTCAATTAGAGAGAGTTTCAAATTAATTTCAACCCACGGACACAAAAATGGATAAAAACCTATCATTCGAAGGCAAAGTCTGACTTGAAGTTACGGCACATTACGATTCACCATGTCAAGAATTCGACCACGTGGGCGATTACCTGCTACTCAATTTAGGTAGCACATTAATCTGCGAACACCCGAAATTAGTTCTAGGTCTTTTCTAACTCCATACTGGTTACCAGTAGCTTAGTGTCCTAAATGTACAATATAACGCATATATTAGGAAATCGAAATATATTAGGGAATCGTAACAAGAAAATGGCATCAGTTTACCATCTTGATGTTTACGGACCTAAATATTCCATTGTTCATACGTTCAAGGACACAAGTGTAACCGTGTATATTTGTACATTTGTTTATGTTTATTTATTTTTTAGGCAGCATGTGCAGAACGCAGAAAAGGAATTTCATCGGAGTGGGGATAAGGGGGAAGAAGGGAAGAGATAAAAAAATTTTATAAGGTCACAAAAAATATAAGATCAGGACCAAGAAAACAGGTAGGTTTCCCCAAAGATAAATAAGGCAACTTCAGATCAAAGAAAAGATATGCGAGAGATAGAAGCAATATTTGCAAGATTTGCTAAGCGCGGGAGAACAAGAAGAAGAAATAACGTTCCAGCATAAGGATGGTCAGCAAGAGGTACCGGAGCCAAAAGAGGAAAACCTGCAATCCCTAAGAAATAATAAAAGTCCAGGAGAAAATAGAGTAACACCAGAAAACTTCAAGTATGGGGTAGAAGCGTTAAAAAGACAAATGCTCGAGTTAATAAAGGAAATCTGGAAAAATTAAATCATGCATGCCAGAAGGAAGAGACAACGCAGTGATATCGCCCGTTTATAAGAATGGTGACGTGATGGAATGCAGTAGCCATAGAGATATTGCCTTATTAGACACTGTTTACAAGTTGGTGGTATCGCTGATAAAGAGAAGAGTAGAGGTCTAATAGGAGAATATGAAGGAGGCTTTAGAAGGAACAGATCAACGACAGACCAGATATACAGCTGCTTGCTACGAATATGAGATCCCAGTATATATGTTTTTTATAGACTTTGAAACAGCGTACGACTCAATAAATAGGAAGAACCTGTTCAAAGTGTTGGAAGATTTTAAAATCCCAGGAAAGTTTATCAAATTAGAATGACGTTGAAGAGAACAACATGCGCAGTCAAAATAAATGGAGAAATGTCAACAGACTTTCAAGTACAAAGAGAGCTACGGCAAGGAGATCCGCTTTTGACAATTCTATTTCATATAGTCCTGAAAAAAGCTATAGGAGACGCAAATATAAACCGCAGAGCTAAGCTTTTCTATCGAAGCCACCAGTGCCTTGCATACGCAGATGACATCCTGTTAATGGCAAGAAGTAAGAAAGAGCTGTACTCCAAAACGCAGTCGTTTATACAAGCAGCAAGCAATATGGGCCTTCAGATAAATAGAATGAAATGCAGATATATGGAGATTAAAGGCGGTCTGAAGAGTGCGTTAGGAGAGACGTTCAAGATGCAGAACAACGATCGAGAAGTGTTGACCTTTGAAGAGGTAGAAAATTTTATGTATCTAAGAGTTTTGATAGACAACAAATGTAGCGAGTTCATAGATATAGACTTAAGACTGGCAAAAAGTAATAAATGTGCGGGAGGGTTGAACAGAATACTTAAATCAAAAGAGGTCTCAAAAAGAACTTAGATAGGATTATATAAATCGGTATTGAGACCAAGGTTGACATAAGGCTGCGAACTGTGGATAATGACTAAGAAAGTGCAGTATAAACTGGAGGTCTGGAAGAGAAGGATAGTTAGGAGGATTTTCGGAGGAAAGAGGACGGAAGCAGGATAGGAGAGGCGAACGAACGGAAGATTTACAATTTGTATGGAGAATCTCCCGTAATACATTTCATAAAAATGTGGCGACTCCAGTGACTCGGCCATCTTCAAATATTAGGGGAAGAGAGGTTAATTAAAGATATAGAATGGAAGGTACCTGATGGAAAGAGAGGGCAGGGTAGACCGAGGAGCAGATGGCGTGATGCGGTTATGGAGGATGTAGAAAGGAAGAGACTCAAGAATTGGAGATTGTTGGCAAGGGATAGGAAGAAATGTAATAACATGACCAAGCAATGAGCCTGAGAGGCCTGTAAACGCTTTATATATATATACAGACTGTCCCTTAAAAAACGCCAACATTCATAATTCCGTTATTTATTGTCCGGTTTTATTTAAACAAAAAGTAAATTTAATAGCATCAAAAACACTATAAGATAGCAGTGTTTTATTTGTTTTCAATTGTTTTCATTAATGTCAAACGACAGCCAAGTTTTTTATTTTAAATGGGAACATATATATTTTTGGCTATATTCGGATTGGTTTTTTTTTCTGAATTCAACGATGTATAACATGTTTATTTTTGATAAACGTTTATTGCAAAAAAAAACTTTATAAATTTCATCTTTGTCTTCCATTATTTATAAATATTCGAATGTGTCATGAAACATTGGAAATGTAAGTATTATAAATATTATTATAAGAAACAAAACACTTTACAATAAATGTTGAAATTGCCCGCCACCTTGTTCAACACATATCGCACATCTCCTAATTACTCCAACGGTCGCATTTAAAAGACAAGCGGCAGGTACTTCTTGACAAGTGTTAATAATTCTTTGCCTTAAAATGTCAACATTTTCTGGAGTTGTTAAATAAACTCGATCTTGTAGATAAGCCCACAACCAAAAATCGAGGGGCGTAAGATCCGGTGAACGCGCAGGCCACTCGATAGGACCGGATGTTCCTATCCACCTATTTCCAAATTGGCCCAATTAATTGATTACCTAAAATGCCACACCAAACATTTACGTTGAAACGTCTTTGAAAATTATTTTCAATTACAAATCTCGGATTGTCTGCACTCCACTGTCGATGTATGTTTCTATTAAAAATACCGTTGTTGCTAAAAGTGAATTCATCAGACCAAATTATCCTTCTGTAAAAATTCGGGTCTTGTTCTAATGCATTTAAATAAAAACGACAAAACTGGATTCTTCGGCCAGGATCATTTTGTTCTAATGCATGAACTTTTCGAGCTATGTACGGTTTAAGTTTGTGTTTTCTTAAAATACCATGAACTGTAGTTTTTGATACCCCAATATTAACAAAATAATTTTTTGTACCCCAATATTATGTGCAATTTCGCGAATCGAAGTTCGTGAATTTTGCTGTACTGCAAGACGAACATCTAATTCCTTATCTTCGGAGAATTTCCGTTTTTGTGTTTTTGGTTTGGTAAATGATCGATAATTTCTTAAATTCTTTTCAATTATCTGAAATATTTTCGAACCTGGAACTTCTCTGTCCGGAAAACGAGCACTGTACCGACGAACTCCTTGAAGGCGATTTTTATTACATTCAAAGAACACTTGTAACATGTCCGTTAATTCATTGTTATTCATTTTTAACGAAAATACGCTTTTTGTTGCGGCAAAACGTTCAAACAGGATAATACAGAAAACTTAATAAAGTCAAACTGACACTTAAGGCACATTGACATAATGCTAGTGGACTGGGCCAAGTCTACTATAATGAAAGATGAAATTTATAAAGTTTTTTTTTATTTTTTATTATTAGGAGATGTGCGATATGTGTTAAACAAGGTGGCGGGCAATTTCAACATTTATTGTAAAGTGTTTTGTTTCTTATAATAATATTTATAATACTTACATTTCAAATGTTTCATGGCACATTCGAATATTTATAAATAAAGGAAGACAAAGATGAAATTTATAAAGCTTTTTTTGCAATAAACGTTTATCAAAAATACACATGTTATACATCGTTGAATTCAGAAAAAAAAATACAATCCGAATATAGCCAAAAATATATATGTTGCCATTTAAAATAAAAAACTTGACTGTCGTTTGACATTAATGAAAACAATTGAAAACAAATAAAGCACTGCTATCTTATAGTGTTTTTGATGCTATTAAATTTACTTTTTGTTTAAATAAAACCGTACAATAAATAACGGAATTATGAATGTTGGCGTTTTTTACGGGACAGTCTGTATATATATATGTATATACCTTGATATATATAGAGAAACGTCTTTGAATGTTTATAAATTTATAAGTAGATATGTGAAAGAAATCATTTGAATTGGTTTTAATACCTACCTTGTCCTATTGCTTAGTTTGACTGAAGTTTATTAGATGTCACTCTGACAACTATATATTGGCAGGTATAGATTAAATACATAATTTTAAATCCGCGGTTTTTAACTTGTTTAATATCTTACACTGTAAGTGTATGGTCTTCTTTCATAATACTTAAATCTAACGCTTATTTCTAACTTGTATGTTCTAACAACATAATTTGAAACATACTTGAGTAAGTAAAACCTACCAATTTTGTATAATACAAAAGTATTTTTAATAATATATAATATTATTAAAAATGGGGTGTGAAGAACACAATACAAGTTCATATGTATTATTGAATGTATCTTCTCAAAAGACGTAGATACGTATTTCACATTTCTACATGATTGTCAATACGCCCCTGTTGGAGAAGAGACACATTCAACAAACATAACTACCTTGCTATCTCGCAGATATTATTAAGACAGAGCGTGAAGGAATATCCAACGCTGTCTATATAATAATCGCAGAACTAGCCGTGGTGTTCCTTATAGTCGGTAACCACCGTATCTATAAAAAACTGTATTATCGTGTCTTCACTACTTGTCGGCGTAAACCGAATACGTATATAACAACATAATTTGAAACATACTTGAGTAAGTAAAACCTACCAATTTTTCTTCCAGTTTCTGGTAACAAGAAGAACTATGTATATATATATATATATATATATTGTAACGGTCAACCCTGATAAAAGCGCATAAAAGGCTAATTTCTATATTTTAAATAAACTGGAATGATTATTTAGAAAATGTGCATTATGAATTTCTATTATTCAAATAAGTTATCTAATATAACATATAGATGGAGTTGAATGATGTTACAATTATTATTTGCGCACAATGCAAAAGCGCATAATTGCACATAACAACATATACTTAACCTTAAAATAGCTGTTCAGATGTACATAAAACTTCTTATAAGTATTTTGAGTGGGCGTAATGTTTAGTGTTATGTGGTTCCGGCTAGTCAATTGAACAATACAAACTCTTGTTATGGGACATAATAAAGTGCCCCTTAATATAGTAGGTTCGGTGACACCATATCGAACACTTACAATATCAGCTAATGGTCATGCAACAGACAAATAGAATTTATTTATTCTTAAAACTATAAAATAAAACGATCGAGGTATGGATTATTGATTAACAACTTTAATGAAATGAATGCCAAAATAACAGGTAAGTGAGATATACATTAATATTATGATCAATAAATATCTAACATGTCACGTGATGAAATTAATATGGCGATTAAACTCGGTTAATAAAAATAAACAATCTTAGTGTGACATGAATAAAATAATATTATGAGTGAAATCTATGATACATCTTAAAATATCTATAAGATTAAAACTAAAATTGAATTGAATTGAACTGAACTTGTATTCTTCGTAACAGTAATATAAATATCTTAATCTTTTAAAAATAATATAAGTAATTA
Organism: Melolontha melolontha; assembly: GCA_935421215.2. Lineage (NCBI taxonomy): Eukaryota > Metazoa > Arthropoda > Insecta > Coleoptera > Scarabaeidae > Melolontha > Melolontha melolontha. Next base: position 183,638,317 of record OW285235.1, read on the forward strand.
TTACTCAATGAATCATAGAAATATGATATTTTATTTGTGCATGATGAATTAATTTTCCGTTTTCTTAAAAATTCGTAGGTATTTTAAATAATACTTAAGTGAATCAGGATAGGACTTAAGGTGTTTGGAATCTGCTTATCAGGTCCATAAAAGCGGGTCTGAGTCTTGCGTCAATCTGTTGGCGTCACCTTAGCTGTAGTCCGGTCCAATCGGCCAAGCTTCGCGGTGAAATTCAATTGCTGTTTATCAGGACCCCGGTCACCTTCTGGACTTGAAAAATAGGTAAAACTGGAGCTGGATATATATGTAAGATTTTTACTAGAGTAGACGTATGGTTTTATTCGTATTCTTAATGTTTTTCATTTAATTTTTAGAGAGGCACTTCAAATACGTCGAGATGTTTTTAATGGCGGACTTCTAGTTACACTAACTATCTTTTTTTTCTCATCCCTCGACCTGATTCGTCTAATTGTATGTATCATATTAATCGCGGTATTTTATAATAATTAAAATGACAATTTAGACATATTGAATATACATATACTTAATATTAATTATTTAGTTTATTTTAGTGAATATATATTTCATGCTTGAATAATAATTATTGTTATTAAAGCTAATTTTATTGTGGGAAACATTCCCGCGATAACCTTTTTAAAAAAAAAGTACAGTTTTGCCTAAATTTATGGCGTCTATAATTATTGATCAATTAAGTTGAAATATCATTAGAAAAGTATAATATCGAAATGAAGTGACTGATACAAATTAAAAAAAAAACAAATAAATAAATGTGAAATTAAATTTAAAACCATTAATTACGCGAATTCAACTTTATTGATTTTTCATATGAAGAATTCAAGTTCTATACTTCTAAATTATCCTAAAACTTACATATATACATTTAAATTCAATCTTTTGCCCACTGAGGCATTCTTATAGGCTTGCCCTATATCAACTTCCCCAGTAATTTGGTAAGACGTTATTGACTAGGCAAAGAGGCTTATCCAAATTATTCATTGAGTCTATTTAGTTCAGTATTAAGTCATATAAAATTTTGTATTTTTTTTTTTTTTATTATTTTATATTATACATTTTATGTATTATGTGATATTATTTTCAGTTTCTATCAGTGTTTGTATGAAAAATTTATTTCCGTATATTTGTTTGATTGTATCGTTATACGTTATATTGACATTATTGTTCTATTTGTATGTATACTATATCTCTGTTCATTATTATTCTTACCAATTGTTATGTTTAGCGAACTGTAAACTTTTTATAACTGTGTGTGTGTTTTTTTTTTTTTTTAAAAACTTGTTAATTATTCTGGTTATTATATGTGAAGATTTTCTGTTTGTTATGTAGTTTAGCTTGGGGTTTATTTGTGATGTGTCTTCTGTTAATGGTACATGCTTAACATTCCTTACATAAATTGTTATTCTTAATCTTTTTTAATAATTCATATATTAATATAAGTTTTAGTTTACATAATAAATAATTCTTTCCTTTTTTAATACATATCCTTTACTATCTATTCTTTCACTTATCTTATTAAAATACCATTCCTTATAACCTAATTAAATTCCCCATAATAAGACATTTTGTCTATATTTCAATATTCATATTAATAATAATTTATTTATTTATATACTTTATCTCCCCATATCATATATTATCTCCTTCTACCATTATTATTAATCTAAACCTTCTCTAATCTTATAACATTTCAGCACTCTTTTATTTATTCTGGTCATACTGTATCTATAAAATATATTACATCGAAGACTTTCATTTTCATTAACTTTTTGCATGTTTATAATTGCTTTATTTCCCCATAAATTAGTTTTTTTTTTTTTTTTTTTGTAACATATAAATGTATAACTATTGTTCTTTCTAAGTTTATCTTTACCATTTTATATTTTTATTCCAGCTTTTGTCTCAGAGAATGTTCTCTTTCAGTGTAAGTTTATTAATCATTTGGTTCACAAGTTCTAATTATTATAAGTTTACCTTTTATTGTAAATAAAATTCGCCTGTTTTTTTTTTTTTTTAATAGAAATATTTGTATATGAATTTTCTGTTAGTCTTATATTGTTTTGGTTTTTCGAACTGTAATCTACCCCTTTTTGTCTTTCAAGTATAACTGTATATTACATTATAACTATATTGAAATTATTAATATTGATTTGTTAGTATTAAATTTATATGTGCTTAGTTTTTATTTAAATTAGTTTCTATACTGTATAATCTTGTAGCATTGATATATGATATCTCCCCTTGATATAATCGGTGTTAGGCTCGATTAGTTCATATGTATTATAGCCTAATTTCTGATTGATTATGAACGGACCTTGATAAAATATGTATTGGATTTTTCGATAATACCAGATTCTTCTAATCTGTTAAGCTCTATATTAACTCTTTCCTGATAATGGTATGGTATGGGGTAATTCCTGCTCGATAATGGGTTGTCATTGTCTATTCTGATTACATGTTGATAGTTACGGGCGAATACTACTACATCATTTATTAATGTTAGGTTGTCAGATAAAATTTTTACTAATTTTGGTGGGATCAAATGATATGGTATATTTTGTTGTTTAATTATTTCTTCTATATCTTCTAACTTATTTACTGTTCTGAGGGTATTTAATTCCTTTCTAACTTCCATTTCTTCTACATACTGCATTCCTATACTATCTTCTTTTTCTTCCAAACCGTATACATAATCATCATTATTCAATTTAATATTTATTCCTTCTTCCTTATTACTCCATTCATTTTCATAACTACTTATATCCAATCTTTCTTGTAAAATATTATTAATCTTCTTTTGTAAATGTTTATCTTTAAAATTATTATATTCATATATTTCTTCCTCAGATAACTGTTTCTCCATCATTATTTCTATTTCATCTATCTTTATTATTTTTCTTTTGAAATCCAATATCATTTTCAAATCTTTTATGTTATCTATCCCGATTATGCAATCGTATTGCAGTTTTCCTATTATGTAGCATTGTATGACAAATTCCTTGTCTTTCACCGTTATTTCCGTACATATTCTTTTTTTAATCTTCCCCATTCTTTTCCCATTAGCGGCTATTAAATCAGTTCCCTTAGTCCGTATAATTTTCTTCTCATAGTCATCGATTAAGATTGCCTTTTTCTCTTCTAATAACGTTATTTCGGCACCAGTATCTATTAAACAGCTTAGTACTATGTTCGTGAATTTAATTTTAATTATAGGAAGAGAGTGCGTGTCTATATCATGGGTTCCAGTTTCTTCTATGTGTATGAACTCTTCAAGGGGTTGGTAAAAAGTTATATTATTTAATTTTGAGGGGTAGTTACAGTTGCGTTTAATTAATGTTTTTGAGTCGAGGTGCTTGGTGTCGGGTTCGAATATAGATCCATTTCCGAAATTGACGTTTTTTTTTGTACAACCTCCGATTCTTCTCTAGAGGGCGATGGTGACAATGGTCTCCTGCAGTAGTTATTAACGCGTCCTCTATTTCGGTATCTGTAATTATTTATTCCTCTTCTTACCGGCTGGTTATTATACTTGTTGTAATTATATGGGCGGTTAGCATCATATGATCGCACATTATTGTTATAATTATTACTAGGGTGTGGATTAATCGAAACATTAGGTCTATTATTATAATTATTAAAAGGATTTGTAGAATGGTTACTATAATTTTGATGATTGTTATAATTTGGAGGAGGGCTTGCTTGGTTGTTATTATAATTCGTGTTGTTATGATTAGTTGCTTGATTCGCCTGAGGATACTTGTTATTTGACCTGTTGTTATTATACGAAATTGTTTCTTGTAAGTGATTCGGTCGATTATTTTGAGAATAATATTATCTAGATGATTGATTATGTGTATTATTATAATTGTTATTACTCGGTCGATTATTAAATGTATTATATGGACTGTTGTTTGCATTCCGTTGCGCTGGTAAGAATGAACCTCGATTATCCTCTGCGAAGTCATCTAATCTTCGTAAAATTTCTATTAACGAGTCCATATCATTGACACGTTGACAAATAATGGCTTGAGTATCCGAATAAATGAAGTGATTAAGTAACTGTCGTGCTATGGTTGATTCCTCCATATCGGCTATATGTTTACAAAGATTGTAAATTCTCGAAGCATATATCTCCCTAGTTATTGAGCCTATTCGATATTTACCGGTCAAAAGTCTAATTTTTGCACGATTTTGTTGCGTTTCATCCCAGTAATTCCTTTTAAATAGCGACACGAATTTCTCTACGTCCTCGCAGTGATCTTCTATGCGTAAGAACCACTCCTGAGCACTATCTTTAAGTGTAACTCTTATTATATCCATCTTTTGTTTATTGTCCGGAATGTCGATTAAGTAACGCAGGAGTCCATTCAAATAAAGCATGGGGTGTACATGCGTAATATCCCCGTCGAAATGAGTAAGGTTTTCTATTTTAATGGTTGGACCTCCTGTGTTTATACAATTAACAGACGCAGTATATCTTTTAATCTTCGTTTCTATTATTCTCAATTCGGATTCGTAGGAATTTTTATTAATATCTTGGTTCGTTCTGATAGTGTCAAGATTATCTTTCACTTGGTTAATCTCCTGTTCGTAATATGTCTTATGTTCCCCCATCTGAGTGTTAAAACTATCTGTTAAATGTTGTTTCAAATTTAACGAAGATATTTCATTACTTAAATTAAAATCTGTTAATTTATTGTTAAATTTCGTGTGTGCTTCGTTACAGGACTTTGTCAATTCGGTTTTTGTTTCCGTGTTTGCGGTTATTATTTTATTATTTGTGATTTCGTAGATTTCCCGTGAAGTATTCTCCAATTGTTTGGCCCAATGTTGGTTATGCACATTTAGAGTTTCGTCCATTTTCAGCAAGCATTTTATCTCGCTTTCTTCAAGAGTTTGGTAAATTATTTCTTCGATCTTCTTTTGGCTCTCTTTCAAACCTTTTATGTCTTCTTTTATTTCTTCTTTATCCTGTTTGAGTTCTAATTTGCTATTAATGTTAGCTTCTATTAAACTGATATTAGTCTCTAATCTTGTGTTATTGTCGGTAATAAATTGTTTAAAATTTTCATTATTTATTTCTAATGTTTGATTTAAATTTTTATTATTTATTTCTAATTTTTGATTTAAATTTTTATTATTTATTTCTAATTTTCGATTTAAATTAGTTTCTAACTGACTTATATTTTTATTATTAGCATCTAGTTTTTCATTATTTTCTACCATAATTTGTTTAAAATTTTCATTATTTGTTTTATTACTAGTTTCCATAGATTCTAATTTTTGGGTTAAATTAGATAAAATAGCCGTCAAGGAACTAAGATTCAGAGGCACCTCCTCTTTTGGTGGTTCTGGTTGTAGTATAACAGTAGTAGCATATTCCTGATCTGCCTCTTCTCCTCTGCCTTCCATAATATTTTCCCTGGACTTGCTCCTAGTACGCTTGTCCATTTTATTATTATGATTAAAAATATATATTATAGTGCTTTTATGATAGGTTATGTTTGTTTATGTATATTAATTATTCCTATTTTTATATTTTAATATTAGTATTGTATATGCAAATAGATTGTGTAAATAAATTTTTATCTCATAAAATAATTTTCGTTTTAAACTTTAAGACCTTTGTTTTAAATGTTTATTATGAGAACAATAACCTCTTTAAGAAAAGAACTTACAAATCCTGTTCCTGTGTTCCAGTCAGCGCCCTATCACATAAAAATGACCACAAAAGGCAAAATACAGATTCACAAGTGTAAAAATATTATGTAACTTAAATAAATCTAGAAGAATACAGGTTTTAATATATCCTCTCTCGTTTTATTTTATACTTTGTGTTCGATTGGGCACGTTTTCTAATGGCCTGACACGTTGCGGCGCCAAAAATGTAACGGTCAACCCTGATAAAAGCGCATAAAAGGCTAATTTCTATATTTTAAATAAACTGGAATGATTATTTAGAAAATGTGCATTATGAATTTCTATTATTCAAATAAGTTATCTAATATAACATATAGATGGAGTTGAATGATGTTACAATTATTATTTGCGCACAATGCAAAAGCGCATAATTGCACATAACAACATATACTTAACCTTAAAACAGCTGTTCAGATGTACATAAAACTTCTTATAAGTATTTTGAGTGGGCGTAATGTTTAGTGTTATGTGGTTCCGGCTAGTCAATTGAACAATACAAACTCTTGTTATGGGACATAATAAAGTGCCCCTTAATATAGTAGGTTCGGTGACACCATATCGAACACTTACAATATCAGCTAATGGTCATGCAACAGACAAATAGAATTTATTTATTCTTAAAACTATAAAATAAAACGATCGAGATATGGATTATTGATTAACAACTTTAATGAAATGAATGCCAAAATAACAGGTAAGTGAGATATACATTAATATTATGATCAATAAATATCTAACATGTCACGTGATGAAATTAATATGGCGATTAAACTCGGTTAATAAAAATAAACAATCTTAGTGTGACATGAATAAAATAATATTATGAGTGAAATCTATGATACATCTTAAAATATCTATAAGATTAAAACTAAAATTGAATTGAATTGAACTGAACTTGTATTCTTCGTAACAGTAATATAAATATCTTAATCTTTTAAAAATAATATAAGTAATTATTACTCAATGAATCATAGAAATATGATATTTTATTTGTGCATGATGAATTAATTTTCCGTTTTCTTAAAAATTCGTAGGTATTTTAAATAATACTTAAGTGAATCAGGATAGGACTTAAGGTGTTTGGAATCTGCTTATCAGGTCCATAAAAGCGGGTCTGAGTCTTGCGTCAATCTGTTGGCGTCACCTTAGCTGTAGTCCGGTCCAATCGGCCAAGCTTCGCGGTGAAATTCAATTGCTGTTTATCAGGACCCCGGTCACCTTCTGGACTTGAAAAATAGGTAAAACTGGAGCTGGATATATATGTAAGATTTTTACTAGAGTAGACGTATGGTTTTATTCGTATTCTTAATGTTTTTCATTTAATTTTTAGAGAGGCACTTCAAATACGTCGAGATGTTTTTAATGGCGGACTTCTAGTTACACTAACTATCTTTTTTTTCTCATCCCTCGACCTGATTCGTCTAATTGTATGTATCATATTAATCGCGGTATTTTATAATAATTAAAATGACAATTTAGACATATTGAATATACATGTACTTAATATTAATTATTTAGTTTATTTTAGTGAATATATATTTCATGCTTGAATAATAATTATTGTTATTAAAGCTAATTTTATTGTGGGAAACATTCCCGCGATAACCTTTTTAAAAAAAAAGTACAGTTTTGCCTAAATTTATGGCGTCTATAATTATTGATCAATTAAGTTGAAATATCATTAGAAAAGTATAATATCGAAATGAAGTGACTGATACAAATTAAAAAAAAAACAAATAAATAAATGTGAAATTAAATTTAAAACCATTAATTACGCGAATTCAACTTTATTGATTTTTCATATGAAGAATTCAAGTTCTATACTTCTAAATTATCCTAAAACTTACATATATACATTTAAATTCAATCTTTTGCCCACTGAGGCATTCTTATGGATAGGCTTGCCCTATATCAATATATATATATATATATATATATATATATATATATATATATATATATATATATATATATATATATATATTAAGCAATATTTAAATAATAATTATCTATCATTAGACATTATTTTATGAATAAATTATTATTATTATTGTCATTACTATTATTATTAAATATTAACATTTACAACCCTTAAATTATATCAGTTACACGTATATGGCATATAATACTTTTTACTTTGTATAAAAACATTTTAATACATATATGTTATCGTTAAAATAAAAAGAAAAACAAATTCCTTTGTAAAAGGTAAATACGTAGAAATACCGTAATGCACGTATATAGTTTAGTTTGCATTTGATCAAAAGCCCAATAACCCACTTCACAATATAGCGCTCGTAAGCAATAAAAGGGCAATTTTCGTCAAACATAATTCCCAAAAGCGCTACAATAGATGAGATTGACGTATAACAGAGGCGATCAATCGACAATTTATCAGAAAATTGGTTCGCACCACTTCAGACGCTTAATTAATTACGTCTCCTGAGTTCTGTCATAAATTGATGAACGATGTTTGGACTATATATTGAAGTGCCCTAATCAATTAACTTTTATGCAGTCGTTTGTGTTATTAATTACTTAATTTATGTTTGAAAATACAATTTTCCTTTCAATTTAAGTAATAGAGATACATACAGACAAATAAACTTCTATCTTTATTAAAATTTAAGTTAAAGTAAATTCACATTGTCTACTGTAATATTTCTTATATTGGCATCTACGTTATACATATTAATAAAAAGTTTTACAACCTATAAGAGTCAATATCATTTAGGTGCGTATCTTTCCCTTTTTACGAACACGTTTCGTTCATTGATAAAGTTAAGCGCGTTTGCTTAATATTCGAATAGTTACTATATTTGTTGAAATATAAACACTTCATATCCATTACCAGATGTTTATAAATATAAATTTGAAATGATTCGTGTGTCTTGTAACCTTAAAGAAAAACAATTTATGCATACATATAAGTATATAATGTTACATGTATGTATGTTGGCGAATGTAATTTTTAATTTTTTTTTTTCATTTTAAATTTTGATTTAAATTTTTGGCGCTGGCCCAGATATAATTAAATAATAATATATTAAAATTTGTAATTTTTTTTAAATAAAATTTTATTTAAAAAAAAATAATTATAAAATTAAATATTGAAAATTAAAAACTATTTTAAATTTTAATTTTCAGATTGAATAACAATATTTAAAAAAATGAATTTAAACTATCGGACCATAATTTATTTAAATATGTTTCCTTTATCTTATAGCCTTGGTTATTATTTAAACAAAGAAAAATTTAAAAAACATAAAATAAATATGAAAAAAATGTTGTAATTAATAGAAATAAAATTATAACTATATAACTATACATTAACAGGACTAGTTGTTACTATGTGAAGTATAAATATAAAAAAGTTCAATAAGGAGTACAACCCCAATCACTTTTAATGACTTCTTGAAATCTCGAAGTCATTGAATGGATTAACTTTCTGAAATATTGTTCCGAAATATCACCCCACTTTGTGGAATAAAATCTTTTGAAACATCTTTCTTTATTGTTCCCAAAACATTCTCTATTGGATTCAATTCAGGACTATTTGGGGGCCAAACCAAAATTTCATGGTTAACACTTGCCAGCCAATGTTGAATTTAATTGGAACACAAAATCATTCTGATATTATATATTCACTTATGGCAGCATAGCATTGGATAAAATACATCGATATTGGAAACTGTTCAATTTGTTATCAATTCTCCACGAGATTCCGATTCCAGCAAAAGAAATCCATTCCCATACATTTACGGCATATCTGTCACTGCGCTTTTGTTCCAGTATGTGGTTTGAATGATAACGAGTGTTTCTAGTTCTATAAACTTTTGGTTTTATGTTGAGATTAGATTGAAAACTTTATTCTTTTGAGAAAATCAGGCTTTCCCAAAATCAGTCTATTAGCGTAGGTTGTCGCAAATGTTAACCTTTCCATATTTTGGGTGTTACAAAGTTTTGGTTTTCTAGTAGCAATATAACTTTTCAAATTAGCTTGCAATAATATATTTATAATCGTGCTAATACTACCAGGAAATTATATTGCTTCAATAGCTCTTCGACAGCACTCAAAAGAGTGTTCCTCAATGTATCGAATAAGAGTACGATGTGTAATTCTTTTTTTCCCGAATCGTGTAACTACCGAATGTACCAACATCCACTTATTTTTGAGTACATAATTTTCTCGAACCACCTCTAATTGACCATCCAATTTCTAACATCATTACGCTCACTCTTTTTCTTGTGTTGTCAGCATGATTATTATTTCGTTAAAATAGATATGCTCTTCTTTCTTTTCAAATAATATTTCTTGGAAAAATAGGCAATACATGAAGTTAAATCAAATATAATAATAAACAGTTTAGTTAACAAACGTTCAAATTGCAATTTACTAGGTTTAACAATTACGGATCTATTATAGCCAACCGTCGGAGTTTAGGATAAAACTTTGAATAAATTTAAAAATTCCTGGTAAATATATATTGTCTTTAAAAAGTAATTGGGGGTGGGAAATATAAAAACATATATCCTAAAATGTTTCACAGGAGAAACATCAACAAACTTAATTTTTTTTTAAATATACCAAAACCAAAAAACAGTCAACTCTTATCTTGTTTAATGACCAGAGAGTGGACTGAAGCGATTGAATGACCAATTGCCCCGATAAAACGTTGTGGTGCTGTCAGATATAGTATTCATGTTATAACAGCCCCACTATTTGCTTGCTCGATTGCATTCCTCGAGCAGATATTGTTATTTCCGTCGTTATGAATAGTACATTGTGTGTATTCCTTCATAAATTTAATTCGACAGTGGCGTGTAAGACGGAATGTACATTTATATATTATTTCGTTAGACTTCGTTGAAATAATCACTTAAAAAATAATATCCACTAATTTCCAAAGTGTATTCTCGTGTTTATATGCTGCTATACATACACATACATATATGTATTTATTGTTCGTGAGATAGTATATTTTCTATTCTCTTCTATAAGGGATTGTTTCTGGTTTCGTTTCTTTCAGTGTTATTTGGGTACAACGTTTAGTATTTAAAAGAATCAGTTTTATATTGTTATATTGTATATATATCCTATAATTTCTTATAAATATTAAGTTTAATTTACTACCTTATTCTTTGAGTAGTTTTCGTTTCTTCTTTTTAGTCCATTTCTTCCTGTTCTTAGTATTTCTCTTTATTTTGATTAACTATGGAGAATTCTAGTAGGGCAACCATGGTTGGATGGATTAGAGGCCATAAAAATTGGTTATATTCGTAATTATACCGAGATATATTGCAGCGCCTGTTCATTAAGTTTAAGGCGTTTACAAAAGTGTAATGTGCAGAGACATGTTTCTTCAACAACTCATCAAGATAACATATGACCAACTGCATCTGACACTTTTAACGGAGAACTGTGTGAAGCTTTCATAGCGGCCAATATCCCATTCAAAAAGTTTAACAATCCAGTCCTCAAGAGGTTTCTTACAAGATATACTCATCGTCATATACCAGATGCATCTACTTTACGTAAATACCACTTACCAAAATGTTATTTGAGAAAATTGAAAAAATACGAACCAACCTATGTGTTCATTATATTTGGGTAAGTGCAAACGAAACAACGGATGTAATGGGACTTTATGTGTTAAATCTAGTTGTTGGTCTTCTTCATCCGACAATTTCATACCAACCATACTTAATTGCAACTGAAATATTGCCAGTCGTAAATGGTGAAACAGTTGCACAAGCAATTGGTCAATGTATTCATAATATTCTGTCATCAGATAACAACTATAAAGACAGGATGCTATTATTTTTGACTGATGTGGCAGCTTATATATAAAACAGGGAAGTTATGAAAGCAATTTTATTCCAATATACTACACGTTACCTGTGCAGCACATGCACTACACAGAGTATGTGAATACAGCAAGGATCATTGTATGTTGATAAGTTAGTTTCATCATCTAAAAAGATATTTCTCAACGATGATACAAAAAGTTGATGCCATATTTAGCAAAAATCCAGATTTGAATATATTATATCAATTCTGTAAAGAGCCGATTGAAAAATCTATACATTCGAAGTATGGTGCACTTTTGCAACATTTTAATCACGCACCCATCACAATTTGTGATATGGAACGGACATTTTCTATTTTTAAAGACGTTTTAACATCTAAAAGAACTAATTTAACACAGGAACACCCTCAACAAATTTTAGTTGTTCATAGTAATTAATGTTTTACACTTTCAATGTTTCACAGAAAATACATAGTTTTGAGTTTTGTTCTTTGCAAATTATTTTTATTCAAAATTCGATACGCAATTCGATTGTCAGCATTACTTTTGTTTCAGCATTAGTTGCTGCCGGTTACCAAGCCGTTTATTACATTCGCTCTGTTGTGCATTGACAGATACTTATTAACTGCATATTGCTGTGAACTGTGGGTTTGCTTATAGGATATTCCACTGTTCATCCACAAAATATGACCGAACTAGTTCAGATGAAAATTCTTCTAGCTTGAGACTGCTTTATCCATGGCTCTCTCTCCCTCGAGCGAGAAAGTGGAAAAAATAATATGTCAATAAAGAAAAATCACAGTGGTAATTTACAATTTTATTAAAAAAAAATAAAAAAAATACTCTTTACAAAGTGTAAAGAGAGCTAATGCGTCATTAAACAAAAGCTTAGAGGAAAAAATTTATGTGATAAAAGACACGCACACAAAAAAAGCCTCTTGTGAATCGCGAGCAAAAAATATATCTAATAGATCATTAAGAAAACTCTCAAATTCAAAAATTTAATTAATAAACCCCAACATTCAATTCGTAAATAGACCAAATGTCAACACGTAAAATAACTTCACTCGTGCGCACTAACACAAGTATAAAATCTCCCTCCAGAACCTGACTTTCAAAAATATATTCTAGAATAACGTGACAAAAAACTTCCTCATAAAAAAATATGATAATTTTCTTAACTAGCTATATTTTAAAACTAATAATATTAATAATAATTCAAGATTACAAATAGGCACAAATATTATAGAATTACAGTGAAGTGAATTTATATAAAACTAATGTGAAAATCTTTTTACTTACGTTAACGTAATTTTCACACACAAAAAACTAAACACGAGAGATATCAAGTAATATTCACATTTTCATTAAAAATACGAGATAAGCAAAACTCGTACATGAAACGATAATGATATTTAAATACACATCAGCGCAAACAAGCAAAATAAACCGAAATTAAATCAAATAAAGAAATAAAAAATGAGTTTTTATTTCCTAGACTATATCGTTCAACACACAAGATATCTCTGTGACCAGCCGGAAAAATAAGATCGGACATCAGGTGCATATAATTCAATATAATACCCCTAGTCGAACTATTTCCTGTTCCATATAAATGTAAAAATGTACAGGCGCGGTCAACAAAACAAATCCAAATAATTATTTAAACATAATTCAAAATATCAATAACTATAAATCTGTAGACAAATTTAACATAATAAATAAATATTTTTTTAAATGTTCTTCGGGGAAGGGTCCACGACAATATGTAGGTATGTAACACTTATGCAGCTAGCCACACGCATCAAATTGTTCGAAAGACACGAATTACCTACACAAACAAACTTATTGCGAATAAAAAGCAGACGCTTATGGGCTATGAATCATTAATCGCTCGAGTCCGCGCTCTGTTAATGACTTTAAAAGATAGGATATGTGCGAAACGCAAGTATCAAAAATAAAAAACATTCCTTTGAATCATATATTTTAGAAAGGAACGTTTAGACAAATGAAAAACCGCCATAAAGAAGACAACAATATTATTAAATTTCGGATGACTCACAGGATCCATTCTAGCACCATTACTTTTTATTTAATATACTGTGAATTTTTCGAGCACTTTGAGGTACTGCATACCACTCGTGTATCCGGATGATAGTCAGCTATACCGCGCCTTCGACATTGATTAGTGATCATTGTCTGAGTTAGATACTTTATTGCGGATTTCCAGTAATCTTTGCTTAAGGATGAACCATTCGAAATCACAGGTACTTCTATTTTCTAAACGTAAACATGAAGTCGTGCACGAACTGGATATAAAGGTTGATCGCTTGAGCCTGATGGCAAAAATTTAATATTTAAGGCTGTTTATTCACAAACTTATCCAGAAGTCCATTGCGGTATTAAAGATTCTGGACGGCAACAGGGAAATTGCGAACACTTATCTGAGGGCTATGCTATGTGATTCTTTGATTTTATCATTTTTCGACTATTGCGACGTCGTTTACGGCCCGCGCTTAGACAATGAATATGTAAACAAAATACGAAGAATGTAAAATGCATGTATTCGATTTATTTTCTTCATAAGAAGATATGATCACGTGTCTCATTTGTTGGACGAATTTGGGTGGCTTAATATGCACAAACGAAGAAATCAGCATTTTTCTTCCTTTGTCCAATAAACTCTATTATCAAATGCACCAAGTTACATTGCGATTCTTCTAACTAGGAGGAGTGCAATTCATTCCAGGCAGCTTTGATTCACTAATAATTTTGCGATACCACAACACTGCTCCGCACTGTTTGAATAATCTTTTTAATATGCAGCTACGACTAATTATAATGCTCTTGCAAAGGACCTTAAGTCTTGTCTCAGTATGAATATTTTTAAAAGTCAACTGAAAAACTAGTTATTGCTGGAACAGAGAACCTCAAATAATAACGTATGTCTCAAAAGCGTTCGGAAAAAAATCTAATAAAATTTATTTGTAATAAACATGATCTGATCCAGTTGCTGTTGGAAACAAACTTTAGTAAATTGTTTGAAGTTTAATATAACAAATCATTTTTGTAAATAGTTAATGTCCACAATGTCGTACAATATTCGCAGAGGTATTTATCAGTTGGTTGGAGAAGTACCTAAACGCGATATTGTTAAGATCTACAGAGAGCAAGATATTTCGGTTTCGACAATCTATCAGACAATAAAAGATTGTCAGGATGGTATCCCTTGTATCAATTTACTTAAAAGTGGACGACCCAAAGTTTTAAGCCCACTTAATGAGCAAAGGTTGTCCGAAAGAGCAAAAAACACATTGGGAATGTCGAACGTGTAAGTTATCTCGAAGATACCATATTGCACGCTCGACTGTTAGCTAGAAATAATTTAAATTATCGTAAAAGAAGAAACGCTCCAAGATACACCGCCACTCAGTTGGAAAGAATTCCCAGGTGTTGCCGTACTTTAAGACGCATTCATTTTCATGATAAAGTTATTGTTATGGACGATGAAACATATTTCACGTTGTCCAAGTCGAAAATCGAAGGTTATGACGGTTTCTATACGGACAGTATACAAGGCGCTCCTAACAATGTTGAATTGAAAGGCAAAGTCAAGTTTGAAGATAAAATTTTAATGTGGTGTGCCATATTAGAGCCTGGCGTTTCACGGCCGCATGTTGGACGTGCTCGAGGTGATGCCATAAATGCAGACATTTACATACGAAAATGCCTCACAAAATTTCGAAACTTTATAAATACATGTTATTCCAATGACGAAATAATGTACTGGCCTGACTTAGCCTCGTGCCATTACTCCAGAAGAACAAGAATCTGGTTAGCCACAAACGGCATCAATTTTGTTCCGAAGACAGATAACCCTCCAAATGTTCCTCAGGCGAGGCCCATTGAGGAATTTTAGTCTCATTTGAACAGAAAGGTATATGATGGTAATTGGGAAGCCCAAAATGAGGAGCAGTTAAGATGCAGAATCTTTCAGAAAATTCAGGAAGTCAACACTGCTACCGTCCAAATGCTAATGGGCCATGTAAGAGTCAAGTTGCCTGCCATAGAAGAGCATGGGCTTTATCCGTCATCTAAATGTTATATTTAATTGAATTAAGATTATATAAGAATAACATTGTTGTTAAAAGGTAAAAGAATAAATGATAAAATAAAAAAATTAACTTTTACTTTTTTCCGAAAACTTTTGAGACATGCGTTACACAGCGATTATTTACTTATATTTGTAAATAATAGTATAGATTCTGTTACCACTTCTCCCTCTTCTTCTTTGTTTTATTATATTTGTTATATAAAACATACAAGTTAGTTTAAGTTATATTTGTGTCAAGTTTATGTATCTAGTGGTTGACCAGAACAACTTATATTTACATTTTCATTATGGTGATGAAGTTTTGTGATATGCAGTGTTGCCAACAATAGCTACTTGTCGATAAAACAGGTACATTTTGAAGTCAGTAGCGGCGCCTGAGGGTAAATGAATCAAAAGTAATACTATACTTATTGGTGGACGTATATTTTCAATGTTACAAGATATTAAAATCAAGAAAATAAATCGTCTATTATAATAACTAATATAAAATGGTTAAGAGATAAATATTTACAATTTAAAATCAGCAAATAAAGTAAATTAATTGATCGAAAGCAAAGTCAGAGAAATTCAAAAGCAAAATTGGAGAGTGTCGAATTTTCACCCGCGGCATAAAACACGTATAGTAAAGTGGCCTAATATCGGATAGTTGCCTAATATCGGATAGTACTGTTTTGAGGAAATCTGAAATCTGAAATTAAAGAAACCTGTCTACACTTCAAACTAAAGCTAAGAATATGCCACGGAATAATATTTTAGTGTTATTTATAAATCATAGATGGCGCTATGGGTATCTATGTAAACTGTCACTTTCCGAGTTTTTCGACGCGCTAATTGTTATCGTGATTTTCAGACATCCAGGTGAGTTATTAAAATTGTTTCTAAAACTTACATTAGTATGTCATATATCTGCTTTAAGTTGGTGTATTTATACATATCGAAAATTATATATGCTTTTTGTTTGACAAACGTAATCTCAAAGATGAATATTTGCCTAATATCGGATGTATACAATGCCATAATATCGGATATCCGATATTAGGACAAAAAGTCTCTTGTAACGATTTAGGTATATCTATTAACACCGTCTTTAGGTAGCGAATGTCCCATTAATGAATATACTTTGAAGTTTTCATCAAAAATTATGTATTTTTGTTTAAATCGTAACCAAGGTTTGCTACTTTTATTTTTTTATCTTACATTTTTGCTTAATTTCAGAAATACGATGTCATTAGCAAAACGTAAACAACAGCGAAAAAAGTGGATTGCCGAAGCCATGCTTGCTGCTATCAGTGCGGTAAAAAATAAGGAAATGGGATACCTATTGGCTTCAAAAACCTTCAATGTTCCTAAGAGCACATTGGAAGATTATGTAAAAAATAAAAGTAGAAAGTCCTCAGAAGAAATGATCCGAACAAATCTAGGTCGTGCACCAGTATTACCGAAAGATATTGAGGTAGATTTGGTGGCTTATTGTGTAGAGATGGACAAGAGATTTTACGGGCTAAGAGCTTCTGATATTCGAAGATTAGCATTTCAATTAGCAATTCGGAATAATCTGAAACATAACTTTTCACAGAAGGAGAAAACAGCAGGTTACAAATGGATGCGTTCATTTCTGAAGAGACATCCCGAGCTAACATTTAGAAAGCCGCAAGGTTTGTCAACTGGCCGAATAAAGGGATTCACACAAGAAAACGTGAATCGGTTTTTTGATATCTTAGAACCAGCGTTGGAAAAAATTAAATTCAACCCTTGCCGAATCTATAACGTAGACGAGACGGGTATAACGTCTGTACAATCCAAGCATACCAGGATAATCACGTTAAAAGGCAAAAAGCAGGTGGGGGCTGTTACCTCTGCAGAAAGAGGAGCACTAGTAACGGTGGTGACATGCATGAATGCGGCTGGCGGTTATGTGCCTCCAATGATCATATTCCCCAGAAAAAATATGAAGCTAGAATTACTCAACGGCGCTCCACCAGGAACAGTTGCTGCATGCCACGTGTCAGGCTGGATTCAAAGCCACATTTTCACTAAATTATTACAACACTTTATTACGCATGTAAAACCAACTGAAGCTGACCCAGCTGTGCTTGTCTTGGATGGCCACTACTCCCATACTCGGAACATTGACACGATAAACTTGGCGCGACAAAATAATGTTATTATAATATGTCTCCCACCGCATTCAACGCATAGAATGCAGCCGTTGGACCTTGCGTTCATGGGGCCCCTTAAAACATATTATTCGCAGGAGATCGAAAATTGGTTAAGACACAATCCAGGAAGAGCGGTCACCAGCTACCAAATTTGCGAGTTGCTTGGAAAAGCATATGTAAGATGTGCTACAGCTGAAATAGCTATAAATGGTTTTCGAAAGAGCGGCATTCTTCCTTGTAATAGACATATTTTCCGAGACCACGACTTTGCCATTCATTATCAGGTGGAAGCTCCAACTACTAGTGCAGAAGAACTAAGGCATGTGACTCCTACAAGAGATATTACCACGACGAAATGTGTAAAACAGTCATATGTTAGGAGAATGTCTCTTTCTCTAGATCCAAAGTAAGTGCTCACGAAATTAGCCCAATACCGAGCACTTCTTTCTATAAGTCTAGCGCTAAAGAAAGGAAGTCTAGGAAAGGATCTGCTGCTCTGATTACAGGTACCCCTATAAAGATGCTTTAGAAGCAAGTTTATCAGAACAAAATAGAAAGAAAAGTGTTTCACAGGGAATTCCAAAATTTAAAATGGAAAACAAACCAGTTTCTTCTAAAGTAACAAATAAAAAGAAGGGTAAATCTATTGCTAAAAAGAACGTGACACTCAAAGTTAGCAAGAAAAATGTAAAGAAGCAAGAATCTAGTGACTCATCTGAAGAAGATGAAGACCTGGTTTTAGACGATGATTCTGACCTGGATTGTGACATTGGAGAAGAGGAAGCAGAATGCATGTTTTGTAGTGGGTTTTTCTCTGGTGATCATGCAGGTGAACAATGGATTCAGTGTTCCAAATGTTTTAAGTGGGCTCATTGTGATTGTGCTAACATAGACAGAAAAGACGCATACATTTGTGATTTCTGCCTCGATGGCTAGCTAATTCCTTCCTGTTGTCCTATCCGGTATTAAGATCATTTTTTTCGGTAACGAAAATTTGCATTTTTTTTTAGAATCCGTATTTAAGTTATTTAGAGTAGGTATTCATTTCTTTTGTTTTAATAAATGTTTTTAAATTCTTTAATCTTTGTTTTGTTGTAAAAGATTCCTCGATATTCCGATACAATGGGCCTAAAATCAGTGTTTTTCAAAAGGTATCCGATATTAGGCTACTTTACTCTATTATAATTGTGCTCTAAATGAAAAATTAATTAAAAAACGGCAAAATCCACATATATAAAGAAAAAAAGCGTTCAATAGAAAGAATATTAAAATAACCTCCAAACAGAAATACCTTTTTCACGTTCCTGCTCTCGTAAAAAATATTATTATTGAAAATACGTCCTATCCAGGTCCATAGTTACAGTAAACAGGTTTTTCCCGTCCTAAATACCTAGAAAACCCGTTCCTTCCTATCTTCGAGGAAGCATTTGAAAAACCAACCTAAATACCAATAAATGTCGATCTATGAAAAAATTAGAAACGTACGGTCAAATTTATATCTAAATCATCAATATTAGACGCTGATCAATTTAACTTTTATTTAATATGTAATATAAATCAATGATAATTTGCATACTAATCAATAATCTGACAAGACAAACTCTTCCCTCTGTATGAAATAACAATTCTCAGATCGTACATTGACAACAGTAGTCGATAAAAAGGACGAAAAATGCAGATAACAAAAGTCAAAGTTCGATCGAAGGATGGGAAGAAAAAGGGTAAAAATCACTACACTCTAGCGGGTACCGTTCGCCGACGGGCAGTAAATGCTGTCCCGGTTTCTGTTGGTAGATAAACTACCCATAGTCCGATTGGGCTCGAACAAATTGCATAAAACTGTTGACCCATTAAAGTTCGCTTAGTTTAATGGTCCGCCTATCGATTGTATAGCCTTTATAGTGGTTTATACGCACGAAATATGAGTTCCCGTCATCGATTTCTGTGTTCGTTTTGAATATCGAGGATTGTAATCAGCAAACTATCATAAAAAAAATCTGTAATTGTTGCCATAATAAAAAAAGAGTAATGGAAAGAAAAAATTACTAACAAAAATGCAGCTTTGAAATAAAATATTTAATCTTATTACTATTAATAGTTAAGAATAGTACGAGTATATCAAGCAAAATTCTGCACGCAATTATATATAAACAAAATAAAGTTAATATATCAATGTACACAACCAGTTTATATTTACATTTCTGTGCACACACGGTAGATTATATATTTTTTCCTTTCCATTATAATTGTGTTCAAATTGGACTCACATACAAGTTCCTTTGACCTTAATATGCTAGGTATTCTTGCTATTTATAGAATCATAATCACGTCAATATAGTTTTATTACTTCACGCCTAGAGGAGTTGCCACATTGTAAAAGAAAATTATGATCTATGAACAAATGCTGGAGAATTAATAGCGTAAGAAGGTTAAATTATTTTCAGGAGAGACGGCTAAAGGCCGCAATGTATAAGATCGTGTACTTTCGCTAAAATAAATAATAATAAATATGAAATCAAACTTTAATCAAAACAGAAAAGCCATATTTTGCATTTATCGACTTAAAGATAAAATAGCCTAATATATAGCCAAATGATGTTGAAACATATTGAAGAGGAGGTATGCACACAATAAGTTAAAACGGACAAGTAAAGGCTTGCACAGAGAAAAATAAAATAAGGTCGCAGACACTTCAGGCAAAGGAAAGTTTGAAGTAAGGAGTCATACTGAATGCCATCTTATTCAGATTGTATTGTAATGGGTGATCCAATTCCAGTTTCCTAACTTTTATTTAAGAAAAAAACACACAAAATGTAAGATTACCTTATTTTTTTTTTATGAATCGAATATTTGGTATTATTCAGTTGAGTCGTTCGAGATAATTTTCGATTACTTTTTCGTAAGTTTCTGGGCTGTCTCGGCTATAACTGGGCGCATGTTAGTTTTTAGGTGCTCTAACGTTTCAGGTTTGTTGGCGTAGACACGATTCTTTAGAAAATTTCACAAAAAAATCCAATTGCGTTAAATCGCATGATCTTGGCGGCCAGTCACCGCTACGTGAAATAATGCGACCTCTGAACTTTTCCCACAAAACATCTAACATTGCACATGATATGTGGCAAGTTGTGCCGTTTTACTGCAACCACTTGTTTTCAACATCAATATCTTGGTTTTTGTGCCCAAGATAATCGGTTAACATGCTCCTATAGCACTCACCGTCAACTGTAACTGTCTGACCTTCATCATTTAAAAAAAAGCAAGGCCCAATTACGCCGCCTGACCACAATGAGATCTCGTGTATCACGTGAGGATTTTTCTACCTCCATATGTGGCAGTTTTGTTTACTAACATAACCAGAGCGTTGGAAATGTGCTTCATCAGAGAATTTTCTTAGAAAAATGTACATCAACTTCTTGCTGGTCAACAACCAATCTGCGCAAATTCTACGCTGTCCATTATCTCTGGGCTTCAGTTCTTAGGTTAATTGAATTTTAAACGTATGTAGGTGCAAATCCTTATACAAAATGCGCCAAGGGCCCAAAGTCTGCGAA
Source organism: Melolontha melolontha (assembly GCA_935421215.2). Taxonomy (NCBI): domain Eukaryota; kingdom Metazoa; phylum Arthropoda; class Insecta; order Coleoptera; family Scarabaeidae; genus Melolontha; species Melolontha melolontha. The sequence continues at coordinate 183,659,687 of OW285235.1, forward strand.
CGGCTACAAATCCATAATTCCTGGTCTTCAGCCAAACTATCACTCACAGTAGCAATAATCTCTGAACGTGCGCCACGATAATGCAGACAGCTTACTTGATCTCTAATTCTTCTAGTTTCTTCAAATTTTTTCACTACATTGCGAAGTGTTCGCACAGTAGGACGATTAAATTGACCATAATCTTCCCGTAAACGTCGATACACAGTTCGTACAGAATTATTAGTTTTGTAGAACAGTTGAAGAATTTTAACGCCTTCAGCGGTGGCTAAGCTATTCATTTCGTAATTGTGTAAATTTCAAACATTTGATGTGTCACACACGCACGATTAATAACAACTTTCTACAATGTAGCCAATATATGAAACTCGAATTAGATCACCCATTACATAAACGAAATTGAACAAATAATTTGAAAAAAGTAGAGAACAGTTTGGTCCACAAAGCAATCTGAGCATTTGGAATGTTACTCTGTAAAAATGAAATTTTGATACCAACACGAAAAAAATTGAAATAATATGTAGTAACATCTAGAGAACTGACAAATTATAGATCTGACGTATAAATAATAATATATAAAAATTCTGAGGGTGATTCAAAATATAAAATAACAAGAGCTCTCACGAAACTTATATTGCCCCTCCTGTTCGAATTTCCCACCGAAACTCGATAAAAAGTCATATTTATCACGTAGTCTTTATATGATGTATATGTTGCGTCCAACCACATCAATATCAGTTGTGCGATGATTCATAGTGTGACTAAATTTGTGCATCTGAAGGACACCTCACCAGAACAAAATTATGGCCAGCTTATTCAAGAATACGGGGTGACTGTCGTATCATGGAAACAAGTGTGCGTTTGGTACACTGAGTTCGGTAACGCAAGGACATCCACATGTTCTAAATACTATCCCTGACGCACCTGAGTGGCAGGCGATTGACAACCGTTACAGAAGTTTAGTGACTCTTCGTGACATGGCTTCATATTTTATAGTGCTGTGAGGATCTAATTTTTTCTGGAATTTACTAATAAATTCTTTTATCTCAGTAAAGTGTTATTGGACTGTATACGTTGTAAATCCGCAACCCTACGCGGCATAATAGTTATCTCCACACCGTATATTATTTTGTTTACTTCCAAACACTTTAATTTTGAATATTAATTACAATTACGACCATTATCCGAATTGCTTTCTGGATGCTCAACCCTACGCTGCAATCCCAGATATCTTTCATAAATCTTTGTTAAATTTACTTTTCAAAACTAATTATCGATACAATTTTTCAAAATTCTTAAAAATACTTCTTCTTGAAATGAGCTTTATAGACTTCAAATTATAATTATATGGACTTGTTACTTACACTAATCCTTGCCCTCGTACATAATTTTGTATGAGATATTCCCGTAAAAGATTTCTCATTCAAATTTCGTTATTTTGAATAAAATACAATTTTAGCTATACATATAAAAATTAAGATTACTTTGAAATTTTAACTGTAAAAAATTAATGTCTATATTGATTTAAAACGTGAATATAAAATTGAAAGTTTGTTTTAAAATTGGTTTACAAATGATGAATTATTTTACTACAAAGTTCCACGTATACCGTCTATGCAACGTGTAATTTATAATCAAAGCTAGTTTGTCTGAACTGTTTCAGAATTTGTAGCGGTCTCTTCATTCTGGCTTGTGTTCGCCAATTTATACTCCTTATCATGTGGCGTTTCTAGCTTTCCGTTCTTCCGTTCTTCCGTTCTTCCGTTCTTCCGTTTCTTGTTTTCACTTTTCCATGTATAATATGTTTTTTTTTCATTTAATGCTTTTTATTCTTTCCAATAGTACTTAAAAATACATTTTTTACTTGGTCTCCTTTCATATTTTCTAAACTCTTTCTACTTTTGTAATATTCTGATATTTTAGAAATTTAAAATTTTCGTCCTACAATTCTCTTGTCCAATCAGGCTTCTTCTCAGTTTTGAATTCAATTTACTAATTTTGATTGGCCTTTTTTAATTTCGCATTCAAACTTTGAATTCTCGCATCGTGATTGACCTTTTGTCCTTTTTGATTTGAGCATTCTTATTGGTTCGTTTTATTTTCAATTTGAGTATTTTGTTTACTTCACTTTTGTAAGTTTTGATATCGTACGTTGTCTTAATTCATTTATTCTTTATTTCTTCAAGTTCTCTATTGGCTGCGGATATGTCGACAACTACCGTAATTGGATTATTTTTGATGTCCATTGAATTTACTTCGTCTAGCTTGTCGTTCATCCATATGCATATAGTATTGCTCTGCCCAAAGTGCGAACCACAAATTGTACTTTATCTCTTTCTAACACACATAAATACGCTCTGTAATACTACACACGTTAGTCATTTTAAGGTATTCTTAAGCCTTAAATTTGGTCATGTGACTGGATAGAAATACATTATGAGCTGTTCGTTTATATGTAATACGCCGCTCTAAATAGCATTTAATGCACTGATTATACGTAATACATTGCACTTTTATTTCTAGGCTATTTGTGAATGGAATCTAAATTATGGCCCATACTAAAAATTTTGTGATCTAGATGACTTATGAACTAATTTTTATATATCTTCAAATTAATTTACAAACACTAGATTTTACATACCTACTAAAACGATCTTGACATTCTTTTTTATGTTGTTATTTGGTTATTTATTTGGTACGTAGATTTAATATTTCATTAATTAAATTATAACTAGCGAATAATAACCTAAGTTACATTGAATCTAAACATAGAATTTATTATTACCTTATGTAATAGATAGAGCAACATACACAAAAATAGAAAAGAATAGAATAATAGAATGCACAACTCATTTTGATTACGTTTTGTTCTCATTTTTTTCCTATTTTTCTTTATGAATTTTGTATTATGGTATTTTTTTTTCTTGTCGGAACATTTATAGACTATAATTATTAACTGAAATGTAATATCTACTATTGTAATTGTGTCCTTTCTATAAATCTAAAATCTGTTGAAGGATAAAATTAATTTATTCTTGCCTTTATAGAAAGGTTTCTGGCTGAGTTTCTTCAGTTCCTCATAAGTGCATATTACATAAAGACCAGTTCCTTCTGCTTTTAATATCTCCTATACTAGATCTTGTTAACCGAATCCATCTTGTATAGATGTTTCCTTAGAGGACAAGTTGTTATGAAGCAGATGGTAATCTTAAATTCTTTTATGTTGTGTGTTGTGTGTGTGTGTGTTACTGTATAATTGACCTCCTTTCAGCGTTCATTTGTTTTTATGTTCCCTTTCTAACCATGACCTGATCTGCCTTCTGGTGGAATCCTTAACGATTCCACATACAGGTTCTGGTCCTACTAAGTTCACCTTTGAGCCCTCCTTGACCATCGGCCATCATGTCATAACGATTTCGCGCTTCCAAATCGTCTTTTTTGCATTCAAATCATCGGATTTGTTAAGGCGTAAAATCGCAAAATTCCTAGATCGTTGGAAGGCAATTGTAATTAATAGAGGATATATTATTTATTAGTTCATGAATTTCGTTTGTTAAAAAATGGATAAATCCATTCAAATCTATATATATATATATATGAAGCTGCTCTAATTCCATATTTATAATAATATTGAATAATATCAACTAAATAAATATACGAGGTGTGACTATAAAATGACGAGATAGTTAAACTAAAGTTGTACGACCGACAGCTATGTTGCATGAACCCTTCTCTTTCGATTTTCGCCCCTCCCGCGTCTACAGACATAATGATCTGGCCGAAGATCTATATTCTTTGTTTTGTGGGAAGAATGATAGGTGGTTTAATAGAGCAACAAATTGTCGTCAAATTTCTTATGAAATTTGGAAAGGCCGCCACTGAGACTTACCTTTTATTAAAAGAAATATATGGCAATAAATGTTTATCACGTGAGTGGGTATTGGAGTGGTTTAAATGTTTGCTAGAGGCGAGGCCGAGGAGACGTTGAAGATGACGTTCGCCCGGGGCACCTTTCCACGCCAAAACGGATGAAAATATTGTAAAAGTCGGTAATCTGATCCGATCTGACAGTCGTTTAACTATTCGTACGATTGCTAAACTTGTAGGCATTGACAAATAACGCGTAAGTCAAATTCTACATAAATTTAGTTTTGTTGCCGATAATTCTCTCAATCGAACAAAAGAAGCTCTTGAAAGTATTTGTACTGACACTTTAAATGTCAATGAATATGATCTAAACTTCTTAGAAAGAGTGCTAATATGTGACGAATCTTGGTTTTTCAGCTATGAGCCAGAAACTACCCGTTGATGAGTGCATTGGAAGAGCCCAATTTCATCAAGGGCTAAAAAAGCGCGAACGAGCACATCAAATTCAAAGCTATGATGATTGTTTTTTCTCGATACTCATGGGATTGTGTACCTTAATTAGGGTCGTGAAGGTCAAATTGTTAATAAGCATTACTACCTTGAAATTATTGCTCAACTCCGTAAGAAAATCAGAATAAGTAGACCCGAATTGTGGAAAAAGGTCATATGTTCTTCATCAGGTCAACACATCGGCGCACACTGCGTTGTCTGTCATAACGTTTCCAGTCAAGTATAACATCCCAGTGCTAGAGTATCTGCCTTATTAGCCTAACCTAGCACCATGTGACTTTTATCTGTTCCCCAAGATCAAATCTGCATTAAAAGAAACAATATTTCAGTCCGTTGAAGCTGTGAAAGGAAAAGCGGACACGTCATAAACGAGATCACAGGAGAAGACTTCCAGCACTGTTTTACACAATGGAAAATTCGAATGGAGCAGTGTAAGGATAAAGGAGAGGTGCATATTGAAGAGAGAGTTTTTCTTTGTCTTTTATGTAAATGATCACAAATTATTTATTTCTTGATTTTTATAAATAAATTCATACAAAAAAGCTGATCTTTAAGCTATGTTCATTATGTTTTATAAATTAGTGAAGTTGTGTGAATACAGTAAGTTTCTTGAAGTAAATGATTTAACATCACACATACATACTACTGAGGTGTAAGTTATATTGTCCTTCGTACGCAACCATAAAAAAATGGGAAAATAAATTTAAGCATTGCAAAAGCAGCTTGGAAGATGATCCCTGCAGTGGAGGGCTACAAGTCCAGAAATAGTGGATAATGTCCGTGGTCTGTTGCTAAGTGACCGACGATTGAAAGTGCTAGAAATAACAGAGGCAGTGGGGTTTTCAAAGGAACGGATGCTTTATATTTTGCATGAAGAACATAATACATATGAGAAAACTTTAGGCAAGATGGGCGTCGCGTTCACTGACGACGGAAAAAAGACGTGTTCGCTCTCAAATATCGATGAATAATTTAGAAACTTTTAAACGCAAAATATATTTTTTGCGCTTAGAAACATGAGTTCATTATTATACATCCCAATCTAATCGACAATCGAAAATATGGACCAAACGTCGAGAAACAACACCAAAGAAGGTCAAGACAGTTTTATCAGCGAGAAAGGTGATTGTATCGGTATTTTGGGATGAAAAAGAAATACTGTTGACAGACTATCTTCAACAGGGCAAGATCGTAAACGGCGAACATACGCAAATCTTCTCTAGATCATTTTAAGACAGCTGTCGCTGAAAAGCGTACAGGAATAACTTAGACGAAAATGCTCTTTCACCACGATAATACACCTGTGCATTCCAACACGGTTACTGCAAAAAAAATTCAAGAATTAAGGTTCGAATTAGTAGCACAGCCCCCATATTCGCCAGACCTAGCACCATCTGTCTTTCATATATTCCTTAAATTAAAAGATTTTTTCGGAGGCAAAAAAATGAAGAGCCGACTTCAACAGTGGACGATTATTTCTCAGGGTTAGAAGAAAATCACTTTTGAGACGGAATAAAGAAGCCTTAACACAGATGGACCAAATGTATCGAATTAAGTGGAGAGAGATTATGTAGAAAAATAAAATTTATTTATTTAAATTATCCCTTTGTTTCTGGACGAATTAATCAACAACCCACCTTCATAATAAATGAATAAAAATTTAATATTAAGAAGATCTTCAAATAAATTAGTACCTATACTTTTAAAATATATTTCACTAGTTTAGTTTTCGCAACTAAATATTATCCAGTTCTTTAATGAAATTCTGTTATAAAGTAGTAGAATTAAGTTTATTCAATTATATTCTTATCTGAATTCAAACGATTTTTCTTTGTTAATGCGAACTGTAAAAAAGACTGTAAATTCCCATTCAGTCCCAGGAAACTAGAAAAATTGAGAGATAATAGACCTTCTTTGTTTTTACAATCCCCAGTTTAGATCAGGTCAAATGTAGTTAGTTGGTTTAATGCACAGGCACTATTTTGTTTGAAATTCGAAGTGCTCGAATTTAATCAAAATACTAGATTGTTTAAATGCCGAACCGAGCTTCAATTTGCAAACGGAAGTTAAATATTTGTATTCGATTAACAGTTGTCTAACTACTTACTTTTGAAATTATTGCTTTCTTATATTTGGTAGCACCCTAAATATGTACATATGCTTGTAAATAAATGGTAAAGAAAACGTAATATGTATAAATAAACTGATTATTTCTACAGAAACCCTCTAATGTAATAAAACACATTGTTTGCGTATAGACAAAACCAATTGTAGACATGGAGCAAAACAATATTATTTATAGGCATCATCTTCCAGTAATCGATACATACTTCGTATTCGCGCCAACTTTATTAAAACCTGTATTGAATGCAAATTATTTATTGTAGAGATTAACAACGGTAAACAGAAGACTGACACTTAAGGTACTTCCAATTTTACTTTCGATTATTCACTATTCCATTTCGCTATTTAAAGTCTTAACTAAATATAGTTTCACAGACTTATGTATAGTAAATTAAATGACGTAAATTAGATTGTATCATTGTACCTACCAAATTCATCAGTTTTTTATAATGATAATAATTATAATGACAATTTATTTATTCAACGTATGTATACATCTAAAAGATAAATTTGAAAATTGAGGCCATTAATCCAGTCCAACAGGAGTCAGTTGCTTCAAAGAAGTTACTCATCTCACCTCCATGTGCTGTAAGGTGGCACTCAGATGTAATATAGTGAAGTCTGGCGAGGTTCTCCGCACTCGCGAGTTGGTGTATCAGTCAGTCCCCATTTATAGAATGAGTTACGACAAATTCCGTGAAACGTTGTTATTCTATTGAGTGTCTTCATGTAAGCGCCACTCATGGCGAGGCAGCTCCATTTCTTGTAAAGGTACGGTAGGATCAATGATATGGGCTACTTGAGCGGGTTTGAAAGCTTCCCAATACTCTTTCCGTCTATCATTTGGGTTGTAATCTTCTACTATAAGTTGTTCTGCTAGCAGTAGTTGAGAAGGGGTTTCGATATTATTTTATTATATTCTCTTACCAGGCTTTCCTGTCTCCGAATGATGGGAGGTGCAATATGGTTTAGAATCGAGAGCCAAAGGAAAGGTGTACTTTTTAAACAACCGCTAATTATTCTGATGGTCTTGTTGAGTTTGATGTCGATCTTCTTTGCGTGGCAGCTGTTTAACCAGACTGGGGCGCAGTATTCAGCTACTGAGTAAACAAGGCTAAGAGGTGACCTTCTAAGGGTGGATGGGTTCGCACCCCAAGCAGTACCGCAGAGCTTGTGGATTATGTTATTTCCAGTATTTATTTTACCTGCGGTGTTCTCTAGATGTTTTTTTTTATATGAGGGTATTTGATCCATTGTTACTACCAGATACTTTGGGTAAGTATTATAACGTAGCAGGTTATTGAAATATACTTGCGGCTCTAGACGTACTTGTTTATTATTGAGGTGGAAGCACGACACTTCTGCTTTATTCATATTCGGGATTAGTCTCCAGTCGGCGAAGTACTTTCCCAGCACGGATAGTTCCTCTGAAAGTATATTATTAGTTGCCTCCATGGGTTTACTCCCGCATGCAAGAACCAGGTCATCGAAATATCCAAACTTTTTGACTTTGTATGTGCCATGTCAGAGATACACAGAATAAACAAGACAGGTGCATGTACCAATCCTTGAGGCAATCCAAAAAGATGTCCCATTTTACTCTTGCTTTCTCCTCTTATTATTTAGAAAGGCCTGTCGCAAAGTATGTTATTTAATAAAGATTCTATTTGAGAAATTTGTAGAAAAGGTCTTCTCTTCAGACCGTATCATTTGCTGCAGTCAGGTCAGCATATACCACAGTTGTCTTCGGCCGTTTCTGAAACCCTGCCTCCTGCCACCTGGTCACCACAATTGCGGTTGAGTCTGAAACTAGCCTGTTTAATGGGAACATGCTTTAATATCAATATGCTAAGTTGGTTTAATAGCAATCCTTCCAGAAGCTTATAACATGAGCTTAATAAAGCTATCGGACGAATGATTTCAGGAAGGTTCTTGGGTTTGTTCGGTTTCAAGACAATTATTTTATATTTCTTGAGCTCGTTGATGGTGTTGAGGATGTCTGAGTAGAATTTACTCATGCACATCCTTGTATGTTTCCGACAGTTTTTGGGGAATTCGGGATGGATTACGTCAAATCCAGGTGCTTTGTCAAATTTAGTGTCATTCAGTGCTTTATCTACCTCCTCCACCGTGAATGGCCTGGAGTATTTGTTGTTGGGCGGCGGAGTGTCGGTTGTTTCTTAATGTCTGCTTCTGTTGTATCATACTTGGCACCTTAGACAGTGTTACAATTCACGCAGTGATTTGGTCAGCTAATAATGACAGTAATTTATTAGATTGTCGAACAGAATATCAAAAACGGACAATATATAAAACATTGTAATGACAATACATTAAAAAATATTTAAGAATACTAAACAATAATAAAATTAAACTGTAATGCTTCTAGATATACTTAATGCAAATTAAAAAAGAGAAATTTCTAAGAATGAAAATCTGGGACACACACAGAGAGAATTTTTAAACACGTCAATAATATAGGGGTGATTTTTTTTCTATATAACTGCTAATTTTATAGTTTCTGCTGTAGTCTTTATTGTTCTTGTTGTTTTGTGCATGTTTGTGCGAACTAATAAATCTGGTAAAAGTAATTAAGTGAGAGTTTTCTTTTTGGGAGAGGTCATATAGTCCTAGAACATCTTTTCACCTGGTGGACCGTATGATTTTCTACGCTTTCCTTATGGCATATGGTTACTATTATTCTGACAAAATATACAGTCATAGATGACGTCCAAGAAGTAATCACAGCAGAAAAAAGTAGAGGTCGCTGTTGTATTTGTCCGAAAGCAAAAATTAAAAGGTAAAATTTTAAAGAATATTAAAAGTTAATTTATTTGAAATAAAAAAGTAACATATTATAAATTTTAATGCTTTTCCCGCCATTAAGTATTATTGCAAAACATTTCGCAATAATATCAAATGCGTAGTTCACTCAGTTCCTTTTATGCCAAATCATCATTTTGTATAGTTCAATGTGTATAGTTAGCCATACATAAACTCTATTAGGATAGCCTAGTGTCACATATACGAATCGTCAGAGTCACTGCATTACATCATCCACGCAACCAGAATGATCCAGAATTTTATAAGTAAGCTGGGGATTCACCGAAAGAAAAGAGTAGTTAGAACAAACCAAGGATAACGAAAGGAGGATACTCGACTCAAGTCAGTCAAACGAGTCAGACGGCTGCCCTTAACGTGATAATAAAGTAAGGGTATACCGCAATATAGCACTTGCTTCTAAGTCACGAAGCGGTTTAACGGGTGGACCCGTAAAATTACAAATAAAGAAAGTATTTACCGCATCTTGTGTACTTAAGTACAATAAGTACACGTTGCAGCAAAAGTATCACATACCTACAAGTGCAGTCATTTATTTAACAGTGAATCACCACGCTTAATTCATCAGGGCTCTTGTCTGAAATTACAGGCACCCTGAGGCGTGGAGAAAGCGTGCAAATACAATGAACAAGTGCATCACTCCAGAAGCAGCGAATAAACTATAAAGTGACATGGCCATTAGTGCAGCGATATAAAGGTTAGTCTTTATTAATACTGTTTATTAATCTTATCAGACGAAACAGTTCAAATCTATGTCAAATTTACTGTACCTCGCCCCATATGTATGTTAGTATTTAGTAAACATTTCGTAGTAACCATAAGGAAATTTGTAGTAATTATATGTAAATTAATATGTTTTCTTTTTTTCAATATATAAGAATATTTTGTAATCATTTTGTTTCTTTTCAAATCATGTAATATAAACCTCATTGGAAAAGCATATAAATCAAAAGGAATTGATTGAAATAATTAAAGTAAAGAAAAAGATGGATTCATTTCATTTGACCTAGTTTTCATACACTCTTCGAGATATAAAGACGTAAGTCCCTTTTCGACTTACCCGCTTTTATTTAGTTTCATTTCTTATGTCTCTCCGCTATTTTTAGCTAACCGGCAATTATAAAAGTACAATTATACCTTAGAGGGGGTAATCCTCTTGACGCCCGACAAAGAGGTAATTGAATAAGTCAATTACTCAATATTCAACTTTAATCTATATCTCAATATTTAGGATAACTGCGGCATTTAAGTATTTTTAGCACCGAAGTTATCAGTTTGTACAGCCACCTCGAATCACTCGAGACACGGGATATTATTAATATATGCCAGTGTTTAAGGTCTGTTACAACATGTAGCACTTGTAGAAAATTTGCATCTAAGAAACATATTGCCATCAAGTATACTTGCCAAAATTGCTCAAAAGAAATTGATGAAGATTAGAATAGTTCTTATTTCTGATATAATATCTTGTTGTATTTCTGGAAGTTTGATTTCTTTTTAATGTGTTTGTATTCCTTTGAATGTATTTAGAGCCTTTTTATTTCCATTAATATTTTGGAAAAAATTAAATTACTTAAGTTTTTTTCTTATTACTGTATTCTATATTTCAAAATATATATACATATTTCCTTTTACGTTTTTTTCTGTATTGCCCATTATTTATATATTTTAGACATATACTAAATACACATAAATATAAAGTATATTACTTTTACATTTTGAATAGTTTTAGGACATTTTAAAACTTAGGTGCACAAAGTGCTCCTTGCGACTACTTACGTAAAGAAAGCTGGCGTGCGTATTTAAGGGTTAAGCAGGATTCGAACCCACGTCCATGGTTTGCCGGACCATTGCTTTTAACCATTAAACTATTAAGGACTGTGGTTTCGATTCATTGTGGGAAGGTCTTAAGTCACATTAAGGAAATAAATATATATTTCGCCTGTAGTCGGCGTAGAAATCATATTTACAGTCACATTACTTCGCGAAATTGCAATAAATTAGCAACAATTGCCGACTTCGGGCGAAATATACATCTGTTTCCGGTATGTGTCTTATGGCCTTCCACAATGACTCGAAATCACAGTCCTTAATAGCTTAGTGGTTAAAACCAATGGTTCGGCAAACCATGGACGTGAATTCGAATCCTGCTTAAGGGCGAATAATTATCATCGTAAACTGTAGAAAGCATATTTACAAGGCATTTATAAGGTTTACAGCATTACAATAGCTTATTTATCTCCATTAATAAATGAAAAACTTAAAAATTGTTTTTTATAAGGTTCTCATAAAAACAATTTCCAAATCGTTTAATTTAAATACGCAACCGCCACATTATACGAGCATCGAATATTTATACTAAGCACTGTGGAAATAAAGAAAAGTTATATTCCCAATAAGAGAAAAATAAAATCTAACTTAAATACAATCTGCAGAACACTTTCTCCATTTTTTATTGCACGCAATAACTGGAAACCTATCCGCATCAGGGAAAAACAATTTCGTCCGAAAATCAATGACACTATAATCTCTTTTATCTCGTTTCCCTTTTTTCCATTTTTCGCTCTTTCTCGTTCGCCGTCTGTACTGGCGTATCGCCTCGGAATTACGATTTTATGCAGATTTTATCGCTGCCTCTTTTTATCGGCAGAGGAAGTAAAGTTGCGCTTTTAATTTGGTGAGTGGGATGTGGATTCCCCATCGCCCAACCTGTTGACTGCACGCCGTCAGCCTCATTCATATATATGTATAGATAAGTCCGAAAAAGGAAAGATTATTTATTGTGCCATTTATTTTAAGGGATATATTTTTCATTTGGGCTTTGAAACGTTTCCAGGGAAATAAAGGTGAAGGAAAACAGATGGACTACCGGTTTATATATCGAACCAACTGAGATTCTTCTAGCTAGAGTATGATGAAGAAAAGTTACATACGTTACTGTGCGTTTTAATTTAAAACTTTATGTAAGTTTGCGAAAGCATATTTGGTAATTTATATTCACTAGAATTCGTTTACATCGCCAAGAATGTCTATCATAATATGTTTCAGAAATTAGTTTCCATAAAAGTATATTTTCCTTTCTGACTAATTCTTTACGTCATCCAAAACTTTTTTAACTGAAGACGTATATTATGACAAGTATATTGAAAATATTTTCACAATTTCAAGATGATTTCGATGTCAACAAAATAATCCTTTAAGTATTGATCTTCCAGCTTTAAATAATGGAATTTAACGGGTTTTCCAAGAGGAACGATATGTTTTTAAAACGTCATGGCACCTATATTTAAAATGGTAGAAACGTCACTAGCCGTCATTTGTGTTTAGTATTGTTTGACAATTCATCATGGTAAAATACACGTTTCAACAAAGTTTGGTTATTATCCAAAAATTTTATAAAAATAAACGTTCTTTTATACCAACGAAATTTGAGTACATCCATACGTTAAGTAAGTAAGTAAGTATTTTATTAGCAAAGCTATTGTACAACCATAACATTTCAATCCATTTTACTTAATTAACTATTTTACACTGCTACAACCTAGAAATTACATGGATCACTCAAATTTTTTTAACATATTCTATTAAGCACGCATTACGCATTTGATTCAAATGAAACAGATATGCATTACACACATCTGTATCTGTACACATGGACATACACCTTGTATTTTCCAACATTTACTTCTGCCTAAAGACACGTGTTTCTGTCACAACAATAGACTTCGTCAGTTGGGCAAGTCAAGTAATGTTTGATGGAACGCCTCATCAGGTGGCACCAGATATTCTGATAACATCTGACGGACAAAAGAGAGTATGGCGAAAATAGCGGGTTTCTCTCGTCCAGCTATCTCGGTACAGAAGGAAAAAAGTACGTATGTAGGTGTAAGTCCATTAACACGATGCCTGGTAGCAGAATATATAACAAAAAAATTTGAGTACTTCAATACATGAAGCACACATAACGCATTTATTGTTTTTTTCCTTTCTCTATTGTCATAGCTGGGTGAGAGAAAATCGCTATTTTCGGCATAGTCTCTTTTGTCCGTCAGATGTCACCAGATTATCTGATGCCACCTGATAGAACAAAATTTGCTATACATATGAGACGTTCCATTAAACTTTACTTCACTAGCCAAACTTGGCAAAAGTAAATATGGGAAAAAAAAGGTGTATGTCCATGTTGCTGTATATTGTAGAACTATATTGAAGATAATCCACAATGCACCACTATGAGTCCGGGCCGCCTTACGGAGAGTTTATTTCTTTTAAATAGAGTCCTCTAAAGTCTCAGGTTCATTTACGAACGTGGACAGAAAAACAAATATAAGCATTAAAACAAGCACTTTTCCACAAGATTTTTATTAAAAAAAAGAAAAAAAGAAAAAAATCTTAATCAAATATTAAGAGAAAAAGCAGGAGGGAAAAGGATTGCGAGATAAGTGACACGCTCGCAATGAAAAACCTCCAATTATACGCGAACAAAAATCAACTAATTAAATAGTATGGAAAACTTTCAATTTCAATAGTTTACTTTAACCCCAAAATTCAAACGTCAAACAGATACAAACTGTTATTACGCGTGTCAAAGACCAGATCATGCGCACATAAACATGAATTTAAATTTCCCTCCAAATCCTGACTTCAACAAATATCTTACACGTGAATAAAAAAAAATCCCTCATAAAAAAATATGAAAATTTTCCTTGCTATCAAATAACAAACTATCAAACATATCAAGATTAAATATAATCAATAATGAATATAACTCTAACAATCAATAATGAATATAACTCTAACAATCAATGCATTGAAATATAAATTTTTTAAAGTTACTTACATTTTCAAAATATATATAAAAACTATATTTGAAACACACATGGCAGATAAAAGTAAAATTAATCAAAATTAACGAGTCAAAACCCTCGTTAATAATCCCGTAATGAAATCAAATCACCATCAACCAATTACAAACAATAAACGTGATGTTAATCAAAAATCTATAGTTAATTAACTATACCATTAAAATCAACTGTATCTACCAATATTCTATGTGTGTCTGAAGGTTACACCCCTCTAACCTCTTATCGGAAGCGCAAAATGCGACCACATGTCAAACTATAACTATTATATACGTCACAGAGATATACAGCTATAATCAAAAGAATCGGTCCAACATCAAATTAAAATAATTTTCAAAATATACATAAATATCCTTTCAAAAATGAATGTACATAAATAAAATATATTATTCAAAATTATCTTCGGGGAAAAATCCACTGCAATATGTGTGTATTGAATATCTGTTCCATTTATAGCCATTCGTTTGTTCAAAGTTGACGAGATCTTCGTGAAGATTATGCTCAACATAATTGTCCTTCTGTGCTTGCTATTCGTCGAATTGTCGAAAAATTCGAAACAAATTTCACTCTACACGATACCAGAACATTAATAAGACAACGAAGCGCAAGAAACTAAGAGAATATTGACGCTGTAAATGCCAGAATTACGGAAGATGCAAATCGGTCGATTAATTGACGTTCTCAAGAAGTTGGCCTTTTTAGAATTAATTATTATTAATTGGGCTCTCGAGAAACCTGAAATTTATCCTGATTTTTTTCAAAAAAATAATCTTTTCAGATGAAGCTCATTTCTTGTTAAACTGGTTTGTTAACAAACAAAATAGTTGTTTTTTGGCGTGAAAATAATCCACAACAGATTTATGAGAAGTCTTTGCATCCAGAAAAGTATGTGGTTTATGGCATGGTGGCATCATCGGACCTTATTTTTTTTTTAATGCAAATGGAGATGCAGTAACAGTGAATGGTGAGCAATATCGATCAATGTTAACAGATTTTTTTGTTGCCAAAATTGGATGGAATTGATGTTTTTCCAACAAGATGGTGCAACACCACATTTTGCCAATGCCACTATGGAGTTATTAGGAGAAAAGTTTCGTGAGTCTGTAATCACCAGAAATGGAACTGTTAATTGGCCTCCAAAAAATTGTGATTTAACACCTTTGGATTCCTTTTTTGGAGATATTTGAAGTCGTTGGTCTATGCTAACAAACCTCGAACTAGAGACGCTTTGAAATTGAACATCGAACGCTGCATTAATGAAATTACACCTGATTTATTTCAAAAAGGCACCAAAAATTGGGTACATCGAATTCGATCTTGCAAAAGAAGCCGAGGTGGATATTTGAATGATATGTTATTTAAAACATAATTGTCATAAGTTGTACTACGAGTATAAAATAAAGAAAAAGTTTTGCTTTTATCTCAAATATTTTGTTCTTTATTTAATTTTAAAAACATTGGGAAACTCTTGACATGTCGTAGAATAATAAACTGAGAGGCCGGGAAAAATAGACATAACCCCGATACGGTTTACATCGACTACCAAAAAGAATATGATAGTGCGCCTCATTCTTAGCTTATAGAAATACTAGACATATATAAAATCAACCTATTTATAAAGCAAAACTTACTAACGTTAATTGAATAGATGGAAGAAGCACCTCATAACAAACAAATGCTGAACACATAAATATTGACACAAATAAGATTTTATGGTTTTGCCTAAGACTTAACCCCGTCTCAACTATGCTCAAAATACTAAATAAAAGCTACCATCTAATGAGTAAGAAACATAACATTAGCCATACGATGTATGTTGATGATATCAAACTGATATAAAATTCAAAGGAAGATCTACACAGACAGACAGAAAATATGTTGAAACCTTCAGCAACGACATACGCATGAAATTTGGGCTAGATAAAAGTCGTGTCCACACAATGGAAAAATGTAAATGGGGGAAAACCACAGATTATCAAATAAAAACTCTTACCGTTCCAAATGTAATTCAAGAAATGAAAGAAACCCTTGAACCAGCTTCCATCACAATGAAGCCGAGGTAGCTAATTGAATGATATATTATTTAAAACATAATTGTCATAAGTTGTACTACGAGTATAACAAACACATATTACACGATCCCACGATCACAAAAGATAAGTGTAGACTGTGTGGCTCAAAAATAGAAAGTATAGACCATCTTATCAGTGTATTTAGTCTATTAGCACTAACACGCCATAATCATGTAGCTAAAATCATACACCAGAGATTAGACAGATGGTGGATACATAACAAGAAACTTGTTTTTAGCATAAGTATGACCCAAAAAATGTCTTTGAAGTCATAGGCGAAAAGATATATCGGGATCATACCGTGATACCTGATCGACACACACCATACAATAGACATACGAAACCGAATAAAAATAGGATATATTATCAATATTGCCTTACCAACAGCAGCGAATCTTCAACTCAAACGCAGGGAAAAGAATTGAAAAATATAAGCCATTGGAATTTGAGATCAAAGAATTGTGAACGCTTTATAAAATTTTCATTATACCCACAATAATAGGAAAATTAGAGAAATACCAACTAGCCTACACAATTAAATGGAAAAACTCCGAAAACATTATTCCTAGAGTCGCAGACGCAGCACTTTTAGGAACTTACAACATAATTAGAAAAGTCATGAACATTTCAAAAACAATCAACAATTACCAGCAATTAAGCAAAATGTACCCCCATAAAAACATGCAACACACCATGATACTTGTAGTATGATACTGTTTCGTGGGCTATAAAGCACTGCAACATCAGCCAGGCCCGAATGATATCATACTCACAGATATATAGGTTGTAAACTGTCGACAGACTGAGAAGTCGACGCCGTAATAATAATAATCCTCTATTATCCAACAGCAAACAAGCTGCTGATTACAGAAAAGTAATAAACAAAAAAAAAACTGAAAGGCACAATAAAATGAAAACTAAACATTAAATTATATAGTATTGTTATTTAATAATAACAGCAAATAACTATAATATACGAGGTGTGGTAATTTAATTTCTGGATTGACGCTGCTGTAGTGGAGTCACCTGAAATAGAACCAAAAATAACACAGCACGTAATATTTCACATTCTTACCAATAGATACCTGACTAGGACGCTAGCGCACACATCGCGTTTCTGTCCGTCGTAATGAAGCAACGCATATATATAAAATTTTGCTGTAAATTAAGTAAAACTGCAACAGAAACTTACGATATGAAGAAATCTTTGTACGGTGATAACTTTAAGTGGTACTACCGTATTTGAGTGGTTTAAAATATTTAGTATGTCGAAATGTAGATACGATTGCAAAAGCGCGTGAACTTGTGGCGCAAGATCAACAAATGAATCTTCGAATTATGACACAAGAGCTAAACGTGAATAAGGATTCGACAAACATTACATGAAGGTTTGGGAAAGAGGAAGATTTGTGCAAAGTTTGCGCCACACAATCTTACAGATGAGGAAACACATCAAAGAAGAATAGCAACGTGCGAAGACTTTGTTCAGAATTATCGTGACAATGCATCAATTATAGGTGTTTCAGTACGATCCTGAGATGAAGCGCCAGAGCATGCAGTGGGTTGGAAAAACATAATCAAGACCCAAAAACGTTGCGTTTGCAAAAATCCACAATGAAAACCATGCTGATTACGTTTTTCGATAGTCAGGGTGTAATCCATAAAAAATTCTTACCGGAGGGACAATCAGTTACTGGTGCCTACTACCTTGAAGTGATGTAAAGATTACTGAAGCGCATTCTTGAGTGCGGTCACAATATCGATAAAAGCGTTGTGGGATCCTGTTACATGAGTTCACTGTCACATTCTTTACTAATTGTAAGGGTGTTTCTCGTGAACGAAGGAGCTATTGGGATTAATTATCCACCCTATTCACCGGACTTGGTACCGGCGGATTTTTTCCTCTTTCCTACAGTGAATACTGTTCTCAAAAGAAAATATTCAGAAAAATGTAATCGCCGAATTCGGCACCATTTCTTTGAATGCATTCGTTGACTGTTTTCAAAAAATTTTATAACGTTGCAATAAGTGTATTAATGTGAATCGAAATTACTTTGACTAAACATCAAACCTATTTTTTGTATTACTTCAATTGTATTCTTGTATTTTGTACCAATTTACATGAACATAAATATTGACAAATTTTAACTAAAATGAAAAGAAATTGCCGATGACTATTATTATTAGGGAGCAGGCAAAAAGCCTAACATGCTAAAAATGCTAAACATGTCAATGTTCACACAATATCTATCGACATCTATTCACATTGAAACGAATACAGTGCAAGTAACGCGTTGTACAAAATGAAGAAGATAAAAGAGTTTTTCATGTCTATTACTTAATCTTACTTACTTAAAATACGTAGAAATAAAGTGATTGGTGTATTGGAGAGTTGTTAATTAGTTCACGCACAAACATTTTTTGCGATATAATTCAACGATTTTCTAGGAAAATAGTTAAGCTCTGCTGTAGTGATGTGTACTTTTTCGATCACATCATCATATTTCGCATAACCCTAACTACAAATTGCTTTTCGCTATTCTAGTTTAGATCTTATAAAAGCGTTGAATGAATTATTACTAAGCGGTTTAGTATTTTTGGCGCATCGTGGTTGAAATTCATTGCAATTGAAATTCAACTTCCGATCTAAGATTACACCAAGATCTTTATAGGAATTGTGTCTTTCTTTAGCCTGATTATAAATATTGTGCTAAAATACTGTCTTGTTTTCTTGGTCATAATTTTCTAAAAACGATTGTCGCTCAAAACCATCATGAAGATAGAAAGAAAGATAACATTGAGAATAAGTTGTCGTTATCATTGAAATGAAGATTTTGACGAATATTCACAAATTTTTTTCTGACTCATTGTTTCTTTTGTGTAGATAAATCCTAAATTAGAACTCCAGTATGATCCCACCTTCGGCATATATACAAATTACATATAAATACATGTACCCAGGTATTTACGAATGTCTTCTTCAGAAATATGTTCTGGATTATTCAAATCTATTTAACTAGTTTACAAATTCGCTTGAAAAATGATTTCGTAATCAATTCGCCTGTGAAACAGTATTTGAAGAAGGCATATGGTCGAAACCAAAATTTCAAAACCTCTGAACTCTTTGACACCACCTAATATTAGATTTTTTATTTTCCAAATAATTTTTATATTTTTTAGGAGCACATGATTTTCGTGTATCAATATTTATCGCGTTACTGATAGTAGATTCCAATTCCTTGGCCGCATTTCTTTCCTCCACAACTTCCGACAACATATCCTCTTCAAATACAATAGATAAATTTTCTATATCGCCAAAGTCGATGCTCTCGGGTTCGAAATCAGATTCGCCTTCCTCTAAACCATCATCACTATTTTACAAAAGCGGTAGCCTTTCGTTGTACAGACTCATTGGTACGTAAATTTTTCCCCACTAAAAACGAAATGTATCAGATATGATACAACAAAATTTATAACTTATTATTACATATTTGTGGTATATATATATATATATATATATATATATATATATATATAACCAGGTGTCCTTGAAAGAAAGAAAACAACGTATGAAAAATGGAAAGATATAATTATAGAATATGAATCCAAAATTTTTCCGCGAATTCCTGCAAAGACGCGAGAAAAAAATTACAAAGATATTTAAAAAATATTTGTTCGGCCACTGCATTTTGATCCGACTATAACTAAGAGTTTATAAATGATTCACAGCTGATATATTTATACGTAATCGAATTGAGCTTACTGAATTCTAACATACAAAGGTGGCATCTTATAGTGTGTTTATAACATCGACAGCTGTCTGAACGAAGTTATCTTCTAGAGTTTTTATCAACATAAACATTGGAGCGTGTGTTTTCGTGTAAATTCAGT
Organism: Melolontha melolontha; assembly: GCA_935421215.2. Lineage (NCBI taxonomy): Eukaryota > Metazoa > Arthropoda > Insecta > Coleoptera > Scarabaeidae > Melolontha > Melolontha melolontha. Next base: position 183,679,851 of record OW285235.1, read on the forward strand.
AGAAGTATTTTTTATAGGTATTCTGGATCCATAGGGAGCTTTTAATACAATTTTCAGAATGTTTTCAATTTTGGAGTTTACGTCGTAATTAATTCACAACTTTTTGGATTCATATTCTGTATAATTGTATAGTTCTTTCCATTTTTCATACGTTATCTTTTTCTGTCAAGGACACTTGTACATTGAAAAAGCGGATTATATTATAAGTTATTTTTTCTATTTTGCGTTCGTAATGACCTCATTATGAAACCCAAAACAGTATCGAAATGAGCTTCATTTCGATACGCTCTTTTTCATTTTGAAATGTTGGCCTTCTTCGAACACAGAAATAAATATCATTGCTGTCATTTGATTTTAAGAATTTATGTACATTTGACAAATATGATATATGTACAGCTGCGAGCAATAAATTTTGGTCGTCAACGTCATTGTAAAATTTGAGAAAATTGTCGCAATGTAGATTATTGCCTTGATTGATTATATCTATTGTCAATAAAATGTCAATATAAATTTGTAATTTGTCCAAGTCTTGTTTTTTAAATTATTTTTAATCCCAGTATCCTATTTTAACAAAGTAAGGATTATTTCCTTGATATAAACTGAACTCTCCTAAGCTACGACATCTTGTCTAGGACTTGCAAAAAGTTCCGTAAATGTTATTAACATGTGATAGATTAAATTATAGGGTATTATTATTACGTACAGCAACTTACATTTTGTCAAAGAATGACATTGACGACCAAAATTTATTGCTCGCAGCTATACGTAGGCTACACAAATAACGTATATTGTACAAGATATATTGGTTTCTATGCCACTCATCTTTATATTTTTAAATAAAATATCAAGTAATGTTAACAAAAATTAATAGATAATATCTAATATAATATACTTCGCTGATAGCAAGATTTAAATTTGAAAATGTCAAGTATCAATGTGACCAACTGCATACTTTATATAAAAATAAAACTCAGAACTTTCAAATTAAATAATTTCAATTTATTGTTTTATGTAAAAAATGCAAAATAGAAAAAAATATTATAAAAATCTCGTTTCATAAGGCCTTTTGTCGCACTCGTTCTTTATAAAACTCGCCGTTTTCTAAACTGAACTCGTGCGGCAAAATGTTGCCTTATGAAACTTGTGTTATGCCTTATAGAACAAAATCGGACACAATTTAAATGAAAATTTTTCGTTTTAGCACTTTATTTTACTAATTATAGCAGCAGTGAATACTCTAGTAGTAACGACCACTTAAAGAGGTTAAGTAAACAAGAATATTATTTGAAAAATAACGAAGTGTTTTGGTGTTTTTGTAATACAGGTAATACGTATTTCATTAGTTGTATAATTTCTGCTAGATCACGCGATATAGGGTTAAGTTTTCAATAATTTTGTCAATGTATTGTTAATAATGACGAAACAATATTGAGCTACGTATATGCATATACTATATAATACGTTTGTGTGAATATGCTTTCTACATTTTACGAAACTAATTCGAATTTTTTAATAGAAAAAAAAACCGCCCTGAAGCAGGATTCGAACCCACGTTCATGGCTTGCCGGACCATTGCTTTAACCTCTAAGCTATTAAGGACTGTAAATCCGAATCATTGTGGGAAGGCCTTAAGTCACAGTAGTCGGCAGTTGTTGCAAATGTATTGCATTTTCCCGAAGAAATGTGAATGTAAATATGCTTCCTACATTTTAGCAACTACTGACTACGGACGCATTATACGTCTGTTTCCTTAATGTGACACAATGATTCGAAATCACAGTCCTTAATAGCTTAATGGTTAAAAGCAATGGTCCGGAAAACCATGGACGTGGGTCCGAATCCTGCTTAAGGGCGAATTTTTTCAATTAAAAAATGTAGGAAGCATATTTATATTTACATTACTTAGCGAAAATACAATAAATTTATATAATATGTTATTGGCTTTTTTAAGAAATTCCAAGCATAATATCCATTGTAGGAATAAAAATTAGACTAGGTACTGCTAATGTGCGAGTATATAATAGAAACACTTATATACATCTTATACGAGTAATAAAAAAAAAACCGGGCTCAACCGGGATTTGAACCCGGGACCTCTCGCACCCAAAGCGAAAATCATACCCCTAGACCATTGAGCCACGATTAATATTCTTAACTTTTTATATAATCATACACAAAATCACATAATGAAGAAATCTTTTAAAAAATTCTTAAAATAATATTTACTATAATTAATATTTATTATACCACGTTTTACTTTCATAAACTTGTAAATATAGCGAATTCGCTTCTTTTAATAAACACCGCAAAGACGCGCAATAAATACATAAATAAAACAATCCGAAAAACTAGAAAAAAGAAAAATTACCTATTAAATCGAGCAATCAATACGGGCGCCAGGAATACCACTAACAATAGTAAAAACAACAAAAGAATATAATTCAATCGATACAACAAAAGAACTGATTAAGAACAGAAGAAAACTTTTAAAGCAAGAGAAATAGGTAAATAATTTGGAATAACTAAATAATCTATACAGCAAGAACTGCCTTCTACTAGTTGAAGCCTTAATAACATAGAATAATCAATGTTATAAAAAGCAATGGAGGTATGGAAATTTTGAGAAATGAAATATTAAATCACAAATATATTCTCTAAGAAAAGAAAACGTAATTAGAGACATGTAAGAACTTACAAAAGTTTTACGTGGCTCCAATCAATTGCTCAGAAAAAGCAGTTAGTGACCAAGAAAATCAACTAATTAATATTCCGGCGATATTCTAAACATTACTAAGAGTCAAACTTACCTGGAAACAACATCTGGAAAACATTACAAGAAAAGGGGTTACACATTTAATGGTAGCCAGGCGCTCATACAATAAAAAATTGGATCCCAATCCAGGCATGCTACAATGGATTTATAGCATGGTCGTGAAACCAACTTTTAGTTATGCGACTTTAGTGTGTCAGCCCACAGAATTACAGACAACTGCAACGATCAAACTAAGTAAGGTGCAAAGAGTTGTTTGCTTAACTATAATGGGAGCAATGCACAACACAGCAATGGAAGCACTCCTAGGGTTACCATCACTTCACTTGATAATACAGGGCGAGGCCAGACTGACTGCATACAGGCTGAAGAACACAATCACCAACACTGTAATAGTCATATGGAAACTATAAAGAAAATGGGGTAAAGCTATTGGAAATGTGAGCGGACCACTTGCCCAAACGATACCGACTGAATAATTCTTTTTAAATATCTATGCCAGGTAGAAGTGAATAGATTGGCGGAACGCACATTGACAGCAAGAACAAATCTGGTGTAATACATGTCAACGACTGTTTAAGGTGATGGCGCAAAACTATACTCTCTAAAAACTAAAGTCAACCACAGGTATGCATTTTGCAAGTTACGTAAGAGAAAAAGTCCTATTTTTAGCAGGCGGATCTGACAGTTAGGTGGGTTAACGTTTAGAGTGGTATGGGTTGGGTTGGGCTTGAAATTGCCTTGAGTCTTGGGTATGATACTCCGTTCTTCCTAACATCTTAGATATGTTATCAGTCAGGAATTTTGCTATATTATAGGTAGGGGCTTGTATGTTTGATATTATCGGTCTTAAAGAAAATCTCTTGTAATATATGGGTGTTCAGAAACATTCGAAGTCAAAGTAGTTCTTGAAAATATGAAGTCATGTCTGATATAGATTGATACATTTACTTAATACAATTTAATACAAGTAAAGATATACGATTACGATACAAGTAAAGAAGTAAGGTGTCACAACAGGAACTTGGTGATTTAAATTCCAAATAACATGCGTAGTATTTAGAAATTCAACGATTTATTAACGTAAACATAAAATAGAAACCCTAAAATTATATGTGGAACAAGATATCGGATAAATGTCCACCGTGACTTCTATTGCACACAGCGATTCTTTTTTTTTAATTTTCAATGACTTTATCACACATATGCAAGTTAATCTCGCCAATAGCCGCCGAATGTTATTTTTTAATTCATCAATTGTCTGTGGATTATTTGTGTAGACTTGATCCTTAAGGAAACCCCAAAGGAAAAAGTCCAGCGGTGTTATGTCGCAGGATCTTGCAGGCCAATCCACGTCACCATTACGAGAAATCACACGGCGAGGGAATTTCTCCTGCAGTAAATTTAGAGTTTCCCCGGCAGTGTGACAAGTGGCCCCACCATGTTGAAAGTAAAGATTGTTGAGGTCCATATCTTCCAAACGAGGCCATAGAAAGTTATTCAACATCTGTCGATACCGCTCCCCATTTACAGTTTCTGCTTCTCCATTCTCATTTTCAAAAAAGTAAGGTCCAAGAACACCATTGGCCGAGAAACCGCACCATACAGTGACACGTAGTGGGTGCATGGGTTTTTCAATAATCTCTCGAGGATTTTCACGCCCCCAAATGCGGCAGTTTTGTTTATTTACGTAACCTCCTATGTGAAAATGGGCTTCGTCACTGAATATGATTCGCTTACAGAATTCGTCATCAAAATCAGTTTGCTCCAAAATCCAATTGGCAATGATACGGCGGTGGTGATGGTCCCTGGGCTTCAATTCTTGTGTTAACTGGATTTTGTATGCAGAAGTTATAACTTATAACTTCTAACTTCATTCACCTAGTTCAAGTAGGTAGTATATATAAAATATATGCAAAATATGTGCTGCCAGGCTTTGAAAGGCTGTGTGACAAGATTTTAATAAATCGAGGTTTCTTTTGTTTTCGTAGCTTTTATTGCATTTGGTTATAAAAATAATATAATAAATAGTAATAAACACAGCTTCTAATCTAGTAATATATTATCGGAATGTGTTTTTCTGGATTTTAGTTAAATTTACACCTTGTTTTAGAATATTGTGAATGAACACTTTACAATTGACTACTTACAACATGGAAATTCAATGAAACTAAAACTTCAACACTAATAAAAGGCCTTTGTTGTTTATAATAATAGTTCTTAACGACAGTAATAAAATTTTCTAAGAATAGGGGCTTTACTTCAGCTCCAAAATGTCCATTTTCGATCAATTATGGAAGTTATTCGTAGAGTTGCACACTTTGTCTCGAATGCATGTATTGTAAGGACGGCTTGTCGTTAAAATATTACGATTCGTTTTAAGTTTAAATTGAATTCACAACCAAATACAAATACATGCGTATTATTATTTATGATCCATAAATACAAATGGCTATTATGATTTTGTATAATAACAATATCCAGTGCATACTAAAATATCACTCTATTAATTTATGAGATCCGGCAAATCATTTCAGAGAATATTTAGATAAATAGTTAAATGTGGGGATGCACTACATACGGTCCTGCCGTACCGCAAACATCCTCAGCTCTAGTGATGACACAAAAAAGGCTTTCTCTTGAAACTATGTATAAAATCCCACAATGCCTTACGAATTTGTTTTAAAAATTTTAAATTTGATTTATTTATAAATAATACAATTTTAAAAGAGCGTGATTCAAAGATTCTAATTTATGCGGAGCCTAACAAATTCAATACTTTCTCTTGTAACAATTTCTCCGAAATATTTTGGAATAATAGACTTTATTGTATGTCATTAACGTAAAAAAAGTAATTGATGAAATGTTTACATCTTTTAATAAGATTTTAAATGAAATATTTTTCGCTTTCCATTAAAATTTTAAATAAAAAATTTCAAAGTTATTATTATTTCATTGAATAGCTGATCCCGTCAATACCAATAACATTCGTATTTTGAATTAATAATAAAGAAATATTTAATATGATCAAAATATTCTCTATACTTTCATTAGAATTTTAAATCGCCTATTTTCAAAATATCGTCCGAGTAAAAGTTAATTCTAGAGTCGTTTCGAAGTCGTGAATATATAATAAATAAACATTCCGAGAAAAAAAGAGTCCTCACATCCGCATTTCTTTTTTTCATTTTTACATAAATAAAGATTGTGAATAAAAGTCGTCGACTTATATTTACAACATCTGACGTCGCTTATTTCACCTGACACTTTTATAACTTCGCCCAACCAACTCACTTTTTACGGTGCACGAAGCACCTCGGGTTCTCGACACCCGCTGAAAAAAAAAAGGAAAGAGAATATTTCTAAATCTCTTTTCCGTCGCATCCGATAAAAGAAAGGACGAATAGAAGGGGCGGAATTGTTTGAACGAGGGAGAGTAGTCCCTCAACCGGGGCACATAATTACAGGAATTCAGGACAGGGCTTTAGATAGTGGTAACGAGGGCTTATGCCTCGGGTCCTGGCGAAATTGAAAATATCTTCTATAAAATATTTACAAAAACTAACGTATTTTAAACGAATGAAAATGTCTGCAACGTTGTATATCTTTCCCATATACAAAACAAATATTATTTATAAAAAGACTTCAGTTATTTTTGTTTAATTATTTTGTTAAAAATTATGGAAGCGATTTAAAATTATTGGTGGTCAGAATGTAATATAACAATAATTTCCCTGTATAGGCAATAAAGATTCATATGAATGCAACATAGTAGGTCTGTTATGACTACAGCGCGGCGTACGACGCAATAACGGTATCTAATTTAAACTCATCAATAGCGCTACGGTTTCCCATACGATTCACCTAGTACTATTTCTTCGAAATCAAACCGTTGTACCGCTTACTGAAGATAGCGAGCTACGAGCTACTCGTATTGTGGAGATCTAATTCACAGAGTAATAATTGTAATAAAGAACTACCAGGCAGCGCTCTCATATATGTAATTGCCGTAACATATTTACATGTGTAAATGTGTCTTACTGAATTTGAGTGCCGGTAGCATGTTGTGATTCATAGTCAGGAGCGTAACATGAGAATACCTATTATTATTTTCTAAAGGGTATTACTATTCCCATTCCCAATGTACCAACAGGGCCAACACTAACAATAGTCAAGAACAGACTCTCCTTGGATGCCACATTACATGAAAGAACATCTCTTAGTATAGAAGCAATTGTAGAACTGCTGGCCGTCTGCGTCAACACAACCTACTTCCAAGTTGGCGAAAAATTCTACCAACAAGAATTCGGAATGGCTATGGGTTCCCCACTATCTCCCATACTAAGCAATATTTTCATGGAAGACTTCGAACAGAGAGCAATAGATTCGTATAACTTCAAACCGAAGCTGTGGCTAAGATACGTAGACGACACCTTCGTCATATGGCCACACGGTGAAGGCACAATAGAAGGATTCCTGCAACATCTGAACAGCTTAGAAGAATCCATAAAATTCACCATGGAGTCGGAAGTTGACAACAAGATTCCATTCCTAGATGTCCTGATCAACAAGAACGATAATGGCAGACTAAAACAAAAGTGTATAGAAAGCCTACGCACACAGGACAGTACCTACATCACGATTCCAACCACCCTCACAATGTTAAGGTTGGAGTCGCACGCTGCCTATACGATAGGGCACGAACGATATGCTCCGATGAAAGAGATAGTGAGGAGGAACAAAAATCCATCACCGAAATGCTTCAACGAAATGGCTACACCAAGAAAACGTTGTCGAAAGCCAAAGAGGTCCGGGCACCACAGGACACAACCCAAGAACAACAAAAAAAAGTACACACCACGGTCATCCCGTACGTAAAAGGGCTCTCGGAAAAAATCAGAACAACTACAAGATTAGAATGGCCATAAAAACAATGAACACCAATAGGTCCGCTCTAACCAGAACAAAACCCGACAACGGAGACCAACAAACAAAGAATTGCATACAAAATACCATGCGAATGTGGACGACCATACATTGGAGAAACTAGCAGACCCCTAAGAGTCAGAATCAAGGAACACCAAAGAATGGTCCGCTTAGGGGAGACAGACAAATCGCAGCTGGCGAAACATGCTTGGGAAGAAGATCACAACATTGCATGGAATGAGGCGACAATCCTGGCCAAACAATAACACGGCTACAAAAGAAAAAATTACAGAAACAGCGTATATGAAGACAACACCTGACACGATCAGTACGCCCAGCCTGGAGATCAAGGATATCTGGCTCCCTATGATTAGAGAATGTGCCGAAGACCGGCAGCCACGAGACCGGAGACAGACTGATAACTAAAAACTACTACTACCACGCAAATAAGGAAAAATGGCATACTGCGCATACCCACCGCGCCTATACGAAAAAATGCACACTGCGCATACCTACTGCGCATAAACCTGTAACTTAAATATAAGTTTAAAATAGTAGTTTCTGTCCCCCTAATTAGTCGAGTGGTAAAAGTGTATGGTATATTGATATTCGGAAATTATCGACCGGGTTCAAACCTAGCACAGGACATTTCAACTAAAAAATAGGGAAGACACATACCGCCAGATAAAGTCGTTATAAATGACAAGTTTGGCAAGAAACAGTCCTTCTCAGGACTACCCTGATGACGGCAGTAGACGGACTGCCGAATCGTCCGACTATCAATGTTCTACAAACGATGGAAATAGCCCGAACAACAACTCAAACTATTCCCATTACTGTAGTTACAACTATAATTATTGTTGACGATTGTTACAATATACGATGACATATTTTTCGCACTTAAAATATTTTTAAATTGTGAAAATGATGTTTTCTACATCGCAGTTGGTCGCTGGAGCATAACTATAGTTACTTAAAATAGAGATAGCAGCGATGTTATTATTTATTAAACTTGATATTTTGTTAAGTCTGTTATAATCAGGGTTCTGCTTTCAAACCTTGTCAATATAGCTTCTTACTTTTAAACCGAATTCACTCGATGCGTTATCCAACTTTTGAATATCGTTATTATATATTTCTAATGAGTGTCGTAAAGGTAGTTGTTGACTTTCTACTTTCTTTATTACATGAGGAATAAAACCAAAATATTCATTAATAGATGCTAATTGTTTAAGCAAAAGGGGATTGGTTAGTACCAAACTCCCTTTTGCTTAAACATTTATTAATCAATATTTTGGTTTTATTCCTGAAAACTGTATCAATTAGTAAAACGCTAAAACTATTTCAAAATTGTCACTAGAAAAAAATGCAAGCTTGTATCCAGGCATCATATCTGATAATAACAGGTCGAGGAGACATAGTTAATCCAGGACAATGTTCTTTTCAAAATTGTATTCTGCTGAGAGCTTTAAGAAATTTTTTTCGTATTGTTAATAAATTTATCTACATCTGCGAACTCTTCTCGCACAAATTCACAAACGCGATGTATAGAATGTGCAAAACAAGTAACATGAACCATATCTGGTAAAAAGAATTTGTTCCTGCCTTAAGCATATAAGCTACAGCATCATTTACTAATAAAAGAGTTTTCTCTTTCTTGTACGCGTTTATGGAATCTAGACTGCTATTCACTAATTCCGTGATAGATTGAAAAGTTGTGGTAGACAAAACTTTACTAGCAACTAAATAAGATTTTGGAGGTTTGGTTGATTCTAACGTACATCTGCAATAACATTGCCGATTGACCGTCCCATCGCATCTATAGTTTCATACACTGACACAAAGATATTTTTACCTTCTATACCGGAAATAGCAAATTGAATTAAAAAATATTTTTAGATATATAGACAAGCCTTTATAAGATCTGCGTTTTAGTGCTCTCTGAATTACTACTAGGAATTTTGTGTCGTTTATTTACGTTATGAATGCGTTTTTGAAGTATTTGTTTTATTCTATTCCAAAATATTAGATCATAAGAAAACAAACAAAAAGTTGTAAAAGCACGGACAAAATACGTAAAATGCCGAGTTATAGTTATGATTAGAGACCGCACATGAGAGGTTGATGACTCATCGCCCACGAGCGTACTATTGAACATTAGCATATTTAAAGTTTTTAATTTTATTTACAGAATTATACTTATAATAATAAACCGGGTATATATACGGCTACAAAATACGAAATACATTTTTATTTGTTCATTTTGTAGTTCAAGTTGAGTAAAGGAGTATTAATATTTACTAGAAATACTTTCTCAAGGTTCTCTTCTGTAAAATTTGTTCTCTTTAAATGAAATACATTCTTGTAAATAGAAAACGTCCTTTCTACATCGCAGTGCATACTGGAAATATTTCTTTATTTCCGCGCACTTTTGCAGTTAGATGTTGTGGCATTGTCCCCATACACAATTGCCGCAATGTTATTAAATCTGGATTTCTATTAAACACTGCGTCTAACTTTTGCCGAAGGCCACATCCGAAGTCACTTGGAATATTTTTCAAATTATTAATAGCCACATCTAATGTCGTTAAACAATCATTTAATTTGAGATGTCGATTTTTCAAAATAAGTGATTAGTTTTGGCAAATTTCCAAAGTGTTCCTGAAGAAAGAACAACTTATATTTTAAATGTGGAATTTGTGTTAGTTCCTTGCACTCAGAAGTACTCCGAGGATCGTCATTTAAACATTCAACGAAATTTTGTAAACTATCGAAATTTTCTGCATAAAAACTAGTAGCTTCCAACCATGTCCCCCATCTAGTTATTACTGGAGAGGGAGGCAGTGACAAAGATGGCAGTTTTTCCCTGTAAAGAACTACTCTCAATGGTGCTTTTCTGAAAACTCTTTAAAAGCGGATACAAGTTTATTAGCTTCCGGAAAGGAGTCTCTAATATATTCACAGATTCTGTGGAGAGCATGTGCTACACAAGTAATATGCAGTATATTAGGATATGTTTCCTTTAATAGTCTGCCTGTTTTTAACATATATGCAACACTGTCACTTACAAATAAAAGTACTTTATCTTTATACTTGTCGTCCGAATGAAGTATTTTTTGAATATTCTCGTTAATGATTTTCGGCTAGCATATTTTTGGAGAAATATTTTTAAAGTGGAATTGTTAAGTTTATTTAATGGAATATTAGCCGCCATAAAAGTTTCACAGAGTTCTTCGTTAAAATTGTCAGATTCCAACGGTTCCAATTTCTGTGCATGTGTTTGCGATGCTAAGTGACGTTGTACGTGCGATTTCATGGAATTTTTTAACGATATTTTACAGATTTTGCAATAAATTTCGGAATCACTGAAAATGGACATACAATCAGTATGACCGTCAATCCAACTTGCCATTGTTTTACGATGCCGTTTTCGACGTTCTTCCATATCATATCTGAAAAAGTAACTTAAACAATGCTCTATATCTAAGTAAATGAAAATTAAAAATGTATGCGTCAGTTATTAAAACTGAAGGAAATTCAATGCACACTTACGTCGAAATAATTGGGAGAAGTAGATTCAATCAAACGATATTAAACAGGATCTATCACAAAAATTACAATGTAATTAACAGTTCAAACTATGAAACTCACAGCGCTTTATTTATCTTACGAAATATAATCTAAATAGACTAAATTATTAAAACTCCACACGCTCTATCTACGCCCATGAAAACAGGAATTTATCTGTAAATATCAAACAAAAAACGTCACAATTCTCGAAGAAAACAGATGTGCGCGCTAGCCAGATCAATAGTCCATTCAATAACTGCGTGATGTACTTACAGATGTTGTAAACTATTTATATCGTCCGTCGCAATGACGACGTCATTTCAACACGATGTGTCCGGTCTCTGGTTATGACTTAAGTTATACCGTACACCAGAATGGTAACGGTTGAATATTATTGCATCCGAGTTACCTCCAGATACTTACTCTTATCGCCCTGAGTCAAGCTGGGACAGAAAAACGCCACGGATGTTATTAACTGAACTAGGATCAAAAAGTGGTTCATCAGATCTATAGTTAGTAACCTTTCCGCTAGATCAACACGAAATAAATGGTATGTACAAATTTATATTAAAACCAACACTGGATGTGGGGCCTGGGTTTTGAACCGAACAAATCAAGAACACGTGGATATCTCAGAAATGTACACAAGAAAGTGAAAAGAGGACAGAAAGTAGGTGGGAGAGAAGAAGAAACGCAGAATTGTACGAGCTCTTTGAAGAAAAATTAATAGGAGAGTATATTAAAATCTGAAGACTACAATGACTAGGTCATCTTCAACGAATGGACAATAAAGGAAATGCTTAGAAGGCACCTGAAGAAATAAGAAAATGGGAAAAGCCGTTGAAAAGTTGGAACGAAGCGATTAAGGTAGATGTAAATTACAAAGTAATTCGAAACATACTTAGTAGGTAAAATCTCACCATATTGTGTATAAAAAAAAGATTTTTAATAATATAAAAGTCGGGTGTGGAGAACACAATACAAGCTCATATTTGTGTGAAAGTATCTTTCCAGGCATACAGACACGTGTTTCATATTACTATAGAATCTTCAGTACATGCTGCTACTAACTCCCTTACTACTTTACCAAAGTTTTTGAGACAAAGCGTAGCGTAGCTCATCAGAACGGTCGTTTTCGGCATTAAGAAACTTTTATTTTATTAACTTAGTTGAAGCAACCGTGGAAAGATATGTAATGATTGAAATATTTAACAGGTATTAAGATTTAAATGTCTCAGGGTCCGTTGTTCTATTTTTAGAAATTAAATTTCTTAACCTGAGCAACAAAAACATTCAAACTTCGGTTAAATATATTAAATTTATTATTTATAGAAATGAAAAAATTTACTTCCTTTATTCAAACTAAATAAACCTGTTCATTTTAAGTCAAGTTCCTGTCTCCAAATCTCTGTCACCAATTTTCTGACACTAGTTTCTATCACTTTCCTATTACAATCCTATATATCGTCCATTTAACAATTCTATTTCCTTTCACTTTCAATTCAAGATGTGCCCCTTCTCTTCTTATATTCTCATTCATTGATTAATTGTTTTACTTACTAAGTCTTCTTTTAGTTGAGGATTTTCTCAATTTTGATCCCCACCAAACACCAAAAATAATCCTTTTATCTAACTTCCTGCAATATTTCCTTGTTAGAAGCTTTCTTTACATATACAACGCTAGTTGTGTATAGCGCCAAAGAAAAAATGGATGAAAGGTTATTTTATTTATATTCCTTAACCAAGTTTTTTTTTATTTTTATATTATTAATATATTCTTTTCATAACACAATATAATTACATACATTCAAAGTAATATTTATAATAATTTGGCCTGCACTGAGTTGCAATTTGACACCATTGGACTTTCTTGTGGGGTGCTGTTAAATGAGATTTTTCTCCTTATTTTAACTCAATTTTATCTTTCCTCTCTAAAAATTTTTCACGATGCTATTCAAAATCATCATGCATGTTTTTTTCTTTAAAATTCCAGCTACTTGTTTATTTTTTTAAATATGAACCTCTATAATAATTATACATTTCACAATTGACAATCTTATGTCATATATTTTTACATCTTTCTGACATTTACATTTAACATATACACATTAGTCACATTACTTATAATTTATATCTAAGACAGTTCATTTAAGATTGAATCTAACTTAATTCATAGTAATATATAATATCTGTATAATTGTTCCTATGTTTCACATACGCATTGTTAATTTCGTTTGAGAATGACATGTTTTTAATATCGAAACTGCAGTAGCTTTATGTGTTAAAATAAAGTGATAAAAACAAAGTAATAGTTTCTTGTATCAATATGATTAACTATCACTAACAAACGGCTTCCGCAATCAATTTTTTAATAACTTATGTTTTTACCGTGTTTCATTGCTATAAAATCAATTCAATTTCGACATATTATTTTTAAATTCATGATAAAATTTATATTATTATCGCTAATTAGTAATTACGATTTCCAAAGAACATATTTACAAAGTAAATCCTGATCCAACTCTGTAGTAACAATTCGAAAGTCACATTTTCAGCGGCGACCGGCCACCTTTGATCTGGGAATTCACAATTAAAATTCCGAAAGGGTCACAGGGAAAAATGAAACACCAACGATAGGCACAGGAATATTCAGGAAGAAAGACCGAGAGGAAAGACCACGAAATCAACTCCTGCTGCCTCGATAACGTATATGGTGAGTATACGTGAAGCGGCGGTTTATGCAAATTTATTCATGTTTTAAAACCCTAATCACACCGTCGTTACACACTTATAAATAAAGCGACGTCGGTAAATAATAAATTAATATATATGCAAACTCAATACAGTATATTCTAGAAAAAGTTTTGGTAGATTATCTTTAAATATATTTTTATATTGGTTTAAGAACATAAAAACATGAGTCGTACATACATAGGAAAATTTAAGAAGCAAATATCGCAAATTTTCGCGTACATCTGTCCTCGAGTACTTATAGAGCAGCGTTTCTTAAACTGTGTTCCGCGGAACCCCTGGGTTCCGTGGCGATCACTCAGGGGTTCCGCGAAAGTTACGTGCTTTTTTTTATAACATTCAAGGAAGTAACATAAAAAAAGTAATAAAAATTTAACGCACAACTAAATTCCACTTACTAATCTGGATAGTCGGTGCAAATGCGACAGTCCGACGTCGCGAATTGTAACGGCGCCGTTGGGACAATTTTTGGTATTTAAAAGCAGCCGCCCTGATATAATCACGGGAAATCCCGGTATCGGTGATTCCCCGGCTCAATTCTTTATTGATCATTACACTGCGAGTATCCGGGCATAATAGTCACTTGCCGATGTGTGTCTTATAAATAAAGTGATTGAAAATTAAAATAAAGTGATTGAAAGATAAATAAACTGATTGAAAGTTATTGATAAAGTGATTTTGTTTATTGATAAACTTTATTGGTTCTGTCTAAAACCAATTGTTTAAAACCAAACTGTCTAAAAACTGTGTTAAAACCTAGAAATTGTAATTGTTTGTGTTTAATATTTCACTGTTAAAAATAATATCAACGTAAGTAACCTTTAAACTTTCTTCGGTCTTAAGGGGGAGTTCTCATTTTTTGAATAAAAACACACGATTTTTAATAATTTTTTTTAAAGAGGATTGTTTTTTATATATAGAAACTTTTTTAATGCGTTACGCATATCTTTGCAAAAACAAAATTGTGTTTTAATTTGCCTCTGTAGCAGAGGGCGTTAAACTTGACGCCCGAAAAACGAGATACTAAACGGTAGCAATGATTACTTCTGTTGAGTAAAATAGGCTCTTTTCAAAAAATTAAAAATTATAAGAATGGCGCGCATTTTACTAATAATTTGAAAAAACGACCTTTTTAGATTAGGAAAAGTGGAATTAAAACTGAAATATAGCATTTTAATCAAAGATCCTAGTTTGCCCCCTGGTGTACACGTTTACAAACATAATACAAAAAGATCTAGATCTAGATTGGTCAATTAGCGTCTGAGAAATTCTTGTTACCGATTTCAGAAACATCATTTTGGGAAAAATTTGCTTAAACTTTATACGAGTGATGTATACAGCTTGTATACATGTGATACATAAAGCTATAACTTTTATACGGAAGCGAGTACTTATTCTAGACTTATTCTAGACACATATAGCATTAAGATAATAAAAGAACAAATAACTTTTTTTAATTAAAAAATGAGAACTCCCTCTTAAAAGGTAACTGGTGCTGTTATTTTTGTCTTAAAACCATTTTCGATATTTTGTTAAAGCTCCATCCTGCAACAAAATATCGAAAATGGTCTTCTTACTTAGTCAGCTATCTGATAGCTCAACGCGGTGAAGCATACTAAATTGCGGAAAATCTTATTAAACCTTCATGTATGGAGATGGTAAAATGTGTGCTAGGTGAAAAATCTGCAAAAGAAATGGCTAAGATTCCACTTTCGAATGACACGGTAGCTCAGCGCATCAGAGATTTAGCAGCCAATATAAAGAATGAACTTACTTTTCGTCTCAAATCATGCAAATTTTCATTACAAATGGATGACTCAACCGATGTATCTGGACTCGCACTATTAATTGTAATCGTTAGATATCAGCACGAAAACGCGTTATTGGAAGATCTTCTTTTATGCAAATCTCTACCAACACGTACAACTGTATTGATATCTGTACCGATGGAGCAAAGGCCATGAGTGGCATAATTAATGGGGCTGTACAGCTTATTAAAAATATAGCTAAAAACTGTTCTAGTAACCACTGCATGATCCATAGGCAGGCACTTGCTGCTAAAAAATTATCCCCCAGTTATAAGAATGCTCTTGATGAGGTCATCAAAATCATTAACTTCATAAAATCTCGACCGCTAAATAATCGTTTATTCAAAATACTCTGTGAGGAGATTGGAAGTGTACATACATCTCTTCTTTTACATACTGAAGTCAGATGGTTATCTCGAGGAAAGATACTAACCCGTTTTCTTGAGTTAAGGGACGAGGTGCGTGCTTTTTTTTTAGAACACATTTTGAATTGAAAAGTCGATTATTTGGTAGAAATTGGTTACTTAAAATTGCCTATTTAAGCGACATTTTTACAAAGATAAATGAACTTAATTTAACCCTCCAGGGCAAACAAGTAAATGTATTTATTGCCCACGAAAAAATTCTTGCTTTCAAGAAAAAAATAGAATTTTGGACAATTTGTATGCGCTCCAACGAGTTTGATTGTTTCCCAACAATAAAATGCTTTTTAGAAGAAGAAGGGGTTGAAATGGCAGAGGCATTTATTGAAGAAATTATTCAACATCTGAAAGGATTGAGTGAAGCTTTTAATAAGTATTTTCCAAATGAACAGCAGATTAAATATCAAAATGAATTGTGGATTAAAAACCCATTTATTTTCAATGCACGACCTTCGACCATGTCAACGGAAGAATACGAAACTTTTATTGAAATGACATCTGATTCATCATTGCAAAATAAATTTAAATTAATGCCATTAACGGAATTCTGGTGCAGTATAAAAGATGAATATCCTCAATTGTCGCAAAAGGCCGCATTTTTACCATTTGTAACCACATATATGTGCGAAACGGGGTTCTCAGCTTATTTGTCGACAAAAACTAAATACCGGATTAGACTTGATGCCGAACCTGACATAAGAATTCAACTTTCATCAATTAAGCCTAATATTAAGTATATTTGTGATAATAAAAAGCAATAGGTATCACTCATCCCATTAAAATTAAAATTTAAAAGTCCTGTAAATGTAAATTTAAGTTGTTTTAAGAACTTTTGTTTTAATTTTTGAATTAGTTTTTGAAGAAAATAAATATTTTTTGAAATAATTGTCATTTTTGTTGCATATAATCCATTTACATAATGTTACATTAAAAGCATACTATTGAAACAAACCAGGGGTTCCACAACAAAAGTGGCTACTAAAAAGGGTTCCACTTATCAAAAAGATTAAGAAACGCTGTTATAGAGCATTGGAAGTAACTAATGAAAAACTATACGACGTAACATATCAGGTTATATATCAACTAGGGGAAGGCATATCTACTATATATATATATATATATATATATATATATATATATATATAAGGCAATGTTCGTATGTGTGTTCATTATTGCCTAAATAATTCAATTCAGATATATATACTAAATAGATATATGATATAATGAATTAACGAAACGCGCAATGTTAGACAACAAGTTATGCAGACAAGTCGAAGACTGTTGAAGACACTGGAGCAGGACTATATTCTAATGTTAGCCAGACAAGGCTAAGATTGTTGAAGACACCGGAGCAGGACTATATTCTTGAAACCAAGTGCCGTCTATTGCTATACACTTGGTAAATCTCCATTTTTCAAACGCAGGTAGATGCCATACGGAAGTGCCTAAGAAAAACTAATAGGAAGTCTATGTGTCAATATGTTCAGATACGCAGATTGGAAATGCCTCGAAAACCTATGGAAAAGTAGATTCGATATAGGTACCAGGACAAACAGCACGGAATTGAAGGCAACAAGCATGCGAACAACTAAATGTTTGCCCAAAGTGATCAAACAGACTGTATCTAAGGAAAACATTAAACATAGTAGGCAAACGTACCCAGAGAAAAGGGTAGCATGGAAAACAGGTAAAGAACTACTGCTTCTGAGTATGAACTAGCTACGAATTATTGTAGGTTTGATGACTAGCCACACACCAGTGAAAAAACATTTACGTAAAATCGGGATGAAGAGGATCTTAGGTACAGATATTCCAGTAAGAAATCAGAAATAGCAAAACATATATCGTGTGACGCGAGACACTTGATCACACAAAACACCTATTATTTCGGCAACCGAAAATAGAACCAGCATTATACAGAACACGCTCTGCCAGAGATTTGTACAAACTTGTACAGAGTATTAGCATACTTAAGTGAGCACTGCAAGCCATGATAGATTGAGCACAAATAACCTTTAGGTTGTATTGTATGAAACGAAGACTTGGTCGGATGAATTTGGGTTTTAAAAAAAGATAAAAATTACAACGCTTACCTATTAGATTATTATACATTGATAATTATTTGGCAACATAAATATATTGATAAATTGGAAATAAGTTCGAAAGAAAAAGCAAACGATTTCTTTTACTGTTTTATTGGCTTTCCCGATTATTTATACACTCATTAACATGTCATGGCATGGATTTCACTAAATTGCCAATATTTTCCTGTAGTGGCTTTGCCAAATTGCTTAACTTTCTTCTGAAATAGGGCGGTAGTTTGACAACAATGACTTATCTCCTTTTTTATGAACAGGGAAACAACTGATCGCTTCCATAGATCAAGAAAGCTGGAAGATCAGGAGGCAAATATAAATCTGCAGTCACGTACTAAAAAGCTTGGTAGAAGGTAATCACGAGCAGTGAACTTATTGTTAAGATTGGACATACATTTAACCAACTCATCCACAGTAATCGTAGGAAGGGTGACAAATGGACAATACGTAAAGGATTCCGGATAATTTGTAATTTGTAATTATACGTTTGAAAATGAATTAACTATGTCTAAAGGTTCGGAAAATTTAATATCATTGTCAAAGAGAGTACCAGGAATTCTTCTAATACAAGATGTACACAGTAATATTTAAGTTCAAAAGACCTTCTGCAGTAAAATGTTGGAAAGGCTACTGGGCGGCTCTTACTTATTAAACCGAGAATAAGCAATTGATCTGGTAAAACCCCATCTCTTAAAACCAACAGTCTTAAGCGACTGTCTTAAATGCATTTGCTCGTTGTTGCATATAAAAGAATTTGAAGGGGCGTCCACTGTAAACCTTGTTTTTGCATGACGGTGTGACTGCGACATCATATTAACGATAGAAGCAACCGTTCGGGAGAGATAAAGGAGCCAACATCCTTACAAACGCAAAACACACCATCAAGAATGTTATGCTGTTTTAGATAAAGAGCGGTATTGTGAACATCTTTATCGTAGATGATACGGTTTCGTTATAAAAATTGAAAATAAAATGTCTGCATGTACATATAAATTATAAAATAATATCACAAACAAACTGAAAAAATATTTTTTTATTGATAAACGCTTTTTTAAGGCTGTGTGAACGGTTATCCGGAAAGTATTAGGACATTCTGAAGAGAAGATTCAACTATCTAAGGGAATGTATATACATACAAATAATAATTTTACACGGTTTCTAATTATAAAAAAAAAGTGGAAAGATGATGTGAACTCTTGAAAATGATAAAACAAAAAATTTAAGTGTGATAATGAACAATTAAACAATGCAACCTTATATAATTTTGTACACGTTGTGTACAAAGTTAGAGTCAGTTTTCCCTTATTATAATTTTCACCAATGATTACACTCTGGATAAACAATCAATTTACAGTACCATAACTAATTTTAATAAATTTAAAATATTTTAGTTAATTTTTGAATGATTTTATGTATTCATGTTGAAGTAACTGAGAAGCCCAAAATTTAGTTAAAAATGGCAACAAATACCAATGGGACAATACTTCTACACTAAATCAATAGTAGCTTTCCCATTCTTACACCTACTATACAGGCTACATTAGAAGAAGCATCATAGTTTGTATACAAAAAGGTTTAAGTATATCAATACGTTATGCATGTATAACGCATTTGTTTCAAATGAAACAGACATGCAATATAGATATCTGTAACTGTACACATGGACAATACACCTCGTATTTTCAGCATTTACTTCTGCTTAAGACACGTGTTTCTGCCATCTATAGGCGTCATCAGTCAAGCTAGTGAAGCAATGTAATACAAAATAATACAAATCTGTTAAAAAACAGATTTGTATCTGTATATACATTTAAGCTGAAATCGCCTACCAGACATAGCAAATTTTGTCCTATCAGGTGGCACTATATAATAAGTGACATCTGACGGACGAAAGAGACTATGCCGAAAAAGGCAACCTTTCCCTTGACCAGCTAAGCTGGTACATAAGAGAAAAAAATACGTATATAGGTGTAGTCCATTAACACGAGCCAGATGGGTAAATATACAAAAAGGTTTAAGTATATCAATACGTTATGCACATATAATGCATTTGTTACAAATGAAACAGACATGCAATATACATATCTGAAACTGTATATATGTATATGTAGATATGTATATTGCATGTCTGTTTCATTTGTAACAAATGCGTTATACGTGCATAACGTATTGATATACTTAAACCTTTTTGTATATTTACTGCCATCTGGCTCGTGTTAATGGACTACACCTATATACGTATTTTCTTCTCTTATGTACCAGTTTAGCTGGTCAAGGGAAAGGTTGCCTTTTTCGGCATAGTCTCTTTCGTCCGTCAGATGTCACTTATTATATAGTGCCACCTGATAGGACAAAATTTGCTATGCCTTGTAGGCGATTTCAGCTTAAATGTATATACAGATACAAATCTGTTTTTTAACAGATTTGTATTATTTTGTATTACATTGCTTCACTAGCTTGACTGATGACGCCTATAGACGGCAGAAACACGTGTCTTAAGCAGAAGTTAATGCTGAAAATACGAGATGTATTTTCCATGTGTACAGTTACAGATATGTATATTGCATGTCTTTCATTTGTATCATAGTTTGTGTCAAACTATCACTTTAACGAAGCCTCATCTGCGATAATCGAAATAATTGTTTAGCCGTTCTTTTTCACTTCACAGTCATCATTTGCAAATCTACCTTCATCGACCAATGCTTCTTCCGCAGCTTCCGAAGACGATTACTGATAGATTTGGTTACTTGTTCGGTGATTTTTCGTAAAATGAACGTGACATTGGGAAAATATCCATCATTGTCAATTGTTGTTCCTTATTTGAAAAACCTTCTCCACTAGGGACCGTTACCGGAAGAGCATCGGTGTTTATATCCAAATGAGCACTAACACTTTCTGTTCCTACTTTCTTTTTAGACACAGCCAATACTTCATTTGAGTGGTAAGATACTTACTAAACCCTCGTTTAATTCGAAACAAATATCCATTTGTCTAATATCGTAGGATAACGAGTTATGGTGGTTGTCTTCAATTTCTTTGAAAAAAAAAGAAGTTATATTTTAGGATTTAGGTAGTATTTAACACCAAAACAGACAATTTGTTAAAATAGAAACTTAAGTATTATAACAATATGTACATATTACAATTCAGCCTGTCGCAAGATACGTTCCCCCGTCATCAACATTAACTTATTATTAACATATTTAACTTTTTCCTATTTTTTCTGTCATAATATAATCCCGCTTCTTTATCAACAAATTAGTGCTATTATTTTTGTATATGTCAAAAATTTGTCAAACTTATGGCCAGTTCAAACAGAGAACTTACTTTAGAATAACATTAAATATAGCATCACGTATATTTCTAAATTGAAAAAATTGATGTTCCTCAAACAACAAATTGTAGCGTATAAAGAGCTCTCAGATAAAAGGAATGAAAACCTGATTCACTTCTCTTTTCCTATTTTGAAAGAAAATTTAATTTTCTCCTCAGTTCGTGCTAAAACCTTAATGAGATGAAGTAATTTTCCGAGTGGCGAAATATAACAACAACAGAAGCGAGAAAGCCAGAATATTCATCATAAACGATTCTGTTCCTCGATATTTGCAAATATGTATGTTACACGTAGATTGAAAGGTTTCATTGAATTAGAAATGCTATTACTCGAATATACAATAAATACAGAAATTACGCAGAAAGAGTAGTAGGGAATAAGAAACTTTTCGTAATAGCGTAACTTCACGTTTTCGATGTATAGAATCGTGACACGAAGACGTGCTACGGAATGAGATTATGAGGCAACCAAAGAATAACTACGAGCGTAGATTAAATTCTTTGAGGAACTACGACCTCCAAGTCCTTATTACGGGTGTTATAGTCAAATTAAGTTCGAAATAAAAGGACGCTCTTGAAAATTAAAATGCAAGACGTAACAAAATATGTCCTACATTTTGCTCCACTAATTAATACATATTTAGGACGAATATTTTGTATTGCTTTACAAATCCTACAAACTAAATAATAATAGAGTATTATAGACCAGAGAAACCTCATATTATAAGCAAGCATACAGTTCACTGCCGAGGCGCTATCCGAGGCAGTAGAATGGGTGCGAGGCAATTAATACTATTCGCTACCGTGTATTATATACTATTTTTTTTCAAGCGTTTAATTAGAATATTTCTTTGAGATTTTGTAAATGATTTTTAGGTTGGGCTCAAATGACAGATTTCACATTTAATATCTATTTAATCGATCTTAAGACAAACGTCATAATCGAGCAACATGAGTTACGCACTGTTTTAATATAACCATCTCTTTTTTAGACTGATATCGGAACAGACGAACAAAATTGCATTAGTCTGCTAGACAAAGAATCACAAAAGATCAATTTGTTCGTATGATAAACAAGGACAGAAAGCGTACTACCGGTATTACTACCGTAATCAAATTGTCTTACAATCATCTGTCATTTGTAATTATTGGGTTTTTCTGTTTGGGTTTTCCTTGCTTTTACTATGTTCCATCTAAATATTACAAAAATCTGTTCTTCTGAGAACAAAGTAAAAAGTGTGACTTTTTCAGTTTTCGGTAAGTTATTAAAAATTAAAATAATAAATCAAATTGAGGTTAACATAAATATGTTTCAAAAAATTCCTGGAAAGCGCTTAAATTCACAAGCACATTAAATGTTCTAAATTATTTTGAGAAAGAGAAAGAAAACGGTGGTCCTTTATTACCTATAAGTGGTGTTTATGAGGTATGCTCTCTAATACATCCATTATTACCTTTAATATATATACCGCCTGATTCTGAGCAAACGCAACGGCCTGAATGTACGAATATTTCTCCCGCTCCGAATAAAAATCCCCTGAACGCGTTAAGCCAATCACAAAAAAGTCTGTTGCTAAACCCCCTCCTCGCGCCAACTTAATTGGCGCTTGCTATATATATGACATCGATGTTAAGCCAATCACAAAACAGTCTGTTGCTAAACCCCCTCCTCGCGCCAACTTAATTGGCGCTTGCTATATGTATGACATCGATGTTGACGCGCCTACAGCATTCAGGGGAATTGTATCCGAAGCGGGAGAAATATTCATACATTCGGATCGTTGCGTTTACTCAGAATTAGGCGGTATATTTCAGAGAGTATGTGATGCTCTTCATATATCACGCTAAACAGTTTATGCAATTAAACAGCGGAAAGCCCAAAACCCAATTCTTACCTCTCCAGGTAAAAAGTGACCTCGATCTAAACCAAAAACTAGAGATCTTCGAGAGTCTTTTAAGATGAAATTACGGAATACCCTTTACAACATGTATAAAGAAAGTAAATATTACTAAAATATATTGTTTATTAGCTTATTATAAAATGATTGTTTTAGAGAAACATGTTACTTTAAATACATTAAAAGAAAACTGAAAAACAGGGAAATCATTGATTTATGCTCAGCGTCTTTGAGTACTTTGTTACATGACATCGGCTTTAAATTCAAAAAAGAAGACAACAGACGAGCGCTAATTGAAATGCATAATACATATTGCATTATTACGGATCGTCTTTTTGAGAAAGTATATGGGCAATTTGATATTAAATTCGCCAAAGCCAGTTGTATTTCTGGATGAAACATGGATTTATTCCAAGAGAGTTAGGGAAAAATCTTGGCAAGACGAGTCTACAAAGATATGCGAAAGCCTGAAGGTTATGCGAGGTTATGCGAAAGTTTTGCGAGGTATTTCTCTACTGTTGCTGTACACCAGGTGTTGGCTGCATATGGTGGTCCTGGACAGTTGCCCGTTTGCGGAACAATATTTCATAAGACCTTTTGTTTTCGATCGGTGGATGCGGCGATTGTGAAGCGATATATTGGAGAAATGAGGAGTAATAGGTCATATGGAACTGATGGGATAAATAACTTTATCTTGAAATCAGTGAGGGATGAAGTGTCCGAGGTGCTGTCAAATATAATAAATAGATCTTTTGGTGAAGGAAGGTTTCCATCATGTCTAAAAATTGCAACTGTTACACCTTTATATAAAAAAATGGATCCTACGAAAATTGAAAATTATAGACCTATATCGGTTTTAAGTTCGATATCCAAACTCATTGAGAGAGTGGCTCATGATCAAGTGGTAGATTTTGTGGATAAGTATGGGCTCTTTAGTCACAGCCAACATGGATTTAGGAAGCATAGATCTACTGAAAGTGCTATTTTTGACTGTTCTGAGTTTGTCCACAGATCTATTGATGATAACAAGTACGTAGCGGGGATATTTTTTGATCTATCGCGTGCTTTTGATTGTGTTGACGTCGGTATTGTAACTGATAAATTGTACAATCTAGGAGTTCGGGAAGTTGCATTGGATTGAATTTCCTCCTATTTGAGTGGCAGAAGGATGATTGTTCGGGTGGGCCATTGTGTGTCGTCTGAGACGGAACTTGATCTGGGTGTTCCGCAGGGTTCGGTTCTTGGACCGTTGGTGTTCTTGCTGATGGTGAATGACCTGCCGCATGTCTTCTCGCATGGATATCCGGTACTTTTCGCAGATGATACCTCTGTGATGGTGACTGGGTCGACGATTGATGAGCTTGAGCAGCGGTTGGACGAAACAGTTAGTGAAATGGTTGGGTGGTGTGAGTCTAATCGTTTGCTGTTGAATCGTGATAAAACAAAATTCATTTATTTTCATAAACGCAAAACTGTTCCGGATAATGTGTCAACAAAAAATTTTGAAGACAGTGTATTGTCACTGGATGTGTATATTGATGCCAGACTTACGTAGAACCTGCACCTTGACAGCGTTTGTAAGAAAATGAGTAGTTCATATTATGTGATAAGACAGTTAAAGTCATCGCTTAGTGGTGATAGGTTGCTTGATGTTTATTATGCTTAGTATATTCCGCTATGTCTTATAACGTCATTGTCTGGGGCGGTGCAACGGAGTGGAAGAGAGTATTTGTAGCACAAAAAAGAATTATTAGGTTAATCTTTGATATACCGCATTTCATGTAGAAATATCTTTAAAAGTGAAAGAATTCTTACATTCCCTAGCATTTTTATCTATAAGGCTGTGCTATATGTTAGGGACAATTTGAATAGATTTGTCAGAAATGGTAATTATCATCAATATTTTACTCCACATCGCGATAGGATTGCTGTTCCTAGGCATGGTCTATCTTTATATGAAAAGTCACCAGTATATATCTGTTTGAAAATTTATAATAAACTGCCGAAACAGATACAGACAGAGAGTTGCTCTAGAAGATTCAAAAGAAATGTGAAAGAGTTTCTTCAAGAGAAAGTGTTTTATGAATTGGGCGAGTATTTTAATATGTAGTTGTTTCTGTTGCTTTGCAATTTTACAATTTTGTAATTACTGACAATGTATTTTATTGTGTTTCTTGTTGTACTTTTTTTTGTATTTTTTTGACGTTTCAATCCATAATATTGGCTTTTGAATAAAGATATATTATTATTATTATTATTATTATAACGGCAAACGTTATGTCATGGCTTTATAAATGGTGCTAGCTTAATATTTTCATCAAAAACGAAAACTGCAAACTATCATGCTGAAATGAATATAAAAAAAATTTATGAATAGGTTATAGCTCAACTTATGCCAAACACACAAAAAAATTCAATTATTATAATGAATAACGCCCCATGTCATAGTGTTGTTATTAATAAAATTATTATTATGAATAAGATAATGTGTTCAAATAATTTGATGAAATATTAACTTTTAGATTTAGTCAAAAGGAAGCCTGATAAGAAATATGGTATTCATGAAATAATACAGAAACAAGGCCCCATGTCATAGTGTTGTTATTAATAAAATTATTATTATGAATAAGTTAATGTGTTCAAATAATTTGATGAAATATTAACTTTTAGATTAAGTCAAAAGGAAGCCTGATAAAAAATATGGTATTGATGAAATATTACAGAAAGAAGGCCACGCCGTGTTGAGACTACCTCCATATCATTGAACTAATTTGGGCTTCAGCAAAGGGGTATTGCAATAAAAATATTGGCCGCAATGGTTATGGGGGTGAAAAAGTCTTAGCTATGTGGGGTGATCATTAGAACAGTGTGGTACAAGTACTTGAGAAAACTGTGGAAGGCATACTAATAACCTGATTAAAACTTGGTACGAATGAGAGATACACTTAATCGATGTTGAAGTTGAACCAATGATTATAAATCCAAATAATTTATCGAGTTCAGTGGACGAATCGGATAATTAACACGTTCACGACGGCATGTACCACCGGTGATACACGAAGGACATTGCTTACAGCCAATGTGTACCACGTGGTACATGCTACAAATTTTCAAAAAAATAAAATTAAAAATATAGCATTCAAACAAATTCCTTTATTATACGTTCCATTTATATGTAATCGCTCAATGGTATTACAGACAAAGTTGTTCTCTAAACGAAGTGCGGATTAACAAATTACAGCTATTTACATCAAAATAAATTTTTTTATTGATAAATGTTGCACACTATAATAAATTATTCACAACATAATTTTAAACATACTTGAGTGGGTCAAATCTCACCAATTTTGTATAATACAAAAGTATTTTTAATAATATAAGATATTATTAAAAATACAGTTATTATACAGTTATAATACAGTTTTTATAGATACGGTGGTTACCGACTATAAAAACACGTTGCTAGTTCTGCGGTTATTATATAGACAGCGCTGAATATTCCTTCAAGCTCTGTGTTAATAATTGCTGTGAGATAGCAAGGTAGTTATGTTTTGTTGAATGTGTCTCTTCTCCAACAGGGGCGTACCGACGATGATGTAGAAATGTGAAATACGTATCTACGTCTTTGGAGAAGATACACTCACAAATATATGAACTTGTATTGTGTTCTTCACACCCCATTTTTAATAATATTTTATATTATTAAAAATACCTTTGTATTAATAAATTATTGTAAAAACAAAAATATTTATAAACAATGTTTCCCATTGAAACATTCTAAACATATTGGCGGTTTACCATCACAATTTTCGCAGTACGTCATTACTCGTTTCGTCTTTATTCTCGCTTCTTTTGTACCTCTTTCCCTTTGTATGTTCTCGTAGCAAGAACTACAACGCTTTCTATTTTTTCTGGCAGTACCGTCACATCTTTGTAGTTTGTGAAAGCTTTTTCTGATTTTTTGGTTTTCTTTAATATTTTGGCTTTCGTCTTCTTCTATATTTTCTTCTTCTAGTAAAACTGCTATCAATTCTTCTCTAAATTTGAGCATATCTATAGTTTTTGCACGATTCATATTATATATTACCCATGACATTTTTACCACAGTATATGCTTAGATTCTATGTATAGCCTTCAGGTGTACGCAGCTTATATATTTTAATTCCGTACTTATGAGATTTTACTGGTAGGTACTGGCGAAATATCAGTCGCCCTCTCCACGGCACCATAGTTTCATCGATAACGACTTCTTTTCCAGGTTTCAATGTTGTCTGAAAGTTGTTACAAATTTGCTGTAAGATATGCTTAATTTTTATTAGCCTGTCACTGTCTTCATCTACAAGTTCATCTTCAAAAGGACCACTTTCTTCATCGGATGATCCAAGAGAATATTGCGGAGATAATACGGTACTTGGCAGCAATTTCGATTTTCGAACTTGTGGAGTAGACTCGTTTTCCACTCTTGTGTTTTCTGATAATATTGAACTAGAAAATACACCAGTAGCATTTAGCACACAATTTTTAGCAGCCTTCAATATTCTTTCAGTCCTAGTAGACATTTTTGTCTTGGTACGTAACAAATAGCAGTTATTACTACTAAGTTCAAACGAAAAGTGTCTAACAAGACAAGTAAACACGTTGTAGACGACGGCCACCGAGAATAAGTACTGACTTATAGCCGTCATATACCACCAGTGGTGCACTGTAAGAAAAACTGTAAATCTATGTACTGGTCGTAGAGAAGAATAGAAATATACAAAAGTATTTTTAATAATATAAAATATTATTAAAAATGGGGTGTGAAGAACACAATACAAGTTATATATTTGTGAATGTATCTCCTCTCCATAGACGCAGATACGTATTTCACCTTTCTACAGGATCGTCGGTACGCCCCTGCTGGAGAAGAGATACATTCAACCAAACATAACTACCTTGCTATCAACCAGAAATTATTAAGACAGAGCGTGAAAGAAATTCAGCGCTGTCTACATAATAACTGCCGAACTAAGCAACGTGTTTCTATAGACGGTAACAACCATATCTATAAAAAACTGTATTATCGTGTCTTCACTACTTGCCGGGCAAACCGAATGCGTATATAACAAAATAATTTGAAACAAAATATGAGTAGGTAAAAACCACACCAATTTGTATAATACAAAAGTATTTTTAATAATATAAAATATTATTAAAAATGGGGTGTGAAGAACACAATACAAGTTATATATTTGTGAATGTATCTCCTCTCCAGAGACGCAGATACGTATTTCACCTTTCTACAGGATCGTCGGTACGCCCCTGCTGGAGAAGAGATACATTCAACCAAACATAACTACCTTGCTATCAACCAGAAATTATTAAGACAGAGCGTGAAAGAATATTCAGCGCTGTCTACATAATAACTGCCGAACTAAGCAACGTGATGGTAACAACCATATCTATAAATAGAATAGAAATATTACTACGTCGCAAACGTGTTAAGCATCAATCAGCAATGACATTCACATTGAAATTAACCAATACCTGTTTATTTATTGTCAAATACTATGTTTTTAAATATTAAATATATTAAAAAATTCTAGATATTTATTTGTCTGATACTATGTTCTTTATTAGTAACTTTGCAAAATATTTGAACGCTTCCTATCAAATAGTGTGATCTTTTTAAATCAGTGTATAAAATATTATGTTTGTGTTTTCTATGATACAGTGACTTAGTCATGTTGTATACTTTACAAACTACTAACAAGTGTTCATTTCAAAAGTCTATCTAGTAGCATGTGATTTACTGAGAACATTTTGAAGTATGAGATTAAAATTTACTACTTAACCTACGAAGTCGTATATTTTGACAGTTTCATACATACAAATAAATAACAAATAATATGTATTTATTGAAAACTATAACAAATGTTGAAAATGTTGTCCTTCAAGATCAATGCACTTTAAAATCCTCCGTTCAAAATTTCTGATGATATTCTGCAACATTACTGGATTGTTATTAATTTCCATGCATTCCTGTTCGATTCTCTGTAGCATATCATTCAAATTCAATATAGGTGTTCGAAATATGTTATTTTTTAGATAAGGCCACAAAAAGAAGTCGCAAGGTGTTAAATCGCATGAACGTGCAGGCCAGGCAATTTCAGTATTTCGACTAATTATACGCTCATCAAAAAATTCTCTTAAATAATCCAAAGATTCTGCAGTACAGTGACAAGGTGCTCCGTCTTGTTGGAAATATGCATTTTGAAGTTCATCATCATGCAACTGATTGACAAATGGTTGTAAAATTTCCGTACCGTACCTTTGAGCAGTTAACGTTCCCTAAAAGAATATTGGTCCAATGATTCGCATTTGGCTTATCGTTGCCCAAACACCAATTTTCTCTGGATGTAGCGATTCTTCATTAATTATATGTGGATTTTCACTACCCCAAATTCTTGAATTTTGTGAATTTAGGTATCCCGTTTTATAAAACCATGCTTCATCAATAAAGATGACTCTTTGCGAAAGTTCTCCATTGTTGTTCATATTTACAAACCAATTACAAAACTGTAGTCTACGTGGGTAATCAATTTCTAACAATTCTTGTACTGCTGTGACACGGTATGGATAAAGTTGCATATCCTTTTTTAATAACTTGTGAGTTGTACCAACAGAAAGGTTTATTTGTTGACTCAAATGTCGAACAGATGTTTGTTGTTCATTTTCCATTATTTCTTCAACACTATTGACAACTTGAGGTGTACGTTTCTTAACTGCTCCGCTGCCTGATTTTCTTAAGAGACTACCAGTTTCAATAAAAAGTTTTAAAGTTCTATCCATAGCATTCTTAAATTGTATATAATCTATTACAAAATGTGGAAACTCAACTTGAAATTCTACCATGCAATCTTGAACTGAATAAACCCATAAACCATCAATTTTATTACCACTTCGAAAATAAGCCTGGACTAAAAAAATTTTATGTTCTAAAGTGAAAGCCATTTTAAAACTGAGAAGCAATTTATTTATACCAGAATCGACGCACGATTATTTTATGCAGTAACTGATATTTGTAATTGACATTATCAAATGTCATTTGGATTTACGTTTACGGAACAACAAACACATACTAATATATATGCGTCTTATTCTATCAAAATTTCAAAGTAACCTAGATTGACTTTTCAAATGAACACTTGTTACATATATCAAGTAAATTAGCCAATCAATTCTTTCTTATTCGATGATATATTTCAGATATCACATTTCCAATACTCAAAAACATTGTAGTTAGGTATATAAATACAGCAAAAAGTAGATTGTTTAAAAAGAAGAAAAGCATTTCAACGAGAGAATAATCCTTTTTGAATAATCTAGTTCACTACCTAAAATGTATGCTTTAAGGGTATTTATTCATTTTCTTATGTAGAATAAAATCTGAAACTTTAATAAAATGCATTATGCAAGTATTATTCCGGCATTATTAATATTACATAACTTCAAAATATTACAATTTGACAAGTACATAACCTATTTCGCTATATATTATGACTATATATCTACCGGGCAGCTTTTTTTCTTCTGAAATTTATTTAAACTGTTTCCATAATTAAACGCATTTAAATTTTACCGCAAAAGTAATATATTAAGTACGCTTATTCCATATATATCGCTTTAAGAATATTTGACTTGAGCAAAATGTATTGATTTGCTTCAGATGGATAAAAATTTATGACGTTTGTTTTAAGATGCATTAAACAAATAGTAGTTCTGTCTATTAATGATAATGCTCGCGTTTTAGGTTAGTTGTCAGAATGAATTTACGATACATACCAAGGAGAATACATAGATGAAGACACTCTTCCCATATTATTTAAATGAATTTTTTTCAGCTCCACCGTACAATAATAACGACAAAACTGCTGCCAGGTAATAACGAACTCTATCAATGTAAGGTTGGGAATAGTATAATATCGAAATTATTATACGCTTGAAAAAAAAATGGTATTTTATTTATCAAGACCGAAAAGAGACATTTTAAAGGACGAGAAAGTTGTTTACGGCCGAGCCGTCAGCCGAGGACGGAATTACTTGCGAGGGCCTTTAAAAACACTTTTCGTTTGTGGTGAATACAACGGTTTATTTCATACTGCAAGTTTAATGAATTTTAAATAAAAAGACATAACAAAAAACAAATTAGCATATCGATGCGAGAGCTCGCTACAAACGTTGTTACAAATGATACAAATCTGTATAAAATAAATCTGTATCTGTAAACATGGACATAACAGCACGTATTTACTACTAGCATTAACTTCTCAACCACAGACTTCGCCAATGCGGATTTACGAAGGAAGTAACGACTGTAGAACGCTCTCTGGTCTAGTAATGAATTTGGTCATATCAAGTGACAACAGATAACCTCGTGACATCTGACCGATAAAACAGACTTCACTGATGTAAGCGATTTCTTCTCGAATAGCTAAGCTATTCCAAAAGAAAAAATACGCTGTAATTACTGTCCATTAACTCGTCGCCAAGTGGCGTCATATACCAACAACAAATTAGCATATCGATGCGAGAGCTCGCATCAAACGTTGTTACAAGTGATACAAATCTGTATAAAACAAATTTGTATCTGTAAATATGTACATAACAACACATATTTACTACTAGCGTTAACATCGACTTCGTCAATGTGCAAGTCGTTAGACAGAAACGGATGCGTCTGTGGTTGAGAAGTTAACGCTAGTAGTAAATACGTGCTGTTATGTCCATGTTAACTGATACAGATTTGTTTCATACAGATTTGTATCATTTGTAAAAAGGAAGAAATTTACTTTATACTGATTTCAAAAATGACATTGACATCTCGCAAAAATTATTCGTAAAAAGTAGGCAAGCGTAACTAATATTAGTTACCACTTACCTATTTTTTTCGTTATGGAAATATATCCATAGCGAAATATTATGTGTCTGAAATAACCGAAGAAAACACAATAAATATGTCCCCTTTTTCTAATTTAAAAAGCCAAGACACTTTTAATGTTTATTGTATTTGCAAGTAGATAATGAACTAATGTTGTAAATATTGCCTTCTACATTTTATGACGCTAATTATTCAAATTCTTTAATTGAAAAATTTCGCCCTTAAGCAGGATTCGAACCCACGTCCACGGTTTGCCGGATCATTGTTCTGACGCTTGAGTTATTAAGGACTGTGAATCCGAATACATCGAGAAGCCGTAAGTCACATTAATTGCATTTTCGCGAAGTAATGTGAATGTAAATATTGCTTTCTATATTTTACGACGCTAATTATTCGAATTTTTAATTGAAAAAATTCGCCCATAAGCAGGATCCGAACATATTTTGCCGACGAATCGATGACTGCCGTTGCTTGCGATCGGATAATTCAGCAAGTGAGTTCACGTGAATTTTTTAGTATTCAATTTGATGAATCAACAGATGTAACAAACATCTCTCAATTCTTATGTTCTGTGAGGTATGAATGTGATAGTGACGCATCAATCACAGAAAATATGTTGTTTGACAAAACAGTACCGGGTCATGCAACAGGACAATGTTTTTTTGATGTTTTTTATGAAGCAAGTAGAAACTATACTAATTTAGATTGGACAAAATGTATTGCAGTATGTAGTGATGGTTCAAAGGTGATAACAGGGGTAACAGGGGTATAACAAAGGTGATAACAGGGAAGAACAATTGATTAATGAAAATATTAAAAAATCGACTTGCACCAAGGGCGGAATAGACGCACTGTTTCCTTCACAGACATGCTCTTGCCGGACAAAAACATCCCGGAAAATCTCAATCAAATTCTTTGCTGCAAAAATGGTTAATTTTATTAAAATCCGACCGTTACAGAACTGTTTGCTAAAAATGGGCGAAAATAAAAAATCTCTTCTTTTGCATACAGAAGTTAGATGGTTATCGCGAGGGAAAGTGGCAACCCGGGTATTGGAATTGCGAGATGAATGAATAATATTTTTCCAGGATAATCAAACGCCATTCTCATTGTTTTTGCAGAATAATGAGTGTATGTTGTTGTTGGCTTAGTTAGTTGATGTATCTTCGCATTTAAACAACTTAAGGACGTGATAAAAACACGCCTTTAAAGCAAACCCACCGACAGAACAAAAATCCATGGGGTCCACAATGTATCAATACCACCTAAAAAAAGCAAAGACACAAAATTAATATAGAAAGCTGATAGCAACGGCGTTTTGGAATACAGAAGAAATATTTTTGACTACATGAAAAGAAAGGCTAGGAAACAATCCAAAATTTGAAAACTACCATACAGCAGAGAGGCCTCAAAACTTTGCTCAAAAGAATATGCTGCTCTACGACAATTGCAGACTTCACAAAGTCCGAGAAATAATCAACGACACCATCCTGACTTAGCACAGAATGATTATTATCTCTTTCCTAAATTAAAAATTGACTGAATTAAATATTGAGATTAAAACACTTGGCTATATTTCAAACGTTTTATTAGAATAATTCTAACATAGAGATATCATTAAATTTAAAGATATCTCTTTGATAATGACATAACAGTCGAAACGTATTCTAATAAAGCCAGTGAAATATAGCCAAATGTTTTAATCTTAAATTTAATTAAGTTAATTACTAAAATGTTTCACCACGTCGTATCTGCAACATCAATATATATATATATATATATATATATATATATATATATATATATATATATTATCGATACCTTATTTACCGTTAGATGTTAAGGTTGAATACAAAAATCAAACAATTCCTTAAAGTTACAGTACATTAAATCAGTAAGTGCAGCCTATCAGAATCTTTCATTATTATTTTATTCTAATTTCGTTCCGTATATCATCCTTGCCCATTCTATCTTGTTGCGTGCCATTCTTTTCGCCTCTCTCCCTGACATTCCCTTGGCTCTCAATATGTCTTCCACTTGACTGTCACAAGAATTCCTAGGTCTACCTCTTGGTCTTCTCTGATATCTTCTTGCTTGCTATACTTTTCTTATTGTTCTCTCCTCTCCCATTCTTGTCAAGTGTCCAAACCATCTTAATTGACTTCGTTGTATATCTTCCTTCAGCTTCCGTACTTTAAGTTCTTCCCTTATTTTGCTATTTCTTACTCTGTCTCTCTTAGTAATTCCCATTATTCCTCTTAAAAACCTCATCTCCATTGCTTGGATTTAGTTTTCCATTCGTTTCGTCAATGTCCAACTTTCGCTTCCGTATATCAATACGGGCTTAAATATAGTTTTGTAAACTGAGGTCTTAGTTTTCCTTGACACTTCTTTTCTTCCCAGGAACGAATTGTTCAAGGAGTAATAAAGTGCTGATGCTGCATCTAACCTGTCATTCAATTCTGCCTCCATTGTTCATGTTTTGTGTATTTTCACCCCTAGGTATTTAAATGTTTCTACTTGTTCAATTTTAGTGTCGTCCAGTTTTATTTGTAATTCTTCATCTTTTTTCCCTATTACCATAATTTTGGTTTTCTCTGCGTTTATTTTTAAATTCTTCTTTCGCAACGCCTCTGCCCATATATTTAGATTACACTGAAGGTTGCGCTTATTTTTCGCATAAATCACCAAATCATCCGCAAATATGCTCTCTGCTATTTCTACCGGTTCCATGTTGTAGTATTCCACCTTCATTTTCTTAACTTTCATTTTCGCTTCTTATGTTACATCATCCATTATTATATTAAATAATACTGGGCTGAGGTTGCCTCCTTGTCTTAATCCCTCCGTCGTTGCAAATTCTTCAGATCTTGTGTTGCTGGTTCTAACGTAATTTCTTGTGTTCTTATATATAGCTTTAATACAGTTTATTAATTTTTGCCCGACTCCTCTCCTTCTTAGACTGTTCCAAACTAGTTCCCTTGGCACACTGTCAAAGGCTTTCTTGAGGTCTATAAAGGCCACATATATATTGTCATTGGTACATTTCTCTATTAATTGTTTCAGTGTGAATATGTGGTCCTGAACTCCTCTTCCCTTTCTGAAACCACTTTGTGAATCTTCTAATTGTCTTTCCACTGTTCTTTCTAGTCTTTTGGTCAGTATCCATTCATAGAGTTTGGCCATCGTGTAAAGCAAAGTTATACCCCTGTAATTAGCGCAGTCCCGTTTATTCCCTTTCTTGAATATCGGTATCAATATTCCTATCTCCCAGTCATGTGGTATTTGTTCCTCTCTCCATACTTTGTTTAATAGCTTTACCATTATTTCCACAGCTTTCGGTCCTAGGTTCATTATCATCTCCGTATATATTCCATCGTGCCCTGCCGCCTTGCCCCTTTTTAATCTTCTCACGGCTTCCGACACTTCTTCTATTGTTATCTCTACGTCTTGTTCATTATTTTCGTTAATATTCTCTTGTTCTTCTTCAGTTCTTATGTCATTGTTCTTTTCTATCGTTAAGAGTTCTTCAAAATACTCCTTCCACCTCTTTATAATGTCCTCATCTTCATCGAGTATTTTCCCTTGTTTATTTTTAATAAGATTTGGCTTATATGTTCTTCCGTGTCCAAGGGTTTTTGCAACATCAATTAATGCTAAATGAATACTAAATCAAAAAAAGCATCTGCGTGGACGAAATTTTAGTTTTCAGATGATTGCCTGAAAGAAGCGAATTTTTTTGGAAGGTATGGCCTCATTAGAAAACGCTGGAATAAGTGTGTAATCTTTAGTGAATCATATCTGGAAAAATAAAATACAGCTTTTCTTTTCCTAGGTAGATAATGTACAAATCTCCCCTCATAATTACAAGATTTAGTTAATTTTGTCTATAATAGTATATATATTGAAATTTGGATTGGAATAAAATACAGCTTTTCTTTTCCTAGGTAGATAATATACAAATCTCCCCTCATAATTACAAGATTTAGTTAATTTTGTCTATAATAGTATATATATTGAAATTTTGGATTGTATAGGTCTGTGGTGTAATTGTAATATAACATCGCGTTCACTTAGCTGTAACATTTTTTTTTTAAATTAACACATTTCATATTTCGTTGAGTGGTAAATAAATAACTAAATGCAAATATATTTGACATATATTATAAAATTAATTTTACAACCATATTTTATATTCAACTATTTATTTGTTAGGTATTGTATTAAGTTTCTTATCTATTTCCAAACACAAAACTTCATCTTATTAACGCCAAGCGAAAAGGACTTTATAAATTATGAAATATATTTCCCAGAATACAATAGATGTAGAGGCGATGTCAAACGATTCGAACTCGCTTTAAAAATAGTAAAAACAAGATATCTACAATTTTCGCTGAAAGAGATTAGAAAGTAAACAAAAAGTAAGCTTTTAGATTAAATTCTTCAGAAGACCGGATAAATCCTAGTAGCACAGTGAGATTAAATTTGATGTGAAGCAACTTCAGTCATAATTGAAGTATTTCATGCAAAAAATGGTATTCTCTGGCAGGTCGGATACGTACCTAGAATAGTAACAAAAGTATGTTCTTAATTACGACTATACAAAGACAAAGAAATGTATCAAAATTTTCTAAAAGTGTATGTAAATTTTAACAATAAATTTTATACAAAATTTAAAAAGCACAATAAAATAGTTGGAATGGCTTGCGTATAATTTAATTAATTCAATATATTAAACAGAATGCCAACTATTGCGTCATTTATGTACGTAATTATTATACGTTTTCCGCGCGCTCGGTAACTTAGCCTTCGAACATTATTTATGTCTGTGAAAATTCGTCGTATGAGTCGATATTGTTGATGCAGCAAGAATACTACTGATTCTGCCAAGCGAGTTTTTTAGTAGAGGCTTTAGTAGAGTAGTTGTTTGTTGTTTGAACCACCGTAATAAACGGTCCTAAAGTAAAAGTAGGCAATAGACCACTATAGAGAACTGTCCAAATTCAGCAGCAGACCAGCTAAAAAAGCGGTACTAAAATACGTGCATAGGCAATAGTAAAGTTCGATCTTCGCTAAAAAGTGAAATTCGTACGCGAGCATCTGATAGTATGAGAATTTAATTGCATACGTTGGCCTCTGTGTGTGATAGGCCACCGTATAAAAGATAATGCGCACACTGATCGCTGTGTGTGTATCTGTAGCTGAAGCTTTTTCTATATGTGTGAATTCGTCAAATATAACTAACTAAGATAACTTCAAAGAAAGAAGAAATTTCTCTACTCTGCATCAAGACGATAAAGTTGTTCAATTGTTAATGTTACCATTTTGTTGATTTATTGCATATACCTTTATACACTATTGAACAGAGCGTTTCAGATTCTATTTGAACACAGTCATATTCGTTATTTATTATTATCGTATTGAGGAAGGGTGTTTTGATATTAATTGTGCCATTTCAAGAATCCGAATCGCTTCATAATTAATGAAAAATAAGTAATTGCGAAATCTCTATCTCAAGTAAGTAGCGTGTTATTTATTCCTTTTATCTGCTTTAAATAAAGTAAAGTGTACACCACGTACTCTATTTCTTTAAAGTACGTTGGTTACTCTTAAAGACTTGGGTGTCTTAAACTGTCATTTAAGGCACCCAACAATACCACTATAAAAATATTTTATCAAAACCATAGTATTAACCCTAGAAGGTATACCGGGGTTACGAGTGACCCCAACAGAATTGAATTTTCCCACTTATATTCTTATTTCGCGCTTGGTGGCGCTGATAATTTAGGTAAGGTTAGTCGATTGTGAATAGTATAAACACGTGCAGTCAACCTTACGTTGCCGGTTATCGTTTTCTCAATAAAAATTATTTGGGGTTGTGAGTGACCCCAGGATACGTTTGCGTATTGTGAAATAATACTGTTTGTAATTTCGTGTGATAGAATATTTGTGAAACATGTCTAAAAAAACCGTTAGTGCTCTAGATCCGGACTTTGAAAAAACTGTCTTACAATGGTACGATGAAGCAGAAAGCGATATTGAAGGCAATTTTGCAGAAAGTGACAGTGAGGACGAGGTGGAAGAGTTGTCGGAACACAACGATGATACTTCTTCTGAAGATGATGAGTTTGAAGAACATCCACTTCAACGTGAAGGAATTTTGAAGGGCAGAAATGGTTTTGAATGGAGTTCACGAGAACTGCAAAAAGCAGAACGCCTTCAAGAAACATCGTGGTAAAGGTACCTGGAATAAAGAGTGCACGTGTAATTACCACAGAAATAGATGCTTGGGCCATTTTATTCACTCCTACAATTTTAAATGAAATTATAACTCATACAAATGAAGAAATAGAAAGACAAGGTGTCAAATACCAGCCAGGTGCGAAATACGTACATCCTACAGATAATATAGAAATCTATGCCCTATTAGGCCTTTTGTACATAGCTGGTGCTGGAAAAGATGCACATCTATCTGTAGAACAAATGTTTTCTTCACAAGGACCTCTAATATATAGATGCATTATGCCTGCAATACGTTTCAAATTCTTATTGAATTATCTAAGATTTGACGATAAAGAAAAAAGAAATCGTGAAGACAAATTTTCACCGATAAGGCAAATATGAGGGGATTTTATAGAAAATTGTACAAAGAGTTACTCTCCTCACTGCTACGTAACTATAGATGAGCAGCTACTTGGTTTTAGGGGCAAATGCCCGTTTCGTGTATATATAGGATCTAAACCTGACAAATACGGAATTAAGGTTATATGTATGTGTGACTCGCGTACATATTACATGATAAGTGCTATTCCATACATTGGAAAAAACATCAATCCAACCAACGAATCTGTTCCAATGTATTTAGTGAAAGAGTTATCCAAATCTATTCATGGAACAAATATTAACATTACAATGGATAACTGGTTTACGTCTGTTCCATTAGCCAAAGAAATGCTTAGCAACAAAGGTCTAATAATCGTGGGAACAATAAGACATAATAAAAGAGAAATACCACCTTCTTTTTTACCTTCTAAAAACAAACCCGTACTAACTTCCGAATTTGCTTTCTCAGACAATTTGACGTTGGTTTCGTTTACACCAAAGAGAAATAAATCTGTCAAACTAATCTCGACCATGCACGCTGACAAGAATGTTAACGAGGTTTCGAAGAAACCAGAAATTATTGAGTTTTACAACTCCACCAAAGGTGGAGTGGATACATTCGATCAGATGGCTCACAACTACACCGTATCCAGGAAAACAAGAAGGTGGCCACTTTGATATTTCTATGGGATGCTTGATCAAGCCGGGATAAATGCCTTTGTGTTATATAATGTGTCGGGTAACGCTAGCAAAGTTAACCGAAATAAATTTTTGCAATCACTCGGACTGCAACTAGCTAAACCTTAGATGGAAAGTAGGCTCTCCAAAAAGATACCCGGTAAACTGCAAAGTGCAGTACGGGAAATACTGGGACTAATACATATTCCAGAAGAGGAACAGCTTGGTCCAGGGCCAAAAAAACTCAAATCGTCAAGATGTTATGTATGTCCTCGTTCACGTGATCGAAAATGCAGAGTTGTATGTTATATGTGTTCCAACAATGTATGTAACGAACACCGTACTGATATTTGTCTAAACTGTAAGGGAAATACTTAAAGTTGCTTTTGGCTTCACTAAATAAACGTTTTCAAAAAATTTTCTTTTATTTTTCCAAAATTAATTTCTGGGGTAACTAGTGACCCCAAGTATATGTTTTCAAGTGTGTTATTTTGGTATACCTTCTAGGGTTAACTAACATAATATTGTCATTTTTTCACTTAACATATAATATACCTAAAACTAACTAGTTATTGTGAAAAGTCTAAGTTATATAATGAAGTTAAGCTTCTAAGTTCAAATATTAATTTCTTGAAACGGTGTATAAATAATAATGATTTTTTCCTAAATTCATGAACGTAAATGTAACGGCAAACTGTAAAAATAACGATAAAATCATTTGATATGCGAAAATGAAATGGTTGAACCTAGAAATAAAATATCTGTACATTAAACGTAGTAAATTAGAATTGTATTATCTACATTTAAATTTAATTAAAAGCATGAACAATAATGAATTTGAAGAGTGGTGTAATTTTGATAAGAAGATAAAGATAAGAAGTAATTAGAGATAATAAATTGAAAAATAAATGTCCAAAATTAAATAACAAATTCAGAAAGTTATGTCCACCAAAAAAATTTATTAATGCAATTCCTATAATAGAAACACTAGTGATCAATCAATCATCTAAGAATTTTAGTCGTGTAGAAATAGAGTTGTTAAACAAAGGTTTAAAACACTGTTTGCTAAGCCGTCAGATTCTTATAGAGCAAGTTATTGGAAGTATCGAAATTTCTTCGATACATGCAATCACTTGCAACACTTCATTCGAGAAGCTTGGAAAACTCAATTGATAAGAATAAATCACTATGTAATAATATAGCCATTTTTTTTTCATGAAACAACTTAAGATATAATTTTCGTAGAACTAACTAGTTAGCTAGTTAACTTGGTCTCACAACAACATGGATTTATTATGGGCAGATCTTCCACAACAAAATTGTCATTAGACGCTCGTTTTCAGGTTTCAGAGATTCGTATGTTATCTACTTAGCTATGAAAACAATATGCTATCGTGACAATTTTCTTAAATCAAGTTTCTGTGACATTTTATAGTGTCATCTCGAGGTTTGGTTTGAACGGCTTAACATTTATTACTTTTATAATCGTTTAAATGAGTGATTTGAAACTTGAACACACAAGTGTCATGAAATTTTGATCTAAAGAAAGCAGTAGCCCGAAGAATATTCATGAGAGAATGGTGGCAGTGTATTGAAATAATAGATCGTCCTATTTCCAAGTCAAATTTTAGTGTAAGCAATACAAATGGAACAGAGAATCCATTCATGATGACCCAAAGTCGCAAACAAAATTGAAGATTTGGTATTGACTGACCACCCAGTAAAAGCTTCAGTTATTGCTAGAAGAGTAGGAATATCAGAAATGAGTGTTTTTAAAATTCTACATGGAGTGTCGGGACGATGGTTTCCTAGACTGCTCAATCCCCAATAAAAATTGTGTAGACGACAAATTTGCGAATTTGACTGTTTTATCTCTAGATGAAAACTTCTTAAATAGAATTGTAACTGGGTATGAAACTTCGGTTTACTACTAGGACCCTCCCACGAAACAAGAGTCCATGCAATGGGTTCACAAGGGCTCTCTATCGCCCAAGAAGGCAAAACAAAATGTTTGGTGGGAAAAGTGATGGCCACAGTTTTCTGCGACGCTGGGGGGGGGTCACTTAATTGAGTATATGCTAAAAGGGTTTACAATAACGACCTCGCCCACTTGACTATTATCTCTTACTAAAATTCAAGAAACACTTGAAAGGACGTCAATTTTTGTGGAATGAGGACGATGAGAACGCTGTGGGATTGTATTTTGAGGAATTACCAAAATAATTTTCTAAGGCATAGCGCTATTAGAAAAACGCTGGAATAAATGTTGTATTAATAGTATTAATGGTTTTTTACCTTTAATTTTTTTTGTTTCCTAATTCGTTTCTTTCATAACTAGGTAGATAACAGAAAAAAACTCCCCTCGTATGTTTCGAGTTACATCAGCTTTAATGGGTGCTACTCACAAGTTCAAATTTAGGCCCTTTTCTATATTTGGCCAAGTGGCAAAGAAGCCGAGAAACTCATATATGTCCGCGACGACATAAAAAGCGTATGTATTGTTACACATCGCATATATAAATAATTTTTAAGTTGTATTATTCACAAATACGAGCATATCAAATTTAAGTAATGTTAAAAAATTAAAATTACAGACACTTTGTGGCATTTTATTCATATTTGCAAGAGAAAACCTTTCTGTTATATGGCGCTGGTCATAAACGAAAGCCTTCCGAGAATTTATCTACTAAACAGTAAACCCAAGCATTTCATATTCTCGAATATTTCTTAGATTTTTATATGTATATCATTTCAATTTAGTAATTAATTACCTACAATTTCTGTTCGAATTCTTTCTTAATTAATGATTTGACTAATTATTCAGCCATTTTTTATATGTCAAAATTATACCGATCCCGTATTAAAATTGACATATTTTATAGCCATGTTTAAATCACTAGTGTAAAAGCTATTATTATAGGTATGTCCCATATCATTTTAATGTATTTTTTTTTTCAAGAAAGCCTTTAATAATAATAATTTCATCGACATCACAACCCTTTACCTCGCGTCTTTAATTAACTTTAATTATTTAGATGTCGTAATTTACAATAAAATTGATTATCCTTAAACTACATCATAAAACAGCCATTCCTACCGGTATTCCTTTTGACAAACTTCTCAGATTCCAGCCTTCAAGGAGGAAACATCTCTCATCACAACTGCTCTTTCAATAAGATACAGTGAAGCATTAATCGATATTTTTTGGTGTGTTCTACCACGTGTCCATTTTTTTTGTATGTAATTTTTAGCTTGTTAATACTTATTCGTCGTTACCTGTATACATAACTTGCATTTACATATTTTACACTATTTCAAAGCTTAATTTCTTTTATGTAAATATTAAATAAAACTTTAAGGGCAACGTTGTGTTTTATTTTATTTAATAAACATTTATGTCCGCATACTAAACGCGCCCTGGTGCCCTTTGATGCATTCATCACATTATATCTAACACGTTTTCATTATTGTGAGGACGTTATAATTAGCCCGGAACAAATTAATGCAAACCACAAGCGCCCATCTTATAATAATTTGGTGCGCTCATGTGGTAAAATACACAACCCAATCAGCGTTCTTTTAACAATATGTATGTAAATTTTTGATTTCTTCAAATCACCGGCTGCTATAGAAAGATACCGATCATCTACCACGAGATTATCCAAGAGT
Organism: Melolontha melolontha; assembly: GCA_935421215.2. NCBI lineage: Eukaryota > Metazoa > Arthropoda > Insecta > Coleoptera > Scarabaeidae > Melolontha > Melolontha melolontha. The sequence continues at coordinate 183,723,295 of OW285235.1, forward strand.
CTAAATATCTGAAATAAAAAATTAAACATCAGTGTAGCATTATCGACATGTACTAATTAACAAACCGTAGTAAATATCGCAAAATATTTAAATAATAAGTTTCTACAATTACAAGAGTAAAGTAGTGTCGTACATATGCACTACAAGTATTACTCTTTTAATTTACTTCTTGATGTTTAGCCTAGTACTCTATGTTTTACCTATGTTATACCAAATTATAAATATTCATATATTTTCTAAGAGTGAAGATCGCTCTAAAAATTATCATATATAAATATGTACGTACCTTTTAATATAATAAAGTCATCGTTTAGGGCGTCCGACAGATGAATATGCATGGATGTGTGTTTATAATTTTTGTAAAAGTTTTTGCTAGGCGTAGGGGAGGGTGGTTAAAGTGAAGAAGGCGAAAATTGAATTTATGGAGCTACGAACATTCTTCTTTATTACAAGGAACGTTTCCTAATTAGTAACTCAAAAAAATGCGAGAATATTCATTAAATGAAAGCGGTCAATACAGTTACTGGCACTGCCAATTAAGAAGAAATATTTAATTTACATGAAAATTATGAAAAAGAAGGAATTTAGGCCACGAACAAACCACCTTTAATCAAATTGCTAAAAGCTTATACTAACTTGTAAAGATATATTTCATAAGTAGTCTTATTATTATATCGTCGCTATTGCCGTGGAATTTACGAGATATCTGTGAAATTAATTATTTCAATAAGTTTTGACATTTAATTGACAACTTTCAAGTCGACTGGTTATAACAACTTATTATAACTCAAAATGTTTCAAACAGAACATCAAAGTTTTATTATTAAATCATACTACAGTAATGGAAATCTTGGTGAAAATGGTAATTAGGTTTATTCGCCCCGTTTGAATGTTTGAATGAGTATGAGTGCCGTTAGTGATTTCCCAGCTTCGCCATAATAGAACGAGATTTTTTTCGGCAACTTCAACGAAACTGTGGACAAATTTGAAGAAACTGGTAATATCAGTGACAGTGTTCGATCTGGGAGAAGACGGGTTAGAAATAATGATGTTATTGATCAGGTTAGGCAACGCATGCAGGAAGAACCTACCTTATCCTTGCTTAAATTGAAACAAGAAAACAATTTGAGTTATGGGACCTGTCAAACCATTCTTAAACATGACTTGAACTTGTTTCCTTATAAAATGCAGATGTATCAGGAGTTACTGCCACCAGATTATAAGAAGAGAATATCGTACTGTACCTGGTTTATCACCATGTGAATAACGATATCCTTGACTTAACATTTTTTATAGATGAATCTTATTTTTACCTATCTGGATACATTAATAAACAAGCTATGCGTATGTGGAGCGAGAATAATCCTAATTTTCATCGTGAGACTCCTTTACATAGTCCTAAGATTGGTGTTTGGGTTGCAATGTCCCGTAAACGAATAATAGGGCTAATATTTTTTCAACAAACCATAACCGCTGAAAGATATATAAATCAAATACTTGAGCCCTTCATCAATCAATTGCACCATGATGAGCTACATAATCGATACTTTCAGCAATATAATGTTGTTCGAGTAACTCTGGAATATTTACGTCAACTTTATGACAAAAGGTTAATATCAAACGGTCGTTACCCATCAAGGTCTAGTGATTTGAGTCCTTTAGATTATTTATTATTTCCATTGCTTAATAATACCATTTTTAAAACTCCAATTCACATTTTAGACAAATTACAAGAACGTATTGTTGAAAACTGTCGCGTAGCAATACCTGATCATTTAGATAATTAAGATTTTAATCGTGTTAACCTGTGTATTCAAGAACAATGAAGGCATTTTCAACTTTTTTATTGTAAAAGTGTACCTGTCTGAATGTTGTTTCATTGTTAGAGTTCTTTTCTTACCTGTAATGAACCTGATTTTTGTATTAGTTATTAAAGCGTTGTTTATTAATAAATGCATTCTGTATTCTCTATAAATGTTATAAAATATACATGAAATGCAACTAATTACCATAACCTAAAATCTATTTTATTTGTGACTTATGTGTACTTCAAAGCAGGCGCGGCTCGTGATGACGTATTTGGGAGTGCAAGTACTAACGACCTCATAGAAAATGTCCCTATCGTAAACCGACCCCTCGGTCGGTGATTATTGCCTTTTACCTGGACCGGGGACTCGAGAATTGGTCACCATAATTTTGCACGTAAAAAGCGGATAACTACCAAGTAATATTAATGAAACTGTATGATGCAAAGATCCAAAAACAAGAAGAAAAATTTTACATTAATTAGTTAATTATAAATAAATATAAATAATGAAGGAATTGCAGTTATTGTATTTTGTTTTTGTGGGTATTTGTAATACTCGAAAGGCCGATTGTATATTTTCCCATCAATGAGATAGTTCATCAAGAACAATAATAGTTAATTAATACTATTAAATACTTCATAAATTATTAACAGTAATTAATATTTTTTATTATGTCTGATTTCGACTAAACAAACAAGCGACGAAATACGAGAGCGTGAATGAATTCGGCACTATTGGAATGAATCCCTACTCACGGCGATCGTCTGTTTTTACCTGCTTTTCTGAGAATGCCCACCAACAGCGGTTCCTTTTGGAAAGTCCCATTGTAAATTCCTTTGCAGAAGCCCGAGATGTAAATTTGTTCACCAATAAAATTGCCGCAAGCAACTTACCACCCTGACATCCCCACTAATTTTAAACTCTTATTTATTCGAAAATATCAACGTGTTTAGTTCTCTCGAATAGTCTTCGAAGACACCTCGTGGTTTCTCGAAGATTAGTGCGATTATAATTGTTTTGTGTTAAAAATGCCGAGATTGCTTGGTCAAAGAGAATCTCCTCTAGAACTGAGAGGGAAAATCCTGGGAATGGCTGCTGCGGGTTTAAAGATTAAAGCGAAGAGTAATTGCCGAACAAGTAGGATTATCGGTAGGTAAAAAAAAATAAATACGATTTTCTATTGGTGAGTACTAAATTAAGAATGCTATTTACTTATGTTTCTTTTTCATTAAATAGGTGAAGCAAGTTGGCAGATGGATTGCGCGCGCGCGGGAACGAGGTCGGGGATCGCCCCTTACGAACAGTTCATCCTGGCCCGGCATGGAAAACAACTCGTGAGCAAGATCGTGCTATGTTGGATTTGGTCGCAGAAAATCCGTTGACCAACGCTGTCTTAATTAAAGAAGCTACAGGTGTTAACGTTTCTACTGAAACCGTTCGCAGAAGACTGAGGGAGGCGAATTTAAAATGTCGGACACCGGCTAAAAAAATTATTATCACGTCAGAATTGGCAGAACGCCGCCTACAATTTTGCCAAGAACATTTAAATAGAAATTGGCAGAACGTCATTTCTACCGACGAGAAAACGTTTTCTTCAAGCCAAGACGTCGGTCAAAGTTTATGGCGAGTGGATGGCACCCGCTTCGAACCGCGGCATGTGGTTGCTAACCGAAGAAGTGGCCGAATAAGCGCTGGTTTCTGGGGTTGGATGAGCATCGCCGGGCCAGGGGAAGTGGTCCAAATCACGCCACCTAATTTTAACGCGAGGCAATATTTGGGAGTTTTAGAGAATGTGATGTTACCATCAGTCAGGGCGATTTATCCTCCAAACGAAATGGACCAACCTATAGTGTTCGTCGTAGTGGACCGTAGTGGACGACTGGTTTAATGAGCATCCGGAGTTCGAAATTTTAAGATGGCCTGCTAGGTCCCCGGACCTTAATCCAATAGAAAATTTTTGGGGAAATATAGTTACCCATTGGAGGCGAGTCATTAATGATGACGTCCAAGAAAGGACTGTAGAGGCATTGGCAGGACATGTCCACCAAGTTTGGGAATCTTTTCGATTTTCTGAAATCTGCCAAAATTTGGTGAATAGTATGCCACGTCGTTTGGCAAACTGCATAGAAAACAATGGGTATTACACCAAATATTAATTACTGTTGATTTATTTAATTTAATTTTTATTTTATTTTTATTTTAATTTTTGTTCAATTTTTGTTCAAATTTTTGTTCTATTTGTATTCTATTTTTATTCTATTTTTATTCTATTTTGTTTTTATTAAGTTTTCATTTATTTTTTATTTTGTTTTTATTTTTTTTGTTTTTATTTTTTTTATTTTTATTATTATTTTTATTTTATTTTTATTGAATAAAAGTATTTTTATTTTATAATAATACTAGATTGGTTTCATTTTATTAGCTCGAAAAAACGTGTTCCAAAATAAATTCATGAAGTATTTAATTGTATTAATTAATTATTATTATTCTTGACGAACAACCTCATTGATGGGGAAATTTACAATCGGCTTTTCGAGTAATACAAATACCTACAAAAACATAATACAATAACAATTCCTTCAATATTTATATTTATTTATAATTAACTAATTAATGTAAAATTTTTCTTCTTGTTTTTGGATCTTTGCATCATACAGGTTCATTAATATTACTTGGTAGTTATCCGCTTTTTACGTGCTAAATTATGGTGACCAATTCTCGAGTTCCCGGTCCAGATAAAAGGCAATAATCACCGACCGAGGGGTCGGTTTACGATAGGGACATTTTCTCTGTGGTCGAGTGTACAATGATGCGAGTTCTTCATGTGTTTTCGGTGTTTACTAAGAAAACGCTACAGTTAGTACACGAGAATACACGAAGAACGAGCATCGTTGTACGCGCCCTCACAGTACGTCATCACGAGCCGCGCCTGCTTCAAAGTAAAGAAGTACACAAGTAAATAATTCTATAGATGATTTTTACATTTCATAGCTATCGTGATTCAAAGACTTTTTGATTAAACGTTATAACGAGTGATCATTAAAATTTTCGTTCAATTAAGCCATTAAAAAAGCCATAAAAAAACGCATTAAATAAGTCGACATTTACATGTAAGAATGTGATTTAATATTCATTAATTCTCACTTGCAGTAAATTCCAAATGTTAAGCCATGTACACAAAAAGTATGTCCTAACTTAAGTTATTAGAGGAGATCTGTCATTATAATTTCAAACGTCATGATTGTTAAAAAATAATTTTAAATGCTGACTTTTATATTAAATATATTTATAATTTTTATACAAAGTAATAGAATATTATAAAAAATGTGTAAAATGTTGACCATTCTCCACCAAGCATAATCGCACTCTATTTCGTAGAGCATTGAAAACATTGATCAGTATTTGCGGTGAGTTATTGATGTGTTCACATTTTTCTATGATTTTATGTCTTAACTCTTGTAGATTATTAATTGGTGTTTCATAAGTAATATTCTTTATATATGGCCACACAAAAAAATCCATGACTGTTAAATCACACGATCGTGGTGGATATGGAATCGCTGTATTTTTACTTATTATCCTATCGCCATAAAATTGTTGCAAAAACTGAATATTTTCAAGTGTAACGTTAGATGTAGCCCCATCCTGTTGAAAATATCCGACCTGGAGTTCATCATTAGTCAATTGATTAGTAAAAACACTGAGAATTTCGTTACGATATTTCTCCGATGTTATCGTGCCCTCAAAGAATATTGGTCCTATTAATCGGTGACGACTCATACCTACCCATACGCCTATTTTTTCTGGATGTAGAGGAACTTCTCTGTAGAAATGAGGATTTTCACTGGACCACATACGCATATTTTGCGAATTAACATAACCTTTCAAATAAAACCAAGCTTCATCGGTGAAAAAAGTATGATTTAAAATATTGTCTATCATTGTTTGAATAAACCATTGACAAAATTGTGTTCATTTTTCATAATCCGTAGGTAATAGATTTTGTACAGAAGTTAGTTTATATGGATACATGTGCAAGTCCTTTTTTAAAATTTTTTTATATGTTCCATACGAAAGCCCTACTTGTTGCGAAACTCTGCGAATAGATGTTTGAGGAGATTTGATAATAATTTGTCTGACATTTTCAATTACGCCGCGACTTCTCTTGAGAGGAGGACCGCTTCCTTTTTTCCTTAAAATACTGCCTGTTTGACGAAAAAGATTTACACAATGCATTAGCGTATCACGGAAAGTTTTATAGCTAGGAACAGTATATGAATATCTCTCTTCAAACTTCGCAAGGCAATTTTATATTGAATGCTGCCAAATACCATCAACTTTTTGAGATGTCAGGAAGTAACATTCTACCATAAACGCTTTATGCATATCATTAAAGGCCATTACTTTTTCTTTTGATGAAACTTGAAAATATATATTTGACACTGACAGATGTTTGAAATAACATCTTAATGACTAAAGCTAAGACATATTTTTTATATACACGGCCAGCTACGAGTGAAAATTTTACTGATCGCTCGTTATTATTGTACAGGATCGCTATTGTATGGAAACGGTTAAGTAATATCGAGAACGATTCGAGATATCTTAATGAAATTTTGTACCCGAACATAAGGAAATGTTTGGATCTTTTTGGTTATATTCTCATTTCTTTTTCTTATCTCATATTTAAAATCCAAGGCTAACTTTTTTTTTAATGCTTGAATTAGGAATCTTTGGAAACATCATGTTTTTCCAATTGAGCAATATAAATATAGTATGCCTATTTCCAAAATTTCGGTTTCTTTTGGGGTAACAACAATAAAAGAACATTTGACAACAGAATTTGAAACATACTTGAGTGGGTAAAACCTCACTAAATTTGTATAATACAAATAGATTTATAGGTTTATAGATACGGTGGTTACCGACTATAAAAAACACTTCTGCTTCGGCCGTTATTATGTAGACAGCGCTGAATATTCCTTCACGCTCTGTCTGAATAATTTCGGCTAGATAGTAACGTAGTTATGTTTGCTTGAATGTGTCTCTTCTCCAACAGGGGCGTACCGACGAACATGTAGAAATGTGAAATACATATATACGTCTTTGGAGAAGATACATTCAAAAATACATAAATGAACTTGTATTGTGTTCTTCACACCCCATTTTTAATAATATTTTTTATATTATTAAAAAGAACATTTATTAAAACCTCGAATTGCGTTTTTCCACCAAATCAAAGGTATATCGTAAATTTCTTGCCGAATTCATAATACGAGATCTTTGAGATTTTCTGAACGATTAACGTAAACCCGATTTTTTATAACACCGCAAAAAAATCTGGTGGTGCCAGGTCTGATGACCTTGCCGGCCATTCGATAGTTCCTCGTCGGGTGATGCATCGGTTTGGGAAAGTAGGACTTATAACGTTAATGGCTTACTGTGCTGACGCACCATCTTGCCGCAACCATATTTCCTGGTTTTTATTAAATTGAGGCATGATATTTTATTCCAATAGTTCTAAATACTTATCTACTGTCAAGTTGCCATCAATGAAAAAAGGTCCGATAATATTGTTGCTGCTAAATCCCACCCATACATTTAATTTTTGGGGATACTGCGTATGAACCTTATCCATCAAATGCGGATTTGTATCAGCTCAGTATCTACAGTTGTATCTGTTAACATGACCATTTAAACAAAATGTGATAACCAAAGCAGATTATCTATTTACACACAATCAGTAAACTACTTAGTTACTACATCTTTCAACATCATAGTTCATGTATCTAGGTTAGCATGTCATTATGTAAAGAGGTATGTAAACCAGGTCACATTTAACTAAGTTAATCGGTGTAAAGATAATATATAAACTAAGACTGAGAAGTCAGTCAGTCAGTCTGCTATATTATATTGTAATGTAGTTAAACAAGCAAACACCATAGCATGAAATGTAATTGTTATTCTTAATTTATTTTATTAAACGTTATAATTTAATCGTTCCCGAATGTGTTATTTTTCCTACCGATAACCCAGTCTCTAATGAGCCGCCTCGGAAGCTAAGCCATGACTAGGACCACGACCTCAAATGGCGATTCTGCATTTTCTGATATTACAAAAATGTTTCATCCGTGAAGATTATATTTGAAACAAAATTTGGATTGTTATTCAGTTTTGCCATTATAACTTCGCAAAATTCAACCCTACAATCAAAATCATCTTCACTTAATTCTTGAAGTAGGGGAAGGTCGTCTAGTATCGGACGCTTAAGCTTTTTTGCAGATTGTGAGTTTGATAATGTCTCAAAAAAAAACAAACTATGCGCCATAACGAACTTCAAAAGGTTGGTTTCTAATACTTATTAAGATTTGTAAAATACCTTAAATTTTGTTATCGCTGAGAGCTGGAGGGCTGTATCGGACATAATGTAAAACATAGGAAATAAGTCATTATTAGTCGTAAAACAACTGTTTATTGCGCAAAATGAATAAGACAAAGTACATTAACATTAGTTTAAGCCCGAAAGATTTGAATACACAAAACTCTACATATATCAGCTTCTAGCTTCTCGAATGGTCATTTTCTTCAAACGAACTTTTTCGCCAGCCTGCTTAATGTTCTGTTCTTCCACTTATGTCGCTGTTTACCCATATTGCCTGCAAAATTTAAAAAAAAAACTTAAAAATAGGGTTTTATCTATTTTAATTTTGCCCGATACAACCCTTTAAGCAACTGTCCGATACAACCCGACAAACATGTGATGCAACTTTCACTATAAATCGTAAACCATTAAGCCGAACTAGATTTATTGCTCATTACTTACTATACAATATCTCTTATTGCTACTAATACTCGTAAAACATCATTGTACTTACTCTCAAGGAAGATATCACACTTCAAAGTTTATATCTGTGCACTCAAAGCAACGCGAAAACAGAAAACGTGGAGTCATTACTGAACACGGTGGCGTAGCGATCCAAGATAGTGTCAGCTAGTCTGTCGCTTTCTCCTCAACGATGCAATGACAGTACAGGTGCTACTACAAGCAACAGTTGCCCGAAACACAGTTTGTCCGATACTAGACGCTGTCCGATACTAGAAGACCTTCCCCTAATTGTATTTGGTAAGGATAATTTTTTTTTAAATTATTTCTTGAAATATGTTTAAGAATTTAGTTCACTAACTCGTAGCCTAGCTAGACAGCTCTAATATATCATGAAAAGATAGCATATCGAGTCATCTATACATAAAGAAGAAAAAATATCAGTTGTAACAAGTGCTTAATGCGGTTTACGCATTAATATACTAAATTTCTTTACTATATTGCCGCCATCTGGCGACGAGTTCATGGAGTACACTAATATACGTATTTTTTCTTCTTTATGTAACGGGTGTTCAGAAACATTCGAAGTCAAGTGGGCTCTGAACAAAAAATCGTATATCTTTACTTAAGTACATTTGCGTGTATGATAACCTATAAAATTGTATTAAGTAAATGTATCAATCTATATCAGACATGACTTCATATTTTCAAGGACTACTTTGACATCGAATGTTTCTGAACACCCGTTATAAGACTAGCTTGTCAAGAGGAAATCTCTATTACCGGCATAGTCTCTTTTGTCCGTCAGATATCACTAGTTATCTGGTGTCATCTGATTTTGCTATTTATTCCGAAGGGCGACCCGTTAAACGTCCCTTCATTAGCCAGACTGATGACGTCCTAAGACAGGTCTTTGGCTGAAGTGAACGTTGGTAAAATACGAGCGGTATTTCCATGTATACAGATACAGAATGTGTATGCATAAATATGTCATTTCTAACAAAAATCTTATCCATACAGATATGTCTTTAACATTTTTATATTATTATGTTTACACATTTGATGTTATTAACATCGGTATGCTATCTTTTTCATGATATAAAGAACTTCTACTATCGTATAATTAGTCTCCTCAAGTCCTCAAGTTGTCGCCTGGAGAAAATACTTCCTCTTATTCCAAAAAATTGTCCAAAGCCAATCACTTAAATATTATTTCAAAAAGTCTCACCAATATCAATAACATGCTCTTCTAAGAATATACTTATTTATCTATATTGAGCGAACATAATTTATGCTTCTTTTTCTTCCCCTCGTCCCCCTCCAAATGTGTCCACTGTAGCACTGGTGGACCAGCGTGCTAGTACATCACAGTTTGTTTGCCTCGAGTTCTCCAGAGTATTCACGAAAATCGACCAAGAGGAATAATCATCTTGCATCACGATAGCATTACTCCAAATAATTGCGTATTTGAATGTCTAAGACATTGAATTAATGGTTCATTCGCCTTAGGTTCAGACCTAGATTCTAATGATTTCTTTTTGTGTCCACGTGTAAAGTATAAGTTAAGCGTTTACGTTTTTTATTGGCGCAAGATGAAGTTGAAGCATTCCAAAGTCAAATAAACAATGCAGAAGTGGACTTGCTGTGAAGGGGAAAACCATAAATAAATAGGTTTTATAAAAAAACAGCCTTCGTGTAAATACAAACGTATTATTTATATTATACTAGCTAACCCTGGCAATGCTTTGCTATTGCTATATATAGATTAAATGAACACAATTGAAAATTTGATATCAATTATTGTATTTAGTTAAAATAAGATATTTACATATTAAGAAACTTTACAGAATTTAGCCATCACTTTATAAAAGTAAGAATGTAAATAAATCCAATTGTCAAAACAACAGCAATCGACCTTACTCCTACGCATGCGCGCTAGCATTTACCTTGTGAGCTTCAACATATAAAGTACTGTCTCGTGGCGCCATCTACATTTGAACAATAGTACTGCTACTATTGATATTATATTATTAGCCCTCTAGCTTTCTTTCTACTGGTCAGATCGAGGATTTCAATAGCTTTAAACCTTCTCCGGGCAACACGGATCATTTTGTAAAACAATTATGATGTAGCTGCTTATCATATTTAATTTTTGGCACTCGTTTTTCAAACAAATTTATATATGTAATCTTGATATTGAAACTATATATTATGTTGTGCAGCCATTCTTTTATCAAGAATAAAATGAATCTTGTTCTATTTAGAATATTTTTTCTTATTCATATATTGTTGATAAAGATTTCGCTTCATTAACGCATGTCCCTTTTTTAAGTATAATAAGAATTTCAACAACTTTTAGCGATATTAAATTAAACAAATATTTAAAATTGTGTGCTATATCATGTCATTAGAAAGTCATTAAAATTTTCCGTATTTGAAATAAAAACTTTAAAGTTTTTAGGAGATAATCTGTATACAGTCTTGAGAATTGCATTATCTTCGAAGACGACACAAAAGTCTTACTGCTAATGGACTCGCATGATTATTGAAAAATAGAATAAAAATTTTAAAACAGACTCCCTTTTACGTTCAGCGCAGTTAAAAAAAGAAAAAAAGCACATCTCTGCTTAATACGACTGAAATCTTCGTAAATCTTTTAAGACTGCCTTTTTTATGGCGACTAATTTGCTGAACTTCTTTGCTCGTTATAAAGACGTCCTAGCGATTTTAATTATAGTAGAACTTTGCTAGATACTGGGAAAGAAGTTTATGAAAACTGGAATCGACAAAAATCACTTTCAGCTCTAATTAACTTATAAACTAGGTTTTTTTATGATCATTGGAACCTTAGTTTGCGTTTATTTTTTAAGTAGAAGTGACATATGTTACTAATAAGTTGCATAGGTGAAAAACTACTTTCTTTATAACGTATGCAAGTTAAAGTAAGATTTTTAATAAATTACAAGTAGAAAATATATTCAAAATTTTATTTTCTACGAATCATATTATACAAGATGGATCAATGAAATGGAAACTTCAACGTTAGAAAATGTCTTTTTATAAGTTTTATAGTACACTGTATGCCATTACGAGTTCACTACAAAATATTGTACACTACAAAATCTGTATGCATTCCTCGAATTGAACGTATGGTACTTTGCAACTCCTTTGTGGTAACCTCACAAATTTTCACTTGAATTCTGCTTTTAACTCCGCGATGGCTATCGGTGCTGTAGTACACTTTGTTGTTGTACACACCCGAGAAACTACACCTTCATATATATATATTTCATCGAATGTTTTCGCGGTCGTTTGTTGAAGCGTTGTTCTTCGGGATATTTCGCCGCGTTTGGATGACGTCGTCCTGAGAAGAGCAACTTTCTTCCTGACGTTTCGGTGACATCACTTTCATCTTTTTCTAGAGGATCTTCTCGTTGCGATGGTAACTTCAAGAGTACGTCGATTTCCTGTGCCGCTCGTATTATATGGTCCCGTCGTAGTGGGGACGCATGTCTGACTCCTCGTGATTGGTCCGTCGGTTGTTCTGTCGCTTTCGACTATTGGTCGATCGGTTTGCGTTCGGTCCGAGTTAGTATGACTGGGCTGTGGCAAGTTGTTATCATTACGTCGCTTGTGTGTAATCTGCCTGTTGAGCAAGGCCGGCTTCCATGTGTCAGGCAAACGCTGTCCGTCGTCACGTTTGTTCATACAGTTTTGCCGTTTCTCAATTTCTATAGCTTCTCTTATAATCCTTTACGTTAACCTCGTACTGCGTGCTATAGTTTTTGTACAGTCAAAGTCGATAGTGTGTCCTATATGTAGTACATGCTTAGCTAGGCATGATGTTGTTTCTTTTTTAGCTACCGCATTTCTGTGCTCTTCCCTCCGTACGCTGGTTTTACGGTTAGTATGCCCTATGTATGTTTGTTCGCGTTCATAGCACGGTATTTTGTAGACCCTTGGTTTTCTAGTTCTATCTTGTCCTTTGTATTAGGCAAAATATCTCTTATTTTCCTGTCTGTCGTATAAATGGTGTCTAAGTCGTGTCGGCGTAATATTATACCTATTTTCTCAGTCGTACCTTTCACGTAAGGGAGAAATGCTGTCCGTGTAGATCTTTCTTTCTTTTTTGGTTGATTCTTGTTAATTCGTGTCGCTCTGTTAATGGTTTGTTGTGAATATCCGTTCGCTTGTAATATGTTTCTTACGCAGAACACCGAAACGAAGAAATGGGAACATACATGCTGTAATTTATATATATATATATATATATATATATATATATAGTAAACCTAATCAGTAGGCGATTAAAGGTCTGTATATTACTTCAAAATATATGTATTTAAAAAAACTCTACATGTTTCGGCTGTATACGCCTTTTTCAAGAGAATACAAAATATGAATGACAGGATATAAATGTCAAGTAATTAAGTTGCTATGGTTTGAATTATTCAAAGATACATTCTAGTAATAATAATAAATCATGCCTTAGTATTCCAAAAAATAGATAACAAGGTGTGAAAATATGTGTTGTTCGCTGCTAGCAATTTGTGTCTCCTTCTGGGTATGAACTTGTGTGTTGGTTGTTGCTGGCAGCTTGCGTCTCTCTATGGGTGTGTGGTTTTGTTTGAGAGCGTAAGTGTAGGGTTTTGTATGTCGGTGCGTTCGTGCGTGTGTTTAGTGATCGGTCGCATGAATTTAGAGAGGACGGATAACCAGCCGTTGCGTAGGGCCGCCAACCCTTTCCCGACAACTTCTTTACAATTCCGTGCAGTACTTCGACGGTCTGACCCCCGCCCCAACGAGGCAAGGCGCAGACAGGCGAAGCGCACCCTGCACGGGGTTGCTCATCGCAACTAAGGGAACACTCTTAGTGGCTACCTCGGTCGACGATGGTCACACTTATGCCATCTTAACGTTTTCCGCCGAAGCGGGGGCATAGCACACACGTCGAACGTGTGTGTGCTGTTAACGGCAACCTAGCCAGGTTGTCGCCCAGGACCGGTCCTAGTGGTGTGTGCATTGCGCGGCGACGAGATAGCGCCGCGTAGCATGGTTCCTCACTCTTGCTGGAAAGGCGGAATGGCACCTGACTGCCCAACGGGCAGACCCCCCTAGAGTTTTGTAGCGCATATGCTAGGCTGCAACCCAGTAGAGGACCACATCAGCAAAAAACTGAAAACAGGGATAGGCAGGGAAAAGCAAGACATGAGTTATTATTACGTATGTGCTATGCCCCCGCTTCGGCGGAAAACGTTAAGATGGCATAAGTGTGACCATCGTCGACCGAGGTAGCCACTAAGAGTGTTCCCTTAGTTGCGATGAGCAACCCCGTGCAGGGTGCGCTTCGCCTGTCTGCGCCTTGCCTTGTTGGGGCGGGGGTCAGACCGTCGAAGTACTGCACGGAATTGTAAAGAAGTTGTCGGGAAAGGGTTGGCGGCCCTACGCAACGGCTGGTTATCCGTCCTCTCTAAATTCATGCGACCGATCACTAAACACACGCACGAACGCACCGACATACAAAACCCTACACTTACGCTCTCAAACAAAACCACACACCCATAGAGAGACGCAAGCTGCCAGCAACAACCAACACACAAGTTCATACCCAGAAGGAGACACAAATTGCTAGCAGCGAACAACACATATTTTCACACCTTGTTATCTATTTTTTGGAATACTAAGGCATGATTTATTATTATTACTAGAATGTATCTTTGAATAATTCAAACCATAGCAACTTAATTACTTGACATTTATATCCTGTCATTCATATTTTGTATTCTCTTGAAAAAGGCGTATACAGCCGAAACATGTAGAGTTTTTTAAAATACATATATTTTGAAGTAATATACAGACCTTTAATCGCCTACTGATTAGGTTTACCATATCATACCAAGGTCACGAAGTTATTATATTTATATATATATATAAATTACAGCAGTAATTTATATATATATATATATATATATATATATATATATATATATATAAATTACAGCATGTATGTTCCCATTTCTTCGTTTCGGTGTTCTGCGTAAGAAACATATTACAAGCGAACGGATATTCACAACAAACCATTAACAGACATTTTGAATTCATAGGGGCACATACTACAATTACCAACGGGTGTTTAATTTTGAGGTTCGCGTTGTAATTGACGCACAATATATATATATATATATATATATATATATATATATATATATATATCTATATATATATATATATATATATTTAATTGTTACATTTTATAGCGCATTCAACGGGGTGCCATACAGAGTGTCCTTGAAAATAGTAAAAATACAATTATTCCAAAACGATTGCGCGTCAATTACAACGCGAACCTCAAAATTAAACACCCGTTGGTAATTGTAGTATGTGCCCCTATGAATTCAAAATGTCTTACCTATTGATCTTACGCACATACATATACGCTACAGCGTATGTAGGTATGTGTATGTTACAAATCGTAACAACTGTCAATGTTATGATATCATTGTTTAAACAGCTTTGTATGCTAAGGATTCAAAAATCTCGTATGAAAAGTCAGCCGTTAAAAGTTTATACTTGCATTTGAATTATTTAAAAAAAATGTGTTAAAGATGTCAGATGTGTGCTCTACAGGGCATTTCACATCCAATTTGGTAACGATCTACCTTTTATAGAATACGTAAATGTAAATAATATCGAACGTACACATGTAACAATCGACAACTGGTTGAATCTACAATTGTTTGGATACTTCAAGGCGACCGACTGTAACAGAAAAAATAGGAGTACCTACTCTTTATATTTTAGACGGTCGCACAGTGATGGCACAAATATTTTATAAATAACTTTGGATTCATACGTATTAATTTTTAATTACATATTTACTTGAGTGTATTAAAAATCTCACTTTATACGAGGTATTGACTTTAGCATACAGGATATTATACTTTTTATGACATCGACAGCTGTTAGTATGTAACTATATGGTTCAATAGAGGTACATATTTACATTCTGAATATCTGGAATTCCTTGGCGGCACATATTAAAGTTTTCAATAAGTTTTTAATTTTGAGGTTCGCGTCGTAATTGATATATAAATACATTTTTCTATTTTTGATACGTTGTCTTTTTATTTCAAGGACACCATGTATATATAACCTGAACCTGTAAATGAAAGTATTTTCTTGTGCACCACCCACGTTCTATAAAAACTACATAAAAAAGTGACGGAAAATATCTAAACATGATTACGAAATCATATTAATAATTATATTCAAAAAGAAAAAAAATATTCGCATAGTGACTATATTTGATTAAAAACTGCATGCTCTAATTTAACCTAACGTCGGCATAGTAATACTTATAATGTTAATACTAAACAATCCTGCTGCGGTACATATTAGCTTTGCTAAAATTTTGTAAATTCTCTTCCTTTCTGTTCACAAACTCCCTGCGGTGTTTTAGCTGTCTGAATTCTATCAGCGGATTAAGTATACACATATAATAACTAGTTCCTCAAAATAGTTTCGGAAAGCAATGAAAGTTTCAATATTTGAATAATTTAGTGTTGACCATTCGGTAAGTAAATAGTCGCTCAAGTTCATCGTTATTACGTAATTTTAAAATAGGTCAGAAAAAAATGAACACGAAATGGAAAACAATGGATAATAAAAGCAAAACAAGCATTTAACATGTTGAGGGAGATGTAAGTCAATATATGCATCTCAATTGCATTGGAACCCGAATGTAAAAACGAGCTGATGTAAGAATGCAAAACTTGGAAATCGTTCAGTTTAAATACAGGGAATTCCAAAATGTATTGACGGTTTTCAATACGGAATAGATTTTTATTGGTTAAACATTAAAAAATTACGACAACATCTTAATCTATAACTTCGGAAGTTTTTTTGTATTTAAAAATTGAATGGCATAGGTGGCCTCCTTCTTCTGCTACGCTTCTTCTAGTCGTCGCACGAAATCATCCATCACTCTACCTAGCATCTCCAGTGGAGTCACTTTAATTTCGTTTAAAATGTTTTATTTATGATCTTCAAAATGATCTATTATTATACATAAGACTTCTTAGATATCCCCACAGAAAAAAGTCTGTCGCTGTTAAGTCAGGCGACCGAACTGGCTAGATTATATCCCCGTTGCGAGAAATTAAACGGCCGGGCAAGATATCACGTAGCATATTAATACTGATTCTCGCCGTGTGGCTCGTTACCCCATTCTACTAAAATCAATAACTATTAAAGGCCGGATTATATGCAAAAAAAAAACTGAAAATATGCGCATAAATATGCAGATGATTTATCCTAAATATGCACTTCCTTATGAAAAATATGCAGGTAAAAAAATACGAGGAATGTTAGAAAATGGAATACTGTGGAAAAAATATTTTATTATGTTTACTACAAGTTTATTTAGAAAATTTTACAACATAATTAACTATAAAAACAATTTACAATCACATATTTCTCAAACTTTTCAATCGAAAAATTGTGACGCTTGCCTGAAAGCATGTAAATTGAAAAGGTTCGTTCTACGTCGGCGCTTGTTATAGGAGTATATTTCAAATTAGAAATATCATCTATTGGCAACTCAATATTTTCTACTGCTTTTTCAAACCTTCATTTTTTCCTATTACACTTATAAATGTCTCATACACGGACTGTCCTACTCCTCCTTTAACATCATAACATGACTTTTCAAATTTGTTTATTATTTCAACGCTCTCGATTAGCGACATAAATTGTTTCATAATGATTTACATGAAAAATAGCAGCCTCCAACCACGTTTCCCATCGTATGATTACGAATTGAGAAGGAAGCGGAACACCGGATAGATGTTGTTTGTAAAACTGAACTCGTAATGGGGCCTTTAAAAATACTTTCTTAACACTACTTATTAAAGTAATTTCTAAGGGAAAATGGTTTCTGACTTCTTCTGCAACACGATTTACTCCGTGCGCCAAGCAAGTTGTGTGAATTAAATTTAGGTAAAAGATTTTCAAGTTGAAAGCTGCCTTCACCATGTATGGTGCAGCATCCGTAAAAAACAATAGAATTTTCTGTTGGAATCTATTCCGATAAGAAGAAAGTTGCCAGTTTTTTCTGTACAAACCTTGATATTGTCAAATTATTTGCCTTTTCCAACTGTTTGGATGAAATTAAATAAGATTCTGCTGGAATCGATTCGTTAAGGATACCAATCTTTAAATGAACTATGTATCGGCCCACACTATCGGTAGTTTCATCTACGCATATATAAAGATAATTGTTTGTAACAACCTTCTTAAAGCTATTCAATGTTTCTGCATAGATACAATGAATATATTTTTTTCTTAACTTGCTCTAGTCTGGAATGTTATATTGACTGATGTACTTTTGCAAAAATAAGTTGACATTTAAATTGTTTAATTTATGTAGTAGAATATCTGCTGACAGAAACATTTGACACAAATCTACATTAAATTGTTCTTGTTCCGATTTTTTTTAAGTTGATGGCAAACATTGAGGTAATGTTTGCTGACTCTTCTTCGCCAATTTCATCTTTGTTAGTTTTGAAGCATGAGATGGAGTTTTCATATCTCTCACTTTTAATCTGCAAAAAAAATATCAAATCATCGAAATAAATGTTAGTAAAAGATAAAGGAATACTTAAAAACTTAATTAATTAATTAGTAAGAGGAAATAAACTTAAAATTTTACTCACAATCTTGTAGCATGTTACGCAAAACACTTTTGCTCCATCTACACGCAATTTTGAATATGGTGCAATTCATCCAGGCACAGTCGCTCTTTTCGGCATTTTTGCTATTATATATCACAACTCACAAGTTTACACTTCGAAAAACCAACGGAAAATGACGTTTAAAATAAAATTACTTTCAAATATGGGAATAAATTTCTCCGAATAAGAAATACATATACTCGTAATTTTCTGGTAAAATGTATTTTTGCATTCATTTAGAAGTTTTAAGGTATTAGCTTTTCCTGTAATTTTGTCTCGGCTTGGATGTATGGGAAGAGCATTAATAAATTCTTGGAGACGCTTATCGGAAAAGTAAGGGGAGACGCTTAATAAAATGCTATTTTTAATAATTTTTTTAAATTAATTTTTAATATAAAAAAGGCTGCTTAATTTTTGTGTCTTTGTTACATCCACGACATATTTTTAGTAATGCCTATAATAAATTTGATTTAGTAAATAAATCAAACTCGGATACTTAGAATAAGCAAAAATGCTGAATTATCACAAAATATGCAAATAATATACAAAATACATATTGCAGTGGAATTTACTTTGAAATTGCTTATTTATTTTTTTTATTCACACTACAGCTTATATCGCCGGCTATTCAGTCTAGTAGAATCCACGAACTGCCATCTCATGAATCGTTCCTCACGGAAAGGGATTTAATGTCGTTTTCCAGAATAAAACCATAAACACAAATAAAACACGAGTCAATTCCTTTATATTAAAGTAATTAAAAAAAATAAAAAAAATCCCTCTACAAAGTGTATAGGGTGCTAAAGCATCATCAAACAGTAGCAATGAGGAAACACTCTTTGTGAATAATGACTCGCACACAGAGAAAAACCTCTTCTGAATCACGATCAAACATAAAACTAATAAATATTAGTGAAATCTGTCAAGTTTAACCTCTACTGTGACCCCTTCAAACAAATATCAAAAACAAATTAGTTTTCAAAACTCACGATAGTTGAAATTTACTCATACGCCAAAAATAACATAACAAGGTCAAACCCCACTACAGACACTCCAACCTTGAATTCAAAATGTTCTCGAAATATTATTTAAAAAAAAAAAACTTCCCTTATAAAAAACATGACAACTTTCGCTAATATCCATATACTACTTTCAAACATACATTATTACAATAAATACAAGAAATTATAACAATGAAAATAATCCTGATATCAAATATATATAAATAAAATAATTTTTATCAACTTACATAGATCTATGTGTGATTTTATAAAATACACGAGAGATATCTTTTTCACAAAATTTTCAAATAAACATAAAACACTCGCATAAATCGAATTTAAATTAACTTGCACCTTACACTAAATGCAAAAACAAAATACAACCCGAATTTATACAACAAAGAATAAAATTGATTATCTTATTCTTTAATAAACCAAACACTTTAACAGTCAAGATATCTCTAAATCAAAATGAAATCTCCATATCCGCTTATCCATTCCCACCATCTAAAAATCAAAATATATATAACCAACACATTTTAACAAATACAATATCCGAAAAAAGCGGCAAGTTCAATTCCTTGGTCAACCTAAATATACGAGGGCTAATCATAATTTCATACATTATAAAATTTATTTCATTTATAAAATAATATATATATCTAACGATCCCCGTCTGAAATAAATAAACATACAACTGAAATAGTTAATTTTTTTTTTAGAAAGTCCCTATTACAGAGTTCAAAATCGTTCAATCATTTTCCTTACTTGTCCAAGGAAAATCCATGACATGATTCCCCGAAGTTATCCGAGAACAAAGTCAGAACATCCCTGAGCTTTTTTCAAGGATAACTTCAGCACAGCACTCGAGACAGTACCGCACCCTGTCTTTGTTCCCCGCACTAACTTGTTGTATTAATGTTGACCAGGATCTTCATCGTTCTGATGCTGTAGTGTGATAAACGGATTCAACTTCTCCATATACATTCTGTATATAAATTTTGAATATTTAAATGTCTTATTTGACTTAAAACATTTTATCTTTTATGTCGTTTTACTTGACATAATTTATTTTAATGTCATATTGCTTGACATTTTCGAATGGGCTTCGTTACAAACATCACAGACGAAGGAACACGCCGAAGCAGCAGTCATCCCCGTCGAATCCTCGAGCACACTCTCGATCACATGGACATGAACATCCCCAACGAATTTTCATAAATAAAAAAAAAACATAGCATGAAAATCTCATTTACCAAATCATCATCATAAACAAATTCATAACACCATTAATTTCCAAGCAATAATAATAATAATAACAATAATAATCAACAATAATATCATGAGCTCAATTTCTTCTTCTTATATTTTTATATAATTTTAATTTTTTTTCAACGCAATTCCCATTATCAATATTTTTTTATACGCAGATAAATTTTAATTAATTAATTATGTCAACAATAAATTTTATTTTATAACTCATTCTGTATATCTATTTGCTTAATCCAATTCATTACCAGGTCAGTTAAATCAGCACATCGTAAACCATCCTATTCAAATATTTTTATTCATTAACCTTTTTACACATGCCAATAATTCTTTTTCTATAAATTCATAAATACCATAATTTTATTTCAACAATATATATATATATCTCTATTATCATAATAACTTTTTTCATATATCAACGACGAAAATTTTTTCTATAAATACACTTTCATTTTCATATAAATATTTCATATATTTATTTCATATATTAGCGACGAAAATTTTTTCATATTCAATATCATATACCTTTTTATCACGACGAAATTCAGTAAACACTTTTTTATTTTACTTCTACATCCTCTTCTTATACTAATAATCTTATCCTAATTATCTTTTACGTTAAATCCATTTCAGTATCATTTATCAAATCCTATTTACTTTTCCAAATTTTATTTATATATCCTTATGTTACAACACATTCCAATTAGTTATTTCACAAGCAAAAATCCTTATATCTCGCATATTCCTCTAAATAGTTTACAACGAAATTTATCATTAAGTTGGGCCTATTCAAAAATATCCGACAGTAAATAATTTGTAGTTTCATTTTTACTTTTACCTTACTATAAAATGTGGGTCTATTTAATTTAAATTTAGTACCCCTATACTTCCTAATTTTCAGAGTTTAATATTTTAACATTTCATTATTGACATGGGTCTGATTTATATTGTTTAAAAAACAGTTGATTTTAAAATTAGCATTACGGGAATTTTTGCGTTTACTTTCTATATAATTATTCAAATTATATTTATAAATGATATTTCTTCTAGAAATCAATTTCTTTTTAATTTTAGTTCGTCCATCGTTAATATTATTAACGACAACTGCTTGTTTATTTAATTTATTGCTCATTTTATCGTGAATACTTTCTTCCATCCTACATTCTAACTTAGCATTTGTTTTACTTATATTAAATTCTGTTTTCTCGTTAGTTTCAAACTTAATTTTATTTAATGTAATTTCTTCGCTTACCCTAATTTGATTATTTCTTCTTCCTATTTCTGTATCCATATCATTTCCCTCGTCCTGTGGCATAGATTCCTCCCCAGGCACGTCCTCTAAACTTTCTTTTGTAATTGTTGATTCGTTTTCTCCTTGTAGCATTATTATTGATTCCTTTTCTTCTAGTTCCATTATTTTTAATTCCTTTTCTTCTGTTGCTTGTTTTTCCTCGACGTGTGGTATTTTACTTTTATTTATTGTGTTTTCCTTGTTTATTTGATTGTTACTGGTTCCTGGTGCCATTTGATCCATTATCCCTATTATTTCATCCATTTCTCTTTCCATATCATTATAGTTTTGTTTTATTTCATTGTAATTTTGTTGCATTTGTTGTTTCATTTCCATTTGTTGTTGTTTCATTTCCATTGCCATTTGCATCATTGTGTGCATCATATCCATCATCTGTTGACTGCTTTCTCCATTGTGTCCTCCTTCATGTATGTAACCAGCGTTACCCATTCTTTGAATTAAATATTCCATTTTAAGAATTTATATTTTATTTCTTCCAATTATACGTTGGACTCGCCAAAATTGTGCAGTCCATTTATTAAATTATTTATTCTCTCACCACGTTGAGTTAACCATAATTGTAAATTTTTCATTTGCTTTTTTTCATACGCCGACACGCTGGGCTGTCAAAATTGTAGTTTTTGCATCTACTTTGCTTCATACGCCCCACGTTGGGCGCCATAATTGTGCAGTGGAATTTACTTTGAAATTGCTTATTTATTTTTTTTATTCACACTACAGCTTATATCGCCGGCTATTCAGTCTAGTAGAATCCACGAACTGCCATCTCATGAATCGTTCCTCACGGAAAGGGATTTAAGGTCGTTTTCCAGAATAAAACCATAAACACAAATAAAACACGAGTCAATTCCTTTATATTAAAGTAATTAAAAAAAATAAAAAAAATCCCTCTACAAAGTGTATAGGGTGCTAAAGCATCATCAAACAGTAGCAATGAGGAAACACTCTTTGTGAATAATGACTCGCACACAGAGAAAAACCTCTTCTGAATCACGATCAAACATAAAACTAATAAATATTAGTGAAATCTGTCAAGTTTAACCTCTACTGTGACCCCTTCAAACAAATATCAAAAACAAATTAGTTTTCAAAACTCACGATAGTTGAAATTTACTCATACGCCAAAAATAACATAACAAGGTCAAACCCCACTACAGACACTCCAACCTTGAATTCAAAATGTTCTCGAAATATTATTTAAAAAAAAAAACTTCCCTTATAAAAAACATGACAACTTTCGCTAATATCCATATACTACTTTCAAACATACATTATTACAATAAATACAAGAAATTATAACAATGGAAATAATCCTGATATCAAATATATATAAATAAAATAATTTTTATCAACTTACATAGATCTATGTGTGATTTTATAAAATACACGAGAGATATCTTTTTCACAAAATTTTCAAATAAACATAAAACACTCGCATAAATCGAATTTAAATTAACTTGCACCTTACACTAAATGCAAAAACAAAATACAACCCGAATTTATACAACAAAGAATAAAATTGATTATCTTATTCTTTAATAAACCAAACACTTTAACAGTCAAGATATCTCTAAATCAAAATGAAATCTCCATATCCGCTTATCCATTCCCACCATCTAAAAATCAAAATATATATAACCAACACATTTTAACAAATACAATATCCGAAAAAAGCGGCAAGTTCAATTCCTTGGTCAACCTAAATATACGAGGGCTAATCATAATTTCATACATTATAAAATTTATTTCATTTATAAAATAATATATATATCTAACGATCCCCGTCTGAAATAAATAAACATACAACTGAAATAGTTAATTTTTTTTTTAGAAAGTCCCTATTACAGAGTTCAAAATCGTTCAATCATTTTCCTTACTTGTCCAAGGAAAATCCATGACAATATGTTATGTAAATATGCAAATTTATGCAAACTGCATATAATCCGGCCTCTAATAATTACCATCAAGTTGTTCATACCTTGAATTGAAAAAAGTATCAATCATGTGACAATATCTTCCCAATGTTACTGTTACGTTAGGCCTGTTCTTTTAAAAAAAAATATGGGCCAATAATTTCTGCGGCTGATAGCGCACATCAAACCGTTACTTTCGCTGCGTGGAGTAGTCGTTCGTGAAGATGTTGTTGCCCAATACCTAAAATTTTGTTTATTGACGAAACCATTTAGATAAAAATAAGCCTCATAAACAGACAACGTGCAAGATTGGGTTCACCAGCAAACAGATCTAAATATTTTCTGCAAAATTCGAGTACGTGAAAGCTAGCGGCTTTCCCGGCTTAGGACGAAAAAGAACCTTCCCGGACTGTTTTCTGATGGTTGCTTAGCATCGGACTAAAATACTAGAATAGCTTATTTTGGGACCTGAAATTGCGCCGAAAAAAATTATTGCATACCAAAAACCATGCTGTGCATTATGGTATTATCTGTTGAAAGATCCAAACATTTTTTAATAAACGCTTACAAACATAAATGAAGATTTCGTAGACTTAGATCATTCAGACTAAAACCATATGGAAAAACTGCAATATGTTGCAGAATATAACACAATCACAGAAATTCACTAAAATAGGACACGTAAGTAACTTTCCATAGTGCAAAGGACGCGGTTCCAGCCTGGAATCCCAGAATCAATCATGTATAACTACCCAGTGAAATTGGAAGTTTGTGCTTTCGTTTATGGTGTGGCTCTTGCAGCAAGAATAGAAAAGGATTTAGAAATAGCCATAGATCCGAATTGGTAGAGACAATGGCTTAAATCTGAAACAGACAGAAACAAGAAAAATCCCTAACCAGAATTAAATTAATAAACTCTAAATACGTAGCATTATTTCACTGGCGATTTGGTGAAGAGCATATCTTCAATGACTGTACCTTAGCCAAAGACGTTACGTTTAGTGTCATCCTACTGGCGATTTTGTGAAGAGCATATCTTCAAAAGTTGTAACTTAGCCAAAGACACTACTCTTAACACTATCTTTCTTTTTCAAATTGTTCTACTGAATATGGCAACCTAGTTGCCGAAATACGTATTTAGAGTTTATTAATTTATGTTGTGCTTTCTGCCTGTTTCATAGAAAGCCGATCTGAAAAATTAAGAAATATAAGTAAGTATGAAGCTAGAATAAAATAAGTTATGATTATATCAAGCAAAGAAATAAACACAGATATAACAACAGAAGAAACCAGAATTCTAAATCAATCCCGTTAATTAACCTTTAGTTAATGAAAGATCATGTTCTCGATTTATCTGTCAGAGCCAGATACTGGTTTCATTTTTACCACTAATTGTCGTCTAACAATAATATTGAATTAGTTTGCAATCGGGTTTCCCAAGGTGTTGGAATTCATAAACACATTATTGACATATTTTCATAGCATATTTGTAATGAAGTCCTTATACGCTTTTGTTCTTAAAACTAGAATATTGGTCTATTCATCTGGCATCATGTGCATTTGACGCATAAGTTTCGCTTGAAGCGCGTTCAGCGTCGATTTTTGGATTTCATTTCGTTCAAAAGTACTGCAGAGTGTTCCTAACGTAACTTTTCGTATGATTTCATTAAGTAGGACCAGAGACATTTTCAGTACTAAATTTGTATACATTTATTATTACTATTAACAAATCGTCAACTGTTCTTTTTTGCTCTTTAAAATAAATTCCAATGTGTCGCGATAATATATTAAACACTCTGCGACATTTCTTATGAGGTAACCAAGAACTAATGCTTTAGTGCAGGCACCTCTGTGGTATACGAAGTGTGGCTATAAAATAACAAGACAGATGCTACTATAGACGAACCACGGATGTACCAAAGCCGTATAACGTAGCGTGAAATAAAATTTAAATTAATTTAAAATTAATTGAATTGATTCGGCATTTACTTGATGAAGATCCATAATTTAAAATAGAAATAAAACTACGGTTCTAATCTTCACTTTTAATCTTTAATCGTAAGACGACAATTGTTTCGCCAGCACAGTGGCTTCCTCAGGTGCTTACATTTAGTTTGTAACGTACTCTTTAGATGTAAGCACCTGAGGAAGCCACTGTGCTGAAACAATTGTCGTGTTACGATTAATGATTAAAAGTGAAGATTAGAACCGTAGTTTTATTTCTATTTTTAATTTAAAATTCTTTGAAAAAGGCAGTACCGTAAACCCGGGCTACTTTGAACGTTTTATGATAAAATTCTTTACAGGAATATGATATTCACAAGGATTGTCTATAGTTAAGACAATATAGGTCTTGTCAATACTATGTATAATAAAATAAGATAAATAGTGCTAAAACATACATATATTTAAAAAAAATTACAAAGTATCCCCAGCAAAAGGGGCTACTTTGTCAAGTAATCACTTTTTAATGAAAAGCCCGCCCCCCCTCCTCCCCCCGTAGGAGCTTCCTTATCAATTTAAAGTAGAGAAACCTACTCTTAAAGTACCCACTATTAATAAAAACATATATTTGGGATAATATATATAATAAAGGTTTTTTAACATAAATTATACAAATTTGTTAAGGAAAACTCTTGTAATTAGACAAAATATAATCAAACCCTATTTTAACTTCTTATCTTCTAAATAAATCAAAATAAAATCTCAAAAACAAAACTTCTAATTATTAAGCCATAAATCAAACACTTATAAAATCTACAAAGTCTAATCATCGTCTCCACATTCTTCACACATATATTGTATCTGAATGCCGCCCTTATCACACACACCAATAGACCCATCTCTTGCACAAAATACATCTTATTCAATCTGAACCCTGATATCCTTCCCATTCTGCAGCACAAATGTAGCAAACACTATCTTCCTGATCATGTGACGAGATTTCATTAGATTTTAAGGGCTTTTTCTTTCTTTTTGGGGCCTTAGCCTTTCTCTTCACTGATTTTTCTTTCCTTAGAGATATAAAACTCTTAGAAGTAGAACCCAGACCTGTTTCTAAGCTGGGGAACTCCCTCTGTTGTGGTTGAATATCAGTGGTAGAGCTTCTTGGAGAACGTACATCGCTTGTGGATTGGGTATCGTCCATCATTCGCATGCCAGGTGCAATCTTCTTTCCCCGCTTTTTATTTGAGGCCTTTACACCTATTCCTCTGGCTTCTTGAAGATATTCCACTACACTGTCACTGAGAATACTTGGTGATGAAACATTTGCTTCAGAAGTGATAGCAGTTGATGTTGTGGGAAGCTTAGAAGCTTAGAAAGAACGACTTGGGGGTCGAAAAGATATATTCCTGTCGTTCTGAATCCGGACTTCAGGTTTGTGTCAACAGTAAGACTGATCCAGTCCATGGTCTGTTGAGCAGCAACGGAAATTGCTCCTTGGGTATTATACCTTTATTTCTGCTTGTCTTACGCCAGTCATCTAAAATTTGACGCCATTTCCTCTTCATTAGTGAAAAGACTGAAACTTCAAGTGGTTGCATGATATGTGTCGAATTGGGAGGAAGTGGTGTCATGTAGAAGATATTTTCTTGAGAAGCTTTGATAACAGCAGGTGAAAAGTGGCTGGCTAGGTTGTCTCCAATTACAATGGTAAGGAAATTTACGAGGGTATGCTTAACACACTTGGCGATCAATTCCCATCATTTGCGACTGTCAAAAATTTGATTGCGTCATTCAAAAAGGGTAAACTTTCCTTTGAAGATGAGAAGCGACCGGGAAGACCGATTGCGGTGTCCACCCCGACAATATTGACCCAGGTCATGACATGATATCATCAAACCGTCGAATTGAGCTGAAACATAGCCGAGGCACTAAATATTTCATGTAAACGCGTCCATCATATCGTTCACGTCGATTTAGATATGAAAAAAAAATGCAAAATGTATTCCTAAATGGTTGAAAGCCCACCACAAACGAGCAAGAATGAAAGCATCACGGTCAATTTGTGCCCGTTTTGAAGGAAATCCAGATATTTTGAACGGTCTTGTGACTATGGATGAAACATGGGTTCATTTTTACGACCCAGAAACGAAACAGCAATCGATGGAGTGGAAACATCATGGTTCTCCAAGGTCTAAGAAGTTTCGAGTTCAAAAATCCGCTGGGAGAATTCTTGCTTCAGTTTTTTTGGAATATTTTTGGAATAATTATGATTGAATACCTAAAAACAGGGTGAGACCATCACTGCAGATTCTTATTCTAAATTCCTAAACCACCCTGTGAGAGAAAATTAAGGAAACAAGACGTGACAAGTTAACGAAATATTGTTTTTGCAGAACAATTCCCCTGCACATAAATCGCGCATTACCATGAATACAATTAGGGATCTAGGGCTCAAATTACTGGAATATCCGCCCTATTCCCCAGACTTAGCCCGCTCGTACTATTATCTGTTCCCTCGATTGCAAAAAGCTTAAAAGGATGTGAATTTTTGTGTAACGCAGAGGTAATAGAAGCTGTGGAGGGATGGTTTCCAAACCAAGAAGAATCTTTTTTTTTAAGAGTTAAAGGCATTGCAGGATCACTGTATTAAGTGTATTAATTTAGGAGGAGACTATGTTGAATAATGAAATATTCCCAACTTTAAATCATTTCAATAGTAGTCTAAGAATATATTAATACCCCCTCGTATCTATTGGGATGAGAGTCATCCGATAATACGTCAGGTGAGCGATGATCTGGCGATGACATCAGCCTCGAAACCCATCATCAAGTCTCCCTGACCTCCGAGAAAGGGTCCGGAATTATTCTCGAATACATATAAGCCTATATAAGCCCTCGAAGATGGAGGAAGAGAATCAGACGACCAACAACCGGCAGCGAGTATTGTGATATAAATAAATACTGTGAAGTAAATATTTAAATAAATACTGTTATTATTAATCATTAGTTTTAAGTGTTATTTATTGTGTTCTTTTATTAATATAGTGTGTTTTAATTACAGTTAGTTTTATTTAAACGAGTCCAGAAAAACCAGTATTTTACACTATTATTTACTTATTAGTTTATATGTTATTGTTTCAACCATAGTAATGTATTAGACAAAATAATAATATTATTAAATGACAAATGAAATTACCTAAAACTGAATATAGTATTCTTGATGTACACTTTATATAGGCTTTTCAATATATCCCTTCTATACAAATACATGTCGTGTATTCTGTACAAAATCACCTTCCCCTAAACATTTTAAAGTACGAACAGGATATTTTATATAACAACTAATCTTCTCATAACGACAAAGGCAGCTCGTAAAGTTTTTATAACGAACAGAGTTTTACGTGGTCGTTGACGTAAAAGTCAACATCTCATCATCCCATCCGTATCTGTGATCTTGCTTTTCCCGTTGCAGTGATTCGACATTCAAATTGTTAAACGCTTCCTTCGTCCCCTTGAAAGGGACTATAGATACGTTCTCATTCTCGAGTTTCACCACCACTGACTCTCCTTCCGGCACCTAAAAGATCTGTTCGACCTCATTAAAACTTTATATAATTTTTTACGATCGTAATATAGGGGAACCGTTTTGCATAATTCGTTATCAAATGCGCTTGGGAATTCAACGTTAGCGACGCATCAGCGAAAAACAATTTTTAAAGCACTTTTATTTCGAAATTTTAAGGTCGATCTTTTTTTCTTTATATACCACATCCACAATACGCTGGGCGATCGCTATGTCCGTATTAATTTATTTTATTAGTGTCTGTTTAGGAAGGATATTAATATTCTATTTATTGTCGCACTCGACATATATGATTAGGGTAAGAAAATCTTTGCCCCTGAAATATATTAGAATCGCGGATTAATATTGTTTTGGGAATCCAGCAAAAATAAATAATTTACACTACGATTACACTGGTTAACACAGTTTGATTTTCTTATACACCAATATATGTGGTTTACCTTTTGTCATGCTGACTAAATCTTACTGGTTTTTCTACAACATTTCAAAGTTGGATGGTTCTTATATCTAAACATATAAAGTTATGGATTGAATTTGACTGCTGTATTTATTCTGTATAACGAACACATACTTTTTGTATTGTTAGAAAAATTGATTTCTTAAAACTACACCTACCGTATATGTGAATCAGGGTATGGGTGTGCG
Organism: Melolontha melolontha; assembly: GCA_935421215.2. Lineage (NCBI taxonomy): Eukaryota > Metazoa > Arthropoda > Insecta > Coleoptera > Scarabaeidae > Melolontha > Melolontha melolontha. Next base: position 183,753,327 of record OW285235.1, read on the forward strand.
TAAATATGGATAACAAAATGGTTGGGATTCATATATTTATCGCAGATTTAATTTTTGATAAATTAAAATGATATCTCAAAGCAATTTTATAATTTTAGCTTATATCTTTTTGATTTTTGAAAATTATCATGTAGTAACTTCTTTATTTGGAATTTGTTTTATTATATCCCAATAACAACGCCATCTTTGAGTAATTAGTCTGGCCCAATGGCATTGCTTCTTTCGTTAGCAATTTTTCCTTTAGGAACGATATTTAATTTAGACTTCCAGTAGTTTCAGAAAGGTTTTTGTCTTGTTTCTTTTCTATCTACTTGTGACGGTAGCAAAATGATTTGTTTAAGCAAGATATTCATTTTTAGTTTTTTTCTTTATGGGGGTCTCCATCAATATTTGATTTATTGCACGAACTACGCACCTTGTCGTATATAAGTGCGAACAGTAGGTAATTCGTTCCTGAATTTAGTAAACGTAAGAAATCAACAGGTCCATATATCGCTAGAAATCTAAATTATAATAACTAATTTAAATAAATGGTTTTACTCGCTTAGCGCATTACGGTTATTATGATTATTATTAAACAATAGTGGTTATTGGTCCAGAAGATTGTTTTAACGTCGGATGCGACGGATTAATAAGGTTTCTTAAGCGAATGAGCATCAACCACGTGGGCCTGAATTTTCAATTGTTCATCCGACTTTGCTTGCACGAGGTGAGTGTTTTATACCCGATATCCTTGTGAAAAGCCATTGTTTCCTTCGTTATTTTTTTTTCTTCTGTGCTTTATATTGATTTGATTTCTTGAATTTAATAGAGGACATAGCAGAGACTTAGCAGGGGCTTATGAGGGGCTTAGCATGGGCTAACTATTTTGGACTTGCCAGAATATAGCATCTCATCAATCACGTGAGAGATTACTCCGCACGAGATATTATCTTTGTCTCAACCACGAGGTGAGCGATTTACAATTACAGCCCTTGGACACCTAAGGTAGGACTATTGTTCTTAAATTACTGAAGACTGCAGATAGTTTCATTTGACGTCTCATAAAGGAAGAGAGTAAATTTTGTGTATAAATTATAAATAGACTCCTTCATTAATTTTTTTGTATTAATCTATATCGTTATTTAGTTAGTTATGATATCGATACCCATAATCTTGAATATATAAGGGTTATCGAAACACTTACATCGAAACATTTAGTAGAAATATATAGATCACGGCATGTCGTAACTTATATATATATATATTGATGTAGGGCAATTATTCTACATATCTAATTCTTCTACTTGTAAGTTACCAGATCCGAGTATGTTATATCAGTAAAATAATGTGTAAAGAAATATTATTGAATAGCTAAATTTTTGTATATTGATGTAAAACCATAGTTGGATTTAGGAATATTGATATCGATAAACATTGTAAATTATATTCAATCTATTTTTATTACTCGCTCTTTTATTTAAATATCTTTACATTTTTCCGCGAGGATCTAGGTTTTCTAAATCTGATTATAGTTACATTCTTTGTTATACATATATTTCTTTTAATTTTGTAATATCTTTTAATGTTCCTTGGATAACATCATATTTTAAATTTATATTTTGGACCACGTGAGTAGATTTATTCAACAGGACTTAAAGCTGTCAGAATTATTTAAATTTCAAAATTATTTATTTATTTTATTCACTAAAGTAACATTTTAAAATTATCTTTCTTTCTATTTGTCAATATTATCTTTTATATAATTTTCGAGATCAGTGTATGTTGTCCTAAGAAAATCTGATTTAGAAAAATACAAAATTTATAATGGGAGTCTTGGTAACGAGGAGAGTTGTTGATTAGATATTATTTTTTTTACATAGAGTTTTTAAAAGAATTAGCGTTATATTTGATTTCTTCTACGAAAATTTACAAATTATAATTAATATCATCGATAATTACCTTAAAAAGTGGTTCATTAATTATTAAAAGATATATTTACCTTCCAAGAAGATTTTCTTCGAGAGTGGAGATCTGGAAAAACTATTAATCTGCACCATTGTGTATTCTACTATATACTAATTAATAATCGTCTATGAAATTATAAATAAGAAATTACTGGAACTATCCTTTGGATATTTTGGACGAGATACATCATATCCGGAGATCATATTTTCTCATAACCCTGTTTTTTTACATCGAGCAAAAGAACTATTTGCGATTCTACAACTGGATTATCTACCAGACGTATGAAAAAAGGATATTGTAACCTGCCTTTGCTGTATTAGTTGGTTTCATCGTAACAGTTTACATTTTAGAAGACACGTGGTTTGAGAATACTTTATAACCTTTAAAGTTCCAGGTATTCAATAAAGATTGTTTTCTATAATTTATATAAAAGATATAATATTACTCGAGATCTTACTACTTAAATATAAACTTACTCACGTTATTATTAATAACTTGTTTATTTGATAATCTTACTTTTACATTTGCCATTTTTCACATTAAATATTGTTATAAACTTCCAATACATTTGTACGTAATTATGTTTGAATTTGATTAGGCAACCCTTTAATCTTAGTTGTATCGTAAATAACATACTATCATATTAAGTATTTTTCCCAATGATATCTTCTGTGACTTGTTGATCGTTTTTAAAAAAAAAAACGATTTTCTCATAAATATATTTATTATTTTCATACATACTTGTTTATTTTATGTGCTTAATTACTAGATATCTGTACGTCCGGAACCTGCTTTTTAGACCCTGAGATAAATAGTCCTCATTTTATTATTAATTTATATTCATTCTACATTTGAGCAAGTTATACAGAGTTTTAATCTGTATTTCCTATTATTCAATATAATTTATTTCTCCCCATCTGCGTGATAACATTATTTGTCGTCCGAACGTGGGACTTTTCTCTGCTCAGCCTCTACGGTGTATATCAATATATATATATATAGTTTTGATTTGTGCAATTTTCTTTATTAGAAACTGAATCTACCCATTATTTAATTTTGTGTTATATTTAATAATTTCTGCATATACTATGTGTACCAAAATCTCGATGTGAGATTTATCCAAGATCTTAGATATGCAATTCTTTAAATTAAGCTTACTATTTAATCTAGTCTAGTTTATAATTATTTTTCTATCATTTCGATACGTCGATCTTTTTATTTAAATCTTATGAACTATTTTTAGGATTTGTCTAAAACTCAGTTATATTATTTGCTTATAATTTAAATTAACGTTATTATACAATTATTGCTGTTAGAACCTAGTTTATTGTACATGATTTAGACTTTTATACAACTTACTATACTGGGTGAGTCTTTAACTCATGTCCAGTCATTACTTTCAATGTGAATGAATATATCTATTTTAACGTAATTGTCAAATTGGTCAATGATATATATATTTTTATTTTTTTATTCATTAATTTTGTGGCTTGAAAAACCTGTGTAGATTTCTTTTCTGTATTATTTCTGGTCTTACGGATTTTGTTGGCATGTTCTCATATTACGTAATATTTTGACATTGATGTTTAATATTCTTTTCTGTTTGCTGTTGATTTATTTCGTTCTTAATAAATTATCTATTGTTATTGTTTTACATTTGTTGTTTTATTGTTATGATAACAACGATACACGTACATACTTATGATTTAGTCAAGTTACCGTCGGCAGTGTCTATGTTCACTGTAACGGCTAAAGCGTTTAATCATGGTGGCACCTATTTATAAGAACCTCCCTTCGCTCGCCTCTAAACTGAGCTAGTTTCTTAGCCGAAGATCTCCGGGGCAATCATGTTATTGGGGTAAATAGTTAAATCGTAAGTAGGTACTACGTTGAGTACGCAGACGCAGAACTATTACTCGTGGTGGCATATAGCAATAATGAAAATCTTCTTCGTTACAAGCTATAATTACTTGCTTGTTAGTAATACGTTCATATCGGGTGTTTTTTTAGCTGCATGAGAACTATCGATATCGATAACTATGGTTTGACAGCTGAGAGTGTCAATTATGCTGACATTTCTGTTCAGTAAGGTTTGGCAAGTCATCATGAATCGTTTAACGCCAGAACAACGTTTCCAAATTGTGGAAATTTACTTTGAAAAAAATAAATCTGTTCGCGAAGTTCATAGAGCACTTCGTCAATTTTACGGTCAACATAATCGGCCTAGTGAGCAAGCAATTCGTGCAGTTATTGATCGTTTTCGCACTAATTTTACTCTTCTCGATTCAAAACCATCAACAAGGCAAAGAAATGTGCGTACCGAAGAGAATATTGCTGCTGTAGCGCGAAGTATTGAAGAAGACGCCGAAATGTCGATTCGTCGTCGTTCTCAACTTGTTAGCCTTTCTCCTTCGACTACGTGGAAAATTTTACGTAAAGATCTAGGCTTACGTGCCTATAAAATACAGCTCATGCAAGAATTGAAGCTAAACGACCATCGTTAGCGTCGCATTTTTGCTGATTGGGCTCATTTGAAACTGACCGGAGATGAGCATTTTTATCAATGAATTGTGTTTAGTGATGAAGCTTATTTCTGGTTGTTAAATGGCTACGTCAATAAGCAAAATTTCCGTATTGGAGCGAAGATAATCCTCAAGCCGTTAACGAATCACCATTACATCCATTAAAATTGACTGTTTGGTGCGGTTTACACGCTGGCGGCATCATCGGTCCTTATTTCTTTCGAAATGAGCAAGGTGCTGCCGTTACGGTGAATGGCGAGCGCTATCGAGCAATGCTGACTGAATTCTTGTTTCCAAAAATTAATCAGCTAAACATCAACGACATTTGGTTCCAACAAGACGGCGCAACTTGCCATACAGCGCGCTTAACAATCAATTTATTGCAAAATCAATTTGGTGCCAACTTTCTTTCCAGAAGTGGTCCTGTTCACTGGCCCCCTCGTTCGTGCGATTTAACGCCTCTGGATTACTTTTTATGGGGCTATGTTAAGTCATTGTTTTATGCCGACAAACCAGCAACTCTTGAAGCATTGGAAGCCAATATTCAAGCCACCATTGATGCCATACGGCCAGATTTATTGGAAAAAGTAGTCAAAAATTGGACTGATGGAATGGACCATGTATCTCGTAGCCGCGGCGGACATATGCCGGAAATCATATTTAAAAAATAAATGCCATGAAATTATCTACCAGATTATAATAAAAAAAATTTCATTCCAACAATATTTCTGTCTTGTATTATCATTTTAAGTTCTCAAGCTCTTAAAAAGACACACATTATAAAACAAAACCCGATACAAAAACAGGAAAACCCAAAACAGCTTGATAAACCTTTCTAATGGTGAACTGATTACAAGGTTGACCTATATAGAATGCAGTTTGCCAGTCTGCTTAGTGAAGACGGCCGCGTCGGTTGTTAAAAAAATTAAGCGCGCCACCTTGTTGAGAATAAAAGCAACACCCTACCCTGTATAACGAAAATCAAGAAACTCTTTTCACGGAGCGAAAACAACTACACCATATTAGACACAAAAAAAGATCACAAGTGACAGAAATAGATGTTTCATTTAAATACGTTAATTAAATTAATTAATGCTTTAAGGTGGTGGTAACAACAAATAAATGTTGAAATACTAATTCAATACGTTAAAAATGCTGAAAATATATTTCATTTAAACCAGTTAATTAAAAAATTATTTATAAGTACGAATTGTACTAATTAATTAAGAAAAGTCTACTATCGATCAAGAAGAAGGTTTCTACGTTATGTTTAAACTTAAGCTCATTAACAAAAGAACCTTTTAGCTTTCATGCTACTAATTTAAAAACTATTGACTTAAATACTCGCCATTATATAAAGTTTCAATAATATCCGAAAAGGGTGAAGCCCTGTATATAATTAAATTAGAGTATCTAATATTTAAATAAAAATATAACTGTTAATCATCAACATAATTTAATTATAAATTAAAAATCAAGGCTCTAAATTTTTGTACGACACGGTATAAGACCAGACTGTATATATATTAGAATACAAAAAAAGTAAGAAAACAATACAGGCAAATGCCATACGTATACGCAAGGTCTTGGGTATGCGTTCACAACCGAATTTAAATCTTGTGTCCTAGTCCTTAATTAAATTGCATCAACAAATTCCTGCTTAATCTAAATAGCATCAACGAAAAAATTAAATACACTGAATTAATTATAAATAAAACAATACTAAAGTGTCAAATGATTAAAGAAATTATTCTGTGCCAAGACAATAGAAACGAAAAATAAGTTAATGTGATCTATATTAATATAGCATACGAACAAAGAGATTACTGAATGTCTAGGACAAAAGAAATAATAAATTAATGATTCTTACCATTTCAAGGCACCAATTTTCTTTCTAGCACAAATGCAAGTTTTTGAGTAATATATAATCCTACTAAACGGCGTAATTAATTAGTCAAGAACTACCTTACAGCTTGCTGATTTGTACGAGGTTAACCGGCTGCAATGGAGTTGTTTTCGTTTCACACGTGGTCCTCGATGAATTTTCCGCTCCACGTAGTTTTGTTCAATAAATTCTCCGATTTCGTTGGTTTATTATGCATTTTAAATAGCAAAAGACAAAGATTGAAACAAAGAAATATTTCAAAGAAATTTAGCGGGAAAATTACTCACCCACTGATGTTTAAGGGGGGCAATAAATCTTCGGCCTAGTCAATATCATCAAACCAAACATAAAATTGCATTACATCAAACTGTGTCTGCCGCCATATAAGCCACCTATTTCAGTGTAAATTTTCTCGATACAAAATCACACAGCGGCAACAGTCAAAAATGCATCTAGACTCGCCGAGATTTACAACGAAAATACCCGTAAATCACATCCAAACTTGTGCCTACTCTACGCAGATGCTGGAAAAATTCGACTCACGCATGACCGATAAGGCGATATATATATATATATATATATATATATATATATATATATATATGGTAAACTTAATAAGTCGGCGATTAAAGGTCTGGTTCATTACTTCAAAGTATATATATTTAAAACAACCCTACATGTTTCGGCAATGATGCCTTTGTCAAAGGAATAAAAAATATAAATAAATTTTACATTTATATTTTTTATTCCCTTGACAAAGGCATCATTGCCGAAACATGTAGGGTTGTTTTAAAGATATATACTTTGAAGTAATAAACCAGACCTTTAATCGCCGACTTATTAAGTTTACCTTATCATACCAAGGTCACGAAAATATTATATATTTATATATATATATATATATATATATACCACAGTCCAAAATATCGTAACACATTTGAATTAAACAACAAATAATACAACTAACAGTAAAATACATAAATAGAAATCTACATGAAGTTTTGACCTCAAATCTCACAACGATTGACTCCAAATGTACGAGTATAAATAAAATTTTACTCAAAATCTTCCGCTGACAAAATCCAACAGAAATACACTGTAATTAGGCCAGCCAAAATACTAAGTAGTAATGGTAATAAAACTGGTAGCAATAAAAACTGCTAATTAAAAACTGGTTGCTGAAAACAATTAAAAAAGCTAGAAATTAGAATAATTAATACATGTGTTCAGGACGGAGAATGTATAAAAAACGTTAAGCATGTCTTGACTTACGAAGAGTTACAAAATAAACTTCCAACTGCGATTTGAATACTTTTTTCTAAAATAATCCGTTTCAGCATAAATATCAAAATCGACAAACCCAAAAAGGTCAACTAAATCAGTGCCACATTTTATCCTGAAAAAGCTCTCATTATGTAAGGCTTATCGAAAGTCAAGAGCTAAGAGCCGGGCGTGCCTTGTAGACGCTAGGATAAATAACGTGTACCAACAGTAAATACGACAATGAAAAGAGGGATATGATCTCACTAAGAAGGCCCATAAAAGAAAAATAAGCGAAAACGAGAAGTAATTAATGATAGAGCTTAATTAATTAATAAAACCTATAACTAAGCGTAGGACTAAGGAAACTGGAATAAAGCGCTAAGACAAAATAACTGAACACGCTCCAAAATATACAATACGCTAACGAAATAAACAAAACACTTGTTTCACTAAAATAGTTTTAATAAACTAAATGTACATTTCGTGTGCTCTGCACACATTATCAGTAGTACTGTTTAAACATAATATCTACGAGACAATATATAATATGAAAATACATTATATACAGAAAAATTAGAGGTAGGGTGAAAACAAATTATTGAAAAATTACGAAGAAACAACCTCAAACTACACCTTAAAATCATCCACATGACGTTACTACAAAGGTTACACGCGATCATCTTTGACATAATAGACAGGGAAACTAGAGAAGAAGTACAAGAAAGAAGCTACCAACACCACAAGATCCACCTAAAGAAACTTGTAGAGTTAAAGAATTGTAAGTTATCTTTGAATGTTGCTAAAATTGTACCTAAAAATAACCCTGATTATAATACTTTTTACCCACGGTTTATTAATCGTTCAGATATACAGTTCACAGACCGCGAAACCAAACTACTGGAAAAAGGCCTTAAATATAATCCAAACATTACCCACACCAATGAAATTAAAAACCTCGCGGTAGACTTAGAGTTAGCCTTACAACCAATACAAAATCATGATTTAGAAAAAGAGAAAATAAAGAAGATAATTAAAACCGAACATACCAACATTCGCAATAGTAACAACAATAATGAAAACCAGACAGTTAAGTCAATAAGAAAGAAATTGAAAGATAACAACTTAGTGATTACAAAAGCGGATAAAGGTAATACAGTAACAATATTAGAAAGAACCAAATATAATGAAAAAATGTATAACCTAATAAACACCGAAGATTTTAAAAAACTAAATTCCGATCCTACGAATAATTACCAACAAAAAGTTAAGAATCTCATAAAAAACAATGACACACTTAAGAATAAAAATCTAACAATAATGAACCCACGAACACCGATACTGTATGGACAACTAAAACTTCATAAAGACAACACACCAATGCGACCAGTAGTATCATACATAAATGCCCCGACTTACAAACTTTGCAAGTATTTCAATAAAAAGTTACCGACAAAAATAAATTTCAAATCTAAATATGCGATAAAAAATACCATAGAATTAACGAACAATTTAAAAAACATAAAGATACCTAGCAATGCTAAATTAGTCTCATTTGACATTAAAAGCCTTTTTACCTCTATACCAATAAATGAAATAAAAAAGATAATTGACATACACATTAATAACAATAACCTTAATGACACAGATAAACGAGAAATTAAAGAAACTTTAAATTTATGTCTAAATCAGAATTACTTCAAATTCAACAATGAAACATACACACAAATAGAAGGATTACCGATGGGAAATCCGTTAAGCCCGCTATTAGCAGAAATATACATGAATAAATTCGAAGAAGAACTATTCAAGAAAAACACGGTATTAATTCAACAAGTCCATTTCTGGGCCAGATATGTAGACGACGTAATTTGCATATGGAAGGGTACAGATAGGCAATTAACGGAGTTCCTGAAAGTAATAAATTCTATAAACCACAAGATACAATTTACAAAAGAAACAGAAAAAGACAAGAAAATAAACTTTCTAGACATTACAATAAACAGACATAATAATAAGCTTACATTCGAAATCTACAGAAAACCCACTTTTACAGACAACATATTACATGCAAACGCGAAACAATCGATGAAAATAAAAATGTCAACATTCAATAGTTATATACATAGAGCCACAAACACACCATTAAGCAAGACAGATTTTAATACAGAAATAAACACAATTAAATTAATCGCAAGAAATAATGGATATGACCCTAAAATCGTAGATAAACTGTTAAAACGTAAAGAAATACAAAATAATAAGAACAAATACCTATACCCGAAAATAACAGAAAATATACAAAGATGGCACAAAATTACATACATACCACAACTCACTAATAAAATAAACAGAATAGTAAAAGGATTAGATATCAAAATAAGCTGGGTAAATAAAACAAATTTAGGAACAATGATTAGCAACAACAAAGATAAAAGAGATAAAATGGACCAATCAGGTGTTTATAAATTAAAATGTAAAGACTGTGAAGCTATCTATATCGGCCAAAGTGGACGAGCCATTAAAAACAGAGTTAAAGAACACAAAAAGTCAATTTTATATAGTGAGAAAAACACAGGCTTTGCCGAACACTGTATAGAACTCAACCACTTCCCCGATATAGATAACTGCGACTTAATACACAATATCACAAAAAGCAAGAGATTGGACCTCCTAGAAATATTAGAAATAAAAATAGCGAAAAAACAAAATCTATTAATCACCAACACACAGATAGAATATGCCAATACACCCTTTATAGACACTGTAATACACAATATAATACCACCCCCACTACACACAAGAACAGACAACATATAAGAACAAGTGCGATAGTCTTTAAGTTAGATTTATAGATCTCTTTGAGAATGGCATAACAGCCGAAACAATTGTTAGAGAATTTAAATAAATCTCATAGTGAAACAAGCCAAGTGTTTTAATTTATTTTTATTATTTACTGTATGAAGTTATAATGTTTCACCAAGAAGTATCTGCAACAACAGCCGAGAAAAATTACAATGAATCTTAAAACTAATACAATTTCTGAGAATGAGTTCATGGGGAAATACCAAATATCTATGAAAGAAAGGGGGTGCATCGGGTTGGACTAACGGCAAAAGGGGGCATCGGGTTGGACTAACGGCAAAAGGATTAGGGATGACAATATAAAATATGAATGTGAATGAAGAATTTAGTACCTATTTACAAGATGTCTTAAGTGTTTAATGATGTCGATATACATGCTAACAGTTTATTATTGAGGGGTGAAATATCATTATTTAGAAGATGATTTTTGTGTTTTTTCATGTATATGGCTTCCCCCCTGTCTAAATTTCTATTACTGCTTATTTTAACTAAACTAACATTTTCTAAATTGAAGTTGTGAACTGTATCTGTATGATGTAGAGCTAATGCTGACTTTTCTATGTTGTGTAATTTAACATGAACAATGTGTTCTTTCTATCGTGTTTGAACATTTCTTCTGGTTTGCCCGATGTATAATTTTGGACAAGAATTACAACTTATTTTGTAAATGCCCGACTCTTTCAACGGATCTGTGTTAACAATTTCTATTTTTAGACACTGTTGTACCTTATTATTGTTGGAGAAAGCTGCAATTAAATTGTATTTTTTAAACAGTTTTATTACGTTGTTATGCCAATTTTTATGAAATGATATCAGTATTTTTTATTGTTATTCAAAGTTAGAGTGATTTTTGAAGTTTTGAGCCTTTTCTTTTCTAGTTTGTTTTTAATTTCCAATACTAATTGTTTGTCGCAACCAATCGATTCTGCAACTTTAACTATGTAGTCTAATTCTTTCTTAAAATTCATACGAGATAGAGGGATTGACAGTAATCTATTGATTAAAAAATAAACCTGCTGTCTTTATATTTGTGAAAAGTGTACATGTGTCTATGAATGTAATTGTCTGTACGAGCTTCTTTTCTGTGGATATCAAATTGAAAAGTTTTGTCTGATAATTAAATTTTTAAATCTAAAAAAGGTAAAGTTTTATCTTTTTCTAATTCGTGCGTGAAACGTATTGAAGCATATTGTTTATTTAAAATATTTAAAAAAGCCTCCGTATTGAAAGATTCGAGTATCACTGCAAACACATCATCTACATATCTTGCCCAAAACTTAGGAAACATGCCACAACTAGCTTTGACTTTGTTTTCAAGGTTATTCAAAAATAGGTTTGCTAAGAAAGGTGAGGATTGCCCATAGCTGTGCCATGTGTTTGTTTACAGAAGTTACTGTTGAAAGAGAAAATGTTTTGATCCATGCAAAGTGTTGTTAGTTTTATGTATTCGTTTGTTAAATACAATACGCTATTAAATAAATGTGCTCTGAAAAAACTTGACAATACTAATATGTTATATACTAACATAACCACATAAACACAAATGGAATACACACGGGGAAAGAAGTTCAATTGTTACGTATAAACCAGAACTAAAAACACCAAAACAAGGTAAGATCTAAAATTGGATTACCAAGTCCCAATTTTTAGGCAACGTTTAGACATATAAAAACAAAGACAGAAGGTATATGAGAATAATTAAATTAAATATAGTCGCAAGAGTTCACTATAGGGTACATAGGTAGGTCAGAAAAACAGTATTGGACACAGGGGGGGGGGGGGGGGTTACTTCAAAATCAAGGTGTGATGACAAAGAAAGTGAATTTCACACATTAAATATTAAACATTAGATGACATGAGGTAAAATAAAATAAGACGGATGATATTACGAGTGATAGAAAATGAAACGCTAGAAGGAATGTTATGACGAAGAGTAGTAGATACAGTGATAAAATTTCGTCGATGGCGTTATGTACTCACGAGTCCAACAGTCAGACGAAGCACGCGTCTGCACATCTAAATGGCAATTTTCACAGAAATTGTTACGCTCGAAAAATCACTTTGAGATCATTCAGGAATTTTTAATGAATTTATTTCATTATTAACCTCGTTAAGTCAACTTAGTCCTTTCATTTTTCAACATTTTCGTTTATTACTATTTTATTTTATTTTATTATTAATTATCGTTCAACTTATGCTATTTCAAACCTTAATTCCTTCAAATTTTACTTATGTTCAAATATTTTGGATGCCGCTATACCCGAATTCCTTATTCGGCTGTCTTCTTCTACTTCGGCGACACTGACATCTTGGAGATTATTTTGTTTAGTCGTGATCGATTATTTTTACTTTAATTCTATTCTTGATTCGCTAATTCAATTTTATTACTGTTGAAATTTTTATTAGAATTACGTGAACCTATTTGGGAGCTTATCTGTCTTTTTAACCCCTTATTAACATAATTTTACGAATACATTTTCTCTTTCCCTTTCAGCGCCCTCTCACGTCTTTTGGGTTATCTTGAAAATGCAGTTTTCTTGACGTTCTTACCTGGTCTTTTTCATCTTTATTACGGTGTTTTAATTAGCGTACCTTCGCTTGTTAGTTTGGTTCTTCCCACTTACACCTAGTTAGGGAATATGCTAATTAAATTCCTTTCTTTTCAAAATTACCTGTCTATCGATCTTGTCTGTGACGTGGATCGATAACCAATCGTTTCCTGTGAGGCGTTTGCGTTGGCATTCGTTTTTCGAACTTGTGTCGCGCTGGTTCTTTCCAATTGTATGTCAGTGAACCTTTTCTGCGGATTTTATTATTGGAGTTATTTTTCCAATTTTAAGTGCTATTACCGTACACTTACGTCGAGATTATTCCGAGGGATTAACCACGTGGTGGCAGACTCTTTTTTCTTGGATTCGCAATTAATCCTCTCAGCGAGGATTCGTTGAATTGCGTTCTTCCGTAAGGAGAATCAATCGGAAATCCTCATTCCACACTCAACGGAGTTACTGGTTTCTTCGCAGCTTCCAGTTCTGAGATATTCTGTTTCAAGTTCACGGCGTCACAAAATGGCGGCTGATCTCCATTAATTCATAATAGGAAACGTCGTTCCGTTCTACCGCTGCGAGGACATACACGGGGAAAGACAAGGACATAGAACAATTTGAATGTCAAGCTAAGTAGATGCTGTAGTATTACTGTTCGTTATTGGTTCTTATAACCTGAAACTATCTTTATCAAAATTCATAATTAATGTTTAATCGATTGTTTAATTAGTCTATAGTGTGCGTTAGAGAAGCCAATCACTTCTCTGGGCTACCTTTGTAATTTTGCACAAAATTAAGATAGCATACTTGGCTTTAACTTCTAACTCTAACCGATAGGCCTTGTACGCCTGAATTCAAACTTAATCTTTTAATGTTATAAATCAACTGGTTGTCTAGCTTCACCAGCAGCCAATAATTAAATTAGTTTTTAGGACGAGGCTTAGGACCTTCAGTCGGGCCTTCGTACAAAATTTACATAAATTTCTTGGGATACGTCGAAGATCTAGATATCTTTAATTTTTCTCTGTAAACTAATTGTAAAGAACCACTATTACGTATACATAATCTGTGTTCTAATTTTCATTTGTCTTAAACTTTAAACGTACTTAACTTATTCTTTCTCAAATTTTTAACATCTGTGTATACAGGGTGTAGATATCTTGACAGGTGTTCCTGTTTTAATTAAAACTCTATATTGCGCCTTGAGCGGAACTAGGGTGAATAAGGGGAATATTACTGGGAGAATTAGGGTTAATACCTTTTAAACTAAGCTTATTGTTAGGCCTTGGCGAGCTTAGATTGAATTTTAAGATACTCAATCAATTAGATGCACAGTCAATTAACTCTTAGCAGCTTGATGCCTTTTATGTTGCATATGGATTTCACTTCGAATAATTCTACCTAGACTTGATAATCTATCTTTATAAATCTGTTGCATTGTAGTATTATTTTGAGAAATAATTTAATTTAAATTCAGATTTCCTTCATTACGTATTTACTCTGTTATTACTATTTTGTTTCAACTTACTTATTCTTGATATCTACATCATATCATATATTTACATTTGTTTGTACTTCACAATATAATTAAGAATTTATTCAATATATTAATTATATTATTTATCTTTTTGCTGGATTGGTATCTACTTAATAATTGAATTACGAGCAAACTTAGTTCTATATTGTATTACCTTTGTTAAACTGTTTTTTACGACAGCTGATATTTATTCTGCTAACTTTTATGAATCAACTTCTTGGAATTAAATCTTGTTATTGTTGACAACTTGTGTTTGTTTAAACCCCCTCCTACAAGTGTTGAGTTAAGCAAGGGCTTGTATTTGTACCTGAAACAAGTAATAAGGGGCTGACTCTCTTGAATTTGGAGCTACCTTAGTCCCACCCCCTTCCGTATATACGGGGTGTACCTCGCTGGTTTTTTATATACGGTGGCGCCACCTTTACATCAAGCGACCTTATACTCGCGCACTCTCCGTTACTTTTGAGCTAGCCGGCAGGGTATTTTCGACAGGACGTCCAACTTTAGGTAGGTCAGGTCAAGAGAGGAAGGCTTTGCAGAACATCGTGCAAACCGCCATATTACTTGTCATTACCTATTTTGGTCGCGTTTAGGTAGCAAAATATGTACTCTATTGTGTTCTTCAAGCCCGATTTTTTAATATTTTTTATATCATTGAAAAATGTTCTCGTTTATGCACACAGATAAGTGAGTCTTTTCTCACTCTAGCTTGTTTAAAATTGTTTTTTCTACATAAAATACAGTTCAAAAGACGATTCAGGCAAAAGAGTATCTAAAATTCTACAATATTACTGATATCAATAATACATACTGTAAAAACAATTACAGGCTGTCAGATAAATACTGCAAAACTGAAATACAGGATATGGCAAAACTCCCTCCCTAACTTAAACGTTGAATAAAAAACAGATGGTACAAAGTAAAGAAACCGTATTAACATGAATGTAATCTACAGAATGGGAAGTTACGTTACATGTTTTACAAGTTTCATTTTTTGAACAGTATATCGTTTAAGTGTTTCCATTCGTTATTAATGCATTGCTGAATATAAGTTCGGAAGTTCGCCATTACTCTAATCAACATTTCCTGAGGAATTGCAATCTCTTTTTGTATCGCATGTCGTAGGATTGTCAGAGTTTTCGGTCGATGTTTGTAAACTTCGGCCTTAAGGAACCACCATATAAAAAAATTACATGAGGTAAGGTCTGGAGATCGTGCTGGCCACGGGATGTTACCACGCCATATACACCATATAAAAAAATTACATGAGGTAAGGTCTGGAGATCGTGCTGGCCACGGGATGTTACCACGCAAAGACATCAAGCGTCCTGGGAACACCTGTCTCAGCTTTTGGAGAGATCTCCTGCTTGTGTGAGCAGTGGCCCCGTCCTACTGAAACCACACATCCTGTTGAATCTGCAGCGCACTCAGCCATAAAAGTCTAAATCGTTTGAACGTATCGATCGATCCGAGTTTACGATCACTGCCACTCCTCTCTCTTCAAAAAAAGTAGGGGCCAATGACCCCGACACTGCTAATCGCGCACCAAACAGTAACACGTTCACTATGCAGAGGCATTTCGTGAAGGTTTTGTGCACTCCAATAACGATAGTTTTATTTATTCACACATCCCGATAAGTGAAAATGTGCCTCATCACTAAAGAAAACCACAGCATCATTTGGCACATTTTCAAGGATGCTTTCACACGACGTCACATAATTTTTCTAATCACATTCAGACATTTCGTGATCAACGACCATTTTGTAAGGATGATATTTCAAGTCTAGGTGTAAAATTCGACGCACGCTCCGATCCGATAGCTGAAGAGCTGCAGCATGTTTGCGAGCAGACCGCTTTGGAGACTGCTGAATCGAACGTCTAACTGTCTCAGTGTTTTCTTGAGTGCGAGCGCTGCGTGGCGTTCTTCCATTGTTTTTCAACACAGAACCACTTGCTCTAAAGTTCGATATGTTATGCTTTTTCGATCAACGACAACGGAATTACCGTTTTTGAAAAATGCTTCCACAGCGAAAGTGAGTTGCTCATCCGTCCATGGCATTATCACTGCTGAATACTGGCAGCAAACAAAACTTCCCCGTCTAGCGTCCTTCCCAACCAGTACCCCGTTCCTAGAGTTAATACTCGCCTTTCTATACGTAAGCTAAACTAGGGAAGGAGCTTCACCGCACCCTGTACATTATTGTTTAGCAGTAATTATTTCAGAACTATCTGAAACTTTTTATTTCATAATTACTTAAATGACTGCGATCATATACACTGCTCAAAAAAATTCGGGGAACACTTTTTTATAACCTATAACTTTTTAAATAAGAGGTCAAGGAAAATCAAATTTGGTATACTTCAACGGCATATATTTAACTAAGGAAAATTACAAAAACAATGTTACAACTCTTAGTTACGTCTAAGGTACACAGATATGTCTATTCCATGTGCTCGTCTTAGGCCTTTTAGGAGGTCTCTTGCTGGCATACGCTTACGTAGAGAGGAAAGGACAAGATATCGGTCTTGAATTTGAGTAGTTTTTCGATTTCGACCTTGTCCAGCTCTTCTGACATATTGGCCAGTCACTCGAAACCGATTCCATAAACGCTGAATAACAGAATAGGAAACTCCATGGTCCCTGCTAACATGTCGAATAGTGTGACCGTGCTGAATAAGGGCGACAGCACGAGCAACTTGCACATCACTAAGATGCCTCATTTTACTTCTAATCAACGAATATTGACAACTGAATTCATCTGTCATCTTTAGTAAGCTTTCATACGTCAATTCAAAGCATAAGTACTTGAAATTTTTTCAATTTTGATTTGCGTTATTAATTTACATTTTTAAGTGAAACTTGGATGTAACTAAGAGTTGTAAAATTGGTTTTGAATTTTTTTTTAGTTAAATATATGCCGATAAAGCATACCAAATTTTATTTGCCTTGAACTATTATTTAAAAAGTTACAGGTATTGAAAAAAATTTTTGGGCAATGTATTATATAAATTTAGCTGTACGCTATATTTTCTTATACAAGTAATCTCTCATTATCATGGATATTATTTCTAATTTAAAATTATTTTTGTGATTTGGATGTAAATTAGTGTGTGATAAATATAATTTAATAGAAATGCACAAAATATTATTTGCGGTGATCCATGTAGGAAAGCTTATTAAAAAATTAATTAAATAAATAATGGCCCTTTTTTTGGTAACTTGAAAGCCCGAACTGCTTCTGTTATTACTGCAACGACTTATTCGAGTAAAATAGTGAGTAGTTTGCTTATTTGTTCAGATTCAAAGCCCATAGAATGGATTGACCTCTTCATGGTAAAAGTGCTTCTAGATAATTTTACACATAATTCATCTACGTAATAATCATATTTCAATGTTCAACATACCTACAGTTTTAATAACACAGGCCTGCATTTTTCAACTCTTTGAATGTTGATTTAAAAATTTTAACTGTTTTCTAGTAATTGGGTAGCGCTGATTTCAAATCTGATTTTATTTTTTTTGTATCACGTAACGTTATTTTTCAAACCAGTAAAATCAAAAAATATAGAAAAAACACGATTTATTTCATTTATAAGCTAGTTTTATATTATATTAAAAAAAATACAAAAATATGCACATAGAAACTATTAGAAATAGTTATTTATTCTTTATGCTTCTTAAAAAAACGATTTTGTTTTTCAGAAAAGCTTCGTTTGGTTGTTTTTCTGTCATATTCAGCTAAAGGAAGATCTGAAGGTAGTTTCTGGGGCAAGCAAATTTTTTGTTTCAACCTAGACCTCAGTACTTCAGAAAGATCTTTTGAAAGTCCCAAATCTCTTACTAAATCATTCAGTTCGGCTCGTGAAAATAGTGAGTTTGGTTTTGACCTGAAGTTGATGGTTCAAAATCACTATCCATCTGTACGGAGCCGGAAGTTGAAGAGGTTTCAATATCTTCTTGTAGTACTTTGGGGGGTATAGGTATAGGTACATGATCACTGTGAGGAACTGGTCTGATAGCTGATTTAATATTGTTTGGGTACAAAATATGTTTCAAAGTTTTTCTATTATGCCCCTTAATATCACAAAGACAAAAGTAGCAATCTTCATGATGATTTTGCGGTTCTCTCCAAACCATCGGTATTCCAAAAGGAAGGTTTTTTCTATTCCCTTTGGTCCAATGTCTTAAACCTTCTTCACATACCTTACAAACAACTGCGTTGCCCAATCTTTATCTTGATCTCCTAATTTGATTTTGAAATAAGCATAATATGCATTTTTCACAAATTCACCAATTGGTCTCTTAAACTTTTTCAAGACGAAATATCCACAAATATAACAGAAATCATCTGGTTTGTTTTTGCAACACCGGCTAGACATATTTTTAAGCAATGTTTATTTATCAAATACCACGCACAACACTAAAGACAAATTAATTTTACTTGTTTACTGATCGACACTCAGAGCTATAATGAAGTAAATGACATTAAAATATACATTTTGTTTGAAGTGTTAAACTTGAAATCCTTCTTCGCAGTACTAATAAAGTGAAAGCATAATAAATAGGATTTAGCAGGTAAAAATTCCCGGAAATCTTGTCCAAAATTAATACATGTAATAAAAGATTTACATCAGGTAATGAGAGCCTATATAACAAATTTCTTTAAAACCACAACAGAAAATCATTTTTGGGTTAATACCTAGAATTTGAAGTAGTACATTCATTTTAAAATGTATTAAAACGCCTATTATAAGATTTTTTTTATATTTTTTTCTTTTTCTTTTGTGCAAAAAAAAAATCTGTGTGTGGTAGAGACCAACTGTATTTTAATTAGTTATTGCTATATAAAAATGAGCTTAACAAACAAAAATCACGTCATCAACAATTTTATGCAGGCCTGTGTAATTAGACTCATTTCAGTTTTGGAAGAAACTCATACAATTGTCAAATTCAGTGTCGTCAATAATTTTTCACGCCTGTCACTTCACGAAATCATCTCGACGTCTTAACAGAAAACGAGAACGTACTCATCGCTGGCGCTGCTCCTACTTTTTTTATGAGAAGCGGTGAAAAAGGAAAACAAGCCGAGGGTGTATTTTACTTGTCGTAAATGTTAAGGGTGCACTGAAAGTGGAAACGACAGTTGAGAAGCTGCGGGTAATGAGCCTTGGCAGGTGTATGTATATACCATTAAAGCCACATAAATATAAGTCGTTCTATTCGATGTACACTCTCATTCTAGTACCCTCAGTAAAAGGTATATCCTGCAATGACTACGGTAGTTTCTGAGATTTCTAAATTGGATAATTCACATTCTATATCAGTCACTGCATCTAATGGATATACATACAAGTCATATTAAAAATAATCTTCTTCGGCTTTTTTTTCGTACTTAAGCGTTTTTGATTTCTTAATAGTATACCATTCACTTATAATCCGTTAATGAGATGAAAAATTAAACAATATTAGCATAATCGTCGAAACTGAGAAGAAAGTATATGTTTTACATAATGTTATGTTAAATTAGATTATATACATATTTCTAAATAGCCCATAACACCACATTTTAATTATTGTTATCGATTTATATATTGTATTATTTTAATTTTATCCTAAAGAAGTCATTCTCGTAAATTTATTCATACCGTTTTAGTAAAGATATTTTCCCAGTTTCTTTGATAGCCAATATTATAAGCCTAACTACTTCGCAATACTGTTACAAAAAGTTATATGATGCACACGTTATTAAATAAAAAGAAAGTCATCAATAAATATTCCCAATAGTCAGCGGCCTTGTTAGCACGGAAAGAAATTAAGCAGACAATGAAAGAGAAATAAGTTTACCAAAGAAATTTATTATAAATTTAATTGAATCGGCCGATACTTGCTTGAAATCCATAATATGTAAATGGGATTTAAGTAAAACACTTATACTAATTTCCAGTATATATTACACTTTATTATATGTATTAATAAATTGACGACATGTTTCGCTATGATAGCTTATTCACATCTTATATTACTACTGAACACGCTCTTCACAAATGTATGGCTTTTTTCTAAACTATTTTAATGGGTTGCACTTGTCTACATTAGAATCGTCTCTTACCGATGTATCATCTAAAGTTATTGTTATCTTAATATTTGATGAAACCAGTTTAAAAGTGGGGAATTATTAAGGTCTAATTGGTCATTTAACAATATATCTGCATATTTAAGTTTATTTATTTCTAAGGATTCCAGTAAATTTAACTTTAATCCTTTTTGTTGTGACTGTAAAATTTCAAAATCTGTATTGAAACTATGATTATTTTCCAACAAATGAAGTGCATAATTGGAATCTGTTCTTTTGTTAATAAAACTTTTAAAATGTTCCTGTATTCTTTTCTCAAAGCTCCTACCAGTTTGGCCTATGTATGTTTTAGGGCACTCTTTACATGTTAGTTTGTATACTCCGGATTTATTACTTTTGCTTGTCTTGGATTTATTATTTTTTATGAATTTCCCTAAAGAATTATTAGTTTTATAAGCTACATTTATATCTGTTTTTCGTAAAATTTTTCCTATTTTGCTATATGCCAAGCTAATATCATTCGACATTACTAATTTATTCCCTAGTATCCCGATAAAAGACACCATTAATTTGGTGGAGAATTTGTTAACAATTCAAAATGTTAATATAGTTAAAAAATTAGATATCATAAGTTCTCTTAAAACTATCTGTTTAGATCAAAACTATTTTGAATTTGACAGTAAGATATATTCGTGTAATGATGGGGCCTAATAATGGGCAACCCATTGAGTCCGTTATTATCAGAGATTTTTATGGATAATTTAGAAAGTCAAATTAAGGAACATCTCTATTTTAAATATTTTATATACTGGCACAGATATGTAGATGACGTATTAGCTTGTTTCAGAGGCACAGATAGACAATTAAACCAATTTTTTGAACACATAAATAATCTACACCAAAACATTAAGTTCACCATAGAAAAAGAATTAGATCATAGTATAAACTTCTTGGACCTTACAATTTCTAGACAAAATAATAAACATGTCTTTTCAATATATCACAAACCCTCACACACAGATGTTATCATTCACAATAGTTCCTGTCACCCGGTTAGTCATAAACTAGCATCATTCCATTGTATGATACACAGATTAATATTAGTACCTTTAAATAATGAAAACTTCTTTAAAGAATTAAATATCATTAAACAAATAGCGCAAAATAATGGATATAACCCAAATATAGTAGATATAATTTTAAGAAAAAAGAAATATAGGAAAGCAATAGAAAATGTGTACCCAATAATAAAAGATAAACTAAGCAATTATAAATTAGTAACATACATAGGACCGACAAGTGAAAGAATAGGAAAAATTTTACGAAAAAAAGATATAAATGTAGCTTATAAAACTAATAATTCTTTAGGGAAATTCATAAAAAATAATAAATCCAAGACAAGCAAAAGTAATAAATCCGGAGTATACAAACTAACATGTAAAGAGTGCCCTAAAACATACATAGGCCAAACTGGTAGGAGCTTTGAGAAAAGAATACAGGAACATTTTAAATGTTTTATTAACAAAAAGACAGATTCCTATTATGCACTTCATTTGTTGGAAAATAATCATAGTTTCAATACAGATTTTGAAATTTTACAGGCACAACAAAAAGGATTAAAGTTAAATTTACTGTAATCCTTAGAAATAAATAAACTTAAATATGCAGATATATTGTTAAATGACCAATTAGACCTTAATAATTCCCCACTTTTGAACTGGTTTCACCAATATATTAAGATAACAATAACTTTAGACGATACATCGGTAAGAGACGATTCTAATGTAGACAAGTGCAACCCATTAAAATACGAAATACCCACGAAATAATTATCTGTATATATATATATATATATATATATATATGATAATTTTGATGTTCTCGCGGTTGTATGATGAAATGATGGTTTCTCGGGTTCTTGTCCGCGTGTGAGATGTATCCTGAGAAGGATTGTTGTCTCGACGTTTCGACGGGATCGCACTCGTCATTTTCTAGAGTTGTTCTTTCACTTGACGCTGAAGAGTAACTGCCGATCGTGTCCTCGGGTGTCTGCTATTATGTTGCACAATGGGAGGTGGGGGTTGCGCTGCTGCCGTCGTGCGTACACGGCTTCGCGTGATTGGTCCGGGTGTCTGTGATTCCTGTGTGGGGGCGTGTACCTGTCTCGATGTGTTGTGTTTCGCATGAGTCTTGATTTGCATGCCGGCTAGGAGTGGCTTCCAGGTGTACGGTAAACGTTGGCCGTCGTCGCGTTTGTTTAGACTTTTGGGTCTCTTTTCTATTTCAATCGCTTCTCTAGTAATTCTAGTAGATAGACTTTCGCTCTTCGCTAGGATCTTCGTATTCTCGAAGTCAATAGTGTGCCCCGTTAGGAGGCGGTGTTGTGCTAGAGATGATGTTTGTTTCTTGAAGACTGCGTTTATGTGTTCCTCTTTTCTCACGCTTATTCGCCTGTTCGTCTGGCCTACATAGGATTGTTCGCATTCTAAGCACGGCACTTCGTAAACGCCTTGGTCTTCAAGTGGAATTTTATCTTTCGCGTTGACTATTTTATCGGCTATTTTTCCCTGTGCTGTAAAGATGGTGTCTATGTTGTGTTTTCTTAGTATTCTACCGATTTTGTCTGTGGTACCCTTTATATATGGTAGAAAGGCCTTTGATGTAAATTCCTCTTTTTCCCGTTTTTCTGCTCTATTGTGTCTGGCTTTGTCTATTGTTCTTTGTGAATACCCGTTATCAAGAAGAGCGTTTCTAATATTTCTTCTTTCTTCGTTTTTATGTTCATCGTCTGTTAGTCGTTCGGATCGTAGAACTAGGGTTTTCACTACTGAGTTCAATTGTGCCGGATGATGATGCGATTGTGCTTTTAAGTACCTATTTGTGTGTGTAGGTTTCCGGTAAACGGTGTGTCCCAATGTTCCATTTTCTTTTTTGATCACTAACACATCTAGAAAAGGTAGCTTCCCTTGTTCTTCTACCTCCATTGTAAACTTAATTTTCGGATGTTCGCAGTTTAGTTGGTGTAAAAAATCTTGTAGTTTTTCTTTGCCATGTGTCCATATTACAAATGTATCGTCGACGTAGCGCAGCCACATTTTCGGTTTGTTCTTACAGGTGTTTAGAAAGTTTGTTTCAAAGTTCTCCATGAATAAGTTCGCTATAATCGGTGATAGCGGGGAACCTGCCTTATAAACACATATTTCACATACAACAACCAGAAATATCGACAAGTCGAAGGCGCACCGATGGGTTCCCCGCTATCACCGATTATAGCGAACTTATTCATGGAGAACTTTGAAACAAACTTTCTAAACACCTGTAAGAACAAACCGAAAATGTGGCTGCGCTACGTCGACGATACATTTGTAATATGGACACATGGCAAAGAAAAACTACAAGATTTTTTACACCAACTAAACTGCGAACATCCGAAAATTAAGTTTACAATGGAGGTAGAAGAACAAGGCTTAAGCTACCTTTTCTAGATGTGTTAGTGATCAAAAAAGAAAATGGAACATTGGGACACACCGTTTACCGGAAACCTACACACACAAATAGGTACTTAAAAGCACAATCGCATCATCATCCGGCACAATTGAACTCAGTAGTGAAAACCCTAGTTCTACGATCCGAACGACTAACAGACGATGAACATACCTTTTCTACCTACCTTTTCTAGATGTGTTAGTGATCAAAAAAGAAAATGGAACATTGGGACACACCGTTTACCGGAAACCTACACACACAAATAGGTACTTAAAAGCACAATCGCATCATCATCCGGCACAATTGAACTCAGTAGTGAAAACCCTAGTTCTACGATCCGAACGACTAACAGACGATGAACATAAAAACGAAGAAAGAAGAAATATTAGAAACGCTCTTCTTGATAACGGGTATTCACAAAGAACAATAGACAAAGCCAGACACAATAGAGCAGAAAAACGGGAAAAAGAGGAATTTACATCAAAGGCCTTTCTACCATATATAAAGGGTACCACAGACAAAATCGGTAGAATACTAAGAAAACACAACATAGACACCATCTTTACAGCACAGGGAAAAATAGCCGATAAAATAGTCAACGCGAAAGATAAAATTCCACTTGAAGACCAAGGCGTTTACGAAGTGCCGTGCTTAGAATGCGAACAATCCTATGTAGGCCAGACGAACAGGCGAATAAGCGTGAGAAAAGAGGAACACATAAACGCAGTCTTCAAGAAACAAACAACATAATCTCTAGCACAACACCGCCTCCTAACGGGGCACACTATTGACTTCGAGAATACGAAGATCCTAGCGAAGAGCGAAAGTCTATCTACTAGAATTACTAGAGAAGCGATTGAAATAGAAAAGAGACCAAAAGTCTAAACAAACGCGACGACGGCCAACGTTTACCGTACACCTGGAAGCCACTCCTAGCCGGCATGCAAATCAAGACTCATGCGAAACACAACACATCGAGACAGGTACACGCCCCCACACAGGAATCACAGACACCCGGACCAATCACGCGAAGCCGTGTACGCACGACGGCAGCAGCGCAACCCCCACCTCCCATTGTGCAACATAATAGCAGACACCCGAGGACACGATCGGCAGTTACTCTTCAGCGTCAAGTGAAAGAACAACTCTAGAAAATGACGAGTGCGATCCCGTCGAAACGTCGAGACAACAATCCTTCTCAGGATACATCTCACACGCGGACAAGAACCCGAGAAACCATCATTTCATATATATATATATATATATATATATATATATATGTGTATATCTTAACTCTCTCCACGAGCCCGGACATAATAATAACTCATGGCCAATGCTCTCTGTGATTGTCGTCAAGCTGTTGGGGAATGCTAAGGCATGAACTATTATTATAAAACTTGAATGAATTTTTAAATAATGTCATTTTTTATCTATGACAACTTCACATATATAAGTATAACATTAATATACTGTAATTTATAAGTTAAATTCTTTGAAAAAGCAGTAATCACCGAAACATGTAAGAGATTATTTTAAACATATACATATTAAAGTAAAACAGACCTTAAATCGCCGACTATCTAAATTTATTATATGTATATATATATATATATATATATATATATATATATATATTAATATAGTCTATTTATGTTCAATTAATAATTATTGAAGTATTGGATATAATACATAAATCATTTGAAAAGTATAACAAGAAAAATGTTGACTGTATAGAATAAGTTTAGATTAAGTATTATAATAAGAAATGTTATTTTTAAATGTGAATTCAATTGTAAAATATAAAGCACTTCTTCTATTTAAAGAAAGAAGACATTTAAATGAATGACAGTTGTTAAATTTAAATGAATTAAATTTATCTTTTTAAATTCAAAATTAAATACTCACAAATATTTGTATATTTTTGAAAATATGTTGGCATTATGAATAATGAAATAAGTAGTTGCCTTGTAATGGAAAATCTGAATAGAGAAACGCGTCCCAGCTTCGAAAGGGAACGGACGTGCGAGTTGGTGTAATTTTCTAGGCGCCATATTGGAAATTAAATAAGCGTTCCTGAAAAAATAGAAAAAAAGCATTTAAAAGGCGAATTAAAGTGTTTATAAAAATTAATAAAGGAAGAAACTAAATAATATATATATATTGGAGCAGCAATTAGTATCAAGATTTATGAAAGTATACAATTTATGAGAAAATTTGTGGAACCAAGAAGGAGTTTTGGTTATTAAGAAGATAGAAAGGTCTTCTAATTTAAAAAAGGAACAATCAATTTGAAGAAGATTACACTTTAAGAAAATATAATAATTAATTTTACCTTTATTATTCTTTTCGAGAGGCTTCGAAGGAGAAAGAAGAAATTTCAAGCGGGTAGCAGCCATAAGTCCCTGTTTAAGCTAAAGAACAGTATCCAGATCGATTGCAAATCATCAGTACTAGAAAATAATAACATCTAAGAATAATCGGAAGCACTATTCGGATCATCGGGGCCACTTCTCGAGAAACCAGTCACAAAGTATTCGTGCTAGCGAGATACCAAGTCACAGTACAAGACAAGGCAAACCCAGGTTTAATTATTAACTATCCTTAGAAAAATTAATGCTCATTATAATATTTAGAAATTTTTAATCCTTCGATATATTGATAACAACATAAGATTTCTCCGAAACCAAAATAAATATTAAATCCATTTGTATTTGCATATATTAAGTTGTCCAATTACCTAAAAGCTAAATTTATTAGACACAAACCAATTAAATACATAAAGATGTTCTATATATTCTTTCCTGCTACTTGTGCATTAGTATAATCATTTGAAAGTATTATAGCAGATAGTATCACTCACATATTCAAGACTATATTAAATAATCCTCGTAATTTGTATATTTAAGTGTGTACAATAAACTTATTGATTTATATCAAATCGATCTTTGTTTTTAAATAGAGAATCAATATGCCACTTTAACCTTAACCTCTAAAATAAACAGGTAAATCTTAATTTCATAAATTTTCTACTTGACCATTAGCAGGCATCAAAATAAAAATGGATAACTGTATCCCGAAAACTATTATTAAATATTTCACAGATAGATGTCCTCAAATAATTGGACATATAAAGTCAGTAGTTATATATTTTATTTAATTTAAAAAAATTAATCAATCCTATATACATAAACGACTGAGCAGCTGAGAAGTAATTTCTTATTTTTAATAAGGGTTTGTAATAACATAAAGATTATATATGTACTTACACTCTAGAACTCACCTGTAAGTAGATATATATATATTAAATAATAAATAAGTCTAGTTGAATTTTCAAACAATTAATATAGTCGAACTAAAGAGGAGGACGGACTATATTAATATATATATATATATATATATATATATATATATATATATATATATATATTGTTACGCTTCGCATATAAGAATATTTTAATTTATTTTTAAATAATATATTTCTTCTTTAAATATCTCGATTTAAAATATTTAACTTAAGACATTTTTCTACATATTCGTGTGCAAAGAGAAAGCATTTCTTTTGTTATATCCCTAATCGAGAGACCCTTGGTCTACTACCTGACCCGTCAACAACCTAACGTTCACTGGAATTTCTATATACATTCATTAAATTGTTTTAATTTAATTACGTACATCTCCCATGGTGTTTCATATCATTTGAAAGCTTGTTTCACAGGGGATATTTTAATAATATTTATGCCATCGATAGAATACCTCTTAAGGTCGCCCTTCTTATTAATTATTATTCAAGATATCGACCCTCTCTTCGACTTAGGTCATAAAACAGACCTTTTTGTAAACCAGTGTTCTATCGACACAAACTATCAGGCTTCTTCTCGTTAGAATCGTCGTAAGAGACACATTTTACCCGCCGTACTGGTCAATACTGGCACGATACACGTGCCCCTTACATCTCTGCAATTAGAAGGTAATTTTGTATTGTTCGATATATATATTATTCTTTTAAGCGAATCCATATTAATTCACATTGACTTAATTAATTGATTCTTGTTCCTCCGGCCAAACATCGCTCTACATAACCTTGACCAAGAATATCTTCGCAGACCACGTGGCTGACCATCTTCGCCACTCAAAGGTAACTCTGTATTGTTCGATACAGAGATTATTTTATATTAATCGTAATTAATTAACATTTAATTTACTGCTCAATTTAACGTTCGCTTACAGTGTATTTTGTGTTAATTTTCAATTACTTATTTACCGCTCCTCGTGTATATATTACTTTTGTTTAATTACTTTTAAATATATCAAGTTCAATTTCTTCTTATGTAAATATAAATACAAACTTTAAGGACAACGCTCCTGTGTTTTATTTAGTAAGTAAGTTGTAGTACATTTATTTAATTAACCATTATCACACACGTCCTGGACCTTTGATGAAACTTCACCAGCACCACTAATTATTTATTATAGAATAATTTCAATATTATTACCACGGCAGCCACACCCAATAACATGCAAAGCCGCGGTTTGTAATAATATATATATATATAGGGTCCCAATAGGAAAAACATTTTTATTGTAGATTTATGAAAAAAAAACATTCTTTATTAAAGTTTTGCTTAATTGAAGATTCACAAATAATACGACTTTTAAAATTAATTTCATAGTAATGCATAAAATAGTTGTTTTCTACAAATTGTGTCCTTGGTTGTGCTAATATCTAGTTACATTGAACATAATGCATTTCACATCGTGTAAGGCATGTGTTAGGTGAACTACTGTCATGCAGTATTTAATTGTCAAAATGCTTTCACAAAAAGGAATTTTTTTTTTATTTTGAATTTATGAAAAAGATTATTCTTTATTAAAGTTTTTGTTTAATACACGAAAAAGTACAATAAGTTCCTATTAGTAATTTTTTAAGCATAATCCTTTTAATTCCATCTAATGTTTAAATTATGTTGAAAATATAATTGTCTGTAGATATTAAGTGAAAGTGCTTCAAGTTCTTCTAAAAAGGTGTTATTTAGCATATTCAAATAAGTACGTTGGTTGACAGCAGTTACAAAAAAAGTACGGGTAAATAATTCTGTCGTATAGTACCGCACACCACATATTTACTTTTTTATAATATTGCCAATTACGGTTAATAATAAAATTTGGACTCGTGACTCCAATACCGAAAATTTTGAGACGACACATGTCCATTTGTACTAAATATACACTCATCAGAGAATACAATGTTTTTATGAAAATTTTGATCATCTGCAATTTCGTAACCTACCCATAGACAAAACTCTAACCGCTTAGCATCATCGCCAGGTTCGCCGAAAATCTGTTTTATGCGCTTTTATCTTGTTTGCTGCATAAACACGACAGAGAAATGATGCACTCATATGTAGATTGACCGCTCGTTTTCTTAAAGATTGTCTAGGATTTTGTCTAACCGAATTCAAAAGAGTACCTTCATCTTCATTATCATAGTTCTTTTTCAATTTCTTTTTAGAAATGACAGTTTCCGTTTTTTCGAATCATCTCAACAGTCTGAGAAGGGTTTTATAGTGAATAACATCAGAATATTTATTGTAAAATTTTTCAATTGCATATCTTGCTGGTGCTTCGCCTGTACCATAACATTGTACCGCATAAACTTTTTATACAAGTGTCAGCATTTTAACAATTAAATACTGCATAACAGTTGTTCACCTAGCACTTGCCTAACATGTGAAATGTATCACGTTCAATGTAACTAGATATTAGCACAACTAAGGACTTAGAAAAATGTTACTCAAACATTTGCAGAAAACAACAATTTTTCGGATTACTAGGAAAATTAATTTTAAAAGTCTAGTGTTATTTGTAGAGTGGACCAATCCGGAGCGATATTGGTAAATATTTCATAAAAAATCCGGAAAACTCCAATAATTTATCAATTAATATATAGATATATATATATATATATATATATATATATATATATCAATTTATATATATATATATATATATATATATATGTAAAATAAAAAAAAAAATAAAAATTGTTGGGGAATCCGGCAATAAAAACCTTTAGTTAGTCAATTAGAGTCCTTTATTTTTTACCTTATATTTCGCTCTGTAGATTTAGAGCTTCATCAGAGGTCACTTTAATCAAAAGAAAATACAACATTAGCTAATTTAGTCTACTAATTATAAGATTAATACTTACAAAAGCGAAACTATTTTTTGTGAGAGATATAACATTTTTAAAAAAACAAAACCTATAGAGAAACAAGCAGTCCACGTAATACAAATAAAACTTTATATTAATTAAAAATTGTTACTTTAAAAGCTTATTGTTTTTATATATTAAAACCATTTAAAAAATTATTATTTTTTCAACAAACACATCTAAAAAGAAACACACACGTAGTAAAGAACTACTTGTCTTGATGTAAATTACATTTTAACAATTCAAGTGTCGACAAGGTAGTGTATTAAATTTTCGAAACCAATGTCATACTCGTATATGCAAAACCTATGATAAAAGTGCAGTAGGTAAAAAACAAGCAATGTCAAGGTTAACGATATATATACAGATCTTCAAAAGTTGCGTGCTTAATTTCAATAATGTGCAGGCTACAAACAGGTTAAACTTAATTAAAAAGAAATTGCAAAATTAAAATTATAATCATATGAAAAAATTGTGGAAGGACAAATGTGTTAAATGACATCAATAGAGTTAATATTCTGTGTATTTAGATGACTTGAGTTTTTGATATGAGAAAAAGTCAGTAAAAAGGCATATATACCGCTTAAATTATTTGTGTCAGATCTGAAATTCATAGCGTGAGGATTATTATTGATCTCAACCATCTCCAAAAACTCCCTACATTTTAAACTATTAACTCTCTGGAGGATTTTAACATTCTCAAAATTTGGGTTGTGGTTGTATTTGATCATATGTGAGGACAAAGCACATCTGCTCTTCCCAGTTCGAACGTCGCTCTTATGTGTGGTAAGTCTGGTTTTTAACCAAGTTGAGGTATGACCTATATAAACTTTGTTGCATTCATTGCAAGGAATGCTATATACAACGTATATATATATATATATATATATATATATACATATACAGGCTGTCCCGTAAAAAACGCCAACATTCATAATTCCGTTATTTATTGTCCGGTTTTATTTAAACAAAAAGTAAATTTAATAGCATCCAAAACACTATAAGATAGCAGTGTTTTATTTGTTTTCAATTGTTTTCATTAATGTCAAACAACAGTCAAGTTTTTTATTTTAAATGGCAACATATATATTTTTGGCTATATTCGGATTAGATTTTTTTTTCTGAATTCAACGATGTATAACATGTTTATTTTTGATAAACGTTTATTGCAAAAAAAACTTTATAAATTTCATCTTTGTCTTCCATTATTTATAAATATTCGAATGTGTCATGAAACATTGGAAATGTAAGTACTATAAATATTATTATAAGAAACAAAACACTTTACAATAAATGTTGAAATTGCCCGCCACTTTGTTCAACACATATCGCACATCTCCTAATTACTCCAAAGGTCGCATTTAAAAGACAAGCGGCAGGTACATCTTGACAAGTGTTAATAATTCTTTGTCTTAAAATGTCAACATTTTCTGGAGTTGTTAAATAAACTCGATCTTGTAGATAAGCCCACAACCAAAAATCGAGGGGCGTAAGATCCGGTGAACGCGCAGGCCACTCGATAGGACCGGATGTTCCTATCCACCTATTTCCAAATTGGGTGTTCAACAAATCAGTAATTACTCTGGCGTTGTATGCGGGAGCCCCATCTTGTTGAAAAAATATTCTAGTTAAATTTGCCAAAGGTAATTCATCTAAAAAGTGTTGGAGATTTTCGTGTAATAAAGTGTAGTATTTTTCTTGATTTAAGCAACCATCTATGAAAAATGGCCCAATTAATTGATCACCTAAAATGCCACACCAAAAATTTACGTTGAAACGTCTTTGAAAATTATTTTCAATTACAAATCTCGGATTGTCTGCACTCGGTTTAAGTTTGTGTTTTCTTAAAATACCATGAACTGTAGTTTTTGATACCCCAATATTATGTGCAATTTTGCGAATCGAAGTTCGTGAATTTTGCTGTACTGCAAGAAGAACATCTAATTCCTTATCGTCGGAGAATTTCCGTTTTTGTGTTTTTGGTTTGGTAAATGATCCATAATTTCTTAAATTCTTTTCAATTCTCTGAAATATTTTCGAACCTGGAACTTCTCTGTCCGGAAAACGAGCACTGTACCGACGAACTGCTTGAAGGCGATTTTTATTACATTCAAAGAACACTTGCAACATGTCCGTTAATTCATTGTTATTCATTTTTTTAACGAAAATACGCTTTTTGTTGCGGCAAAACGTTCAAACAGGATAATACAGAAAACTTAATAAAGTCAAACTGACACTTAAAGCACATTGACATAATGCTAGTGGACTGGGCCAAGTCTACTATAATGAAAGATGAAATTTATAAAGTTTTTTTTTTATTTTTTATTATTAGGAGATGTGCGATATGTGTTAAACAAGGTGGCGGGCAATTTCAACATTTATTGTAAAGTGTTTTGTTTCTTATAATAATATTTATAATACTTACATTTCAAATGTTTCATGACACATTCGATTATTTATAAATAATGGAAGGCAAAGATGAAATTTATAAAGTTTTTTTTTTGCAATAAACGTTTATCAAAAATAAACATGAGTTAAATTTCGAGAGCGTTGAAATTTAACAAAAAAATTTATTTGTTTTACGGATTTGACAATACGTTACAATATGGACTTAAACTAGATTACACTGAGGTTACTAGCGATCTGTGTCGCGTACAGTTACACTAATAACTCTATCAACTAATGCTTTGCCCATCTTTATATATTAAATATTATCTTATCTTACTCCACGTGTATCCGGCGAATGAATGAAATTGCTGAGTGTACGTCTGGTAATTATGAATAGGTTGTATTATATGCGGACTCGTAACTCCTTCCGCCTTACATGCGAGATTATCCTTAAAAAGGCAAATCTTGCATTCTTTTCTTATCGGCATCTGTTTGTTTTTTAACCTTTTGTTTAGTCCTTATCTTTTTATATAATTTAAACAAGAGAATTGCAAGTATTAATAGTATTAATATGAATGTAATTATATAAACTAAAGAACTACTTGCTTTATGTGAGATAGTAATTTTGCTTAACATTTCCTTTTGATTATTAATTCTATCTGAAAGATTTAAAATACTTACTTCAGTTAAATTTATTGTTTTAATTTGATTATGATTTTCACTGTATTCCATTAAATTTAGTTTCATATTAATTGTTGATTTATAATTTTTTATAATTTGGTTTTTAATATGAAATTCACAATTATTAAAGTTATTAATCAAATAAATTCCTTTTATTAATTTAATATCAATTTGTTCATTGCATTTTTGAATTAATTTATTTTCTGTAGGACTAAGAATTAATTTCATATTATTTTCAATATCTCTTACTTCAAAATCTTGAATAGTGAAAGATTGATAAATACAATTTTTATAATTATTATCCATTTGTAAAATATGGACTTCACATAATGAATTATTTGAAATATAAAATTCTGAATCATGATTACATAAGAATGTTTGTTTTGATATTTGAGGACAAATTTGATTTGACATAATATACTTATTGTCTTTTGTGCCAACGTATTTAATTTTAGGAGTAATTTGTTTAAAAGTATTATTTCCTTCGTAAATGGGCAGAGCATTTAACATGAAATATTGAAATGCTTCATTACTTACAATTGGTATTAACAATATAAATGTAAAATAAGTGTTAGTTTGATATACTCTAATTTCAATTAAACTTTCTATTTGGTACAGGTTATTTATGAGTAGCTCAAACGGAAATTCGTTATTTACATTTAAATGAATATTCTTAATACTACTGAGTAATAATTTGGGAGATATTACCATTGGATGTAATACTCCAGTTTTAGCAAAGGTTATTGTTTCAATTAACTCTTTGATCGTATTTTCCATTATTTCAAGTTGTTGGACTTGGTAATATATTAATTGCAGAGTGTTGATGTTATCTTCATTTTGTTTAATTCGTCTCCGCATTTTATCTTGATTGGTTTGCATTGTTTTAATATTATTTTCGTAATGTGTTGTGGCATCTTCCAGTATTTTTAATTGGTTTTCCATTACTGTTTTTATTTTTCCTTGGTTTTGTTGTAATTCCGTTATTTGTTCTTCATATCTTCTGCCATCTTCTTCATCTAGATTACCTGTAATTGCTTTTACTATATTTCCTAAAAAGTTAAAGGCTCCTCTTTTGCTTCTAGTTTTCAGCTGTACTGCTTCTATTAGTTCTTGAATTTTCTTTTCTTTTTCTAATCGCAGACCTTTTAATTTCCTTATTTTCCGTGTAGAGTGTTTCTCTATCCCTAGTGTTGAATTTTCTTTATCTCTAATCTTTAAATAATTTTCCCATACATCAATTAATTGGGAATAATCTTTCCTTATGATTAATTCGTATTGGTTCTCCGTGTTATGTGCTATTCCTATTTTTACAGGTAGTAATCCTATCTTATCTTCTATCTTCAATACTTCTGTTAGTCCTCTTCCGATGAGGATTCTGGAACATGGGCTAATTTTAGTGAATTTATATGATAACGTCAAATTTTATTCTTTTTTGTTTTAACTTCAACTGTTCCATTTTCATTGATTTTCATAACTGTGTATGGCCCTTGATATCTTTCTTTCGTTTTCTGTGAATAGTATTTATGGGGTTTTATTTTTATTTCTTCATTTTCTCTATTTTTGTTTATTTTAATGATTTTATTTTCTTTATCTTCTTGCATTTTATTTGCAATTTTATTATAGAGATATTTCGTGCGTTCTTTATGTTTTTGAATATAATCTTGATAATACGTTTCATCGTAATATAGGTCCATTGGTTCTTTTGTATTAGTGTGTCCATACAAGAGTTCAAAAGGTGAGGTTCCTGTTGCTGAATGATTAGTCGAGTTGTATGCTAACAGTGATAATTTCATTATCTGTTTTATATCTTGAGTTAGTTTTTGATTTTTTATTAATCTAACATGTTCTAAAAGTGTTGAATGTAATCGTTCAATTGGTGCATTAGAATTTGGATTTAAAGGCGTTGTATAGTGAACATTGATTATATAATTTTAATAATTCTTTTAATGTTGCATTATTAAATTCTAAACCGTTATCCATTACAATTTCTTTTGGTGAACCGTGTATACTAAAACTTTCTATTAATTTATCAACTACTTCGACTGCTGTTTTTCCTTGAATTGGATATACTTGTGCATATTTTGTGAATGTATCTATTATAGTTAGGAAATTTTGTGAATTTATTGATATCGTATCAACGTGAATTTTATCAAATGGTTTCTCTATTAATTTCGTTAATTGAAAAGGTAATTTTGGTGGTGCTCTATCGTATTTGTTTCTTTGACATATTTCGCATCTCTTAATATAATTTGTTATATCATCCTTCATTTGACTCCAGTAATAATTCTTCTTTATCGGTTTTAAAGTTTCATTGATTCCTCTGTGATTAATTTTTCCTTCATGGTTTTGCATTATGTTTCGATTATTCTTACCCTTCGAAGACATCTATAGATTTTTGGTCCGTTGTTATTGAAGTGTTCGATATAAACTTGACACATTTCTTTATAAATTTCATCTGTTGTGTATATGTAGTAATTTCCTTGAGGCATTATAGCCTTTATTAAATCTATCAATTCTTGTTTCAAATTTTTCTTTTCCAATTTTGCGTGGTATATTACTTTAGCATTTTTCGTATCAAATGTTACTGTTGTCGGAAATATATGTGTTTC
This sequence comes from Melolontha melolontha, assembly GCA_935421215.2. Classification (NCBI taxonomy): domain Eukaryota; kingdom Metazoa; phylum Arthropoda; class Insecta; order Coleoptera; family Scarabaeidae; genus Melolontha; species Melolontha melolontha. The sequence goes on from OW285235.1 coordinate 183,789,339, forward strand.
TATGAATACTTGTATCTTCTGTATATTTATTGCCATATCGGTTATTGGTATTGATGTTTCTGGTTCTACATTTACATTGCTATGCAGTGAGTCATCGTCTTCTTGTTGTTTATTAGGATTATGTTCTATTCTTCCTAGTTCTTGTAGAATGTTATCTATTTCTTCCTGATTTCTTGATTTTTGTATTATTTCTTCCATTGTTAATTCTCGTGGTTCTAGATTTCGTAGTAAGTCATCTAGTTCTTCATTATCAACTTGTGGTATTATAGATGATGTATCTTCTTGTAATAATTCATCTACATTATCTTCTTGGTTATGTAATTCGATTCTCGATAATGCATCCGCATTTTTATTAATTTTTCCCTTTTTATATATAATTTCATAATCGTACTCACTTAATTTTATCTTCCATCGTTGTAATTTCGAGTTTGGTTCTTTCAAATTATGTAACCACACTAATGGTCTATGATCTGTGATTATCGTAAATTTTCTTCCAAATATATAAGGTCGAAATTGTTTGCATGCCCAAATAATTGCTAACAGTTCTTTTTCTACTGTTGAATATTTTTGTTCTGTTTCCGATAATGTTCTTGATGCATAAAATATTGGCCTGTCTTGTCCTATCGTTCCTTGTGATAATACTGCTCCTATTGCTACATTGCTTGCATCCGTTGTTACTAAAAATTGTTTGTTAAAATCCGGATATTGTATTACTGGTTCATTACAAAGTATCTTTTTACAAAGTTCAAATGTTGTTGTATATTCTTCTGTGAATTCAATTTTACTTCCTTTTTTTAAATATTTGGTTAATGGTTTTGTAATTTTAGCAAAGTCTTTTATAAATTTTCTGTAATATCCTAATAATCCTAGAAATGCTTTGATTTCTTTTTGTGTTTTTGGTATTGGATACCCCTTTATTGCTTCAATCTTATCTGGATTTGGTTCTACTCCATCTTTCGTTATTATATGTCCTAAATAAGCAATTTCTTTTCTTAAAAATTCACATTTGTCCATTGATAATTTCAAATTAGCTTCTCTTAAGCGTTTAAATACTTTCTTTTATTTTTGTTGATGTTCTTCTAGTGATGCTGCATATATTATTATATCATCTAGGTATACGTGACATGTGTCTACTGTTAGACCTCTTAAAATATGATTCATTACTCTTTGAAATGTTCCTGGGCTGTTTTTAAGACCAAATGGCATTCTTAAAAATTCATAGTGATTATCTTCTGTGCTGAATGCTGTTTTTTCTCTATCTTTTTCTTCCATCTCGACTTGACGCTAAATCTAATGTGAAATATTTAGCTCTTCCTAATTTATCTAATATATCGTGTATATTAGGAATTGGGAATTTATCGTCGATGGTTTTCTCATTTAATTTTCTATAATCTATTACCATTCTATATTTCTTGATTCCTGATGCATCCATTTTTTTTGGTACTATCGCTACTGGTGCTGACCATGGGCTTATACTGGGTTGTATAATCTTTTGTTCTAACATGCTCTTTATTTGTTTATTTATTTTTTCTCTTTGTATTGGCGATTTTCTATAAGGCTTTTGATATATTGGAGTTTCATCTTTTAATCGTATCTGATGTTTAATTTCTGATGTGAATGTTATAGGTAATTCTTCACTGTGACATAAATCTTGATATTCTATACATAATTTTCTTATCATTTCTTTTTCTTCTTTATTCAGATGATTTAATCGTAGCTTTGCCTCTAATGTTCTTCTTTGAATTTCTTTAATCCTTTTCATTGATAATTTTCCTTTTATTGTGTTTTCTTCAACATAATTGTATTCTTCAGTTAAAATTGGTTTTTCGAAGTTTATTTCCACTGGGTAGTTATTGAAGTTTACGATTTCAGTAATTGCGCAATAATCTTCTGTGGTCGTGATGTTTTCAGGTATTTCTACTCCTGGTGCTATTCTTTGATGATTTATATGTACTTCCTTTAGATTTCGATCTACAGGTATTTTAATTATTTTTCTTTCTCTTGGTCCTATTTTAATTTTTGGGTTGTCAAAATATAATTGTATTTCCGCGAAACTTGTGCGAAGTTTTTTAGTTTTAAAATCTATTATGGAATTCATTTTTTCTAATAATCTTAAACCTATTATTCCATCATATTTTTTAGAAAAATCTACTATATTAAATTCGTGTATTTGTCCGTACGCGTTAAATGTGTGTAAAGAAGGTATTCTAAGAACGTAATTATGATATGTGGTACCGTGCATTGTTGTTACTGAAAATGGTGAATATTTTATATAATTTGGAAAATGATTTTGACCTATTTCAGTTGAAATTGAGGATGCTGATGCACCTGTATCAATTAGAAATTTTGCATTAATTTCTGGTACATAAATATAAGGTAATCGTACACAATGTTGTTGATTAAATTCTAAATGATTTCTTAACTTTTTACCGGTTGTTGGACATTCGGTGGTGTTTCGTTCGCTGAGGCTCCAATTGGAAAATTTGGCTGCTCCTCCGGTTCGAATGGAAATGGTTCTGTATCTTCGTCCCAAATTGGTTGATATTCGTAGTCTTCTGATTCTCCATACTCTTCATAATCTGGATTTTCTTCTTCTTCTTCTTGGCCTTGATTGTTCATTTCTTCAAGTTTCCATTTTTGCTGTGATGTTGATGGTCCATATGATGTTTGTCTCATTCGGCTCATGCTTGGGTCAATTTCCATTGGTTGTTGTCTAGGTTTTCTTCTTTCCATTAATTGTGCAGGAGATTTTGCAAATTTAAAGGAATTTTGCTTAATATGGGAATTTTGTTTACTTTGGTTTTGGAAATTTGGTTTGATAGGAAATGGATTTTGATAATTTGTTTTTGGCTGGTATTGGAATTATTTTACTTGTGGTTGGTGTTGAAATTGTTGTATTCGTGGCACTTGTTGTATTCGTGGAAGTTGTTCTTGTTGGGCTGGTGTTTTCATGTGTTCTGGTGTTATCTGATGTATTATTTTGTAGTTATTTTGCGGCATTGTTGATTTTCCGCATCTGTACTGCCAATTTTGGTATTCTAGTACTTCAGCTAGAGCATTTTCTAATGTCTCTGGATTTTTTAAATACATTATTTCGCCAATTCTATCGTAATTCATTAATCCTCTTTTAAATGTTTGTAATGCAGTTTTCTTATACATGTTTGTTTTTAACGGTATTAATTCTTCTTCAGTATCTAGTTGCATTTTAGTTAATAGTAAATTTAACATGTCCCTAATCCTTTGTCCGAATATGTAAGGATTTTCATTTTTCCTAGGCTGTTCCATTGTTACATCATTTAAAAGACAATCTTCTGATCTCTGGTCTAAGAATGGTAATTCTAGTAATGCTTTAATATCATGCCAAGTTTTTAATTTTCTTGCCCCTATTATCGATTGTGGTTCTCCACTCAATCTTGATTTTATTATTCTTATTAAATATGAGTTTAAAGGGTTATCTCTATTATTTTTATCGAAATAAGTTTTTATCAAATCTTCACAGGCATCAATAAATAATGGTAATGTATTTGGATCACCATTGTATATTGGTATCGTGCAGATTTCTGCTTGGCTTATAGAACTTCTCGTATAAGTTTGGTTAGGCATTTCGTTTAAGTTTAATGTATTAATTGAATTTACTAGTTCTTCTAAAAGATTTTCCATATAAAGCTGGTATACAAATTTTTCAAAGACACTTGAATTTTGACAGTGGTATTAATTTCGGTAAATCTGTTTGCTTTCCGTCGTGTATTTCAATACTTTTTTCACAAAAGCAAAAATATGTCTTACAATCATTACAGTAAATTGTAGGCATTTAAAGAAATTTTAAAAATCTACTTACAGAATTGTTAGTAAGATCTTCATTCGATTTTGGTTGGCTTGTTCTTTGTGTTATTCTCTTTATTATTCTTCTTGTTATTCTTCTTGTTAAGTATTGTTGTTTTCTTGTGTTACTTCTTTTATTAGTTGCTGTATTGGTTTGGTTTCTTTGTGTTATTCTTCTAGTTATTCTTCTTGTTAAGTTTTGTTGTTTTCTTGTGTTACTTCTTTTGTTTGCTTATTGCTTCTTCTTAATTATAATATTGATTGGCACTTCGACGAGATTTTGATCGTTTCCGTGTTATTCCAATTCAATATCGCACCTTTGGAAATTTTCCTCCAGTCGTGTTTCTTAATTTTTATAACGTTGATGGGTACCTCGACGAGATTTTGATCGTTTCGGCGTTCGTCCCAGTTCAAACGTTGCACCTTTTGGAAATTTTGATCCTCCAGGCCTTGTGTAACCGTCGTTGAATCTAATTGCACGTACTGTCGCTTTTTGTTCTTTCTCTGGGCCAAAGAATTGAAATTCACACTCACTATTTTCGACGTTTGTAATTCTCCAACAGTGATTGCCAAGATCCTACTGACTGCGCCAGTTAAATTTCGAGAGCGTTGAAATTTAACAAAAAAATTTATTTGTTTTACGGATTTGACAATACGTTACAATATGGACTTAAACTAGATTACACTGAGGTTACTAGCGATCTGTGTCGCGTACAGTTACACTAATAACTCTATCAACTAATGCTTTGCCCATCTTTATATACTAAATATTATCTTATCTTACTCCACGTGTATCCGGCGAATGAATGAAATTGTTGAGTGTACGTCTGGTAATTATGAATAGGTTGTATTATATGCGGACTCGTAACTCATGTTATACATCGTTGAATTCAGAAAAAAAAATACAATCCGAATATAGCCAAAAATATATATGTTGCCATTTAAAATAAAAAACTTGACTGTCGTTTGACATTAATGAAAACAATTGAAAACAAATAAAACACTGCTATCTTATAGTGTTTTTGATGCTATTAAATTTACTTTATGTTTAAATAAAACCGGACAATAAATAACGGAATTATGAATGTTGGCGTTTTTTACGGCACAGTCTGTATATATATATATATATATATATATATATATATATATATATATATATATATATATATATATATATATATAAATTAATAAATTATTGGAGTTTTTCGGCTTTTATATGAAATATTTACGAATATCGCTCCGGATTGGTCCACTCTAGTTATTTGTATATTTTCGATCAAGCAAAAACTTTAATAAAGAATTTTTTCTCATAAATCTACAATAAAAATGTTTTTCCTATTGGGACACCTATCCAGCAACACACTGTATATATATATATATATATATATATATATATATATATATATATGAGTACACGCATTCTAATCGTTTGATAATTTAGTACAGCCGTGTTTATTTAACAAAGCACAATTTAAAAAATCTTTTATTGCTAATCCTAACACGTTGTCAAGTACGAATCGACAACAGGAAATTGGAAAGCATTTCCATAAACGTTCCGGCTCGTGAATGCTTTTATAATATTCATCCTTTTATATTCTGTTTTTTTACTCGTCATCCACTCAACTACTTTTATAACTAGCACATAGGCAGTCAAATTTGAATGCACGGTTATTTACACCAATATCTTCATTTTTCTATTTTTAGATTAATAAGAGTCCTCTTCTATGGTGCGGCGACAATTTAATAAATAAAGATGATGATGATGCAAAGTTTCAACATATCCATGCAACATACTTGAAATAAGGAGGTAACGTATGAAAAATGGAAACATGCAGTTATATATAATACAAGGTGGCGCACAGCCGACCATTTTGTTTTTTGTTTTCTGTCAAAGTGGCAATGCAAACAAAACTTTGCTATTCGCTACAGTTAGTGTATGTTCGGCCATGTCATATCTCGTAATGCGGAAATTGTGTACCCACCCCGATCACCAGATTCATCTGCTTTGGATTTATTCTTGTAGGGCTATTTAATGCAACTTGTGTATAAAAATCGCCCTAGAACAATTGCTGAATTATATAATGCAATACGTGAAGCAATTAACACAATTGATCAAGAGTTATTACATAGGGTATTTAACAGGTATTTAATCGCTTGCATCAATGTATCGATTATGATGGCGGGCACCTGCCTGATGCAATATTTAAAAAATAAAATTTGGTGTTTTTTGTTATTGTAAAATCCATGTTTCGTTGTTTTAAAATAAATATTTCTACACCAACAGTGATTTAAAATGTATCAGTCGGCTGTGCGTCACCTTGTATAAATTCAAAACATCGTGAGTCAATTACGACGCGAACCCCAAAATTAAAAACCGATTGAAAATAAAATTATGTGCCGCCTATGGATGAGAATGTCTATAAAAAACCTCGATGGAATTTACACGCAAACATACGCGAGAAATGTTAATATTTATAAAAACTCCAAAGGATAACATTGTTTAGGCGGCCGTCGATTTATAAAAACTTAACGATGAAGCAGCTTTGTTTACTTAGAATTCAGTAACCTCACTCCGATTACGTACAAATATATCGGTTTTGAATCATTTATGAACTATTTTTTTATGTTGGTTCTAAAAAAAAAACGCATTTGTAAACAGGCGAAACAGGTGGAAAGCTTAAATGAAATGTTCGAAGTGTCCGCCTTCAGAGTGAAGACACGCTATAGGTGAAAATACAAAATAATAATATGGATTCAGAATGTCTATAAAATAAAATTTCCACGCAAACACATGCGGCAATAATATTTGTGTTTCTAAAAATTCTTGAAGGTAATATTGTTTAGACAGCTTTCTATGGGTTCGAAAAAAGTCAATTGTTAAAAATGTAAAGCGAGATCGACAATAACAAAACTACTATTTTTGTTATTGTTCGTCAGCTTTAAGATATCGTCTCCGATAGTATTTATGATATAGTCGGTAGCACAGTGGAATTTCAAAAATTTGTAAATTTATTCGTCATTTTTTTCTCGCATATGAGAGGAAAAATATTTTGGATATATGTATATTCTATATAATTACATTACTCTTTATTTCAAATACATCTGGTATAATTTGTTATTTAAAATTATTACAACAAATTTCGCATACACTGACGAGGAAAAAATTGACGTTACATTGAAATTGTGATATATTTTTAGAACCTTCAGTTAAATACTTATATTTGTAAATTGTAAATCATTGTACCATATTTCAAAGACCCAATTCATAAATATTCGATACCGAATCAGAAAGCATTTTTTAGTCAATAGTAGTTTCGTTACTAGCGAGAAAGCGCTTTGTCGGCATGCCTCTCTTCGCCATAAAATATTTCGAGATGTTCTCTTGACATTTAACGTTTAAAATCCTTCGTCAATTAACTATTTAAAATTATGCTTCAATTATCGGTAGCGACTGGCAATATATACTCCGCTACGTACACTGACGAGAGTTAAAAGATCGAAACACGTGTCTGTACGTTGAAGTAACTGTGGGTTAAATATGCGTTGTCTATTTCCATGTATACATATACGTACAAATATGCTTTTAAGATTTTTGCATATTGTATTACATTTTTTTTTATTTGTCCAAGAATTTGTCAATCTAACCCAAGAGGCAATACGCGTATTTGTATGGTAATGAAAGAGAACATGCAGAGTACTATTCCAGTGAATAGGCTCTTTTCATAAAATTTCATAAAATTAATTGGTCAATATTAGTAAAAAGAAAAATTTCGACTGAAAAAATGCATGAAAGCCACGGCCATCCGAAACGTGAATACACTAGCATTTCATTCTCATTAGAAATCATCAGTACACGATATTCGGAGGCAGATATGACTTTCACTTCTATACTGCGTGTTTATATACGAAACATATTATGAGAATTAATAACTATTAAAATCTTATTTTACATGCAAAACCATCCGAATATACAGGGCAACCAACTAAAAGCTGACAGTGTATGTGTAGTACGATGTAGAAAAGTGTAATAATCGGAATATATTGAATTTAATGCATATGAGAATTAATAACTATTAAAATCTCATTTTACATGCAACTGTCGCCAAATTTGTTACGTTAATTTCCACAATCCGACAAACTAAGTTTGTTTTGGATGGACGTGGCTTCCACACATTTTTTTCATTTATTCTCATAACCATTGACGCCGCGATATGTTGCATCCGCATTCTGATACAAATTAAGCTTGTCTTATTGTAGAAATTAACATAACAAATTTGGCGATAACTGCATGTACAATGAGATTTTAAATAGTTAATTGACGAAGGAGATACTTGTTGAAACTTCATTATAACGCTAAGAAATAAGTAATTAAACTTCTAGTTTCAAAAATCCTTTTATTGTAAATACCACTACAATATTGTTTCGCCATACAATGGCTTCATCAGGTGGATGAAATACTGAATATGTACGATACAAGTTTGAATATTTATGTGAAAATTATTGGGGAAATGCTGGTGGAAAAATTTTTACAATCTTAAATTTAATAGAGGGGAGTTGTTTAAATCTAGTTGGTCACTTAAAGCTAATCCTAAACTATTGTATCTATTAATTTCTAAGTTTTCTAACAGGTTAAGTTTTTTACTTTTTTCTTGAATGTGTAAAATTTTGAAATCTATATTAAATCTATGATTGATATCTATACAATGACTTGCGAAAGTTGAATCTGTTTTCTATTCTTTATTGTTTCTCTCGTGTTTTTTCATCCTAATTTTGAATGTCCTCCCCGTTTGTCCTATGTATACCTTATTACAATCTCCGTTAAAAATTCCCAGGAATTAATTAACAACATTTCAAACTTGCAATTACCAAACAAATGTAAACTCATTTCTTTTGATGTCTCGAATTTGTTCACTAGTATTCCACCCCAGGAGGTAATAAATTTAATTACTTTACAACTAGCACGTAGTAACACGGACATTGTCACAAAGACCGAAATTTTACAGCTCTTAGAAACGTGCCTGGAACAAAATTATTTTCAATTTAAAAAGAAATTTTATAAACAAACAGAGGGTCTAGCAATGGGAAACCCACTAAGCCCCTTATTAGCGGATATTTTCATGAATAATTTAGAAACTATAATTAGTACACATCCCTTGTTTGGTAATTGTGTATTTTGGTTTAGGTATGTTGATGACATATTAATTTGCTTTAACGGTTCAGATAGACAATTAAAAACTTTACATAATTATATCAACACTATTCACCCCAAGATAAATTTTACTATAGAAACAGAAATAAATAAAAGCATTAATTTTCTAGATTTAACCATATCACACAAAACTAATAAACACGAGTTCGCTATATACCATAAACCAACACATACAGATACCACAATACACGCTAATTCTTTTCATCCTATAACTCACAAATTATCAGCATACCAATCAATGGTATATAGATTAATTTATGTACCTATGAGTAAAAGTAATTTCGACCTTGAACTAAATAGAATATACACAATAGCATTAAACAATGGTTACTCTATAAATATTGTCAATAACATCCTAAATAGCCAACAAAAAATCTAAAACCCTTTCCTTAGTTTATCCAAAATAAAAATACAAGATAATTAATTCCTATAATTCAATCACTTACTTAGGAAAAATTTCGAAAAAAATTAGTACTTTCATTAAGAAACTTAATAACGAACATATATCAATTAAAACAGACAATACTATACAGAACATTATTAAAAACAACAAAGATAAAATAGACAAAGGATCAAACTCTGGTGTATATAAGTTAACATGCGAAGATTGTAATAAGGTATACATAGGACAAATGGGGAGGACATTCAAAATTAGGATGAAAGAACACGAGAGAAGCCATAAAGAAAAGAAAACAGATTCAACTTTCGCAAGTCATTGTATAGATATCAATCATAGATTTATTATACATTTCAAAATTTTACACATTCAAGAAAAAAGTAAAAAACTTAACCTGTTAGAAAACTTAGAAATTAATAGATACAATAGTTTAAGATTAGCTTTAAATGACCAACTAGATTTAAACAACTCCCCTCTATTAAATTTAAGATTGTAAGAATTTTACCACCACCATTTCCCCAATAATTTTCACATAAATATTCAAACTTGTATTGTACATATTCAGTATTTCATCCACCTGATGAAGCCATTGTATGGCGAAACAATATTGTAGTGGTATTTACAATTAAATAATTTTTGAAACTAGAAGTTTGTTTAATTACTTATTTCTTAGCGTTAAAATGAGATTTTAATAGTTATTAATTCTCATATGCATTTAAATTCAATATATTCCGATTATTACACTTTTCTACAACGTACTACACATACACTGTCAGCTTTTAGTTTGTTGCCCAGTATATTCGGATGGAACTTTATTTGGTGCTTGGTATCGGTCATTCCGAAATTTGTTCTGGAATCTTTCAAGTATGGCGATGTTGGACTTCCTCGCAGTTCCCCATGCTTGGATTCCACAAGTTCAGACTTAGCTTTAGAATAGCATTATTATAGAGTAGAACTTTATTCTCTAGGGAAATTTGTTCTTTAATCTTTCAAGTATGGCGATGTTGGACTTCCTCGCAGTTCCCATACCTGGATTCCACAAGTTCAGACTTGACTTTAGGAGGATAGCTTTATAGAGTAGGACTTTATTCTCCACGGAAAATCGTGACTTACGCCCAATGATGTGGAATCCCTTCACACTATACTTTGTCAAACGATTGAGAGATATCAAGAAAGGCAGCTGAGTAGTACGCCTTTGTGTTTAAGTCTTGATTAATTTTGTTTACAAGTCTATGCACTTCCTCAATGTTTAGGTGTTTATTGCTAAAACCAAATTAATGTTCTGGAATAGTATTTGTTGTATCCTATATTGTTATTTGTCTTTTGAAGTAAATTTCCTCAATTCTTTCCAGGCTTGAGAATCATAATAATCTCAGCAACTTTCCATATGCTTCAATAGTATTCGTTCGAAGTATTACGTTATATATAAATGTTATCAACTTTAAGCACTTAGATAGTTCTTAGAAGATTTTTCATATGATAAAGTCGAAGCCGGGTGCTATTTTTAGTATCAATTTGTTCAGAAATTAATTTTCTTATTTCAGTCTTTACGAATTTCTTATTTCTCATGTGGCATATCCATTTGTAATGGGGCTTCAGGATACTCTTTAATATTATTTTCTTCGTCAGTTGTTATTTCAAGGGGAAAGTCATTGAAATACTATTTGAAGATATCTAGCAAATATTTCGACTTTCTATTTGTCATTCCTTGCCCATTTATTTCCACCTTTGATCAGCGAATTATGTTTCAAAGGCATATTCATTTTTCTAACAGCCTTCTATAGGGAGTATCCGGTAGATTCGTTTAGTGTTACACTTCCTAAGTAACGTTCTAACCTCTGATTTTTTATTTCTGTAAACATACTCTTAAGCTCCTTTCTTGCTGTGTCAAGTTTTGATTGTTTTCTGCTGCTCTAGTATGCCATTGTTTCCTCAGCCTCCGTTTCTCAGTTAGTTCTTATTAAATAGTATATTGCACTAACTTCTTTTCCTCTGTTATATTGTATAATAGAGGAAATTGGTTGAAAATAGGCAATATATTAGTCAGTGTTTGGACAAAAGGTAACAGCTGGATGAAATGTATACAGATTCAATAAAGCGTCTTTTGGAATAATGTACTCACTAGCATTCTGTGCTCCTTTGGATTTTTTCCTGATACTGTAAAGCTAATTGAGTCGTACTTGGAAAATAGATCAAGCTATGTTTGTTATAATTAATATACGTATTCACTACGTATTCTAGGATTCCGCAAGAGTTCAGTCTAGAGCCTTCACTATTTATGATCTAAATAGATAAATAATTTAGCGTATAAATAATATTTTTTAGCAGTACATCTTAATATTAATTATAAAAATCCATAAAAGTAACATTTTCTGCTTTACTTTGTATCGTAAAACATTGCAGTTATAACATCAAAATAAAACAGAACTTCACTCTATCGTTTTTAAAATAGTTTCTTCAAACGGTTTCATAGTTTTAATTAAACTTTCTTTGGTAATGACGCTCTTTCACAGAGAAGTTTCTCGAGTTGATTTGTGAAATTCTAATTCTAATTAACAGTAGATAACGGAAGATGATGTCATATTAGTTTATATTACTTCCATTTTACCAGCTAGATTATACGCTTTGAACTTCGTGATTAAAATTGATCAAAAAACTAATTCATCGTTCTGCAAAAGCGCAATTTTCGTTATAAAATTAATACAAAGATTGATATAATAATGTTAAATTTGGTTCTAGCTCACTTATTTAATTATCGTAATGCCAGAGTTAATTAAAATAAAGTAAGTTTAGTGATTTACGTTTACCTTTATTTGAACAGTTTATTAATTTTTAATTGCATTAAATAAACTTCTTATGTATTTTATATTTCCTTTAATGATTTTCGATATATAAATTATTAATACAAAATCAATTTTCAAATTTTGACCCGCGTTTGGTTTTTTCTGAACATAATTGAGGATATACTGCAAAGTGATTTTATATTCGTCAAAGTGGGCATGTTAGCTAACCCCATAAAAAACGGCAACTTGATTATGTCAATACTGTTAGCTGCATTAATAATTTCGTCTAATAATCTTTCGAATTCTGTTATACAACGTATACTTATTATTTTCAATAAAGATGTAAAAGCGACTGATATTTATCAGACTCCTCTTAAATAGTTTGACGAAGAGTATTTCTCACTCAAGACAGTCTTGGAGTGATATAAATCCTTCCAGGATGGTCGGGAACTCGTGCGAACTTGCCTCATATGCAGCGTTCACTGTAAATCTTGGAAACGTACAAAAACTTGACCAGCTGATCCGGAGCAATAAGCGAACATACGTGAGGAAAATTATAAACACTAGTGTTTACAATTTTATATATACATCATTTTTTTTACACATGGGACCTGGGTACGCTATTATATCGCAAAAAGCAAGAATGTTGACATGGAATGGCGTTACTCAAGCCCACCTCCGCCCAAAAAATTCAAAACGCAACCATCTACTGGTAATGTAGATTGGACCGATTTAAGTCAATTTTTTCGAAGAAAGAAAAACAATTAGTTTAGCTTTTTGCAGTGAGTTTCTTGGAAAGGTTAAGCGGACCATACGAACAAAAAGACTCGATCTCTTAAGCAAGAGCGTTATTCTCCTACACGATAACGCTCACGTGGGTGAGCGTTATCGTGTAGGAGACTGTATGTGGATACAGTCCATCTAACGAACAATACATTCTAAATTTATTTGAAAAATACCTACTGGCTCACCTCCCATATAATCCGGACTTGAGCTCGAGTGATTATTATTTCTCTGGACTACTGAAAAAGTTCTTGGGGGGGCAAGCGATTTGCCTCTAATGAAGAAGTGAAAGATGCGGTGCAAAATTGGCTACGTTGTCAACCAAAAGAATTTTTTCCAACGGGAATACAGAAGCTACCCGAACGATGGGACAAGTGTATTTTAAAGTGGAATTGTGATTTTAACGATCTATACATCAAATCAAACGGTTTTTTAAAGACTACATACAGCAAACCGAATTATCTTGTCAAGAAACGTGAGTCAATTTTTCCCTCTCAAATTGAACGTTTTTTTCTGAATTTTCCAAAAGAAAATTTTCTACAGATTCTACACATACTTGAATAAAGAAAAATGCAAGAAAATCAGCGTTTTTTGCAAATTTCTGTCACTCACAGTGGGCCATAATTGGTGCAGACAGTTGCACACTGACAACATCTAAGTATTAATCATTTATTGTCACTGTCAGTTTGTGTGAATCTTATAGCATTAACAGTAATAATAAACAAACAATTAATTATTTAAATCGCGAAATTTCTTAACAATAGAAAGCATAATCCTATGTGCCTTCTCAAGCACTAGTACACGCGCTTTCCTTACAACATACTACCTAGTTAACTTACTAACTTACCCAACAAACACAATTGCTCCGGAGATCTTGGCTTGAGATGCTAACTCAATTAAGAGGCGAGCTAGGGAGAGATTATTTTTAACAATATTCGCCACCGTGTTTATAATCTCAAAGCGGTATAGCGAACACAGACTCTGCAGAAAGTAAGCTAAATAATTCACAGGTAATACGTGGACGAATTCTAACACAACAATAAAATGCCAAATAAGATAACAATAACAAGATGTGATTTATTATAACGACGGACAATATATATCAACAAGCATCTATGTTGAATAAAACAGCAATAAACATGAGACATATAATATTAAGAAATAATAACAAAATAATTCAAGATCTGAATAAGGCTCACTAGCCACAATTAATAATGAATTAATCATCAAACAAAAAAAATATCGGTGGCCAACTTGCCTAATGACTACAAGTTATATAAATAAAGTTAAAATAAAGGTAATAAATTGATTCTGAGTTAATGATTCACCCAGTGTAGTAAATTTTAACTTATAGAATAATAATGCACATTTTATATGCATAAGAAAAGCAATTAAATACTGGAATTTTTAAATTTAAGTAAATTATACTAATAAATTTATAAAAATAAAAGTTATATGACAGAAGCAATAAGATCTCAGTATTAGTAAGTAATTTGTATTCTTAATCTAGACAATAAATCAGTTGGTAATTTATTCAAGAATCCTTCAAAAAATCTCACAATAAGATTCTTACACACTCAGTATAATAATTAGATTAAATATTCAAAAAAAGTCAGTTTAGATATTAAAATCGTAATCGTAAAATTTAACAGTGAAAATATAATATAAATTTTAACAATACGTTGGTTCTAACATTCCATCAAATTATAATCAAGATTTAAAATTTGAAAAAAATATATTTACAATAGCGACAATAAAGTGAATAAATTTTGGGAATAACCCTAGTATCTTTAATTTAAATTTCGACTATCCTGTGTAAGCAAAATTAACACTTATCGATTACCTTTAAGGAGCTATACCAGTGTGAACGCTGAAAATTTGGGTGATCTTCGGTAATTTTTTTGAAGAAAAGTACTCAATTAAATGTTTCGGAAAATTAAGCATATATTTGGCTATTTTTAACCTATATTTCATAATTTTTTCATAGAAAAATATTGAGATCCAATCGACTTCTGTGTGCTGCCTTCGGAGGTGTTATAAAAAAAGTTCCTCCACTGCTGACATGATTCCGGTCGATTGAGTAGCTGAAACCGAAAAAGGAAAAAATGTCGTTAAAGTGGAAGGTGGGATACGGCCTTAAAATTTTCACAGGATATTCTTGAAAGTATAAACTGTCGAATAAGGTAAGAAAAATCGATTTTTTGAAAGTGTCACACTACAGCCCCTTAAGTTAGTCTAAAAAAAATCTGACTATCAAACTTACGATATATATTTTACATTTAACACCAACAAATTCCTCGTAGTCAGATTTAAATGAAACATCTGTAGTTTCCAGAAGAATACAATTTATCCTACCTTACTAAATTAAATACGTCAAACTCATCACATTTAGCTCGTTGAGTTCTACTTGGCTGTGTCCTTTTAAATACGTGTGATATGACGCTCTTTCGTGAAATGGCATAGTTCCAGTTAGGATTTTACCATGAATTATCTAATCAGAACAGTACAATTTATATGGCACGATGAGAACTTCACACTTTCACCCAAATGAATGTATTTCTCCAAACGTGTAAATTGTATGCAATACTAGGGAATTTATACTCCACACATGTAAATTTAAGCTCCATACGGGGAATTATATGCCCACACTAGAAGAATAGGCCTCATACGTGGACCATTTTAAATTCAAGAAAAAAAAACAAATATTGCTAAAATAAATTATAATTAAAAAGCAATGCATAAATATGTATAAATGCATAAATATGGACATCAAATATGGACTCACCTACGAGAGGGTAATGACCTTGCGTCGAAAAGAAATTGGGAAACTCACGAACACACGCTCCTAATGGAAACTCTAAAACCGCTAAAAATGACACTTTCGATATCTCAATATACCCTTTCTGTCGCTTATATTAATTATAATGACTGAAAAAACTCATAAACGAAGTAACTATGTACTTTTAATAAGTCATTATAATTTTAATAAATTTAATAAATTTAATAAATACGTAATTCAAATCTAGCCAAAGGGAGAACAATATAATAAACTAAGTGTACGATGATGTAAATAACAATCTAGGTTTAGTACGTATTGAAATAACTAAATGTAGAAAACAATAGCTCCAGTTGATGACATTTCAAATATTACAGATAGCAAAATCTAAATACCTATACAAATAGATGTTTATGAGACTAAATTAAAGCATTAGACAAATCTCTGATGCAGGGAAAATAAATATCATATGGAAATTCCCACGATACATACATACTTAATCAAACGGTATCCATATACCAGACATTTCAAATATATTTAAACACTGACCTAAAAATGACTGACCAGCAAAATCACCCTGTAACACCCTGCGTTTCTTGGTGCCGCTTTATGAAATTGTTCGTGGTATTGTTCCTCCACTAACTTCATACTCGGCCCATTTTGAGACCCATTTTCAACTCTAAACGTACAGCACAGTGTTCTTTGCGCTTCTACGAACGCACAACGCCGATACAATAATACGCCGATAAACAGAGTTGCGCATAAGAACGGCGCGAAATCCAGTACTATATATTTTGGCGTATACCGTACTTGCCACAAGACGAATTTCGAATTTATAAGACAATTAAAATCTAGCAGGTAATCAATGACTGCGGATTCATAGAGTTAAGATATCCACCTTATAGTTGCAAAGGTATGGAAGAATTTGTCTTTTCTGAGGTATGGGACAATTGAGAAAAGATGGATGGAGTAAGTGTTGAAGAGAATTACGTAGAAACATAAAGGATTGTTCTATATTTAATTATTAGCTCAGAGTTCCGAATCAATTTTATTGTAGATATATTTCTAAAATCCGATAATTTACATTTAATCATGAAAAAACCATATTTGTTTCATTTATTCTATAATAACTACGAAGAATGTGTCCAAAATGTTGAGCACAATACGGTGGGCCACAAAATCTGAATTTGAAAATCTTATTACAATATACTAAAACTTACCCCCGCAACTAATCTTTGTGAATAAAAATAAGATAGTTATAGTTCTAGTCTCCTCAGTATTTTCTAACATCTAAAAAAATAAAAACAGTAAAAACATGATGAAATTCACTATTAAAATGTTTCATATAAATATAAATGAAATACACTGATTTAAAAGTTTCAATGTTTTAAATCGGTGAATTTCATTTATATTTCGTTATGGAGTTTCAACAAGTGTGTCCCTAATCAATTAACGATTTATATAATTTAATGCTGGACCATAATTTTGGTTCAACAATAATCACAACAATTACAATCAATTATACATAATAATGTATAATTGATTGGAAAAGCTAAATTAGTTATATTAAAATATTAAAGCCATTTCAAGTTTTCTAAATAAATTGATTTATTCACTTTCTGTAACTAATTGAAATATAAGGATGACATTTTTATGTAATAGCTGTACCTATTTAGCAAGATTATAAAATGAGATTATATCAATTTAGAATATAATTAACATTAAAAAATCAGGAAAATATATATTGAAATTAAGATTAGAAACCAATTAAGCGACATATAATCGAAATTAATACAAATTTAGTAAAGTAAAGAAGAGACCCTAGAAAAATAAAAATAATTAGCGGTTGGCGTCCTTTTGTGTGAAACGTAAACCATCTTTTTTTGGTGCTCCGAATTATTAATTTATAAATTAAGAAATATAGTCTTTACTAACATTTTTCAAGTTTTAAAGCTTTTTCCGATAATTAAGAAAAACAACGGAAATAAAATAGAAGCTTCAACTGTTCCTGTTTATCATAAAACTCCAGAACCAGCATCCTTGGTTCTTCTCAAGACTTCCATACCTGCTATCCAACCATTTCCAGTTACGTAACCCCAGACAAGAAGAACCTCCGGCTAAACCTGTATTCCTACCTATAATATATTATTATATTATAACAAGGTACATCTTATATACAGTGTGGTTATAAAGTTTGGAATCAAGCTTATAACCGCATTATTTTACATTTTTTGGAAAAACGCTCGGACAAGTAAATTTTCTTTTTTAAAACGCCATCTTTTGACATACAATTTTTTTCTATGACGTCATTGGTTTTCGAGTGATAACGTTATCAACACTTTCTTTAAATGGCAACCATATTATTTTTTTCTCGTTTTTGGTAGATCTTTATATCCACCAAATAGTGATATAAAACAATTGGTATGCCGCATCACAATTTCTTTGAAAAAATGATATAAATTTAGAAAAAAATACAAAAATTTTATTTTTGTACAAAATTAAAATTAAATAAAAAAAAAATCTGAACTTAAATTTATTGTAACAGTTAACGTAAATTTTCAAAATGGACCCCACCAACCAACTGACACTGTCCCAGCCGAGTGTAAATGCTTTGCGATCAATAGTATTCTGCGTTATTCGCTCCAGGTCAAAAGAAATTCGTCTTCCCAATCGGCCAATTACTTATTAAAAAATCTTATTTAACATTAAATAGTTTCACAAAAAAGGGCCAAAGAAGTTTAATTTATTTAAAAAATTGACATGATGTGGCAGACCATTTCTTAATTAAAATTATCGCCCAAAAATTGAAGATTTCAAAAACTAATTAAGCTTACAAAATTTACTGAAATATGTAAGTAAGTTCACACTTCTGTCTTGTGTGAGGACTTAAATATTCTTCTTGAACAAACCGGATCGTCAAAAGCACATGTGCTCATGTTACTATGCAAAAAATTTACAAAAACAAAAACACGCTCTTTTTTGCAAGATATTTCTTTATGACATTCTTGCTTCTTTTTATACAATTTATGTACAAAAATTTTAGTTTTAAATTGTTTCTATGGCGACAACATTGTTGAATTATTTACTTCTATTTTTGACGTTAAATTTTTGAAATATTGCGTAAAAATTGTTCATTTTCGCTAATATAAAAAATGGCACATTTATCTGAGCGAGAAAGAATCGAAATTTTAATTATGGTTGGGTATGGGGACAGACAAAGGACGCATGCAGAAGCATGCGATTTGTTTAACCATGAACACCCTGATAGACCTCCATTTACCAGGTCTACGGTGACAAAACTAGTTGGAAAGTTTACCGAAACTGGATCCGAAAAAGATCGACCACGGCAAGGTAGACCTCAAGTAGGAGAAGATGTGAAATTAAATGTGCTTCTAGAAGCAGAAGAAAGGCATTATGTTTCCACCAGACAACTTGCGTTAGCCAATCAGGTGGCTCACTCATTTGTCGTCAACTTATTTAAAAAAGAACACTATCGTCCTTACAAAGTTCAACTTATACAGGAATTACATGAGGATGACGAAGATCGTCGACTGCAGTTCTGTGAAGACGTAATGTTACGTTGTGACCAAAATCCAAATTTCTTGGAAAACATCGGTGAAGCCGATGAAGCTCAGATGAAGCTACGTTCTGCCTAAATGGATCTGGTCACCGCCATAATTGCAGATATTGGTCGCAGAACAATCCGCATTGGACTCAAGCGTGTCATACTCAGCGCAGAGGAAAAGTTAACGTATGGGTTGGAATGATTGGACGACGCATTTTAGGACCATATTTTTTTGAAGGAAATTTGACTGCTGTGCAATATTTAGAATTTTTAAGATTTGAACTGGTTCCAGCGCTCGCTGTTATTTTCCCAAATCACGAGGATGGTGATGTACCCCATCCAAATATTTGGTTTCAACAAGATGGGGCGCCTCCCCATTATGGTGTAGAGGTTCGCCACTATCTTGACGAAATATTTCCCAATAAATGGATTGGACGGAGAGGCGCCATAGAATGGCCACCTCGTTCTCCTGACCTGACTACGTTAGACTTTTTTTTGTGGGGTTATTTGAAATCGAAAGTGTCTTTTAACAAACCGAACAATTTAGAAGATTTAAAAGAACGAATTCGCGTAGAACTTACACAAATATCCCCAGACATAATTGAGGCGAGTATACGAAGTGTTTACACTCGGCTGGGACAGTGTCAGTTGGTTGGTGGGGTTCATTTTGAAAATTTACGTTAACAATATATTTAAGTTCAGATGTATTTTTTTTAATTTAATTTTAATTTTGTACAAAAATAAAATTTTCGTATTTTTTTATATAATTTTTTAAAAAAATTGTGATGCAACATACCAATTGTTTTATATCACTATTTGGTGGATATAAAGATCTACCAAAAACGAGAAAAAAATAATATGGTTGCCATTTAAAGAAAGTGTTGATAACGTCATCACTCGAAAACCAATGACGTCATAGAAAAAAATTGTACGTCAAAAGATGGCATTTTAAAAAAGAAAATTTACCTGTCCGAGCGTTTTTCCTAAAAATGTAAAAGAATGCGGTTATAAGCTTGGTTCCAAACTTTATGACCACACTGTATAATATCGACCAGTTAAAAAATTTCCTTTTCAAATAATAATTACGTCATTTAACTATCTTTGATCACACCTTTACAACCTAGTTTGAAGCAGTTAGAGATAGGCTAATTTTACAAATTACAAACCAAATTTAAAAAGGTACATCAAAAGGACACATTTCAAAAGGGATTATACATTCATGGAGTGCGAATTTAAGAAAGCTAAAAAATCACAATTAATGGACAAGTAGTATCGAAACATTTATGTGTGAATATAAGATAAATTAATACATATAAAAGCGCATTTAGGTGCAATTTAAGTTACCTAATTAAATTTTGTAATTCCGTTTGTTATAAAGAAATATACAATTACATATTTACATCATTACAAAAGTCGATTTATTTATGAATATATTTAACGTTAGATAATTTGTCATCTCATGAACCTACCTAGAGCCCATACAGAGTCTCATGCAAATTAACTACTAATTAAAGTAAGTATCCTTTTACTTTCATTTTTATATTAATTATCAATTTTAAAAGGCCTCGTCATATCAATATTGTTAGATAACTGTGATCTCTCAAATATTTTGAGTTTCGAGAAAAGATGTTGAATTGAAATATATAATATCACTATCAATCAAGTTTATTACAAAACATTATGAAGGATTTCTGAATCGTTGTATTTCATTTTAGGAACTATTTTAAGGTAGTAATGTAAAACCAATGCAAAACAGTTATTAGGTCTTCCGGGATAAAATTATCTGGTGCAATTAGATATTATGCCTTCATATTCGGACATACGCAGTATTGAATCGATTCTGCCTTTACTTGATGTAAGTCCATATCAAATGATAAAAACACACAATGTTGTATTAGATTTACACTTTATTTAATAATAATAATAACTATATAACAGCTGTTTCACCGTACAACGGTTTCTTCGGATATAACAAACGGTACTATAAAACATTTTACTTAAACGTAAATATTTTTTATTTTATTACTTAATGGTATTCTCAGAAATTGGAAACCGAAATATTTTTACCCGCCTCTTTTAGTAGGGATACATATAGATAACATAAATTATATTATAAGTGACACATATCTAACAAAATATTTCAATCACAAATAGGAAATAAATTCAACAGAGGGGAGGAATTAAGCTCTGTTTTGTCATTTAATAATTTATTTGAAAATTGTTGTTTATTAATTTGCATTGCTTCTAATAAATCGAGTTTCTTACTTTTCTTTTCTTCGTGTAGGATCTTGAAATTATTATTAAAACTATGGCTTTCTTCAATTAAATGGTTGGAGTATGCTGAATCTGTTTTCCCATTTCTAAACGAATAATAATGTTCGTATATGCGCTTTTTGAACGTTCTACCTGTTTGCCCGATATATGTTTTAGTACATGTGCCACAAGTTAGTTTATACACACCTGACTTATTATGATGTGCTGTTTTACTTTTATTGTTTTTGATGTAGTTACTAATATGGTTGTTGGTTTTATATGCAATGTTTATATTTTGTTTTCTTAAAAATTTTTCCAATGATTTATTTTGTCTGCCTAGGTAAGTAATAATTTTAAATTTCTTGTCATGATCTTTAGTAATCGGATATATATCTTGTATTGCTTTAGTTTCTCGTTTTTTGGATATTATTTTATCTATTATATTCGGGTCATAACCATTATTGATTGCAATCTGTTTTATAATGTTGTATTCTGAATTAAAGTCTTCTATTGACATGGGTATATTTAATAGTCTATGAATCATACTATAGAATGCTGCTAATTTATGTTGAATTGGGTGTATTGATTTATTATGTATTGTTGTGTCTGTGTGCGATTCTTTATGGTATATCGAGAATTTTAGTAAGTTATTGTTTCTCTTAATCGTTAAATCTATAAAGTTAATGCTATTATTCTGTTCTTTCTCTATTGTGAACTTAATGTTTTTATGTATTGAGTTGAAACAGCTGTTATATAGTTATTATTATTATTATTAAATAAAGTGTAAATCTAATACAACATTGCGTGTTTTTATCATTTCATACGCAGTATATTAGTTTACAATAGAATTCATTTCAAAATTATAGTTTTACTAAAGAGTTATCCTAGAAATATGTTAGCAAGTACTGGCTACTATTAACCCGTATTAGTTTTAATTTATGTTTAAATTTTGTAGATAAATTCCTTGTACAAGTTAATCATAAAGAAAAATAAACTGAAAATATCGTTTCAAATTAAAGACATTCTGCAAGTTGCCTAAGTATAATTCTAAACACAAGAATTTTGCAGTTGATTTATCTCTTTACATTGTAAACGTTCTCCTTTCTTTTCTAAGGGTACTAAAACAGAAAATCGGCGTATATGTGTGTGAGTTGAGACAACGTTCTCGAGGACGAGTTGGCCAAATCTAT
Source organism: Melolontha melolontha (assembly GCA_935421215.2). Classification (NCBI taxonomy): domain Eukaryota; kingdom Metazoa; phylum Arthropoda; class Insecta; order Coleoptera; family Scarabaeidae; genus Melolontha; species Melolontha melolontha. Next base: position 183,812,117 of record OW285235.1, read on the forward strand.
ATTTACACGCGTGCGAATCAAATGTACCGGAAATAAGAAAAGAATAAATCGTGAAAGGAACCCTGATCGAAGTTTCAAGTTTCGTATGTTCGAAGTTTTATGACGTTTAATATTAAACTTCGGTCAAAATTCGATTCGACATTTCATGTAACGTCGACTGTTTGAATTTTTTCGTCGGACATCGATTGGAATAATTCTGAATTCGATCTAATTAGTTCAAATATTTACTATCTTTTTGTATATTTGTATAGTTGAAATAAAAATGTAATCGTTCTGTTTGGTATAAGTTTTCTAAGAGAAGATATTTTTCTGAACGCGTAAGTATTCCTTCAACATTTAGAAAACATCTGAAACCCGAAACGCTAAGCCCTGCAAAAACGACAAATGAAATCGCAACATATCTTAACAGAAAAGCAATTCGATAATCAAATCGATTCTTTTAATTGTTTTAGAAAACTGAACGTTATAAGTCTAGCGAACTTCTTGAAATATTATATGAACATTTTCAGCAGCGCTGAATTTACTTCTACGCTCGGTCTGGATAATTTCTGTGATGTGGCAATGTGGTTCTTTATTGTGAATGTGTCTGAAGATATCCTTTCTCCAGCAGGGGCGTACCAATGAGCCTGTAGAAAGGCGAAATACATATCTACGTCTCTAGGGAGGAATATGTTCGGACACGTTCACAAAAATATTAATAGTGAACCTGTATTTGTGTGCTTCACACCAGATTTTTAATAATATTTTATATTATTAAAAATACCTTTGTATTATACAAAACTGGTGGGGTTTACCTACTCATGTATGTTTCATTACTCTGTCATTGGTTTTTTGTTTTTTGAATTATTTACTATTATTTTTTTTAAATATTACGTTGTATGTAATTATATTATGATACGCTGTGGTATTTACTTAAATTATATTTTGTCCTGTAATGAATTTTATTTCCGTTGGACATTAAAGAATATTATTATTATTATTATTTTTATTATTATTATTATTATTATTATTATTATTATACGCAGATTAAGCTAACATAAAATAATATTAAATTAATAGCAAACAATGCAATTTTGTTACGGAAATTATAATTTTCGAACTAATTCATTTCAAAGAAGTGCCATTGTATGTTGTACATTAAATACGCCATCTCCCCGCAACTGACGATGATAAATGAAATAAAAGAAAAGCTTCCGTACTGCAAAACTTTAGACGTCGCCATCGCCGCATAAACGTATTAGTCGTTATTTAGATAGTTGTGTCGGAAATGGATGTTGTGTTGAAAAGTTTTGTCGTAGATACGTTAAATAAAAATGTAGGTCTTGTCTCGGAGTCGTAAAGAGACTTTGTATCTCTTTTTCGTTTAACTTTTATGTTACTGAACTGATGGTTTCTTGTTATTACGTGTAACGAAACGGAAAACGTGGGATAACGTGAAACGTACATGGATTGATTACAATCACCAGTTCATATAAATTTCTTCTCTATGTTGGCAGAAGCAGAACATTTTAAAAGTCGAAACGTCATTGTAATAATATTGCCAAATAATTTTGTTTCAATTGAATACATAGCATTTATATTACACAGTCCTACAAAATGGACTTTTTGTCTTTTTGTATCGACAAAGTAGGAACTAATGTTGGATATTTTTAATTTTCAAATTCCAAAAATATGGCGTTTTCGTAGTAGCTCTAATTTCTGAGATACAAGCTAATTAAAATTAAGCTGTTATAAAAGGCGAAAATAATAAAATAATATCTTTAGAGGCCAAAACAGAAATTTCCTATCTAAAATTAGAATCCAATTAATTAGTTTCTTACTTGATATTACCCATTTGTGTAAAATGCAACCTTCCTATACCTTCGTAACACCCACCATGAACTAATTAATAGACTGCCCATACTACCAAATGCCTATCATTGCCTTGCCCAGCTCAGTTTACTATTGAGTTTTCGTTTTGTCTAAAATTTTCAAATTTTTTTTTTGTTTTGTGTGTGACGAATTCACTTTGAAGAAAGTAGAAAATATACTTCTGACTTTTTAAGAATGAGTTCTTTGACTAATTTTAGTGTCCACTCCTGAGACCAAGATACATCTTGGGCTCTACATTTTGTATACAAAACATGCGTTGAACACTTTTCAACAGTGGATAGAGAGAGTGCCTAAAATTTAGAGTACCAATGATTTCGAGGGAACCAAGAAACCATCACAATGACTGCTATTTTTGTCTCGTAAATATCAATCAGAACAATACACATAAATTAACATATCCTGATCTAAATTCGACAAAGAGAGCTGTACAGCATTATGCAGTCTACCTAGACTACCGCTAGAGAATATAAAACCATCAACGTCTGATGAGGTTCGCGGACAGAAGATGGCAATGCTTTTCAAACAGATTCATCGGTTATCAACGTTTCAATCAACAAGAACTGAATGATGTCATTAGAGCTCTGAACTTCTCAAAGAAGTTTTCCGAATGAATTGCTTCCAGATAAAATGTAAAGTAGAAAAGTATCAATCGGAAGAATACACATAAATTAACATATGCTGATCTAAATTCTACAGAGTGAGCTATACAGCATTATACAGTCTACCTAGACTATCGCTAGAGGATATAAAACCATCAACGTCTGATGAGGTTCGATGTATGCAATCAGCAAACGACAATGATTTTCAAATAGATTCATCAGTCATAAACGTTTCAATCAACAAGAACTGAATTATGTCATTAGAGATCTGAACTTCTCAAAGAAGTTTTCCGAGTGAATTGCTTCCAGCTTAAGTGTAAAGAATCTACTTTATCCATGTACTAATATTAGATTTTATCGTAATAGAATAAGGATTCTTCTCTCTGGGTAATAGCCTAGTATTCTGTAACGATATAGGAGAACTCAAGAAGAAATGGGTATATCAGTGGTGTTTCTTAATTGACAGTTCGACCTGTGAAATGTGTTGCTTTAAACAACGGTAAAAATATTGGCACAATACTCATTAGTCATGAAAGAGGAATATGAGGCAATATCACTAGTTCTGACAAAAATTAAGTATGAAGAATATGAGTGGGTAATTTGTGTCTATCTAAAAATGATTAACTTTCTCCTTCGACAACAAAATGGTTATATAAAACATATTTGTTTTTTATGTCTTTGGAACAGTAGAGCTAAGGATTGGGTTAACAGAAATTATTCTTCATAAAATGTCACGATTCAAAGAAGATTAATAAACCTTTGGTTGTGAGAGGAAGAATCATACTTCCACTCTTTCATATCAAGTTAGAGCTTGTGAAGCAATTTATGAAGGCTTTAATTCCAGATAGACTCTGTTTTGGCTACTTGACACCAAAATTTCCTGGTATTGGCACGAAAAAACAAAGCCAGAATATTTGATGATCCTCAGATAAGTCAGCTTATTAAAAATTCATAATTTACTGCGTCAATTAAAATAATAAGGCAGAGAATTCCATCGAATTAGTGGAAAATATTTCACACTTTGCTGTTCACAGTTATAACATGAGCATAAAAACTCACTACCTCGACAACCACTTAGATCGGTTTCCAGAAAACCCAGGTAATTTTAGTAAAGAATAGAAGGATAGACTCTATCAGACATTAACACAACGAAAGATCGATAACATGGAAGACGGAATAGCCACGTGATAACCCGACTTCCTTCGGGTCTTCCGTGAAACTGTTTGGTAAACTCAATGCAAGAAAGTCGTATAAGGAACAAATTCTAAGTGATAAGCGATGAATATATATTTATCTACTTGTAAAATAAATACCTTACTTTGTATTTCTTGTTTTTTTTTAACTAACAATTCAAGCAAATTGTAATAATATGAAATATATAAAAGTTGAAAAATAAGATGATTTTCTTCTAAGAAAAGTCAATATAGCGTATCTAAAAAAACTGGATCTGATAGAATAAATCTGACAACTTTTTTGAATTTTTTGAATTATGCATCTAAAATTTATCTAGAATCAGGTAAAAAATTGCCGACACTAAAATATCTGTTCTCCATTGTTTTACAACGAGTAAAGAAAACGAACATTATCGTGCAATAATGGGCAATTACCTGATTCTCTATATTCAAGGCGAACTTATCAATCGGTTCAATATACCAAGATAAGATTCAAGCTTAAGCGTTATACCACTTGGGACGAATTGTGATAACCTAATTAAGCAATGCAGTGTACCATTTATCTAAGTCAAGGCGCGGGCTCGTGTGTAATGCATGTTATATCCAAACATGACCTCGCCCGAGATAAAGTACATACACAAGCATTCGCAAGGTACGTTACACACTTTCAACACTTGTTTATTTAGAGTAAGGACATATAGTCGAAAAGTAGATCACCCTATCGATATATAAGACATCCCATCCGGAGTCTTATCAGAGTCAGTACAGAGTCAATAGAGACACAGTTAGAGTCTCTTTTCGACTATCGTCTACATTGTCAATTATGTAATTACCATCTTGTTAAATAGTTATAAGTGTTGGTTTATTAAACTATGTTAAACCTAACATACTTGTATATTATTTAACGCTACAACGATATCTGCGTGAAGACTCTCACCGATGTGGCCCTCAGGACCAGGCTCACATCACATAGCGCCCTGCCACGAACTTGCACAAACGGCCCACACATCACATGGCGATCCTACCTGTCCACATCACTAGATGGCCCTGCCAGCCATCTAAGGCTGAAAAAAGACCAAGTGGAAATCTGGAACGAATCATGGAAACGGAAAGTTGGTAAACCATTAAAGAAAATGGACTACGCGATGGAAGAAGTCATCTCCATCTCCAAGAGCAAGCAGAAGCTCCTCTCAAGCAAAAGAACGAAAGGAAACGAAAGAAGAAATACAGGTATTCCTTTTAAAATAAATTTAAACAAAGACAAATATACAGTGTAAAAAGTGAATGAACAATGCAAGACTTTCGCATACATAAATTGTGTTAAAATGTTTATTATTAGTTTAATGCATATACACAATAGGTGTATTAATAAATTCTGCATACGCTAACAAAATGTAAAGAGCGTAACATTGTTATTTTGTTGCTTAAGGTCAAGCTTATTTGAAAACTAGTATGTATAATTGTAAAAGCATTTAATTATGGCTCAGAAATTTAAATTTAAAACCTGTCCAAGTTTGTTAGTTAAATACGCGAGAATGTAGAATTTCATACATTTTTTTTTAAAGATAAACCGCCTGCCTAAACGCAAAAATATGTTATATTTTTTTTTCATAAGTTCAATTACGTTCAAAGTATATACAAAAAATGCATACGCTGTATTTTTTACTAGGCGCCACACATGAATGTTGTAGTTCATATTGTTTATTAAACGAACAAATAAACAATAGCATGTATATTTAAAGAAGTCGCGAATAAATAAACATCAAATGAAAATAGAATATGTATAGTTTAGTAATACTCGAAGCCAAGTTCATAAAAATGCAACACATCATTTATTTCTAAATGATTACGCTTGGTGACATTGAAGAAAATATTGTTGACGCATTCAAAAAGTTCGCAAAGAAAAGAGAATCAATATTAAATTAGAGATCTAATATACGAGGAGTATTATATTAATTTTATATTACAAGAATTCCAAATTTTTTTTTACAAATGCCTGATCGCTAACAGAAGTTTGATTCCAATGAGGAAAAGGTAAGTAATGGGACGACCGATAGCATCCTTATCACATCAGGTACCCAATAGACGACAGAGACCTATCGATTGTACCATTACGGAAGCCTACAACAATTACAGTTTCCACCAACCTCAAGGACTGATCATCTTAGGGTAATGGAACTGTCGAAAATAAAACCAGTCGAATCAAACCAGTCGAGATTTAAGCGACAAGAAAGGCAAGAGAACTTCAATTCGCCCCTAAGTCGTTAGGAAATATTCCAACACGACGAAAACACTCTCTTAATTTTTTTTTAGAGAATACAGTTTAACAAAAGTGTGTTTTGTTAACTGGTCTCTAGATTTTCTGTATTGAAGATAAGGACATTACAGGATAAGTGAATTTCCGCTGTACGAGCCCCCTTACTGTGGTCCAGAATAAGCTTCACAGAATAGTTCTGCGCGGAACATGACATACACAAAATATGTGGTGTCAAGGGAAATACACAAATGAGTGATTTCCAAAAATATTAATTTTGCCATAGAGCAAGAGTGAGAGTTGTATTATATTTAAATGGATATGAAAAAAGGGAGCGCACAAAATTGAAGACAAACAATCAAGTATAAGGAATCGAAAACGAACAATCAAAGCAAAGAGTTTAAGACAAACAAGCGAACATGAAGAATTCAAGACAGAGAACCGAATGCGAAAAATTAAAAATTAGAAGAAAAGAATTGCAAATACGAAGTAAGTCAACTATTAGATATATACGAACACATGTTATAGAAATCAAATTTAAGAATTTAAACAAACTTGAGACAGCATACAACAAACCAGTTAGAATTTAAACCAGTTAAAATTTAAACCAGTTATTTAACGGTTAAAATGTAAATTTTTATTTTGTTTAACAGTTAGAATTTAAGAGGCACCATTTACCATGTTATATTATCTATGTAAAATGTTAAAGTGAAACTATCACATGTATATGAGATATAGATAGATGTAGAAATAGATATAGGAATTTCTAACAAAAGAAAAGCAAACAAATCGGTTTGTTTTCTTTTTTTTCTCCCGTTGGAAGGTGTGATAACCTAATTAAGCAATGCAGTGTACCATTTATCTAAGTCAAGGCGCGGGCTCGTGTGTAATGCATGTTATATCCAAACATGACCTCGCCCGAGATAAATTACATACACAAGCATTCGCAAGGTACGTTACACACTTTCAACACTTGTTTATTTAGAGTAAGGACATATAGTCGAAAAGTAGATCACCCTATCGATATATAAGACATCCCATCCGGAGTCTTATCAGAGTCAGTACAGAGTCAATAGAGACACAGTTAGAGTCTCTTTTCGACTATCGTCTACATTGTCAATTATGTAATTACCATCTTGTTAAATAGTTATAAGTGTTGGTTTATTAAACTATGTTAAACCTAACATACTTGTGTATTATTTAACGCTACAACGATATCTGCGTGAAGACTCTCACCGATGTGGCTCTCAGGACCAGGCTCACATCACAGAATTCTTTGTGGAAAATCCTAATAAAACCGCAAAAAGAAATAAATATTATTAGGATTTTTCGAAATTTCCTTCATCTATGACCACAATTCTCCACATTAAAGCTTGATTTCCGGACAGTATTGAAAGCACCACGACCTTTCACTAGTTACAATCGTTTCTAAGAAGTCTAAGAAGACCAAACTTTTCAGTTAATTAATTCATTTCCGTGTCCACACATCCAAATACTCTACATAGCCGGCCAATGTTTAACCACAGCTATTGCTTTGTTATTAGCATTGTCAGTACAGGTAATCAACTGTACAGTCCTCCCCAAAGACATGGCAACACAACAGGTGCTGAGCGATTTGGGCCTCTAACGCGACAGCGAATAATACAATTTATCTATAAACAGTTAAAATGCGATGAACTTCTGCTTTGGGTATTCCAACTTTCTATTTCAAAATCTAACTAAAAATTGTTTCAAAAATTTTTATGAAATAAAAAACTTTTTCCTACATTTTCTTTGGTAATCATTAATCATCGATGCCACTCAAAAACTTGTGCTTGTAATAAATAATAATCTTGAATCGCATTTTCTGTGTTTGCGTAAGAGTATTACTATTTTTAAAACAGAATTTCATGTTTAGTAGGACAAGCATAAGACTTGTCCTATTTCGGTCAAGATATATTTTTGGTTTTTTTAAATTTTTTAGAGGTTATTTAAGAAGATTGGCACTTCATAAATCAACCTCCCGTTAACACGTATCGCCACTATATTTCATTAAAGTTGAGCCGGTCCGGCTATCGGGACATAGGGTGTTGAAAGTAATCTAAAATAAGCTTACTACTGAATTTAAAACTAATATAGAAAAAAACCCACAGATAATGTAATATAGAGAAGGGTGTTGGAGGTGATGCAGAAAGAGGCGGCGCGATAATGACTGAAATGCTGGAATAAGAAGACACTTAAGGAGGGAAAAGTAGCAACAAGATTGCATCTACTTATGCATTACTTGCTTTACTTTACTCTTCACTCATTATATTCCAAAAGCTGATTCTAATATATTTTTAATCAGGCGAGAATTAGATACAATTCACATGCATAATATACAGAATAATCTAAAACAAATTATAGGAAATTACTTATTCTAAGAACGCGTTTTTAAGATTGTAGTTATTTTTAAAGAATTCTAAAAACAAGTGTGTCCTAGTAAATAGGAACGGTAAGAAAAACAAATTTATTCAAATTTGTCGTAATTTTAATCAATATCAGGGAGAACTAATTTATTCTTAATTAATATTAATGTTAGTCAATCATTAAATACATAAATAGCTGTTGCGCGAATTTCTATTCTAAAAATTAGTCTCTCGCCATACATAATAGGTTTGTTCGGACCTAAGTAGTTCTGAACTGTTCCAGAATTCGAAATTCGCATCGTACTGCGCATGTCCACAGGTTCAGAATGGTTTTAAATTCTAAGTTTGTTATGGAGATTCGAACGCTAAAATTTAAAGGAATTCTGAAAACATTCAAAATAAGAAATAACTAAACTAGCGTTATCATGTTGGTTACAATTCACCACAATTTATATATCGATACTAAACTGGCGGACCAAAAAACTATCCGACTCATTTTGACGATTGATAACATTTTAACAAAATTAACACGTTGTGAATCAGGTTTTAAGTTTTGAAAGTAATTGAAATCCAAAATGTTAATGTTGGTATATTATCTGCCATGTGGATCTATTTAAATATTTTATTTATAACCTATAATAATTCATATGCTATTTTTGAGAGATCGATAACCCAGAATCAGTTTTTCAGTTTTGAAAGTTATTGAGATCTAAAATGTCAATGTTGGTATACTATCTGCCACATGGATCTATTTAAATATTTTATTTATAATCTATAACAACTCATATGCTTTTTTGTTAACCTATTTTACCATTGTTACTTAACACTGGTTCGGTTGTGGGCGGCGTGCTAACAATAAAGGAAATTATTTAAAATAAATAATTGGTGCTGGTAATGCATCAAAGGTCCAGGACGTGTATAATGTGTGTTGACATAAATATATTACAACTTACTAACTAATAAAACACCTTACAGCTTGTATTTATTATTTACTTAAGAAATTGAGTTGATATATTTTTAAGTAATTAAATAAAAGTAATATATACAAGGCACGGCAAATAAGTAATTAAAAATTAACAAACAAAAATAGACTGAAAAGAACGTTAAATTAGGCAGTAAATTAAATGTGAATTAATTGTGATTAACATAAAATAACCTCTATATCGAACAATACAGAGTTACCTGTCGAAGTGTATGTTGGTAGGCCACGAAGTTTTCATCATATACTTGGACAAGTATGACGACAAGTATGATATTTGGCATGAAGACGAAGAAATTAATTAGTTAAATTAATTAAATTAGTGTGAATTAAATAAAAGAATAGCATTTATTGAACAATACAGATTACCTTAGAAACGAAGAACGCCGGACGGCGTGTTGTATGCTGAAACAGCATGTGGCGTAAGATGTTTTTCTTACAAAGGTTTGAAGCAGAAGAGGGAACTTGTGTAGAAGAGAACACTCGTTCGGGAAAAGGTTTTGTTTTATTGCCCATAGGTTGAAGAGGGATCGAATTTGACGATGTTTTGAAGTGGGAACTAATCAAAAGTGCGAACTGGAAAGTTGTGATATCAATTAAACAAATATCATTATAATATCCTTTGTGAGACAAGTTTTAAAATGATATGCAACACGATATAATTATAGGAAGTATGTAATTAAATTAAATAACTTAATTTTAAAAACGAAATGTATTTGTAAGAATTGTAACCGAATGTTAGATACTTGGGTTGACCGTTCTCAGTCAGATAGATTTAGAAATTCTTTCTATTTGCATACGAATATACACAGAAAATTACTAAATTGAATTAATATTTCAAATTCGAGATATATTTGCGAAGAAATATAATTTAAAATTAAATAAAAATATTCTTATATATGCGAAGCGTACCACAATCCAAAAAATGAGTCGGACAGTTTTTTTGTCCACCAGTTTAGCTCTGTATTATATACATGTAATTCCATTATCATTCGAATAAGTTGTCAAAAGGTTTGGACATATTTTCCAAAAACAGAGCAAAGAAAAAATTGAAGACTATAGGTGGAAATATAACGAAGAGAATTATACGAGAAAATCAAATGACGTAGAAATGAAAAACTTGAATTCTCTACTGTTAACTACAGCTGATTCCAATTTAAATATATAATTCTTTTGTTCTTTATTTTCAAATTTTTATTGTAATGAAATATATACTATTTCTATATTTTACTATACTTTAAGTTGATAATGTTTATATTTGTTATGTATATATTTTTTTATATTTAATGAATAAGGTGCTTTCGTATCCTTGACAAAAGCATATGCAAATAAAATTTAAAAGCTAATATTTGTCTGTAAAGTCAACATTTATTTTGGTATTACTTCCTATTAAAAAATAAGAAAATGATAGCATTGAGGTGTTCATTATTTCATATTTTTTTCAATTTTTAATTTCATAAACGAAACAATTCTACAATCTAATTTCTCCTTGCTATTCATATCTTTAACATTCAATAAATTCATTTCTTTTATTACTAGACTAGATAAATATAATTTAAAATATAACGTGCCTTAGAGAACGAAGAATTAATCTAAAGTAAAATTTATAGTGAAATATATCTTAAAATAAAAGAAATCAATAACAGAAACAGAAGAACTACACAAAATGATTGAATAAATTATATGCGAAATATAAATGAACAAAAACAAAAAAAAACTATCCAACAGCAACATATAACCACAATTCTATTCTAAATACATCTACTCATGTACTAAAGAAACAGTTTAACCTAATACATAGTTAAATATGGTTAAAATAGCGCGCACCGATTCACGCTTGATCAGAACAGTCCAGAATTTCAAATACTTGTTCTCTGCTGCGAACTCCGACAACAGTTAGGAACGGTTATGGAATTTTTAATCCTTACAGGTTCGAACAGAAGACTAATAATTCGCGGAATTTGTATTTCCAGAACTACATAGTTCGAAAGCTTAAAAGTGCATGTACCATGCTCACTAGTCCTAGAACTTCTAGAACTACGGGTTCGAACAAACCTAATATTCAACTATCAAGATAGTTTCACTAACCAATGTACGGGGTGATACCCGAAAGTTCCCGGAATGTAGCGATAAATAAAATTGCAGAATACCTGGAATACATTCACGTCCATTACCTTCAATGTAGTCTCCTTGCTAGAGGAAGCAGCGCTCCCAGCGCCACTGTTACGAAGAAAGAAATGCATTCTGAAAGTCTTGCCTTGTTAATGTGTTCAGCACCGTCTCAATTTCCTCTATCGTGTCAAATCTTTGCCCTTTTAACTTAATTTTCATGATTGAAAAAGAGGAAAAACTCGTTCTGAGTCAAGTTTGACGAGCTTGCTAGATGAGGAATAACGGCCTTGTTGTTTTTCGCGAAAAACAGCTGCTGTATCAGGAAAGCGGTATGTAGTCTCCAGTTCTCGTGGTGCAGAATTCAACCGTTCCTGTCCAATTCTTCCGATAAAATCCCCTGACATGTACCGTAAAATAATCCCACAATATTACAGATGTCTTGGATGGTCTGTCTACGATCATTCACAACTGTATTCCTACAACAACGATATGTTCTGGTGTAATACCAGTTTATGATCGTTCGAAACGTTCATCGTCATCAGTTGATATTCGAGCATCTTTGAAACATTTAAACCAGTCGGAAATGTATGTTTGATCCAAAAGGTGGTCCCCAAATGCTGCCTTTAACATTGTGCGTGTGTTTACTGCAGTCTCACCGAGTTTAAAACACAACTTGGTACAGATACGCTATTCGCTCAAATCGACAATTGAAAAATCGCAAGCACAACCGACAAAACAACGAAAAATCGCAATCACAACCTGACAAAACAACGAAAAATCGTTCATCAACAAAGAACGTTTCTACTTACAATAACGTCGCTTAGCATACTAACTCACAAAGGATATACACAACTCTACCTAGTGGCGTTTGATTAAAACTACGTCCATTTACGCCCAAAATTCAAATTTCGCAAATTTTTGAATACCACCTCGTACTACTGGGAACTGTGCAATTGTTGGTCCACCTTTTTAAATGATTTAAATTATATTAGGGACACTTTAATCAATCCACTCTTATAAAACAAAAACATTTCTGGCATCATCAAAATATTACTAAAAATCCAGTTTGTAGAACACGATATAAATTAATATTTGCGTAAAAATTACTTTCCAAACATGCGAATACTTTTTTCGTCCTCCTGCAGACTCGTCAGTGCATGATGCTCACCCACTTAAGTATGTTTCAACTTATTTTTGTTATGTACTCTGTCAGAGCTGTTCGGCTTATAGCGAAGACACGTCAACACAATTTCCGTCTGTTGCAACCGTGATCGTCTGATGAAAACCACTTGCTAAGTCTTACACTTGTCATGAGGATAACGCAGGTGGTTTGGTGTTCGCCATGTTGACATTAGTCAATGAGCGGCGCTAAGTTTTCTTCTTTGCCTTCTATGTTTTTATTACTGAACTATATGCAGCAAAGGGGTTGTTGTTGTAAATTTTGTCTACCCCAGTATCATGCACCGACGAGTCTATAACAGGACGAAACACGTGTGTGCATATCTGGATAGATAGCAATTTTCGCACAAATACTTGTATTCTCCACTAGATTTTTGATATCAATTAAAATACGAATAAGTGAGGTTTTTCTCATTGCAGTATGTTTCAAATTTTGTTTACTACATAAAATACAGTTGACAAAACAATATAGACAAAAGAGCACATATCTGCAATATTATTGAATTTTAGATATCAACAATACACGATATAAAAAAAATTACAGGTATTCAGATAAATGTTCGTCAGTATTACACTGAGTACTGTAGTTGTACAGAAAACAAACAATTTGTAGTGAATGTTTTGTAGAAATATACAGGCTTGTCCAAAAAGATGTTACCACTTATACCACTTATATGGGAAAAACTTTTATTTTAGTAACTTAATAAGTAACAATTAAGAAATACTGAAAAAAAAACAAGTCAATCAACGGGAGGAAACGTACAGACGGCGTTTCGTTCTAGTTGGAACTTTTCAATGCACGGCATTCCTCGAAGACAGACATTGCTTTTTCATTTCTATACTTTCTGTATATATAGTAAACATTTGGAGCTTACTGCAAGTGAAAATTAATGAATATTAAATCACATTCTTACATGTAAATGTCGACTTATTTGATGCGTTCATAACTACAATCCGACAAACTAAGTTTGTACCAGTATGCAGAACACACCCTTTCGCGACAACGAACTTCCTGGTAATTAGGTTAATTAAGAATTAAGAAATACTGAAAAAAACCAAGTCAATCCACGGGAGGAAACGTACAGACGGCGTTTAGTTCTAGTTGGAACTTTTCAATGCACGGCATTCCTCGAAGACGGACATTGCTTTTTATTTCTATACTTTCTGTATATATAGTTAACATTTGGAACTTACTGCAAGTGAGAATTAATGAATATTAAATCATATTCTTACATGTAAATGTCGACTTATTTGATGCGTTCATAACTACAATCCGACAAACTAAGTTTGTACCAGTATGCAGAACACACCCTTTCGCGACAACGAACTTCCTGGTAATTAGGTTAATTAAGAATTAAGAAATACTGAAAAAAACCAAGTCAATCAACGGGAGGAAACGTACAGACGGCGTTTCGTTCTAGTTGGAACTTTTCAATGCACGTCATTCCTCGAAGACGGACATTGCTTTTTCATTTCTATACTTTCTGTATATATAGTTAACATTTGGAACTTACTGCAAGTGAGAATTAATGAATATTAAATCACATTCTTACATGTAAATGTCGACTTATTTGATGCGTTCATAACTACAATCCGACAAACTAAGTTTGTACCAGTATGCAGAACACACGCTTTCGCGACAACGAACTTCCTGGTAATTAGGTTAATTAAGAATTAAGAAATACTGAAAAAAAACCAAGTCAATCAACGGGAGGAAACGTACAGACGGCGTTTCGTTCTAGTTGGAACTTTTCAATGCACGGCCTTCCTCGAAGACGGACATTGCTTTTTCATTTCTATACTTTCTGTATATATAGTTAACATTTGGAACTTACTGCAAGTGAGAATTAATGAATATTAAATCACATTCTTACATGTAAATGTCGACTTATTTGATGCGTTCATAACTACAATCCGACAAACTAAGTTTGTACCAGTATGCAGAACACACCCTTTCGCGACAACGAACTTCCTGGTAATTAGGTTAATTAAGAATTAAGAAATACTGAAAAAAACCAAGTCAATCAACGGGAGGAAATGTACAGACGGCGTTTCGTTCTAGTTGGAACTTTTCAATGCACGGCCTTCCTCGAAGACGGACATTGCTTTTTCATTTCTATACTTTCTGTATATATAGTTAACATTTGGAACTTACTGCAAGTGAGAATTAATGAATATTAAATCACATTCTTACATGTAAATGTCGACTTATTTGATGCGTTCATAACTACAATCCGACAAACTAAGTTTGTACCAGTATGCAGAACACACCCTTTCGCGACAACGAACTTCCTGGTAATTAGGTTAATTAAGAATTAAGAAATACTGAAAAAAAAACAAGTCAATCAACGGGAGGAAACGTACAGACGGCGTTTCGTTATGAACGCATCAAATAAGTCGACATTTACATGTAAGAATGTGATTTAATATTCATTAATCCTCACTTGCAGTAAGTTCCAAATGTTAACTATATATACAGAAAGTATAGAAATGAAAAAGCAATGTCCGTCTTCGAGGAATGCCGTGCATTGAAAAGTTCCAACTAGAACGAAACGCCGTCTGTACGTTTCCTCTCGTTGATTGACTTGGTTTTTTTCAGTATTTCTTAATTCTTAATTAACCTAATTACCAGGAAGTTCGTTTGTCGGATTGTAGTTATGAACGCATCAAATAAGTCGACATTTACATGTAAGAATGTGATTTAATATTCATTAATTCTCACTTGCAGTAAGTTCCAAATGTTAATAAGTAACACATTATGTACACAAGTCAAAATAGACCTAATGCACTCCTTCGATCTGTACTCCTTGATTTTCAATGCATGAGTGAAGTCTTTGCACCATAGAGGTCATAGCTCGTTCACACATTTCCATAGGTATAGAGCGGACTACTGTTATTATGCGCTCTTTCAGGTCATTAATGTCAGTAGGCTTTGTAGCATACACGCGATCTTTCAACATTCCCCATAGCCAGAAATCGCAAGGGGTCAAGTCTGGCGACCGTGCTGGCCAAGACAAAGGTCCACCTCTTCCAATCCAACGTCTACCAAATGTTTGATCTAGGTAATGTCGAACCGCTAAGGAATAATGTGGTGGTGCACCGTCTTGCTGAAAGTAACCAGATGTTAAGATACGGAGGGGAAGATTGTCTACAACAAAATTCTGCAGCATATCCAGGTACGCATCTCCCGTTACAGTCTGGGAGTTAAAAAAATATGACCAAGCACTCCAAACTTCGATATGCCACACCATACGTTAACTTTCGGTGTGGAGCGAGTGTGCTCTTTTAGTTCATGAAGATTATCTGTATTCCATATGCTGCAATTGTGCTTATTGACGTTGCTACTGATATGAAATGTGGCTTCATCCGACATGAAGAATACAACATTAGGTTCTATGTTCGTTATTTCTAGTATCACTTCTGCATCTCGAACACGAGCAATTTTATCGGCATCAGAAAGGGCCTGAATCATTTGAATGTGATACGGCTTCATTCCCAGATCGAGGTGAAGAATTCTCAGAACACTTGTCCGCGAGATTCCGCTTTCCAATGCTAATCTCGTACTTGATTTTCTTGGGCTGTTAATTATTCGACCTTGTACATTTATGATGTTATTTTCCGTTCGAATAGTTCTGGGACGTCCACTGTTTCCTTTACAGTCATTAGTGACAGACCCTGTGCGCAGAAATTTTTCATGCACTCGACGGATAGTTAATTAAACGGCTTGGAGGTTCTTTCTGAAACAATTTCTGAAATTTTTGTCTTACTACTGAGGGTGACCCAAACACTTTCATCCAAGACGCTACCTTCCTTCTCTCTTCCAAAGTAAGGCGGATGGTCATATTTTGTATTCAAACTAAAAAAAAAAAAATTAAATTAAAAATTAGGTAGTTCCATATGAGTGGTAACATCTTTCTGGATAACCCTGTACACCTACTACTGTTGTTCAGTAAACGAGTATTAAATCCAAAGAGTAAAAGTACTAGAAATTTTTCTTATAGTTTAATATTGTGGTAGAGTTAGCAAACTTTTGATATGTAAATAAAACAATACTTTCTAAGTTAGCATGTGGCAATATAATAGTAATCAAATAGATATGTGAATATCAAATTTGACCATCCTGAAAGTTTTATTATTTGTTGTATGAAGAACAATGTGCATTCTTTCTCTGTCGAAGGAAATGATTAAAATCGAAGAAATGAATATTGTTCATTATAAATACTTAATATGATGTTGTAATGTAATGTGTAACAATATTATAGACTTGACAGTAGAGAATATGGCAGTATTACAAATGGCTAGAGTTGTTATTTTTCCCCACATTCCAAAGTTCTACTAAGTACAAGTTAATATGTACAAATGTTTTGAATATACATCGTTTTATAAAGAAGACAAGAGAGAACAATGCATACACTGAACCTGCTTATCTTGAAATTCGCAATCTTTCTTTTGTAACTGGGTGCGTCTTGTAAAAAAACAAAACTTTTCGTAAAGATATCTTACAATAACTAATTTATTTGTTAACACTTAAATCTTATCGGACTGTATATATTAACAAAAAAGCTTGAGTTGTAATTTCATACGAACACGTGTTTTTGTTTTAAACAAATGATGAGGTTTTAACCACTCAAGTATGTATCTAATTGTTTTTAAAATGCATTCTTTTTTATCATACACTACTTTCTATACAATAAGTTAAAATATTTAAATTTATTTACAGAATTACTATCAGATAGTTGCCCGCCGCCCCAATTGGCTTTGAATGGAACTGAAACTGACGAAGGCGATTCGCGTATACATAGGGACTATAAACAAGTAAGGGAAGTGAAATTTTTTGGAGCAATTGGACCACTAGGTGAAAGACGTTTCTGCAAAATAAAATGCATAGGAGGACAATGGGTTGGACCGCTTTGTGTGAATCAACAAGGTAATTTTTTTTTTAAAAACATGTCAGAATATTGCTTAATCGTAGAAAAATGTTTAATTAAAATTAATAATTTAGCACGAAAAAAATTACATAGCATACATGCAACGGATTTCGATAACTAACACCGTGCATAATCGACAGAGGGCGATTATAGTACAATGTCAAAGTAATTTTCCGTTTCTAGCATCTCCCGTAGGGACATACACCAAGTTTCAGTTAGTCTGTTCATTTTTCAGTAGGTACAGGAAACTAAAGCCAAGCTAAATAAATATTATGGTGGGTTTTACGAGGGGCTTAGTAATTTTATCCTAACACGATTCACCCAATTACTTTCTAACACCTTTGATTCTAGAGGCCAAATACACTACTCAAAAAATAATAGTAGTCAGTTTTTTTAAGTTCAATATTTTTTTTTATTTTAAGAGACTTTGATGAAACTTGAAATATGTAATGATTAATTATTTATTGAACCAATTTTAACAAATTAAAAACAGTAAAACACTGCAACAACCTACTACTAACTTTTATGTACTAACAAGTGTAAAAATAAAGTGGTTGAAATCAAATCAAATTTAAAAAAGTCTGATAACTTGGCTAAGTTTTTCAAATTTTGTGAAGTTAGTATCTAGTGTGGCCTCCTCTTGCCTGCACAAGCGCTGCCCAGCGTCGTGGCATGCTACAAATAATCCTTCGCAAAGAGTCTTAGGGAAAATTGTCCCATTCTTCAATTAAGGCTGGTGCCAACTCTTCAGTTGTAATTGGGGGATACGGACGTCGTCGAACACGTTTCCCTATTGATCCCAAACATGTTCGATTGGATTCATGTCTGTGCTGCATGCGGGCTAATCCATTTTACGGATATTGTAATCATCAAGAAAATCAGTGACGATTTGAGTAACGTGCGGTCTGCATTATCTTGCATAAAAATAAAGTTTTGACCAACAACATTTGCTCCAGGGATCACTGAGGCTCTACAATCTCGTCAATGTACCTTCGAGCTGTTTTTCTACCATTGCGAATAACAATAAGGTCCGTGCGTGTGTTTATTGTTATTCTACCCTACACCATTATGAATCCACCACCAAATAGGACGGTTTCATGCACTTTATTTGGTATGAAGCGTTCTCCAGACCTCCTCCAGACTCTTACACGTCCATCATTACCTGACAAAATTGGTTTCATCGCTAAACATAAACATAACAGGAGCAAAATGACGAAGTTGCCAGTTTAAGAGTTCTCTTCCAAATTCAAATCTTCGACGATGTTCTCTGGTGAATTTAAGCACTTTTGCCTATTGCGGACGATTTGATCGCTAATTCTTGTTCCTCTTACTCTCACTAAATCTTCTTGCAGGTCACGCGCAGTTTGTGTCTGGTTTCGACGACCTTGCAACCGCAGAAACGGTCATCAGTTGCCGTAGATTTCCTCTGCCGACCTGTACCTGCTCGTCTTGTTACGGTGCCTGTTTCTCAATATTGTTTTCAAAGCTTCCACATGATTCCTTGTACAACCCCAAACTGTTGGGCAACATAACGTTGTGAATATCCTTCTTCAAGTAAAGTTACAGCTCTACTAACTTCTATCGACGTTAATTGCTGAGGCATTGCTTCTTTTAAATGTTAGTGAACTGTAAACTAGTCTAATATTGTTCAACACTAAAATGGCTCAAAGCCTGCTTAAACATTTATTCTTAAGTTATTTTTGTTCATTTAAGTTTTTGTATTGTTCGAACATTTGAGGTTATAAGTTGACTATAACAAAAAGTATTGGAGTACAATTTTGTAATTACGTGATTAAATAACGTTTCAATGTATATTTCAGGTTTGATCCAAATCTCTTAAAATATAAAGGAAATATCGAAGTTCAAAAAAGTGACTACTTTTATTTTTTGAGTAGTGAAGCTACTTTTTACAGTACAGGTCATGCGATTCTCCTTCGAAAACTCAACCTCTTACCTACGCAGCAGTGCGCAATAAGTATATTATACTAAATACAAATCATTCACTTACCATGCGTAATATGGTGTGTAACTGGACTCAAACCTAGGGCCACTAGTCTTCAACAAATTCAAAAATATTCTCCTGAATTTGAATGATTCTAATAGCTAATTAGCTATGAATTTTTTTTTCTAATTTAAATTCCGTGGATATCTTTTGCTCTGTGCTGTGAGAAAAAAACAGTAGCAACGAATCTATCGAAATATAAGGTAGTAAGCTTCAAAAACTGAATGCAGCCATTTACCTAAAATTTTTGTTTAACACATCGATATTTGCCTATTCTTATTAAGGAAAAAGACTTGGGCGTTTACTATGATTGTAAGCTTCCTTGTGCAACATAGAAATCATCTTGTCTCTATAGCTCTGAAAACATTGGGTGTTAATAATCAGGAACTATTCGTCTTTCCAAATTTCCTGAATTAAACGCTTTGTTGTAGCTATGCAGGGCTTAAATTTGAGTATGCAAGGTTGATACGGAATACTTTCAACGAATCACACAAATTAAGCAGCGAAAACGTTCAACGTTTCTTTTAGATTTAATTAAATTAATTTAGATTTAATAAATTCATATAAATTGTCCATTTGAGCAATTGCAATATGCAAACTACTTTCTACTTTCGACTTTTCCAGAAGTATTGTCATTAGTTACTTACCTGCGCTGAGTATAAACACTTGCTATCCCCTTATCTCCTTCTCTTTTCGGCAGGCCTTTCGACTGTAGTACATGAGTGATGAATTTTATATTTTTTAGCTTCTATTCCTGTCTTGATATCTATTGCTAAAAGCTTTGTATCTGTCAAGCTAATTATTCTAAACCTATAAGTGAGTACAGATGTTGCAAAACTGTTGATTTTTTTGGACATATTTCTTATCGATAATCTCGTTTTCAATAACGATCGCAGCCTACGGAAATATTGTTCTTTCGTTAATCATTTACAATATTGTGCTTTATTCCTCTAGCCTATAAAGAACCAAGATATTTTAATAATCGTTATTTCTAGAGTTGTTATTTTTCCCCACATTCCAGAGTCCTACTTAGTTAATAAGTACAAATGCTTTCAATATACATCGCGTTTTTTAAAGAAGGCGTGTCCGTAAGAAATCATAACTCAGCGAGAGATAAACGCCTACACATTAACAGTTTATCGCAAACTTTGCAAATAATTTTAGCACCATTATAATATAAATTGGGAAATCCTCCAATAAACTTGCTCACTGTATTGTCTTTCACGTTTTGTTTCGTTCGACATACTGATATATGTGTTTATAACACCACAAGTTCAATCGCCTCACATCGAGATCTACGCTTAACTAAAATATTAAATGAACCTGCTTATCTTAAAATTCGCAAACTTTCTTTTGTAACTGGGTGTTTCCTAAAAAAAAACAAAACCTTTCGTAAACATCTCCTACGATAAGTAATTTCTTTGTTCATACTTAAATCTTATCCAACTGTATATATTAACAAAAAGCTTAGTTGTAATTTTACACGAACACGTGTTCTTTATAAAACTCGATGTGTTTTGAAAACGTTCGTACGTATATATTAACTTATATTGAGTGAGCCACAAAAAAAGTTTTCAAAGAATGCAATGGATTAAATCAGTTATGTCTTAGATTGATTAAGTGATCAAACCTACATGACTTACTATTAGTATTAGGTTAAATCGTAACTTGTCAATTTGACTTATGACTTATATGTCTATCTCAGTCGTTCATGGCCTATCTAGGATAAAAATTTTGAGGTTCGCTTGATACTAGAATGTGAAGAAAATCTGATAACTCTGGTTATTGCTATCGCAAGAACTGCTGCTTTCACTTCGAACCCGCGATGTTCAACTCATTGTTCCTTTTCCATGCGACTTATTTTACATTTTTCTAGTTCAAATTTCATTTGGGTATCTCTGATGTAATATCCAATGCAGTTTAAGAGATCGTGAAAATTATTGTTTTTCTTAACATGGAACCTAAGATAAGCGTAAGTGGGTAATTTTTTCGATAGGCTGTTGTAAATTATATTCCTTATTTTGAGAATTTAACAGGGCTATTAATGGTCTCAAGGCTAAACAAAACCAAGTGTCTCCCTGAAATATGCCTCTTTTAATGCTGATCCTACCTGAATCTATACTTGCTGTATAGGTTTCTAACAACAAACTTGTTTTCCATTTAATCATACCATAGCTAACAACATTGATGACATACTTCTCAACCCTATATATAGCTTCAGGAGCCACGAGTGAAATATACTATTAATAGCTTTCTAATCGTCTACACAGTCTAGAGGCATTTGAAATGTGGGCATATAGGAGGATCCTGAAGATAAGATGGATAGATAGGGTTTCGAATAGTGAAGTACTTAAAAGAATTGTGAAAGAGAAGGAAATATTGAACACAATAAAGATAAGAAAACTACAATATCTGGGCCACGTGTTGAGAGGGGAAAGATATGCTCTGCTACAGATAATTATTCAGGGTAAGATACAGGGAAGAAGAAATATAGGAAGAAGACGTATTTCCTGGTTAAATAATTTGAGACAGTGGTATAAATGCAGCTCCATTGAACTATTCATAGCCGCAGCACCAAAAATGAGAATAGCCGTGATGATAGCCAACCTTCTGAGAGAATATGGCACCTGAAGAAGAAGAATAGTCTACATATGCCATGTAGAGGTTTTCTTTTGCTCTTACCGTACTTTTCATTACAGCGAGTCTATTAGGAGCTGTAACTTACAGCCTCTTGATCTTTTTGCACATTCCTTCTGTTCTTCTTCTAAGAGGTTATTTTTAAACATCTTATATACTGTAAGAAAACATATAATTGTTTGTGTATGTACTATCGAATTAAAAAAAAGGCGTCAAATTTAAATACATATTTAAATAACGTATAAGTATCAAATCACATACAAGTGTCAAAAATGACTTTTGCACGTTTAGATTATTCAGATTCAAACTAATATTAAGGGTAAATATTCAAGCCCTAACGTGGAAACCAACTTCTTGAAAGGTTTCTTTTTCATTCCCACACACGTAGTGTTTCAAAGTCATTTTAACTGCGAAATTGCATTAAGTGAAGATTAAGACAAAACTGATTTTGCCAACAGATTCTAACCAACCTGAAGTTAGGACGGTCCGATAATCTCTAAGAAATTTTAAAAGTTCGGTTTCGAAGAATGACACAATGTTCTATGAGGCTTCATTTTGAATTTAATTAAGTATTTAAACTTTGTACTTTGTATCGGTAGTGTATAAAAAGTAGTGTTTCGTTGCCTACTCCACTGATCTCAATAAACGTAAAACAAGAAGTCCTGTTGGAGAGAATCCTACATGGTTATGTTCATCTTACATTTTCTTTTAAAAATTCACATGCAAGTATAAATTTTTAACAGCTGACTTCAAACCAGATTATCGTACACTTGCAAAGCTGTCTAAACAATGTTATCTTCTAGAGTTTTTATAAACATAAATATTGCAGCGTGTGTTTGCTTGTAAATTCAATAGCGTTTTTTTAAAAGACATTCTGAATGCATGAGCGACACATAATACAATCTTTAGGGATCTTTAATTTTGAGGTTCGCGTCGTAATTAGCTCACAATATTTTGAATTCATATGCTATATAGTTACATCTTTCCATTTTTCATACGTTGTCTCTTTCTTTCAAGGATAGCCTGCATAATATACTTAATTTAGAGTTTATTAATTCCTATTATGGTCAGGGATTTTTCTTGCTTCTGTCTGTTAGTTGATATCTGTTGTCCCCCTTGCGCCTACTTACGTAATACCTACTTCTTATCCAATTTACTTCAATACGTGATTGCCCCGGAGATCTTTCAGCTAAAGACCAGCTCAGTTTAGAGGCGAGTGGAGGGGAGTTCTTATATCATAAGGGCGCCACAATGTTTATACCTTTAGCCGTAACAGAAAACACAGACTCTGCCTATAGTAAATTCAATAACTCTAGGTAACTACGTGTATCGTTGCTATACCAATAAAACAACCAAGTTCAAAACAATTACAATAAGGATTTATTAATAATAAATCGAACAACAAAAGTAATGTAAATCAAAGTGTCACAATACGGTAATATGAATATTATCTTTGAGCAACAATAAAATAATAAAATGTAAAACATCAATATTTCAAAAAAGCTATGTATTACTGACCCAATAAGATAATTACGAAATGATAATGATATTAATTTGCAACAAAACCAAGTAATGCCTGGTCATAAGTGAAATATTCACCCAGTATAGTAAATGAATGAAATATATATAGTGTAGACAATAAATTGACTACATTGTGAAATTAAAATATAAGCACATAAAATCAGATATTTGAGATAAATTCTATAAATTAGATTATATGATTCAAAAAAAAAATATAGTCAATGTATGAATTGAATTGACCAAAAACGATTGGCAATGAAATTAACTAAGAATCTTAATCTAAGAATTGCATAGATAATTTATCAGAGATCTTTAATAAATCTCACATCGAGATGGATACACACACTGTATATGCAACAATTACTATATATAACACACTACCAAAGGTTCAATAGTGTAAAATTTAACTTACGGGAAAATTAATACAAAATATATCTATAAGATGTGTTCACAATGTATGTACAGATAATATATTAATCAGATGTGAAATAAAATTTCTAACAAAGCTTAGTTATAATAAAAAAATATATTACGCTAATTAAATCGAAAATTATCTCTATATAATTAAAAAAAAATTAAATGATACCTCAGTTAAATTCTTTGCATTAAGGAAAAAAAATGCCACAGAGCAAAACGATAATTAGGACGTAAAATTTCTAACTTTAAATGAAGCGAAAAAAATGTGCTCACTAGACAAGTATCTGAATATGGACAGAAAAAAAATATGACTCAGTCAAAATTATATTTAAATTATATACAAGTGCTTCCATGTAAGCGGTCGAATCAAACCAATTAAAGTCTTTGCGAATATGATAAAAATAGTGCTACCTTATGGTGAACTTGACTATTATTTGGTACGGCAATTCCCGCGTGGTAGATGCAAATCGACGAACAGCTGCTTACGTCCAAGTTCTAATTAGCTGATTCGGAAATAGCCCCATACAAGTTATAATTAGCTGATTCGGAATTAACCTCATACAAGCTCTAATTAACTGATTCGGAAGTAGCCCCATTCAAGCTCTAATGAATTTAAGGAAGAAAAAAACAATATAAGTAGCAGAAACGAAATTAATTAGAGAAACACAACCCTTAATCACAAGGCTTAATCACAAATACTTGAACGAAAGATTAATGAGAGCGAGAATGTCTTGTACGCGCCTTTTATAGACGACAAATACAACGTCATACGGCAAAAAATATATACATATTTGGAAGAAAACTTTTAATTATGTCAATTTAATTATTAGAACAAAACAATTGAATCGATAACTAATATAAAACCAAGGCTAACAGTGTTGAAAATTTATTTTAATTCAATCAATTAAACGACCAAATTACTGCTCAATAATTCCAAGCGATAGTATCACTAATTACGTACAGATGTCGCCTTATCTCAGCTGCAAATAGTAAATTCCATAACGAAATTAAAATAACTATTCGAACTAAGACAAAGGAAGTTATAACCCGGGGGAAAAATGATATTTAATAAGGACCCAATATACGATAATTAATAATTTTACATTAAAACTGCATTTAATGAAAATGAAAATATTTTATCATGACTTGCAAAATTCCTACATTTAAAAGTCAAAAGATACACACACATGCTCAACCCACCTATGTACGTGAGGCCCTAGAAACCATGCGCAACGCTTGACAGTATTAAAAATATTTAACCTGATGTTTGTAAACAAACAAATCGGAAAAATGAATTTAAATAAACTAAAAGGCATACAATTAGCCCCAAGGACTAAGGTATTTATAGAATGATATAATATTAACCCTTTAATGTAATATAAATTATAGAACACCCAATATGCAGATTCGCTTGTACGTGCAAATCGAAAATCGCATGTACTTAAATGTCAAAGGTATATTATTTAACGGTGTAAACAACCACACAAAGTAGAAGGAAAAAATTTAATTATCTAGAAAACCTGTACAAAATTACAAAGTTAAATTAAGCACTGGTAAAGTTAGAAGTCACTAATCGGCCTTTGTTCTAATTAACACCTTTACATATTACCAACGCTAGATCGATTAATGGAAATAAATTAACCATTAACTAAACAATGCAAGAAGTCGCTATTGAAAGATCTAATAAATGTGTAGACTATTCCTACGAACAACATTAGTGAACCTATTATATATACCCTGTGGTTCAATAATAACCAACAAATCTAAAAGCAAAATAAGGTAATTTAAATTTTAAGAATTCTATAATACGATAAAGTAGTAATAAATATAGCAGATACTAGACATACAATACAAGGGTCGAAAGTGACGTATAAAACTGTTTAGTTATATAGAACAACGTATTATTTCGTAATTATGCAGTTTCGTTCCAAACTAACCCAAAAATCTATCAGTAGTTTTTAAAAACTTTCTCTCATAATGTAGCGTTAAGAAATACTTCATCGAGAACATAATATATTCTACAAAATATGCTAACACAAAACTATATATCTGCATGTGGAAGCAATAAAATCTGGTAAACAAACAACAAGAATATACGTAAATCAGGGTCTACGTCATTTAATGTCTTCCGTACGCACCCTTCTAACATTGTAATTCAAATAATAATTTGTGGTTTTAGTTTGTGTGTGTGCGCGCACGCCTTCGTCTGCATATGTGTATTGTGGGTTAAATTGCCGTTCATTTTTATTAGTTGTTTTTTGAACTCGCATTTTATTTTATTGCCCTATCTTCACGAACTTTTATGGCGTGTGGTTGTGTATTTGTTAGCCCGCATGGTCGTGTCAGTTTTATGTTTGTATTTCAGCGTTTTCGAAAACTTTTTTCCAGCAGACGTTTTGTATGAGCCGTAATTAAACATAAATAAATGTATAGCGGCCTGGAAAATATTGAAAGAAGGTGTCCGTTAAAATACATATTGCTATGGATTTTTCCTAAAATAATATTTAAAATTAATTAAATATTGAATGTACAATTATTGTGGGATAAGTTGTATATTTTTGAAAATGTTATTTTAAATGTGCTTAGATAAAAACTTTATTTTTGGAGGTCGAATTTATGTGAAAGCGATAGAGACCGATATTGAGAGGGAGACCAACATCTGCAATGATACGATAACGTTGTGTTGATTGAAATATATAAATTTAATTAGTTCGGGTTGTTTTTTGAGTGTGACCATAGTTGATGGTATTTCATATTTAATTCCTGATATTTCTACGAGATTGTTATTCTCGTAATTTTGATATAGTATTTGATTAAACAACGTTTTCTCGTAAACGTGTCTCCAATAAATTTTTAAGTAAGTAGAATTATATTCATAAGACGTCTTAATTAGAAAAGCTTTTAAAAGTGTATTTCAATTGTATTAAAATAATTAGTTAAGAGTCTTAATTAGTAGAAATAAATAATAAAGATTATTATTAACATTTCTTTGTAATAAGTATAAATTGAAAACTTATTCGATGGGATTCAAGGTTGTTTTTGGTACATGTTAGTTTTGCGCATGTGTAAAAATTTTGATCGTGTATCAATATATTTGATTATACAGTGTGGTTCTCTGGGGAGAAATTAAAAATAAACTTTATTATTTTTAGATAAGTTTGATCTGAGTCATTAGATGAAGTTTTTTCATCCACTTAGCTGTCAATTTACACTGGATATATTTTACCTCAAGTATATTGTAAATACATTATCGTTATACTTAATAAAGATAGATTTTTTTTTTGTTTGTTTAAGATTCAGTTTAAATTTTATCCTGTGTTTAATTTTGTGTGCTGGCCTTTACTGCTCATTTATTAAAAATAAGTAACTTATATAATATAAATATAAAACATATCGTGAACTATTTACTGGCGTCCAAATAACATTGCAGTTCCACGGTTTTCCTTATTGGAACCCGAGAAGATAGAAGTCTCATATTTTGAAAATCCACCGACTGAGTAACCTAGTTGGGTAAACTAGTTCTGGATGGTGGCGCATTGAATCAACAAACCACTATTCTAGCAATATGCACTGTTGCAATATCCTCCCGTTACAACAACGGTAGAAATGAAAGTGGGATTATACACTGACGAGATTCAGTAATAATCCTATGGCAATCCTATGGATTGGGTCGTTCTTGGTACCCAAATGCAAGGTATTGAGATGACGAACAAATATGTATAATCGGATCTTTGATTGGTAAAGGGTTCAAAATATATCGATGAAAATAGGGCACATTTTCAAAAAAATCATATTTTAATCATATTCTGTGCCGACAGAAAAGTACAAATCGTTAAAAAAAAGTCTGGTTTCTGTTCATGTACGTAAAGATGATACTTTTACGTAAGAACTAAGACCAACCAGAAGAAAATCGACCGAAAAATGACAAAGTTATAAGCAATTGAGTGAATAAATCCAAATCCCATATTTTCCGAATATTTTATTTTTTTCGACAATTTATTGTGTTTAAACGCTTGCAATACATTCTTGACATTTTTGTGTGTTAGAAATAGTTGTGGCTCTTGCTTTGTCTTCGGTTGCTTTTGGGATTCGTTTCTCTAGTGAGAAACCATACATAGTCTCCCAACATTGCTTCATCCCAAAATCCTTGATAGCGCCGCTCAATGGTCTTAATTTGTTGGAGAAATCTCTCGCCGTGTTCGTCACTTACGTCACCAAGATTGTCCGGAAAGAAATTCAAATGCGAATGCAAGAAATGGATTTTTAGAGACATATTTACACCTGTAAGAAATAAATAAAATGGTAAAAACAATACAATAGAAAACAACCAGGAATGAAATTAAATAATGGCATTCCGTACCGATCTTGTAGTTCTTCAGCAAATCGGTAATAATTCCCTCGTAGTTAGGGCTTTTATTGTTCCCAAGAAAATTGGTAACAACCCGCTGAAATGAATTCCAGGCCTCGTTTTCAACGGTTGTTAAATATTTTGGAAAATCTGTGCTTTTTACCAATTTCTTTATGTGTGGACCATCGAAGACGCCTTCCTTGATTTTTGCTAAAGAAAGCTGCGGGAAAAGGGTTTTCAAATAGGAAAATACTTGGCCTTCCTTGTCTAAGGCCTTCACAAAATTTTTAATGAGGCCAAGTTTAATGTGCAACGCTGGTAGGATTATATTTTCTTTTTTGACAAGAGGCACGTATTTAATATTGTCTTTGCCCACTGTGACGTTCTCCCTTTCTAGCCAGTCTTTTCTTCTATAATGATGTTCACGAGCACGACTATCCCAGAGGCAAAGAAAGCAGCAATATTTTGTATATCCACCCTGCATTCCACACAACATGCCGACGACTTTGAGATCGAAACATATTTTCCAGTTGTGATGCTCATATTGAATGTATTTTAGCAAACTGGCCATTGTGGCGTATGATTCTTTAGTGTTGATGGCATGAGCGACGGGGATAGAAGGTTTTTCATTTCCAATATGCAGTAGGACTGCTTTCAAACTCTCCTTACTTCCGTCAATGAACAAGCACTCATTTGGATCATAAGGCTCTCCGAGTTGCTCAAACAATGCAGGAATATCGTTGCAGTAGCATATGTCGTTTTCCTTCTTAAAATGTTGTGCGTAAGGTTTATCGCGGTTTCTGTAAAATGTTCCATTTACTCCCGGAGCCAAACAGTTCCGTTGCTTCAGGCGAGATGCAAGTAACTCCACTTTTTCCTTTGACAGCTCGAGATCTCTCACCAAATCATTCAGTTCAGGCTGCATAAAATGTTGCAATTGCGACTCCTGTTGAAATTCATTATCACTGCTTGTGTCTGTCTGTAGTGGTGATTCGAAAAATTCAATCGTTGACTCGGGGCACTGAGGATGAGGAAATTCACTTGAATGTGGAACTGGAAGCGAAACAGATGCTACTGTCGCATAAACCCATTTGGCACTCTTTCCAAAACCAGTGGATTTGCTCAGGCAAAAGTAACGATCAACCGAATGGCAGAGCGGCTCTCTCCATATCATCGGTACACCGTATTTCATGTATCGTCTAATTTGGAATAAAAATTCACTTTATTATTAATTCATTTGTATATATAAATT
Organism: Melolontha melolontha; assembly: GCA_935421215.2. Classification (NCBI taxonomy): domain Eukaryota; kingdom Metazoa; phylum Arthropoda; class Insecta; order Coleoptera; family Scarabaeidae; genus Melolontha; species Melolontha melolontha. Next base: position 183,841,776 of record OW285235.1, read on the forward strand.
TAACCTTACTGTGATGAACCAGAAGCCCACGCGGCATGAGTTATATGGCACGATAAACAAACATTATTTGGTGTCCATTGCTCATGAAAAGTTGCAGGTGCTATTCCAAAATATTGCAGATAATTATGTTGTAATGAATCGGTGAATCTACGTGTATTTGGTTGGGGGACAAAATTGCCACACACGTAACAGAAATTATTTGGTTTGTTTACTCACTTAAATTCTCGTTTTCTTTTAGGCATTTTGGTGAACACAATGAAATATAATTTCAATCAAATTTGTGAGTTCCTATAATATACAAACAACCGACACTACGTTTTATAGAAGATGTCAAAACAAAATATCAGGGTTCTAAGGTTCCTAAATGTGATGTGTTGTTGTTTTGTTTAGAATAAAATCTAAGAACTCTAGCGTCTACGTGAGAACTAATATACGTTGCCAATATACCAACAGGCTATCGATATAAAATCATGTTCCTGTACCAAAGACATATAAATATCAAGATATAGCAAGAGTCAGCTGTTTATTGGTACGAATAATAATTTTTATTATAATAGTAATAAGAAAGTCAAAATACATAAAAATAACAAATAATAAATTCAATATATTTGCGTGTGAGCAACTGAACTCATAAATTGTCGAAAAAAATTAAATATTCGGAAAATATGGGATTTGGACTTTTTCACTCAATTGCTTATAACTTTGTCATTTTTCAGTCGATTTTCTTCTGGTTGGTCTTAGTTCTTACGTAAAAGTATCATCTTTACGTACATGAACAGAAACCAGACGTTTTTTAATGATTTGTACTTTTCTGTCGGCACAGAATATGATTAAAATATGATTTTTTTGAAAATCTGCCCTATTTTCATCGATATATTTTGAACCGCTTTACCAATCAAAGATTCGATTATATATATTTGTTCGTCATCTCAATACCTTGCATTTGGGTACCAAGAACGACCCAATCGGATATTTCTAGCTCGAGATATGATTTGTCAAGTGAAAAAAGGTCGAAAAAATGAAAAAATTACAATATCTCAAAAACTGTTCCATAAAAAAAAATTTAACCTTGATTTTCGAATTCAGCGGAAGAAAATACATAAGGAAATCTATCTCTCATCAAATGTACATGAAAAAAATGTCATTTTGTAAACTAGTGTAATATAACGATTAGAAAAGTAAATGCTTTAATATTTTGTAGAGGCCCCATGGTTATTTAAAACAATTCGTAATCTTTTGCGCAAAGAATCGATTAAATTCCGCATGTTGTAATTTTGGTGCAAGTGATACCTGCCATTCTTTTTGAATTGCATTTATTAATTCGTTTTTGTTTTGTGGTCGAAACTCGTAATTACATATTTTTCCGGTCATGTATCCCCAAATATTTTCAATTGGATTTAAATCGGTGCTTCTAGCTAGCCACGGAATTACATTAATATTACTTTCGTTCAACCAATTCCTACAATTAGAGCTGTATTTGTGAATTATCTTAAAAATGAAAAGGATTATTATTCTCTCTATAACTCTAAGTTTTCCGTTGTATGTTGACTGAAATAGCTTCTCGTCTGTGAACACTACACTGTCCCAAAAATTCAGTGCCTGATTTAAATATTGACTGGTTTCATTGCAGCTACACTGTTTAAAAGACCTGCATCTCTTAATCGTGTTCTAGCCGTCCTTACTGAAGCAGAAAAAAAATATTTCTTGACATGCTTTCTTCGCAGTAGTAAAAGAATGTTCATTTACATACTCAATCAAATTGTTGTCCATTTCTGGAGTTGACTTCTTTGGGGCTCCAGAACCAACTTTGCCACGTCGTGTGTTTGCAGACATTTACGATTTAAATTGAAAATAGTGCTTTTGCCGCAATCAATTTCATTTGCTACGCATTGCAATGACCACCCTTTTTCCAGTTTTGCATTAGCAAAACCGTTTTCAGCGTCCGTAGGAACATGGTTTGGCATTATTTAATTGAACAGTTATTAATTAAGTAACAGAGATTAATAAATGCAAATATTACCGTGAAAGATATTGCAATGACAGTAATGACATGAGAAATTATAAATATTGAGTAAGCCACTGGATAAAGTCATATCAACACAGGAAAAATGACCCGTGCCAAATTTAACGGCCGCGGTAGTACATTGGTGTGTGTATATGTGTAGTTATATGATCAAGCTCGTGCTACAATATGTATACAAACCATGCCTTCAACACCTTTTCTAATTAGAGATAGCCTTGCTTTTTGATAACGATTGGTAACAGTGCATACACGCACTAATCGCTTTGACAGTTTGTATGCCACCAATATGTGTGCAAAAAATAAAAATGTAACTTTATTATTTACAAATGTTTATTATATTAGTTAAATTTAAAAAATAATAGTACTAAAGGTTATGCTGCAAGAGTTGTCTATTATTTTGAGGACAAAGTCGAACTCTACGCTTTATATTCTCAAAAGCATTTAGCAGAAGTTGTGGGGTTATATCAGCACAGGAATCAATAATAGAATTGCGAAGCTCTGCGATTGTATGATGTCTGGTGTTAAAAATTATATTCTTTAAATATCTAAAAATAAAATAATTTTAAATTGTCAGATCCGGAGATCTTGGAAAATTCATAATTCTATCGTCAAAAAATTGTTGCGAAAAAGCTATTGTAGTTCGAGATTTGTGCGTCGGTGTATTATCTTGCTGAAGAAATCCTTCTGCAAGTTCGTCATCATAAAGTTCATTAATAAAAGGTTTTGGTAATTCATTTTGATATATTTCAGCAGTTACGGTTTGGTTAAGAAATGTAGGCCCAATAATTCGTCTCTATGAATTCGCGAAGATTTTCTGATGGCCACATTTTCATATTTTGCTTATTTAAATAGTCAGAAAGATTAAACCAAGCCTGGTCAGGATAAAAAGTATTTGTCGAGAATGTTGTCATTATGTAAAAACCATTGACAGTACTATGTTCTTGTACCAAAATCTACCTGCGTGAGTTAAAAAAATTATTGAATTTTATATGGAAACAACTTTAAGTCCATTTTTAAAACGGTATGGCATCTTCCCACTGACAAATGAACTTCTTGAGAAAGCTTTGCAATTGATTCTTTAGGTGAGTTGTCCATTCGACGTCGAATATCTTCTATGTAATTAGCGATTCGTTTTTTAGGTGGTACACTGCCTGGTTTATGAGTTATTGCCCCTGCTTCATGAAATTTATCATAGCAACTGCGCATAAGTAACTGACAGATTAGGAAACTGTTGCCGGAAATCGTGTAAACACTGATTAATTGAGTAAACCCATTCTCAATTATCTAATTTTCGACCGGTTCTAAAGTAACTGTCGATTATAAACTTTTTGTGTTGTAACTCTAACTCTAACATGTTAATAATAAAATAATACAATTAAACGCAAGGATTTCTAATTTAAGTTTGTCACTGACGGCTGTCAATTTAAAGTACAATTTAAAAGTATAGCAGTATCAATCTTACTAAAGAAAATACTTAAAAAACAGCTTACTCTAATCGGGAAAGTTGTCGAAGGCATGGTATATATCTACACGCCCGCGTGTCTATTGGTAAGTAAAGTACCTTCAAAAACTTTCTTCATTAGTGACGGGCATGCTTTTTGACAATGGTTGGTGACGCTGCACGTAATCTGTCACAAACGTATAATTTTGAATAAGCATGGCCGTCTCTAATGAGGAAAGTTTTTAAAGGCACTTTATGTCCACTTAAATATAATATATGTAATATCATGAATTATGCCAACCATCTTGTTCAAATGAACATACTGACAACCAAGAACAAATTGTAAATTCTTGTGAGTGGGAGAAATTATCATAACAATAATTTATTAATTGTAAAGACCTATAATAAAGAAAGAAAAAAAAGAAAATAACAAACAATATACAAATTAGAAGCATAATACAAGATAAAAAAGAATAGAATAAGTAATACAGGTTGGGCAAAATAAAACCGTATTAAACCGAAAATATTTATAAAATTTATTTATATTTATAACATTTATTTGCGCGGAATTGACCCTTGTTGGTGAATAGGAGAACTTCCCATTATAGAAAATGCAAAATAAATAGTCACGTCGATGTAACCACACAAAAGCGACACTCTTGTCGGCAACTTTGATTTTTTAGAGTCCGATTTCAGTGACCTTCGCCATCTTTTTGTAGGTACTTTTAAGCGCCAAGTTTAAATGTTATTGATACATAGGTGAATATTGTAATGGTCAACAAAATGAAACTATAGTATTAATGATATTTAAGTATTTTTTTTAATTTTTAATATATTTAATAAAGCGGAATACATAAAAAATTTAAATAAATCTTTCCAAATAAAAAAATAACATTTAATGATATGCAGTAAACATTTAATTCAAAAAATTAAGGAGCAGCAAAGCAAAATAGAAGGAATAAACATGAACATTTTATTAGATATTGCTATGAATAGTGGTTTGAGAATTTAGTGCACCACCATCCACACAGTTTTCCCAACTAGGTTGCTCAGCCGGTGAATTTTCAAATGTGAGACTTCTAACTTCTCGGGTTCCACTCAGGAAAGTCGTGTACAGACTAAAATAAGTCTGGCGCCAGTGAAAAGTTCACACAAATATTTACGTATTTTATATATTGAGCTTGAACAGCAATATAGGTATGTAAAATTTAAACTGAATATTTAATACAAAAATCAAAAAAAGAAAAAAAAAACTATCTTTATAAAATATAAAGATTCTGTATTTTACAATAATACATGAGGTAAAAATATTCACTGTAATATTGACAGCTGAGTGAATGAAAAAACTTCCTCTTAATGACTCCGATCAAACTTATCTAAAAATAATAAAGTTTATTTTTAATTTCTCCCCAGAAAACCACACTGTATAATAAGATACTGATACACGTTCAAAATTACACATGCGCAATAAACATGTACAAAGAACCCTGACTCCTCTCGAACAAATTCTAATTACTATAATTTTAACATAGAGTTTTAATAGTAAGCTTTATTATTTATATTTCTAATAATAAATCTCTTAAATAACAATCTTGGATACAATAGAAATATTCATATAAATTTAATTAACGTTTTATGATATCATAAAAAACTTAATACTTACAAAAACTATTTAATGTGGAGACGAAGAACAAAGAAGGTGCTTTTACATAGGCCTCTCGATCAGATCGACCTCGAATAACTAGTTTTTATCACACGTTAAATTTTAAAACATTTTCAAATAACATCTTGAATATACACTTTATCTCACAATAATTGAACATTTATTTTAAATTATTTTTAAATATTATTTTAGAAAAAATCCATAGCAATATGTATTACTGTACATATAATTGGTTATGCATACAATTTGTAATCGATTCTTTTTCTATTTTCACAAATATTTAAAAAATGTTATTTCTCTATTTGGAAATGAAAAATTCCCTAATCAAAGAATTTATTTAATGAAACACATACAACACAAATTGAACATGTAAAATACAGTTTTATATTCAAGATATGTATACATTTGTAATGAGTTCATAAGTTTTTCAAAAGAGAATATCTCAATTAGACAGGCATACAGATAAATAAATATGATGGTAAAAGCTGATGCTGTTAATTAATCTATACAATTAAATATGCTGGCTTTAATGATATAATATGGACAATAGGAAATTTAGAACATGCTGCATTGCTCATAATATGAAAATATATTTTTCCAACATCCTTTTTCTACAATAAAATATACCTGTGAATAAAATGAGATTTGTGGCTGAGAGAAATACCTACAAGAGTATGACGGATTTCGCACATGCGTATAAAATTTTGTTTAGCGCGGAAGGAGCAAGTGACGCTTCTGGATGTTCTGTGATGTAACCATCTGTTGCTGTCACATGTCTGCGCAGGTTCATGTATGCGCATACTCATATCTCGTTCTCTCGTTCTTTGCTGTGTCATTACATTTGAGTGAATGAGAGGTGCAGACGTGTTTAATAACCAGTTGAATGCAAGACAAATTGGTGCTCACGATGTTCATTGTCGAGTGTTATGCAAAGCACAATTCGTAGAAAACGTATGCGAAACTGTTTGCGCAAGAATGTAAGAATGGAAGTGTTTTGGCAAAACCTCCAGCAAAGTCTTCAATGCAAGACTTAATCGCAAAATAGCGCGAAACAAAATCTGTAACGAATAAAAATCTAACTATCCGAAAAGAGTTCGAACACCAGAAAACATTGATAGAGTGAGGGAAAGACTAGAAGAACTTCGTAACGCCGTTTATCTGCGCAACTAGAGATTAAGAGATCGTCGTGTCGAAACATTATCAAAAGGGATCTGAATCGAGCACAGTGCTGCATCGACGTCAACGGTGGCCATTTCCAGCATGTTCTCCTTTTGGGAAGAGTTCTTGTTTATCAAAAAAGATCAATTCCACGTAAATCTTATAAAATCTTGTAAATACATATACATGTAAATCTTATAAATATAAATAAATTTTATAAATATTTTCCGGGCCGGTTTTATTTCACCCAGCCAGTATATAAGCAATGCCATACAAGATTATATGATATAATTCTCATAAAATTTATATTAAAATGTCTGCAAAATAAATTATAAGCAGCTAAAGTGACACCTATGTAAAGAAATGCTTATTTTAGATTAAAAGAGTAAATCGTTTAGCGGTTACAAAAAAATTAACACAGCACCACTACAAACAGTAACACAACGAAGGAAAATACAACTTCCAGGTATATTAAGTAAATAGGTCGACAACTGTAATACTTCTAATTCCTAAAGGAGGGATGTGTGTCTCGTTGTTGAAAGTTTAATAACAGCATGTCCAGACACAAACGACGGTCACATACAGTAATTACACCGAAATTGTAAAAAGCTCACTTCTAATACTGCTCGTCACGTCTGGTCGACTTTATTGCGATGTTACATTCTTCTTTTTGTGCTGTTTCTGTTCCCAACAGCCACAATGTTCTACCTATTCATAATCGTCTTTTTGGTTTTCAGCTGGTTTTCAGTGGCTCGTTATAATTAACTTAAGTAACTTGCAACGGGACTATTTTGACGCTATTATGTTAAAGGAGGGAACTTCAAACAAAACAGTTTTTAAAACAAAATGTGCACTGCCTTTGGGTTTTACCTTTTTTTGAAAGCTTAGCAAGCAACTATTTCGTAATCTATCGTGTATATACAAGGGTGATTGGACGGGAGAGCAATTTTTCAATAAAATATTTATTTTATGGTAAAAGATTTTATGGTAATTTATTCTTCTACATAATTCCCATCCAATTCTATATACGAGGGAAGATTCTTATACTATATACCCAGTCACGAAAAAATTAAGCGACAATTGCAAACTTTTGCTTTCAAATATCTGTTACATTTGAAAATATACCGACCAAGTTTAGTCAAAATCCAAACAGTTTTTCAATTTTGAAAAAACTTCATTTAACCAAGAATGAGTGGAAATTCAGTAGAACAAAGAAGTATGATAAAATTCTTGTCGAGAGAAGGAAATCGACTCACAAATATTCATCAGAGAGTGACTAACGTGTATAAGGAAGATACGCCGTTATCTATATATAAATATTCAGCCTGCGTATGTTTGCGCTCACAAAACTCGAAAACTGACTTCAAATTTTGACACAACGTGACATTCGAATACGCGAGTGTTTTTATAGTATTTTTTTTTTAACAAGACGCGACAAAAGCCTTCCCGCGGTGTGTTCTGATTGACCTACGGAGAGGAGTTCTTACCATCGATGTATTTCATGTAGAATAGCTGATAATCTGGCTGCTGTATTAATTACAAGAGTTTCTTCTTACAAATAACAGACAATCTCTATATATATAAAAATTCAACCTGCATATGTTTCCGCTCGAAAAGTAGTTGGTCAATTGACTTGAAATTTGGCACAATATTGCATTCGAATACGCGAGTCTTTTTATAGTCAAATAATTTTTTTTAACACGGCACGACAAAAGTCTTCCCGCACCGGTGAAATAAGTAAACATAAGTAGCGCAAAAATTTCTCAAATACTTGATTTGGTAGTATTTTTTATTACAAGTTGATGTTTGCTAATCATATACTCTATTTACGGTAATGTATTGTTATAAAATCTTAATGATAAAAAGAAAAATAGCTTTGATTTAATCTTGAATGAATTCTCTTATACGACAACTTATAATAATGTGTACAGGTTAGATGTAAATATCAATAAGATGTTATTTTTTAAAAAATTATGTCTAACAAATGTCAACTTGAGACTCGAAAATACTAATGATATTGATATTTGAAAGACAGTCAAACAAGTGACTGGTTTTTTGAAAGAAAAAAAAAGGAGAAATTATTATTGACTTTATAGAAATACCTCGCCCACGTTCCAACATAAACCGCAGTTCTCGACGCGAATCGCAAAACGTCAAAGGAGATCGAACTGCAATGATCAAAGCGTTTAGTAGAAAATGAACATATTGGAGTAAGAACTGCTCAAAGACGAGCAGAAGAATCGGTAGATCAACGAGAAGCGAGACTTGAAGTCTTACGAGTTGAATCGAGAAGAAGAAGAGCAGCACGATCGTCTCAACAACGCCAAGAACAATTAGATCAACAGCGAAGACTTATACAGCTGCAATATCTAAATGATCGAGCCTCATATCACCGAATTGCTTTTTCATACGAATCGAATGCAAATACGAATACCTCGTCTAATTCAAGTCGGAAAAATGGACAAAGCACACAATTGGTAATTAAAAAATTGATGAACAATCTAATTGAAACAACAATTCTGATTGGACCTCAAAAAAGTAAAGACGTAGTACTTCCACGAATACCACTCATTCCGACAAATTTCAAACAACTTCCAATTTCCAATATGCCTTGCGTTCGCTATGACTATCAATAAAGTGCAAGTACAATCTTTGCAAGTGTGCGGTTTGAATTTAGAAAACAATTGCTTCTCTCTGCTTTTTTAGAAAACGAACAAACAATAAATGTAATCAATCCATTAGCTTTACAATGAAAAAGAATTGTTTGTCAAAAACACCTTTTTCTTGTACCAGTCGTATGTTTTGAGTGTTTTGAGTGTTCCATCTATTATATAGCTGGTGTCAAATATTTAGTAAGCCTCGTAAAGCCTAAGTAAATAGCCTCGCAAAGTAAACAGTGCGCGCATTTTCTTAATGTTGAATAAAATCGAATTCCGTGCAGTTATTAAATTTTTTATGAAAGGCCTAAATGCAAAAGAAATAAAAACAGAATTAGACAAAGTTCATGGAGAGTCTCCACCGTCCTATCCAACCGTTACGATTGGTGAATTGAAACGTGGTCGAAGCATACAAGATGCATCGCATTCTAGGAGACCAAAAACATCTACCGATGAAGAAACTATTAGAAAAGTTCAGAGAATCATAATTAATAATTGCGGATTAAATTTGAGACAGATAGCAGAGGCAGTAAGCATATTATATGACCGCGCACTTTACATTCTAAATCAAATTTGGACATGAGAAAGCTCAGTGTAAGATGGGACCCGTGTTTGCTGTCAGACGATCAAACGCAAGCTCGTGTGATCGTTTCTCAGCAATGTCTATACATATTCAAGCATAATCCTGTAGATTTTTGAGACGTTCTGTAACCGTCGATGAAACGTGGCTGCACCACCTCACGCCAGAGACTAAAACACAATCAAATCAGTGGACAGTACGCGATTAACCAACTCCAAAGAAACCCAAGACGATGCCGTCAGCTGGAATGGTCTTTTGGGATTCCCTAGGAATAATTTTTATTGACTGCTTGCAACACAGGAGGACAATAACAGTCGCGTATTATGCGGCGTTATTAGACAAATTGAACGAAGAAATCAAAGTCAAAAGGCTTCATATGGCAAAGAAAAAAGTCTTGTTTCGCCAAGACAATGCCCCATCTCACAAGTCGGCAATAGCGATGGCAAAATTGTACGAATTACGATTCGAATTAATTTAACATGCACCGTACTCGCCAGATTTTGGGGTTTCACTGTTTTTACGAATACATACATAAACATGGTATACTAAATCTACATTTTTAATTACGCTATAACTCGAAAACAAATAAAAATCGGATAACAACATTTGAGTTTTTTTACATTACTTTCACCAGTAGAATACACTCCTTGAGTTTGGTCGATTCCTCACGACACCCTGTATATACAGCATATATTTAGCTGTTTTTGTTTATACATTATAACTCAAGTGTTTTTAATCCCAGTAAAAAAGTTCTTATAAGATTTTTTGTTTAAAACTTGAATTTCTAACAGAAAATGATATAATATACAGGGGTTTCCATTTGAAAAAAACATATTTTTCTGGAAAACTCGAAAACGCGCTGCTCATTTGTTTTTTTTAATTCTTCCATCTTAAAGAGCGTTAAAAGTACTACTAGTTTGCTAATTTAAACAATCTTGTATCTTTAATAATAACAAAGTTACCAATGGTGAACACTTAATTTGGATTGCCTGTATATATATACGTGACCTTTGTATGTTATGGTAAATTCAATTTGTTGGCAATTTAAGGTCTGGTTTTACTTCAAAATGTATATATTTAAAACAATCCTACATGTTTCGGCAAATGATGCCTTTTTCAAGGAATATAAAATATATATTATATTCCTTGAAAAACGCATCATTTGACATTAATTTTGTATAAGCTCCATAAAACTTAAGCTAGCCGGAGTCTCTTCTTAAGATTCACGTAAAATAATTAACAATACCAATAGCACTTGAGGGAAGCCGATTGAAGATAAGTATTTATTATTTATATTGTCTTTATTGAAAATTAGAGATTTGTTTTCCTGACTTCCGCAAATACTTACGCCTTCTATAAGGCATATTTATTACCTCTTTGTGCTATTTTAAGTTATTTTTAATTTCTGGGCAAATTTTAATAATTACTTCTACGTTAATTACACGTATCATCTATAAGACCTTTCTGGGTTACTTCAATATATATGTATACAGGTTGTCTTACGAAAAGCGTACTACGCTATAAGTCTGCCACTTATAATCCGATTTCAGAAATTCAAAAACCACACGAGACAGGTGTATAAATACTACAAAAGAGTTTAAATCTTTAATTTTTTTAAATGTGTCATTTTTGGCAAGTGATAGTCTTTTTTTAAATAGCAACACGTATTTTTTTTATTCGTTTGGTAGAGATTTTTTTCTGAATACAAATGGTGTGTTTTAACTTGATCTTATAAAATGTTTTTGATAAATATTTTTTTTCTAACATTAACTGATATGATCCCAGTGTTTTTCTGGTCAAGCAGTGCGCATTACGCAACTCACTTTCCCGATAGAGAAGCTCCTAACCCACAGAAATTTAGAAGAATTGAACGAAACTTAAGAAATCACGATGCTTTTAAGAAACCTAAAAAAGAGGGATGCCAATTTCGTGAAAGGGTTGAGTTAGAGGCCGTTCTTAGTGTTCAAGAAAATCCAAGAACTTCAACTCGGGAAATCGCACCTAATATTGGCACGTCAAAGGACATTGTTATTATTGAAACCAATCGACAACATAGATTCACAGTAAATGTGTGGTGTGGTATTTCGGGTGACAGATTGATTGGACCCTTTTTCATTGATGGTACCCTAAATCAGGAAATGTATCATCAACTACTAATTCAAAATTTGGACAATTTCTTGGATGAATTACCTCTTTCAGAATCAAATGGAGTGTTTTTTCAGCAGGATGGCGCTACGCTGCATAATGCCAGGATAAATGTTGACTGGTTGGAATGCTAAATTTGGCCAAAAATGGATAGGGACATACGAGCCAGTTCGGTGGCCTGCGCGTTCACCTGATCTTACGCCGCTCAATTTTTGGCTATGGAGTTATGTTCAAGACCGTGCTATTTAACACCCCCTGAGAACGAGCATGTTTTAAGATAGAGAATTATTCATACTTGACGAGAGATACCTCCTGTTTTGATCTTGAATGCAACATATGGAATAACTAGAAGGTGTCAGCTCTGTATTCAGCAAGGTGGGAGGAATTTTGAGCAATATTTATAATTATGATTTGTGACGATGTTTTATTTTAGAAGTGAATAAAATTTTCCATTGCTTTGTATTCCAGGACACACTTTAACTTTGTTTAAAAAATTTAAATTATTTTACAAGAATATTTTACAAGAAATGACACATTAAAAAAATCAAAGAGTATTACTATTTTGTAGTATTTATACACCTGTCTCGGTTTTTTAATTTCTGATATCGGATTATAAATGGTAGATTTATAGCGTGGTGCGTTTTTTCGTAAGACAAACTGTATATATATACAGAGAATTTCATGTAACTTGCAATATATGAATGTAGTAACCATAGATACGAAAATACTATGCACTTGCACTGTCCCACATAAAATGCAATATGTAATAGTTATGATCGGTATGATATCTTTCATGGTTGTTTTGTCAAATTATTGACAGTAAAGCCTATTTAATTCGATGTAGTGTTTTAGGATTAAAACTATATTTCCAATAAATATCGTTTATTGAATTGAATCCCGAAAGATACCATGTCACTAACTGAGTTCTCTCTTCCTTTGTGTATATCATTTAAGATTGATACTAAGCTAATATCTAAATAGAAATACTGCTACTTTTGACTTAACTAATGTCAAATTATATTGATATGTTGCATTTTAAGTGGGACAATGTAAGAATGTATTACCTAGTTTCTATGGAAATAAAAAACCTATACATGTTTGTATATTGCATCTTAAGTGAAATTCTCTGTATATAAACATATACATATGATACGCCACAAAGTTATTACCATATGAATTCTTCAAAGAAAACGAAACTTTTCAATTTCAATTTTCTAAAAACCATAAACATGAATGTCGAATAACACAAAAAGAATATATAAATATAAATAAGAACTCGAAGAGGTCAAATACGATAAATATCGTAAAAGGCGAGCCGGTTTTCTACATCAAATAAATTCAAATCTATCCTACACCGTGGACCATCCCTCTATGGTCGTTTGTATCAAAAGGCCGTAAGAGTAATGACGGTACGGGTTGTCAGAACAACCTGACTGCGGACCGGATGTCAAGTGGCGAAAACGAAAGGGAATGGCGCGGACGCTGAAACTCAGAACCTATTTCCGGAATACGGCGGTTACCTTCTCTCTATCCCGGAATAGCTACGTACCTCATCTTTAACAATATCATTTACACAACCATAAAGGGCGCCTTCACCGAAATTCTCATTATTTTAATTTATTGTTAGCACGGGAACAAAGTAGCAGATGTGAAAGGTTCTTCCCAAGAACATAATTCATAGATGATAAAAGTTTGCAATGTTAAATCTTGACTTTTTTCGGGAGGGGTGCGATGGCCGGAAATAAAGTCAGTATATCATATAATTTATGTAATGTATGTTGATTTTACTAGTAGCCATTCTAGTGTGATATTTTGAAATCGACTACGGGTAATTGAAAACGAAACGACAGTTATAATTAAGAATTTAAATTTGTAAATTGTTCTCTACTGTATAAATAAAGTTTAAAATTTCGAAAAAATTAAAGATAAGAAGAAATTTCTTTCACAATCTTTTTAAGACAAATATTTTCATCAAAATTAGCGGTATTTTATCGTAGTAACACAATTTAATCAACAATTACGAAGACTTTCCAACACTACATATTACACTAACTTCAATATTAGAACAAACGGAAACAATTGAAAATTATTGTTAATAATTTGAAATTTTAAACACGTAATTGTAAATAGAAAAATTAGGAAATTTTATATTATTTATTTTAACAAAATCCTTTGTAACATAGTTGAACGGGAACACCATTTTTTGTATAAAACAAAAACATTTAATAATATCAATATAATATTAGAAATCGAATATCCGCACGTCTTGATAGCAATTTTTCACACAAATATAAACTTGTATTGTGTTTTCCACATCAGATTCTTAATAATATTTTAATATTATAAGTTTTAGAACATTGCAACATTTACGAAAATTTTGCTAATTATATCCTATTATTTAGTGACGAATCTTCATTCGATCTACGTGGACATTTTCACAACGTCAACGCCATGATTCCATGGCCGCTACAAACGCTCCTTTAGGAGTTTTCTTCGACCACTGGAAAATCGCTTCGTTTCAAAATTGAAAAACGGCATCCATGTCTCATCTATTGTCACAATCGATGAAAAGAAAGTCCCATTTATGGCATCAACATTGCCTGGCAACATGCCAAGCGTGCAGCCTTGTGGTCATCCGTCACCATTCGTGGCACCCACCTGGAGGGCACTTTCCGCATTTTCAAGTCGTCATGCAGAATTCTGTGCGCAGATCCCACGGATGCACAACTTTGGAGGCGGTGTGATCCACACTCATTCGGCGATCCTCTAGAACAAGTTTCTCCACTCGCTTGATCATGTCGTCAGACCGGCTGTTGCGAGACTGAGATTGTCTTGGTTTGTTGTCACACGACTTTCTGCCTTCTTTGAACTGTCGCACACACAAACGCGCCTTAGACAGATCCATGACATTATCACCACATGTCTCACTCAACTGGCGATGAATTTCAGTCGGTATCACATCACGGAAATGGAGAAAATGAATGATTACACAATATTCTTATATTGAAAACGTCGCCATTTTAAGTATCAAAAACAATCCTCACTCTCAGAGTCCTGTATGCCGTACAGTGCTGCCATCTCTGTCGCGCATTCACAAAGAATCCACGCGTATTTGAAACAAACTGCATGTTTCTGTCTGTCCCCAGTCCTGATAAAAAAATTCGTGTTATAACTTGAATGTACCTCGTATTGTGTATTAGTTTTTATAAATATAATTATTTCATTTGAACTCATGTATTGTAGGAGTCTCTATTATTGGATCCTATGTTTGAGATACCAGACTCAGGTATAACGGATGTCCATATAACGGAAGATTACATAAGAAGTGCGAGAACAGAATCATCGACCGACGACGAAGATCTAAAAACATCAATCAGGATATAGCACCATGACATTAACTCCAATTTTAACAACTTATCGTACATAAGAGACGCACTGTAATAAATTTGCTAAATGAATATGTACTACTTCTATACTTTTTTAACACAAGTATATTATAACTATAGACCGGACGCATCAGGTCGAAATTACGATGGACCATATAAATAGTCTATAACATCGTTAAGTACAACACGCAGTTATTGAATAGCACTATTCATTCGATTAACCGCACATCTGCTTTTGTCGTTGAATTGTGACGCAATTTCTTCAATATTATAGTAAAATTCCTTTCCTCATGGGCGTATATAGAAGCGTGAGGAGTTTTTATAATTTATTTTATTTATAAGTTTATACTTCGTAAGACAAATAAAGTACGGTGAGTTACTTTGTTTTTTTTCATTTATTTAACTTTAAGTGTCCAATGAATTTCATTAAGTTTCAATAAATTAGACCTAGAACATTAGAACAGATATGATATGGAACAAGTCGAGAATGGTATCGCGAAACAACGATGAGTTGGATTAGGGATCAAACTGATTGTATATCCATTACCAGTGACACCCAAATTTATTGCAGTCTGTAAAATATCGTTAAAAAATTCCAGGAAATCGCACGTAAAACGGCGAACACATACACAGAAATTAGAACCGTTGAAATCTGAAAATTTTAACGAAGAACTCTATGAAACTTTCACGGCGGCAAATATTCCATTAAATAAACTTAACAATACCACCTTCAAAACATTTCTCCAAAAATATACTTGTCGAAATGTTCCTGATGAATCCACCTTACGCCAATATTATGTTTCTAAGTGCTACACGAAAGCAGTAGAACGCATTATAAGCCATCTTTCAAATCAGTACCTATGGCTAAGTACCGATGAAACTGACGATATATTAGGACGCTTTGTGGCAAATGTTGTAGCTAGTCTCCTACATCCAACTATTCTATATAACGCATATGTAATAGCAACAAAAGTTATAAATACAGTTGATGCGGAAACAATAACTAAAACTATTTACGAGAATGTGCACCAAATGCTTCATTCGGACAACAGGTACAAAGAAAAAATACTTTTATTTGTCAGTGATAGTGCTGTAGGTATATATGTTAAAAACAGGCAAACTATTAAAAGAAAAATATCCTAATATGTTGCATATTCCTTGTGTAGCACGTGCACTCTACAGAATCTGTGAATATATCAGAGACACCTTTCCGGAAGTTGATAGACTTGTATCCGCTTTTAAAAAAGTTTACAGAAAAACACCATTAAGAGGAGCTCTTTACAGGGAAAAACTTCTATTTTTGTCACTGCTTCCCTCTCCAGTAATAACTAGATGGAGAACATGTTGGAAGCTACTACAGAGAATTTCGATAGTCTACAAAATTTCGTTACATGTTTAAATGACGATTCTTGAATTATTTCTGAGTGCAAGAAACACAATACAAATTCCAAATTTAAAAAATCAGTTGTACTTTCTTCAGGAACACTTTGGCAATTTTCCAAAACTAATGTCTTATTGCGAAAATAAAACTCTCAAATTAAATGATGGATTGACCACATTAGATGTGGCTATTAATAATTTGAGAAATATTCCAACTGATTTCGGATGTGGTCTTCCGCAAACGCTAGACGCAGTTTTTAATAGAAATCCAGATCTAATAACATTGCGGCAATTGTGTATATATATATATTATACTATATATTATTCACTTGTTTTACAAAAAAAATGTTTATTAAAAAAAGAAAGGACATGCCTTTTCGTTGATTTTATATGTGTGTAAATATTTTTTTCGATCTCTAGATAAGGAGGAGGAAAGATTAAAAGAAATGAAATCTCGTAAATAAAAGATGAATCATTAATTCCTTTCGTTTATTTCCAATACTGCCAATTGTATATATTGCATTTCTTCAAAAGGAAATGTAATGTATGGTTAACTAAAAGGGCATAAAATAAATGAAACGAGGTTTATTACGCTACATATATAATTTCCTTGTTTTAATTTATTGACTGTTTCATTGAAATACAGGGTCCGGCAACGAAGCGGGGACGGAAGATTACACGCGTATTTGAAAGTTAGTCAAATATTTAGTCATCGGATATCCTTCCGTACCATCAAGCGCACGTTTTAAAAATATTTTGTTTTATACAGGGTGTTCCAGATGGAAATGCCAGACTAAAGTTGCATTTTTTTAAATGGAACACCCTGTATATTAATAGATAAAATGATCCGCGCTTGAAAGCTGGTTACATTGATATAATGTTGTATGGGTCTAAAGTTGATAGTTTCTGTGTAAATAATTATTTTACTTGATAAATTGATACATTTCAGTAGGCTATTCTGCATAAGGAAAATCAAAAGATCCGAAACCAATAGAACAGAATATTTTCCACTAGTATGCACTTTCGTTGCTACGTGAAATAAATTCTGCAACTGCTCGCGTTAACAGGGTGTTCACAATTTCGGAAAATCGAAGAAATCTCGTAATTTTTAAATGGAACACCCTGTATATTTTTAGCTCATTGAAAAGCCCTTTTACTACGCTTTCTATTGATACCTCATTTGATGCACCTAGGATGGATCATTTGCTAATTATTTCTTTTTAGAATTGAATTAATGAAAAATGCTTGTATTTTTAGTAGCTAATTTGCGCTTTTAAACCTTCTGTAAGATCGGATATTCAACAAATTATCCATAAATGGTCTTTAACAAGAAGAAACCCAATTAAGTACGAGAAACAGTTGATTTTCACTCAGCGGTGAAAGCAAACATTAATTAAATTATTATTATTAAATTAATATAAAGTAATATAGCATTTTCAATAGATTCACTGCTGATCAAGTTATCTGGTGTTAGTTTAATAAAAAATTTACATTAATTAATTTGTATTTTAAAGAATTTTGTAAAACCAACTATTTTACGAATACCTAATATGATACAATACATATCTAATTAGCTTAACATAAATCGAAATCATGTAGGAAAGAATCAAGTACGAGTAGTATTAAAAGTTTGCACTATTTTAAATAAATACTAATTATTAACCACAACATCAAATTTAATTAACAAAAGTAGTAGCACAGTAAATAAAAATAAAGTAAATGTAAATAGTAAATGCAAATAAATCAAAGAAAACTTTCAAATGTCCTTCCATGTCTCTCAATACATAAATGAAGCCGCCTGGTGAAATTCTGTTGAACATGCTGTAATGTTTCTTGGCGAACATTTCTAAATGCCTCTCTTATGCGTTCCATCATATTTTCCATTGTTGTAGGAACTTCCACATAAACTAGAGCTTTGACATATCCCCAAAAGTAGAAGTCCAAGACAGTAAGTTCTGGACTTCGTGGAGGCCAAGCGATTGGACCACCTCATCCTATCCATTTGTCTTCCTTCCATCGCCCTAGAAACTCCCTAAAGTTAAGGCTGTAATGAGCAGGTGCACCATCGTGTTGCGACCAGAAAATTTGTCGGGTGTCAGCATCCACATGCTCAAGTAAATTAGGCAGTTCGTTCTGCAAAAATGCCAAATGCGTATCGCCTGTAAAGGTTCCATCGAAAAAGTACGGCCCAATGATATATGGACCAAGTATACCTCCCCAGACGTTAGGAGACCATCTATTCTGATTGTCTACATGACGTATCCAATGCGGGTTTTCTGTTGCATGTTATGTTTATCTACCGCCCCATTACTTTTGAAAGTAGCCTCATCGCTAAACAAAATCTTTGTTAAAATATTTGGCATTTCTCGCATTTTATTTAACAACCAACCACAAAAGTCTGTTCTTTTAATGAAATCATCACCATGCATTTCCTGATTTAATTCCATATGGTACGGATGATACTTATGACTTCTTAAAGTTCTTCGTACGCTCCTATCTTCAATAGCTGTTACCTTTGAAATACCGTCTATACTTATATGTGGATTTTCCTGTATTGTTAATAATACGGCCAATTCGCTTTTTTCATTGATTACCGGCTTATTTATTTCTCTCTTCTTGTATATTACACTACCAGTTTCTGTAAATCACTCTAATAACCTTTCAAATGCTTCCGGTCTTGGCTTTCTTTCAAGGTTTGGAAATCTCTCTGTATATACTGTACTTGCTAGGAGACAATTTCTTGTACACTCCCCAAGAATAAATATCATATTCACTATTTCTTGAATACTAAAATTAGTCATTATAGCAATTTCTTTTAAAGATTGAACGAAATACTGTGTAAGATGGAACGAAATTTTTGACAACTTGGTTATTAAGTATACAAGCTTAAAACTGACACCAGATAACTTGATCAGCATGAATCTTTTGAAAATGCTATATTACTTTATATTAATTTAATGTTTGCTTTCACCGCTGAGTGAAAATCAACTGGTTCTCGTACTTAATGGGGTTCCTTCTTGTTATAGACCATTTATGGATAATTTGTTGAATACCCGATCTTACAGAAGGTTTAAAAGCGCAAATTAGCTACTAAAAATACAAGCATTTTTCATTAATTCAACCCTAAAAAGAAATAATTAGCAAATGATCCATCCTAGGTGCATCAAGTGAGGTATTAATAGAAAGCGTAGTAAAAGGGCTTTTCAATGAGCTAAAAATATACAGGGTGTTCCATTTAAAAATTACGAGATTTCTTCGATTTTGCGAAATTGTGAACACCCTGTATAACGCGAGCAGTTGCAGAATTTATTTCACGTAGCAACGAAAGTGCATACTAGTAGAAAATATTCTGTTCTATTGGTTTCGGATCTTTTGATTTTACTTATGCAGAATAGCCTACTGAAATGTATCAATTTATCAAGTAAAATAATTATTTACACAGAAACTATCAACTTTAGACCCATACAACATTATATCAATGTAACCAGCTTTCAAGCGCGGATCATTTTATCTATTAATATACAGGGTGTTCCATTTAAAAAAATGCAACTTTAGTCTGGCATTTCCATCTGGAACACCCTGTATAAAACAAAATATTTTTAAAACGTGCGCTTGATTGTACGGAAGGATATCCGATGACTAAATATTTGACTAACTTTCAAATACGCGTGTAATCTTCCGTCCCCGCTTCGTTGCCGGACCCTGTATACCTATTGTTAAGTATGCATGTTTATTGATTTTGTGAAAATCTGTATTTTTACACTATACGATTTATTTAAACGTATATTGTATATAATGTGTGGTGTGTATAGTGTGAAACGTATAGTGCAAAAGTTCTCCAATTAACGCTCTAGGATTATAAAATGAATGTTTTCTTTTATTCGTTAGAACATCTTATTACAATTATGTCTTGAAGATAATACAGTGCAATCAGAAAAGGCTGATTATGTTGGCTATTTGAAAGCAGTGATTTCTAGCTTGTTAAATTTACAAAACCGTGTATCTCCAGACATTATTTTGTGTTTTGTTGCAGGATTTTGGTGCATTTTCAATTTCCGACGTGACACGCACACGATGCCGGACATATTGAAAATAATCATGAAATTCTTTCACATTCACATTTTTGCAATTATACGATATTGATCCAAGGAAAATAAATGTTTGATTTACGACGCAGATTGCATTATCCGCAAAAGGTGAATATTTGGGCAGGACTTTTAGGGGATCATATAATTGGACCCTTTTTAATTGAAGGAAATCTGGAGAGATATATTTACTGCTTTTACAGAATAGTGTCGTATCATGTGCGAAACTTACAAAATGTTTCAGTAACACATTTACATAACTACATTTGATTTCAGCGTATCGATGGCCTACTCATAATACTGCAATTAAGCGCGAATACTTAAGCAGTATATTTCATAATGATTGATAACTAATTGGAGCGCTATTTGCTAGCCTGCTAGGTCGCCTGTCGATTGTGTAAAATCGGTTTTCCATTTACGGTTTTCAGAACAATAGAGTTCGTACAACCACGGACTTAACTGTACACATTGCTCGTTGCATGCGCAACATATTATCTCATACAATGTCAAATGTACGCAGGCATTTTGTCAACAGGTTATGGTATTTAGCTTCTTGGTCTTTCTTTCGGACGGAATTATTATTCAGTTATTTTCTATTAAGAAAATACTTTATTTTATTTGCTATTATTTTTTGAGAAGACTTATTTAGTTTGTGGCAGTGTTTTTATTTTGTATTCTGCTATAAAGACAATTTGTTTATTTCTCTACAACTACATTATTTTTAAAGTAATAAGATGACAATTATTATTATGATATCTTTGCGTCTAGAGAAAATTTGATACGTTTTCATGTCAATAAACATTGCAATGCATTTATTGCATCTATCGCTTCTGTGTCGTGTGCGTTATATAGTAGGCGATATATCGGATAACGTTTTGAAGCGCTGATTTCATCATATTTATCATATCACATGTTTCGCACATGCTTTTCATCGAGTATCAGAGGAAGTCTACCCGAATGCAGATTAATTGATATCTTCTGTAAAAAAAAAAAATTTGGGAAGTAGCACCTTATTACCAATTATCACTTGCATTTTGACGACGTAAAAAATATAGTACAACTCCTGAATCCGGCTGATTTTTCTATTTTACACCCGCAACTATTCAGGTAGCTTTAGCCAATATTCATGGATACCTGTAGCCATCCGCCATCTAGCGGCTACTCCGACCAACCACCCACAATATTCTATAACTAACGCCTCAAATATTGTATATGATCTTCGTTAATTCCTTTCCCAATTACCTGGAGCTGTTGCTGATAATGTAAAAAAAAATTGAAGTAGTTCTAAATAACAATCCAGGATTTCCTACTGTACGCCGAATTATTGACTTGTTTGATGGTAAAGAAGTAGATTTTACCGAACCGGGGATAAATGTGCCGTCATTAAAAAACTTTATGTATTTAAATAGGCCCCTATTTCATCGGTAGTTGTTGAACGGTCGTTTTCAATGTATAAATGGATTTACGGTACAGACAGATAATTATTAACACAATGAGCATATGGAACAATTATTAGTGATTTACTATCATTTGAACTTTGGATATAAACAGTGAACTGTCAGGATGTGTGATATGTTTTGTAAACCCTGCAATATTCCTTCTGGAGAAGATGTATTTACTTTTACTTGACAAGTAAATACTTGTTTCTCTATACGTATTTCGATTCGCATGTGAAAAATGTTAAATTGGGATTCAAGATGTCCTCGCTCCGTCTCTGGCACTAACGTCATGTACTGCCGATCCCCAGATATGACATTAACCTTTTATTAAAAGTCACAATAAAATATTGTAATATTACAGAAAATGAATTTCAGTGAATCATTTAGAAAACAGTACAGTCCTAAATGAATAAAAAGAAAGTGTGTTCATTTAAAATAATGATTGCTAGAGCAGGGAACATGCGCGAGAAACGGACTATTAAGAAATAACACTTACCGTTTTAAGAGTCTTCCATGAAGTTATAAACGGGATAACATCTGTTAAGTATTTCAGTCATTAGATATGTTTGCACAGTTCTTTCATTCGAGCTAGTACGACGTGCGAAATAAATGTTTTTTAATACCGAAAACAACGTCTACGTCTAGTGATGTTATAATGGGTGATTCATTTAGAGATACTTTTACCAAAAGCAAAGAACAAATGAAAAAGGCCAATTTATTTAAGAAACTTGATTATAATACAAAAGAACCATTCTTTACAATTATTTTTTAAAGATTATTTCTCTCAAATGTTGGCCGCGACTGCGGTTAACGTAGTCTATTCTGCTGTTCCAATTTTCAATGACGCGTTCTAGCATTTCGAGTGGTATTTGTCCAATAACCCGAGTAATATTGGCCTCCAATGCCTCAATTGTAGCCGGTTTATCCATGTAGACTTTAGACTTCACGTAGCCCCACAGAAAAAAATCTAATGGTGTGATGTCACAAGATCTAGGCGGCCAATTTACTGGTCCGAAGCGTGAAATTAAATGTTCACCGAATCGTTCTCGCAGTAAAGCCATAGTTTCACGAGCTGTATGGCTAGTGGCGCCATCTTGTTGGAAGTAAATGTCTTGTAGACCATGGGTGTCAAGTTCAGGCAGCAAATAGTCCCTCATCAAGGCGCGATAACGGTCGCCATTCACAGTCACATTCCGGCCGGCTTCTGTTTTGAAGAAATATGGGCCAATTATTCCACCGGCCCATAATCCGCACAAAACAGTTGTTTTGTCTGGATATAATGGTAGCACTTCATTCTCTTCAGGTTGCTCATCACCCCAAATACGGGCATTTTGCTTATTCACGTACCCATTAAGCCAGAAATGGGCCTCATCGGAGAACAAAATTTTTGTCGAAAACAGTGGATCTTCTGCAAGTTTATCAAGAGTCCAACGGCTGAAACGGAAACGATTCGGAAGGTCGGTCGCCTTTAGTTCTTGCACTAGTTGAATTTTGTATGCTTTTAAACCAAGATCCTTTCGTAAAATACGCCAAGTTGTTGCATACGACAAACCAAGCTGTTGAGAACGGCGACGAAATGATTCTTCCCGGTCTTCGCGTACACTCGCTGCTACCGCCGCTATATTTCCTTCACTACGTGCTGGATGAGGTCTATGTGGTCGCGTATTATCCATTATTGTAAATTGAGTTTCAAACTTATTGATGGTATAACGAATTGTGCGTTCGGTAGGCCGATTATGTGGCCCATATGTTGCTCTAAGCGCACGTTACACATTCCTTGTAGAATGCCCATTTTCGTAATAAAGCTGTACTATTTGTAGACGCTGTGCCGGGCTAAGTCTTTCCATTACGTAATGTCAAATAGTACTGAACCAGAATGCGCATTCCGCTGACGCGTCGCATGCGCGCTCAGCCATTAAATCTCCACCTAAAAAAGTACCTCCAAATGAATCACCCATTATTTGCATATTTAAAATATACTTTTAGACGCACCTTCACAATTTTTTTCTTAATATGAGAAAACTAGAATCTATTTATATGTAAATTATGTAACATAATTAAGATTCTAGACCAAAATCGCAGCATAAGATTTAACGCCTGCACTACATACGTTACGTGACGTCATCACGTGGGCACGCCCACAACCCGCGCGAATTTCAAGGACGCCAAGGAACCGGAAACAATGTAGACTTTTAGCATGAGGACTTCGGGCTACGTCGTGATACGAGAGGTGGGTAAAGAGTGGATGATATCAAAACCGCTCCTAGGAGGGTAGCGAAATACCACAATCTGGTTCTCAAGAAAGCGCAAGACACACACCACGTTACCTTATGAGACTTTTCAGGAGCCTCTTGGTGCTCAACGGAGAAGCTCCGAAACGTAAAATCCGGTGTCAAAACGGCTCTAGCTCTATAGAATTTCGAGAAAGCGCTGACACTCAGGGATAAGTCACCGCCGACCAACGCATCAGATTATATCTATAGACGCGATCGATTTGTTACCGCATTCATTCGATTTTGAAAATGCATACTTAAACAAAGAAATAGACTGATAAGGTTAACGAATTTCAAGATATTGTGAAATACCTCATGTAATTAGGTTATGCGTGCCTCCCATTAGTCTTTCTAGTTCTTCACGTTTTTGTTCCCATATTTGGTTTTTACATTTTTCTATGTAATTTTTTTGGGCCAATCTGAGTTTGTAAAGAAATATTGTTGATTCTTGTTTAAAACCTTTTATATTATAACTTGGAGTTTCCAACCATGTTCCTTCATTTCTTGGGACCCCACTTCTTCTTGGTCTAAAGGTTATCATTATTTTGGCTCTTATCATGTAATGATGTGTTCTACAATCCGGACCGGACCGGATAGGCTCGTACATCCAGTATTTTTAATTTTGAATTATAAAATTATAACTATAAAATAAATCTATAATTATAAAATAGTCAATTATCGATTTTATTCCTTTGGTCGGTTGAATCCAACTAAATTTATGTATTTCCTTATGGGAAAAGTCAAGGATTGTATAAGAACATAGGATTGCTCGATCCCGCAATATTTTCGCCGCGTAGTGGGGAGCCATGACGTCACAAACGGACCAGGTTGAACGCGTTCACTACTGTAAAGCACCTTATAAAATGTGTTTAGCTACTACAACAATTAATTATCGAGTTATATTAGTGCTATTACTATGGTATATAATATTTCATTTGATAATAACATATCCGTCAGTGTACTGTTATAAATATAATACACGATTTTATTGCCATAAGGTTATACTTTGGTTTATAATTTAAAAAAACCTTTTCCAACTTCAAATAAACACATTTATTAGGTACATAAACATAAATAAAGAAAGCCGATGAGCATGTATTCTCTATACAAAGCAAAAAATATATATTTTTCAATTAAAAGAGTCAGTATATAGCAATGTTTTATTACGCAGTAATTAAATAAAAACGAATCAAGTAGTGGTTTTTCGCATTTTCTTAGCTAGTGTTCGTTGAGTCTCTGACGGTGTACTAGTAGAAAGCTTACGTTTACTCGATTTTTTAGCATTGTCAAGGGTTCTTTTTGTATTTAAATAATTCATACGGATAACAGTTCTTAATTTACAAAATAATTTTATAATAACAAAGCACAAATTTTCTCGCTTTTTAATTTTTAAAGCTAGTCTTTTAACAACCAGTGTTTCTTTCCGCAGTTTATTATCGCCATGATATATCTCAAAATATTTGTTCCACTGTTTAATGGTACTTAAGAAATCTGTTGAGGGCTTAATAAGACCACCAAAAGAGAGCTGTTGTACCCATGAGGGTAAATTGTAGGCGTGATCGGCTTTAATTTTATAAGTATAATCGCCGAGTTGGGGATGACTGTTTTTAAATTTCTTCGCTATAAAACCAGCAATGTACTCAAATGCATCGTCCGTTGTTTCTAGTGATTTTGCATCAGATATTTCTGAAATCCCTGATGATGAAAACGAGCTTCCATTGCTACTTTGAGTTGCATTGCTGTCAAACTTCTCTTCCGGTAATTCAAGTGAAACTTTCGCTTGTTCCAAAACAGTGGCCACTATATATTCTTCAGAAACGGCTTCTTGTGTGTTCACCTTTAAAAAAAAGTATAGCTATGTAGATAGGTACCTATATAATACGAGGAATATGTAAAGAATTAATAAACACATTTTATGTACCTGTGCTTCTAAAATACCAGGATTCTTCCCAAGAATAATCATTCTTATTCTTTTGATGGCTTCCAATGGAGATGGATGTTCATTCGGCCCTCGACATCTAAGCTGGAAGAAAAAATTCTCCAAACAATCCTGATTAAGTTTATGAGTACATATATAATGTACATCTTAAAATTCGGTCTTCATATCTCGTAAAAGTAGTTTCAACGATTCTATAGAAATTATTATTCCTTTCTGAAAAATTTGCAGAGTGTTTTTTCCCTCAGCTCTCATGTCAAATATTAAATCTCTAACTTTATTTAAGTGTTGTTCTTGGTCCTGTTATTAAATTCCAAAAGTGGCTTTCATAGGGTAAGGGCCAGGAGATCTATTCACATGGCTATTAAAAATATCAAACCAAGAATTAATATTGTCTATGAACATTCCGACATCTTCAGCAAGTTTTTTATCAGGGCCTGGTTTGTATCGTAATAATGCCTGGGCGGTCTTATGTGATAACAATTCAGCCGCTAGTCTTACATTTTGTCTTTTACTCTTTTCAACTGTAATATGCTTTTCAGAAATTTTATAACAGGAATTTACTTCTACATTGGTTAATTCTATCAAACTTTCTAAAGGTTATTTTCTTATCTCTTTCTTTCCAGCACTTCTCAATATAAATCCTGTGTCCAAAAACCAATTACGGAGAAGTTTCAGTAAATGGGGAGCATCTGCGAAAACATAAACATTTTTCTTGGTTTGCGGATGCTCGAAATAGGTCTTATTTATGTCAACAGACAACGCTTTCCAGAGACCAGCATTACTGCTTCCGCAATCACTTACAATTGCAACACAGTTATATGATATTTTATGCAATTGGGTGATCAGATCCATTAACACATCGTTTGTCATCTTTTTGTCAAAGTCTAGGTAGATAGGCTGTTTCCAAGTAGAAAATAAGCTTCTAACCATACAGACTTGCATTAAATTGTAAAGACATAGCACCTGATCTTCACCAACACAATACTCTAAAGTGGTTTTAACTTTGACTTCATCAAAAGAAATGACTACAGTTTTCTCTCTTGCAGACATATTTTCTCCTGCTACCTTTAGAAAAGTTAGTACATCTTCTAAAACTCCCGGCGTTATTCTGATTTTTGATGCCCACTTTCTCAAAGATGACAACGCTGGCAACGGAAAATTAAGTTTAGTTCGCAAAAATATATAGCATTTCTTGCTGAGGTAACGAATAGTAAAAGCAACTGCAATCTCTTCAGTAGTCCAATTAACGCGTTTCTTTTTGTTTAGAAGAATAGAAATTTGATTTTCTGTTAAGAGTTTTCTCAGTATTTTACCGTTTCCTGTTTTTGTGCAGGTTTATCTTGCTTGTTCTTTCTTCTATAGTATAAAAGTTGTTTTCTCTGCAAATTCAATTTGCGTTTCATAATTTCCATCTCTGTAGATAATTTAGTGTGACTTTCACGAAGCTCCGCATATTATTTAGATAATATATTTTCTGCTGGGACAGTTAAAGGCTTATCGGTTTTAAATTCTGCTGTTGAAGACACTGTTGACAGCTCACTTGCCGCTAAACATGAAGCTATCGATTGTTCGGCAATCAATCTATTTACTTCTTCTTTCCTTTCATTTTCCTTTTTTCTTTTTAAATATGCTTCCCCTCTTGTCGCAACTTTCTTTATATCTTTGGACATTTGTGGAAGATTTACACTAGGCACAGCAGTGTATTTAAGCTGTTTTCGTACAGGTAACCCTAGCAATAATTACTATGTATTAGAATAATTTATCCCATAACGTATAAATACATTTATTACCTAATAATTCGTTCCGCATATCACGTTCATAATCGTTTGCATTAAAGTGGATTGAGCAAATTTGGCTAGTATTTGGATTCCACTTATCTGCTCGTTTGCAGCGCCTTATCCATTCTTTACGGACAGTATCGGATACGAAGTTTGTCGCCTTTGGAAAGTTGTGATAAACGATTTTTCTATTGGTAATTTTCGTAGAAATACGACTGTTATTACAGCCAACTACCGCACAACGACGTCCCGGCATTTCAGTCGCTAATTTACAAAGGGTAACGGCGAAAACTAAATTAAAGCACTTTACTTTAACTCAAGCAACCCAAGACCTCAACTATTTATCGATGCGACTGGTCCGTTTGTGACGTCACAGGAGGCGGAGTCACGGCTCAATGCGAACAACACTGCCGGTATAGGGATCTGGCTATCCTATGTTCTTATACAATCCTTGGGGAAAAGTAACTGTTTAAGATTCTCAAGGAATGTTTTGTGTAGATGTCTATTAAACTTTCACCATTTTGATTTACTGTGTCTTCTCCGTATCTACCTATTATTTCACTATAATTTCTTTCCCCCGTATGTGCATTTAAATCTCCTAATGTCCAGATTTTTTTCTTTTGTTTATGTTTTTAAAAATTGTCGTCAATTTGTTGAAATATTCTTCTTTTGTACCAATATCTGCATGTATGTATGTATATGTCCCAAGTACGACTATCTCATGATCATTCTTAAGGAGATCGATTTGTCTAATTCTTTCGTCTATCTCTTATACTGAAAAATGATACTGATACTGATACTGAAAAAATGTATAAACATTTTTTCAGTATCTGATGGAAAGCTATAGATACAGCCCGTACTTTTACTTAGTCCACTATAAAAGTGTATGTATTCGCCGATCTATTCGCTTCCTCTTCCTTTCTTTTTCACCTCAGTGAAAAAGCATTAGTCAATACTCATTTTACTTATTTCTCTCAAGGAAGACTTCCAATTGTTACGTTCTGATTCCTTACACATTCTATGTGGCCAAATTCATAACCTATTTTCTTTGCCAATTTCGTTTGCCGTTTAATCCATCCCGGTTCCGAGGCTTACGACTGAAATTTTTAGCTCACACATATTCTTAAGAAGAACAGGTTGCTGGCCTGTTGCTCCAACCCCCTGACCAGTATTTTTCTGTAAAGGTTGGCTCCATTAGCCGATAGTTTCCGCTTTCGAGGTAGCGAAAACTCGTCTTTCACCCTCTCTCGCCTGTTACATAACGCACACGCACTGTCCGCCATGTACTCAGTGGTTGCGCGACATCCTGTCTTCGGGGACATGGGAGTAGGATTTGTTGGCAGAGTTCTATTCGTAGAACTTGCGACGCATTCGTCCGACAGCAGTGAGCATTTCTCAGAGTTTTGTTGGAATGTGCGCATCAGCAACTCATACCATCTCTGTATGACCCATTTACCAAC
This sequence comes from Melolontha melolontha, assembly GCA_935421215.2. NCBI lineage: Eukaryota > Metazoa > Arthropoda > Insecta > Coleoptera > Scarabaeidae > Melolontha > Melolontha melolontha. The sequence continues at coordinate 183,871,183 of OW285235.1, forward strand.
CTTTAACCTCTAAAGCAATTTCTAAGAACGAAAATCTGACAAACACACAAAAAGAATTTTTAAACACCACAGTAACAGACACAATCACAAAATGGTTAAAATAGCCACTACACCCAGACATACAAATGTCTGGGTGTAGTGGCTATTTTGATGTATACACTTATACGAGGGGCAAGCTACAATTATTACGAATAGAAAGATTGATATAAGTTTGAAGAATTTTTATTTTAAATATGTTCAAATTGCCATCAACAATAATATACTTAACCATTATTTCCTTCCATAGTTCAAAAACGTTCAGCCAGCTGTCTTTAGGGGTACTATCAAAAAAACACTTAACGGCGATATCAATCTCTTCTTCTGACTGGAACGTTTTCCCACTCAAATGTTTATTGAGCTCAAAAAATTGCCAGAAGTCACACATCGCCAAATCATCCATTGAGTAAAGAGAATGTTCTATAACTTTGATTTTGTTTTCAGCTAAATACTGAACAGTTATCCCTGCTGTACGAGATGATGCGTTATCATGATGTAACATAATTCCCTTTCTTGGCACTTTACTGAACATAGTAGGCAAACAATTTTCATCATACCATTTAGCGGTAACTGTCTTCTGATCTTCTAACTTAATTGCGGCCACCAAACCCGTACTTCTAAAAAATACTGCGTGCCCTTTTTTCAATGCTCGCTGTTTTTTCATCATCGTAAGGGTTTCGTCATCTTCATGTATTCAGATTCGGCTTTTTTGAAGTGGGAACATTAAAAAACGGTATGTACGTTTCATCGCCAGTTACAATTTTAGAAATAATTTGATGACCTCCAGCATTTAACATATCTAATGTTTGTTGACAAATTCTAACACGTTCTGCTTTTTGTAAATCTGTCAGATGATGTGGTACAAACCGAGCTACAACCCTTTTCTAATGTAAATTTTCGTGCAATACTGATCTCACTTGCGAGGATCCAATCTTCAGTTTGGACTCATCATTGTAAAGGTAATGAGGTTGTCCTGTTCCACCATCTTCTTCACTGAAGCAATATTTTTGGAATTAACAACTGTTGCAGGAGGGCCAGCTTCTTTTCTGTGTACAACCGAGTTACAACCTCGTTCAACTTATACCATCTATAAACAGTAGCCAATGATGGTGGGAGATCCCCAAATGCCGATTTATACTTTCCTCATACACATGAACGCTCAAGCTCTTCTTGAAATCATAGTAAATCATTATCCGAAAGTTCTCTCGTGATAATTCCCTACTCAACCGAATTGCACAAACTCAACTACATTTGGCAGATAAAATAATGCACTATTTAATAAACAACAATTTGTTTTTCATAGGTAACTAGATTTTTCTATTCTCAATAATTGTAGCTTATCCACCGTACATTACATAGTAAGTTGTGCCTCTACATTTAGTTGAAAAGATCTTTCTTTGAGAAAATAAAATAATGAAACTTATCAAGTGTTTTTCTTTTTTATTGTTCTGTTCTTTTAATTGTATTTTCTTTAAAGAATATCTAAATAAATCTGCCTAACGCTGACAATTTACGAACATTAAAATTTTCTAATCTAGGGATTTTAATGCAGCCAACTAGTCAGTTGATTTTGCCCACGGCGTATGTAATCGTAAACATATCTGGAATAACTAAAGTAATAATTTATGTAAAATGTTACTTACAAAAATAAGTAGAATTAGAATTATATGACAATGATTATGATATATTTAGTTCTCTATTCTTAGGAGAATATAAAAATGCACATATTTCTGGAAAAGTTTTAACTTTTGTCATGAACATTATCATTTTTAAGAGAATAATCATAAAAAGCAATAGCATTACTAATGTCATCCCTCCTGCTATATAAACTATATTCCTCGGAGTATTTTACTCCTAAAGTGTCGTAAAAGATAAAATAAACAGACGGTCTCGTACATATCAAAGTGCGCAAAGAAAATTTTAAACCCTCGCAGTGTGACGAACAATGTATGAATAATGAAGCGGGTGATTTTGAGGTCTGCAAATAAAAATATAAATAAATCTTCCAGTCCGAGAGGATTTGGGTAACTCTAGGGTCGTTATTGCGGCTTAATTTAAAAAGAACGGAACATTAAGGAAGAGAGAGACTGACTTTAAAGCCAAGACGACAAAAAATAAACTCTTGTTCTTCCCTCTTTTTCTTCTTCATAATCAATATTCTAGGTTTTCGCAGCTTGAAAAATAATATTTGAATATCACATTAATTAATAACTTGTTATTGCATACAAATAACTTCTCATATCTATGTAATAGATCAGTATCAATTCCTAGTTACATGTAAGCATATACTGGGCCATAAATAAATGGACGTAAACGTTGTTATATTTCAGTGAAATTTTCAGTAACGATGTATTATGTTTGTACTAGCAAACGATAAGAATTTCAATAGAAGTCAAGCATTGGCGGTGAACTAAAAAATACTTTTTTCTATTTTGCGTTCGAAATGAACTCATTATAAAACCCAAAACGGTATCGAAATGAGCTTCATTTCGATACGCTTTTTTTCATTTTTCAATGTTGGGGTTGTTCGAATACAGAAATAAATATCATTGCTGTCATTTGATTTTAAGAATTTATGTACATTTGACAGATATGATATATGTCCTTATTTTACACAAACAACGTATGTTGTATACAATTGACAACAACATATATATGTTTCTATGTCACTCATGTTTATATTTTTAAATTAGGTATCAAGTAATGTTAACGAAAATTAGTAAATAATATGTAATATAATATACTTCGCGGATAGCAAGATTTAAATTTGAAAATGTCAAGTATCAATGTGACCAACTGCATGCTTTATATAAAAATTAAACTCTGAACTTTCAAATTAAATAATTCCAATTTAAGCAATTTATTAATGTAAAAAACGCAAAATAGTAAAAATAGTACAAAAACTCGTTTCATAAGGCCTTTTGCCGCACTCGCTCTTTAGAAAACTCGCCGCTATCGCGGCTCGTTTTCTAAACTGATCTCGTGCGGCAAAATGGTGCCTTATGAAACTTGTTTTTTAATATACTATTTTCTATTTTGCGTTCGTAACCAACTCATTATGAAACCCAAAACAGTATCGAAATGAGCTTCATTTCGATACGCTTGTTTTCATTTTTCAATATTGGCGTTGTTCAAACACAGAAATAAATATAATTGCTGTCATTTGTTTTTAAGAATTTAAATACATTTAATAGAAATGATATACCTACGTAGAAAATAAATATGCTACACAAACAACGTATATTGTATGCAACTGACAAGATGTACATATTAGTTTCTGTCACTTTGATTTTTAAACAATATATCAAGTAATATTAACGAAAATTTTTAAATAATATTTCGCGGACAGCAACATTTAAATTTGAAAATGTGAAGTATCAATGTCACCAACTCCATACTTTATTTAAAAATAAAACTGAACTTTCAAATAGACAAATAATTTCAATTTATTAATGTAAAAAATGCAAAATAGAAAAAATAGTATAAAAACTTGTTTCATAAGGCCTTTCGTCGCACTTGTTCTTTAGAAAACTCGCCGCTGCCGAAGCTGGTTTACTGAACTAAACTCGTGCGACAAAATGGTGCCTTATGAAACTTGTGTTTTAATACACTATATTATTTTCCTATTTATAGTATTTACTTAAGTGTCATCGGAATATATATTTATACTTTTATTTATTCCTAAACGTCATCACATCTAAGAAAGGAACTGATGGCTCTGCAATCTAAGTGCAATTTACACAAGATAAATTTTGTAATTTCAAATAAGTATAGTATTTAGTGTCTTATGTTGAAGTTAACATCAACCAAAGCTACAGAATATTCCTTATTGAAAGCCACAAGGAGACTAAAGAATAATACGAACAAGTACGAAACCTGACAGAAGCTGGCTGGGTATGATAAGTAAAAAGCTTTTACCTTTGCCAAACACCTTATAAAAGCCTTCCAACCAGACCAATCGTGTTTATCTCAGGGAAAAAAAAGAAGAAATAAAAGTCTTTCTTGACACACCTTACCAAATGTCGCCACCAATAAAACCTATAAAAATGGGAGAAACCAAAGAATTAATTTTGAGGAATATTAATTTAAAAAAAGCGCCCGGATATAACCTTATAACTAGTAAGATTCTATAAGAACTCCCAGAAGTAGCAATAAAGTATATTACATATATATTTAATACTATTTTAAAAAATAGACACTTTCCGTCGCAATGGAAGGTTGCCCAAATTGTTTTAATTCCTAGCAAACCTGTGAAAAAAGTTCCATCATACCGTCCGATTAGTCTCCTGTCTTTCTTGTCAGATATTCAAGAAATTACTCTTGAAAAGACTGAAGTTTTTAATCGATGAACTCCAAATAATCAACTGAGCAAGTGCGTCACTTGTTACATACTCGTACATAAAGCATATGAAAGGAAAGAGCATTGTTCGCAGCATTCTTAGATATAGCTTTTGATAGGGTCCGGCATAACAAGTTATTGTTCAAACTAAAATCTAAATTACCGCACCTTTACTATCAGATTCTTAAAAGCTATCTTTTTGATAGATATTTTCTAGTCAATTACCAGGATGAACTGACAACACTGAACCGAATACAAGCTGGATTACCCCAAAGCAGTGTTATTAGCCCTATCCTTTATCAAATTCATACTGGCGATATATAAACATCGAATACTACAACTACCGCGACATATGCTGATAATATAGCATTATTAGCGATAAGTGACGGGTCACCTTTAAGATATCGTCTCTAATAGTATTTATGATGTATTCACGTAACACAATTTTTTGAAATGTATTTGTGTATATTCTATATAATTTAATGTTTTCATTTTTCATACGTTATATTTTATTTCAAGGACACCCGGCATTAGAGCATGTTTGTCAATATTTATCCATATTTTTGTCAAAATATGTGCATATTTTGCTTTTTTACACGTATTCAGGCTGATTCATTTTCGAACCTCACCTTGGGGATCTCGCTTATTATTAGAGATAGAGGGTAGGTTTAAATTCGGCAAAGTTGCTCAATTTTAATCGAGCTTTTTTAAACGAAAGAAGCTAATTTTCTTCTTTTACCTCTAGCGCGTTTATTTGGGGTTGCAGAGGAAAGCTAAAAATACATTCTCGAGGCCACTTTTAATCAACTATCCAATGGTAAACTCGAAATTTACATATGACGTTTCGGTTCAATCCGCTCATCATCAACTTTCTTATTTCTTATGAGCACTATGTCAGATTTCGTCACCGCTAGAAAGAGTTTTTTTTCTGATTTCAACCATGTATGAAATATCTGAAAGCGTGCGCGATTGTGTATTAATGAAAATGGTGAGTTATTTGTACATTTACTGTAATTGTTGGTTAATTGTTTTATTCCCTATTTTTATTACTGTTATTGTTATTTTCATTTATTGTCAAAAACAAGGTGCAAGATTTACATAGAATTTGCAAAAACACACACTTAATTTACCATTTGTAAAATATCGTGTAGATTTTCATTCAAATTCCTGTTAACATAAACATCACGCGGTTTGGTAAACGATTCAATCTCGACCAAGTTTCTATCAGGATCCAGAGAAATGGCTGGTGTCGTTCTGGAAGCAATTGTAAATATCTTGTACTCGCTATTGTTGTGTTTCGATTCAATAAATAAAAAATACTTAACATATCTCGTATCTCTTCGCTGGTGTACAATATTTTTCTATTAGTAATGTACGATAATGAAATGTTTGACAGTTTGAAATTTCATGGTTACCTTACTTAATCTTAAAATGTATTCTTCGTGAATTAAAGCATAATATCAAAAACTTGTGTCAACATGTCATATATGATTTAAATCAGAAAAAAACTCTTTCTATCGGTGTCAAAATCCGACATAGTGCCCATAAGAAATAAAAACGTTACTAATGGCCAGATAGAACCGAAACGTCATATGGAAATTTTGAGTTTATCATTAGATAGTAGATCAAAAGTGGCCTCGAGAATGTGTTTTTAGTTTAAAAAAATCTCGAACGTCATTTGACACAGGTCTATTTCTCTTCGGGTTCATAGCAAACACAAAATTTAGCAACTTTGCCAAATTTAACCTCCATCCATTTACCTTCTATCTCCAATACTAAGCGAGATCCCCATGGTGAGGTTCGAAAATGAGTCAGCCCGTATAATCCAAGCTTTATTAATAAATATTTATTTTGTTGAAACCATTGCCGAACAATTTACAAGAAAACAAAAATAGGCAAAATTTTAAGGTCGTTTCTCGCCCCTTAAAACAATTTTACCGTACCAGCCGAATACGGTTTCTTACAGAATTTTTATAGCGCTACTTAACAGCCAAGCTTTCCTCAAATCGGTGTCTCCAGTTTGAGGAGCTTTCCGTTATTTTAAATTAAATTCGACGTGGATTCCTATAATATTTACAACTACCAACATAAATTAAATCTAAATTTAACTTGAACAGATACACGAAACATCAAATGCAATAATATTAATAGCAATTCCACAGAAATCTTTTTTTTCATTTGTCAGTCAAAAGTCACCATGTTGAGAGTAATAATTCGTAATAAACTGCCCTCGTATATACTTGTATGTTATGATGTTATGAATACACAAAGTAATAATAAATTCAAAATGAACTGCAGGGAAATTTCTGGTGAAAGTATTTAATATCAAAAAAGAAAAGACTGACGTGATATGACTGATTTTCATTTTATTACATTGTTTTTCTATTACAAAACGTCTAGAACTTTATACACAAAAAAGAAATATTGCTACATGTTTACAGTAATTCGTGTAAATATGAGGTGGAACGCCTCGTTCATCTTATTGTCCCTATTGCAGTTCTACAAAAACCAATGTCTCTGTCATTTCAGGTAACGGCCGCTTTCATCCCCTATTCAGGAGTTGCAAACTCGAATACATCAACCCCCATCTGCTCGTTACGTTCAGGAACGTCTCGATACACGTAAGTAGCAGTCTGTGTTTGATCCGATGCGGATAATTTAACGCCCATTTGTCGATCCATTTTCGACGTCGAAAAAGATTAATGGTAACAGTTTCTTGAATAGGTTTCTTTTACACTCTTACGTTCCAATGTTATACGAGGAGTAATCAATTAATAATTGTATAAAATAAGCAAATATATTCCATAATAAATTATTTCTTTATTTTTTATTTTCACATACTCACTAAACTAATCAGTAAGTTTGACTGTGTTTAGTAAAAATATTCCGGTTAAAGTAATAAACCTGGGCGATTTTAATAATAACTACATCTTTTGGTAAATTCGTAAATCCACATTAATCACATTAACTGGTTATTATTAATAATTACCAATAAACTTTATGTGATTAATTTAGCATAATTTATTGAAACTTCAACTCTAACATAATTTTTATGTGTCTACAAGTATATACTGTGATAATGAATCTGTCATAGATATTGGTAGAGTTAAACAAAATACTGACTTTTACTTATAGATTTATTTTAAAATAACAGCTCTAAAAGTTAAATTTGTTTTTATTTATATTTCATTACATCTATTCATGAATGATAATTTTTGATATCTTGACGACTTTACAAATTTTAATTTCCATCAATACAAATACATCGAAGAACTCTCATCACATTTACTAACGCCCATTTGTCGATCCATTTTCGACGTCGAAAAAGATTAATGGTAACAGTTTCTTGAATAGGTTTCTTTTACTCTCTTACGTTCCAATGTTATACGAAGAGTAATCAATTAATAATTGTATAAAATAAACAAAGATATTCCATAAAAAACAATTTCTTTATATTTTATTTTCACATCCTCACTAAACTAATCAATGCAAGTTTGACTGTGTTTAGTATATATATATATATATATATATATATATATATATATATATATATATATATATATATATATATATATATATTCCGGTTAAGGTAATAAAACCGAATGTTTTTAATAATAACTACATCTTTTGGTAAATTGGTAGATCCACATTAATCACATTAACTGGTTATTGTTAATAATTACCAATAAACTTTATGTGATTAATTGAGCATAGTTTATTGAATCTTCAACTCTAACGTAATTTTTATGTATCTACAAGTATATACTGTGATAATGAATCTGTCGTAGACATTAGTAGAGTTAAGCAAAATACTGACTTTTACTTATAGATTTAATTTAAAATAACAGCTCTAAAAGTTAAATTTGTTTTTATTTATATTTCATTACATCTATTCATGAATGATAATTTTTGAAATCTTGACGACTTTACAATTTTTAATTTCGTTTCTATCAATACAAATACATCGAAGAACTCCCATCACATTTACTATTATATAAATCGTATAAAATTCGAAATAACGCATGGATTGATTCCATTGCATTTACTTTACTAGAATTTAAACTAAATCAAAATTTCAAGACATTTTTCCACCTTTTCGTTAATTCAAATCAAATTTATAACATTGAAATAAATGAGCTCAAATTCATAAGTAATTCATATTTTTTGGGATGGCATATGACAATCATTACTGTTATTCATAAGATACATTCATTTAATATTACCTCAAACAGTTTACATAACGATTACATAACGAATTATTACTTTGTTAACAAATTATTTATTTTGGCTGGAAGAACTACTATGGCATATGGAGTTACAAATTGATTTTCTTACATTTTCAGGGGTTTGAGTAGCATTTGCATCTATAATTGTTATACTCAAAACCTTGGCCATCTAAGTTGCAATCCTGACGACCGCATTCTCTTCGACTTATTGCATTCATTCACTTGTGTATGCGTTTAACAACTAGGCCTTTTCTTGGAACACTTTGTTTCTTTTGACAAGGTTCGGAAAAATCCAAATCAATCATTTCTATTGTAATATTCTTATATTAAACGTTTACATTCCTCCGGACACGTCACTGTATATTTTTAAATCCTTTTTTGAGGCACTGTAAATTTATCTTCTAAATAATCCGGTTATATTTGTTGGTGACTTTAACGTACCATCATTATGTTAATTTACTTCTAAGGCGTCTGTGTTAAGTGCTCTATGTAATACTTTCAAACTATCGCAATTTAATTCTGTCTTAAATATTGATAACCACATTCTTGATTTATTATTTTCATATATTGATATTACTTTATCTATACATCGTGACAACCTCGTCATCCTGCTTTATGTATTGATATACAACATTATACCCAGTCATCTCCTCAGTTTTCAGTCTCCTGTAAATCACATTATAATTTTCACGGGGCCAACCTCATTAAACTCTACGATAATCTTTGCCAGTCTGATCGATCTTTCCTTGATGATTTTTATGATGTTAATCCTGCATTAGAAGTCTTCTATAAAATTAATAGCAATATATTTGGTAGGTCTGTTTCTAAGTTTTAATCTTCCACGATCTTAGCCTCCGTAGTTCAATAGTGAAATAATAACCAATTTATAACTTAAGCAGTACTACTATAATAAGTGGAAATATTCTTGTTGAAGAATTCAAAAGACTTCGCAGTTTAACACAACATTTAATTTCTATTGGCTACAAGGAATACTTGTCAAATGCTGACTTCTCTATTTAAGTGGATCCTCGTTATTTTTGGTTATTTCTACACTTAAGGCAGGACATTCCACGAATACCTGGAGTAATATGCGACGGCTTAAGGAAACTACACAATCCGCAGGACATCGTCGATTCATTTGCACATTATTTTTCGGAGGTCTACACTACCCTCTCTCTTGCGTACGTCCCCATTAATATTCCTATGGATCTCTCCACTTTTTGGATTAACCCAGTTACTGTAGTTACAGATACTGTTACTTGATTCAGATTATGCAGTCTTTTCCGAATAAATTCACTTCAGGCGATGATATGGTTCCCAGCTTTATTATTAGAGATGCCAGTAATTCGTTCGGTCTTCCTTTATAAAAAATTGTCCATCTTGCTCTTGCTACTTCTGTCTTTCCTTTAATCTGGAAGCGTGCAGAATCGTTTTTAAGAAAGGTGATAAATCTAGTTTCTCCTATTATCATCCTGTGGCAGTTCTTTCTAAACTTTTTAAAATTTTCGTGCAATATCCGCTCCTATATTTCTCCACGTCAGCATGGTTTCTTTCCTGGTAGAAACACTTCGACTAATCTGACTTGTTTCATGCAGTTTACCTGTAAAATTATGGACATTCAGGGACAGGTTGACTGTGTTTATACTGACTTTCCTCGAGCTTTTAACACAATAGATCATCGAATATTGGTGGCTAAATTATGCTCTTACGGTTCCGCGCCTTGTCTCCTCAATTTAATACAATCCTATCTAGAGAATCGACTTAATTGTGTGTTTTACAATGGATTTAGTTCGGCAACATTTGCTTTGTCTTCTGGTGTTCCTAGCGTTCAAACCTGGGCCCGCGGTTATTTTTGGTTTTCATAACTTACAATTTAGCTCGCTTTCTCCGATCTCGCGCTATGCCGATGATGTGAAGATTTTTTCTGCTATTTCCTCTACTGAGGATGTTAATAACCTACAAGAGAGCCTTGACCTTATTTCAACCTGATCTAAAGTAAAACATCTGCATTTGAACATCGATAAATGCTTTGTTATGTCATTTACCCGCAAGTTGACTCCTGTTGCTTCATCATACTACATAAATGGACACACTCTCTTGAAAGTTGGGTCTATCAAAGACCTCGGTGTTCTGTATTATTCGTTGTTGAAGTTTAATTTACATATTTATATGAACTCTTAAGCGACCAAAATATATACAAGAAACTTAACAGAGATCCCACATGCGCTTATGAAAGAAAAACAAACCAGCTAATTAAAAACCTAAAAACTAAACACTACATCACCGAAGACACATATAAAAATCTTATAAAAAATAATTCGGAAGCGCCCAGAATATATGGAGTACCAAAAGTACACAAACCGGGAAATAAATTAAGACCAGTAGTAAGCAGTGTTGAAAGCCACACCAAACATTTAGCCAAGTATATATCAAACATCCTAGAGAAGTCTTTCACCACCTACAATAACAGCAAAATTAGAGACACATTTGAGTTTGCACAATATGCCAACAACCTAGAAATACCGGAAAACCATGTGTTGGTGTCGTTCGATGTGATTAGCTTGTTCACTAACATACCCATAGATACAACGGTAAAAATAATACAGGAAAATTGGCAGTTGGTACATCCCAACACCAACATGCCAAAGACGGTTTTCATGGGCGTTCTAGAATGGATCTTTGACAGCGTGTATTTCTTATATGAGGGAGAATATTACGCGCAAATACACGGAACGCCAATGGGTTTGTCGTTGAGTTCCGTGTTGGCTGATATTGTGATGAATACCATCATAAAATACGTGGTAGAGAAAATCGATTTTCAATTCCATTTCATTAAACAATATGTGGATGACCTCATCTGTTGCATTCCAAAAGACAGGATCAACACCACCGTAGAAGTATTTAATAGCTACAGCAACAAATTGCAGTTCACGGTCGAGACGGAGCACAATAAAACAATACCTTTTTTGGACACACTAATCATAAACGATAATAGTATCCTAAAGTTGAGATGGTACAGAAAACCGTCAAACACGAATAGACTTTTAAATTACCATTCCAATTGTCCCAGGAAGTATAAGGTGAATTTGATCAAGGCGTTCAAAAACAGGATAATGAAGATTTCACACGCAGACTATATACAACACGATTTACACACATTGAGACGGATACTGCTACAGAATAACTACCCCAGCACATTAGCGAGCAAAATTATCTTCGCCACAGGTGTAGAGAGAGACCAAATATCAACAGACATTACCAACGAAATACCACAAGGCGTCAATGGGGACAGCGAGACCAGGTATGGAAAACTACAATACATCCCAAACCTAACTAACAAAATAAAAAACGTTTTCCAAAACGTGGTTACAGTAGCGTACACAACAGCCGTCCCCGGTTCCAGATTGTTCACGAAATTAAAACATCCAATACCGGTGGACATGAACAACAACGTCATATATGCAATACCGTGTAGTTGCAACTCGTTTTATATAGGGCAAACGAAGCAAAGATTGAAAAATAGATTGACGCAGCACGACAGCGACAGTAGAGTCAAACCACAGGCATGCGCATTGGCAAGCCACATAGCGTCGACACACCACCAACCGAGATACAAAGATGGCAGAATAATTTTCAAAGAACCAAACTACACAAGACGACTATTCCTGGAAACTCCAACAATAAAGAGCGTACAATATAATCTAAATACTAAAGCCGACTCCCTCAGTTTCAGCAATATCTACATACCACAATTACAACATATAACACCGGGTATACAGAATAAGTTCACATAATAAGATTATAGAATGTGAGGGCGAGTATTTTTTCCTGTTTATGCGTATGGGGTTTTTTAGCCTTGGTTGTACGTTGTGCTTTTTGTGTTTTTGTTTTTCTGTTTTTTTCTGTGTTTTTGTGATTTATATATATTTTTTTAAAAAATTTTTTATTTTTTATTTTTGTTCCGATTTCTAGTAGAACATGTTAACACACATTTTACTGATATACGTGCACTGAGAAATATGTTTTAGCGATAAAATTGATTCACACGGCACACAATATAAAGAGATTTCAAGCCTGTCTGACTGATTTTAGTTTGCAGTATATGTAATAGTGTATTAAAAGTTTAGTGCTTTGTTAGTTTTATCATCATTGACATAGAGATGATAGTAACATGTAGAGGCCACGATAACAGGCTCGTGTGTGTAGTATTACAAACAAATGCCCATATATTTTAGGTTATGTAAGTATTTGTAATACATTTTATTTTATACAATGACAACATATTGACAAATTTGTTTACACCTTTTTTGTTTGCTTCTTAATAAAAAACAGGTCTGAGGAAGGTCTAAATCCAAGACCGAAACGTCACACAACCAAAACAGTGTTTTTCTTCAAAACGACACCCTAATTCTACACAAGTGTAGTAAGTTATTGATACATAGTGCTATTCACCATCAACATACACGTTGAATTCCACCATATATATATATATATATATATATATATATATATATATATATATATATATATATTAACAAACACGCCGCACGTTGAACTGTCAAAAATATTACACAATCGCACACACATTGAGCAACAAAAATACTGTGAACTACACCTGACGTTGGTTAGCCAAAATTATTTTTAATGTGCAAACAAATTAATTCGAAAACTGAGGGTCTGGGATTCTTTTTAATTCGAAATTGTCGGTTTCTATACTATGAAATAAGAACAAAAAACCTATATTTAACTGTATAACAAATTTATTAACCTTTCATCTTTCAGTTTTTAACATTGACAATGAATATGAAATATTTATTATTACTAATATACTATTCTAACAAAAACTTCCTTATAACTATTAAAAACCTGTCGACTTCGTAAATGTTCTACCTGCCAATTTGACTTCTGTCAAAATAAAATCGGTTATCCTTCTTTTTTTAATTATTGGACTTCCTATTATATACACTTCTCGTCACAATATTTTTTTATCTTAAAACTTCCTTAATTAACCCTCAATAACCTTCGTTTGTTTCTTTCTTATTTAACACAATTTCCCTGCTTGTTTCTTATGTATCTTTTTATTAACCTTTATAAACTTGATTTGTTTCTTCTTGTCTCAACTTTAATACTCATCGTTTATATCTTCTTTATTAACTTTAATACTCGTCGTTTATCTCTTTTTTGTTTAACTTTTATATATCTTAATTTTTTCTCTCACATTAGTGTTTAGCACATTTATATATTGTTTATTTCATTATATGCAATGAAACCTGCAAAGTAATACCCTTTTATCAAGTTTTCCAGAATTTTTAATGTCTATTCTTCTTAAAATTTTTCGTTACTACCATTAATCAAACACTCCTTTTTTTTCTTTATACCAAAAGTCCAAACTACTTATTTATAATATATCAAAACAATTCCCTTAATACTTTAACTAATCTTTCATACATTTTTCAACAATTTTTTTTTACATTTAAAATATTTCATACTCATTAATAACATCTAAAACTTCTTTCCAATAATGATTTCATAACAATATATATAAATAGATACTCAAATCTAGTAATAGCAACGCATTATTGGGTTCAGCTAGTACATAATAAAATCAGATATTTATAATTTGTTTCATTATCAGATATATACATATTTCTTAGGAAAGGCAGAAGTATAATATTCAAGAGAAAGAAAACAGAAGCAATTTCACAGGCAGATAATTAAATTTGATATTTATTATAATATGCATCCCTTCGTAATTTAATTAAACATTTTACGATCTCAGAGAGGTTGGGTAACACCCTCACTGCTTTACTACTAAAAGTTATAGTTATTTAGCCTAAACATTTCGCATCACTGAAACAATAATATTCCTAGGGTTCTATCAGCAGGACCACTAATTTTCGACTGTCTTGTTACAGCTGCAAAAATATTTACTGCTGTAGTATAATCCTGCTATAATTAACTACTTCCTACTGCAAAATATAGAGTGTTCTTATTTGTTAACTGGAATTTATTCTCGATATATTAATAATTTTCAATTTTGCCCTCAGTGTCATTATTATTTCTTTTATGAAAAGTTACCGAATAATAACCAAAAATGAATTAATTAATAATAATATAACATAATTATATGACACTAATGCGATTAATTTTAATTATTATTTCTTCAATGATTAAACAGAAGGAATAATAATTAAATTATCAAATAATATAAACTGGGCAGATAACATTAACATGTGCAACTAGTAGAATATTTGCTAAAATATATACATAGCAGCTCTACAGGCCCTCGAGGCCCTTGGCTTTTATTCCTTCTACTACTTTCTTCTATTTCTTTCGGTCCCTCACTCTTTTTCTCCAGTCATCAATTCCTTCTTCCTCTATATCCTTTAGCACTTCCTGTAAACACTTTTTCCTTGGCCGACCTCTTCTTCGTTTACCACCCTCTCCCCCGTGCAACACTTTCTTCACAATTCTTTGTTCCGTCATCCGAGAGATATGTCCCAACCAACTAGCTCTTCGTGATCGAATTAATTGAATTATATTTGGTTTTCAATACATTTCTTCTAACTCTGTGTTTGTTCTTCGTCGCCACCTGCCATCCTCCTCCTTAACACCTCCAAAAATTTTTGTAAGCACTCTCCTTTCCCAGACTTTCAGATTTTCTTCTTGTTGTTTTGTCATGGTCCATGTTTCGCTTGAGTATAGAACAGCTGGCCGGATTATTGTCTCGTATATTCGTATTTTAGAAGTTCTGGATACGTGTTTTCCTCCTAATATTCGTGTTAACGCGCCAACTGCTCTATTTCCTCTCACCATGCGTTCTTCAATTTCTTTTTTTCTTTTCAATTGAGTCGTACGCCTGTTTAAAATCCATGAAAAGCATGTGCAATCCTAGATTTTGCTCATAACTGTTATTTTGCAGCATCTTTAACGTGAATATTTGGTCTGTTGTTGATCTACCAGCCCTGAAACCCCATTGATATTCCCCTATTATCTCATTAGCATATATCTTTAGTCTGTTTCGTATGATTTTTGCCACGACTTTGTAAGCGACTTCCAGTAAAGCTATTCCCCTGTAATTTTGACACAGTGTTTTGTCCCCTTTCTTGAAGATCGGGCATATGACTACCCTACTCCATTGCTCCGGCATTTTTTCTTCTCTCCAAATCCTTAGTACTAAGTGATGCAAGCAAGCACCTAGTTCCGCTCCTCCGTGTTTTAGGATTTCTGCTGGTATACCACTCTCACCTGCGCTTTTGTTATTCTTAAGTCCCTTAATTATTTCTTTTGGTTCCTGTTCTGTTGGTTCTTCTATTTCTTCCTGCTTGTTACATTCTTGTTGGTGTTGTTCTGTTGGTGTTGTTGTTTGTTCTTCCATCTCTACCTCTACATTTAGTAGTTGTTGAAAATACTGCGCCCATCTACCTAATATGTCCTTTGGATCTCCTAGCAGTAGCCCATCTTCATCTCTACAGTAAATCATTTTTGTGTCCTTATTATGCCTCGTTCTCTTGATTTCTTGGTAGAAATTTCTGATCTCCCTGTTTCCATGGTGTTCCTCTATTGCTTTTAACTGTTTCTCCAACATCATCCTTTTTTTCTGTCTGCATATTGGCTTCGCGGTTTTCCTTTTTTCTTCGTAATTTCTAATTTTCTCCACTGTTCTGTTTCGATCTCTTTCCAGTTTTGCTTTATTTCTCTCCATTATCGACTCTCTACATTCCATATCATACCATTCCATATCATACCATTCCATATCATACCATTCCACTGTTCTTTTATATTCCGCCTTCCCAAACAGGTGTTTGCAGCATTTGTCGTTGTAGCCTGTATTTTACTCCATTCTTCCCCAATTGTTTGACTGTCTACGCTACCTCTTAGTAGACTTGATCTTATTTCATCTTCTAACTCCCTTGCCACTCGCTCCTCACCAAGTTTCTTTAAATTATATGTCTGTCTGACTTTTCTCTTTTTCTGTTGGTACTTCTTGCTTTAAATTAGTAATGATCAAAAAATGGTCACTATCCGCGTCCGGTCCTCTGTAACTTCTGCAGTTTCTAATAGCTTTAAAATGTTTACTCTCTGTGAGAACATGATCTATCTGGTTTTTTGATCGTCCGTCAGGGGAGACCCATGTTACTTTGCGGCTAAAATGTGTGCTGACAATTTTCAGTTGATTTTCTGCCGCGAACTCAATTAGTTTCCCGCCGTTTTCATTGCTGTCAGCATGTAAACTTTTCCCTCCTGTTATTTTCTTATATACTTCCTCTCTGCCTACCTTCGCGTTAAAATCGCCCATCACCATTTTTATGTCATATCTCGGTAAGCTGTCCCATACTTCATTTAACTTATTGTAAAATTCATTTTCCGTCGGGGCATGCCCATTTATGATACTCAGTTTCCTATATTTGCCTCGTAATCTTAAATAACACATCCTATCAGGCAATGCCTTGAAATCCATCACCGCCTTTTTGTTTATCTCGTTCACCATGAATCCGATTCCAAAATATCTATTTTTCCCACCCCTTTTGAAAAGCGTGGTTTTTCCTATTTCAACTATGTTACTACCGAGTTGTTTTGTTTCTTGCAAGGCCAGGACATCCACACCACATTTTGTCATTATCTCTGCTAAATTATTTAAGGCCCCTTCTTCGTACGTGCCTCGCACATTCCATGTTCCTATTTTTAACTCCTTCATCCTTCCTGTTTGTTTGCATGTTTCGTCGTCTTTGTTTGTTTTGTAAATGTAGTTTTTTGATCATCTAGTTTTTTGCTATCTGTCGGGTTTCTTCCAGACTTACGAGTCCTTGTTCTTTTTTTTCCCATTTATAATCCTTTCGGTTTAGGGTTTTTGTTATTTTCTTACTTTGTTGTATGTTGGCTGTGCCTTCAGGGGATCTCTCACCAGCAGTTCTTTTCTGCCCGCTACTTGTTCTTTCTTCTTCCTTTCCTACTTTTCTACACTCATCGTTATTCAAGTCACTTACTTTGTATACGCTATTATTTACTATTAATTTGTTATATCTTATCTTCGCCGTAAGGCCTTTTTGTCTCGCATCTTTTAGATATGGTATTAACTGCTTCCTTTCTTCTTGTATTTTCCTAGGGTAATCTTCGTCAATCCAGATTTCTGAATTTTTTAAAGCCTTTGCGTTTTTTAGGATTTCATTTCTTTTATTTTCTGTACTTAATTTTACGAGTACCGGCCTGTTCACCTCTGCTTTATATTGACCAATTCTTCTTATTTCCTCAACATGCACTTCATTATTAATGTTTACTCCAATTCTTTGTATTATATTTGGTATTTTTTGTTCTGTTTCCATGGGGTTTTCATTTTCTTGATCCTTTATTCCTTTCACCAGAAGGTTTGTTTTCCTAATTTCTCCTTCCAAAAAATCAATTCTTTCATCCTGTTTTGTAATCTGTTCCATCAATTTTGTATTTTCTTCCTTAGTTGATTTCATGTCCTGCATCACTTGCGCTAGTTTTCCATCCATTTCCTTTAACTATTCCCTATTTCTTGGAACATCTTTTCTATTCTGTCCATATCTGCCATAATTTCGTTTAATTTATCTTCAGTACTTTTCCTAGATCCGGCTCTGTTCTGTTTTTGTTCTGCCTCTCGCATGTGTACGCGCAAAAAGCCGATCCCGGTCCACCGTCGGAAACCTTGCTTTTATCGAAACACAGCGATTCCTATTTTTAAATCTTATTTTTTGTTACTTCTATTCCTACCTTGCTAATGTTGAAACTTGTCTATCTTATGGATTTCACTTTTAGACACTTGATTTTATACTTGCTGGCAATTTATTACTCGTAACAACACAAAGTTTGGGTTTTAATTACGGAGCGACAAATCACCAAGCTCCTTTGCTAAAATAGTTTTGCAAATTTTGAAATACATATACGAATACAATAAAATAAACCACATATCAAAGGCAGACTGGACAAATTATTTTACACAACGCTTGAGTGGAAATCACCATTACTTTACTACATCTAAATAACAGCCCCACTATCTGCTTGCTCGATTGCATTCGTCGAGCAGATGTTGTTATTTCCGTCGCTATGAATAGCACATTGTGTATATATATAAAAGTGGCGTATAATACGAAATATACATTTATATATTATTTCGTTAGAATTCGTTGAAAAAGTCGTATTCTCGTATGTACATGCTGTTATATATGCATATACATATATGTATTTATTGTTCTTGAGATAATATATTTTCTATTCTCTTCTATAAGGGATTGTTTCTGGTTTCATTTCTTTCAGTGTTATTTGGTTACAACGTTTAGTATTTTAAAAAATCCGTGTTATATTGTTATATTATATATTTATCCTATAATTTTTTATAAATATTAAGTTTTATTTACTACCTGTTTTTTGGAGTAGTTTTCGTTTCTTCTTTTTAGTCCATTTCCTTCTATTCTTAGTATTTCTCTTTATTTTAATTAACTATGGAGAATTCTCTTAGGGCACCATGGTAGGATAGATTAGAGGCCGTACAGATTGGTTGCATATTCGTAATGATACCGGGATATATTGCAGTGCCTGTTCATTAAGTTTAAGGCATCCACAAAAGTGTAATGTGTAGAGACGTGTTTCTTCGAAAACTCATCAAGATAACATATGACCATCTGCACCTCTTAACGAAGAACTGTGTGAAGCTTTCATGGCGGCCAATATCCCATTCAAAAAGCTTAGCAATTCAGTCCTCAAGAGGTTTCTTACAAAATATACTGATCTTCATATACCAGATGAATCTACTTTACATAAATACCACTTACCAAAATGGTATTTGAGAACCATTAAAAAAATACGAACCAATCTATCTGGTCAATATCTTTGGGTAGGTGCAAACGAAACAACGGATGTAATTGGACGATATATGTTAAATGTAGTTGTTGGTATTCTTCCTCCGATAACTTCATACCAACCATACTTAATGGAAACTAAAATATTGCTAGTCGTAAATAGTGAAACAGTTGCAGAAGTAATTAATCAATGTATTTATAATATTCTGTCATCGGATAACAACTATAAAGACAAGATGCTATTATTTTTTACTAATGTGGCAGCTTATATGTTAAAAATGGGGAAGTTATTAAAGCAATGTTAATATTCACATACTCTGTGCAGCACATCCACTACACAGAGTATGTGAATACATCAGGGGTCATTATCCAAATATTTATAAATTATCATTTAAAAAGATATTTCTCAAAGCTGAGGCAAAAAGTTGATGCCATATTTAGCAGAACTTCAGATTTGAATATATTATATCAATTCTGCAAAGAGTCGATTGAAAAATCTATACAGTCGAAGTATGGTGCACTTTCGCAACATTTTAATCACCCATCACCAGTTGTGATGTGGAGCGGACATTTTCTATTCTTAAAGGCGTTTTAACATATATAAAAGAGCTAGTTTAACACAGGAACACCTTGAACAAATTTTAGTTGTTCGTAGTAATGTTTTATACTTCCAATGTTTCGCAGAAAATGCATAGTTTTGTTCTTTGTAAATTAGTTTTATTCAAAATTCGATACGCAATTCGCTTGTCAGCATTACTTTTGTTTCAGCAGTAGTTGCTGCCGGTTACCAAACCGTTTATTACATTGGCTCTGTTATGCATTGAGAGATACATATTAACTGCATATGTTGGTATGTGCCACTTATGCACTTGGCCACACGTATTAAATTGTTCGAAACTCACGAATCGCTTACAGAAACAAACCTATTGCGAATACAAGGCCTATGAGCTATGAATCAGTCAGTATGAAGGACAGACAGTTTGTTATCGGCATGTAACAAAAATAGAATTCGCAAAACTGGCTACTGATGCTTTACGATATTATACAGAAATACTGTAGAGGTCCAAAGACTTACCTGTGTGGGAGGGTTGATATTACAGTTACAATTTAACTAGCCAGGCCCGGACTACGGTCAGTGAAAACTACGGTTCTTATCGAAATAATAATAAGTGTCTGACTATACGATAATGAAACAGAATAAAGGCGCCACCGTGAATTGAAGTTAAATTGTAACTAGAGTTCATAAATCACACGAAGAACATATATCATATAACGAACCCACAAGGCGTAACGTCTATAAAAGGAGTTGAATTACAACATATAAATCAATAACGGCACAAAGATATAATACTATGACAATATTTATTGAATACGCTTTCCCAAAATATCTCAACATATATATAGATGTAAAAGTACAAACTAACCTATATAAAAATAAGTTATACTAAAAATTTGGCATTCCTGAAGGGAAAATAATTATTAAAGGAGATTTCCGTTAATGTACATAAAATACATACAAAATTTACAAAAGCAAATATTAACATGAATTGATTAAACGTACGAGAAAACTTATAAACAAACTATTAAATGCAAATATTAATATATATTGTAAACTAGATATATATGTGTCGCAATTAATCGAAATATTAATTAACGTCATAAACAAAGAAAAGCAATGCGCAACGCTACCAAAATGATAAAAGGCAAGTATTAAGGAGGTTGCGCGATGTTCTGCTTGTTCTTCCCCCTCTTACCTGAACCTACCTGAAGATGGTCGTCCCCAGGAAAGTACTCTGCCGGCTAACTCAGTATAGAAACGTAGTGTCGCGAGTCCAAAGGGTCGCTTGATGTAGGAAAGACGCCACCGTTTTCCAACCTGCAGAGAAACCACGAAAACGGAAGCAGGCGGGATCCTGGTAGCTTCAAGTTCATCCAGAGAGAGTCAGCCCCCTTAATACCTGTCGCAATTACAATCGAAATCTTGCTCCTCTCAACACTTGTAGGACAGGGATTCAAACAAATTCAAACGTCAGCAATAACAAAATATATTAAATGTAGGTTCAGAATATCTTAAGTTAACTGTTTACATAAACTCATTTAATCAGGTGTTTAGCAAAATAGTTCATAGTTTGCCATATTTCATAATCTAAGAAGTTAACAACCAAGCAGTAAGTTATTATACCTACTAATTGAATAGAATAAGTCCATCTGTGAAATGTAGTAAATTATAAGTAGTTAAAAGAAAAGATGAAATTTCAAGTATCATAAGATGTCTCAAAATGATATATTCAGTGATAATAAGTATATAAAGAAAACAGAATTATATGATCTAAAGTTTAAATTGACTTACCAATGCAATTATTCCAAATAAGAGAAATAACTAGACTAGGTAGTTTAATTAGTAGAGAACTTCAAAAGCAACAAAATGGCTACAAGCTACTGAGAGACAGATAGCTGTGCAACTAAATTAATGAACATCACCCTGTATACACAGGTGATAAATCTGAGTGAGAAAATGTTTTATTCGTATAAAGATCAAGACATAAGACACACAGAACTCAAATTATGTATACGTAATAGTGGTTCTTTACAAACAGTTTACAGTGTTTATTAAGTTTAAATAAAAATAATGAGAGACGTATCCCTTAGTTATTAGGTTATCAAGGCGTAGGCTCGTCTGAAGGATCTAGCCACGTGTTATAGCACTACAAATACTGCTGCTGATATTCAGTGAAGCTGACGACCAGCTTGTTTAAAATATTCAAATTGAATGCTAGATTCCAGGCGTTCTAGCCACTAACTGTTAAAAATCGCTAAGCATAAGCTTAGTCAGCTATTAAAGAAAGTTAATTTACAGCAAGATTTAGTCTTAGGTAAGCTATCTGACGTTGTTAAACAGGAAAGAAAAAAGTTACAGAAAACAAACCAGATCCAAGTCTAGTAAAATAAATCCCGAGGGAATCTATCCCGATAACACAATCAGGGCTCTACGTTGCCAATTTAAAAACAAAGTAAACAAGTCAACGTCTGCTTCGATCTGAAGGATCGGCTTATCTAAAACAAGTCTTCTCCTGAAGAAGTTCTCGATGAGTTTTCCAGTAAAATTTCAGCTTAAATTCGGAGAAGAAGGGAGGTCGCCCCAAAATTTATCCGTATGTCTCAGCACTAACACCAAATCTCGACTAACACTGTCGACGTTCAAGTACCAAGTGCGTCTCCGAGTTGCAAGGATCTCGGTTGGTAACCGGTATACGTCATATCCAAAAGCGCAGTTTGGTAGATTAGATAGAAACGGAATTAATTTTACAATAATCCCTAACCAGGTGTAAATGTGTACAACAAAGACATTAAGCGACAATGCGATAATTAAAACACCGAAATTAAAGTTATAAATACGAACAGAATAACCAAACGAACGGCAAGAAATCTGCATTTGAAAATTAAACCAAAAATCGTGAGATGGCTCTCCAAGGATAAGAGATAATGTAAAAGCGGAAAATCGGAAAAGAAAATTATATCAGTAAGATAAATTCCTAAATAGGTTCTCAAAATTCGAATTAAAATAAACACAGAAAAGAATTGATAATAAGAGACACAAAATAGAATTGAAGGTAGAAATAAACCGTTCATGACAAAGCATATTACTTTGAAGAATGTCGGCCTGCGCTGAGGTATACAAACAATAAACGGGAAAATTTATATATCGAGTATATAGAGACAGCCAAAATATTTGAACATACAAAATAATGAGAAGGTAATTAAGATTTGTAGAAGCCTAAGTTGATCGAACATTAAAATCAAGATTAAATAAAATATAAATAAACGGAAATATTGAGTATGAAAAGCCTAAGTTGTCTTTACGTAAGCCAAAAAAGAAATGTAACCAATAAGAACTCCAGAATAATTTCTAAGTGATTTTTCGAGCGTAACAACACTTATCTGCGAAGGTATAATTGTAGAAAAGTCCCAATCCAGCCCTGCTTGTAGTATATAATTCGCACCTGCGCTAAGGGCTGATTAACAGAAGGGATCACAGTTCGTACTTCTTTAGATCGGTATTATTCGTAATTATTTCGCTAATTAGCTTTCTAACTAGCGTTCCAAACTAACTATATCACTAGTTCCTAATTAGTTCTCCCAATTGGTACGAAACTGGTTAACTATTCCCTAAATCACAATTAGAAAACCATCTAACATGAATAAGCATTATCAAAATGTCTACTTACCGTTTAAGATGGATACGGGCGAAATTCGAGTACTGACGTGTATTATATATCAACGAAAGGGTTAAAGGTGCTAAATATCATTAGCGCCAGGTAAGAAAGTAAAATCCTCTCAAAGGTTCTTTTATTTGACAATAGCACGATATTACACAATATATAAACTTCCTTTAACTATTTCACGCACAGCTTCTATAATGTCTCGAAGCGAAGTCAAAACGAAAACACCAAATTATCGATAGAAATTCTCAGAGATCTTAATACGAGAGACAAGCTGAAATTATTGAGAATAAAAACAGGGTTAATATTTTCTAGGAGTCTATTTTAAATATGCTCAAAGTAATTCCTTTTAGCAATGATACACTTGACCATTCTTTCTATCTAATATCTATCAATAAAAGTTAATGTGTGGTGTGGTATAGGTGCTTTTTTATTGACAGCACTTTATCAGGGAATAAATATCTTGAATTGCTCAAGTTTTCTATCAACGATTCGAAGTTTTGTCGATATTGATATGCAGGCAAGACAGTTCCAACAAGATGGATGTCCTGCTGATAATACACTAATTGTACGAAACTATCTAAACGAATAGTTTGCTAATCTATTGATAGGAACCCACTCTAATCCAATTTTTTGGCTACCCAGCTCACCGGATTTGTTCTCGTTGTTAATAAAAACTATTTATTCTGGGTTCCTCTTTAAGTTACTATAGTATTTTGCTTTAAGACAATATTTTATTTTAATTTTTTTCCAAGAATTTTTCGTTTATTTTTAGGAATAATTTAAAGAAGAATATTTGATTTATTTTCGGAATAAACGTTCATTTTTTTCCATTTAGCACTCCATTGTTTGCAATTCCTTTATTATATTTATTTAAACAAATTTGTTTTTCTAATACATTACTAATTAGTTTCTATTTTTTATCGTTACGCATAAGAAAAATGTTTATGTTTATTTATTTAATACTTAACTTTGATTATCATTCTTAAACATCATCATTTAAACAAATTTTATTTAATGATCAGTTAAATTTAAATAACCCGCCTTTATTAAATTTATTTATTTACAGCGACTGCTTAGAGAACTATAATAAAAATTGACATTTAGTACATTACATTTCTATTAATAAACATAAGTTTTCGCGACAAGCTGAAATTATTGAAAATAAAAAATTAATATTTTGTAGGATTTTATTTTAAATATGCCCAAAGTAATTCCCTTCAGCAATGATACACTTGACCATTCTTTCCTTCCACTGTTTAAAAGCTTCCGATCAATCTTCTTTCGGAATACCTTCAATATAAGCGTGAAGTGCGGTATCAATCTCTTGTTCAAACGAAAACCTTCTACCCCGTAAATTGCGTTTAAGTCCAAAAAATAGCCAAAAGTCACATATTGCTAAATCAGGTGAGTACGGCTGATGTTCTATTACTGTTATATTTTTTCCAGACAAAACCTGGAGAGTTAAAACTGCCGTATGGGACCGATGCATTATATGGAACATAATTCCCTTGTTTAGAACTCTACCGAACACTGCAGGCAAACATTTTTCAGTATACCACTTAGCGGTAACTGTCTTTGTCCATACAGCTTAACTGCATTTACTAAACCCGTACTTCTGAAGAATACCGCATACATAACCTTTTTCATAGCTCGCTGCTTCTTAGTCATTGTAGCAGTTTGCTCTTCTTCGTGAATCCATACACAACTCTCTTGGCGGGTAGGAAGGTCTAAAAAGGGAATATACGTTTCGTCACCTGTCACTATTTTGTCAAAAATTTGGTCCCGCCATCATTTATGAAATTTAAAATTCCATGGCATATTCTTACACGCTCTGCTTTTTGGAAGTCAGAAAGGTGATGCGGGCCAAAGCGACTTACCACTTTTTTTAAATGCAGGTGATCGTGTATGTTTGTTTTAACAGCTGAGAATCCAATCTTGAGTTGTTGCTCTATTACCGCATCGTCCTCTTCAATTATTATTTTAACAGCAGCAATGTTTTTGTGGGTAACAGCCGTAGGAGGACGCCTTCTTGATGATAAACAGAATTCCTTTCAAGTTTAAATTCCTTATACTATCGGTAAATTGTAGCCAAGAGAGGTACTTGTTCACTAAAAACTGAATCTAAACTGTCTTTCCACTCACAAGCGCTTAAATATCTTTTAAAATCATAGTACATTATGATTCGAAAGTGCCCTCTTATTAATTCCATTTTCTTTTACTTAAAAAAAAATAAGTAACTGAGTTATAACGAACGTAACTTCCACAACAAAACGTCAAATGACAAATAAAGAGTTGCTCTAAATAAACACTGTATGATTGTTTTTCACAGTCTACGAGGGTCACCTTTTATATTTTTACAAAATCTGGGAAGAAAACAAGATTTTTTGGAACAAACTATTTTATTGTTTTTCAAAATATTTGCCTTTATGGTCTATATGGTCTATACACTTTTGCATGCGTACGAACCAGTTCTCAAAACATTTTTTCCACTCTAAAGGTTGTATCTCAGAAACATGGTTTTCAAAGGCTTTGACTGCTTCTTGAGGTGTTCAAAATCGCTGTCCGCGCATTTTTTGTTTCCCGTTGGGAACCAAAAGAAATCATTCGGCGACAAATCAGGTGAATATGGACTATGAGACATTATTTTAACACTTTTCTCCTTAAATATCTCCATTTCTCAAATAGTCAACTGTTAGACGTGCTGTATGGGAACTCGCATTGTCGTGATGAAGAATAATGCGACGTTTTCGGTTGTTCTTCCTGAGTTCGCCTACAACTTTTGGCAAACAAATTACTGTATACCATTCAGCGTTTAACAGTTTTTCGATCCTCTAAAGGAATTGTTGCGATGTGTCCCGTCCAGCCGAAGAAACAAGCGATCATTTTCTTGAAAGTGCTCCTTAGACGAACAACTTTTGAGGAGTTCGGTTCGTCTTGGAATACACATACAGTAGATTGTTGCTTGGTTTCCGGCTCATACGCATATATCCATGTTTCATCACCTGTGACCATGTTGTATACGGATTTTTCGGTTCCTACGTCGATTTTTTTGCGCATCTCTTTGTATCAATTGACGCGAGGTGCTTTCTGTGCTTCGGTCAAGTTATGTGGAATCCATTTGGAATATTCATGTAAAATCGAATTAATTGCAATCTGAGATATGCCAAGAGATGCCTCTACCTCACTGTAAGTCACATGTCGATCGTGTTCTATCATTTTCCGCACAGCATCGTTGTTTTTTGGAATCACAACAGGTTTTGGTCGACTTTTACGTGATTCATCACTGAGGCACGACCATGACGAAATTCTGCAAACCAACTGTCTTCTCTGATGGTGCTTCATTACCAAAAGTTGACCGAAGCGATATAATGCATTCTTGTGGAGAAACCTTCACGAGTAATCTCCATTATTTTACAAACTCACTCTCTTAAAACTGTCACTGTCAGCAAACTACTGGCTCAATTTCTAAGCTATCGCGGATTTCTCATTGACATATGTCAAACTTTAAGAATACAGTGATTACATATGTCAAAAGCACCATTTAGTGGTCGATTGTAAAAATATAAAAAGTGTCCCTCGTATTAGATTTTCTTATTCTCAATATATAATATCCTTCGTATTTCTTGCTCTAGTTATAACTATTTTAATAATACAATCTAAAATCGAATATTTAAGTAATTTAAATACATTAACAAAATATGCATTTTTAAGTACTTTCGTTATTATTGTGTTCTGAATAGATTATCTATCTATCGAATACATACCGACATTCTAAAAAAAATATTTTTCATAACCGCAAATAAAGAGAACCATTATAAAATCATCGATCTTGGTTTCTATTATCATTTTTTGCACGTTTCCATTTCTCCGTTGCCGGTAATTCAATCCAAATCGAAGATATTTTCCATTTCATTCTCCAACATAATGACGTAAAAACAACCCTTTACGCCCCCTGAAAACTGTTGCAGATAGCGCGAAACATTTATCACTGCGACGAGAAAAACGAAAGAACGCATTTATTATTATCACCATCATCATCATCTTCGTCGTAGTCGTTACTACAATCGTTCCTTCGTTCAGCGTTCGATTTTACATACGTAAGGGAAAATTTCATCCTTCAAGATTACGGTAGATACCTTGTCGATCGGATAATGACGAATCTCTTCTGGATTATTTTCCGAACATTTGAAGTTTTTCAGAAATCCATATAACCCGTCAATCATCAATGATATTTCATATAGAAAACATACTAGTAAAAATACATTTTAGAGGAAATAAACTTACAGGACGGAAAATTGAAGTGTTATGACATGGAACAGAAATAGAATCATATTTTACCAATTTATTACATTTCTTAGTTTAATTATCTTCATTTTTTAAATTTTTCTTTAAAAACTATATACAATTTTCGTTTATTTTATAGTTCTAACAGTAGCAGTAACAACAAATTTATTCTGTCACGTCGGGTTTTGGAAAAAAATATTTAAAAGTAAATGAAATTATATTAGGTATGTACATTATATGAGCTGTATGGTATCGTCCTTTTTTTCTTTTTACTTTTCTTTTATACCGTTTTTCGCCATTTTCTGACATCAATGTCCAACAATAATCAGCAGGCATTTAACTGTTCCACTTGTTCTGATAACGTTTCTCAATAACAGAAATGTCTTGACGAAATCCTTCGCCGTGTTCATCACTCACGTCGCCGAGGTTCGGGGAAAGAAATTCAGATGCAAGTGTAAAAACTCATGTTACAGCCAAATTTATGGTAACTTCTAAGCAGTTCATTAACAAGTGCTATATAATTGTCAGATTTTCTGTTTCCTAGAAAATTGTGGGTCACTTTTAAAAGCATTCCAAGCAATGGAGCGTGTTGCTTGGAATGTTTTTAAGGATTCTTCAAATTTTTTATCTTGTAGAAATTTAATTTGGAGTCCTACAAATATTCTCTCTTTAAGTTTTACATCTGAGATTTTGGCAAATTTTTATTTAATTTATTGAAATCCACGCCATCTTTATCCATTGCTTTCACGAAACTTTTTATAAAACCTAATTTTATATGTAATGGCGGTAGAAGTATTTTATCAGGTTCAACTGCTGACTTATGAAGTATATTCTTTTGTCCAGGAATATATTGGGCCCTGACTGTCCAGTCTTTAATAACGTAATGGGAATTTCTTGATCAACTGTTCCACTAGAATAGAATAGAATAGATTTATTGTCAATAAGCATATACAGTGCGTGGACAATAAGCAATATACACAAACAAATAACACAATACAGTATAAACACATAATACTAAGGATTAGGTTGCCAAAACAAACAAATACATGTCACCTAATAAAAAATACATGATCAAAGCAATATTTAAAATAAAAACAATT
Source organism: Melolontha melolontha (assembly GCA_935421215.2). Lineage (NCBI taxonomy): Eukaryota > Metazoa > Arthropoda > Insecta > Coleoptera > Scarabaeidae > Melolontha > Melolontha melolontha. Next base: position 183,900,211 of record OW285235.1, read on the forward strand.
TAAAAATAAAAGAAAGGATTCCAACGTCAACCCGCAAGGAACCCATCCAGCGAGTACAAAACCTGCCCGAGGAGCAGCACCTTTAATTTTCTCTGAAACTGTTTTAAGCCTGAAGACTGCCTAATGTTCAGTGGCAGTCTGTTGAAATACTGCAAGCCCATATAAACTATTGAATCGCGACTCGCACTTGTCGCGGGCTTTGGTAAATTTAGAAGTTGGTTGCCGCGTGTATCATACGAATGAATATCAGACCTATGCTGGATATTACTTTGCTTTTTAAAGATGATAGACAATGATTCGTATAATAACAATTAATAAACCGTCATGATTCCACTATCCGCATACAACGGCCGACAGAGGGCGTCCGCTGCCGCCCCGCACAAGAGCCGGTGCGGCTCTTGTGCGCCCGCTTCTGCAACCTAAAAATCGAAAGCGGTCGTTAATCCCCAAAATGCTATACAATACCGTAGACGAGACTCAAACAATGAAAAATATAAAGTCCTAGCCGTGGACTCTCCCAGGTTACGACGCACCACTCCAATCGCATAACAAGCAGATGAGAGCTTACACGAAGGCGACGAACATGCCCGGTCCAACAAGGGCCTGGCTCCACAATCAGACCAAGGAACTTCACGGAGTTCACAGGCTCTAAAGTGATGCCACCAATCTCAATATTCACACTTACACAATTGTGTTTGTGAATTAAAAGTTGTGTTTTACTCAAATTTAGTGTAATTCCATTAGCATTAAACCAATTCTGAAAAATCGGAATCTCGTTGTTCATCAGGCCCTTCAGAGATCGCGGGTCCGCAGCATGCCAAGTTAATGATGTATCATCGGTAAACAATGCAATGTGAGCCCTGGTGTCCAACAGTGCAAGATCGTTAATAAATAAGAGAAAAAGCGTCGGACACAAAACCGAACCCTGCGGCACACCACATATAACATCCCTGACCCCAGACTCCACACAATCCGTCCCAAAGCCCAGACTAACATATTGTGTACGCCCAAGCAAATAAGATCTCAACCAGTCATTCGCTCCTCCCCGGAACCCATAATATTCGAGCTTCCGGGGAAGAAGCGAGTGCGGAACGCAGTCAAATGCCTTCGCCAAATCACAAAACATGGTCGCGACGACCGGTTTTTCGTTAATGAAATTGTACGCATTCTCGAGATAATAATAAATAGCATCGGACGTAGATGTGTGGGGACTGAAGCCAAACTGACAATTAACCAACAAATCCTCTCTCCCCCCCCCCCCCCCAATAAAGTTACGAATTCTTCTGTTCGCGATATTTTCAACTATTTTAGATGATACAGGCAATATGGAAATGGGCCTGTAGCTGGACGGCGCAAATCCACATCCTCCCTTATGGACAGGAACTATTTTTGCAATTTTGAAACAAGTAGGAAATACAGAGCTCTGAAATGACAAGTTTATTAAATCAGCGAATGCCAAAGGGCCGGAGGAGGCAGCCACCGGACAATATTCATGGGAACACCATCCGACCCACCCGAATTCTCTTTCCTAATTTCCGGAATCGTATGTTCAATTTCAGTTGTATCTGTAGGGAAGAAGAAGAAATTTTTAGCCCTGTTAATTTTCATATAAGATAGAGGATCAATTGCGTGATTAATTTTTTGCGCTAAGTCTGCAGCAATTGTTGTAAAATAATTATTAAGTGTCTCGGAGACAACCTTAGCGTCGCCCTCCAATATGCCATCTACTTCGACACATGTGACTTTATCGTTTTTTTTGGAGGTATTGGTCAATTCCCGAACCGTTCTCCACGCTTCCCTCGGTACATTATTGGAAGAACATATCCTGGCAGCATAAATGTTCTTCTTAGATAATCTAATTATCCCCTTAAGAATTTTTTTATAATTTTTAAAGTAAGCGACGAAATGTGGACTACTGAAAAATTTAGATATATAGTACAAACTTTTTTTATTGTTAATTGAAATTTTTATTCCTGTTGTCAGCCAATGCTTGGACTTTCGCGGCTTGATCTTAACAACAGGAAAAGAAGCCCCAAAATTCTCTACGATACTGTTTATGAACGACAGAAAGTTATCATCCACCGACACGTCACCGTTCACCGACCAATCAGTGTCAACGCAGGAATTGTAAAACTTGGAGAAGTTACTGCTACTATAAATACGGCCCTCGCGTCGGGACACAGGCAGAGCCCCAGCACGCACACGGAATGAGCAACAAACCGACTCATGATCGGAAAAAATGACTCAGTATCACATGACATTATATTTGCACCAATGTTGGTACACACGTAATCCGGTAATGTTCTAGAAGATTTTGTTATTCTAGTAGGTTCTTTATTGTGCACGCGCAAATTATAACTCAACAAAACGTTATCAAGCCCAGTGCGAGGGCCCGACAAGGACGACACTCCCGCGTAGTCGAGATTGAAATCCCCCACCAATACAATAGAATCTGAAAATTTAAACTTAGAGAGCAACAAATCCAATTTCTTTAAAAATATACTAAAATTTCCATGCTGCGATCTATACACACACACTACATAAACTTTAAGATCCGGAAAGTATGCACACGATCCCTCAAACTCGAATTCAGCATTAATATCATCACAGAAATCAATTGCACAATATCCAACACTTCGCAACGCGAGAATAACACTTCCCCCGCTAATATGTTTGGACCTGCCGTAGAAAGAAGCGACCTTGTACCGCTCCACGACACAAGATTCAAGCGCGTCGCACCAATGCTCCGTTAAACAAACAAATAAGTGAAAATTCTTATCTTGCAAGAATGACTCACAAAGAAAACAGCAATTCTTTGTATACCCTCGTCGTAAACCGAGTAGAATTGCTGCATCTTTGAGGTTTGCGCTGATATACCATTAGTATATTTTGTAATTAATTATGTCTAGAAGCAATGTCATATTTTCATACATTTCTTTTAAATGGATTGCGTAGCCAACGGCGATATATGGATAAACGTTTCCTATGTGAAGAAGCATAGATTTCAAACTAAATTTCCAAGCATCGATAAATCCCGAAGAATGGCGTCTTTCTTCGGCATGATTTTAGTGACATATGCCAAAACATCCAATCGTCGACATTATTACAGTATGAAAGACTCTCGTCGGTTGAAAAATACTGTGGTAGTTCATTCTGACGATTAGGATACACAGAAATATGTGTGCCTGGAGCTAAGCGTTTCCATCCTTTGATTCGAGATCCTAGTATTTCTGCTTTAGTTTTCGACAAATTCAGGTCTCGAATATGATAATTTAATTCTAACGGATTTGATTAGGTGTGATCCGTCCTCTTCAGATGGCAAATATTGATAATCGCTGGTCGAGAACTTGACACTTACATCCTGTTCTGTAACATCATATTCTTCACTGGAAACACCTATGAATCTTGGTACCGACAAGGCTTCCAAATAAGGTACTGGTTGAGTAGCAGAGGACAGAGTGACATAACTAATATGTTTTTTAGTTCAGTTGGAAAACCCGAAACTTTTTGTGCAGTGAAAGTAGCAATCAGTCGAATGGTCCATTTGTTCACGCCAAATCATAGATCTTGCAAATGGCATAGCGCTTTTCTTACTGGTTGACCAGCCCCTCAAAGTAATGGCACAGCGCGCACAGCTCCTCGAGAAAAGCTCCTAGAGAATTGATGTTGATGAAGGGTTTCCAATGTTTCGTCGTTTTCGACGGTCCATGTGTGATTATTATGAAAATTAATAATAGCATGCCTGAAGAAATTAGCCTCGTCGATGTAGAATATTTGAGCCAGAAACCGAGAATTTAGTGCGATTTTCTGTTGTATCAATTGACGAAAAGCCAATCTTTGTGGGAAATCTACTGGCAAAAGTACCTGTACCCGTTGTATGTATGTGATATGGATACAATAGCTGATTGTTCAATATCCTCAAAACTGTGGGCTGAGTTATGTTAGCAATTATTCTAATGCTTATAGTAGGATGTTCCTTAAATTCGAGGAGTCCACTCATGGGAGTCTTGATGTTCAATGGTAAAGCCAAAATAGGGAAAATATAACTTTTGTATTAAAAATGTATTCTCCACATACATAACGGAAACTGTTTGAATTATTTATACACGTACGCGACATTATAGAATAAAAGGACGTTGATCTATCACAAAGCGACTTACATTGAATCAATGGGTGGAAAGTAAATAGAGCTTTGTAAATATACAGGGTGATTCCAAATATATGCGACAAATTTTATAGGCTAATTCCTAGAGTTATTATGATCATAAAAGTTCATATGAATGTACGTCTTAGACGGCTTAATTTTAAAGTTATGTGATATTTAATAGTAAATTAAAAGTTCTTACAATAAAACTTACTAATACAACAAAGAGCAAGAATAAGAGTCGAGACTAACTTGTCTTCAAGAAACATTGACATTTGTAGAGGAGTGAGACAGGGGTGCGTGTTGTCCCCCACACTATTTAATATATACTCAGAGTATCTGTTTGCGAAGGCGCTTAGGGGTTGTAACGACGGAATAAAAATAAACGGTGTCAATATATCGACTATCCGTTATGCAGACGATACTGTGTTGATTGCGGATACCGATATAGGATTACAAAACATAATCAACAGATTAAATATGACATGCAATGATTTTAATATGGCCATAAACATCAGCAAAACGAAAGCAATGTTAATTTCTCGTAATTCAAACGTACCCATACCTCTACGGGTTGACGGGGAAATATTGACCAGGGTTGATCGCTTTAAGTATCTAGGCTGCTGGATTGACTCAAGACTGGACCATGACATCGAAATAAGGTCCAGAATTGAACAAACAAGGTAAAACTTCTTCAAAATCAAAAATATACTGTGCGATAAACGGCTAAATGTAAATTTACGCGTACGGTTTACAAAGTGTTACGTCTGGTCAACGCTATTATACGGAGTGGAAACATGGACCTTGAAAACTGTCAGTATGAACCGTATAGAAGCATTTGAAATGTGGACATACCGAAGAATGCTAAGAATTCCATGGACATCACACACAACTAATGAGGAAACTTTGAAAGGGGTACACAAAGATCGAGAACTGCTCCACATAGTAAAGATGCGAAAGACGGCTTACCTTGGTCACGTTTTGAGAAATGAAAAATATTACCTACTGCAGCTCATAATTGAAGGAAAGATAGAGGGTAAACGTGGGCTTGGCAGAAAGAAACTATCGTGGATGCGGAATATTAGGAACTGGACCGGATTAAACTTTGAACAACTCATTAGAGCTGCTGCAAATCGAGAGACCTTTGCTGATGTGATCGCTAACCTCCGATGACGGAGAGGGCACAAAAAGAAGAAGAATACAACAAAATTAACTTATAAAAATTATTGGAAATGACCGCCTTCAGCTGCAATGCAAGTTTCTATCCTCCATTGCATTGATTGGTGAGTGTGTTCAAAAATACCTGGGGTGTTTCGAATTGTCTCAAATGCTGCAACAATACGATTTCTCAGTTCATAAATATTTTCAATGGGTGTCGTATAAGCTAGTGGTGACCCAAGGCAAAAAAATCTGGAGAATTGAAGATCGCGAAGGCCACGATTGTGGACCTCCTCACCTCACCCTATACAACGATTTGGATACGCACCGTCCATAAACTCACGAATAACTAAGCTGAAATGTGCTGGAGCGCCATCGTGCATAAAATACATTTGTAATCTTAATTACAACGGGACTTCTTCCAACAGTAGTAGTAGCTCCTCGAGAAGAGCTCCTAGAGAATTGATGTTGATGAAGGGTTTTCAATGTTTCGTGTGAGTTTTCTGCGGCCCATTTGTGATTATCATGAAAATTAATAATAGCATGTCTGGAGAAATTAGCCTCATCGATGAAGAATATTTGAGCCAAAAACCGAGAATTTAGTACGATTTTCTGTTGTATCAATTGACAAAAAGCCAATCCTTGCCGGAAATCTACTGGCAAAACTGCCTGTACCCGTTGTATGTGATATGGATATAATAGTTGATTGTTCAATATCCTCCAAACTGTGGGCTGACTTATATTTAAGGCAGAGGCAATTATTCTAGTGCTTGTAGCAGGATGTTCCTCAATTTCATTAAGCACTGTTTCTTCAACTTGTGGAGTTCTAATTGTACGTAGGTGCCCGCTATCAGTCATATGTTTTTTAAAACTTCTCATTTCACTAAGACGTTGGTGAAGACGGGCAAATATCTAATGATGCAGGATGACACGGTTCGAGTATCGTTCTTCATAATAACGTCCAGCTGCACGTGAATTACCATTAGTAAGACCGTAAACAAAATGCATATCGCACAACTTTTAGAAAACTTTGAGAATACTTTGACATAATAATATTGAAATGACGAATAAATATTTTCCCTTCAAAACGAATGTTTTTGCAGAGTTATACTATACTTTAACAATGGAATCGTATTGTTGCAGCATTTGAGACAATTTGAGACATCCCCGGTAATCTTGAACGCACTCCCCAATCAATGGAACGGGGGATAGAAGCTGTCAATTTCAACAATTTTTATAAGTTAGTTTTGTTGTATTAGTGCGTTTTATTGCATGAAATTATAATTTACTATTAAACATTCTGTAACTTTAAAACTAAACCGTTTAGGACATACACTCATATACGCTTTTATGATCATAATAACCCTAGGAATCAGCCCATAAAGTTTGTCGCATATATTTAGGATCACCCCGTATATTAAGAATGCACTGCACATCCAACTTAAGCACTGTAGAGCTGTAATAAACTATTCTCTATATTACCAATACATACAAATCATTTACGGATTTGTGTTTACGGATGAGGGTTAGTTATGTTTTATTATGTTGGGTATGTTAAAAATAAGTGAAAGTATATTGTAAAATATGTAGCCGAGTAAACCGAAGCATTGTTATGTTAGAGATTGCAGTGATATGGAGCAAATATCGTTTCCCCAAAAAATACCGATGTTTATGCTTTCAGAATCCAGATTTAAATGTCAAGATAGTATAAATTTGGAAGATACGAAAGTTATGAAAAATTAGAATTCATTGCCCCGTTTAGTAATTTCATATAAGTATTTAATAATGTTTATTACATTGCTATATAAACATTGTTAAAAATGTTTATTCGAAATTATTAATTAGTGCAACAAATTCTAACTTTTCTGGGCTTTTAAGGGAATGTTTAGGGAGAAAAGGACATTACAGATTCCTATAGTATCGACTTTTAGTTAGCTGCACACCCGTTAATTCCGTGTAATTTAGTACTGTACTTTATGCAAAAGTTTACATTCTATTTTCTTTGTTCTATGCATTGAAAATATATATAGCCACATAACCAGATATCTATCAATTCTTTATTTGATTGGTTCCAGAGCACAAATGGGCGTGGTTTAAGTGCTCATGCAACGACAGATTCGGACGCATCCACTATTGTTCTACAGAATAGTATATTTCTTATATAAAAGTATTGTTAAATTTTGTAAAATACATATAATAAAATTTGTTGAAAAACTATTTAAGAAAACATCTCAAAATCCTGACGTGATGGAGCAAATTTTAAATCAGATTCAGAATCAGCATGACAAAAACATAAACTACACATATTGGTAGGGGAAGGACGGGTAAGATGACGATGGTAAGCTTATTAATTTCTTTTTTCTGCGTGATTTCAATATAGCGTTTTGTTTTTTATCTAAGAGTCATCATTCTATATTCAGATTCAAAACATATTTTCTTTACTTTAGTATTTCTAAATTTACCTATTTTTTTGTACCTTTCTAATTTAGATATCAAAATCGTCATCTTACCCTCATGTGCGGGTAAGATGACTTTACTAGGTGGGTAAGATGACGAAAGAACAATAGAACTCTTAAAAATATACTTTATTATCTACTTGTCTTGACAAAAGTCACAAACATATGCTTTGCGTTTAGATTCAATTGAGGTCAGACCAGTACAGGCTGCATGCGCCCACTTCTTACACAAGAAACAGGCATACCAGACCTCATCTTTACCGAAATCATTGCAAATTATGCAAACGTCTTCCATATCCACCACATAATCGTTATCACCATCTTCTTCCATATAACTGATTGATAGGGAAGAATCAGAGGATTCCTTGTCATCATCAAACGTTATTTTTCTGACATGCTTCTGTTTTCGTCTCTTTAGGGTCTCGTTATTTTCTTGCTTTTCAGTTTTCTTCTTTTGGTTTTCTTCTCTTCTCTTTCGATTTTTCTCTTTCTTCTCTTCTATGGTTTGTTTCTCAGCTTCTTTATTTTCTAAGGCATTCTTCACAGGAGTGCTAGTTATATGCAATGACGGTAGCTTCTTTCTTTGTATTTTTTTCCCTTTAGAAGCAGTAAGAGGCAAAGGAGGTAGACCAAATGATTTAACATTAGACGGTCCAGCTGCCGCACTATCCAAGGTAGCCGAGAAAGTATTTTGAGATGTTTCAGCCACCTCGGTATTCAGATTCGCTGAATGAACATCATGATGTGACTCTGATTCTTCAGTGGCTATAGTCGGCAATAATGTGATGTCATAAGACGATTCGGTTGTTTCTTTGTCTACGTTTGCCGAAGCTTCGAATGACTTCTCTGTAGTCATTGACGGCTCAAAGTCAGAATCATCAAATATTTGAGAATTCAGTGGAACTAGGCCACTTGCTTTAAAACCTTGTACAGCATTGTCTATTGTGGCAACCTTGCCATAAGCCACGTTAAATATTTTGGCTACATCTTTAATGGTAATGACTTGTCCTGGATGTTGCGACAAATAGTCATTGCATGCCCGGCTATAAGCGGTTTTAAAAGGTCCGTAAAAAGAAACATCCAGCGGTTGCATGCGATTGCTTGTGTGGGGAGGAAAACCCAACACAGTAATATAGTTTTCTCGACATAAATTCACTGCTCGTAGAGTAACGTGCGAAGAATGGTTGTCCATAAACAGCAAAATTGGACTTTCCTTAGAAGGTCTTACATTTTTTATAAAATGTTGTAACCATTGGAGAAAAGACCCAGCGTCCATCCACCCTGACCCATTGCACATGCCCGAAGATCCCGGTGGTGCATCGTTTAAGAAATGCTGATGCCATCTGACTCTTGGAAAGAGGAAGAACGGAGGAACATAATGGCCAACAGCACTAAAACAGCACGCCACACTCACATTTGTACCCTTTTCAGCAGAAGATACTTTTATGACTCTACGGGTTCCTGTTGGACTTAGCACGTTCGGTGTCTTAGTTGGCACCGTAGGACAGCCAGTCTCATCTACATTGAAGATTTGATGAGGAGCGTAATTTATTTTGGCTAAAATTTCTTCATATGTAACAAAAAATGATTCTATATTTGTTCTGTTAAAGGCTGCCAACCTCGCCGCCGAAGTAGCTTCTGGCTTTCTCAATGAAAACTTACATCTTGTCATAAAACTTTGAATAAAATCTTTCCCCGCCTTTTTACTTTCATTATTAAAGCGGTGAGGAATCTTCAAAGTTTCGGCGTAATCATAAACAATCTTCGAAAACTGTTCTCGGGTTACACCAAACGCCCTTTTATTTAGATCCTCTACATATTGCTTTAAGTTGTTCACTTGCTCATCGGTAAATGTGCACCTGAATCTTCCGCTATTAATTGGCATAGTCTCCTCAGTATATTTCTTGACATAGCGCCGCAAGGTAGCTTCCGGAAGATTGTATTGTTTGGCTGTACTATTCACCGACGCCCCACTCTTCACCTTCTCCACAGCCGCGGTCATTTTTTCCTTTGACCAACTTTGCCGGTTCGTCTTTCGTTGGTAAATTTTAACCATAATTATTCACTGCAAATTAAACATGACACTTTACGCTAAAATATAAAATAATATATACATACATACATACATATATAATCAAAGACCTCTTATACCCGAAGGTGTCGATGTGTAAAGTTCTCTTAATTACATTCCACAAATTCACGCCACTCTTTTTTGTTTCTGGCAAAGTCCTTCGCCTCGTTCCATGTTTTTCCTCTTTTTCTCAGAAGTTCATCCATACTGCTGTTCCACGTTTTTCTGGGTCGTCCTCTCCGATTTTTCCCAATTTTCCTTGCCTCCCATACCCGCTTCACCTGTCTAGTTTCATTCATTCTGATCAAGTGTCCCCACCATTTCAGTTTCTTTTCCTCTACTTTAGTTCTTAATGATTTTGTTGTCAGCATCTGTCTAATGTCATCATTTCTTTTTTTGTCTGTTCTTCTAACGCCTAATGTTTTCCTCAGATACTTCATTTCACTGGCTTGTAATCGTTTTGTTTGTCTTTCATCAAGTATCCAATTTTCTGCTCCATAGGTTAAGACTGGTAAGTATACTGCTTGATACACAGTCATTTTTGTTCTTGTTGTTATCTCTTTTTTATTCAAAAAGTTTTTGCAGAGTGCATAGTACAATCTGGTTGCCGAATTTATTCTGGCGCTTATCTCATCTTCCTGGGTTCCTTTACTATTTAAGTTCATCCCTAAATACTTAAAAACTTCTACTTGTCCGATTCTATATCCTTCAATGTTAATGTTAATATTCGCTGTATTATTTGTTACTGCCATCACTTTAGTTTTCTCAGTGTTTATTCTTAGATTGTTTCTGCTATAAGCACTATATCGTCCGCGAATACACATGCTTCTACTCTTACTGCTTGCATATTTCTGTACCCTGCAATATACTTCCTTGCCTTCGTCCAACTGGCTTTTATGACTTCATCCATCACACTTATAAACAGCAATGGGCTCAGTACTCCCCCCTGTCTCACTCCATCCTTATTTCTAAAAGTTTTTGAGGTCTTATTTCTTGTTCTTACTTGGTTAATTGTATGTTCATATAAACTTTGTACTACCTTCAAAAGTTCTTCTTCTACATTCTTGTTCTTTAAACTCCGCCAAATTCCTTCTCTGTCAACCATATCAAATGCTTTTTTCATGTCTAAAAAAGCTAAAAAAATTTGTTCATTTTTAACTAGTGCTTTTTCTGTTATTTGTTGTAAAGTAAAATTGTGGTCTTGTACGCTGTGCGCTGGTCTGAATCCACTTTGTGCGTCTGCTAGCTTTGGTTCTATCGCCTTTCGAAGTTTATTTTCTATGATTATCTCGTAAACTTTCAGTCCCGAGCACAGTAGAGAAATTCCTCTATAAATAAAAAATAATATATACGTAATAAAATTATATACTTGTTGGGTAAGATGACGAGCTCGCCATCTTGTCCGCTTGTCGGGTTCGTCAACTTACACTACACGACTACTTTTAAATAAATTTTACAACAGACAAAAATGTATACGTATTTTGAGAAGCGTCTATAAGCTATGGTCATACAATAATAATATCTTACATAAAATACTTACTGCGGAAAGAAAGCACTAATAACAAACAATCTACAGCTTGTTTTATAACGAACTAATTTTACAAGCGCACAGGGTCAAAACATTAATGGCGTCATCGCGCCACAAAACTATGACAAACTTGACTATCCTCGCACTGCAAAGTAAGAAACAATGTTGACACACGAGATACTTCTAAGACGTGGCGCTATCTATTTACCTTTTCCGAAATGAAACAATTCGTCATCTTAGCCGATTCGTCATCTTACCCGCCCTTCCCCTACTTAAGAAAAACAAACCGTGTTGACCCGGAGTAAATCACAACAATAATAGAAAACAAGATTAAGGAGTAGAAGACCTAAGAAAAAAGCATGAAAAGAAAGGCAACAAAATGTACAATTAATTAAAAATAAAAACGTTGAAATAATAATACAGGCAAAGGAAATTATGGAAAGATGGAGAGAGCATTACAGAGCTATTGAATGAAAGACACAACACCGAAGAACTTGAACAAATTAAGGAAATAGAAGAAAGCATAGAAAAGAAATAAGCAAAAGAATTAATCAATGGGAAAGCACCAGGCACGGATAAAATAACGTCAGAAATTATTAAAAATATAGGACACAAGGAAGAGATACATTGTTATAAATCTATAACAAGATATAGATAAAAGAATATATACCAAGAGATTGGAAAAAAGCGTTGATTGTATCTATTTGTAAAAAAGGAAATATGAAGGAATGCAATAAATACCGAGGTATTACGTTACTAAACACTACTATAAAAGTATTTGGAAAAAATATAAAACACGATTAGATAGAATGAAAATAGAAAAGACATTAGAGAATCACAAAGTGGGTTTAAAAGTGGAAGAAGTACATAGGACTATGTGTTTATAATAAAGCAAATCATAGAAAAAATAACTCAGCAGAAACAGAAAATATATACAACCGTAAGAACGCATTTGACTTGGCCCTAGGACAAAAAATATGGAAAATATTAGATAGAGAAATCAACGGAAAAAATCTTAAGATTAACACAAAAGATATATCAAAATAACATAAATACAAATTAACGATAAGAAATAAATTTCTAGTTTCAAGCAATATTTTACAATCTTTCGTGGAAAAAATTTTCACCAACATTTTTTCTCAATAATTTGTATACCGCCTGATTCTGAGCAAACGCAACGGCCTGAATGAACGAATATTTCTCCCGCTCCGAATAAAAATCCCCTGAACGCGTTAAGCCAATCACAAAACAGTCTGTTGCTAAACCCCCTCCTCGCGCCAACTTAATTGGCGCTTGCTATATGTATGACAACGATGTTAAGCCAATCACAAAACAGTCTGTTGCTAAACCCCCTCCTCGCGCCAACTTAATTGGCGCTTGCTATATGTATGACATCGATGTTGACGCGCCTACAGCATTCAGGGGAATTGTATTCGAAGCGGGAGAAATATTCATACATTCGGATCGTTGCGTTTACTGCGTTTACTTAATTAGGCGGCATAAATATTAAAATAGAAAATAGCGAAAATCTGAACATAAAAATAAATAGAAAGAAAATTAATCAAATAGATCATTTCCAATACCTAGGAGTAACAATAGATCGGACAGGCACACAGGAGATAGATATTCATGATAGAATACAAAAAGCGACGTCAGGGGTGGCTCAGGGATCAAACTTCGAACTTCTTTTTACAATGTTTATTAATAATTTACTCACGTCTGTTCCTTTTTCGATATTTTCATATGCAGATTGGTACGAAAATATACTGTGTTCTAAAATGCTGTGTTTTTACAGAAGGGTTTGGATCAAATTGTGAACTGATGTGACATTAACCGTCTAAATTTAAATAACGGAAAGTGTATTGACGTTTAATTTACCAGGAGATTTAATACATTTATTGGCTTCTTACACTATCAGAGACATTTCTATAACCCGTCGTTATACCATTAAACATTTGGGTATCATCTTTGACAGCCACCTAACTTTTGCCCATCACATACCCAATATATGCGTAACAGCACTAAAGTCTTTTGGATTTATCACACGTATAACGAAAGATTTTACTGATCCCCTTGCATTAATAATATTATTTAATGCATTCGTAAGAAGCAAATTGGAGTATGACAGTATTGTTTGGTGTCCGTGTTATACTGATTATAGTCGATGATTAAAAGAGTTCAACGTAAATTTCTAAAGTATTATCATATAAAATTGACCGCTTTTATCCAGAGCGCGGTACCGAGTATGTACTTTTACTTGAACGCCATGCATATGAGTCTCTGAGTGGGCGTAAAGATAATCTTTCATCCACAAGCTGGTGAATGGTAAGATACCTTCTCCATGCTTGTTGGCATACTTAAACAATAATGTTCCTGGAATATTATATAGACATAGCAATACTTCTATGATCCCTATGTATAGAATCAACGTTTTACGTAAAGCGCTGTTTGTACATTCAGTTGTGAACGCAAACTTGATTTATACGAGGGTAGTCTTTTATATTTTGCATTTACAACTGCAATAAAACAGTAGATAGCTTTTAAAGATTTTATTGTTTTTCAAAGTATTCTCAACGAAGATTAATGCACTTTTGCATTAGCTCGAACCAATTCTGGAAGCAGTTATTCCACTCGTTTGTTAGTACAGTCAAAATTGCGTGTTTGAAGGCATCGACTGTTCCTTCTGACGACTAGATCCTTTGTCTACGCAGTCCATCCTTGATTTTCGGAAAAGTAAAGAAATCGTTGGGGCTTAGGTCGGGACTGTAGGAAAAATGGTCTAACAATTCGACATTGTGTTGGTGGAGGATGATTCGTCTTTGTGGGTTGGTTTCTGGTCAGTGATGACTTGCGACAAACAATAACGTCCCTTCAAAAACTTTCCTCATTAGAGACGGCCATGGTTTTTGATAATGGTGGTGACAGTGCACGTAATCTGTCACAAACGTTTAATTTTGAATAAGTATGGTCATCTCTAATGAAAGTTTATGTAGGCATGTTAGTTGTATACCAATCGGCAGTAACAGTTCTTTGATCTTGTAGAGAAATTGTTGCTATATAACCTGCTTTCGAGACAAATATTGCGATCATCTTTTTGGAGACATTTCGAGAACGCATGACTCTTGTCGGCTTTTTTCGCCTTGGAACATCCAAACAGACGACTGGCGTTTATTTTCTAGCTCGTGTGAGTAAATCCAAGATTAATTACCACACACGTTTTTAGAGTTTCCTGTGTTAAAGCGGTATAGAACTTTTTTGAGACCAATTCATCCTAGCTGTTCTATTCTTCGGTCAACAGATTCGGTATTCCACGGAAAACAATTTTGTTACACACAATTCCTTATGCAAAATTTTTTGAATTGAGGTCTTCGAAACCCCCAATGTTGCCTCAATGTCACGATAAGTCACATGTCGATCTTCGTTGATGAGCTTATGTACAGCATCAACGTACACCCGAGTGACAGCGGTTTTTAGTGCGCCTGCTCTTGGATCGTCGCTCAAATTAATCCGTCCAGGTTTAAATTCTCCATAACAACGAGAAATTGTTGACTGATGTGGTGCTTCATTACCGAAAACAGTAACCAAACATCCAAAAATTTTCACGGTTTAATTCCATCTTTCGACTAACTTATCAACTTTGACAGTTCGTTAAAGCTACAGCATTACACGTATCGCACTGAAACTTTGGATTTAGGCTAACTAAAAATGGAGATTAATTTCTATATCGTTTCCAAATAAGAATAAACCGTTGGGAAAGATAGGGCTTAAAATAAGAGCTTGTGATTGGCTAAAATAGAGGCCGCCTTTATACAGGCAAAATTATGTTTATTTAGTTCTGTCAAATTAGCGTTTTGCTGTCAGTACTGACCGGTATTTCTGTCAGTCCTAATCAATCTCATGTTTTACTAGTTGTTTATTGTGCTATTTATTATTAATATTCGTTAAAGATAGTTCTTTATAGAGACTATAAAGTGAAAACAGCATTTTCAAAAAATATTTTATCACTCATTAATTTATTTATTTCATTTATTTAATCGCAATCGTTTTAGAGCATGGATGACGCCGCTTTACCAGGCCCATCAAAAAATCGTAAAGGAAAATATATAAAAAGTGGACAGAGGCAGATGGCTTACAATGTGTATTTTAAGAACAAAGCTAATATGTCCAAAACAGCTGCTGTTCGTCAAACTTCAAGGGAAGTAGGGATTGGTAGGAATACTATGTTTGACATTATTAAGGAAATTGAAATGTCTGCAGTTACACAGTCTCCATTAAGAAAACGAAGTTGCCGAGATGGTTACAATAAATTAGATGAAGTATCAAAAAGTACGATTAGAAGGCACGTGCATTTATTTTTCTTTAAAAATGAGTTACCAACTTGCACAAAAATATGTGAAGCTATTAAAGGCGATGCCAGTTTACCTCCTTTAAAACGAACGTCACTTTGGAGAATCATAAAGAAACTGGGATTCAAGTGGGAAAAACGCACACGAAATAACATATTAATTGAACGAAATGATATTATCTTATGGAGACGTCGTTATTTGACAAGTATAAGAAAGTTTCGTGCAGAAGGGAGAAAAATCTATTATTTAGATGAAACATGGGTGAATGCAGGTTACACAAAAGCAAAAATATGGAAAGATACAACGGTACTTAATCCAAGGCAAGCATTTGTTGAAGGTCTTTCTACTGGTTTAAAAGATCCATCTGGCAAAGGAAAACGACTAATTGGTTTAAAGATAGACTGTTACCAAATAGGACGTTAAATGCCCGTAAAGCACACTTCTTACACGTTCTTTTAATATATAGTCTTCAAAAATTTACACGAAAGTATAAATTTTTAACAGCTATCAAATTTTATCGAACCCTTACCATAGAAAACTTAGCGAAACACTGCGAACATAAACATTGCAGTCTTTGTTTACAATGGCGGTCTTTTTATGTCCATATTATTTTATATTTCTTACTTCTCGTAACAAAAAAAAAACATTTACTAAAAGTACTTAGACTTTTAGAACTGACATATGAATGTATAAGAAGCTGACTTTGTACCAGGTTATTGACCTTAGCATACATTTTTTATAACATCGACAGCTGTTTCCTATGTAAACATACGGTATAGGACGCGTGTGTGTGTGTAACTTATTTTGAATTCATATACGGAACATGATACAATTTTCAAGGGTTTTTTAATTTTGGGGTTCGCATCGTAATTGACTCACAATATTTTTGATTCATATTCTATATAATTACATCTATCCATTTTTCATACGTTGTCTTTTATTACAAGGACAGCCTGTATATCGCATATATACTTTCTTTTAAAAATTTACGACTGTGGATTCGTTAATTACTCACAGAAAGTACTGACCTATGTAATAGCATTCGCGCAAAAATATTTTCTTGTAGTACAACAATAAATTTCCATTTCCGTTTCTGCTTTATGCACATTAGAGGCTTGAATATTTCCGGAATGATGGCAGCTTTATCATTCAAATTTTCGACGCAAGAAAAAATACAGTTCACTGCATAAATGGAAGTAGCAAAATCCTTATTACCACCCTACATACATGTGGCCGAAACAACCGTAGCTTGTCTGCTGTTATTTTAATCTTTTACTGTTAACGGTTGTTATGTTTTTTTGCACTTCTACTTCTTCCGACCGTACCACGCGTCTGTGGTCGTGAAAGAGTACAAAGTCATGTTCACCGTCATAATATATATCAAGTATAAAATTATTTAAAGCGAATAAATTTTAATTTTCATCCGCACAGTTTGTGCGATATTACGTAACGCTCTAACCTGTTTTGTTTTTCTCTTTCATTATATCATCCACTTGTTATTTTTCATTTTGATGTGCAGACAGCGCACACCTCGCTAATACACATTGAAACGTCGGTACATTAAGTATGAGGTAAATGTCTCCACAGATGACCGAGTATGATTGATAGCGATTCCCGCTTGCCTGAAAAGGAAACTAAATTTTGCGTGTCAGCGTGAGTTACGGTCTGTAGATTTCTTACTTGTTACTTATTGTCTTTTTTCTCTTCGATGTGGCACATTCGATTTATTCTTTGACACATTATAATGAAATAAACGAAATCATTTTTCATTAATGTCATATTATTAGATTTTTTATGTCAGTTAGGAAGCCAAAAAAAATTGTTCTATGGAGCTGAAAATACAAAATACGATCTGGTTCAGCTTGAATGAAAGTGATTAATATAAGGAACATCAAAATATACTTAACCTCTGACAAAAATGTTAAAAATACATGGAATAGAAACAAAAAACAAAGCATTATAACGGATGTTCAGAAAAATTCTAAATCAAAATAATCCTTGAAAATTTGAAATAATATCTGAGATAGAGTACGGTAGAATGATGCATTTACTTAACACAATTTTATAGGTTATCATCAGAGAGCGGACTGAAGCAATTGAATGACTAATTGCACCGATAAAACATTGTGGCGGCATCATGTATAGTATGCATGTTATAACTGCCCCACTATTTGCTTGCTCGATTGCATTCGTCGAACAGATGTTATTTCCGTCGTTATTGTGTCTATTCATTCATAAAATTCTATTTTACAGTGGCGTGTTTCTAGTTTCGTTTCTTTTAGTGTTATTTGGTTATAACTTTTAGTATTTTAAAAAATCCATTTTATCTTGTTATATTGTATATTTATAATTTTTGATAAAGGTTAAGTTTAATTTACTACCTTATTTTTGGAGTAGTTTTCGTTTCTTCTTTTTAGACCATTTCTTTCTGTTCTTAGTATTTCTCTTTATTTTCATTAACTATGGATAATTCTCGTAGGGCAAATTGCTAGCATGGTAGAATGGGTTAGATGCCATACAGATTGGTTGCATATTCGTAATGATACAGAGATATATTGCAGTGCCTGTTTATTAAGTTTAAGACGTCCACAAAAGTGTAATGTGCAGACATGTTTCTTCTAAAACTCTTCTAGATAACATATTGCTATGAATTGTGATATTGATTGCTTATTAATTTAACTTGAGTTCACAATCCACGATCGCTTTTCCGGACTAGACTCAGTTGGGCACCTTCCTTGAGCTTCTTAATCTTCAGGACTTATTCTCACGAATATGTGGTATGGAAGAAAATAATAGGTGTTAAATCAAGAAATAAAACTAACATCAACGCGACATACATATAATATTCAAAAAAAAAAGAAAGAAAAATTCTACCTTATCAAGAATAAGGCAGGATTGTGACTTTATTACGCCGCAAACTTAGAGAAAAACTTGTGTAAAATATGACTTGTACACCAGATAAAAAAACCTCTTAAATGAATCCCGAACAAAGATCTAAATATAAATATAAACAAAATTTATCAGCTGTCATCAATTACATTACCCCCTCAAATCAAACGTCAAATAGAACTTTCTCTATTTTTCGCACGCATCCAAAATTGATCATGCGCAAGAATGACGCATATAACAAATAGGTTTCCCACCATCTAACACATTACTATAATTTATATGAACAAAAAACTATACTCAAAAAAAACAGACTGATAAGTTTTCTCAATATCTTCTGATTACAAAAATTTTACAAACTAAAATTATGAATTTAAGAAGCTTCTGATTGTACTAGAATTATCGCTAAAGACATAAATATAATATTAAAATATACATACATTCATTTTTGTATACGTCACGTCACAAAAACTATTATAAGAGAGACTCCAGATAGGTCATTTAATTCAAATTACAAGTTTTAAAGACTCGTAAACAAACGAAAATTAATTTAACAACATCCAAACACTAGCAAGAAACACACACCGTAATTATCCAAAGTTTACATTGGATAAAATTAAGTTTTATCCAATTTCAATAATTTCAAATAACACAACCTATCTGCATAAAAACTACCCAGTCTCTAAAGCATGAAGAACCAGGAAACAGCAAGCTACCCCTACCAAACAAAAATATAAATCAAAATAACAACAATATATATATATATATATATATATATATATATATATATATAATGAAGTAGTACGAAGGATCGTTGACTAAGTAAAATAAATAAATATACGAATAAAGTGAGCGTTAAAACTAAAAAAATGAATGATGTAAGTAAAACTTAAGTGATTTGAATTTGAATATTGGGCGCCAAGTTTTAACGTACTTAAATGATCCAACGCAATCTGTTATATATCCCACTAGCTTTCGGGAGAGCTTGAGTACTTATGCTTTATTTTCTATTTCAGGTTTCAAAGTCGGTTGTTGTATATCCCGTAGATGCAATGTAAATGGTATATTAAATAACACAAACTCAACATTCAAACAAATCAAATAAAAGATCGAATCAAAATCAAAGTAATAAAATTTATTAGAATTAAAAAACAGAGAACTGTAACAATTATTACGTGCGAATAAGAAATCTGTACATATGCTCGTATTATCTGGACTATACGGTAAAAATCGGTATTGGGTAATTTTGCACATGTGTTTAATAACAATAGTTAAGGTTATGTATAATGCAACAGTGCAAATAGATATTAAAAGTTACTTAAAAATAAACACACAAAGGTAAGTTACATATAAAAGTTTTATAAAAGATTAAGAATGAATGAATAATTATATATATTTAAATAGATGTTTAGAAATGTTGAAATTCAAATATTATATTTTGATGCAAACAATGTTTGATATTGTGATGTGATATAAATTTAATATTAACTTTAAATGATGTTCTAGGTTTTATGGGAAATAATTGGAAAGAACCTGGTATTTCTCCTGTGTCTAGGCTTGGATGTATTCTCTGGGCTCGCAATTGTGGAATAAATCAGAGTTCGTCTGCTCCAATGGAAGTCCGTGTCGGAAGCGATTCGATGTTGGCGTTGTCGGTATAGATATAGTTCCAAGTCCGAAAAGATGCTTCGTTCAATATTTATTATATTCGACGTGCTGCGGATCCAATTCTTCTATCAAAAGTTCGGCCTGATTACAAGGTATTAAATGTATATAGTTTTCGTAGGATTTTCTTGAATTTTAAATAGTAATTTTAATTAAACTTTTTGTGATAGCAAAAATGCGGCCATTCGTTGTAAATTTTAGTAACCGACGCCTTTTTTCGGCTTTTGTTTTTCCCACAAGCCTGTGTTAAATGTCGGCAAAAGCCTCTAACTTTATGCTTTATTTGCATCTAATATAATATGAACTTTCATAATATTATAATTTTAACATAATAGAAAAATTAATTAAAGAATTTACAAATGTTTATAATGTGGTTTTCAATGTTAGATAAGTTCAAAAATGCATCGTAAAAATCGCATTCGCGGGGTTCGAGACAATTTTAAATTAGTGGGCGTGGTTAACTCGCTTCGATATAAATCTTGATGTGGGTAAATTAAATACCTGTAATATGGCGCGTATGATGTGAATTTGAAATGGAAAAATATAAATATAAAAAGTAAGTTTAAAAATCAAAATAAGTTAAATATCAATTTTAAAGTAATCGTCGTATTAATTTATACACATCTCGAAACTAATTTCACAAATTACGTCCACTAATTCGATATTTATACATGTGTTTATGATATGTAATAATCTGCATTTCCTTTTATAGAGCTGGAATAAGTGTGCTGGTTGAACCATAACAATATATATATATTATTATAACTTCCAGCTTGGCGCGAACTACGAACATCACATAGGCCCGTACATCCTACAGTTGGGGACAAAAATACACATTATCAAAAATTATTATATAAAACATTAAATTTTTATAGTTATTTCTCTGGAATAAAATATACATAAATACAATAATTTTCATATCTTCTTTTATTTCTTTCTTCAAGGAAAATCCACGACAAAATGTCCGTCTGCACCTGATACTTTTAACGAAGAACTGTGTGAAGCTTTCATGGCGGCCAATATCCCATTCAAAAAGCTTAACAATCCAGTCCTCAAGAGGTTTCTTACAAAATATACTGATCGTCAAATACCAGATGAATCTATTTTACGTAAATACCACTTACCAAAATGTTATTTTGAGAACCATTGAAAAAATACGAAACAACATAGCTGGTCATTACCTTTGGGTAAATGCAGACGTAATGGGACGATATGTGTTAAATGTAGTTGTCGGCATTCTTCATCGGATAACTTCATACCAACCATACTTAATTGCAACTAAAATATTCCAGTCGTAAATGGTGAAACAGTTGCAGAAGTAATTAATCAATGTATTCATAATATTCTGTCATCGGATAACAACTATAAACACAAGATGCTATTATTTTTTACTAATGCGGCAGCTTATATGTTAAAAACAGGGAAGTTATTAAAGCAATCTTATCCCAATATGCTACATGTTACCTGTACAGCACATGCACTACACAGAGTATGTGAATACATCAGGGGTCATTTTCCAAATGTTGGTAAGTTAGTTTCATCATTTAAAAAGATATTTCTCAAAGCACCTTCACGAGTGGCATTATATAGAGAAATACTTCCAAATTTGTTTTTACCCCCAGTTCCTGTATTAACTAGATAGGCAACATGTCTAGAAGCAGCATTTTTCTATTCACAACACTTGGATGAATTAAAAAACTTTGTTTTTCATCTTCAAGATGATGATACGCAAAACATTTCTAATTGTAAATACCTGATACAAATTTAAAATTTACAAAACCAGCTAAACGTTATTATGACTAATGTCCAGTGTCTTACAGATACGATTACTTACATGCAAAATCAAGATATTAACCTAAAAAAGGCCATAGTTAACTTAGAAACCGTTATCGATCGAATGAAAGTATGCCTTCTGAATTTAGAAACAAGCTGAGACAAAAAGTTGATGCCATATTTAGCAGAAATCCAGATTTGAATATATTATATCAATTCTGCACAGAGCCGATTGAAAAATCTATACATTCGAAGTATGGTGCACTTTTGCAACATTTTAGTCACGCACCTATCACCAGTTGTGATATGGGACGGACGTTTTCTATTTTTAAAGACACAATTTAACAAATTTAACAAAAGAACACCTTGAACAAGTTTTAGTTGTTCAGGTGTTAGTTTGAGTAGTAGTTGCTGCTGGTTACCAAACCGTTTATTACATTCGTTCTGTTGTGCATTGATATATACATAACGTGTGTTCATTTGAAAAGTCAATCAAGGTTACTTTGAAATTTTGATAGAATAAGACGCATATACGAGTATATTAGTATGTGTTTGTTGTTCCGTAAACGTAAATCCAAATAACATTCGATAATGTCAATCACATTTGTTATTTATTTGTATGTATGAAACTGTCAAAATATACGACTTCGTAGGTAAAGTAGTAAATTTTAATTTACGACATACATCAAAATGTTCTTACTAAATCACATGCTACTAGATTGACTTTTCAAATGAACACCCGTTATTAATTGCATATGTAAGTATGTGCCACTTATGCAGTAGCCACACGTATCAAATTGTTCGAAACTCACGGATCGCTTACAGAAACAAACCTATTGCGAATACAAGGCAGACGCCTATTTGCTATGAATCATTAATCGCTCGAGTCCGCTCTCTGCTAATAACTGCAAAAAATAGATTTGAGAAAGACAAAATTAAGCCTGTGAAAATCAGTTCGTATAATGAGCATATATCTGGTATCGACCAGCTAGACCAACTTATTCGTCACCACAAAAAACTATACCCTGGTATAAAAAGGTAATATTCCATCTTATTGATGTATGTGTATGAACGCATTTTAGGAATGAACTTATCAAGATATTATTGAAAATTCCTCACAACTTAGAAGCCAAAGATTTATTGACTAGGCATTAACACGACTGCAGACGAAATGAAAATAATGTACTAAATGAACTTACTCCTACAGTAAGTAGAAAAAACTTTGATCACTGGACCAAAGTCTAACAAGAAAACAGTTTTCCTAAGGTGTAAAATGTGTTTCAAGAAAGACATTCGCAGAGAAACCAGCTACAGGTGCAAAGGATGTTCACAGAAGCCAACCTTATGCCCGGACTGCTTTAAACAGTGGCATGCTAACCAAAATTAATTTCTTATCAGAATGATATTTTATTTATATCTAATTAGAGTGATCTTTTGTGTTTATATTTTATTACAGACTTATATTTGATTTAGTTTATTATCAGAATAAATTTTTTATTCCATGCCGCACTTGATTTCATTCTCAGTTCCAATCTTTCATTTGACGCCGATATATGCGTCTGCATAAAATCAAAACAATTTCTACTCTTAGTTATGTGAATCAGGGCTGTGACTATTTCATGCAAGTTAAATTCTTCCAAGGAAACAAAACACTGATCAGCGTTAAAATTAAAAACCAAAAAAAGATAATTAAAAGCACTTCTTTTGTTAATTTGTGGCTAGAACTGCGTTCAAACTACACAAATTAACTATATTTAAAAAAGTACTGTTTAAATTTTCAGATTCTTTAAAATAGCTATCGCCATTCAAGATGTTAACTTGTAATACTGACAGGTAACTTGTAAAAATAAACTTTCATAGCACGGTGTTTTGATAAATTAATGTTCACAAATGAGTAACAAATATTAGTATATTACATACCGAGGAGGAAAGTAGTTTATTACCGTCGACAGATTAGAAGAGAACTTAATCTCTAGACGGGAATGAATCTTTCCGCCGAGGTTTGTGTAATATTTTACTCACGATCGGTTAGTAATTAATTATTATATAAACTACTGAATCACCAAATTTCAAAAATGGAATAGTATTAAATTTGATGCATTTTGATAAATGCTTTTGATATGTACTATTGCTAGGTAATGTAACAATTAATAGTGATATTTTCTGAAAGATTACTAAATTATTATCCTACGCCTTTAAGCACGGGCTTTCTCTAACAGTAAACAGTAACAATTAATATTAATTCCAAAAGCGAATAAATGTTGTATTGAAACGTTATCTTGTTCTTTACTTAATAACTATTTGTGATTAGTTTTATTATAATTTGATTTACTTATTTAAATGACACTGGCGTTTCATAAATACTGAAATGACACAACCTAGCCGGGAAAGTGACATAAGTGAGCCGGTAAAGTGCTATTACCTACCTCGGAATGTAATAGCTCGCTTTCTAATCGGTTTGAAGTCTAGAAATGTTCAGCTTACTAATCGATCCTGAGTAAAGTTTTTACAAAATTTGGTTTAAAAATATATACTTTTACTGGGTTATTCGTTTTTTTGTGACATATTATAATATTAGATAGATATTTGAAGCATTATTCAAAAAAGTTTTTTTTATTATTAAGCAAATCACTTTATACGTGTGTTTAATCACAGATTAAACAACATCGTAATTAATCTATTTAATCTAGTTTAGTATATTATATATTTTACATATTAATTATCATTTATTCCGCAAATAATTCGCATATCCAGGTCAGGTATTTAATCTAAAATAGTTCATTATACTGCTTATTCGCAAATAGCCATCGCATAAATATTATGAAATATAAAAACTACTAATAGGTAAAAATGCATCATAAGCGTCCGTTTGAACTCTTTAATACAACGAGGTTATACCAGTGAACACACACAACAAATATGCTATATCCTAGATTTTAATTGCATTTATTTAATGTACATTAAAATAACATCTTTAGAACTGCTAGAATTAAGTTCTAAATAGAATTTGTATATATACCGTAAACTTTCTTAAATAAATCGTTAAGAAATGTTCTGTTCTTTAATCATTATCCACGTGTTTGAGATAAAACTCCAGAAAATATTCACTGTCTACTTTTTCTCAATAAATTTAGCTAGACCCTCGTATACATTCATAAACGTATGTACATACATAAATCATAAACCCTTTTGTAATCGTCAAACACAATAGATGCCTCCTTTTTCCCAAGTTGAAAAGGTTGTAATGAAATATGGTAGATACATCAAGAACGTCTTCCTTCGATTTCCGTTAGAATTATTTTATTTGGACAGGTTAAAAGAGTCCTTATTCAAAACCCCAGTCTTCGTGATGGTGTGAGGAAACTAACCGAAGCATTCGAGGACTGGTTTAAGACCGCTACACTTCCCGGAACCCTCTCAATACATAAAGATGATTTGTGTCAATAATGATTCCTTCAAACTCCTTACAATATGTTTGTTATGTAAAATTCTTCTGCGACAACGACAACGCCGACAAGAAATCCTATAGAAGAGTACGGAAAAGGAATGAACGGCTGCGGTCTTTATGTTTGGGACATAATAAAGTCGAATTTTATTTGGAACCGGGAAAATTACACAATAGTCTGTTGTACTACGTACGGACACTTGAGATTGCGATCGATAAAAAGTTGTAAGCTTGAAACTCTCGTAAAATATCAATTGTCGCGCGGTTTTATCATTTTATAATAAAAACGATTATGTGTTTCAATTGCATGATAGAACTAGTATATTGTGAATTTACGAGGAAATTTTATTACTCGTAAAAAGTAGGTCAATTGAAGGCAATCGCATTTAAATTTATAAGGAATTTCAGCAATAAACTAGGATTTAATCCAAAGCAGGTTAATAATCGTAAACAATATAGCGTTTTTTACAATCGATTTAGTAGTGCGATAATAATTAATGTATGATTTATTTCGAGGCAAGCGCAATATTAAAAATATTAAAAAATATATTAAAATATTAAGCAATATTTAAAATTTTAATTAAAATTAGGAAGAACTGAAGAAGCACTACTGCCTTCCTTTTACAGTTTACAGTTTACAGAAGGTTCAGTTTTGCGACCCTTGCTTTGGAATGTCTTCTATGACGGCGTGCTGAGGATGGTTGTAACCGAGAAGGAAATGACGGTGAGTTATGCAGATGATTTATCACTGGCAGTAGCTGAACTACTTTATGTGATAACGAGTCACTCAGACGCATCAAGATGTGGCTAGGACAGCACGACCTCGAGCTGTTAGCACAGAACACAGAAGCTGTCATTATGTAAGGGCCAAGAAGGAGACGCATCTGCGCTTTACGATAGGGGAGACAAAAATCATCCCGAGGAATTGCTCGAAAGTATCCAGAGGAGGACTTTGGTATGAACTGTGATGGGATATAGAATAGTGTCAGCGATAGCAGCCCAAGTAATTGCGGGAGCAGTGCCCATAGAACTATTAGTTCGGGAGGGATGCATTCTACGCGAAAGCGATAATGCCGGTAAAGAGGATGGTGAGAGCCAAGATTATTGAGGAATGGCAAAGGTTATGGGATGAGAATGCAACGATGGCACAGTTGCACAAATTTATCCCCTTTATCAAAAGTTGGCCAATGTGTCAACACCGAAATGTAGACCACCATATGACTCATATCTTGTCTGGGCATGGTAGATTCGGGGTATACGCTACGAAGATGGGAAAACATAGGAGACAGCCACGAGTGCCGATATTGCGGAGAGGTAGATACAGTGAAACATACCTTCTTCAGATGTGCAAGGTGGGAGTATATTAGGCACCAAGCATATATAACCCTAGGGAAATAGCTGATGGTAGGGAACCTTGCCCAAACAATGACGAACCAGAAAAAGAATTGGGATGGAATCAAACAATTTATAATCCAAATAATGACGGAGAAGAAAAGAGAAGAACGAATGGAAGTTGGTGGAGAAGACCAACAGCCACCCAATCAAAATATGTAATGAGAAAATCTTTAGTGAAATCGAACTCCTAATCCGCGTAGTATTCGGGGGTAGGGAGAGGTAAATAGAAAGAGAAGATTGTTAGTAAAGATAGCCCTTCACCCTGATGATATGTCTTCTCGATGTTTCCGTCGTGAAAGGGAGATTCAGAGGGCCTCTGGTCCAATTAGCTCAAGCGCTGGTTACGTCCTAAAAAAAGTCTACAGAAACCTTCAAGTTATATCGCGGACGATAATGAAGCTACATTTAACAAACACTTAGCAAACACACTGAAGAAAGAACAGAAGATATACCGAATAGCGTAGATAACAGCAGAGCAACAGCTTGAAAGATGCAGAGAAGCGCAGAAAAAGAAGATCGATAAGATGACCAACAAGAAACCATCACAGAAGTGAAAGTGGCAGTGAAAAACCTACCTAGCCTAGAAACAGAAGAAGTGAGTCGAGTATTAGAGAAGGCTTAAATTCCCAAACAGAATATAACCAAGGATGAAAATACTGCTTTAAGAATCCTAAAGAAAGATGACAGCATCGTTATTGTAAACGCGGACAAAAGCAACACAACTATTGTGTTAGAAGAAAGCCTAAAAGAGAAAGTCAGAGATTTAATGAACCCCCGCCGTCTACTCAGATCTCCAGAGGGATCCTACCGAGAAGGTTATGAAGAAAGTAAAAGGCTTATTGAAAAAATCAACTCTCACAGAAGAAGATAATGGGAAGATAATGCCTAGATCTAGTCGACCACCAAGATGGATTGCCGAAAATACATAAAGAAGGTATACCACTATGTCCCATCGTGAGCAGCATCGAATCACCGACCAACGACCTAACCAGACATCTAGCTACATTATTTAAACCCTACGCAGGAAAGATGACATCAGTACGTAAGAAATTCACAACACTTCGTTGAACTTTTAACGAACTTTACAACTGTTCCAGATCATATATTAGTGAACTTCGATGTGACCTCGTTATTTACCAACAAAACACGCAATAACAGTAATCAACGATTTTGGATTTGCCCACTATCATCAGTAATGTCCAACTTATTCATGGAGATCTTCGTAGATGTAGTTATAGACGGCAGCGAATAGAAACCGAAGTGGTGGCTACGATACGTCGACGACACATTTGTGATTTGTCCACATGGAAAAAAAAGCAACAGAAATTATTCGATCCAATCAACTGACGCATCAACACGCATTGATAAAATTTACGATGGAAATAGAAGAAGGAAGGTTATCATTCCTGGCTGTAATGGTAGACCGCACGCAGTCTGGGAGACTAAAATATGGAGTATCCAGCAAAAAAACACACACCGATAGACACCTGCATGCAACATCCCATCACCATCGTAAGCAAAAGAGAGCCCTTATCAAAACGCTAATGCATAGAGCAGGGACGATCAGATACGCCAAACATTTGGAGGAAGAAAAACGACACGTCAAGGAAGCACTGGAGACGAACGGTTACAGCAATAAAGAGATAAGAAGAGCTCTAGAAAAACCTAGAATAGTAACGCCACTAACAGAAACGGAACCAGACAGAGGATTCGCCTGTCTACCTTACATTTCTGGAGTCACCGAGAAAATATGGAAGATCCTAACTAAGAAGAATGTAAAAGTATGTTTTGGTACTACTACCGCCATACAACACAATTTTATAAATTAACACGAACTAAGGGAGAAGGTGTCTACAAGTTAATACGCTAGCGTAGGAAAAGCTACGCCGGACAAACACCAAGATCGATTGGACAAAGAGTTAAGGAGAAAAAATAAGACAATCAGCAGTTGCAGAACTTGTACATGAGAACGGACACAGAGTAAGCAGAAACCCGAAAAATGTTTGTACTACTATATTAAAAAAGCGTCTACCAATAAGTGAAAAATAGTTTAGTAAAAATAATTCTTCCCTACATTGAGCCTAGCAAAGTAATATACATTTTTTTGCCAAAACACATTCATTTACAACATTTCAAAATATTCCCCTCCACGGCCAATATATTTCTGCATCCATGAGTACCAAATCCTCACAACATTTTCCTCTAATTATTCCACATTAGATTGTTTATTTCATTTTTAACTCTTACAACACGAGATCTTTTTGTGATACATAAAACCAATGTGGTCTGATCCCGAATAATAACAAGTTTTATTCCCATTTAAAGAACAATATTAAATACGCAATAAACAAAATAAGCAAAAATTGAGCAGCGCAAAAAAAATCAATAATTAAATCGTAGTATGTATATTGAAATAAGCTACAAAAATATATCCGCACAGAGTTTGTCTGCATTTCTGCACATTATTGTCTCATCGTGGTTCCATAGAAATTTCGCATAATGTACATCTATTTTATCGAAAAGTGACACCATGTTGTGTTACAAAAGTAATTCGTCCTGACTAGTTCCGATAGGTGAAAAAACTCGATCAATAATGTTCTGTGAAATCGATCCAACAACATGCAATGGGAAGTATAAATGGGATACCTTACAATATCAGTTTAAGGAGATTACCCCTCATACCATAAACTCTAGTTTATATAGTAGTGTGGTGTGTGAGATTGCTAGTGAATTATTAATCAAATCCATTCATTACTTTATCTACAATGTCGCTTATAGCCTTAACCAATGATTTGTTTTCAAGTATTGCTATGTGCCCCCAAAAGCACTAGTCTTGCGCTTACTTACATAATTATATAATACCTTTGCTTAAGAACTTGTTTATGAAAAAATTGGAGGTCAACGTTTGAAATGATTTGACCAATATGGAAAACAATTAAATTAATTAAAAATCTTAAGCTACGAATTGCATCAATAATTTATCAAAGATCTTTCATAAACCTTGCATAAATATTTACACACACTGTATATGCAATAATTCCTTTTATAACATACACAATTACTTAACGAATTGCGAAAATTTCAATGTATAAAAATTTATACCAAAATAAATCTATTAAGATTTGTCCACACTGTATATGCAGAAATATTTTAATTATAAATAACAAAATTAATTGTTCATTAATCTTACTGATGATAAATACAGAAATTATGTTATCAAAACTAATTTTAAATAAATTTTATGTTTCCACACAGTATATGTTGAAATAAATCTTACGCAATGATTTTAATAAAATTGACTATTAAATCGGTTACAATTTTTCCACTACTAAAAATAAACAAAATGGCAAATTTATACCAGCTAAATTGAGTGACACTTAAATATTTTAATATATAACAAAAAAAACCATTTATGCATGTACTTCTATAGGTACCAAAATTGATACAGATTTTTATTGCGTGTGACGCTGACGATTAATTATAGCGTTATAGGACTACTTTCTATTGCGTCTGCAGGAGGAACGGAAAACAAATCGGAACGGCTACGTCATGTCCAGAAGACAGTGGTTTGTTTACATTTGGCTCAATTCCTTTTTTTTATTTTGGCGGTTAAAACGCCCTTGCCAACTTGTTTGCCCTTGTTCAAAACGTGTTTGTATTAAAAAAAATGGAAGCGGCCCATATGGCAGAGAGATTCATCTATTTTAATTCGGGTATTCACACGACAAAATAACGGTATTACAATACCTCGTTACTTTCTATAGATTAATTAGAATTTCAAACCCGCTATTGTGAACAGAATCACTATTTTAGCAAATTCTAACCATTAAGATGATTCTTTACCATAACCCATGGAACAACCACTTAGACTTTACAACAAGAGCACAATAATTAGATCGAAACCTATTCCATGTTCAGTTTTATTGGAGCTGAAATTACGTCATTAGGGGAAAAAACTATTTGAAAGAATATTTCAATTATGCCACATTTAATTAATTTCAGAAAAGAAATCGATCACAAAGAATACATAATACTAATTTTCAACCTCGTTCCTTTTAAATTTCAACTAATTCAGACCCTAAAATCATTAATTACCTGGTACTAGTTCAAAAATAAATACTAATAGATGTCACTGTATGCTTACATCAATAGCTTACACATCTAATTACAAAAATGAGTTGCCCTCCTGATCAATTACAATGAAATCAGACTTAACATTTTAGACGTCAAAATTTTAATAATGGTTCAATTAACTGAAAAAAAGCGTATTATATTTCTGATGATGATTGGTTTTGGTGACCGGGTCAGAACTCATAAAGAAGTACGCGATTTATTTAACAATTTGCATCAAGATGCTTGTGAAAGTATAACTTGATCGGAGATGTTAGGAATTTACTGAAAAGGGGACGACCAAAAGTCGCAACCAGTATTTTGCTCAAAATATTGCTATAGCATTAGAATTACCACATACTTCTACTACATCCCTCTAACTAAACTATGATATAAGTTGCCGCTCGGTAGCCAGAATATTGAAGCACGAAAAATATCATTTGTATAAACCACATTTAGTGCAAGAATTATTAGAAAGAATTATGGGAATTAGCAAAAATAACTACATTCTGCTGTTTTCCGACGAGGTTACATTTGTTTAAATGGTACCGTTAATCGCCATAACTGTCGATATTGGTTAATAGATAACCCTCATTGGATGCTAGAAACGCATATACAACATCCACAGAAATTAACATTTGACAATATAATTTGAAACATACTTGAGTGGGTAAAACCTCACCAATTTTGTATAATACAAAAGTATTTTTAATAATATAAAATATTATTAAAAATGGGGTGTGAAGAACACAATACAAGTTCATATATGTATTTTTGAATGTATCTTCTCCAAAGACGTAGATACGTATTTCACATTTCTACATGATCGTCGGTACGCCCCTGTTGGAGAAGAGACACATTCAACAAAACATAACTACCTTGCTATCTCACAGCAATTATTAAGACAGAGCGTGAAGGAATATTCAGCGCTGTCTATATAATAACCGCAGTAGTGAAGACACGATAATACAGTTTTTATAGATACGGTGGTTACCGACTATAAAAACACGTTGCTAGTTCTGCGGTTATTATATAGACAGCGCTGAATATTTCTTTGCGCTCTGTCTTAATAATTGCTGTGAGATAGCAAGGTAGTTATGTTTTGTTGAATGTGTCTCTTCTCCAACAGGGGCGTACCGACGATCATGTAGAAATGTGAAATACGTATCTACGTCTTTGGAGAAGATACATTCAAAAATACATATATGAACTTGTATTGTGTTCTTCACACCCCATTTTTAATAATATTTTATATTATTAAAAATACTTTTGTAATATACAAAATTGGTGAGGTTTTACCCAATCAAGTATGTTTCAAATTATATTGTTATATACGCATACGGTTCACGCCGACAAGTAGTGAAGACACGATAATACAGTTTTTATAGATACGGTGGTTACCGACTATAAAAACACGTTGCTAGTTCTGCGGTTATTATATAGACAGCGCTGAATATTCCTTCACGCTCTGTCTTAATAATTGCTGTGAGATATCAAGGTAGTTATGTTTTGTTGAATGTGTCTCTTCTCCAACAGGGGCGTACCGACGATCATGTAGAAATGTGAAATACGTATCTACGTCTTTGGAGAAGATACATTCAAAAATACATATATGAACTTGTATTGTGTTCTTCACACCCCATTTTTAATAATATTTTATATTATTAAAAATACTTTTGTATTAAACATTTGAGCTGATATTTTCAGAAACCGTATTTTGGTCTTTTTTTCATTCATGGTACACTAACTGGACAAAGTTATTCAAATCTTTTACGTAAGCAAGTTGTTCCTAATATTTAGGAAGTTGGAAAGTCACCTGTAGGTGTTTGATTCCAACAAGATGGAGCCCCCTTACTATGCCCTTAATGTTAGAAGTTTTTTAAACTAAACATTCCCAAATCGGTGAATTGGTCGTAGAGGATTCATTGAATGGCCTGCACGGTTTCCATATTTAAATCTTCTAGATTTTTTCCTTTGAGATCATTTAAAATCTTTGGTTTATACTAGACGATCGCATAATCTGGATGACTTACGGCAGAGAAAAATTATTATTTCTCAACGTCCAGAGCAGAGCTCTATTGAAATGTAAAAATATAAAGGGTGTTTTATTTAAAATAAAAAAGTTAACACTATTTCCAGCTAAACCGGAATTCTGAACGCATGGAATGTTTCCGTGCGTCTTCAGACCTTCACAATGAATTAATACTGTGGAAAGTCTTATTAAAATCTAACTAGCCATATCAAAGATATTCGAATGGATCCATATATTTGCCTAACCCTGTATAGTAGTATATAAGGAAACCCAGAATATTACAATCACAATCACACATATTTATTTTTTAATTCGGTCAATGTTTTCTAAAAAAACGACTTATGTCAGTAATTCAATAGACAAAAAAGGATTTTAGCTAAAAAGAACAGTTGAGGCTTGTATATGCGATTTATTTGCAAAATATTAACAATATCAGGTCTTCAATTGCTCTCTCATTATTATGCAGAATTCCTGAAATTCTTGGAGTGCCTTTTCTTCGTTTATTAATAAATGACAAAAATATTTTTGAATCACCAATACTATTTTCTTCAACTTTAAGAAAGAAACTGACCGTATGTTCTTTTTGACTAATATTCTAATAAAAGGTACTTTTCCAAGATTTTCTTTTTTCTTCTTAATGTACGTAAATAACGTAAATATCGAAATTAAATAGGAATTTGTTTCAGTAACAGACAAATATGCCATTTCATAGTCGGCTATAATACAAAATACATGACCAAGATCACGTTTCAGTAATAAATCTGTCAATTTTTGTAAGTATCTATAGCGGAGTACAATTTGTAGTTTTACATTTGTCATATGTGATTATCGAAAGGACAGCATACGTGCTTGTACACAACATGACTTTATTCAAACATTCTATTTATAAGATGTACACTATAATCACTATATACGATACGGAATTCCATTCGTGTTTACGTAAGATAAAATAGACGGTACATACATCTTAAAACTTTCAGGAACAGCCCATTTTTTATAATTCCATTTATTAGCAATCTATAATAATAAGTTAATCTCTGGTACGACGGTATTAAAATAACATATACAGAAGTGCTTCAGTTGGCATACGATATAAGAAACTTGGATTAACCATAACCAAGTTATTTGAGCACGAGTAATCTAAAATATAAGATCTGAAATTAAATTAAAATTAAGTCCTATTAAAACGGTATTGGTAAGTCTGAGGGTTTGAACCTCTTTCACCTACGCACTTCATTGTTTTATAGAAATAAACTCTGGACTAGCATATTACGATGAAGTGAAACTCTATCGCGATAACACGCACTATAGACACAAATCACCTCTGACACAGCAAGATTGGACTATCAATCCCAGTATCTTGTTTTGAAATATCACTATGTTGGAATCGGCAGCTGTTTCCCATAGTTGCACACCATACGTTAAAATTCAGTTTCGTTATGGCTTTTATAGCATATTAAAAGTTTATTTTGACGAGATGTTTCTGATCCAGTACATCTGAGGAAAATATACTGGATCACGAACCTAATCCCTTACGTTTCGTAAAAATTTGTTTCTGACACGTTAGCCTTTCATCTAAGTACATACCAAGATATTTTAGTTCTCTATCTTGAAAGTGAAAACATAACATGGATTGACTTAGATGAATTTGCTTTCATACTCCAGTTCGTAGCCATCCTTGGATCTTCATTGCTTCACGAGTTCCTGAATGCTTCGTAGGGTCAGTATGAGATGACAAGAATGTAGTATCATCCGCAAACGTCACAACAGTTGAGACTCGTGTTGTAGGCAGGTCACTAGTATACAGCAAATATAAAGGTGTCCCAAAAAAAACTCACCTCAGGGAGTTTTTTTTTGACAAAGTGCATAGGTTGGGGTACTCATATTTTTTTGACAACAAAATGTCTATTATTAAGGTAAGAGTAGATAAGGAGACAGTGAAAATGAAGACAACGATTCGTAAAGTAAGTTCCGCTTCCACCTAGTATGCAGACGAGTGAGGACATCGGTGCGATCGTCGCGCTGAGATGTAGTCTGGTTCATTGTGAGTCTGGCAATGCTAGTAAGAGAATTGTTTGTGCATTCTTTCGTGCTATTTTGGTCGTTTAAAATGGCTGCTGCAATTGAAAATCCCACCTACTGTGAATTGTGTGCTGCTATCCGATTTTTGTGTGCAAAGAACATGAAGGCTGCCGAAATTCATCCTGAACTTTGTTCTGTTTATGGTGAAAATGTCATGAATGACAGTATGGTTAGAAGATGTGCCGTGCCGTTTCTTTTGGAAAGAACGAACTAATGTCCGTGATGAAAAACGGAGTGAAAGATCAACCACACAATCACAGAACTGAGTGCCTTTTTCCCTCAAATTTCACGTACAGTTTTGTACAAGGTTGTTACTGAACATTTAGGTTACCAAAAATTTTGTTCACGACAAAACTTCTTACCGAAGACCATAAAACAAAGAGAACGGGATCAGCACTAATTTTTCTGACACGTTGTCAACGTTGAACCGAAAATACAGTCAATGCAGAGGGGTCACTCTAACTCACCTACGAGAAAACTTTTAAAGTGCCGTCAAACTTTTTCTGTGAGGAAAGTCATGGCTTAATTCACAGTCAGCAGAGTTTTATGAAGAGGGCATCAAAAAGCTGGTTCATCGCTATGTAAAATATCTTAATCTTAATGATAGCCATGTATAAAAATAGCTAAAAGTAGTAGCCTTAAGTTGTATATAATAAAAACATCTTCATATATTGGCATTTTTTAATAACAAAACGGAACTTATTTTACGAATCATCCTACTAGATTTATTTTTATTTCGTATAGCTAGACAGTACGCCACTCTGTCAAAAACCTGACTGATATCGGGCAATATCTTTTTAAATCTTACACCCCAAGTTGCCGTGGTTTTATTAGTTCTTCTCTGTATGCAGCTCCTCTGTAGAAAATATATCCATCTCCGAAATATCTTCGTCACATTCGTGTTTATTATTCATGTAATTCTGAATTAATTTGACCAATCGCGAGATTATTAAGGATTTCTATTTTTAATGACTTCTGTAGCTGAATTTTTATTCTTCCCTGCTTCTCTTAACATTTTCTTCACTAAGCCATTCCGCTTTTGCTTCGATGTTCTTATTCCATTCTTTCTCAACGGGTTTGCTTCCCATATTCGTTAACCTGACTGTTTTCTACCATTCTTATCAAGCGTGTCCAAACTACTTTAACTTTCTATCATCTAACGTTTACTTGGCTGATTTCACTCCAAATTGTTTTCCTATACCTTTATCATTTTTCTTATCGGTTTTATCCCTTGTGAAACTTCATCTCAATCGCAATCTAGGAAAAGAGAAGTCTCTCATTGAGCATTTACTTAACTTATGCAGGATGGCTTTGAAAGAAAGAAAGAGGCGAAGACACGACGTATGAAAAATGGAAGTTAATTACGACGCGAACACCAAAATTAAAAACCTCCTGAAAATTATGTTGTGTTCCGCCCATGGATTCAAAATGCCTGTAAAAAATACCGCTATTGGATATACACGCAAACAGACACAAACAAACACGCTACAATGTTAATGTTTATAAAAATTTCAGAAGATAACATTGTTTAAACAACTTTGTATGCTAAGAGTTCAATAACTTGGTACGAAAAGTGAGCTATTAAAATGTTGTACTTGCATATGAATTTTTAAAAGAAGATGTAAGTTGTGTGCTCTACGGAGCATTTCACGTCCAATTTAGTAACAATCTACCTTTAATCTAAGACGTAAATGTAAATCATATTGAACGTAACGGATGTACATATTGCAGTGAATTGTGAGGTTGATTGCTTATTTTAATTGGCTCACAATACACGGTAGCTTGCCCAGCTTCACTCAAATCGAAACTGCTTTCCAGGAGCTCTTGGATGTTCAAGGTTACCCTCACAGGGTCGATAGTAAAACAAAGGGTATTAAAAAAGAAATAAAACTAGCATTAACACCAAAAACATATACTTTACAAAAAAGATAAAGAAAATTCTACCTTATCAAGTATAAAGTAGTGTTGAGACACCTAATGTGCCCCAATTGTGAGGAAAACTTGTATAAATATGACTGATTCAAGATGAAAAACCTCACTAATGAATCCCGAACAAATTACTACTTAAATATTTAGAAAAACTGTCAGACTTATCAAATTACGCTATCCCAAATTTTAAATGTCAAACAGCAAAACCATCTGCAAGCACACGCATCAAAATTTAATTCATGCGCACATTGAACATGAAACAAATAAAATTTCCCACCAATTCCTGACCTTCTAGAATATTTTACTCATAAAAAAACTTCAAGAGAAATCTGAGAATTTTCCTTAATATTCCTCTGATTACAAAATATTTTATAAACCTAAAATTACTGACTTTACTGAGCTCAACTATCCTACTAACATTACTAAATTATTTCTAAATACATAAATGTAATAGCAGAAATATACATACATTAATTAATGAAATCGTCACTTCACAAAAAAATTAGAGATTTCAGATAGGTCACATAAATCAAAATTACAAGTTTACAGACTCATAAGTATCGCAAATTAATTTTAACACATCAATAAAAGCACAACTAAAACGCAAACCGAATTTAACTAAAATTTCTGAATAAAAAAGAAGTTTCTATTCAGCGACAAGAACTTGGACCTATCTGTTCGATAGCTGGTTAATCTCTGCCTCTGCCCCTCCCGTAAGTGGAAAACATCAGCATGCCTAACATAAATCAAAAGACCTGCAATTGCAATATACTACCGCTTGACCCGGACTGCATACATCAATACAATGTTCGAACAATCTACAGTCGTGGATAAAAATACACATTATAATAAATTTTTAAATAAATATTAAATATTCTTAAATATTTTTCTGGAATAAAATACATATAAATATATAGTCTTTTATAGTTTCTTTAAAATTTTTCTTCGGGGAAAAATTCACTGCAATATGTAACGATCGACAACTGACCGAATCGGAGGAATAACAAAAAGTGTAGGAGCTACTATTTATAATATAGTCGGTCGTACAGTGGCGTAACAAATATTTTATAAATATCTTTGTCATGTTCTTTTCTCGCTTATTACAGGGAATTTTGGGAATGTATTTTGGATTTATATTCTACTTACATCATTACTTACATCTTTCCATTTTTCATACTTTATCTCTTTCTTTCAAGGTCACCTGTAGATGATATTTTTGTTTTGCTAGTAATTTCTTTGCGGCTGGGTAATATTTTACAAATTTTTATCAAATACAGAACCGAAAAGAGCAGTAAATTCAAGAATTTAAAATACTCTCATCACTCATCACATTAAAAGTTATGATTTTTCGTAATAACAGACCCTTAAATCTTCCCCCTAACCGTATTATGCGGTGTTTACAATTCCACACAGTGGATTTTTCTTTTTCGTCTGCCATCGGTATAACTTTCGGCCTAACTAACTGTAGGAGTGTATTGTGTACTGTATACTAGGTTACCGCAAGTACCGTCACAACTCGACTCCGTCTGGCGCAGGTTCTGTTGCGGTATCGCGATTTAATCACGGATAGTGTAATAAGATATACGCTGATAAGTTGAGCGCATACACTGGCAGTATATGCCGTTAACAAACATAGTCGAACCGAAATAATGAGTTTCTTGTTTGTTCCGAAAACACGCCCTCTCCCGACATCTCGAAATAAACAATTCCTCGAGTTTGCATTGGACGGCTTAACTTGCGATGATGGCACTTCAGCTAAGTATACAATAAAGTAACATTAACCAGTAATTAGTTAAGTGAATCTTGATTTGATCTTAGTACTGTTTTTATTTTAAAATTATGTATAATAATTATGGAAAATTCGCTATACAAGATTCGTACAGCGTATGATCCGATAGAACTTAAACTTGAAGGTCATTAGAAACTACATGTACCCTAACCTTATTAGTACCACCGACTTTAATGCTCCTCATAACTATAACTTGATTACGTTTCAGTGCATGTTCAATGTGTATGATCCTTTAATGCATTTTGTACGTCGTATTATGGGAAAATTTAATCAAAATTTGCAATCTCAATGAATGTGAATTTTGTGTAAAAAGAGGCTCCATCTCGAATGTAATTACTTAAAATCACTGAAAACTAAAATAAAAGAGCAAACCATATATTGTAAAATGGGGTGACTTTGGCCAGTGAGGTAAATATGACCAAAAACTCTAAGAGTGTTTCTATGTTAAATACTTTTCTATGATTATGTTATCACTATTAGAGGATATCAAGCTAACATATTGTCTAAAGCGCCGTTTTTCAACCTGGGGATCGCGGTGATATTAAAGGGAGACTGCAAAATAGCCTAAACAATAATGAAAAATTATTTTATAAGAAAAAATCATTTATTATAAACATTTTACTTACAATAAGTACACATTAATATTTTCAATGCTTCTGTGACTAAATTTCCATATTCATTTCGATAAGCAAGCCAAAACGTATTTAAAACTTCAGATGTAAATTGCGGTTGTAGCGTTTTATCGGCAGACATTTCGATGAGCTGGTCGTAAATCTTAATTGGTGTCGTAGCAGCGGCAACAGCGTTTTCACTAAACGGATTCAGTACCCATTTTTTCGAAAAATAATTTTTATCTTCCGGGAAATACTCCGTAAACTGGGTGTTTAGCTCAGGCAAATGCATCTCCATGCAACCCTATCTGTGGTGAATAAAGCGGGGCACAGATATACCCCGTAACAGTGGTGGCGGTGGCAGTCAGATTCAGTCTGTTAAATCAAATATGGCCTTGTAGACATGTCGGTACATCTTCGGCGTTACGAGCGGTGTTACTGCGTTCTAGCTGGCGGTGGCGGTAAGTTTCCGCTAGTTGTATTTCACCGCCGTCACCGCTCATAAACGGCCATAAAATGGCAAATGAAGAACATAACTTTATTGAAATGCTGATAGAAAATATGAGAAAAGTTCCTGTTCTATACGATATGTCGCACCCGCAATACAAAAACTTTCGTGTTAAAAACAAAAAATAGGATCAAATGAAAAATCTTGTTTTCGCTTTTTATTGGTTTCATGTACCCAAACACTTCCCCTCTTTCGTCTTTCAAAATAAATAAATTGCAATTTAATATTAGAAATATCCAAATTAAGTACATACCAGTTTTTAACGAGCATTTCTTGTTCTTCGTCGTCATCTTCCAAATTCATTTCAATAAAATATAACATTCTAACAAATAAAATGAAATTGGCATGACTAGTCACAAATACACCACCGCCATCGCATAAATATGTTTGGCGAACGCTACTGTGACAGCGTATATCTGTGCCTCGCTTAATAGTGTCTTCTTGTTAATTTAAATTTTTCTTAATGTAATCCGAAGTGATTGAAAACATATCCAAATTTTTGCTTTGAAGGCGAAAAATAGCATTAAATGAAAAATCTTGTTTTCGTTTTTTATTGGTTTCATGTACCCAAACACTTCCCCTCTTTCGTCTTTCAAAATAAATAAATTGCAATTTAATATTAGAAATATCCAAATTAAGTACATACCAGTTTTTAACGAGCATTTCTTGTTCTTCGTCGTCATCTTCCAAATTCATTTCAATAAAATATAACATTCTAACACATAAAATGAAATTGGCATGACTAGTCACAAATACATCCAGATAACCAGATATCATGCTTCTTAATGAAAGCCTGAACTTTGTCTGTCATTAATAAAATCAGAATGACGTTTGTTTATCCTGGAAAAATATTATTAATTCATCTTGCAATTCCAACACCCAAGTTAATACTTTCCCTCACTATAACCTTCTAACTTCTGTATGGAAAAGAAGAGATTTCGTATTCTCGCCCATTTCATCGCATAGTTTAGCAAACAGCCTGTTCTGTAACGGTTTTTAATAAAATTAACCATTTTTACAGCTTCACAAAGAATTTGATTGAGATTTTCTGACATATTTTTTTTTGCGACATCACTACATACAGCAATACATTTTGTCCAATCTATGTTAGTATAGTTTCTAGTAGCTTCATAAAAAAACATCAAAAAGACATTGCATGATCCGATACTGTTTTACAAAACAACATATTTTCTTTGATTGATGTGTGCCTATCACATTCATATCTCACAAAAAATAAGAACTGAGACATGTTTGCTACATCTGTCGATTCATAAAATTGAATACTAAAAAATTCACTTGAACTCACTTTCTGAATTATCTGATCGTGAACATCGGCAGCCATGTCATCGATTCGCCTTGATATTGCGTCGTTAGAAAGCGAAGTTTTTTCAATTTTTTTGCTTCTTCCACGCCAATCAAAACTCGGACCATATTAATTGCAGCAGGTAATATGAGGTTTTCGGAGATTACATAGGGTAGGACATCTTAACTACTCTTAGTGCTACGAGATAAGATGCTTCAATTACACTTCTATCAAAATGGCTTGACTTTGTTGATGAATTTGTTGATTTCTCTTATGAAATTTTCTTTCGAAAAATTCCAAGGTTTTGTTTTTATGAGCCGAATGTTTAGTTCCCAAGTGCCAAACTGATTTTGATGGCTTCATGCTTTCATCGGAGAGAACTTGAAAGCAAACAACGCACTGTGGCTTTCCATCCATTGAGGTAAAACCATAATTTAAATAATTGTGATTGTACAACCTTGTCTTTACGAACCGATTCACTGGATGTAGATGGCTCACTTAGTTCTTCCACAAATTTATCCATTTTGCTACGCTCTGTATATCGAGACAATAGAAAAGAGAGGAACTCAAGTTTCGGGTGACGAGGATTGCCTCACCT
Organism: Melolontha melolontha; assembly: GCA_935421215.2. Classification (NCBI taxonomy): domain Eukaryota; kingdom Metazoa; phylum Arthropoda; class Insecta; order Coleoptera; family Scarabaeidae; genus Melolontha; species Melolontha melolontha. Next base: position 183,942,040 of record OW285235.1, read on the forward strand.
ACCCGCCCCTGCCAACGTCTTGCGGCCCACCCGGCTTTAGAGACCGCCTCAGCCCAAGGGTGGGGAGACCCAAAGGTACTTCAGGACACGAAAAAAGGTGGTGTAGGGCGCCATCGAATTTAGAACCGCTAGACGTCGCAAAATTCGGAAATGGTGATCAACAAAAGTAGGCAAGACGCGCAGCGGGTAGGGGACGCAACCAGGCCGTCCGAAACGTAAAAAAAAGAAAGAAAGAAAAAGGCGGATTTCAGCTAGATGTAATTAGATTTTATTTATGACACCAATTTAAAATAATAAGAAAAAAGAATTAAATTTGCTAGTTACAAAGAAAAGAGACAAATCAAGTATGTTAACAGACCGTTTGTGCACAGAAGTTCACACCCCAGCAAAATACGTATTTCGTTGGTTTACAGATAATTTAAAACCAAAAATTGAAAGTCCGATCTTTTGAACAGACCCGGTACATATAGAGAGATTTTGTTACAAGCAAATATTGATAAGTAATAAATTTGTGCAAATTCGCAAAGTTGTGGTCTGAGAATGTAATTAATTAATGTTAACAGTTAGATATAATTAGAGAAAAAAAATTATTAATGAAAGCTTAAAATTAAAATGAAGGAATATGCAAAACTAAAATTTTAAGGTACAGATTTACAAATCTAGAAAACAAGTTTAATACACACAAAATAATACCCACGTTTTCTCCGCTAGAGAAAGCGGAGCAAAAAAACAACTCTTTCGATATTTTCGAAGCAAAAATAAGTTCTTGTCCCCGTGAGGAGCAGATGTGTAATTTAAATAAACTCTGTCGAAATAAATTTAACAAAAAAAAAGAAAGATACGTAATGCAATTTTAAATGAGATAAACTAATTGTAATTGAATTGACTAAATAAAAAATTGAAAAATGATGTCTGTAACGACGCAATAACTAAGTTAAATAACTAAACAAAGAAAAATTGAATCTAAAAAATTTGAACAAAGAAAACTAATTGCAAAACATTACAGTTTAAATTAATAAAGGAATATTTTAAAGTCTTAGCTGTGTCCGTCTCTTTCCAGCAAGCGGGATGTTCGTGAGCGTCGTCGGTTTCCATCCTGTGAACGTCGTTTGCGTCGGTAGAGGAAAAGACACCTATTATCGGGACCACAACACAAAAAAAAGGAATGAATAAGAAAAGTATAATTAATAAATGAATTACAAAATTACGTACCAGGATAATGTCTGATGGTTAACAACGCAATATAGTGTATCGTAGAGAAGGAGTCAATCGGCTCTAATCGTCATCAAGAAATCCCTGCCGGGTAATTGTAACGACCAAATGATAACCTCGCTCAAACGAGAGGGCAGCCAAAAGAAAAAACAGAATACTACTTAAAGCAATCAAGCCCTACCATAAACCGTTACAAAACAATGACGAATGACAACCATCGACAGAGATCTGACAAGAGACTGAGAGAACTCTATCGATAGCAATCTCAGTCTCTTCCGTCTAGAAGTTATCGCCACTCGAGAATCGAGAGAGGAGGAAGACCACGAAGAAAAACTAATACGTAATTATTGTATGAGAAGATATACACACGCAAGCGAAAGTACTACAGTTCGGTTCAAAATAAGCATAACGGAATAAAATAAAAGAAGACGCTAATTCGCAACCAAAACGAGGACGTAGCTACAAGCACGTAACAATTTCGCATAAGAAATAAAAAAAAAATTCAGTTTCAAGGTTAACCGCACACTGAAATAAAAGCACCAGACGCACGCATCGCATTCGAAACTGAAGTTGTGCAATCACAAACGCCACTTCTATACTGGTGAAAGCACGACTTGTTCCAACGCATCCCTATACATGTTCAAACATGCTCGCACAGCGAATATTATTGAAGGACGCCAAATTACAAAGAGCACGTACACGTTAAGTTGAAACTTGTAAATTGCTTATATACACGTCATACATGCATGTTCATGCCCGTCGCTATAAATGCAGCGACATAAAATAATAGTAATAGTCGTATTACATTTTTATACTGTCGGTATATATATATATATATATATATATATATATATATATGTAGACAAGGAGTCTTTGCCGTTAAAACAAGTATGAAAAACAATTGTTGTTGGTGAAACCGGCAATTAAACCATTAATTAGTTAAAGTTCTTTATTTTTTTACCCTATATTTCGCTCTGAGGTTTAGAGCGTCACTTTAATAAGAAAAAAAAAATGTACATAACTTAGATATTTAGTCAAACAATCATTAGAAAAATTCTACTTACAAATGTGTACACTTATTATGCGAAAATTATATATTACAAAACATGATAGGTCGATAAATTTGTCAAATGTCCCACGTAACACAACCAAAACGTCATAATTAATTTAAAACTCTTAAAAAAAAAAAAAAAACTATTATAATTTATTTATTATTTATTGATTCACTACACGTTGCTCATGATTGTTTTTAGATGTGTTGTTATATTATAAATTATAATAGTTTTTTTTTTGTTTTTTTTTGAAAGAGTTTTAAATTAATTATGACGTTTTGGTTGTGTTACGTGGGACAATTGACAAATTTATCGACCTATCATGTTTTGTAATATATAATTTTCGCATAATAAGTGTTCACATTTGTAAGTAAAATTTTTCTTATGATTGTTTGACTAAATATCTAAGTTATGTACATTTTTTTTTCTTATTAAAGTGACCCCCGTAGAAGCTCTAAACCTCAGAGCGAAATATAGGGTAAAAAAATAAAGAACATTAACTAATTAATGGTTTTTTATTGCCGGATTCCCCAACAACAATTGTAAACTTGCCTATATTTTAAATTGTACATTTAACGTATATATCAAGTCGAATGCTCAATAGTATAGACTTTATTTGAGAACGTCCTAAAAAAATAATAAACGACTCAATAAAAACGATACTTGCAAAACATTAATTTAGTGTGCTTATTTAATTGCGTGACAGATTGTAATTTTATTCATTATACGTCGCTTTTTCTTAAAAATTGCATTGCAAATTATTGTGTTTAACAATGGAACGACGACGTTTGACTTTAGATGAAATGAATCGAGCTATAGGTCATCTCGAAGGTGGTGTGCAGCAAGTCGAAGTAGCTGACCGGGTAGGAGGGTCCCAAAGTGTCATCAATCGGCTGTGGAGGCGTTTTAGGGAAGCCGGTAGGCCGGCTGAACGAGATCTAGGTCATGGACGCTGTACAGTGGTAGTTCAAGACAGATTTTTGGTTTTAAATGTTAGAAGACAACCTACAATAATAGCACCTAAGTTGGTTACGTAACTACAGCGTGCGCATAATTTAATTGTTCACCAATATTCTGTGAGAAATCATCTCTATGAAGCTGGACTACATTCTAGATGACCAATCAGATGTCCACCTCTTCAAGAGGAAATCGCAAAGCAAGATTAGATTGGTGTCAGGAATTTATAAACTGAGATGAAAGTGCTTGGGCTACAGTTTTGTTTACAGTTTTGTTTATAGATGAATCCAGGTTTGGATTTCATCCTGATTCTCGTCGGAGAAGAGTATGGTGACGATCTGAAGATATGGAACGTTTGAATCTTGTCCAGGAAGTGCATAGTTACTTACTTAGAGGTCTTACTGTTATGGTATGGGGCGGAATAATGATTGACAGTCGACCCGACCTCATGGTTTTTTGACAGTTCAGCAATATTTGGATAATATTGTTCGGCCCATTGTGTGTCCATTTCTCGGTGCCGTTGGACAAAATTTCCATCTGACGCATTACAATGCTCGTCCACATGTCGCGTGTGTTGTGATGCACTGGTTACCAACGAGGGAATTGCTATATTGCCATGACCAGCACAATCTCCGGACCTAAATCCCATCGGGCATGTATGGGACATGCTTCATAGAAGAATTACTCCGCACATGGGCAATATTTCCAATTCTGTTAGATTCAAGGACATCGTAACAGTTACAATAAACAACGTTTATGTATTTAAGAAATTTGCAAGATTTTAGTATTGATTATAAAGTTTGTTATTATTACAGTACTTTAAATATCCTTTTATATAAATTGGTAGGTATGGCATGATTTAAATTTTAAGTTATTAACATTTATTATCTAAAGCGTAAAGAGATATAATAATCTATATAATATTTAATATTCAATATGAATTTACTAAATATACACAGATGTATTTTTCTAACACAATCTTTATTGTTGCATGTTAAAACTTTACAGAAAGTAACGAGAAACTTTTCATAAAATGAACCTTAAATTTGTTATATCGATGCTCATACAGGGTGCATTTAAAATTCACTTGTTTTAAATTTTTCACTGTTTTCAATTCTATTTAATTTTTCAATTTATCTCGCTTAGAAAGTATCGCAGCAATATTTTGTCAAAAAAATTACATTTTTTTAATTATTTTTGGAATTACAGGAAAAGAAAATCGGATGATACATTTTGCGCTACCTTGTACATATAAATATAAATATGGTTTTAATAGCAAAGATTTCGCATAAATCGATATGCGTACGTCAAATCTAATAATGGGAATTTTCAAAGTTTACACCTAGATACACTCTGAGTAAGATTAAAACAATATTCTGTTGATATATGTATGTATATTATCGAAACTCTGTAACTATATATATGTGAATGCTCAACACATTACGAAACAAGATGTTACCAACAACACCCTCTCACTGACATAATTAGATTTGAACAATGTTCGAATATTAATCATATTATCTAGATAACATACATATCTCACTATATGCGTAATATCGTACATATACTAGACAAGCAGTTCACGGCATCTCCGGCATAAAGCCAGTGTATGGAGTATATGTAACGGTATACAAAATTAATCTTATGCTAATTAGGAGAAATGCAACGTCTTTATCAATACAATATATGAAATATTACAGGCAATAAATACTATAGTGCACGAAATAATTATGAAATATGTATTTGTTGTGAGGTTTCATAGTATTTTCTATTTTGTGTTTTAGTAAAATTATATTCTAATTAAATCGCTGATTGACGAAGGAGATACTTGTTGACCCTTCATTATAACGATAAGAAATAAGTAGTACTGAATATTTAAAATACAAGTTTAAATATTTATGTAAAAATTATTGAGAAAAAATGGTGGTGGAAAAACTTTTACAATCTTAAATTTAGTAGAGGGGAGTTGTTTAAATCTTTTATTAATTGGTCATTTAAAGCTAATTCTAAATTATTATATTTATTAATTTTTAGTTTTCTAATAAGTTAAGTTTCTAAACAAAGATTTGCGAAAGTTGAATCTGTTTTCTTTTCTTTATGACTTCTCTCGTGTTCTTTCATCCTAATTTTCAATGTCCTTCCCGTTTGTCCTATGTATACCTTATTACAATCTTCACATGTTAACTTATAGACACCAGAGTTTGATCCTTTGTCTATTTTATTTTTGTTGTTTTTAATAATATTCTATGTAGTATTGCCTGTTTTAAATGATATATGTTCCTTATTAAGTTTTAAATGAAAGTACCAATTTTTTCCAAAATTTTTCCTAAGTAAGTGATTGAATTGTAGGAATTAGTTATATTATTTTTTTAATTTAGGTTTCCTTTATCTTACAACCTTGGTTATTATTTAAACAAAAAGAAATTTAAAAAAATATTTAATATAAAACAATTTTTAAATGCGAACACATGTTTAATAAATTAATAAATATTAAAAAAAATTTTTGTAATTAAAAAATTAAAATTATAACTACACATTAACAAACTAGTTGCTACTATGTGTAGTATAAACATAAAAAAGTTCAGTAATGGATCCAACCTCCATCACTTTGAATGGCTTCTTGAAGTCTTGAAGGCATTGAATTGATTAGCTTTCAAAAATATTGTTTCGAAATATGGACTTCGTGGAATAAAATCTATTAAAACATATGTCTGTATTGTTACCCAAACATTGTCAATTGGATTCAAGTCAGTACTATTTGGGGGCCATGCCAAAATTTCAACATTAGCAGTTGCCAGCTGTAATGGGACACATTACGCCCATCTTATTTCAAAGCAGTTATATCCATTTGTACAATTTTAAAGAATATTAAAATTAATTTATTTAAACTAAAAAGTCACACTGTATAAATTTTAATGCTTTTCCCGCCATTAAATATTATTGCAGAACATTTCGTAATAATATTACACGCGTATTTCGATCAGTTTCTTCTATGCCAAATCATCATTTTGTATAGTTAAGTGTGTATAGTTAGCCATACATAAACTCTATTAGAATAACCTAGTGTCACGTATACGAATCGTTAGAATCACTGTATTGCATCATCTACGAAACCAGTATGATCAAGAACTCTATAAGAAAGCCGGGGAATCACCAAGAGAAAACCGAAGCTCGGACGCATCAAGGAAAGCGAAAAGACTCACTCGACTCAAGTCAGGCAAACGAGTCAATCGTGCTACCCTTAACGTTATAATAAAGTGAGGGAATACTGCAATAAAAGTATTGGACTAAAGTCAGTCAAACAAGTAAAACGTGCGACCCTATAAGCAAACGTAAGAAAGGGTTAACCGCATTTTGTGTACTTAAGTACAATAAGTACACAGTGTAGCAAAAGTATCACTCGCCTACAAGTGCAGTCATTTAATTAAAAGTGAATCCCACGCTTAATACATCAGGGCTCTTGTCTGGAATACCCGGCACCCTGAGGCGTGAAGAAATAGTGTTAATACAGTGAACAAGTGCATCACTCCGGAAGCACCGAGTCAACGATAAAGTAAAATTGCCATTAGTGCTGCGATGTAAAGGTTAGTCGTTATAAATACTGTTTATTAATCTGATCAAACCAAACAGTTTAAATCTGTGTTAAATTTACCGTATCTCGCCCCATATGTATGTTAGTATTTAGTAAGCTTTTCAGAATAACCCTAAGTAAATTTGTAATTAATCGTATGTAAATTAACAAGCTTTAATTATCAATATAAGTATATTTAGTAATCATTTGTTCTTTTATTTCAATTCATGTAATCTAAATTTTACTTAAAAAGCATATTAAACAGAAGAAATTGATCAAAACATTTATTAAGTAAAAAGAGGGATTCATTAAATTTCACCTTAGGTTTCATACACGCTTTGAGAGAGAAAGACGTAAGTCGCATTTCGACTTACCCGCTATATCTAGAGTCTTTTTCTATATCTCTCCGCTATTTTAGCTAACCGGCAATTTCTATAAGTTTAATTATATCTTAGAGGGGGTAATCCTCTTGGCGCCCGACAAAGCGGTAATTGAATAAGTCAATTACTCAATATTCAATTTTAATCTATATCTCAATATTTAGGATAACTGCGGCTTTTAAGTATTTCAGCACCAAAGTTATCAGTTTTTACAGCAACCTCGAATCCCTCGAAGCCCGGGACATTATTAATATAACGCCGAATGTTAAGGGTTAAAGAGGACTGTTACACAGCCAATGTCAAATTAAGTTAGAACTATGCACTGCGCAATTGTCCTGTTGGATCGCAAAATCATTCTCATACAACAAATTCACTTATGGCAACATAACATTGGATAAAATACTTCGATATTGAAAACTGTTCCATTTGTTCTAAATTGCATAAGATTCCGGTTCCAGCAAAAGAAATCCAGCCCCATACATTTACGGCATATCTACCACTGCGCTTTTGTTCCAGTATGTGTTTTGGATGATAACGAGTGTCTAGTTCTATACACTCTTCAAGTTATGTTGGGATAAGATTTAAAACTTGATTCATCTGAGAAAATCACGCTTCCCAAAAAAATTAAGGTTTCTATTAACGTATGTTTGTGCAAATGTTAACCTTTCCATATTTTGGATGCCACTAAGTTTTGGTTTTCTAGCAGCAATATAGCTTTTCAAATTAGCTTCCAACAATATTTATAACTGTGCTAATACTACCAGGAAATCGTGTTGCTTCAATAGCTCTTCGACAGCACTCAGTAGGGTGTTCCTTAATGTATCGAACAAGAATAGGATCTAATTACTACTAATTACTAGTTGCTATTCTTCGAATTACGTTCGTGAATATATATATATTTTTTTAAATATTGCATTTCCGCTACCTTATAATTTAGACACCTAACTTGTTACTGTGATACATAGATAATTGCTAAAATTTAAATTATTCTGGCACCGCCACCGGCACCCGCTAATATGACGCTAATTAGATAATTAATTAATTGTAATTATATAATTAATTCGGCAGCTAAGTCGTGTATATCTCACTGAATTTGTGAACAAATCTCTTAATCCACGACAGCTCCGACATAAGTCCGAACAGTTTCGAAAGAAATCTGAACAGATTATAGGTGTTTAGACCTGTTTCAAAACTGTTCATATCTCTTTCGAAGCTATTCAATCCCATTCTAGAGATTTCTGTTCAGACTTGTTCCAAAATTGTTCAATAGCTATTTTGGGCTGTTCAGACCAGTTTCGAAGCAGTGTTGCATAGCTAATTCCGTGGTTAACTTGTTGAATTCGTGAATAAATCTCTTAGTTTGCAACAGCTCCCGAACAGGTTTAAACCAGAACGGGTCTGAACAGCTCCAAAGCAGCTATCGAACAGCTCCAATACAGTACTAAACAGCTCCGAAACAGCTATCGAACAGCTCCAGAACAAGTTTGACTAGCACCAGACCAGGCTTAACCAACTCTAATTGAACTTATCAGCTTCGAGAGAAAGGACACTTTAACGTTATGCAATTTCAAAGAAATAACCTTTCCACAAGACTATTTTGACTTTACTGAAAATGACAACTTTGTCACCTAAGCTTGCACAAATATAGAATTTACAATATCATACTTACTAGTGATAAATTTATCGTTTAACATTTACAAGTCTGTGTATAAGTCTATAATATTATTAAGCGAAACTAATTAGTTTAATTGCGAAAACTTCCTTCCCAAAATAATTTCGAAGACGTAAAGCATGTTAATTTTAATCTGTATTAAACGTGATATACCGGAAATCTTATTACTTGCTATGTACTCTGAGCTCAAATGCAATTCATATTTTCTAATTAGTAGGTTTAATACACGATAAATTAACTTTAACTTATATTCAACGAATATTCACGTACGTTCATTGAGTTGTAGTGGTGATGCAGAAATTTGCATTCAAATTTAGTCCGAACCGGTATATTATCCTTATATGTGAGGAGAGTCCCTCTATCATCGGACACGTAATGGCCTTTTCGTAAATTAAATACCTAAACAAGCGGTTGGGTTTAACGAGGGAGCGGTTCGCAAGTGGCAAATTATTATTTCCTCACATCGAAGCGGATAATAAGGGAAATTAGAACGGAGTCCCAAATATTCGGGCAGAAGTTTGTTAATTTCCCCGATTACGGTCACCGATAAAATATATTCGTAAAATTACGTTTTGTAATTACAAATAATATATGTATATGTAACAGTATAGCAGGAACTGCAGAAGATCATTATAACATAATGTTACAGAGAATGTAAAAAAAAATATAATCGAGCTTACATTACAGTCATTTGTTCTTTTTTCGTTTCCCCAATTAAAAAGCTCATTTAGAGAAAGGACAAAAAAGTAGAAAATTTAAAGAACTTTTTAAAATTATAGAAGACAATATTTAAAATTAAAAATTTGGAAATATATTATAACCTGGATTTTTCTAATATTCTAACAAAAAGGGGTACATTATATAACCATTAATATTCCAATTAGTGCAGATTTTGGCTTAAACAATAATAATAATTTTCCCCAACAGATTAATCCAAATAGGACAACAAAATTTTTACCCAATGCGACAATACAACAATACATAAATAAGTAAATCAATTCATTACATAAAAGCATAATGATATCCCTAAATTATTCATTTGCGTTTCTTGACGAATGTACCAATGGAGCCCTGCACAAAATATTACTTCTTGGTGTTAGAAACACAAAACATGGGGAGTATCTGGCAGCAATGCGTGGTACCAGTAAATTTGCTCGCCCTTCCTTTGTCTTCGCATCGCTAGCATTTCCAATCCATGCCTCATGTAGTCTATATTTCGTTCTGGATAGACACCGTCTAGGCTGTAATTCAAGTACTTCAAAAATTTACGCTGAACGTGTTCAATTTGATTCACGTGTAACTACCAAATGGAAAACGCATATTCCAACTTACTAACGACTAGGGCTGGGCAAAGTATCGATACATCGTCCAATACCCGATACCTCAAATAATGAAGGAATCGATTCTAAGGTATCGATACCTAGGAATCGATACTTGGGTATCGATACCAAGAAACCAATACCAGACTATCAATACCAAGGAACCGATACCAACGAACCGATACTAAGGTATTGATACCAAGAAGTGGATGCTATTGAAATTACTAGAATCGATCTCAATTTATACCAAAGTATTCATTCCAAGGTATCGACTCCAAGCAAGAAGTCCAAAACATCGATACTAAGATAGTATGTCGATATCACTTTATTTTGGAATCTACTTCTACAACTTCTACAAGCCTCTTACCTATATATTGGCATTTTTAGCAATTTTCTTTTCTTTATTTAATAGTGTCTTTTTATTTATTGCATTTGTGTTGCAAGTTTAATTTATGATTCATACAAATGGAGATTAATAAAGTAAAAAAAAGTCGAGAATTCTTATAAAGCTATTGTAGGTATAAAACGTGCTTGGTTTGTTTCTATTTTGAAATAGAATATTTTAGCCTTTAATTTGATAAAAGCACGCATATCTGTATATATTATCTTACCTTTGTGCATTTTTTTAAATGTATATAAAGAATGCAATAACTCTAATATGTATATAATTTCACTATTAATAAAAACAGAATTTGGACTAATGCATCAAATAAAACGATTTATTTCCACGTAACGGTTCGAAAGTGTATTTATTTCTTCGTCAGACCTAATAAAATATTTACAGATTAGCCATACGAAGTATATTTACTTTAGTATTTTTTTCTACTTTGTATGGCTAATCTGTAAATATTTTATTAAGTCCGATGAAGAAATAAATACAGTTTCGAAACGTTACGTAGCAATAAATCGTTTTATTTGATACATTGACCCAAATTCTGTTTTTATTAACAGTAAAACAGTAAAATGATATATATATATATATATATATATATATATATATATATATATATATATGGTAAATTCAATTTGTTGGCGATTTATTGTTAAGTCTGGTTTTACTTCAAAATGTATATATTTGAAACAATCCTCAATGTATATTAATATACTGCCATTTATATTTTATATTCCTTGAAAAAGGCATCATTTGCCGAAACATGTAGGATTGTTTTAAATATACAGTACAAATCTCTTCCCTATAGTCACCTACAAACGTGTATTACGTATGTGTGCTTTCGACAAGCGCGGAGTGGGGACGCACATAGCATGTATGTATGTATGTATGTACTGTAGATCAGTTTGGATGTAAGCACTAAGCACATACATAGTATAAACGTCGATGAATGTGGAACTACCGTCAATAATAAGGACTTTATGTAATAATAAACACAAATAAGTGTGGACTTTTTGGAAGATTTTAATATTTTTAACGTTTAAAACAATGTCAGATATACCTATAACAATAACAATAAATAAAGCGGTAAATCATAATAACTTCTATATTCTATACATAATAAATAAAACTAGAATTAAAAAATAAAAAGTAAACTATTTAATGTATTGTATGCTCAAAACGGTCTCCTAATGCAAACAAGCAATGTCCTAATCTGTCATAAAAGTTTCTCTGAACATTAAAAATCGTTTGCGGTTGAATATTTAGGATAGATTCAACTATTTTCGCCCGTAATTATCGTTTCAAACGCAATGGTACGTTGAAAGTTAATTTGAAATACCCGTGCAATTTCTCTTATGCTGCGACCAAGATGATACTGTTTTACGACATATTTTTTTTGTTCAAGGGTAAAAATATCCATCGTGAATACGGACTATTCGCAAAAGTTGAGAAAACCATCCAACTTCACAAGTAAACTGTAACTAATGGCATATGGCATGTATGCATCGCTTCGTGCGTCCCCACTCCTCCCGTCTTGAACGCACACACACGTAATACACGTTTGTAGGTGACTATAGGGAAGAGATTTGTACTGTATACATTTTGAAGTAAAACCAGACCTTAAATCGCCAACAAATTGAATTTACCATATATATATATATATATATATATATATATATATATATATATATATATATATATATATATTTAAAAGGTGTTGAATTTTACATTATACGTAGCAAATATCCATATTATGACATAATAACTATAAATTATTACAAAAAAAAACAAAATATTACAATATTGTAAACTTCATACAGTAGATATAGTAGAATCGGTAAATTAATTTTATATATGTATCTTGAAACCGATATCAAACAATCGATACCTAGAAAACGAATTATGAATACTGATTCCTAGGTATCGAATCAAGGTATCGATTCCGAAACATCGATAGGTATCGTTACTTTATCGTTACAGACCCGACACATCGGTAAGTATCTATACCTCGATTGATATCTATACCCGATACCGATAATGTTGGTATCGCCCAGCCCTACTAATGACATATGCAAAATAGAGGGATTTAATGGTATCAACATTAGTCAAATATCGGGACATTCTGATAATAAATCCCAGAGACATAACAGCAGATCTAGTGATGTTTGAGAGATAATCGTTGAAGGTCAACTTGCTGTCGAATGTAGCACCAATCCTTTGTAGAGTTTCTTAACACCAATCCTTCATAGAGTTTCTTAACACCATCCTTTGGGGAGTTTCGTTTCTCTATAACGGTATCATCGAGGTAATAGAAAGTTTATATAATTTATTTTGCTCGTGATTGTCTACTTCACAACTCTACTATTGAATTTTGCCACATCTCTGTAAGCTACTGCTGAAGGAGGCGAAGGTTTCTTTGCCCAGAATTTGCTTGTAATTAATGGTCTTTAAAGCATGCCCTGCTCTTCCGATCGACCACTATCAGTTCGGTTGAACTGACACTGGCCAGCATTTGCCTGAACCTCCAGAACGGATGTATCGCATCTAATGTAACTCAATACCAGATATATGAATCAATGCATATATATATATATATATATATATATATATATATATATATGTATATATATATATATATATATATATATATATATATAAATATATATATTTAGTGTTAATAAGAGTTAAAATTTATTTCTTATTTATTTTATTGGCCGTGTCATAATATTAAAATAATAGACTTTTTCTTGGTTTAGCGACGTTTAATGAATTCCAATTTTTTAATACGACGTTTCGACTTTTTTATTAAGTCTAACTAAAAAATTAATACAGAGAAAGGTAAGAAATATATTTACATTTGTATGAATAAATTAAAATTAAAAATAAAATAATGAAATTAAAGTAAGGAAATTAAAGGATACAAAACTCACCAATTTATTTCGTGTCAAATCACATATTTTGCGTAACATGTATGGCCGGACATGTCGAACCTTTTTATAAGGTCGACTGCCTTTCTTGGAATATTTAGTGTAACTAAATGTCTTTGTGCAGAAATGAAATTGTTTGTTTCGTTTTTAAAATTAGTTTGGTCAGAACATGTGTTTGGGAAAATTACAGTATATTTACATTGGGAATTTTTTTTTTGTGTTGTTGGGCTTGTCTTCTATTGTTTAATGAGCGGATAATAAAGTTTAGAAAGTTCATCAATCTCGTTACGATTGTTGATTGTTTTGTTGTTTTTGAATATATGAATCATTTCTAAGACCTCCCTGGCCTTTGTATTTTTTTGCTTAGTAATTATTTTTGTGTTTTCAAAATCAAAATTATGTTTTAATGTTATCTGGTGTTTTTTCAAAGCTATCTGATTTTTTGCGTATTTGTGTGCTTTTAATCTTTCCTGTAGTAACTGTTTTGTTTGGCCTATGTATACTTTGTCACAGTCTTTGCAGGGTATATTATATATTGTATGTGATTGTTTAAGTGTTGGTGTTGAGTCTTTTAGTTTTGTATGTAAGAATTTTAGGTTTTTCCCGCTTTGATGTGCTATTTTAAAATTAAATGGTTTAAATATATTGTTTAGTTTTTCGGATAATCCAGTTATATAGAGTGTAGGGATATATGTTAGTTCATTGGTTGTTTTATTTTTATTTTGGCACTTAGTTTTGTTATATATTTTATTAAGTCTTTGTTTTATAATGTTTTGTATAAATTGTGGTGAATAATTGTTTTCTGTTAAAATTGTTTTTACTTTATTAAACACTGTTGGTCTGAAAGCTGGATTGGTGAGATTTAAAGCCCTGTCCGCTAACGCTGTTACAACATTTTTTTTGTGGGATAGGGGTTGGTTTGAATAAAAATTTACGTATCTGCCGGATGTGATAGGTTTATTGTACCATTTTGTTTGTATGTTGTTGTTTGCTTTTATTAGTGTTAAGTCTAAGTAGTTTATGGAGTTGTTTTTTTCTATTTCAATGGTAAAGTTTAAATTTGGATGGAAATTGTTGAAACTATTTTGTACATTGCTTATTTCCATCATAATGATGTTACCAGAAAAGGAAATAAGCAATGTACAAAATAGTTTCAACAATTTCCATCCAAATTTAAACATTACCATTGAAATAGAAAAAAACAACTCCATAAACTACTTAGACTTAACACTAATAAAAGCAAACAACAACATACAAACAAAATGGTACACTAAACCTATCACATCCGGCAGATAGGTAAATTTTTATCAAACCTACCCCTATCCCACAAAAAAGATGTTGTAACAGCGTTAGTGGACAGGGCTTTAAATCTCACCAATCCAGCTTTCAGACCAACAGTGCTTAATAAAGTAAAAACAATTTTAACAGAAAACAATTATCCACCACAATTTATACAAAACATTATAAAACACAGACTTAATAAAATATATAACAAAACTAAGTGCCAAAATAAAAATAAAACAACCAATGAACTAACATATATCCCTACACCCTATATAACTGGATTATCCGAAAAACTAAACAATATATTTAAACAATTTAATTTTAAAATAGCACATCAAAGCGGAAAAAACCTAAAATTCCTACATACAAGACTAAAAAACTCAACACTTAAACAATCACATACAATATATAATATACCCTGCAAAGACTGTGACAAAGTATACATAGGCCAAACAAAACAGTTACTACAGGAAAGATTAAAAGCACACAAATACGCAAAAAATCAGACAGCTTTGAAAAAACACCAGATAACATTAGAACATAATTTTTATTTTGAGAACACAAAAATAATTACTAAGCAAAAAAATACAAAGGCCAGGGAGGTCTTAGAAATGATTCACATATTCAAAAACAACAAAACAATCAACGATCGTAACGAGATTGATGGACTTTCTAACTTTATTATCCGCTCATAGTATATCTATACCGAGTATATCTTATTGTGAAACATGCAAAACATGCATATACGATTGTTGCTAGAGTAACGTAATAATTAAATGACAGCAATGTATTAAAGCGTGTATTTTATTTTGAAACATAGGTTGTCAAAATAATTAATAATTTCATTTTTTTGACTTAAGTGTAAACAAATCAAATACAGACATAGAAAACATTTTATTTTCAGATAAATCCTTCAATCACAGTTTCTTACTACTTTTAGGTTGAATAAAACAAGAATTAATTGAAATTCATTTTATTTTATTAACATAAATGAAGCAAATTTCATAAATTAATTTAGCAGATTTTCAAAAATATCGCCGTTGACGGCCAAACAGTGTCCTAAGCGATGATAAAATTCATTAATCGCATTTTGTATTTGTGCAGGAGTTATTTCCCTTGCAGCCACTCGTATCTTATTTTTTAATTGGTCAATATTAGTTAGATGTTCTCCATTAAAAACTTTATTTTTGATGTAACCCCAAAGAAAAAAATCATTTGGAGACAGGTCTGGTGACCTTGCGGACCAATCCACTTCTCCCCCACGTCCTATCCAGCGGTTTGGAAATCTGTTGTTTAGAAAGGTTCGGACTATTTGGGAATTGTGCGCTGGTGCACCATCATGTTGGTACCAAATCTCACCAGGAATATTTAAGGCGTTAAGGGCCGGTAAAACTCTCTGCGCAAGCAATTCTAAATATCTGTATCCTGTAAGAGTACCCTCAATAAAAAACGGTCCTATGACATGCTCGCCCATCAACCCTGCCCAAACATTGACTTTTTGTGGTCGTTGAGTCCTAGTAGAACGGTATCTGTGCAAATTTTGTCTGCTCCAGTAACGGCAGTTCTGTGAATTAACTTCACCGTGTAAATAAAATGTTGCTTCATCCGTAAAGCAAATTCTGGGTAGTAACGTATCGTCATTATTAAGTTTTTACATCATTATTGTGCAAAAGCTGACTCTTCTTTCAGCATCATTCGCAATTAGCTCTTGGTGGTTTTGAAAATGATATGATTTAAATTTTTCGCGTTTCAATAACTTATGCACGGCAGATTTGCTAACATTTGAAGCTTGTGCTAAAGCTTTTGTAGAGAGCATGTTGTTGTTAGCGATAGCTTGTAATATTTCAGTTTTTTTCATCCGTAATAACATATCTGCGTCTATTCTTTTTCTTGTGGTTAGGAACGAGACATCCACTATTTTTATACTTCTGTACAAATCTACTTATTGTAGCTGGACTGGCTTTCGGACGTTCGGGATACGTAAGGTGAAATAAATTTGCAACATTTCGCAAACTCATATGTGAATAATACCAGTTTATTAACGACAATTTCTCTTGTACACTGTACATTCTAGGTATAATTGTAGGTTACACTTTATTGCAGTAATTATCTTAAGTCAAAAAACCGAAATTATTAATTATTGTGACAACCTATGTTTCAAAATAAAATACACGCTTTAATACATTGCTGTCATTTAATTATTACGTTACTCTAGCAACAATCGCATATGTATGTTTTGCATGTTTCACAATAAGATATACTCTCGGTATATATGTATAGATAGATAGATAGATAGATAGCTGATAGATTATAATTATTTCTTGATCTTTGTATGTTATAGCAGATTAAATTAGTCGGCGATTTAAGGTCTGTTTTACTTTGATATGTATGTATTTCAAATAATCTTACATGTTTAAATATATACATATCAAACTAAAACAGACCTCATTCGTCTTCATCTGTAAACAACAGACAGAATTAGCAGGGTCCTGACGAAACACTATATAAAGACGTGATCACGAGAATGCATAAAATTGCAATTTTATAGCTTCTCCTAACAAATTAACGAAATATTGAGATAGAACATTTGAGTTTTAATATAAAGAAACCGATAACCCAAATATTAGTAAATTTATATTAGTACGGTCAAGAATTTTTCTAAAATTATATATATATATATATATGGAGACTTTTCGAAAAGTTTTCATTGGTGTTTCATACAATTTTGCAATGGAACTATGCTGATTTTAAGCATAGTTCCTATTATTCCTCCTGGTTTGAAGGAATTTTCGGAATGTGTTTGACCGAAATATATGTTTTGAATAATACACTAGTTTGAATTAACACTAATATAACGAGATATCGAAAAAATTCATAATTGGAGTAGACTGTGAAATTGGGTTGGTACTTTAGCCACTTCCACATAATGACATTTATTATTTGACATTGAAACTATAAGTTTGTGTCAAATTTTTCAAAACTCTTATCAAGAAAATTAAATTTATTTACATGTAAATGGACAACATTTTCAACAACTTCTGTAGCTATATGTAAATTTTGATTATGATTTCGATATTAAATAAATTATTTGTTTTCTTTTTTGTTGTAGTATCATTTCAATGCCATAACCTTTTTTTACAATGAAACCAAGTGAAACTGTCAAGCATCAAGTAATGTGTCATTATGTGGAAGTGGCTAAAGTACCAACCCTATTTCACAGTCTACTCCAATTATGAATTTTTTCGATGGCTCGTTATTTACAAGATAACGATTAATAAATTGAATCTTTGAGTTCCATTGAACCTTAATACAAATCTACGAATCTGGCCTTAATAGTAAAGACCGAGAAACTGGCTAATACTTTATATTTTTGAAGTGAGCTCGCTGAGATCTGGGTTGGAACTGATTATTATTTTTACTTATTTTTACAATGAAAGTTTTGTCCTTGCCAGGTACAACGGAGGGAGAAAACAACTAAAATAATTGTAATGAAATTGCGTTGCAAATATTTTACCCTTCTTCAAGGAAAGGTATATAAGTTTACCAACCTAATAAACAGATTGAAAAAATAAACAATATGCACATGAACCCTTAATTATAATACTGAGAAATAAAATAAATATTTAATACAAACAATACAATTGTTACAGACATTGAATTACCAAGTACGTATACAATAAACAGCAAGTGGGCTAGAGATACCGAACAGTATTCGAAGGATACAGGAAAAATGCAATAAACCGTAGTCTCTAAACCTAATCGTAAAAGATGAATACATTGTAACCTTCAAATATAACAATAAAACTTATGCTATTATATAGGTCTACATCCGCAAATGAATGAATTTACAAAAAGGATTATACCTGTATTGAGTAAAGAGTTTTATGACCGTAGAAAACAAGACAATGCATAAGCAATATAATGCCTGACCACTTACAATAATTAACAAATTAGATATTTGGGAAACTCCAAGACTTTCTATACACTTTACATTTACAAACAGTATAAAATTAAAATCTATGATTTAATACGTAAAATAAATGCAACTAAATCTATTTGATTATAGGCAAATAAAACTGAAATACAAATTAAATCTATGTGGATCGAACAGTTCCATCATACAACTACATTAAATGACGACTGATAATCAACTCAACGATAAAGTAGTCGTTGTTCGTGAAAATTTGAACCAGTTTAAATATGTATGACAACTGTGCACAGTCAATTCTTGCTGCCATCTTTAAGAGACAAAAACACAAACTCTTCTTAATAGATTAGCATATTAGAATTCCATGTAGAACTAATTAAACAATTTCAATTTGATTACTTTTCGTATAATTGAATTAGAACGGTTCGTATCTCTTTGTTCACCCTACGACGTCGATGAAATTTTGACATTATATCTTTCAGTTAAATATAAATGATTAATAGGTAATGTTGCCAATATTACCTAGAAAATATATGCTTAATCAAGTCCCTTTCTATCTCTAGGGTCTAATGGCGTTTTACCAAGCTAATATACCAACCTTATTATACCAGCTCATAGGTTTTCAGGGTCTGTTGTAGGGTTTGGTTCGTATATATATATATATATATATATATATATATATATATATATATATATATATATATATATATCATTTGATAAATTCTTGGAGTTTTCGGTATTTATATTAAATATTTTCAAATTAGTATGTTATTTTGCGAGGTAAATGTGAATGTAAACATTGCTGTCTACAAATTACAGCGCAAATCATACGAAATTTATTTGAAAAATTTTGTCTACTTAGGGACTTGAACCCAAGCCTACGGTTTGCCGGACCGTCGCTCTAACCAATTAAACTACGATATCTTTCAACACCATAGCACCAACTCGACAGTCATTGCAAAATAAAGGAACTGAGAGTTCTGAATTGTGTGCTAATATGACTACAACAAAACGGAGTGAACCACATTTGAACCATTTCATGCGAAGGCGCAATATCCCTGTAATACTTTTCAACATTTCTTGGTTTTTTAACGGTTTTCCACGTAAAAGAGTATTTTATCAACACGGGAAACAGGTGTTGTCAATATTCACAATAAACTTCACACATATTCACTTTCGAAGCGAGTAAAACAATAACTATTTAATATATTTACTATC
This sequence comes from Melolontha melolontha, assembly GCA_935421215.2. Classification (NCBI taxonomy): domain Eukaryota; kingdom Metazoa; phylum Arthropoda; class Insecta; order Coleoptera; family Scarabaeidae; genus Melolontha; species Melolontha melolontha. The sequence goes on from OW285235.1 coordinate 183,961,951, forward strand.
AATTTTATATGTAACTTTGTTAAAAATATCAAATGTCAGTAAACGTATTAATGCTGGTGATCTTAACGCCCTTTATTGAAAAGTGGGGGTTTTGTCAAATGGACCTCGTATATAATATACATCACTTATTATTTCCTCAGACATGAACGTAAATTTTGCCATATATTATATTTACGCACGTTGAAACATGTCTCGTATAATATTTGCTTTTTATTAATGGCTCGGGTCCTCGCCAAACAATTATAACGCAACAACCTAGACAACAAGTCCTCAGAGTATAGTTTGTGCATAGTTCCATCCATTAACTTGTTTCTCGACCAACATTCCCTACTAAGGTTAAAACTCTAACAGGTTTCAGTAAGTAATACAGAAACCACCGCGCAGGCATTAAGATAATAACATAATGGTCTCTGAAAGTCCGCAGGTTGGGTGTTTCCCCACGGGGCCAAACTACAAATCCGATGCAGAGAATTGGGTCTTTACAAACTGCTGGGAGCGGTCTCGACCCGTTGCCAGAATGGTGCGTGGTCCACAAAGTTGCCTTCCTGTGTCCCCACGACGCTCCTCACAAACTTCACAGGTACGTATGAATTGTGTGTCATCGTGTAACTAGATAACTGTGCACAGTGTTAACAAAGCAAAAACTTTCTTTGTGCAACTGCCGCTGGAGTAAGTATTACGGGTAATAAACGTGTTAGCGACCCTTACGGCTACGCTTCGTTCGTCCTTTCTATTAAAGAGTTCCATTTAGAGACCGAAGGAGACGAACATGGTCGTTAAGGAAAATTAAAGTCATACTATTCCGAAAGGTAATTGCGGGTCTTTAGATGTGTACGTTACTTTAAGAATTACTTTATTTTTCGTTGAACATACAACTAAGATAATTTAAAAAGCAACGGAACGTATTGGGTGAGACACAAAAAAGTTTTCAGAGTATGCCATGGATTAAATTAGTTGTGCCTTATATTGATTAGGTGATTTAACCTACATGTCGTACTACTAGTAGTAGACTAAATAGGTTAATAAGAGTTGCCAAGTGACATTCATTAAGCTAACCTAATATTTAAATCTACGGAAAAAATTAATTTCAGGGAGCAGACGGTTATTTGAAAGTTTTGGTTGTTGAAATGTGTAAATTAATGATTTGTTATAAAAATAGAGTTTTTTTGGAGTGTTCTCTGTTTTAAAATGAAGGAATACCGAAAAATAAAATATCATTATAAAATACATTACATTTCACATCTTCTAAAACAGCTAATCGACAATACAATGTTACTTTCAACCGCCATAACTCCGATATACTTTCAAACGCTAAATACACATACTCGCCACATTTTTCTATCTTCGCAATTCTACTCACTCTCAAATGATTCAGGTGATATTCGAATATTCATACCTCTAAAGCTTGGAAATATACCATCATTGTAATCAAAATATTGCCTTAACTGCGCCATTACCCACTTCAATTCCTTTGAATTAAAGCAAACACATTGTTTTTTTACACCAACAATTTTTAACATTGGTTCAAAATCTTGATGTGGTAATAAACCAATACATATCCATTTCGAATGACTTTTATTCAGAAAAACATTTTTTTCTCCTACTAATGGCAACTCCGAAATTGGTTCTCTAACATATCTTTCTACAAATCTTTCACCACATAATGTCTCTCGCGCAAAATTATCTGCAGCTGCATCGACATGTTCCCAAAATTTATTTGATTCAGACATTTTAGTAAAATGTTCTTCAATACCCAAGTCTACATCAGTATATCCAACCACTTCAATACTATCATCTTTTGTCAATTCACTTTCTTCCACTATCAAGGGATCACGCTTATCTTTTTCCAATTCACTTTCTTCCACTATTAAAAAACATAAAGAACTCTGTGGAACTTCACTAAACTTCCGCTTCAACACATTCTCTGATACTAGCATCTACTTAAAACAAGCAAACTTTATATACCCTAACATTGTCCCCACCCTAACATTCTTCTTTATTCTTTAATATTCAAATGACCAATTCTAAAACCTCTCTATTGACCTTGATCACCAATATGGTTCTGGAACCTCCTAATTAACCTTTACCTCATATTCACAACGTATTCCTCCTCACCCTGTTTAAGAAGGTCGATCATCCTCAGCCGATTCTAACACCTCCTCCTTGACTTTGATCGCCAATATATATGCGATCAAGGTCAATAAGGAGGAGATACTCTACTGAAGTTGTTTTCTCGAGTCTGCGACTCGAGGGACTGTCTTCGACTAGAGGCCGATCTGGTTAACATACAGACTTGGCGCAAAAATAACATAATGTATAGAATTCACGGTTGGCTCTTGGTGAAACATGATTAATAATTTACTAAATAAAACAAATACCCCCGCAATCGATGCTGTAATAAAACTTTCAAAAAATAAGCCATAAATATTGGCAGGAGTATTCTTTTCACTTAGTTTACATGACTCTTTGAGAATGACTGTATAAGTCGAAACATATGTCAGATATATTTTAAATACATTTTGTGAAACAAATATACCAAGTGTTTTATTTAGCAAAAATAACAATTTACCTTTGAACCCCGCTAAGTGCAAGATTTTATCTTTCAACAAAAGACTTAATGTTATACACTTTAATTACAAACTTTGGGCTATGAGTATATCACGTGTTAATCAATTAAAGACTTGGGTGGAACACTAACATCGAAAACCAAATCCAGATTAAACAAGCTTATGTATGTAAAATCTAATAATATTCAGAATAAAGATGAATTAATAATTAAAGTAAGTACAGCAATTTATTAATGCAGTTTACAAAACAAGCAAGTGTGACATTGAACCAATCATTAATTTTTTCTTTGAACACAAACGTGTTGGTTCTGACATGAAACTTTTTTATTGGAGAAATAAATCTTCGTCATCTGTCAAGTCATCCATTGGAGTTTGTCATGTGGAGTTTTGATGATCCTTTTATCCTATTATTGAAATGAAAAGAAGAACGAAACATATACTATTATTTAACAACATCCATTAAATAAGGTGCGTAATATGGCCACCGCCTTTATCTCTACAGCGTAAAGCTCTTTCCTTAACAGAGTTAATAACATTTTCTAAGATCCAAGGTGAATTATTAATTTCTACGGTCTTATTAGTGATCCTTTGTTGCAGGTCATTAAGATCAAAAACAGGTGTTACAAAAATAGAATTTTTTAAGTATGACCATGAAAAGAAATTGTGTTTTTTATTTAAGCTAATAATTCGATCTACAAGAAAATTTCTCAGAAAAACAATGCTTTCATTGGTAGTATGTACACGAGTCCCATCTTGTTGGAAGTAGCCTTCTGTAATCCATTCATCATCGTGTAACATATTTACAAATGGTATCAAGATTTCCAGTCTGTAACGCGCAGCATTTAATATTTGTAAAAGGAGTAAAAGCATTTTTTAGCTACTGTTTAAAATTTTGTATTTTTAATGGACATATCGTCAAAAAATATAGGTTATAATTCGAAAAACTACCGATGAATAGAATTAAAAATGATACAGTATTATCGACTATAATACCTTGTAATGGGTTTCCGCGTCGGAATGGCAATTAATACCAATTAATAACGGTTAATCAATTAATTCTTAATTGATTCAAAACTGGCTAGTGTCGATTGTATATGCAACCTTACCTGCTACTCTGAAAACTTCAAGTTTACCCCACGGTGGTAGTAGTAAGCTTATCATATAAACTTAAAATTTTTCCATAGCAGAAATATCATCAGTGCGATTAATGACTCTTAATTTGACATTAATCAAAACCAAATATTCAGATAATCTCTAGTCGGTTATAGGATTCTTAGTGCTTTCATTAATTAATAATCGTGTTTGCGATTGTTTGCTAGTGATTTGTTGCTTGTCTGTTATCATCTGTCTGTGACCCAGGTTTTAAAAAAAGAAATAAGAAACGCCGACATACAAGGTATTTATTGAACACACATAAAATAATAGTTTTTAATTAACATCGATACGCACAAAACTTTACATAGTTTTTTTACTAATTTCGATGAATACACACAAAATATATATACAATAACAAAATAAACATAGTATATTAAAAAACGGAAGTGAAGATTTTATGTATAAACGTGCCGCTGTAATAATATAGCAAAGCAAACGGTATTGAAATCAAGTAAATCATATACGAATATAGTTCGTATTAACACAAAAATAAAATATTTGATAATACAAAGTCGGCTCAACAGCTGCCTTGTGAGTTTTTTAACTTTTACATATACTTCACACAAACCTTTCTATATTATTTAAATCAAAATGAGCATATATACAATTTATGTGGGCAAGTCAATATCAAATTATGTTTGTGTCAAATGAGTTTTAATAAAAAATATGTTTCGGGTCGCTGCGGATTTTATTCGGTTACTAAGAAAATATAGGGATTAAAATCATTAAGTAAATGTTGCTATTTTGGAATAAAAATGACTGACGTGATTGATTCTACGGAGTAAATAACTATCTGGTGAGTGAGTCAGACGGCTTACCTGTACGTGCGCAACAGTACTGCTGGGAAAATCGGGACACAAAAGCGTTTTCTTTGAAGGTAACGGGTAAGAAAACTAGCCAGAAAGAATACCCAGCGAAGTTTTTTGGAAAAAAATCACGTCGGTCAGAATTGAGGACGAAAATTCAGGAAGGAAGAACTCTCATTAAGCTTAATTAAATGCCAGAATACCTGGCAGGTAATCAATGTCTTTAACAGCGGAAAGGGGCCCTTTATATAGGTCTTAGTTCCTAAGAAAAACAAAAATTCAAGAGAGGGGCCAGCGCACTAGTTTTCTGCGTTTGCATATTAAAATATGTGGAAGTGGGGACCCTCTCTTTACATATCTACATGCTAACATACTTACAAATTTAAATATATTACAAAAATACAGAATATACAATCTGGTTCAAAAGTTTATAAATGTTTGCATGCGACGATAGTTTCAACGTTCAAGTCGCACACAATATGGCTTAAATTTCTAAACTTTGTAACGGGGTTCGTTACAACCTTAATACCAGTTTTATAGAACATCATTCCACACAACAAACACACCGAATCGTCAACAAAATCAATAAAAGACCTGGAAAAAGCCAACAGCATTTCTTGCATAGACGTTCGATAAAGTCTGACACAATGGACTCTTCCACACGATCTCCTAAAATCTTATTTGTAGGAAAGGTATTTTCAGATTAAGTATAACTACATACTCCGATTGCCACTAAGTAAACTCAGGAGTAACCCAGGGCGGTGTATTGGGTCCACTACTGTTTCTGATCTGCCCTGATCTGCCAACGACCCACAACACAAATTGCATCTGATACTGATAACACAGATTTGATATCCATAAATAACGATCCAAGAGTCGCATCTCAATAGCCTACAAAATTGGTTCGATAAATGGATAATAAAAATCAACTAAAGTAAATTTGTACCGGCTACATTCACCACCAGATACACAATATACACACCAATACTATTCAACAATACTCAAATTCCATTCCAAACTGAAGTTAGGTACTTTAGATTACACTTAGATCTAAGACTCACTTGGAAACGGTATCAAAGCAAAATGTCAACAAATAAACATGAAATTACAAGAAATGTCTTAGGTGATGGAATGAGAATTTAAATCCTTGGAAACAAGCTCCTCTTTATAAATGTATTATAAAGCGCATGTGGATATACGGTGTTCAACCGTGGGGATGGGCAAAAATAAAATACTTTGCTCTATAATCAACGCAAGTTGGTACGAATCTAACTTCACCCTACATAATGATATGAAAACACCATTCGTTACTAACGAGATAAAAAAAAGTATGGACACGCTACTTAGAAGCTCTAGAAGACCACACCAATAACCGAGTGGAATAAAAGCCAGTCAAGAATTTTAAAGAAACTCAAAAGCAATGCCTCACGGACCTACATGAGTGAGGTCATCCTCTATCACTCAAAACATGGTGATTTTTCCACCATAAAAACAGATCTCTATGAACAACTTCGTTCGCACTATATTTTACAAATTGGTGTCTTCTGGGTAATCTACGGAGAGGATTTCTTACTATCGATGTATTTCATGCAGAATAGCTAATAATCTGGCTGCTGTAGTAAATTACAAGCAACAGACAATCTCTCTATTTATAAAAATTCAATCTGCATATATTTGCTCCCGAAAAACTCGAAAGGTAGTTGGTCGATTGACTTGAAACTTGACCCAATAATTCAAATACGCGAGTGTTTTTATAGTCAAATACTTTCTCAAATACTTGAATTGGTAGTGCTCCCTTATTACAAGTTGATGTTTGCTAATCATATACTCTATTTACACTAACATATTGTTATGAAATCTTAATGATAAGAAAGAAAATAACTTTAATTTAATCTTGAACGAATTGTCTTATATGAAAACTTAAAATAATGTGTATAGGTTAGACGTAAATGTCAAGAAGATATTATTTAAAAAAAAAATTATGACCGACAAATGTCAAATTTTGAAGACGAAAATATTAATGATCTTTTTGCAGCGAAGCGTGGCCAGGTTTTGCTAGTTATATATAAATAAAGAAGTATTTGTTAATATCTTCAAATGTTTGAAACGAAGTAAGCAATGGTATCTGGTTCCAATTCCAGAGGACTACACGTTATTAAACATTTTCTTACTTCTCGTACACTTAGCTTTGCAATTAGATTTTGCAGGAAATTTTAGAATCTTGCAATACTCAGAGTTACATTTTGTCCATTAGTTCGTTCGAAACTTGAATATGCTTCCTACGGTTGTCTAATGGCCATACTGTCAATATCAGCAACTAGTTCTAGAGAGAATTCAGAAATGTTTTTAAAGTATTTAGGTTTCATTGCTTCTGTTTTATGATTTTCGTTCATCAGATTTTCGAGGAGTATAGTTAGGTCTCTTCTAGTCTTTATTAGAAGTAACATGATCACCCAATTTCTCAAGTCTCATATCATATCCTTACGATCATTCAAAATCTAGTTTTTAAGTAATATAATGCCTAACCACAAATATCAAGAGTATCACTTGGCTACTTCAAGCATCGTCAAATCAATGTGGCCACTAAGATCTTCCTATTTTTCTCTATTTCTCTATTAAAAGTGTGCAGGACTACGGTAACGAACTATCTAATTTACCACTTCCCCTCAGGCGTTAGTTGCACTTCATCATGGTATAGATCACAATATTAGTAACATACTTTGTCGCGGTAAAGAATGTACAATTGGCCAAAGCCAACCCATACATTATTAAATTTACTTCATGTATTCATCGGAATGGTTTGGAATTTTAATCGACTACTTCCTACATTCTGCTTGACATCGATATCAGGAATTAGCGAAAGAAAACCATAATTTCTATCACATTGTACATAATTTGAAATTATACATTTCTTAATGAATTACCTTTAATAGTAATACCTAAATAGTAATTTGAATATACCGGATAATCATGCTGTATTTTTAATACCAAAAATAAGGTATGTTTAAATAAATATTAACAAAAGCTTTTATCGCATTTTGTAACTTTCTAAAGTAATAATTGAAAGCCACAAATAATAAATTATGTGCTTACCGAATGCTTTGTTTCACCGATGTATACACTGCCACATGAGCATGGAATTCTGTAAACACTAGGGGTTTCTAGATGGTTCCGATCCTTAACAGAAAAGGGGACCAATAATATGGTGTGGAATTTAAAAATAGTTCTGATGTTATATTTGATATACAAACACCTTCACACAAGACCAGTTCCACTTCTTAACACCCTCCTATCCTTTATAAATCCCATTTACCCTATATAGAAGACGTTACTGATCGTACCGGCAAAATTCTTAACAAACACAACATCAAAACTATCTTTAAACCAAATTTCACATTATTGACCCCCTTTTCTGCTAAAGACTGCAATTATCTAGAAAGCCCTGGCGTTTTCAGAATTCCATGAAATTGTGAAATTCGTATACAGGGTTGTTGTTTTTTAGATAATATTGACCGAATTAAAAAATAAATATGTATGATTGTGATGGTAATATTTTGAGTTTTATATACTACTATACAGGGTTAGGGAAGTGTATGGATCCATTCGAATATCTTTGATATGGCTACTTAGATTTTAATAATACTTTCCATAATTAATTAAATACAAATTGAGGATTTGATGAGTATATTTATATTCGAATCACACTCTCGGTTTAGCCGGAAACGATGTTAACTTTTTTATTTTAAACGGAACAGCCTGTATATTTTTATAATTTTCAACACAGCTCTACTCTGGGAGTTTGGCAATAATAAGATTTGGCACTCTTTTGTTCAACACCGACACAAATATTTAATTAGCTAATACTGCAAATATTATTAAGAACAAGAAAAATATATACAAATAAGAATCAATATCAGTTAAGAAAATTTTCGAAGTAATGACCGTTCACTTCTTCATAATATGCAAGTCTGTGAACAAATTCTTGAATGACATTTGCCAAAGCCTCCTCACGAATTAATTGCACTTCCTCAATTATTCAATGCCTAACTCGTCCAGATTATGCTGTCGTCTAGTATAAACCACAGATTTTAAGTAATCCCAAAGAAAAAAATCTAGGGGACATAAGTCTGGAGACCGTGCGGGCCATCCAATGAATCTTCTGTAACCAATCCACCGATTTGGGAATGTTTCGATTAAAAAACTTCTAATAAGGGCATAGTGAGGGAGTGCTCTATCTTGGAAGCAAACACTCACAGGTAATTCCCCACCTACCTCAATATTAGTAACAACCTGACCACATTAAAGATCTAAATATCTCTGTCCACTTAGTGTTCCATAAATGAGAAAATGACCAATAAAATGGTTCCTGAAAACACCAGCCCAAATGTTTAATTTCTGCGAATGTTGTCAAATGCGGGTTATCGACAATTATGGAGATTAACGATACCATTCAAGCAAAACGTAGCGTCATCGGAAAACAGCAAATTGTAGGCAAAATATTGGTCATTTTTGCAAATCTCCATCACTCTTTCGCAAAATTCAATTCTACGATCATCATTCCCGTTCAATAATTCTTGCACTAAGTGTGGTTTATACGGATGATATTTTTCGTTCTTCAATATTCTGGCTACTGATCGGCAACTTATGTCGTAGTTTAGTGCGAGGGATGTAGTAGAGGTTTGTGGTAATTCTTCTAATGCTATAGCAATATCTTGAGCAATAACTTCATTAGTTGCGACTTTTGGTCGTGCGCTTTTCGGTAAATTTCTAACATTTCCGGTCAAGTTACACCTTTTTAAAGTTTTACCAACGACCGTTCGTGATATTGAGTGCCAATCTTCATGCAAATTGTTAAATAAATCGCGTCTGACGTCGTCACCAAAAACAATCATCATCAGAATATTATTACTATATGCTTATTAAGTGTGGTGCCATTAACAATAAAAAACTAACTCCAATGTTTGAAAAAATATTCAAGAAACATCACACAGTTGGTTTTGTGAAAAAAAAGTTTGTCATAATTAATATTCCTACAGGATAAATATATTTAAGAAAGTGTCTTTAATAACAATACAAAAGAAAGTACATCCAAATCCATTTGTTAACATTGAATTCGTAAAGTTTACAGAGTCTAAAATTAATACCTTCCATTGTTTACAGAGGACGCTCCGCCAACGGTTTTGATCAGGATACCATCCGGTTCAGCATCCGTGGAGCCGGGAGGGGAATTAGCAGTCTTTCCCGGATCTACCCTTCACCTAGAATGTCTGTTCTCCCGCCGGTTGGGTTCACCCGACTGGACCTGGACTTCCCCTTTGGGGCAATATCTCACCGGTAAGGTAAACACACGGTTGCATCCGAACAAAGCTCATTTTTACTCGTTTTCTTCGATTTGTTCTCGCCGTTATATTCCGAATGCATCTAGATCCGGTTAAGTGATAAAAGAAATCTAATGTTTTTATCCATTTTGTGTCGCGTGTCTGGCCATTCCCCATCCGTGTGAATTCCTAAATCTTACAAATGCATTTCTCGCTCAGAGGATTCAAATGTTCGTGATACCGTTTATGTACCTCGGACGTTTTTCTCTTTATTCTGTATTTTTGTAGATATGCCTTCTACTTTCTTTATATACTTTATATAAATATACAGCGTGAACACTATATACAAATGGAATAAAACTATTTTAGGCGTTATTTTAGAAACGAATTGCTCGGAGAGGTCAATATTTAAACTTAATTTAACGTCTTTTAAATGAAAGTTTGAATGTACAGGGTGATTCATGATATTTTCAGTAATTGATTGGTGACTTTTGTTAAATGGATCACCCTGTATATTTTTATATTTTTGAATGCTACATAATGATTGGTGCTTAGCGACCTACAATACTTATTTATGGCTTAAAGATAATGTTTTTAAGAGATAAAATAAAATAAAACAATAACTTTGTTATATATACCACTTTATTCACATATAATCATGACCGCGGTTTCGACATACAATGTCATTATCAAACTACGATTATATGTGAATAAAGTGGTATATATAACAAAGTTATTGTTTTATTTTATTTTATTTTCAAAATGAATTACCACAAAGTTACGGCTACCAGTATTCATTTTCTTTTTAAGAGATTGATTAAAAACACAAAAGTAGGGAAAATTAACAGTATTAAAACAAAACACGTTTTTCTGCAGAACTCCTAATTAATTATTTTCGTATATTAAATGTTCAAAATGTTCTCCATTGACTTCTTGGCAAAAGCATGGTCTGTAGTAAAACGCCAGTCCAACTTTCTCTAAAACTTGAGGTGAATTATTTTGTATTTCTGTTTATATTCTGTCTTTGAGAACATCAATGCTATCTGGCTTTGTTACATACACTTTACTTTACAGATAACGCCACAAAAATTAAATCTAAAATTGTAAAGTCTAATGATATACCTGGCAACTCAATGGTATCTCTTCGTCCAATCCATCTATTCGTAAAGATTTTATTTAGATAGTTTATTACAATTATTAAGAATATTATCAAGAGCTAACTCATTTTTGTCCAGCTTGTCCATTATTTCTTCGAAGAACTGCAATCTACCGTCTGGATCGTTTTCTGTTAATTCCTGGGTAAAATTCATTTTGCAGGGATATAATTTTTTATCATGGAGATACTTCAAAATAGTTCTATTATATAACAACGATCGTACAAATTATTAATTTTGTCGAAGCTTTTTCGCGTTGTAGCCAGTCGATTAGGTGATGTCGTTCCCTAATGTTATTGTGACAATACTTAAGCGCCATCTACATTTAAATATTAGTACTGCTACTATTGATATTATATTATTAGGCCCTAGCTTTCTTTGTACTAGTCAGATCGAGAATTTCAAAACTTTAAACCTTCTCCGGACAACGCGTATCATTTTGCAAAAAAACGCGCATATATGTATTTCAATATGTATTAGTACATGGATTCATGAATATACAGTAAATAAAATAAATCTAATAAACGTAAATAACTTTAATTTGAAAATTGGTGACGAAATTTAATGTCACGTAGCAGGATTGGGAAATACTTCAATTCTTAAAGTAGGGCATTAGAAATCATTGGAAGCAATTTTTCGCTTCGTACAAGAGCGGCATACTTGTTCGGTTTTTCGAATGTTAAACAAAAATAAACGGAAGCTGTATGTCGAGTAAATTTCAAATTTACTTCTATATGTCGAATAGTCAATATGTCACATTATATTTAAGTAAAATAGTTTAAAATATAGAAAATGTAAAACTGATGAAAACAATGTTGTAAGTAATATTTAACATATATTATTAATGTATCATTAGTTTAAATTATTTACAGAAAACACCTTTTATTATCAACAATGACGAATACAATAAAAGTCAAAACGTTAACATGAGTATTTTTAATTGATGAATAATAATTAAGCCGAACTCCAAGAACATTTATAGTTAATAGAACGGCTAAGAAAAATTGAAAAAATTAATACCAGATAAAGATTAAGTGTTTCTTGGGAATGGCGGTCGGGTAACAAAATTTAATTTAATTTAATTCAAAACACTATAGAAAAAGAAAATAATTCCAAAATGAACTTCTTGGATCTAACATTAATACGCACCGAAAAAAGATCCTAACAAAATTATACCACAAACCAACTGCATCTGATTGTTTTGTAAACTTCGATTTATACCAATCAATGTCACATAAAAAAAATATAGCGACGGGATTAATTAATATAGCGATTAAGTTAACAAGCCCAGACTTCAGATCAGAAATTCTAGCACAAACAATTCTCATTCATTAACAAAATCATAAGACAAAAATTATATCAACACTACAACCCAAATAAAACAAATATCACCAAAACCAAAGAAAATAACCCCCAAACTATTTATAAATACCCAAACCAATACCTTATATAAACAACCTATCAGAAAGAATAAACAAAATCTTAACACCATATAACATAAAAGTTGCCCATAAAAACGCCAATAATCTCAAAAACTTGAACTCAAAATTAAAACACAAAATACCATCATTAAAGAAAACACACGTTATTTATGAAATTCCATGCAACTACTGCAAAGGCGTATACATCGGCCAAACAACGCAATATCTACAAAAACGCTTAAATGGACACAAATTTTCAAGCAATAGTACAGCCCTAAAAAACACAAACAAAACACACCTTCAATTTCGATAAAACGTCAATAATTACATCAGAAAAAAATAACACGGCAAGAAATATATTAGAAAGCACCCATATACAAAAAAAAACAAAAATTCCATTACTAACAGAACAGATATAAACAACCTGTCTACAATATATCTGCCCATTATATAAACATTATATACTCACAATATAAACACAAAAATGAATATAAAATATAAAAAAACGCATGTCCGAGAACAGATTAAACTAACCCTCCGCATAGCTGCCCATTATATAAACACCCCCGTATACTCACAATATAAACACATAAAAATGAATTTAAAAACACATGTCCGAGAACAGATTAAACTACCCCCCCCCCCCCCCCCCCCTTCGCATGTGGGACACCACCTACATTCCGCCCGTCAAAAAGCGATAATTAACAGACTTTCCAAGCACGATGGTCAAGAACTTTAGTTTTATTTTGAAATGAAAACTAGACATTAAGTATAACAAAGTTAGTCATAGTTGAAATGGGCGATTCGAAACTCCGCACGGGGTCAGGTAAAAGCATTAAATATACATATCCCAAAATTTTGCTTAGAAAGTGGTGTACGAAACTCCCCACAAATAGGTGTTTTATTTAATTTTAATAAAAGTAAATTATTCAAATAAAAATCTTTATTTATACACAAATAGGTATTTACATTGACATATATTCATTATCACTTTATTAAATTTTGTGATGATAATAATGAGAAGCTAGTTGAACAAATTCTAGAGTGCTAATACTGCCACTCTGGTAATTCAAAATGTGCTGCTTTAAAAACATTTCACGTTTTTTCGAAACAGCATTCTGATACTTGTAGGGAGCATTGACACTGTTTATTTTAATATAAACCTGCATCTGAATTTTTAATAACGTATCAACAAATACAAATAGTGACGGATAAGCGTGACATAAAGAATTATTGAAATGGGAGTGAAACGACTCGCAGGCATTGGTCGTACGATTTAAAGCTGCACTGTTTCCGGCTCATATCTCGGGAGGAAACACCGCGTCTTCTGATATGTAGTTATCGATTAAATAGTCTGCAAATTTTTGAAGTTTCTCATTTTGAGGTTGAAATGCACATATTTCGAAAACAAACACATCACTCACATTTTCTGGTTCTGCATTTTGCCTGTGCGGAGTTTCGTATACGGATTAGCACCAATACTTTCACGACCCCCCGTTGTTTAGGGATTTGCGCGGAGTTTCCTACTGCCCTTTGAAATGTAATCAAACAATACAAATATAAATGTAAGTACATTTAATTTAACACTACTTTCACCATTCTAAAATTTAAATAAATATTTCAGTTGTGAAAAAGGCTTTATACAACGTGTCCACTTAAGTATGAGACAAATGGGAAATATTTTTATTTTTGATTTCACAGAAAACTTTATAGAAAAGAAAAGTTCGTGCATCCTAAGAAACTTGATATTTTGTATTCAGGGTTGCGTTGTATTACTTGGTTAGAGGAAAAATTAAAAAACATTGAAGTTGCCGTAACCTTTTGGTTTATGCATGATGGAGCACCTGCACATAGTGCACGAATAGTTGTAGACTATTTAAATGAAAAATTTGGAGAAAGATGGATGGGACGAAATGGACCTTTTCCACGGCCAGCGCGCTCGCCCGTCTTAAACCCCATGGATTACTTTATCTGGGGATGGCTAAAGAATAAAGTATATTCAGAAAGGCCGTTTCAGAATTTAGAAGAATTGAAAAACAAAATAGGAGATGCGGTACTGTTCTTAAGAAATAATCCTATTGTGTTACAACATGCATGCGAGGATTTCAACAGGCGTACAAACATATGCATTCAACGAGAGGGGCATCATTTTGAATAGCTTTTTTTTTTGTTTGTATTTCTGAATTTGTTGTTTTTGTTAATTTCATATTTATTTTGTAATATAAAAATGTATTTTCATAAAGTTAAATGCAAATGATTTTTGTTTCATTCTATTACATTTCAGCGATAAAAAATTGATATCGAATGTAAATGATTTCACGTGCAATTACATAAAATTTATTACTAAAGTGACAATACAAATGACAACCATAGAACTACTGTCACATAGATGGATGTTAAAAACTATTGCGTATTTGCTAATATTATTGCTCGATAATTTAATTTTTATTTTTTCGAAATTTTAAATAACAATTCGTATTTGAGCATATTTTGAAATTTGAAACAACATTTTTAAATGAATATTTTTGATATCTTTAAAAATAAGTGTAGCGTACTCTTACGGCAACTTCAATGTTTTTTAATTTTTCCTCTAACCAAGTAATACAACGCAACCCTGAATACAAAATATCAAGTTTATTAGGATGCACGAACTTTTCTTTTCTATAAAGTTTTCTGTGAAATCAAAAATAAAAATATTTCCCATTTGTCTCATGCTTAAGTGGACACGTTGCATATAGAACCGAAACGTAAACAAAATTAAATATTGTTTTAATTACCCGGCCGCCATTCCCAAGAAACACTTATTCTTTATCTGGTATATAAATTTACCTTATAGCTAAATTTAATAAGTATCCTGAAATTATATAATATGTGCTTACTGTGTAACTCTTTAATGGACTAGCTCGATTGTATTTTTTTTATTAGACTCTACATGGTTAAATGCAGGTTAATACACAGATGTTGTTGCTTTACTTAGTGGACAATATGGAATAAAAAATATATTTAACTAAATAAAGAAATCGAGCTTAACAAACCATTCAATTTTAGGTTTAAATATATTTTATTAAAATGGAAAATCAGAAACAATAAGGATACGGTAACAAAGCAACATAAATACTGACACATAAGGACACGTAGGTAAACTTGAAGAATAATCCATTTACCTGCATGTCCAAGGTCTATAGGTAAATTAGGCGCGAGACTTTGTTTGTTAACATAAATATTAATCGAATTCTAAATGATCCGATCATTAACATTAGTAGATTATAAATGGTGCGAATATGCAAAACCAAAATTAGTTTGGTTCCGTGTTTTCCTAGTTTAGATTATTTCTTTTCTTGATAGCGTAATTTTCGGAGAACACTACTGTGTTTTCTTAGTTCAGTTCTCCTTTTGATAGTGGAAATATCGGAATACACTACGAAAATGTTCGTGTCAGTGATAAAAAGTAAACATAGAAAGGATTTGCTATTATACGAAAATTTCACATTTTCAAATGACAAAGTGTTAAACAATATTGAAACGTCGTGGAGATGTCGTCAAAAACGACTGCATTGTAAAGCCAAAATTTACACAGTTAATAACCTAGTAACAAGAGAGCACGATGTTCACAACCATGAAGCACACGGACAAAAGGTAACAAGAAAAGTAGTTTCAAATACTTGCAAGAGAAAAGCTGAAGAAGATATATCCGAAGGGCTGTCAAAAATTATTAGCAAAGCAATAGCATCCCATTTACCACTATCTCTCACAACTATTGATGTCGGTTACCAGTAGCTGCTCGTGAGTTATGAAAGAGGGTGGGCACAAAAAAAACTTACCTATTTTTTGTACATAAAATCCATTCTCCTATCTTTCATGCTGGAAAAGACGTCTATGACTTTGTTGTCAAAATCCGGGATAGACTGGATGAACTTCTTTTCTATTTATAGGACCGCCAATGCATTCAGTCGATCTTCTGACATTGTGCTTCTCAGAAAAGTTTTAATGCGTTTGAGGGTGGAAAAACATCGTTCGCATTCTGCTGTCGACATGGGCATTGTATAAATAATATCCAATAGTTTGTATGTTTCCGTCAAGACTTTTTTTAGGTTGTTGTCTGTTATGAACAATAAAAGTGGCAAAACACCACCTACGTCACATTTCACATTTCTAAAGTGAATAATTTGCTGTTGGAATTGTTCAATTGCCTTTTGCAGTTGAACACTGTCAATCCCGCGCATTTGAGTCTGATTAAATAATATTTCAACATGTGGCATGATGGAATGAAATATTTTCAACCAGTAGAGAAACTCCGGGCAATTCAAATATTTCAATAAACCACTTGCTTCACTAATAGTAACTGAATCTATCCCATCTTCGTCAATAATTTTGTCTAAACATCCTTTCAAAGAATCCTGGTCTTAAAAATAATGTGTTCACACTTCGACTTTCGAAAATCCAGCGTGTCCAGCATGTGTAGGAGCATCGCGTGGTAATCTACATTTGTCTATTTCATCAAGAATTACCGTTCGTTTTGGCGATCGAGAAAAAAAACTTGAAAAGCTTTTATTGCATTTTTTTTTGCTGTGCCGCTCGTTCAATAGCTTGGACACCATTTGTCTTACCACTCATCACGGACGCCCCATTGTAACTTTGAGATATTAGTTTATTGTTATCAGACCCAGAAGGAGAATTTAAAATAGTTTGCAATTAATTCAGCAATGTTTTTACTAATACATCAGCATTATGTCCACTCGGCTTAAAAAAAATACCAAAAGCGTTCAAAAGTTTGTCCATTAAACACATATCGAATAATAACAAACATTTGCTGATTATTAAAGGTGTCTGTAGTTTCATCGGCCACCAAAGCAATGAAATTTGCAGATTTAATTTCTTTTAATATTTCCTTCTTGTAAATTTGCCACATTGCATCTAGCAATTCGTTCTGAATAGTTTTTGAGGCACCTTTAAACACTTGTGAACCATATGTAACCTTCATATGTATTGGAAGCACAGCGTTTAGTTCAGCTGCAAAGTTAATTAAGCCTGCATAAATACCTGGATCTTCCGACGTCAGTGTCTCATCATGGCCTCGTTACTCCAATTTAAAAGCTCCGCAACATTTTATACACATAATTAACCGGCGCAAAATATCACGATTTTTTTCCACATCTTCATTGTAGTTAATTTTGTATCGCAAATACGCACTGTATAACTATTCACCTTGCCTAGAACTCTAAAATCCACGAATGCATTCATGTCAGAAACAGAGTTTTCCACGCACTAACCTCTTTCTTAAAAATTAAGCAGATAAAACAACATATGTAGTTTATTTGTTAGTGAACATCCGCAAATCCACTCATATGATTCATATATATTTTTATTGAATACTCTATTGTAAGTTCGAGTTTTACTTGTTAAAGTGTAGTTTATTTGAAGTTCAGGCATAGGCATTTCTTTCTTCTTAATTAAAAGCTTTTCCTCAAATGATAGCGGGTTTTTTAAAAGATTTTGCACACTATTCACTTTCATCATTAATAATAAACACGTGCAGTACGCGACAAAAACAATGCAATCACAATAAACGCAAGATGTTAAATGGAGTTGAGCGAGTTTATGCCCCCAAGACGACGTATAAACTCATATGGCGAAGGTAAGCGGAACCAGCCGATCCATATTCGGAAAAGGTACATCTGAAATCGTGCCCCGGAACATAGTTTTGAGCGTTTATGCGCTAGTGTCTGTGGTGCGGAAGGAGAGTTTGATACCATCGTTATAAAAATACGTAAAAATAATAAAATAAAATAATGCACTGAATTACATGCGAATCTCTTTCTGTGTTTATTTTGGTGGTTGGGTGGGCACGTGCCCTTGTGTCCTTTAGTACCAGCCGCCACTGTCAGTCACATTAGACGAAACATTTATAACTGTCGCCGAAAGATACTACCAGGTCTAGCGCCTATGCGCTAGAGCTAGTAGCGCTAGAGCTAGTAGTAGAGCTAGTGCATGGAGCTCTCAGTGTATATAGTGAAATGCTATTAACAACATTTTTTGTTTATTAACGACATAGAAAATAATATTGTTGCGATTACATGTGAAACAAACATTAATATTTTAACAGAAATGGATCAACTCTACATGGACGGCACATTTTCCTTTTGTCCTAGGTATTTCTTTCAAATTTTCAAAATTCATGGACTGAAAAATGGCCACTATATTCCCTTAGTTTTTTGTTTGTTACCGAGGAAGACTACTGAATGTTACAAAACTTGATTTTCTTTATTAAAGTGCAATATATATGAAAAATGTCGCATATTTAATCCAAATAAAGTTTTTGTAGATTTCAAAAGACCATACATGTAGCATTACTCAATGTTTGGCCTAATGTTTAAATTAATGGTTGCCGGTTTCACTTACACCAAGCATGATACAGAAAGATAAAGACGATTGGATTAGGCTCAGAATATGAATCAAAAAGTGAAATTGGCAACTGGCTAAAAACACATTGGAATTAACCTATTTAAACTCAAATGAAGTAGAGGATTGTTTTGTGTTAGAAATGATATCGTAAAAGCCACACAATGATTTGTTGGAAAAATATTGTGATTATTTGTTAGATACATATATTATCGAAAATTCCCCCTTCTATGTGGGCAGAAAAAAAATGCTTGGGTAACAAGAACAACTAATTGTTGTGAGTCATTTCATGCAAAATTCAATTCCTTATTTTATGTAACGCATGCCTCTATCTATGTCTTTATGTAAAAGATAAAAGAGTGCCAAATTGATACATATATTAAAATACAGAGTTTGCATGTTGCTACGAGACTTAAAGATAAAAAGGTAACAGCTAAATTAGCATCGCTTGGTAATCTTGTGAATAGATATAAGTTAGGAGAAATAAGCCGACTACATTACGTAAAATGTACTTCATATTTATAATATATGTAATATGTCACTGTAATAGTATGTTCATGCATATTTCGAAAAGTGTTTTTTTAAATAATCTACAAAATGTAAAGTATACTATGTGTTTTTTTTACAGTCAGGCTCTATTAAACAAACAATTTCCATTTGGGTCCAGTTTACTTGTTCATGTTATGGACCAGGTAAGCTTCGCGCCCAAATTACCACCGCCGACACATAACTGGTAGAAAAGGTAGGGGATAAGTAAAAAAGTTAACGAATAAGAAATGCTGGAAAATACTACGTAATGGTATCAATACGTTGTTCAATATTTACGAAAAATCGGAGACTGTGGCTTTTAAGTGAATAAAAAAATTAAAAACCCTTACCACAATTGAATTTAACAATTCTATATACGTATTTCGACAACCACGTTGTCATCCTCAGTAGAAAAAGCAGTGTAAACGTGTTAAACGTGTTAAAAGTGTTAAACGAGAAGCCGTGCAATATAGCGCTCAGTGAGTGTTGTGTTTTTTTTGTGCTTTCAAGTGTTACACTGCTTTTTCTACTGACGATGACAGCGTGGTTATCGAAATACGTATAAAGAATTGTTAAATTCTATTGTGGTAAGGGTTTTTAATTTTTTTATCGTTCAATATTTATTTAGATACAAGGTAAGAGAACATTACTTTAAAAAGTAATATCAGATTCCCCTAATCACCAAGTTTTTTTTTTAAATTCATGCCATAAGGCATAAAAATATTGATACAAATTCAAAACAGCTTTGCAAACAATAGCACACTAAATTTATAAATGTATAAT
This sequence comes from Melolontha melolontha, assembly GCA_935421215.2. NCBI lineage: Eukaryota > Metazoa > Arthropoda > Insecta > Coleoptera > Scarabaeidae > Melolontha > Melolontha melolontha. The sequence continues at coordinate 183,982,082 of OW285235.1, forward strand.
GTGTACTTTTGGGGCAACGTGCACTGTTACGTGGACGTGTATTGTTTCACCGCGCACGGGTTGTAAGGCCGTATACGCACTAATTATTTACTCGTCAGTGACAGTTTGTAATGAAACGCGACACTCCAATATAACACCTTTATTTACAAAATTTACACTATTTGATACACAAGAATTTGTTGATTTGATGATAAAGTAAGACTGTTGTCTTGATAAAAATGAAACTACTGTCTCTTAATGTTAAAAGTAGACTGTTGTCTTGTTGATAAAAATGAGACTGATGTCTCTTAGGGCCAATTGTACTAGTTCAGCTAGTTCAGCGTTGTGTGCGTTGTACAAAAGGTGATAAACAAGTAGTTAGTTGATTATTGATTAAAGTCGGTTGGTAGTAATCGAAAATGATGAATTCGGTGCATACGATAGAATATTTATATAGAGAGCAGGTATAAAATTAGAAAAATGGGCGCGAATAGAAGAATGTGCTTTTTGAAACATCTGCTTTTCACATATTTTATTGTTGGTAATAATCAAAATGCAAATATTTCTTCTATTTATTCACTTGCAAGCAGCAGAAGCAACAAATACATGTTTGCTACTACATTACATAAATTTATTTCAATTAATTGTAATTAATATATCGGGTATGTTTTTCTATGTTTTTTATTTATGTATATGTAAGTACAGAGTATATTTTTTATTATTAGTATTGGATAAAAAACGGCAACAAATTTCTCAACCAAAAAAAAACCTGCGTTAGTATCCCTTGTTTGAAAATACCGAAATGTATTGAAAAATAAAAGAACCAATTCAGCCTCCAATAAAAAAAAATAGAAACATGAAATAATCTGGCTGGTGAGTTTAACAATATATGTGGGAATGTCTTCCATGATAGCAGAACTTTAAAAAGTAAATATGAAAATTTAAAGAAACAAACAAAAAAGTTTTGCCATTGAAAAAGCTCATACACAGAAGACAGTGGGGCCCACATGAAGAGTTTGGGATCTGTAGTGTAGAGGCAGATATCAAAGAATTAATAGGGGTGCAATTAATAAGGCTTGAATCAGAATTTGATAATTGTGGTAAGCATGATATATAAATATGCATACATGTGCGTAGTAAATAATAAATATTGTTTGTTATAGTAAATTATATGCAAATAGATCATAACTATATACGAGGTGCTGATGTTAGCCTCGTAAATGCAGAAGTTGAGGTGGAAGAAAGCTCTAAGAAAAAATTGGCAGAGTTACAAAAGGGATGTTTTCTAGAAGAACATAATTTAAAACTAAGTTATTGCAAGACGCACATAATTTGGAGATGACAGAGAAAAAGAAAGAAAGCATACTGAGGTTAAAAATTATGCAGGAAGAACATGATATAAAATTAGAAATTAAGAAAAGAAAACTTGTAAAATTTTATTTGATTTAATACAAATTTATTATTCACGTACATGTTGTTTACTTACAGATATGGTATATATAAGCTACTAACACTAAAAATTTATTGATATTTATATACATATATACCTTCAAAAAATTCATTAATTATATTAATCATTTAACAATTGATAGCTCCCTTAACATATACATTTTTATAGATATTCAGAAAATATAAATATAATTTTTGTGAACAAACATATTGCTATGTATAGTGGGTTTAATTAGAAGGATAGTCCACTATTCACCACAATATGTCCGAACTTGAACTCAGCCTGCTTTTTCTTTTTAAATGAGACTCCTCTTCATCCAGGGTTTCCCGTAAAGGAACGTGGGAATAAATATGAATTAATAATAATACAAACACATTCACGTACTCTTTTATTTAAAAAAGAAATATAAAAAAATCTTAACTAAATGTAAAGACAGCTAATGCATCATTTATACAGAAGCACAGAGGAAAAACATTGTATGATAATTAACACGCATACAATGAAAACCTCTAATTGAAACGCGAGCAAAATTAATCCTAATAGATTGATTAGAAAACTTTCAATTTCATTAATTACCTTAACCCCAAATAAAACATAAACAGATCCAACTGCCAGAGGCGAACATAACATTCACTCGTGCGCAATCTCACGAGTATAAAACTCCCACCAACCTTAAATTCAAAATGTTCTAGAACAACGTGACAATAAAAAACTCCCTTATAAAAAATTGATAGTTTTCTTCACCATCTATTAAACTAAAATAGATATAAATACATAAATCTAAATCATCAAAATTACAATTAAATTACAATGAAAAGCAATAAAATAAAATAGTAAAAATTACTTACGCTAGCGTAAAATTTTCACACACAAAAAAAAAATAGAGATATCGAGTGGATTAAATTATTAAACAAAATACGAGATACAAACACTCGTAATTAAATCGATAATGACTTTAAACCACAAAGCACTATAAAACAAAAGAAACCCGAAGTTACAAATATAAAAGATAAAAAATAAGTTTTTATCTTCAGACTGAATTGATGATAATAATCGTAATGCATGATAATCGTAAAAAATATCATTATACAACAAAATACGATCCAGGCCGCATAGACATCCGGGAACGCCCTAATCAAAAGTACACATACAAAATATACAGTGATTGTTATAAATGTACATAACTAAATTGTTAAATTTAAAATTTATCTTCGGGGAAAAAATCACTACAATATGTACGCAGGCGTTAGCGACATAATATTGCTTGAAGTGTTCCTAAACGCCCGAGATCCACCGTTCACTTGACTGGGTCTTTGACGAGTAGTTCAAGCTTGAACCAAGTTGGTACAACGATTTTTTCGGTTGAACTGAAGTTCGCGTTGAACTACCAGTGAACTTTGTTGGTACAACCGGCCCTTAATATTAAAAGAAGACTGTTGCCTTGAGCATTGCTCTTGTGCGACTGTTGTCGTGAACGCTGTTATGTTGACACTCTTGCCTTGAACACTGTTGTGTTGACACTTGCGACTGTCGCGCACGCTGATCTGTTGGAACTGTTTAAGAATTGTAAGTAAAATTTACCCCTAACTTCAGTAAACTCTGGAACAATTAACAGAATGCGGCCAGATGATGAATATAGGTCGGCAAAGTTCCCAAGAACCGCCTTGTTTGTAAACTGTGCCTACTAAAATAGCAAACATTACAGATTGTTTCTAATTCTATATTAGCTATAGCTAAAACGCCCAGTTTATGATGCTTGCATTCCTCATACTGATATTTTATGGTACAAAATTTAGTGAACATGCGTTTGATAAAGCATTTGAAAGATTCAAACTGTGTACATGACACGTTCACTGATAAAAGAAGGTAACGGAAAAATGTCTAAAGAGACCAGCAATAAAATATGTACCGAATTAAATAAGAGTTGATAAATATAAACGATGTCGCATCTTAAATTCAGGGTAAGCGTTTGTATTTTACAATGATAATAGAATATAGTTTTACAAGGGTTTCAATTTTGTATGTGACCATTATGTTCAAATACTGTATTCTCCGATTTCTTATATTTAATATATACAAAATGAATAATACTTATATTTAATATATAATACAAATTAAATTAATTTCGTTTATAAGACCAAACATGTACGTTGCTATTATTCACGAGAAAAAAAGTGATTCTCCGAAAGATTGTTACGCCTTAATTTCCCTTTTTAATATCGTTTAATAGTCTTCATTATTTATTGACGAGTCCCGGTATCTTATATTAGATACGTACGTTCGAATACTTGTTCCGCTATCTGTGTGTAGAATCTGAAAACTGCATTTCCACTTCTAACGTTTCACATGAGGGATTCGAGAATTAGCAGACAGATCTTGATAGTGTAAAGTTGTTTAAAAATTACGAGTATACATCTTCTTAATGGAAGTTAATTCACAAATCTTTGACCTTTAGTAAATTAATCGTTAATAAAAGGATCATGTCAAAGGGTGAATTCTAATCTTTGGAACAGCCAATTGCCGTTTGCGACTTACGTATGTTTGGGGAGAATGTAACCCAACCTTGGTTTTTGTAAGGCGTTCCATATTCGTTTTCGTAAACGGAAAAAAATAGCTTCCGGCTGAAGATTCCACGAGCTTTGTAGCCTATCCTTCAAGGGAAATTTATGGTCGTCTAATTCCCTAAGCAGCGATCTACCTGAGGACTTATCAAGTAATTCGTATTATTAGAGTTTTTTTGTGTAAATTAAATTTCGTCTTATAATTTTTTATATATGTTGCTTTCATATTTTGTTGTAATAAATTTACCTTCTTTTAGCATAACTTAAATTAATTTTTGTAATATTAATATAGTTATTAGTATTTTCAATGCCATATTAGTTAATTTGCGTAACGACTTAGAGCCCATATCATATAAAAATTAATATATCTTGTATAGTATATCTTCATTCTTGTGAATTAAAGTATTTTCTTACTTGCATTTAATTATTAATTATTCTTTCGTATATTGGAAATTAAAATCTAAATTCTGTAGCATATTCCGATATCGATATATTTTATAGTATTTTCTTCTGCAGTCACAATTGTTTTTGCCGTGTCGTACGAGGCCATAGATGTTCTTTTTTTTATACATGCATGCGTCGAAAAATTACGACGCATTTTTGGTAATTTCATAATTTTGAATTAGAATTTAAATCATTTGTATTTATTATTAGGATATTTTGACTATCGTTATTTCTGTTTATAAAATTATTGTGAATTTATCTCTAATGGTACCTTCAGAAAATCTGCGGGACTAAAATATGTAATTAACTTAAGTAGATATTTTCCATTTACTATTAACAGTATTTTTACGTTCAACTTTTGAGATATTATGTTTACCGTACTGTGTTCACCTTTTTGCGGTATCTAGTTTTGAATTTTGTATAGAGTTATATATTTTTCATTTCCCTTAATATACAGTCGGTATAATTATACCGGGTGAAGATTACAATTGATTAACATTTAATTATTTGATTGGTGTCAATGCTTAAATACAATACATTCATTTACTTTATTATATTATAATCATTTTCTTTTTCTTTGATCGTGAATATACGAATTATTTGTTCATAAGTTTTTTTTCTTTTGTCTTGGAACTCTCCCCGTAGCAATTTCCTTTTCAGGTATCCTGGGCAATAACTTTGGAGTTAATACGTAGGTACTTAGTAAGTCCCGATATATAGCGTAAATTTGAGTAGTTTTTATGTGCATGCGCCGAAGTTCGCGCAATCACTTTTCTCAATTTTCAGTCTGAGCTTACATAAGCAAAACTGAGTGGCCCTACCTTCTAACTTTTATTTTAGTCACCCACACCCGTCTCCACTGACTAAGGGCATATATAATAAATAGAAGCTCCCATACTTTGTGCAATACTACTACAGTTTTTCTTTTATCTCGATCATCTTCAGACGCCTTCGCTGCGCCAGCTCCGCAAGTGGGTAGCAAGCTGTACCTTTTTTTGAAATATATCACTCTGTATATTCAAAAATAGTTATAAACATAGTAAACATAATGAAAGCCATGTTTTATTTTCAGAATGCTTTGGCAAAAAAAGTGTTACTTTTTAACATTTTATTGATTTTAATTGTTTTGCAAAAAAGTAATTAATAATCTAATCTATTTTTCCTGGAAAAGAGATATTCAAATTTAATGACATGCGTTATTTATGCCACTCCAATAACTCGACGACAGCCTGTCAATCATCATCAGTATGTATTGCAACTGACAAAAAAGTCGTAATTTGTCGCTTTTCTATTTTTCCTCTCATTTTGAGCCAATTGAAAACTGTCATAAAATCCAAATCCGGCAATTGAAAAAATAAATATATCCATATATATGTCTGGAACAGCGAACAGTTTTTTACGTATCATTTACCTATCACACGTAGGTTCGCACATAAATCCCGTGCAGCTCTCCAACTCGTTTTACACTCGGGTGGCGCTCTTCCTCAAATATTAACAATACTCGCTTTCGATTACTGACCGTCCGGCCGTAAAACGCAAACCAGTCCACTCAATCAACCATCTGAGAGCGCTTCACATCCGAAAAACCAACAAGTATGCCGCTCTTGTACGAAGCGAGAAATTGCTTCCAATAATTTTTAATGCCCTACTTTAAGAATTGAAGTATTTCCCAATTCTCCTACGTGACATTAAATTTCATCACCAATTTTCAAATTAAAGTTATTTACGTTTATTAGATTTATTTTATTTTATTTATTTTATTTACTGTATATCCATGAATCCATGTACTAATACATATTGTTATGCCACTAAGTAATTAAATTTATTTATATACTAGCATTTCTAACTATGTTGCGTGTAGTTTTATTTTTATAAATCAAAAACTCTTCATTGATAATATTGCCAGCTATAAATGATTTAAATTCGATCGAACAAATTTAATTAAAAATACATATTTGGATGTACTAAAAGACGCTGTGACATTCAAAGTACGCCCTTTCTACGGGAGGATTCGAAAATCCACACGGATTCAGGTAAAAGAATTAAAAATATATGAATCTCCGCACAAATAAGTGTTATTTAATTATAATAAAAATTAATTATCCAAATAAAAATTTTTATTTATACACAATTAAATATTTATATTGGCATACATGCATTATTATTACAGACCGGACGCATCAGGGCGAAATTACGATAGACCATATAAATAGTATACCGATAGGTTCAGCCCGCTACCGGCCATATGCAACAATATACGTATGGAACGTAATGCGATGTGGCAACGTGTATACGATGCCACTCCGCGTGCGCATACATAAGTTCGATGATCGAGAGCAACAGATAGTCCGTCATTCGTATTTAGCTGTGCAAACGTAAAGGTAGTTATCATGTCAGTGTATACAACCGCAGAGAAGGTACAAATAGTTTCGTGGTATCTTGTCGGCAATTCCTGTCGAACAACCGCTGATTTATTTGCTGTAGAGTACGTAAATCGGCCTATTCCTTCGCATTCGACGATTGAAAGGATCGTAAATGCGTTTAGGAAATATGGCTTGCAGCAGTTGCAAGTTAAACTGTTTAGAATTTTCGAGACAATAACCCCTAGAAATCTCGAGGGAGTGAGGCGGGAGTTTTACAATAGGCTCGGCTATTGTTTGGGAAGAGAGGGCGGTATTTTCGAATAATATATTTAGTGACTTTCTTAAAATTTAAATTTATTTTGCAGAATTATTGATTTTTTTACTTTTATCTTTTAGAAAACGTTATTGTTTTTTTATTACTTAAAATTACTTTGCCGTAGCAGCTAAGAATACAATAATAATAATAAATTGGACCTTGTTATGTCTGAAGCAAATGGGCAAATTACGTATACAGAACGAATATGCAAACGACTATACCCTTGCGCGGTTTAAGTCTTACTAAATTCAAAACAGCAAAGGGCGGCAATTTAAGCTACTGCGCGTAGAGGGGATTCGCTGTTGCCACTTATTGCTGGTTATGGCCCGTTTCGAGCTGGTCCTATCGGTATAACATCGCTAAGTACAAGACTCAGTTATTGAATAGCACTATTCATTCGGTTAACCGCACATCTGTTTTTTGTCGTTGAATTGTGACGCAATTACTTCAATATTTTAATTAAATTCCTTTCTTCATGGGTGTAGATAGAAGGGTGATGAGTTTTAATAATTCATTTTATTTATTAGTTTATATTTCGTAAGATAAATAAAGTACGGTGAGTTAGTTTCTTTTTTCATAGATGTAACTGTTAATTGGAAAACAAACGAATGGTGGTCAATAAAATACAAAATACATTTTTATTTGTTCACTTTGTGGTTCAAGTTGAGTAAAGGAGTATTAATATTAACTAGAAATACTTTCTCAAGGTTCTCTTCTGTAAAATTTGTTCACTTTGAATAAAATACATCCTTGTAAATAGAATACGTTCTTTGTACATCGCAACTGGTTATAGGTGGATACTGGAAATATTGTTTTATTTCAGCGTATTTAGCAATTAGATTTTGAGGCATTGTCCCCATACACAATTGCCACAATGTTATTAAATCTGGATTTCGACTAAAAACTGCATCTAACTTTTACCGAAGGCCACATCCGAAGTCACTTGGAATATTTTTCAAATTATTAATAACCACATCTAATGTGGTTAATCCATCATTTAACTTGGAATTTTGATTTTAAAAGTAACTGATTAGTTTTGGTAAATTTCCAAAGTGTTCCTGAAGAAAGCACTACTGATTTTTTAAATTGGGAATTTGTATTAGTTCCTTGCACTCAGAAATACTTCGAGTATCGTCATTTAAACATGTAACGAAATTTTGTAAACTATCGAAATTCTCTGCATAAAAAGTAGTAGCTTTCAACCATGTTCCCCATCTAGTTATTACTGGAGAGGGAGGCAGTGACAAAGATGGAAGTTTTTCCCTGTAAAGAGCTACTCTCAATGGTACTTTGTGAAAACTTTTTTAAAAGCGGATACAACTCTATCAACTTCCGGAATGGTGTCTCTGAGGAAACATATCCTAATATGCTGCATATTACTTGTGTAGCACATGTTCTCCAGAAAATCTATGAATATATCAGAGACACCTTTCCCGATGTTGATAGACTTGTATCCACTATTAAAGAAGTTTTCAGAAAAGCACTCTAAAAGTTCTTCACCGATTGCTTTGAAATTTTAACATTGCATTCGACTACGCCCGTGTTTTTATATACCTATTATGTAGATGTCACACCTGTGACAGGTAAAAGCATGCGTATATCACATCTGTGATAGGTAAAAACATGCTTTTTTAAACAGCGCCATCTGTTAAACGTAACAGCAACACACGCAATATTAAACATTGCTCATGCCGGACAACCTGCTTCTTGACAGCTACTATCAGTTAGCATTTTCAATGATTCTGATTCTGATATATTCACAGATTCTGTGAAGAGCATTTGCTACACAAGTAATATGCAGCATATTAGGATATGTTTCCTCAGAGACACCTTTCCGGAAGTTGATAGACTTGTATCCGCTTTTAAAAAAGTTTTCAGAAAGGTAATAACTAGATAGAGAACATGGTTGGAAACTAATAATTTTATGCAGAGAATTTCAATAGTTTACAAAAATTCGTTACATGTTTAAATGACGATGCTCGAAGTATTTCTGAGTGCAAGGAACTAATACAAATTCCAAATTTAATAAATTAGGAAATTTGACAAAACTAATCACTGATTTTGAAAATCAAAATCTCAAATGAAATGATCGATTAAGCACATTAAATGTGGCTATTAATAATTTGAAAATTATTCCAAGTGATTTCGGGTTTGGCCTTCGGCAAGAGTTAGATGCAGTTCTTAATAATTCCAGATTTAATAACATTGCGGCAATTGTGTATGGGGACAATGCCTCAAAATCTAACTCCTAAATACGCTGAAATAAAAGAATATTTCCAGTGTAGCTATAACCAGTTGCGATGTAGAAAGGACGTTTTCTATATACGAGGATGTATTTCATTCAAAGAGAACAAATTTTACAGAATAGAACCTTGAGAAAGTATTGCTAGTTAATATTAATACTCCTTTACTCAACTTGAACTACAAAATAAAAATGTATTTCGTATTTTATAGATCACCACTAGTTTGTTTTCCAACTATATAAATAAAATTAAAAACTCTTTAAAAATACAAATTTTCAATAGTACGCCCATGGGCGATGAGTCATCGTCCTCTCGTCTCCGGTCCCTAATTATTATCTTATCAAATTTTGTGACAATAATAATAAGAAGCTACAATAATACAAAAACACAAAAAAAAACATATCTGTATATGCATACATAGACATTAGGGTTATGACTTTTAATTTTTTGTGAAATAATTAATTTCCTGTGAAATTTTTCTCAGGAATCATGAAAAAGAGTTTGAAAAAAGTTTGAAAAGGATTTAACATTATTTTATATTCTCTAACAATCACTTTATAATTTATTGGTACTCTCTCCTCTAATCACCCAAAATTAGAGTAGTACCACGGTGGAAGCGAGATGTTTTACTTCAGACAGTTAATTCGAGTCAGTGCTGTAGTTCGTATCAACTTAACAAGTAAAGAGTCTATTCGCATATCAATCCATTGTAATTATATTTTATAAATTGTTGCAAAACGAAATACAAATTGTCGCAATCATTTCAACAACCTTAATAAACCATAGTTGATTTATAGAATTCAGTCGATTAGTTGTTATTGGATTCTGCAAGAACAATGGGTATTTACAACTCATTTCTTTTCCATTGGCATATTGAAACGGGATTCAATATTCAACAAATAGTCTTTGCAAGCCGTAGCGATATGGCATCGGCCCGAATAAACGAAGAAACTGTCTTGAAAACTGTGGTGAAGCCCTAACAAACTGGGCGTATAACACAGGTTTATAAACCAGTGTTACATCTGAATTCAGCACCACATCACAAACCGAAAACAGTTGAAACGGGATTAGAGACCAACGTCACTAAATTTATTAAAACTTCTGATCGGTTATCTAGCAACCTTGATTTAAACTCTATCAACTATAAATTATGGTATCTTCTTGCAAGTATGGCTTGTAGGAATCTTAATCCAAATTTGCAGTTGCTTATATGAAGTATTCTTCAAACTACAACAAAATATCACTAGAAACATTGTGCAAAAATCGATAGCCTGGTCGTTTTACAATAAAAGTACTGACAGTGTTATGACTAGACTGTGTAAATTGACGCACATTACTTTAAATATATCGTATATTATATTAACATATCATCATATAGAGGTTATACGAAAGTATAATAAATTCGGGAATCATTAAAGACTTGAATTCAATAAAACATAAAAGGTTTAGAATAATTTCTCAAAATATTTTCCATTAGAATTAGCATTCGAAAGGAACTAGTTTTAAAGCAAACAATAACTTCATCGACTGAAGCAAAACGTATTCCTCATAGCGCACTTTTAGCTTGTGGAAACAGAAAGAAATCACTGTGTTTGCACTACATGATGAATGATCATCAATTCAATGTTTTGCTTGTTTAAATCCAATATCGTTTGAAAAACTGTATGTCGCAGTGTTTTTTTTTTCTTTTTTCCATTATTTGGATTTAAAACAGTCGTTTTATAGTTTTGCTTTACTCACGTGAATATCTTTTGTTTGCATTTGTAAATACGAACATATGTGTTAGCATATTTTAAAGTTAAATATGAGACGTGAGAATTTAATTCCCGGAGTGGCGCTGCTGTAGTGGAGTCACCTGAAACGAAACGAAAAATAAAACAGTATGTAATAGTTGACATAGATGCCGGTCAAGCGACGATAAAACAACTGTTAGTTTCTGAGTAGGGCACACCGTGTTTCTGTCAGTTGTAATGGAGCAACGAGTAAATATTAAATTTTGCTGTAAATTAGGCAAAACTGCAACAGAAATTTACGAGATGTTGAAATATGTGTACGGTGATAACACCGTCAGCCGTACTACTATGCTTGAGTGGTTTAAGCCAAAGATGGACGTGAGAGTGTATGAGATGACGATAGAACTGGACGTCCGCCGGTCTGTCGAAATGCAGATACGATCGGAAAAGTGCGCGAACTTGTGGCATGAGATCGACGAATGACCCTTCGTATGATGACAGAAGAATTAAACATGAATATGGAAACGACTCGGCAAATATTGCATCAAGACTTGGGTTTGAGCAAGGTTTGTGGAAAGTTTGCTGCGCGCGCTTTTTCTAACTTTCTTTAAGGATGAAAAATATCTAAGATAGTAAAATTAGGGCTGGTTGTACAATATCCCGTTATACTACCACATAGCGTTATCCTCTCGACAACTCTATTTTTGTCGTATTACAATATGCAGATATCTTTATTTTTCAGATTATCGCGGGGATAGTTTGTCGGGTACTCGCAATTGCCGATATGTTAGTTATCCGGCCGATAGTCACGTAAACACGAAACATAACCTGCAATGCGTTTCACTTACGCTGTTTATTCGAAGCCATTACTCATTACTAGAGCTGGGGATGTTTGCGGTGTGCCAGGATAGTATTCAGTTAAACGCACGAATATAATGACCTTGTTTCGATCGGTGATGCATGCGTGATTTTATTGCTTTACATGCATTCGCTATTTATATCACTTAGGTATGTCAGTTATGTGTACTGTATATAAATAACACACTTACCTTATTTACGATTATTATAGCATAGCGCCAAGTGGATAAGACTTGCAGTAAGTTTGTAGCATTAGATACGTTTCCATATTTGTAGCGGTGAACGATGTACGCCGTGATGAATAATTTTTTTTATATTTTGAGAAAGACCGCTCGACATCTACGGATGTAACACACGCACAATTAAAATAATCTTTATAGATAGAAACCGAATCTACACTTGCACCATTACTAATTTGTTTTAATCTGGTAAAATCAAAATCATTGTTTATCACACTCTCGAACTTTTCTATTACATTAACATTTTTGTTGTCATTTACTGCGCATAGCTGGGCGTGTACATCGTCCAGTATTTGCAGTGACTCCGCTAACGATAATGCAGTATTTTGAAATTTCTCGATTGCGTTAAACAATCCTATATGATTGTTATAAATAGTTTGGAAATCTGCATCAAGGGAAGGGTTTTGAAAGAGTCTCTGGCTTTCCTTAATGGCTACAGCTTCGGCAGGATTGAATTGTAGAACCACAGATTTTATTTGTTGGAAATACTTGGCATAATAAAATGCCGCCTTTAACCAACTTCCCCAACGTGTAAGGTTTGGCTCTGGTGGTTCGGGAATACCAGGGCACCGACTGTGAAACTCTCGAATTCGTTTGGGAGATTTTAGAAACACTTTTTTTGTGGTTGCTATTAATGCATCCACCTCTGGATAACATTGCCGAATAGTTTGTGCCACAAGGTGTAAAGCATGAACTTTACATGTCACATGCAAAAGTCTCTCACAATCTGCTTTAAGAGAACGGCCTACAGAACGCATTGTCGCAGCACCATCGCTCATAAACATCAGGAGTTGATTAGTTGAAACTTGAAATTTTTGTAGCGTATCGAGCACTACCTTCGTAATTACTTCGCTAGTGCACTTTTCCAATCTTTTGCTGGCTAATAAAATGGGAAATGTTGATTTGACAGGATCTAGTACACGCACTATAAAATTCACAATAGAATGTTTTTTTCGATCTGTCGTTTCGTCGACACATACCCATAACTGTTTATCATTTACTACTGCTTTCATTCTGTTTTCAATGTCCTCACGCACAATTGGTAAATAGGTGAGTAACGTTCTCCGTGACGGTAGCTTTATGTTGGAATTGTATTTATTCCAAAAGTCGTGAAAGGCTTTTTTATCTAGCAGGTGAACTGGCACATCGCAGACGAGTAGCATTGTCAATAAATCGAAACTGAATTGCGTTTTAGACAGCACATTATTTTTTTTGTCTTTGTGGTGTACACTTTCAACATGTCTTTTACAGCCGTATTTGTCCCAGCAAAGTAACTATTTATCGCATAATTTACAAACCACTTTTGCTCCATTATAATACAAATCGGGAAAGTCTCGGATAAATTTCTTCACGTCGTTATACAATGGGCGCTTTCTTGGCTTGGGCACGTCCGTCGTACTTATTAAATAGAGCTCAAGACAACACACGATCACGTTGCCAGTTCACGACGAACTAAAGTATTTCGCTGCATCGTGTTTATACGCTGGTGGGGATGCACTACATACGGTCCTGCCGTACCGCAAACATCCTCAGCTCTACTCATTACTGCTATTTTAACGCCGTCTTACTTTTATATGTAATGAAAAATTTAAAAATAAATAAACGCACAACCAATTATTCAAAAGAAGAATGTTGCAATTAAACAATCAACAAATCCAAATTAATAAATTAACTATTCAGAAATTCAAAAATAATGTATTGTTTTGAACATTTTTTTGTGATGTTTTATATTTACATTTACCTATATATTTAAATAAAATAATTACTTTCGAAGTACAATTTTTATTTAACAACGTTGAAAAAGTCTTTTACAATTAACATAAACAATTAACTTCAATTAAAATTATAATTGGAATCGCGGTACTGTCACTGTCAAAATAATGCGTGATAATGCGCTACAGTTTAGAATTGATATAGAGAAAAAGTAATACCAACTCCTTTTTATTCTACGAATAGAAATCCTGCCAACAACTACAACTTGTAATACAGTTCATAATCTCATCCTTCGGATAAATATATCGGCCGGATAGTTATCGGGTAGATTTATCTGGACATTGTACATTTGTGCAATTGTACAACAATTAGTGTATTAAAAAAGGTAGAAAATATGAAAGCGTTGATAACAAAAAAACGCAAATAGATTTTACCATTTTATGAGATTGTAAAATGTTCTCACATCAGATACATCATACTTCTAACAAATTACGTAACCCATGTATTGGGTACATTTCAGTAATACGATAAAAACAAATAACACCTCGTGATACCTTACGAATAAGTGGTTTATTATCAGGGTAAAATAAAACAAATTTTAATGAATGTCACTTTTTAATTGACACTGCAACGATCGTTTCGCTCCAACCTGAGCTTCATCAGACATATAACTAACTTATTTACAAATTTTTTAACACAAGTATACGGTAACAAACACATGTTTTATTTTAAATATTTGAAGCAATGGGTACTTTTTATTACTAAAATGTCTATTCACAAAACTTTCACTTCGGTTTATACAATACTGTTCTTAAGTAATAAAACTAGGGGTTTACATTATATTACAGGGAGGTAAAGAAATTCTATGAAAAAAAAAATACAATATGTGACTGTCTGAGTATCAAATAAATAAATTAAGAAAGGGTGAATTATTTGTTTCTAATTGATCATTTAATATCTTGTCGGTTTTCTTTAATTTATTAATTTCAAGTGACTCTAATAAATTAAGTTTTTTGCCCTTATTTTCTACGTGCAATACGGTATGCGCCAGAATAAACAGTACCGAAATCTAAGGTGCTGTGGAGTTGCTTATGTAATATGCATTTGTTATTATTGACTTAATTGTCATTAGTTAACGTATGAATGTTACGCTGGAGTTGAATTTGAATTGAAAATGGTTTTAACAACAGCAGAAAAAGTGTTTTTGGTAGAACATTATTTTCGCTCATACGGAAATGGTCGCAATGATGGTCCAAGCTTACAACAGGTGGTAGTAAGATATCAACAACAGTTTAATAAAGCAGCCCCAAGTAAAAGTGTGATATTAGCTATTGTTGAGAAATTTCGTCGCACTGATAGTGTATTGTGTAAACGTAAAGGTTCTTCAGGTCGTCGACAAACAGTGTGCACCAACGAAAACACAGGACGTGTTTTTGATGAAGTTGTGCAGTCACCGCAAAGAAGCCTTGTAGGAACTGCATGTAAACTCAACATCAGTGTAACATCTACACGTCGGACGTTCAAATCAATTGGTGGTTATCCATACCGTATTCAAGTTGGACAACGACTAAACATTGCGGACAAACATGCAAGGAAAATTTACTGTGGTCGCATATTGAGCTTAATTTACGAGGATTCCAATTTCTTGAAAAACATATGGTTTTCAGACGAGAGTCACGTTCATCTTAGCGGCTAGATTAATCGACAAACAACTCGATTCCTTGGATTTGAACGTCCTGATGTTATTGTAGAGAAACCACTCCACAGTGTCCGAGTTACAATTTGGTGCGCGGTTTCTGGTCATGCAATAATTGGTCCATATTTCATTGAAGACGATAATCAGAATCCACTTACTGTAAACCAAGAACATTTCAGAGAGAACATTATCATACCTTTTGTGAGAGATTTACAGAACTTTTGCCGTGCACGAAATTTACGGATGCGCACACAATGGTTTCAACAGGATTGTGCAACGAGCCATACAGCTGCGCGCACTCTCAACTTAATCCGTCAGCATTTTGATAATAGAATAATTTCCCGAAGAACAGACTTCGAATATACTTCTCATTCACCGGATCTGACGCCACCTGATGCATACATTTGGGGCATGATGAAAGGCAAAATATTTCGCTCAGAAAATCCGCCGGAGAATATTGCAGAACTACGAGAAAGAATTCAAACACTTTTCAGGCAGTTACATCAACCTCTTTTTATAAATATGTTCATTGACTTACAATATCGATATGAAGCTTGTTTGCGTCGTAATGGTGAACATTTTGAACATTTAAATTACAAAGTTTAAAAAGTAAATTTTTTAAATTTCGGTACTGTTTATTCTGGCCGATACTGTATTTTAAATTCTCTGTTAAAATTGTGGTTCGTTGAATTAATATGAGACGCATATGAAGAGTCACTTTTATTATTTCTAAATGAAGAAAAATGCTCTTTGATGCGTATTTCAAACGATCTACCTGTCTGTCCGATATACGTCATCGGGCAACTACCGCAGGTTAACTCATAGACTCCTGACTTTTTATTGTTGTTTGTTAAATCTTTATTGTTTTTTATAAATTTGGATAAATTGTTGTTAGTTCTATACGCTGTATTAATGTCAAACTTTCTTAAATATTTACATTGTGCTTGAAGAGCCTATAAACGTGATCATTTTAAATTTTTGGTTGTTATTATTTAATATTGGGTAAACTTGTGACATGGCTTTTGTAAGGAGTTTTTTATTTAAAATGTTATCTATTATATTACTTTTATATCCATTGTTGATAGCTATTTGTTTAATTAAATTTAACTCTTTCTCAAAATTTGTTTGGTTCAACGGAGTATTGATTAATCTATGTAATATAAAGTAATATAATAGATAACATTTTAAATAAAAAAACTCCTTACAAAAGCCATATCACAAGTTTACCCAATATTAAATAATAACACCCAAAAATTTAAAATGATCACGTTTATAGGCTCTTCAAGCACAAAAATTTGTAAATATTTAAGAAAGTTTGACATTAATACACCGTATAGAACTAACAACAATTTATCCAAATTTATTAAAAAAAAAAAAGATTTAACAAACAACAATAAAAAGTCAGGAGTCTATGAGTTAACCTGCGGTAGTTGCCCTATGACGTATATCGGACAGACAGGTAGATCATTTGAAATACGCAACAAACTTACCACACAAATGCCCCGGAGATCTTAAGTTGAGACGCTAGCCAGTTTAGAGGCAAGCAAGGGACAGGTCCTTGATATTAATAGGCGCCACCATGTTTATAGTCTCAACCTGAACAGCCAACACAGAAGCTGCCGGAGGTAAGCGAAAGAAATTCAAAGGGATCAAGCATACGAATAACCAATAAAAATAAAACCCAAAGTTCAACAATAATAATAAAGGTGGTTTATTATATCATAAACAGATCAAATATATACAAGGTTGTGATAACCTAGTTAAGTGATGTTTGTAGTTTTAGTTCAGTCAAGGCGAGGCCCCGGTCTTATTTTACATTGTATTAGAAAACACGACCTCGGTCTACCTATTTAGGTAAACGCAAGCATCATTGACTAAAGGTTACACGCTTGCACATCTGTTTACACATAAACGAGGACGTAGTCAAACGAGGGCATTCTAATGGTATATAAGATATTCTACTAAGGAATACAGATCAATCATAGTCAGAGAACCAGTTAGAACTCTCATTTGACTACGATACTACTCGTTGCCATACTTGTAAATAATTGTTAAGTTTGTGATGTATTAACTCATTATACTTCGTTATACCAACTTTACCTGAGTTTTATTCCGATGCTTATGTGCATCATCTTATCGACGTAACCATGTAGCCGCCACAGGACGCGGTTACATTACAAGGTATTTAGCACATTAGAAATAAAATTATTCGTTAAGTATTCCAAAACACTCTGTATATAAAGTCCAAAGGATTTAAATGATCAGTACAAACCCAATAATGACCAGAATATAACTAAACCTTCAATAAAAACAGTGACTTAGATTCTTTCTATACGCTATAATTAAATACGAGTTTCAAAAGAAAGCGTTCATTCTCATAAAATAGTTACCGCAATATATATAATTTGTTAATGAAATAAATTTTCTGTTCACTAAAAATTCCTATAGATGGATTAATTCGGGTATTTATTCTTCCCAAACGGAACGAGAAATGATGTTGTCCTACCTTACGTTGATAAGACTTAGAGAAGGAAAACCTGAGTCCGGAGTTGAAATCCCAGGATGGTTGTTTCCTGCGTAGAGATTTATCTATGAATCGACGTCATAGATGTAAATATCTTTCAAAATCAGATTTAAAATGGTTTCCACCCAAATGGAAGCCAGTATGGCATATAAAAAAAGCGCTGAAAGCTTATCACTACCTACGAAGACCGTTCAAAAGAATAAAGAAAATAATGTTACAAAATTATAGCTAAATGTACGACGTCAGTAAAGATGAACACACAAATAAAAGAACATACCTTCAAAAGGGAATAATCTTGCTTGAAAAAAAAGTGATAGACGCGTGCTCGACAATATCTCAAATCCGCATACAACGATAAGTAGCCAACAACCAATTCTACGACATAATGAGTATAATTATAGCCCTACATTCGGATTTCCATAGCACTTAAAACACTTTAATAAAAACCATAAAAATTCAACAATATTGAGCCACGTGTTCCAGCACTTTCTGCTTCGTTAAAAGATCAAAGAAGAAAAAATATTTTTCTCGAACACGAATCAACAAAAAACAAGTTACGAAGTTCCTCAAACTTCCGTAATTTAGCTCTGACATCCAAAAATGAGAAGTACACCTAATGATATATTACTAGATAGACAAAAATAAAATTGACTAATTAAGAAGAATAATTAATAAAAGAAATATTAATTACATCCTACTCCAATATTCCTAATTAAATTGCCTTTCTTAAAAATTCTATTCAAGACAATCGTCTGAACAGGCGCACAATTGTGACATTAAAAATACAATAAAGAATGGAAAATTAAGAAAGAATCCATAAAATTTAACCTAATTAGAAGTTACCTTAAAGGACACAATCAAAGAAAAGAGACCGAAATTACAAGTCTATTATGCAGCAATCTAGCTATGTATCCAATAGAAAACACACCCACACATGCAAATACGTAGATGTCACCTGTCACCAAACGAAATCACAAGCCTACAGATCAGGGGATCTGAGCGGCCACTGATTTCTGCGACGTCATTTCTTTTTGTAGGGTTACCTTAAAACCAAAGTGTTCTTTGGTCGACCTGCTACAATTGAAGAATTGATAGCTAACATCCGAAGATAAATTGCCGAAATGCTACGTCAAACCATGAACAATGTAACGAAGCGACTGCAGGAATGTTTGCGTAGAGAAAGAGCTCACTGTACGTATTCTAAAATGGCATCATTTTTACTATTAAATGACATAAATAATTTGTTTTTTAATTTATTTTCATGAAATTATTTAATTTTCAAAATTTCCCGTTTCTTTGAATCACCTTGTATTACTTCAATTGTGTTCTTGTATTTTGTTCCAATCCGGGAATAAAATTGCCACACCTCGTATCTTAAACTTATGTTTTTATTTTCTATCAAAATCAGATACGTTCTCACTTCGTAAACGCTCATTTATTTTGTCGTATACTAGCGTCTTCTTTTATTTCATTCCGTTCTATTTATCGTGAACCTACCTGTAAGTGCTCTACTTATGGTCCTATCTGCAAAAAAAAAGTAAAATTAGATCTTCTTCGTGGCCTTCTCCCCACCTTGATTATCGAGTGGAGATATCTCCTGGGGAGGGAGGTAGACTGATACCGCGATAGTTCAGTTGGGCGATCGCTATCGTCATTGTGCCCGCTTGCTTACAGGGCTTTATTTACCTCTTTGAGAAGAGTGTCGTTTCTTTTTCTAGTCCTCACGATTATACGAGGATATAATTAAGTGTCACAAATTTAATTGGACGTTTCAATTACCCAAACCATTTTTTTTTTGTTTTCAGTATTTTGTAAAGAAGACTTGGGGAATTTAAAATGGAACAGTACGCAATTGAACAACGTGCCAAAATCGTTGAACTTTATTTCTCAAATCAACCATCCATTGTTTTGACTCTACGTGCATATCGTCGTTATTTTAATGTGCGGATTGGACCCTCAGAGTCAACAATAAACCGTCTGGTTGCAAATTTTCGAGAACAAGGGGCAGTAAGGAACCTTCCTGGTGCCGGCAGACGACGAACGGTGCACACGGATGACAATATTGAACGGGTACACGAGAGTATTCGGGAAGATGGAGAAACATCAACCAGGAGACGTTCGACACAACTTGGCCTCTCAAGAGGGTCGCTGCAGAGAATTTTGCATACAATAAGAATGTTTCCATACAAAATTCAGCTTGTCCAACAATTAAAACCGACAGATTACCAGCAACGACTTGATTATGCAATTTATTTTCGTCAAAAAGCAGAAGAAAATCATTATTTTATTCATAATTTAATTATGAGCGACGAAGCCCATTTCCAATTAAATGGGTTCGTTAATAGGCAAAACTGCAGGATATGGGCTATGGAAAATCCAAGAGTAGTTCAACAGCGAGAATTACACCCACTTAAGTGTACCGTTTGGTGCGGTGTTTCGTCGGAAAGGATAATTGGCCCATATTTTTTTGAAAATAAACACGGTGTCGCCGTTTCCATCACTGGTGTTAGATATCGAACAATGTTGGAAAATTTTTTAAGGCCAGCCGTGGAAAACCATCCGCAAGTGTGGTTCCAACAGGATGGAGCCACAGCGCACACTGCGAGGGACACAATGGCTCTTTTACGCGACATCTTTGGTGAACGAATTATTTCCCGTACAAGCGATTTTAATTGGCCTCCGCGTTCACCGGATTTAACCGCTTCAGACTGTTTCCTTTGGGGTTATTTGAAAGGAAAAGTCTATATTAATAAGCCTCGAACCATACAGCAATTAAAAAATAATATACGCGACGAAATCAACAACATAACACCTGAAGTTTTGCGAAAGGTTATGGAAAAGGGTATGGAAAAAAAGGGTATGGAAAATGTTATGCAAAGAGCACGAATATGCGAAGCAGAAAATGGCCACCACTTGCGAGATATAATTTTTCATAAATAAATTAAAAATATTCTCCATTAATATACTGTATTTAAAATTAAAAAAAAATTAATAATTATGTCTTAAATAACAAGTTATAATGAACTCAAACCCCTTCGGTCATTTTGGGCCATCCTGTACATAGTTGTGTTATAAGAAACCGTGCGAAATTAATCTGGTACTTAATCACATATTTTGCGCATAAGACCGTAAGCAGAGCACTTACAGGTAGGTTCACGATAAATAGAACGGAATGAAATAAAGGAAGACGCTAGTATACGACAAAATAAATAAGCGTTTACGAACACGTTTTGTTTTTATTTATAAATATAATATTATTTGTAATTATTATATAATCTAGTGCAGCTGCACTCTTATATTTTGACTTCTATAATTATTTTCAATCAAGAACCTCTAATTGAAAAATTGATAAATTTATTGTATGGATTATAAACAGACTGTCTGTATTTGATACACTTTTCTACGAGCGCAGTGATAAATAGTAAGGTCACATCACATGTACAAATATGTGCTCGAGCGACTATCGATGTTGTTTGGTCACATCGCATTACGTACTTATTCACATTATTCTGTGATTTCGAATATCTTCGTATATTCCGTCTTGATACTATGATGATTCTTTTCGTATTTGTTTTTAATATTGCATATTGTTCTTTTCATTTTCATCGAAATATTCTTTTCTACCTTAAGTGTTTGTTTCTTTTGTTTGTTTTTGTTGAATTGATTCCTGTTGCCTTAATTTCTCTTCATTATATGTTTCCACTGTAAAATTACTATTTTCTTTTATATTACCATCTTTTCCTATGCATGACTCTAAATACTTCTGCCATCTTCATATACATTTTAGATGTAATCAAAGTGACGCCATCAGCGTAGGACTAGGTAAGGATTGCCTCACGTGTTTATAAGCGACTTCCACATTATTTGCAAAATAGCAGGACACATCGCAATATAACAATTTTTCGCATTTATTACTTAATTCTTTGATTTCGGATTTGATAGTCTGTTCCTTCTTTTCATAACTTTTTTTTTTAAAAGCATTGCACAAAGCTCTTTTCATTTTCATCAAAATATTCTTTTCTGCCTTAAAAGTTTTTTTTTCTCACCGCAAACGCAAAATTCAAACAGCAAAGCCAAATTTATAAACCTAAAAACAAATTCGACCAGGGCAATAAACGGGTGTAAAACAGGTTCAAACAGGTATAAAACTGGTCTAAGCAAATAATGAACTGGTTGACCTGTTCATTAAGTGCTCGAATTTTGTTCTTGGATGTTTGAATTTCGCGCATGCTGTCACGTGATTGCGTGAGGGATATGAATATAAAGGGTATAAAATGTCGAAATTGATCTCTGTGTTAAACATCTACGAACAGATTTGAGTAGGTATAATAAACAGACACCAAATAGGTTCAAACAGGAATAAAACGGATCTAAACAGATAATGAACTGGTTGACCTGTTCATAATGTTTGAATTTCGCACGTATTATGATGTGATCATGTAAAGGATAAAAAAGTGATCCCCTCTACTAGTCACCTTAATGGTATATTTCTCAAATCAATAGCGACCCTATATTCACCGTTGTATCAATTATTGTTCTTTATTCCTTTATTCATTAGCAACACGCATTTTCTTGAATCTTACCACTATGGTTAGATTTCAATAATATTTTCTTCTTAAAACAATCATCTTTACTTCAAATTTTTTACTTATGTTAAGTATCTGCATTTTCATTTATTATGCACTTATGGACAAAAAATTCAGGTCACTGTATTCATAATTAAAATTCCTTTTTTTCAGAAGATATGAAACATTTGAAACATATGAAACATATGAAACAACAGGAATAAAACGGATCTAAACAGATAATGAACTGGTTGACCTGTTCATAATGTTTGAATTTCGCACGTATTATGATGTGATCATGTAAAGGATAAAAAAGTGATCCCCTCCACTAGTCACCTTAATGGTATATTTCTCAAATCAATAGCGACCCTATATTCACCGTTGTATCAATTATTGTTCTTTATTCCTTTATTCATTAGCAACACGCATTTACTTGAATCTTACCACTATGGTTAGATTTCAATAATATTTTCTTCTTAAAACAATCATCTTTACTTCAAATTTTTTACTTATGTTAAGTATCTGCATTTTCATTTATTATGCACTTATGGACAAAAAATTCAGGTCACTGTATTCATAATTAAAATTCCTTTTTTTCAGAAGATATGAAACATTTTCTGTGAAATAGGAATCGGATATTAAAGAATATACAAAACATTTAATTTATCAAAAAAAGCCAAAAGAAAAACAAAAATAATGACGAACACAAAAAAACCAACCCGGCCCAAAAAATCTTGTCAGCTTTTATCTGTTTTGTTAAAAGGTCAGTACTGACACTTACTGGTTTACAAAATGCAAGCAGAAAATTTAGCCCGAGCAGTAGCTTCGAACGAAGATGGATGCAGTATTCGATACATCGCTGCTGTCTTGAATATTCCCAGGAGTACCGTCCAAGACGCAATACAACGACATCGTCAAACTGGGGAATCCACAAGAAGACCAGCATCAGATAGCTCTCCACCACAAACCGGCGAGAAGATCGTTTTATGGTGTATCCACACTACGCGATCGTGGTTTACCATCAACAATTATATCCCGCCAAGTCGAAGCTGTTTACGGTACTGCAGTATCTGCGCGAACCGTTCGCTAAAATTTAAGGAATACGGATTTATGTCAAGGAAACCTGCTGCATGTCCACTTTTGCTCCTAGCTCATCGTGTTCAGCGACTACGATTTGCCCGTGAACATAGACATTGGACAAGGGATCAATGGAGCTCCGTATTGTTATTGGATGAGTCTCGCTTTTGTCTGCGTTCACCAGATGGACGAGAAGATGTGTGGAGAAGGCCTGGTGAACGATTTTCATCATGTTGTATATCTTCAAGAATTGCATTTGAAAGAAGCGGTATAATGGTTTGGGCTGGCATTTCACTGTACGCGAAAACTGAGCTTGTTCTCATTGAAAATGGTACCATGATGGCTGTTAGGTATATCAACTAGTGTTTATCTGATCACGTCGTACCATTTGCGCCATTCGTAGGTGAAAACTTTACTCTAATGCACGATAACGCGCGACGTTACACCACACGGATAGTTGAGCAATATTTGGATGCGGTTAACTTTCGCCGTTTGCAATGGTCAGCTCGAAGCCCGGACTTGAATCCTATCGAAAATCTCTGGGATTCATTAAAGCGGCGTGTTCGGTACCGACAACCCATACCGGTAACCATTACGGATCTTCGAATAGCTCTTCGTAAGTAATGGAAACATATTACACCAGAATAAGTCGCCAACTGAATTCAAAGTTTACCACGCCGTATGGCAAAAGTCATTAGAGTTCGTGGAGGTAGTAGGCACTATTAATCGCTTAAATTGTGTGAAAACGTAGATGTAAAACTTAGCCGCTGTGACCAATGAATAATTTTGCACAATTTACTGTTTCGTGACTTTTTCACCCGCCCCACAGCCTGGGCTTGTTACCAAAGACTTCCATTTGTTTGTTAGAAGGAAAGTGTGGTTGGAAATTCAGCGGTTCAGTACTAGTGAGGAACTGAAAAACTATGTGCGAGAACCCATGCGACAACATTAAAAAAATAGCCCCCGTTTTAACAATTTATATTCGTGTCGCATACATAAATGATACTTTATTTTGCTATTAATCATTCAACCAATTTCTGCTAACAGAATCTTTCATAATGTGCTTCATTTTAAATTATAGATCTCTATCTAAACAAACAGGTTTAGAAACAAAAGAATAAACCAGTTTTAAAATGTGCTCTATAAATTCGAAACGATCAAAATGACCCAAATAAATTCCTGCTCCGTATGTTCTCATACTAAACCTCATAGCCAACAAGATGGAAAATGGGAACGTTACTATCGTACGTGTAATGATACAGAATATTAGGGATTATCTGATTTGTAAATATGCTTATTTTAAAGTGGATCTGGTGGTGTATAATGAACGTTATTTATCTGCTATGTTCTCTCTTGAAACTCACGTACAAATTACACAGTTATATGCGACGAGAATTTTGTGTATTTTCGACGTGAGCAAATGAACAAAAAAGCTCACTTTCTGTCAGCTACCGCTTTCAATCCCAAATTGGATTATAGTTAACGCGAGACATTTTTTTATCTGGTTTTAAACACTGTTCACACGACAGTAAGCTGAATTTACTGTAACAATTAAATTTTTGCTTCGTCCAATTACCTACACATATATGAACCGTTTATAAAACTATATTAAAAGCAGAAGAAAGCGTTAATTAGTAATTTTATGAAAAAGGGTTCTTGTGAAAAATATCCTTAATTATAAAAAATCAAATTTGATGACTTTTCATATTACGGATAGCCACAATATTAGTAGCAGTTAAATTTTAAGGTTTAATGAATAGAGAATAATGAATATGTAAAAGATATATGAAAGGTTTATTTGAATTTGGTTAACATGAATACATAAAATTCAACATAATTCATCAAAAATTTACAATTTTTTCGGGTCTAAATGTAGTTCTATCTTTGTTTATCCGATATTTAGGAAAATGTAGCTCATAATTCAAGTTCATAGACCTGCAAAAAAATCGATAAAATTTCTAGATTTACACGAAAACATCTAACAATAAATTCACTATTCATAAGTCAGCCGCACATAAGGTCTTTTTATTGTGATGTTTTTTTTGTGGATATCAATAATAGCCTTTATAGTTAAATTTCTTTTAAAATTAAATTATTATGTTCATAATATAACAAAAATACATAGGATGTGTTATTAAGGTCAAATATCTGGTTTTTAATTATTTGTCTGCAATTATCTAATTATTTTTTTTTGCTTTTCCTTTAAATTTGTGTTGGTACAGACAAATACCGATGTAGACAGAACATGACCAAATAATTCGTCGGTAAAGAGAATTACTGATGCAAGATTTGGCTGATGAACTTCACTATGCTGAAAGCATTCACAGAAGGCAACCCGACAGGGAAAACCTAATCAGTCAACCTTTACAAGAGTTGGTTATGATTCGGATGAAGTAAATTAGCTTCCGAAATTTAATTCACCGTAGTTTGAGACGAATTTACTTGCCGATATCCGCTTCCAGAATATTTAAAATATCCTCTTCTATTTTTGCACTCTGCGCGATCTTTGAGGGCCACTATCTTCGAAACGTGGAATTACTGATTCTGTATCTACGTAAAATTTTTTTACCATAAGACAATTTTGTCTCGTTTCGCCATCAATTAAAATCAAATCAGTGTATTAGATAGGATGCCATTGCGAACGCTAGCTACAGAGAAGGCTATGTCCATTATGTCCATACTAAATATAAACCTCAGCGTCGTTTGTAGTGGTGAATTCCCGTATCGTCGCCCGTAAATTAACTGCGGCAGAGCCGAAATCCAATAAAGAAAAATTATTTTCTCGTTACTACGTGAACATTGGACCGCGATTTTTTTAATGACGAAATTACTCATACGTATCTTTTACCCCTTTTTTTATTTGTCGCTATACAAAACTGGTTTAATAGAAGTAACTATTAGAATTCACAACACCAATTAAATGCACACACATGAAAAAATAATTAAACAGCAGAAATAAAATCAAATAGAAAGCAAAATTATACAATATCTTTTAGATAACTGATGAGGAAATGCATAAACATAAGCATAAGTGAGTTATGTCAACATGTCACACGTGTAGACGTTTTTATGGTTATACCAATATTGAATAACCAATCTTTGTTTACAATATAATAATTTAATAAAGATAACTTTATTATTTTCTAATTTGTTTTGTTAATTAAAGGATATTTTATTTTGAAATTGTTTTAGCACTGCTTGAAGAGCTGGTTTAAAATTCAATTTTATATTTTCTTTTTCTTTTAAATACCTTGCAATAATTCTGAAGTAATTGATTGGCGCTTTTTTATTCCCACGCCGCAATTCTATTGGTCTAGATTTCAACCACCTGGTTGGTTGTTTTCCAATCGCGCGGGAACAGCGAGAAATTGCCCGGAAACTGGTCGCCTTTTCTCCCGCCAAAACTGCAAACGGCAAAATTAACATACTGAGATGAATCTCTTTGGAAGAATTTATCTTTGGAATAATATTTCGAAGATATCTCGGCAGCTCTTTTCTTCGAAGTCGTAAATTTTATGCAGGATTATATCTCGACTCCTAGAAGAGATTGCCTCACCGAAACTTTTAAAATTCGTTGATATATTATATCGATCTTTTAATACTACTTTAATTATCGCACAACGATTAATTCCGCACAATTTTACTTTTATATTACGTAGGGTCCACGAACGTGTCTACTCGCCCTGGCGATATTCGTGAAACCCCTGGGTGTAAGGATTTTCGTCGCGATCGTCTTTTTTCTTCGATGTTTACATGTACGCCGTGACATAGTTTTAACTGTTATAAATATTGAAAATTGATTTTAATAAAATTGATAATTGAAATATAGAAAGACTAATGTAGAAATTAATTATTTTGAGAAAACTTTTAAATAGAAAATAATATGTGTTCTCGTAAATACGTATTCATGTTGATGCATTTTTACATATATCATACGACATCATTATAGCTATATTCAGGTTACAAATTTAATACACAGTGTGACATTTCCTTAGATAAATAAATAAATAATTACAAAAGATTGCTTGCAAAACTTATACTTGTATTTCTTATTAAATGTAAATATCAAATGGAAATAATTAATAAGATTAACTTAATAAATACTATAATAAGTGTTATTCTCAAACAAAAATATTTATGTTGTGCATTCCTCGATTCTGTTTTATTGCATATGCATCTAATTTGTTCTTTGTTAATTTTTGAAATGGTACCTAAGTGTACCAGTATAATATACCGATAGGTCCAACTCGCAACGGGCCATAGGCAACAATATACGTATGGAACGTAATGCGATGTGGCAACGTGTGTACGATGCCTATATTGAGTGACTTACTTAAAATTTAAATTTATTTTGCAGAATTATTGATTTTTTTTACTTTTATCTTTTAGTAAACGTTATTGTTTTTTTATTACTTAAAATTACTTTATATGAAAAATAGTATACCATAAAAGTGTAAACAAAGACAGTATACCTTGAAACGAATATTCATTCAATTGTATTGTCATGAAATTGAATTTCTCAATCGTTGTTAAATTTGTTAGAATGAATAGATATTTATATTTATCGGAAAATACTAATACTTAAAGCAAACAAATAAGGTGTAGTGTTTTGTTATAGGAACGTATAATATCCATTTCTTCCTGCATATTGATTATGCAGCTGATGCTTTCGTAATATGCTCATATTTGTATTTCTACTATTATCGTGATGTTATTATAATACAGATACCAAAATCTCACGTAATATTTCCATCAGCCTTTTATTAATAATAAACAAGTAAAGTACAACTTCCTAGGTCGACAAACGCTCCAGTCTTCATTATCACTGTATTTTATACATGAACTGTAGGCTTAGTTTTTCGTAGAAATTGAAGTACGTGTCTGTTCCTTTGTAAAATTATAATAAGGGCAGGGGTTAATTTTATTCTGGCATTTTTAAAAATGCAGAGATCAGTTTTGCGACAGCATTCAGCTAATTACAATCTAAAATAAGCAACATTGTAACGTATTTCGGAATTGTGAATATCCGTAGGTAATAAAAAAAAAGGAAGTATAGTTTAATTACAACTGTAGCTTCCTCCTGGTTTGAAGGAAGTCGGTATGTATCGACCGAAGTATAAGTTGAAATAATACAAAACACTACACCTTATTTGTTTGCTTTAAGTATTAGTATTTTCCGATAAATATAAATATCTATTCATTCTAACAAATTTAACAACGATTGTCAAATTCAATTTCATGACAATACAATTGAATGAATATTCGTTTCAATGTATACTGTCTTTGTTTACACTTTTATGGTATACTATTTTTCATATAAAGTAATTTTAAGTAATAAAAAAACAATAACGTTTTCTAAAAGATAAAAGTAAAAAAATCAATAATTCTGCAAAATAAATTTAAATTTTAAGAAAGTCACTCAATATAGGCATCGTACACACGTTGCCACATCGCATTACGTTCCATACGTATATTGTTGCCTATGGCCCGTTGCGAGTTGGACCTATCGGTATATATATATATATATATATATATATGGTAAACTCAATCTGTTGGCGATTTAAGATCTGGTTTTACTTTAAAATATATATATTTAAAACAACCCTACGTGTTTCGGCAAATGATGCCTTTATCAAGAAATACAAAATATAAATGACAGTATATTAATGTCATACATTTGAAAGTGATATAAAAAATTTAAGCAGTATATACTATAACTTAATTATGTAACGATCTGCAATTTACCATCATAATATATGTTGCTGTTATATAATTATATATCTTAAGTTATTTAAATATCTATACATTTGCTTATCATGCTGACAGTTCCGTGTTTTGATTCCTATCTGGTTGTGCGAGTAGGTTTTCGTGGTTTTCCTTTTCGTTTAAGGTGAATGCCGACAGCTTTACATCTTAAGACGCTCCACGGGCGCATACATAATAATAACTCATGTCTTGCGTTTTCCTGTTTTGTTGTCTATCTATTTTAGAATACTAAGGCATGATTTATTATTATTCAATTGGAATGTATCTTTGAATAATTTTATCCATAGCAACTCAAATGTATGACATTAATATACTGTCATTTATATTTTATATTCCTTGATAAAGGCATCATTTGCCGAAACATGTTGGGTTGTTTTAAATATACATATATATTTTAAAGTAAAACCAGACCTTAAATCGCCAACAGATTGAGTTTACCATAACATACAAATGTCACGAAATAATTATCTATATATATATATATATATATATATATATATATATATATATATATATATATATATATATATATATATGTATAGGTGATTTAGTTAGTCGGCGATTTAAGGTCTGTTTTACTTCAATATGTATATATCTAAAATAATTAAATTCTTACATGTTTCGGCAATTACTCTCGTTTTCAAAGAATTTTAAAATATAGCACTTGCAGCCAGAGGCGAATTAATGGAAACCACAGAAGAAATACTTACAAAAGACCTTCAGATCATGGCAGAATATTTTACTAAATAGAGACTGTTCCCCAACAAAACTGAAGTATGTTGAAGTAACATCTCGAAAATGTTACAGCCAAACTTCAAACAATAATGAACATAATTCACAAGCTTTGCGGTACGCCATGGAGTCATCAGCCACGATCTTCCACAGTTCAGCTCTTGGACTAACATACTCGGCAGCAGAGTCCTGTTCTTCTATGTGGATCGATAGGCCGTATGAATTACCCTAAGTCGACACACAACTGTATGATGCCATGCGAACAATATCTGGTTTCCTAAGATGCACCCGACTTCAGTGGCTTTAAATCCTCAGCGAGATAACGTCTCTTAATCTCCTCCGTAAGAATGCTTTGCTGAGGAAATTTCAGAAGATTAATGCAAATCCGCTTCTTCCACTAATTCATCAGGATTTCCTGATCCGAAAAAAAACTAAATTAAAATCTTGAAAAGTTCCACTCTTACCGAGTGGAAACTTATACTAGTGAGAGAACTAGTGGTTTTAATCCAAAAAATGAGTGGAAAGGTAGATGGAATATAACCACACACCCACACAATCAGCTTCAACCTGGTGAGCCTTTTAATGGGTTCTATCTAGACCCGGCATCTCTTATATACCTGTCAAACTATGCACCATATTGCATTCGAGTGCCATCTGCGTACGTATTCGGACCCATGGCAAGATATCCTCGAAACATCAGAACCTGTTGTTTGGATTAGCACCTTGGATATCAATGATTGATAATAATAATTTTTTTTTATATTTTGTGTATTGTCTTTGTATGTGATATTTCGTTTAGTTGTACTCTTTTAGTATATTTACTGTGTATTTATTTGTTTCTATTTCACACACATATATTTTCCTTGCAAGCTATACGCTAATAGTAATAATAATGTAAAGTTTAACAATTTTCTAAATTTCTTATTATTCCTTCTTCAATATCTTTTTACTAACTTTGTTCTATTGTTACCAAACCGCTGCTAGATTGGCCTTGCTAACAATGAGGAGAGAGTTTAAACCTAAATATATTTATAAGATGATGATGATAAAAGCTCCAGAACGTGTATAGTATGTTGAAATAAAGGTTAATTAAATACAATTTATTAAATAAAAGAAAACACAAGAACTTTGTCCAAAAAGTTTTATTTAATATTTACATGAAAGAAATTGCGCTTTGAAATATATTAAAGTATTTAAATGGAAGCTATGTATACAGAGAATGGATATATGGACAATGGAAGATATGTATATTCTATGTACAGAACGTGTCCAAGCACGCTACTTGCGGAACTCCAGATTTGATAAGGTACAACCAGTATACGCGACAAGATGCCAAACTAGGAAGAAGTGTTCTAATTTTGTAAAGAAGCCAGTGTGACAAACTTCATCAAAAGCCGCGATATGTCTAAAAATGGTGTGGAGCAATACAATTTGCCTTCAAGGTTTTGATTGAGATACATGATGTATTTGCTCCATAATTGCATGTTGTGGTCTAAAGCCAAATTGGATTTTAGGGATAATCTAGTGGCCTTTCAGGAATATAAAATATATTTCGTCCAAGTATTTACTTACTCATGTCTTTTTTGGCACGAGATAAATGGCAACGAAATGCGTATTTTGAAGAGATATTTATATACCTAGACAGCAACAGTCGCAATTTATAACACAAACAGAGTTTAGCACAAGGCTACCGTACGCCAACATTGGTTTGAGAATTGCGTTGGTAGAAATGAATTACTTGAAAAGGAGCCTCTGAATAAGTTAAAAACCTCGGTTGGCAATGAACTTCTAAGGATTTTCATGATAGAACATCTAAGTTAAACTTCGAAACAACTTAGGCATATTTAGTATTAACTATACTATAATTAATCTGCTCGCAACTTAGATAGCAGTATAGGCTCTTAGGGCGGTTTGACGGGAGAGTGGCATTTCAATGAAATACTTATTTTAGTATAAAAATCTGTTTTTTTGCACCTCCGTGACTAAAGTTGATACTTTAGGACCTGTTTGCTAGGGCTAAAGTGACGTTTGATTCCTAAGGAACAAATATTAATTGAACTCCTTAAAGAATTTATTGACAGATTCAAAAAAACAATGTCAAACTTGACAAATTCTTATTACATTTTTTTTACGGCACCATTTCGAAAACATTTCATATGTAACAAAATTGACACATACATGAGTGGGTAAAACCCCACCAATTTTGTATAATACAAAAGTAGTTTTAATAATATAAAATATTATTAAAAATCTGGTATGAAGAACGCAAATACAAGTTCAATATTCATATTTTTGTGAACGTGTCCGAACATATCCCTCCCCAGAGTGGGGAGGGTTATGTTCGGACACACAAACAAAATACAGTTTCTAGAGATAAGGCAGTGCCATCTTTGGAAACACTTCGTTAGTTCAGCATTGGTGATGTGGACAGAGCTAGTACTTCGGTCGTCTGACAATATGCAGCGCTGGATATACTTCTACGCTCTGTCTTAATAATTTCTGTGAGATAGTGAAGTCGTTCTTTTTTGTGAATAAGTCTATATCCTTTCTCCAGCAGGGGCGTACTGATGAATCTGTAGAAAGATGAAATACGTATCTGCGTCTCTGGGGGGGGGGATATGTTTGGACACGTTCACAATATATATTAATATTGAACTTTGTGTATTTGTGTTCTTCATACCAGATTTTTAATAATATTTTATATTATTAAAAATATTTCATATTGTTTCTCGTAAATTTTACGAGATTTGAAAGGCACTAGGTCTTCCAACACCTCTTCGGCCGGTTCTTCTAATTAAAATTCTTCACAATTTTCATTCATTTTTGCAAAATGACAGGCCTTGTTGACAGAGTAACCATGAATTTTCATGGCAAACTCGCATACCTATTTAAAATTTTCAATAACGTTCATTATTTTAAATTATCAATTTTGTGATAATATCTCTGTTTCGAAAGTGCAAAAAAAGCGTATACACCACGGTACTAAAGTGCTAAAATCCCTTGAGTGGTTGTTGCTCTCGAGGCAGCAATCTCCACTCGCGGGATTAAATACTACACTTTAGTCCCTGGGTATATAATATATCATTACTCTTCGACATAATCCCCTAACAAGACTTACACACTCAGCCGACCAATTTCTTTGTTGGCCTTTCATTTATGTCCATATGCTGTTTTCCATTGCTTTGGGTTACTACTCCTAAGTACGAGGAGAGTTTTAACTAACACTAACACACTTAATTCCGACGTTTCTTTAATGGCTTCGAAAGAAATATTTTCACGCCCTCTCACGAGTTTTGGAAAGAGATAATAGTCACAGGGGCGAGGCTGAGACTGTAGGGTGGATGTTGTAATTCTTCAAAGCCGCATTCATTGATTACTGCTTGAACAATTCCTGCCTTATGCACCCTGCGGTTCCCGTGCAGAAGTAGAGCTTTCTGCGCAAATTGTGGGTTGTTTTTTCGCGTATAACCACGTTCAAGTTCTTTAATTTTGTCTTTGTAAACATTTCCTGTTATTGTAGTCCCTTTTTGAATATACTCAATTAAGAAAATCCCCTTCGTGTCCTAGAAAACTGTGGCCATCACTTTTCCCGCAGAAAATTGCGTTTTTGCCTTCTTGTATGGACTCTTGTCTTGCGGGAGGGACCCAGTCGTGTACCCATGTTTCATCTCCAGTTACAATTCTATTTAAGAAATCTTGATCTTGAGATAAAACAAATTCTCTTCACAAATTTGTCGTCTACACAATTCTTGTTCGGGACTGAGCAACCTGGGAATCCATCGCGATGACAATTTGCTCATTCCCAAATCTTCGTGTAGAATTTTAAAAACACTCATTTCTGATATTCCTATTCCTCTAGCAATAACGGAAACATTTACTTGGCGGTCAGTCAACACCAAATCATCAACTCTGTTGATTATTTCTTCAGTTCGTGTTTCCAGAGGTCTTCCGCATTTTGGGTCACATCCTGAATGGATTCTCTGACCCATTTGAACTGCTTACACCAAAATTTGACTAGGAAAAAGAACGGACTATTTTCTCCATACACTGTCACCATTCTGTCATAAATATTCTTCGGGCTACTTCTTCTTTTGATAAACATTTCATGACGCTTCTTGTTCAAGTTTCAAATCACTTATTTTCTCTTTAAACCAATGTAGAAGTAACAAATGTTAAGCGATTCGAACCAAACTTGGAGATGACACTATAAAATGACGGTAATATAATAAATTTGACGTTAGATAATATAAAAAACTCCCCCTCAAATTTCCAGCCATCTACCTGTTCAATTTCTTGGTTTTCTAGTTTAATTTTTCTATTTTATTTTGCTTAACTACTGCTATTACATTAGTATTGATATTTAGTTTCACTCCAAACCTTTCCAACGTCTCATACTCTACAATTGAATTATTCTGCAGTCCTTCACAATTTCCAGACATTTTATGGAATATTATTATTTACTATTTACTCTTATTCACCAAAATTAACTACAAAACAACAAGTAAAATACATTTATTTATTTTATTCTCCATTTTATGCAAATGTGAGCATATGTTTCAAAACAAAAAGCTATAAATTTAGAGCGTCGGGAGGCGCTTATCTAAATTTATCTCTGTCAATCTATGTGTGGGTTAATAAGCCGCCAAATGCTTTTAAGTGGCGATGTACATATTTTAATTACATTTACTGTATAATTTAATTCTCGCACGCTAGAATGAAATTAATATATCCAGTATTCGTTCAGCAATTCGTTTGCGTCGCTTCTGCAAATAAATCAGGCTCTTTTTTTAATTGCTCAGTAAACCACAACTATTTTTCATTGTATTTGCTCGCGGTATATCTTCCATCCTTCTGTCAAAACACAGTTTAAATTCTCGTATGTTGAAGCTAATTGATAACTGAAAGATATCACAATATTTGCACGTTACCTTTTGATTGATAAGTAACATGAATATCGCTCTCGCTGTTCAATTTAGGCTCTAGAAAATTTGATTTATGGTCTTCACTCTGAATGTATACGAGGGTGGTTCAGAAACTGGCCTAACAAAGAGAACAATTTTTTTTTCAATATCGTCTCGTGCTCGCTCAGCACACTTATTCCAACGATATTACAAATTAGTAATGCCTTCATAGTAGGTCTATGAAACCAAGCTCTCGAAATAGCTATTTATAGCAGCGATTACCTCGGAATTAGACAAAAATCTCTTGCCGTCAAGCCATTTTTTTAAGTTTGGAACATGATATTCGCTAGAAGCCAAATCTAGGAAATAGGGCGAATGAGGCACTAATTAATATCCAAATTTATTAATTTTTGCCATTGCGCGTTATCCTGATGGCACAAGATTTGGTGGTAGTGGCACATGTTGCAGTTTTTCACGAAAAAAATTCTTACGTGCAGGTGCCAAGCTTTCTTGACAAAAGATATCAATTTATCGGCATACAGATAGCATGTTCTGACTTCCTCTGATACTCGATGAAGAGCATGTGCGAAACATGCTATATACGTCATACTACTGTATGTTTGTTGTAAGAGCCAACCAACCGCCTTCATATACGCAGCTTCATCTGTTACAAATAATAAAACTTTTCTTTATTTATATCGTGCTTTTCAGCCCATAGCGATTACAAAGACGAAGTTACGTTATGTGATATAAATTTTGTATTAGTTGTTTCAATTCTCTTAGATGCAAGAGAAGGCGTATAGACATTGCCGTGTCGCTGTCCATCACATATTTAGCAATAAAACTCAAGTAGCTAATAAAATTAAACAATAGATCGGCCCGCTACAAATTCATTCCCTCCTGGAATGTCCTCCTGATAATAAGAAGTCCTTGCATTACAGGTATAAGTATAATATGTAGGTACCAGAGTAATTGAAACATACATGAGTGTGTAAAATCCCACTAGTTTTGTATAATGCAAAAGTATTTTTAATAATATAAAATATTATTAAAAAACTGGTGTGAAGAACACAAATACTAGTTCAATATTAATTTTTTTTGTGAACGTGTCCGAACATATCCCTCCCCAGAGACGCAAATACGTATTTCATCTTCGCTATCTCGTATCTGCGTGTCTGGGGAGGGATATGTTGGGACACGTTCACAAAAATATATTTATGTTGAACTTGTATTTGTGTTCTTCACACCAGATTTTTAATAATATTTTATATTATTAAAAATACTTTTGTATTATAATCTTTAGGCTTAGGATAATTCTGCACCAAAAAACTTCAAAATATGCATCAAAAACATTCAGAATATGCACTAAAAATCAACTAACAAATCGGAGACTGTGGCTTATAAGTAAATAAAATTAAATTAAAAAACCCTTACCACAATAGAATTTAATGATTCTAAATACGTCTTTCTATAACCACGTTGTCATCTTCAGTAGAAAAAACAGTGTAACACTTGAAAGCACAAAAGCACTCACAGAGGGATTGGTCTGAACGTCTTCTAGTTTAACACTAAAATCTTCAATCTTAAAGGCTACAAAAATTACCCACATTTTGGTAAACCCCACCTATTCATGCAGGAGCATTAACCCATTATTTGTAAATTCTATAGAAAAACCGTTTAGAAATATTACAAAAGCCGTAATTTAACATACATTATGAATCCAATTATGAAACTAATCCTTAAATTATGTTGAAATATAAATTTGGAAATTAATGTTGAGTCAGAATATTTTAATGGCAAATATTGTAATGAAACGAATTTAAAAATAAATTCCATGAATACGAATATTTTTTAAAGGTTTTCCTATTTTTCTTGCTTTAATAACATCTAACTGTCAATTAACTCAAATAAAGAAGAACCTGGTATAGGACCCAAATCTACGTTAATTACGTAATTCCTATTTTTAAAGATAAAAATGCTCTCAAAACTATCTAATTCGCGGGGGCGTGTGACGTTTTTTATTAATCTCAGACAGTCAAATGTTACGTTGTGATCTGATTCAAGAATATGTCGGGCAACACTTGATTTTTCCGGTCTATTGAATCTAATATGCGGAACATGTTCTTTATAACGAGTTAGAATCGAACGTTTCGTTTGGCCGACATATTTTTTATCACAATCCTTACAATTTATTTCATATATTCCAGATTTGTTGTTTACCTCAACTTTGTCTTTCGCGTTGCCTAAGAGAGATTTTAGGGAGTTATTCGACCGAAATGCTACTTGAACATTATACTGTTTAAAGGTTTTACTTAAATTTTTCGTAGTTTCGTGAAACGGTAAACTAATAAATTTTTTGCTCGAATCAATTTGAGGTAGCAAACATGTGGAATCCTGAATTGTTTTTCTTACTATATGTTTTCTAACTAGCTTGTTTGTTATTTCTGAATCGAAACCGTTGTAACTCGCGATTTTCTTAATTAAAGTTAATTCCTTTTCATATCTATCCTTTGTCAATGGCATTCTTAACAAACGATTGATAAGAAAATTGAAAGAGGCACTCATGTGCTGAAAAGTATGGTTTGAATCTGCGGTTATAAATCTGTTGACGTTGGTTTCTTTTCGGTAAATATCAAATTCTAAGTTTTTGTCATTCCTAATTACTAAGGTATCTAAAAATGGCAAACCTCCGTTGTTTTCCTTTTCAAGCGTAAATTTAATACTAGGAAATTTTGAATTTAATTCTGTTACAAAATAATCTAAGTCGCACTTATTGGTATCAAAAATTGCAATCACATCGTCTACATACCTGACCCATATGTTTGGAAAATATTTGGCTGACTTTTTAAATTGAGATTGAGTTTAAAAAGTCAGCCAAATATTTACAAAAATAAATACATATTTTTTTATATTAAGCTATTTTTATTTTTCAGCTAAAACACAAACAATTTTTTTAGATTCAAAATTATTGAAATTATAAAAATAAATTATAATTACATTTAACTATAACGTGATGTAACAAATTTTCAAAAATAAATTTGCACCCATTGTCGGCTAGAATATGTTTGTAAACTGGCGGACAAAAAAACTGTCCGACTCATTTTTTGGCATTGTAAAATGGGTTATCGATCTCTCAAAAATAGCAGATGAATTGTAATAGGTTATAAATAAAATAAAATAAATATCATAGATCCATATGGCAGATGATATACCTACGTTGACATTTTGCATGTCAATAACCTTCAAAACTTAAAAACTGATTCACGACGCCAGTTGTTCACCAGTTTCTCTGACAAAACTCTCCACATCACACGACACTATTGGGTACAAATTCATATTTTACAATGTGACTGGCATTTAAATGTTCATTTTTCTTTTTTATTTCGCAATACCTCGCTGATATTCTTCGGTTATTGATAGCCAGTATTTGTTGACAGTACTGCGTTTAATTTACTGATGAAACAATTTTTCTGTAGTTTTTCTAAATGCTTAACTACCATATTTTCTACTATTTCAATGCTGTTTTGTGAAGATACCTAATCCTTTAGTTTTTAGCGTAGATATTTCAGTCGAAACGCACGCCAGATTAACTCGAACAAAAATGCAATCTTCTCGAACATTTGTTCCTCTCAGAATACTATTGCTTCTCCAATACACTACGCTTCTTCAGAGTCGAATTCATGATCAATTTTTTTCAGCGTAATATACAGCAACGTTGATCTAAGTTCCCCATCTTGCAATGATTGACGCGGGTAGAACGTCCCCTACAATTTCCCGAAACCTCTGGACACGAGTTAGTGCTTTAAGAAAAATCATTTTCACGGACGATATCAGAATATTAACGTCTGTATAAAGAGTATGAACTAAATCAGCTACTCGGTGTAAAGCATGCGCTACATAGGTCACATGTTTAGGTACAAAATCTGTAATCCTCGCATTGCTTTGCACATATATGGTGCAGCACCACCACAAACTTTTTCTTATAAAATCCCAGATGGCGACAATAAACTTAGAGAATCATTGAAAAAAACGGCAACTGCTGAATGATTGTGCCCAGCACTTTTAAAGTCAGCAAATAAGATTTATCTTTTTCTTCAGTAACTCCTAATATACCAAATAAAACATTTGCTATGCACCTTTGTTCTACGTCGATTGTTTCATCCAACGACATCCAAATAGAATCATCTTTTACTTTTTCTCTTAATTTGTTCAGTGCTGTTCTGTATAACTCGGAAACCGAATTTTTTGTTAACGTCGATTCATCTCGAATATTTTCTTTTGTATAGTTCTCCATAAAGCTTCGAAAAACTTCATTCTTTAGCTAAGGAATGTCAACGCAAATAAAAACCCTACAAAGTTCTTCACCGAATACCCTGCGTTTAGCTCCATGCCAGAGTAAATTAGAAATTAACACTAGTGCTTCGTTATTTCCACTTTTACGATTTCTATTGCTTGCATGTTTTCCGGTTTGAAGATGCTAAGTGACTTTTTTGTCGCCGTAGCATAAGCTTTGCAGTATTTATAAAATAACAGACGCCCATCTATTATAAAATCATTATAATCCTCACAAATTGACTTAAAATTTCACTTACACCTTCTTTTTTCTTTTGGCATCTTGATGGATATTAATACTATTTTAAATAGTTAAAAACTAATTAAAAAAAACTATAAAGTGTCTGTTTGCGTTTTGGTAGTCAGTTAATGGGTGTTACTTTACAAGTAGTTATGCAATATGTCTTAATGCAATCATTTTTAAGAAATACTAACAGGTAGACACAACCAACAGAAATCACAATAGTGAAATTATACAAACAAGAACATTAAATATTTATGTGAAGTCATAAACTGTTTTGAAATAATACTTTGCTGAAAAAGGTCAAATATGCAATGAAAAAGGTTCAAAATATGCACTTATACCTAACAACAACTAAAATATGTATTTGCATATCCAGTTACGCAAATGCATAATTATCCAAAGCCGAATAATCTTACCTATATCAATTTAAAATATTCATATTACAAATCAATTAATATTATTATTAATTTATTCAAAATCATATGACGAGTTGATAACTTCCTCGTTTTAGGAGGCGATTAAAAAGGACTGAAGTTAGAATGAACTTTGAAATTCGTTTTGGCTTGAGTGATTTCTAAAAATGAAAAATCATATTGCTTTTTTTTCTCAATGTATAAACAGAAATGCGCTCAATGAATTATTTCATTACAAAAATTGTATCAGTAAAAGTCAAAGGTTTTGGGATTCGAGCAAATTAAATTTTATAAAACCCAGATATAAAACGTTCACCAAATAAAATTTTATGCTTTTTGAACCCTGCCACAATCAAAGGTTGAACGGAATTGCTTCATTTGTAAAATCGACGCGAACAATAATACGTGCTCGTTCAACTGTACTGCTAATTTTTTACAAATAAGCTTTCACGTGTGTATACATGCACGACCGCAAATTTCCGCACTCACAATAAGCTCGAACCTACAACCGAAATATGTTTTTGTATTTTATTTATAATGGAGTCATCGCTTTGGGTCTGAAATTCATCTTTGATGTGTTTTTACGAATGCAAAAATAACATGCAGTATTAAACTCTATTAAAAGCATGTACATTTTTGTGGAAAAATCGTCCAGACTTTTTTTATTTAATTAAATAACGCGTATTTACTTCACGTATAGACTCTCGACTCAAAGGTCCTTCAATAGGTATGACCTACTTTCAAACATTCACTACAAGATAAAAAAATAACGAAATTAAACGAATTTGTGATAAACGAGTACTATATTATACGCAATTTTAATTCCTTAAAATTCCTTAAAAAATAAGTCATTCAAGTGCCCCCCATTAGCTGCATTGTGCATTACTCTCTGTAACATTGGACGATTAATCACACACATTTCTTCAATGTCTGCGAGCGTCTCTCGAAGACTTTTTGCTTGAGCTTTGCTACTCCCAATGTAAGAAATCTGGCGCAGTCAGGTCGGAGGATCTTAACGGCCATGATAAGTCTCCATACCTTGAGATGAATCTGTTCGGAAACATTCGCCGCAACGCAATAAAACTTCACCTTGCTAAATGTGGTGTGACACCATCTTGTATGGAAAAAAATGTTTCTTCGTCTTACTCTAAGTAGTTCATTGCCATAGGAATGTTTCTAAAATGAAAATGTAACGCTCCGAGGCGACTGTAACAACTTCCTCGTTTTCCTTGTAAAAATATGGCCCTACTATTCCAAATGATGAAACACCACACCATACAGTGACTTTTTCATCATGAAGCGGTTTTTCACGTGATTGTTGTGGGTTTTTAGCCGCCCAATAACGGCAGTTTTGTTTTTGTTTACACTTCCACTGGCATAAAAATGTGATTCATCGCACATAAGCTATGAATTAGTCGCATTTTGGCCTTGATTCAAAATTTTCCATCTTGCAACTTATGAACGACTTGGATTTTGTAGGGGCGAAAGTGTAAAGCATTGTAAAATACTTAGCAGGCTCGTTTCAGTAATTGGCAAAGCAATTGAATGTTCTTTTGCACAACGCGACGGACTTCGTTGAAGTGCTTGCCTGACGCGTTCAATATTTGCCGGTGTCCTCACTGTCCGTACTCTTCCAGTATATTTTGATGAAACATTCCCTTTTTCCCTTTTTCATCAAAATACTTCACCCACCTCAAAATAGTTTTTCTGCTAGGAATTTGTCCGTGTCTTGCTACGTTGAATTCTTGCTGAAAACTTGCTTGCAAAACGAGTTTCCACAATTGATTAATTTGTAATAAAACTGCAAAACTCTTTGATTAATTATAAAACTGTCCATTTTACATAAAACTGCATATATTGCGCCACAGTTTGACAACTAAATGACAATAATTAACATATAATACTAGCTACAACTACCTATTTAAAATAGGTCATACCTATTGAAGGACTCGATACCTAAAAGTATTTTATAACATTTATACGAGGGTGATGCTGAAACAAGTGAGATGTAGAGAAATGAAACAAGATGAAGGTTCAGAACTTTATTGATGTTGAAAGTATTATTGTGTAGACACTTTTGTAGATGAGTTTTCCAAAGTTCAAAAGCCTCACACCAGGCGTTTGCTACACACACCGTCTAACAATAAAAGTCCACGAAAACTGGCTTTGTTATAATGTAGCGCAATCCAAATACCCTCCTCGAACTTACCTTGCGTGGATAGGATGATCTTAAATTGATAAAGCAGCCAGCGAGTGCCAACGGCGTAAAACTCAGTGAATATGGTCGTGCGATTCTTGTCGAAACGTTGATAAACTGATTAAAAATTAAAAAGGCCGCCACCGCGATTTAAGAACTGCTTGTTGTAGAGATTATACGTCACGCTGAGTTCGTACTTGTGCTGACGATCCCACCACGAAAGACTAGCGTAATTACAGAAAACAGGAAGTAATAACAACTAAAAGAAAACGTTCCACATTAAAGAAACAGAACCAAGTTTATTATGTGGTGGTTTATTATATGGTGATATATGGTGGTATAGCATGGTATAGCACAAAAGTGAATGAAATAGTATTTGTCACATAGAAGACAGGGGGTGGTGTGTTATGACGACTCGGGGGATCCGATACGATCGACCTGGCGTAATGTGAAGCACGGTGTGCCACAGGGGTCTATTTTAGGACCATTGCTCTTTCTCCTTTATATCAATGACCTACGACGTGTTATAAATAACTTAATAATATTGTACGCAGATGACACATCTGCTGTTACCCGCGCTGAGGGTAGGGATTAAGCTATGGATATGTTGGAGTCGAGTATGGAAATCCTGGATGGGTGGTTTACACGGAACCATCTAAAATTAATTGTGGACAAAACGTGTTTATTAAATTTGAATAATCTAATGGAGAGGCTAGGGTTTCGTCATAGAAAAGGAACAGCTACAGGTATCGACGAGATCCTGTTTTTAGGGTTGAAACTGGACGGTGAATTGACGTAGTGTCTGCACATTGACAAACTTGCTACGAAACTGTTTAGATTTTGTTATGTCTTAAAAATAATAACGAGTAGCGTAAGTGCACTATTAGCGCTTAGTACGCATACGTGCAATCGCGATTGCGAAATGGAGTTATCTTCTGGCGCAGTGCGG
Organism: Melolontha melolontha; assembly: GCA_935421215.2. Classification (NCBI taxonomy): domain Eukaryota; kingdom Metazoa; phylum Arthropoda; class Insecta; order Coleoptera; family Scarabaeidae; genus Melolontha; species Melolontha melolontha. The sequence goes on from OW285235.1 coordinate 184,025,377, forward strand.
TGGATATAAAACGCATTTTTATCCTACAAGAATCTTCAATAGAAACTATTTTTAAATTAAACCACCGAGATTCTTGCAAACCAATATTTATAGATAAGAAAATACTCACGTTGCCATCAATTTATGTGTTAGAGTGCGCGTTGTTTCTAAGAAGAAATTATAATATTTTTTCCAGAAATTTGAAGTTGACAACTGTCATAATACCAGAGGTAACAAAAAAGTGTAGTCTTTCAGTGCATAAAAATCTACAATCGCATGCCCAACAACATAAAAGTTCTTTGTTCTTCGAAATTAACTTTTCACTATTTTAATATTCATTTTATTTTATTACAAATTTTATTTGCTGGTTATCGGGATGTATGTGCTGTGCTAATAACAATGAAATTATTTGATAATAAAATAATTAATGGTGCTGGTGAAGTATCATCAAAGGGCCAGGACGTGTGTGGTGATGGCTAATTAAATAAATATACTACAACTTACTTACTAAATAAAACACAGGAGCGTTGTCCTTAAAGTTTGTATTTATATTTACATACGAAGAAATTGAAATTCGTATATTTAAAAGTAACTAACAAAAGTAATAGGAGCGGTAGCGAGGAGCGGTAAATAAGTAATTGAAAATTAACACAAAATACACTGAAAACGAACGTTAAATTGAGTAGTAAATTAAATGTTAATTAAGTACGATTAATATAAAATAATCTCTGTATCGAACAATACAGAGTTACCTTTGAGTGGCGATATACTTGGACATGTATATGTAGAGCGATGCGTCTATTTGCCGAGATGCAGGGGCACGTGGATCATTCCAATACTTGACCAGTGCGGCGGGTAAGATGTGTGTGTATCTTACGAGGGTTCTAATGAGAAGATATCTGATAGTTTGTGTCGATAGAACACTGGTTTTAGAAAACGGTCTGTTTTATGACCTAAGTCGAAGAGAGGGTCGATATCTTGAATAATAATTAATAAGAAGCGCGACCTGAAGAGGTGTTCTATCGATGGCATAAATATTATTAAAATAACCCTTGTGACTTAAGCTTTCTAATGATATGAAACACAACATATAAAAGAAGATGTATATAATTAAATTAAAACAATTTAAAATGAAGTGTATATAGAAATTCCACAGGGTCAGGTAGAAAACCAAGGATTTCGGTTAAGGATATAAAAACAGAAATGCTTCCTCTTTGCAAACGAATATGTACAGAAAAAATGTCTTAAGTTAAATATTTTAAATAGAGATATTTAAAGAAGAAATATATTATTTAAAAATAAATTAAAATATTTTTATATGCGGAGCGTAACAATTTAAACTATTTCAAATACTATATAACCATTCGCAACAAGTTCATGGATGACAAGAAAATTTTGAAGAACAAAAGACGATCGCGATTAAATACTTTGCGGGGAGAGGTACACGAAACACGATTGTGAGAAGAGGCGTTCGTTTACCTAATAAGAAATAAAAATCAAAAGTGATAAAATTTTCATTGTGCGACCACAGTATTAGTATAAAAAGATAAATCTTGATACACCTTTAGAAAGTTATCGCACGTATATTTCAGCCGAGATATTTAATTTTATATCAATTCTACAACCGACGCCAAGCAGCTAAACGAAACAAAAATCAAGATTACATTGCAAAAGCCTCAAAATCAGCGAAGAATTATTGTCCGGTTCCAAAATACGTCCAAGAAGACTCATCCCAGACGACTTCTATCGAAAATTTGGCCGTATTCAATTTTGGAGGGATAACACGAGGTCATAACCGAAATACCGCCAACTTAGAGCTGTAAAAAACACTCATTTCAAAATGACCAACCGGGTGGCTTTCCAAAATAAATAGGATTGCAGCTAGAATAAGGAAAGATCAGAACATGGCAATTGGTAGTCAGGTATTTGAAAAATGAAACGAAAGTTTAATTTAAATTGTCTTTGAAATTATTTAAAATTCACCTTTTGAAAATATTTATATGCATTCTAAATTATTCATACCAAATCATTCATTTATTTCTAAACACATTTGTAATACCAAGATTGCATACTTACTTAATTCTATGTCGGTCATGTAAAATAATAACAAAATATATTGTTCACGGTACACAATAATCCAATAAATGTCATTTTGTATTACCTATTCAACATTTTGCCTAACTTAATAAATGTTCAAAGATATGGCCTTGCTCTTCAATGCATTTTTCTGCTCCCAAGGTAACGCTTTCAGCAGCTTTTCTAATAGTTCGACTAGAAACATTAGTAAAGACAGTTACAGCTAATTGATACACTGATAAATATTTGCCTGAAGTGTTCATTAGAGTTCCAAGCAAAGGAATTTTGCTCCACCATAATAATAACAAGTTCATTTGAAAAGTCAATCTAGGTTACTTTGAAATTTTAATAGAATAAGACGCAAATATCGTATATTAGTATGTGTTTGTTGTTCCGTAGACGTAAATCCAAATGACATTTGATAATGTCAATCACAAATATCAGTTAGTGGATAAAATAATCGTGCGTCGATTCTGGTTTAAATAAATTGCTTCTCAGTTTTAAAATGGCTTTCACTTTAGAACATAAAATTTTTTAGTCCAGGCTTATTTTCGAAGTGGTAATAAAATTGATGGTTTATGGGTTTATTCAGTTCAAGATTGCATGGTAGAATTTCAAGTAGAGTTTCCACATTTTGTAATAGATTATATACTTACAATTTAAGAATACTTTGGATAGAACTTTAAAACTTTTTTCTGAAACTGGTAGTCTCTTAAGAAAATCAGGCAGCGGAGCAGTTAAGAAACGTACACCTCAAGTTGTCAATCGTGTTGAAGAAATAATGGAAAATGAACCACAAACATCTGTTCGACATTTGAGTCAACAAATAAACCTTTCTGTTGGTACAACTCACAAGTTATTAAAAAAAGATATGCAACTTTAGCCATACCGTGTCACAGCAGTACAACAATTGTTAGAAATTACGCACGTAGACTACATTTTTGTAATTGGTTTGTAAATATGAACAATAATGAAGAACTTTCGCAAAGAGTCATCTTTACTGATGAAGCATGGTTTTGTAAAACGGGATACCTAAATTCACAATACAAGAATTTGGAATAGTGAAAATCCACATGTAATTAATGAAGAATCGCTACATCCAGAGAAAATTGGTGTTTGGGCAGCGATAAGCCAAATGCGAATCATTGGACCAATATTTTTTCAGGGAACGTTAACTGCTCAAAAGTACCGTACGGAAATTGTATAACCATTTGTCAATCAGTTGCATGATGATGAACTTCAAAATGCATATTTCCAACAAGACGGAGCACCTTGTCACTGTACTGCAGAATCTTTGGATTATTTAAGAGAATTTTTTGATGAGCGTATAATTAGTCGAAATACTAAAATTGTCTGGCCTGCACGTTCATGCGATTTAACACCTTGCGACTTCTTTTTGTGGCCTTATCTAAAAAATAACATATTTCGAACACCTATATTGAATTTGAATGATATGCTACAGAGAATAGAACAGAAATGCGTGGAAATTAATAACAATCCAGTAATATTGCAGAATATCATCAGAAATTTTGAACGGAGGATTTTAAAGTGCATTGATCTTGAAGGACAACATTTTCAACATTTGTTATAGTTTTCAATAAATATCTATTATTTGTTATTTATTTGTATGTATAAAACTGTCAAAATATACGACTTCGTAGGTTAAGTAGTAAATTTTAATTTGCGACATACTTCAAAATGTTCTCAGTAAATCACATGCTACTAGATTGACTTTTCAAATCAACACTTGTTACATCATCCCATACGGTAGTTTTAACTCTCCAGTTTTTGTCGGGAAAAAAATATAAAAGTAATAGAACCTGATTTAGCAATGTGTGACTTTTGGTTATTTTTGGGCAACGCAATTTGCAGTATAGAAAGCTTTCGTCTGAAGAAGAGGTTTATACCGCGTTCCACGCTTATTTTAAAGGTATTCCGAAAGAAGATTGGTTAGAAGCATTTAAATACTGGGAAAAAAAGAATAGTCAAGTGTATCATTGTTAAAGGGAATTACTTCGAGCATATTTAAAATTTTTAATATTTATTCTCAATAATTTCAGCTTGGCCCTGATATAAATATTTAAAAAATCAAATTATGCATTAGTATACATCAATCTAGACCATTTTCATATATTAATTTTATAAAAGCAATTAACATAATCACGATAAAAATATGAGCTCTAATCATGAGCCGTCTATCTGTGTAGTACTTCAATCTAATTCTAATTACAAGACGTTCATTTCCCCTTGTCCCAACAAATGTTCTTTCATTTAAGTCTGCGATTACATTGCACTTGTTTAGTTTGGGTGCCCGAAGGGCCCCTTAATAGAAACACTAATATCGGAAGGAGCGGGTTTTTATATTCTATCCTCCTCTTTATGTGAGAAAAAGATCGACTGCACGCCTTTCTATTTTCTCCTCTTCTCTTATTTTTCACGGAAGCTCACGTTTCCAAGGCGGAAACAGTTCTCGTGTTTCTTGATAAATAGCACTAATAGATTTCCACCGTGAGATCATGCATTTGGCTTTCAGGTCGACGTCTGCCAGTGTTTCCCTTTTCGTGTTTATATTCTCACATGCCTAGGTATAGTTAAGATATTATGTGATGCATGCAACGCAAAGATTTCATTGTTATAAAAATAGAATGGGTACAAATATATATTAGATTTTAAAAAAATGTAATGCCAGACACAAAAACAACCCTTAAAAAGCGGAATTAAATAATAAAAACAATTTGATACATACTTTAGTGGCTGAAACCTCAACATTTTTTGTATGAAACAAAATCATTTTGAATAACATCGGAATATTATTAAAAATCTGATGTAGAGAACACAATACAAGTTAATATTTGTGTGAAAATTGCTTACCAGGCATACAGACACATATTTCGTCTTGCTATAACGAGTATACCTGATTTTGCAACTGCAACTCACCCGGTATATTTACGAATAAATGTTTGAAATGAAACTTGCTTTACCTCCGAAAGTCTATAGAATGACGTAGTTAGTTTTACATTTAGTTATCGCCTTGTAGGTCATACGAACGACAACTTTTTTTTTAATGTAGTCATATATTTTTTAATGCAGCATAATAAATGGTCATTCAAAAAGCGCAAAAAGTTTTTAATGGTTTTAAAGGTTTTAATATATCGAATTATGAACTTTATTTTTGCAAAACACATTAACAAAAAACATAAAGATGATCATCACACCTTCCCATTTCAAATATGGAAAATGATGTCGGGTATATGGACACCTCTACAGCGCTGGCATGCAAGAACTCTGCCCGTGAAATTTGCTATGACTGCCTGACAAATTTTCACTTGGACCTCGCCAACAACCCGTCGAATTTCCTCCTTCAAGTTAAGAATATTTCGAGGTTTATTGACATACACCAATGATTTAAGAGCACCTCAAAGAAAAAAGTCACAAGGCGTTAAGTCACATGACCTTGGTGACCATTGATGGTCAGCATTGATGGTCACCATCCTGCTGAAATCACAACTCTTGAATGTCCATTCTATCCAAATGAGGCCAGAAAAAATCTCTTGTCATCGCACGGTATCGGTTTCCATTAACTGGATCAGCTTGCCCTGCCTTATTTAAAAAAAGGCCCGATGATACCGCCCGCCCAAAAACCGCACCAAACTGTCACTCGTTGTGGATGCATTTCCCTTTCTTACATAATGCAAAGATTTTCTGACCCCCAGATGAGGCAGTTCTGCTTATTCATAAATCCATATAAGTGGAAGTGCGCTTCGTCACTGAAGATAATTTTACTCGCAAAGCCGTCGTCCATCTGTCGTCTTCTCAAAAACCAATCAATAAACTGTCGCCTTTTTTCGTGATCGTCCACTTTCAACTGCAGTGTTAACTGAATTTTGTATGGGTGGTAATGGAGATCATACTGGAAAATTCTCCGTACTGAAGAATATCCTATGCCCAACTCTTGGGAACGGCGAAGAACCGATTTCATTGGAGTAACAGCTACACTGCCACGAACCACCGCAATGTTTTGCTCAGATCGGCCAGAACTGTTAACATTCAGGACTTTTAACGTTCAGTGTAGAACCCGTTTCATGGAACTTTTTCATAAGCCTACGAACTGTTAATTCATTCGATGCTGTCGCCTGACAGTTACTGCATAAGTTTCTCCGTTCTGATAAAACGTTTTCACAATTAGCACACGTTGCGCTATAGTAAACTGATCTATGGCTAGACACAGACTGAGACAACAATCGGAATGTTTATGGATGGCAAAACAATATAAAACAACGTCACCAACCGACAAACAAAAATTAAAGGGATTAAAGACCGGCACGCTTTCTGAATGACCCTATATTAATCAAGAAGACGCGAATAACTTTCCTCCGAATAATTTCTTCATTACTTTTGCAGTGTTTGAAATAATTATTGAGAAAGAGCATTGAGAGCACTTGCCTAATAGTAGAAGGCTTTGAAAAATTAACAACTTTTATGGTTGGCAAGTAGAATTTATATGACAGTTGTTGCTAGTTTTCTAAATTTTTTCGTTGTTCACTATTGTATTTTGACTACGTTCGATTTCGTTAATACTCAATATGCCTACTACACCCTCAATGAACATGTAGACATGTTCTTAATTTATGGACAATGTAATATGAATTCGCGATAAGCAGCACGCGTGTTTTGAGAACGATTTTCAGAACGTGGCCATCCATCGCATCTGACTATCAGTGGAGTCAAAGATTAGACCTGGATCCTTTCCTAATACTGTAAAACATATGAATCTTCGAGCAATTACTAGAAATGAAGAAAATATTATGAACGTATTGGCCTACGTAGCGATAGTAGCCAAAAACCCAATACTTAACAACCCTATTTCTGAAATAGCCCAATTTCTAAATTCACAAAGGCCTCGATCCCGAAACATTTTGAACGCGAAATTCATCTAAACACACGCTCAAAATTAACTAAATTTTCATACTCCATTGCTCATCCATCATCCTTTAAAATGAATAACCTAGAAATTGATTTTTGCACAAAAAGAACACACCATGGAATGCAATGTTGAGCTTAATATATAAAAACATTTTATTCTGAAACTGGTATGTTTTCTCAGAGAGTCAATACACTTTTGAACTTGAATAAACGAGTTTTGAAACATTTTTAGATGGTTTTAAATATATCATTTACCTCTCCTTTAAAAGTATCAGCAGTTCTACTGATCGAAATAAAGCGCTTTCTCCGCAACTTATAATGAAAATAATACTAACATTATTATTAGTTACGCAACAAAGTATGAATTACATTGAATTACGAAGGCCGAAACCGATACTCGTTTGCGCATGCGCGTTTATGGAGGCAGGAATCTGATTCATTGTTTAAATCAGTCGTCCGCTAACTGCGTAGAAGTTTTCATCGCATTCTGACAATCAGTGTTGTTTTAGTGAGGGATCTAAATGCAAAAAAAAAATTGAACATACGCCGTTTATGAAGTGAGAGCTGTAATTTGTCATCTGAACGCTAAAAATTCGCGGACAATTAAAATTTTTAAGCAAACAAAAAAAGATGTATACGGTGATGTAATGGATGAGTCATCTGTGCGTCGTTGGTGTCGAAGTTCTAATGCTGGAAGAGAGAATGTGCATGATGAAGGACGAAATGGCCGCCCGTTAATTATTACGGGTTATTTTGTTGCAGTCTGTCGACGAACTGATTAAACAAGATCAACTTCTGGGTTTGGATGACAATAGTGAGAATTTTCCAAAGTGCCTCGCAACTATTATCCACGAAGTTGTCAAAGTTGTGCAAGGTGGATTCCTCGCAGGCTCAGAGAAGAACACAAACAGAAACCCATGGCCTCTGCTTTACGCTTTTTAGAGCGCTGTTCAAATAAAAGAGATGACTTTCTTTCTCAAATAGTCACAAGAGATGAAACTTAAGTTTCTTATGCTACATCTGAAACTAAACGTCAGTATATACAATGACATTATGCTGGTTCACCGACCAGACCAAAAAATTTCAAGCATACGATCACGACTCGAAAACTAATGGCAAGAGTGTTTTGGGTCCGGCAAGAAGTTTTGCTTATTGAGTTTATGCCGTAAATGGCCAGCATAAACGCAGTTGCATACTGCGGGATACTGAAGAAACTGCGACGTTCGATTCAGAACCGATGGCGCATAATGCTGTCCAGCGATATCGTGCTTCTGTATGACAATGTGCGATCTCATGCTGCCGCGAAAACAAAACAAGTCCTTGAAAAGTTTCGTTGGGAAATTATTGATCATCCCCCACATAGCCCTGACTTGCCCCTTGTGACTACCATTTCTTTAGCAAACTGAAAAAGTTTCTGGGAGAAAAACGTTTTCAAAACGATAAAGAGCTCAAAGAAGAGACAATAACTTTTCTTAATGGAATGGCGACAGAATTCTATTTATTTAGGGTATGTCTAACATGGATTAAAAATAGACATCTAAAAGTGAAATTTTAAAATCAAGACCATTGATCCAGTACAACGCGGACTCAGTAGCTTCAAAGAAGTCACTAATTTCAGCTCCGTATGCTGTAAAATGGCACTCAGCTGTAATATGGTGAATAGTCTGTTGAGGTTCTCAGCATTCGCAAATTGGTGTCTCAGTCAGCCCCATTTATAGAATGAGACACGACAAATTCCGTGGGACGTTCTTATTCTATTGAGTGTCTTCCACTCATGGCGAGGCAGCTCCATTCCTGGTAAGGGCACGGTAGGATCAATGTGAACAGGTTTTTAGGATTCCCAATACTCTCTCCACCTCTCATTTGAGTTGAAATCTTCTGCTATAAGTTGTTCCGCTAGCAGTAGCTGAGGAGATCTAGACTTCAGCCTCGACAGGCCGACATCAGGCAAATCACTATGTACTGGAAGGTGGGGATCTCTGGATGATGGGAGGTGCAATATGGCTTAGAACCGAGACCCAAGGGAGATGTGTACTTTTTAAACAACCGCTAATTATTCTCATGGTCTCGTTAAGTTCGATGTCGATTTTCTTTGCGTGGTAGCTGTTTAGCCAGACTGGGGTGCACTATTCAGCTACTGAGTAAACAAGGCTAAGAGCTGACGTTACCGCAGAGTTTGTAGATTATGTTATTTCTAGTGTTTATTTTAGCTGCGGTGTTCTCTAGATGTTTTTTATATGAGAGTGTTCGATCCATTGTTACTCCCAGATATTTTGGGTAAGAATTATAACGTAGCAAATTGTTTTTGAAGTACTCCTGCGGCTCTAGACGTGCTTGTTTATTATTGAGATGAAAGTGGTTTATTCATAGTTGGAATTAGTCTCCAGTATTTCCCCAACACAGACAGGTTCTGAAAGTATATTATTGGTTCCCTCTATGAATTTACTCGGCCATGCAATAGCCAGGTTATTAGCATATCCAATTAAACAGGACAGGTGCAAGTGCTAATCCTAGAGGCAATCCATTATTAAGATGTTTCATATTACTCTCACTCTCTCCTATTATTATTTGGAAGGGCCTATAGCAAAGCATGTTGTTTAATAAAAATGCTATTCGGCTACATGGTACTTCGTTGAGAAATTTGTAGAGAAGGCCTTCTCTCAAGACTGTATCATTTGCCGCAGTCTGGTCAACATACACCACAGTTGTCTTCAGTCGTTTCTGAAATCCTGCCCCAATATGCGTTATTAAGCTGAGCACCTAGTCAGCACAACTTCGATTGGGTCTGAAGCCAGGCTGTTCAACGGGAACATGCTCCAATATCAATGGGCTAAGTCGCTTTAATAGCAATCTTTCCAGAAACTTATAACATGAGCTTAATAAAGCTATCGGACAAAAGCTTTCAGGAAGGTTCTTGGGTGTGTTCGGCTTCAAGACACTGCAATTATTTTGGATTTCTTGAGCTCTTGAGTTGGAATATCTCCTATCAATAAAATGTCTGAGTAGAATTTACTTATCCACATCCTTGTGTGTTTCTCACAATTCTTGAGGAATTCGGGATGAGTTCCGTCAAATTCAGGTGCTTTGCCAGATTTAGTATCACTGAGCACTTTATCTACCTCCTCTACCGTGTCAGAATTCTATGATGCCGATATTTAAAAGTTCGTTACAAGATACGACAAATATTTGAATTTAAATGGGAACTATGTAGAAAAGAAGCATATGGTAAGAAAATGTAAAGTAAAAAGTTTTATAAGAAAAATTTAATTAGTTACTGTTTTATTTAGAAACGGGTATCAATTTCCGGACGTCGCTCATTATTATTCTAGTACACATATGTTTGTTTCTAAAGCAGACTATTTTCTAAATAAAAATACTGTCCTTTGAAAACGAAACCATAAATATAGAATTCTTCCGAAGTTAATTCGCGGAACAAGAACATGTATCTGTCTAAGTAAAAGGGATAGTTAATATTGTTGTTGGCATATTCATATAAGAATTTCCCACAAAGAGTATCTCTCCTAGTATTCAATGCTCTCATGTTGCGTTATAGAAGCAATTCATTTACCGCTCAGCGTAAACTCCGTCGACTTTAAACGAAGGGGATTTTAGAAACTTTCGATGCATACCGTTTAAAACTAAGGATTCGCAAGGGTATATTGGATACGAGATTGGAGAAACATAGTCGATTTTCTTTAATAGATGAACATAGTTCATAGATCAAACATAGTGTTCATAAAAATATTCATTTTTAGATTCCAACGAGGAGGTAATATAAAAACATTACTTTTATGAAATTCATTACTTGTATCGTGCCACCGTTTAACTTTTTCTCTGCATGTAGTTATACAAAAATAAAATCCTGACTTTATTAGAGGAATGAATATGAATAACTAGTCCTCTTCATATTTATCACCCCAATGAAACCTTTACCAAGACGAAAATCTGAAGTATTATAATTATAGTAAGAATTAAGACCTAACTGACTTTTTAGATCTTTAATACCGACCTCATATAACTGGCGAAGTCAAAAGAATAGGAGTATACAGAGCGATCATAAATGATTGAGGATTGTTTGAATTTGCCGCCATACAAATTTTTCTTAAAGTCGGTTGTACTGAGGGTTTACTATTATGATATTTCTCCAGTGGCATCTCAAATGGGACTGTTAACGGTACTATTAATTGTTAAATAAAAATTGTACTTTGAAGTGTATACGCCAACAATCAACTTGAAAGAACACACTATCTTAGTTTATTTAATTGAAACACATATAACAGCAACTACATAGGTATAAAACAATTTTCACATAACAGTGTTTAACAATCAAAACAGATAACACAGATCCTTAAATATATTTTAGAGCAAATGTTCAAAATGTCTGCCGTTAGCATCTAAACATAAATTTACTCTTCTCCTCATATTTGCAAATATCCGTTGAAGTGTTTCTTGGTCTATATTATTAATTTCTTCTACAATGGCTGCTTGTAATTCTTCTAGATTATGGTGCCGATTTCTAAACACTTTAGATTTTAAATAACCGAAAGGAGTTAAATCTGGGGAGCGAGATAGCCAACGGTCCCTACTAATTAGTCGGTTGTCAACAAATTGTTCGAGGTAAGCTATAGCATCATGGGCTACACGCGGTGGTGCCCCATCTTGTTGGAAATAGCCCTCTTGTAGCTCATCATGTAACTCATTTATGATGATGTGAATCAAGTATTTTGAACGATATCTCTCCGCAATGAAGGTATTATTAAAAAATATTGGACCAATTATACGACGCCTTGACATTTCTACCCATACAATTTTTAACGGATGTAAACTTGTTTCAACGAAATTATGCGGATTTTCCGTTGCTCACGTCCAAATAAAAATAATAAACGGACTCAAATAACACACGACAACACAACTCACATACAACACTGACAATTGATAGTAATATTTGCATGATAGCCACTCTCCAAATTTAAAACACACTAAAAACTATGCCGGTAAATTTAAACTATCCTCAATCATTTATGATCGCATTGTATATTTAGCAGCAATTTATCATAAGATATAACGACTGAACTACAGAGTAGTCTATGAACAAGAATTATAGGCATAATAGCTATGTCTAAGTTAAACTCATATGTACAAAAATTGACTGAGACTATAATTTATAAATCAAATTAACAAATTGAGAATATTTATCAAGTATTTTTGGAAATTTCTGTTTTGTATTTAATGAACAAGAAATTTTATATACAGGATCTCTTTGAAAGAAAGGAAAAAGTATGAATAATGAAAAATGCAATTATACAGAATATAAATCCAAAATATTTTCCCAAAATCCGCTCTCATAAGCGACAAAAAAAAATGCCAAAGATATTTAATAATGCCACGCCACTGTGCGACTGACTATATCATATAAAGAGTATCAAAGGCGATACCTGAAGGTGACTGACAATAACAAAAAGAGTAAAAAGAGTAGTTTTGTTATTGTCGGTGAGTTTTAAGATCGACATCGATTCGGTCAGTTGTCGATCGTTACATGTTTATAGCAAGCGTCAAATAAGATAGCGAGCGGTGGGAGTAAGTTCGCACAGCATTAGAAGTAGTAGGAAAATCTGTATTTGGATTTACATAAAATTGCAAGGTGCCATAGGCGGCGTAAACTACACATCTATCACTTAATAAATTAATAATTTATTAGAGTAAAATATATACAAACTTATTTTTTTAACAGTATAGATTTATTGTGAAATCAATTAGACGTTACAGAAACAATTAAACATATTGCTATGGATTTTTCCTTAAGTAATATTTAAAATTTAATTAAAAATAAATGTACATAATTTGTGGATATCTGTGTATATCCGATATTTTATTTCATGTGTAAGACAAAAACTTGAATTTTGGAGATCGACTTTATGTGAAAGCGATAGCGACCGAGATATTGAGGGGGAGACCAAGTTTTTCTCTAACGTTCTTGTTGTATTTCTTTGAAAAATATATATATATATATTGTTGTGAGGCAAATTACCACCAACATTTATAGATGTTAATTTAGTTTTTTATATATCAATAAAATTTTGGAAAATTAAAAAAACATATATTATACATCTTTAAACTCCAAGAATAAGGAAATATCAAAGGAAATATTAATATATTATGAATAGTTTTAAAATATCCCAATTTATATTAGATATTAAGAAATAGGTAATTAATTCGGAAGGAAATAAAAATTAATACAAAATTTAAACATTTAAATTTACATCATTTCCGTTGTCGGATTATCCAATGATAGATGTGAATCAAATTTGAAGGGGACGTTTTGTTTTAAACGGCGTCTTTTCGGGAGTCTTTCGATATAGCCCGTGAGAGACGGTCGCCATTTTTCATAAAGTATTAGCGTCGTTCTTATACCGCTAATTATAAAATCAGATTTTTAAATTAATTTCGACGATACAACGTATATATAATTTTCTCAATAGATAGTGTAACATATAAGTAATTAGGGAAAAGTCTTTTGAATGACGTATAACAGTGTTTAAATTAATAATTAACGAAAGCATCATTTTGTAATTGAAAATCAAACATGGCGATTCACTATAATTAATTTGAAAAATTCGAAAATAAAGAAGATTACCGTATTTTGGGAACCTTATGTTATAAATTCACATCCTGAACTTCCTGTCCTTCAACAAGAGCAATTAATTTAGAATTCCGAGAAGATATATTGAATATTTAGTTAGAAGATCCAAGAGATACTTCCCTTATCCCTCATCAATCGAGGCAATATCCTAGTTCTTTCCTTACACCCGGACCATACTTAGCATCCCATTAAAGAAGGTACCTAAAATTATATACATAAAGAGACATTAATTTGATTATATCTTTAAATTAATCGATAGCTTTGGTAAACTATTCTTATTCATTTAAAAAACTATTCAGAATACTTTTCTTTAACTAATAAATTCATTTCACTTACTTTTGAACGTTTATAGACCATTCGGGGTCTGAATCATTTACTGGGATATATATTGGATATGTTTAACCTCATTTAGGGTAATAATATTCCGAACTGTTCGGTTTTCAGTACAATCAGGGTTATATTGCACCATAAGTTTGATTTTTAAAGTTAGAGTTTACTCAACTCAAGTTTTCCTTTGATACAACCTTTCCAACGTTCAGTAGTTTAGATTAATTATATTTCCTAAAGAATAAATACATATTTTTAGGTGTTTGTAATATTAAAATATAAAAAAAAGCATATACAAAAATGAATACCTACCTGTAAAGGTATTCCTATATCCTAACATCGTATTTGTAATGTTTTCTTACTAAAAATCTTGAAATTAAATAAATAAATATATTTTTCTATTTTGCGTTCGAAATGAACTCATTATGAAACCCAAAACAGTATCGAAATGAGCTTCATTTCGATACGCTTTTTTTCATTTTTCAATGTTGGCGTTGTTCGAATACAGAAATAAATATCATTGCTGTCATTTGATTTTAAGAATTTATGTACATTTGACAGATTGATATATATCCGTATTTTACACAAACAACGTGTGTTGTATACAATTGACAACAACATATATATATATATATATATATATATATATATATATATATATATATATATATATGTTTCTATGTCACTCATGTTTATATTTTTAAATGAAGTATCAAGTAATGTTAACGAAAATTAGTAAATATTATGTAATATAATATACTTCGCGGATAGCAAGATTTAAATTTGAAAATGTCAAGTATCAATGTGACCAACTGCATGCTTTATATAAAAATTAAACTCTGAACTTTCAAATTAAATAATTCCAATTTAAGCAATTTATTAATGTAAAAAACGCAAAATAGAAAAAATAGTATAAAAAACTCGTTTCATAAGGCCTTTTGACGCACCCGCTTTTTAGAAAACTCGCCGCTAACGCGGCTCGTTTTCTAAACTGATCTCGTGCGGCAAAATGGTACCTTATGAAACTTGTTTTTTAATATACTATATTTCTTTTATCTGACATTTGCGTTTTGTTTGTTGTTATATTAGTGAAGTTACTTAAGTTGCTAGATAGGTCTCTTTAGTTTACCTAGTCTAGTTAGTACGTAACCCCTTTATTTCGCCTAGGGAGTTACAGCCAACCAGTCATAGATGTCATTTTGGTAAGTAAAAGGTTTGAAGGATTGATATATGTGTTTTTATTTTGATATCGATAATTATCATTATTAGAAATTGGTGATATAAATAAAGATTTGTTTTATGGTTTATGCATGTTTATTTCCACAGCAATAACGGACCAATTTACACGAACCTGAGGTATTTTGTAATTATCAGTAAGAGCCTTATCATGGTATACCGAATGTTGTAAACTGCCGCGCCTATTTCGCTTAGCAATTTTTAGTGGAAAATCATATTGTCGCTGTTGCATTTCTTAAGCGCTTTCGCTGGCGGGTTTACTACAATATATATATTTAATTTAATTCGGGATGATTTGATTGTGTTAATTAGTTGATGGTATTTCATATTTAATTCCCGATAATTCTTCGAGATTGTTATTCTCGTAATTTTGATTTAGTATTTGATTAAACAACGTTTTGTCGTAAAGGTGTCTCCAATAAAAAATTTTTATGTAAGTAGAATTATATTCTTAAGACGACTTAATTAGAAACGCTTTTAAAAGTGTATTTCAATTGTATTAATAATTAGTTAAGAGTCCTAATTAGTAGAAATAAATAATAAGGAGTATTTTTTAATTTTTTCTATGTAAAAAGATATAACTGTGAAAAATTTTGCTCGTTTGGAAGTCAAGGGTATTTTTTTGTTACATGTTATTGCGCATGTGTAAATATTTTGAACGTGTTTCAATAAATATTATACAGTCTAGTTCTCTGGGGAGAAATTAAAAATAAATTTTATTATGTTTTAGATAAGATTGTTCGGAGTAATTTAGAGGAAGTTTTAATCCACTTAGCTGTCAATATATAGTTGATATATTTTACCTCATGGTGTCATTGAAAGATACAATATCTTTATACTTTATAAAGATAGATTTTTTCTTTTTTGATTTTTTTTTAATTAAATATTCATTTAAATTTTATCTTATGCTCGGGTTTTTTCATATACCTTTACTGCTCATTTATTAAGAGAAGTAACTCATAAAAATATATAATAAGTTAATATAAATGTTGTGAATTAGTCAATGGCGCCAGACTTATTTTAGTTTTAACACGGATTTCCGATTGGAACCCGAGAAGTTAGAAGTCTCATATTTGGAAATCAACCGGCTGAGTAACCTAGTTGGGTAGACTAGTTGTGGATGGTGGTATAGTAAATTCAACAAACCACTATTAATAGCAATATGTATAATGACGTATATGCATATACGTTCATTGCCAAACGAAATGATATTACGCTTCCCACCAAAAAAAATAGAAATTGAAGAACACAGAAATTTGTGTTTTGTTTTCTAATCTGTTTAATTATGGCTTTTTTTTTAAGAGGTTAGAATTATCTGACATTGCTATCCGAAGGATTAATCAAAATAATTTAATTAGACGTCGTAAAATAATATGCATCAAGAAAATAAAGGTCATATTTTTTATTAGGTAGTTATTAACGCAAATATAATACTTTAGTATTTTGTTGAATTGCTATTACTTTCTATCAACAAATTAATCCTTCTAGGCATAGATCTAATTAGAGCTTCACAATATTGTAAAGTTGAATTTTGCAAACACTCGTTTATGCCACTAATAATTCCTGTCTGTCTAAAATTATTACGACGCATTGTTTTTTCCATGTGCCCCACAAATTTTCAATTGGATTAAGATTTGGGTTTGCGGCATACTTAATACTAAAAACTAAAACCAATGACAAAAATAAAATGACATAAGCTGATAAGTAATAGCAGACGATCAAATTTTAGGTTTCCCATTTTCTTTTTGTGTTGACAGTAATAATGAGATTGTAATGTATAAACAGGTTTTTAGAATATTTTTAAAACAGTATAAATTTACACACGAAGCAATTTGATGTTATAATTAATTAAACAATTTACATATGAAATGAGATTTAAATGTACAAACAGATAGTTAAGAATATCGCAAAACACAAATCCATTTGCTTGCATACGTATAAAGAATATTTAATTTATAGATGGTTTATTCCTTTATTACTAACAGTACAATAGATTAAAAAAATTAATCTTCTTCGAAACTGAAGTTGTCGTCTTCACTGTCACTCTCATTATATACATTAATAATTAAACTTTCTGTCATTTCATCAACTAATATTTCTGATTCTATATATTTATTTCACTTAATAGCAATGATGTACTTTCATGTTTATAAAATAATTGCAAACATTAAAAACTACTCCTCGCGTTTGAGCGTGTATCACTTCATCATCCCCTATCAAAGACATTATGTTCCGTCACTGACAAATATATTCTGACAATTACTTGAGTAAATGGACGTGCACGTTTTTAAAAACGACTACTGCGTACCCCCTCCGCTCGCCGTCTTATTTGGCGCTTGCTATACGTTTGATTTACATGTACGTCTTCGATTGAAGGTAGATTGTTGCCAAATTTGACGTGAAATGCCGCATCTTATATCTTTTTTAATATGTGTAACTTCTTTTAATAATTCACATGCAGGTATAAATTTTTAACAGCTGACTTTTCGTACTAGATTATTGAACGCTTAGCATACAAAGCTGTCTACACAGTGTTATCTTCTAGAGTTTTTATAAACATAAATATTGACGCGTGCGATTGCGTGTAAACGCAATAGCGGTATTTCTTTATAGATATATTGAATCAATATTAATATTTTATATTTGTTATGTCTCGTAACAAAAAGAAATATTCACGTAATACACATAAAATGAAGCTGATTTATGTCAGTTCTAAAAGTTTATAAACAGTTGATTTTGTACATAAATATATTAAGCTTATTGACTTCATAGAACTCGACATATTTCCAAACATATTTGACAACATATCTCGTGCCAATCCGGCGACTATCGATAATCACAATAGCACTCGTTGTATTATATATGACAATGATTAGTCCATAGTAAAAATTATCTTTAGCGACGATTGCTGTCCATGTGGAGCACAGATAAGCTGAACGTTTTTATACACATCCTACATCCTCCATTGTGGCTCACACATTATTTATGCAACGCTTTATGTCCGAAAAAAGGTAAATCATTCAGAGATCATTATTTAAATGCAACTCGTCATGTTTTTATTAAATTTGTAATTTGCCACTAATATACTCTAATTAAATCTGTTCTCGAGCTTTGAAATCACCCATTAAAATAATTAATTTATACGATGTTACCTTGTGTATATAATTCCGTTCAATTTGTATAAAATACATCTTCTACAAATATTAGTTTCCTCTGATACATATATTTAACATATCTTTATTTTCAATCCAAATATTCTGTCTACTATATTATACTTACATTCTTGAATGTTATGTCAATATTTTTTGGACTTGAGAATGCCGACCCTAAACTCTTACCCAAAGCATTTTTCACCGCTATTCTACAAGAAGACCTCTAAGTATCTTTATCTTTGTTCCCGTTTTTGGTAGAATATATGTATATATAACTAACTTCTTAGCTGAAATTGCTTCGTCTTGGTTTAATTCGTCATCAACATAATCTATCAGTGGCAAGGCATGTTATTGGTTCTTCTAAATTGACTAATCTAGTGAAACATAGATAGAGAGACATTTTCTAAGCAAAAGTTCCGTCGCGGTGGTTTTAATTAATAACACTAGCGAACTTTACTATTTTAAAAAACCAGAAATAAAATGTACTTTTAAATTTACTTTTATACTAATTTAAAATTTGCTCTTTTTTATACTAAATCTGATATATTTAAGTTTGTTAAATATCTTCAGGAGTAACAAAAATATTCAAAAATCCTTATATAATTTTATTTTAAATACAGTGATACAAAAATGTTAAAAACATATCTGTATACACTGTGTCCATAAAGTATGGACACAAGCCCGTAATAACGTTATTGTGCATTATTTGACAAAATGCAAAGATATATCGATTAATGTTTTTTATTAGCTATATTTAGATGCTACTATTTTGTTTTTTCCGTCGACCTTGAATAAGTTATGACGTCATTGATAATTTTTTTTAAATGTCAACCCCTTTTTTTGTGGATTTTGAAAGCTTTTACAATTCTTTATTCGATGATGTAAAAATGTTGGTATGTTACATTAGAAAATTTTTGAGTAATCATTTGCGTCCATAAAGTATGGACACTAGCCCGTAATAACGTTATTGTGCATTATTTGACAAAATGCAAAGATATGTCGATTAATGTTTTTTATTAGCTATATTTAGATGCTACCATTTTGTTTTTTTCCGTCGATTTTGAATAAGTTATGACGTCATTGATAATTTTTTTAAATGTCAACCCCATTTTTTTTATGGATTTTGAAAGCTTTTACAATTATTTATTCGAAGATTTAAACATTTTGGTGTTAGTGTTACATTAGAAAAGTCTATGCGACACAACCGGAAAATTTGGACGTTTTACGACAACGCATCATCTACGAAACCAGACTAATCACTCCCGAAATATTACGGAATGTGCGAAATGGAATTTATCATCGCTAAGGATTTTGTCAACAAAATGAAGGAAAACATTTGTTATAAATTTGATACTGAAAATGTCAAAAATAAAACATAGAATTACAACACAGTTTACTCAAAAATTTTCTAATGTAACATACCAAAATTTTTACAACATCGATTAAGAATTGTAAGAGCTTTCAAAATCCACAAAGAAAAAGTGGGGTTGACATTTTAAAAAAATATCAATGACGACATAACTTATTCAAGGTCGACGGAAAAAATAAAATGGTAGTATCTAAATATAGCTAATAAAAAACATTAATCGACATATCTTTGCATTTTGTCAAATAATGTACAATAATGTTACTACAGGCTTGTGTCCATACTTTATGGACACAGTGTATATATATATATATATATATATATATAAGGTAAACTTAATAAGTCGGCGATTAAAGGTCTGGTTCATTACTTCAAAGTATATATATTTAAAATAACTCTACATGTTTCGGCAATGATGCCTTTGTCAAGAGAATACAAAATATATTTTGTATTCTCTTGACAAAGGCATCATTGCCGAAACATGTAGAGTTATTTTAAATATATATACTTTGAAGTAATGAATCAGACCTTTAATCGCCGACTTATTAAGTTTACCTTATCATACCAAGGTTACGAAGATATTATATTTATATATATATATATATATATATATATATATACATGGACATACACAATGCATATTTAAGCAATGGCTACTTCATCGTACGGACAGGTGTTTCGATCTTTTAGATCTCGTTAATGCAAGTAATCCAATCACTGCCGCTAAGTTAGAACACTATCTTTCACATCAAGTGTCAAGAGAAGTCTCGAAACATCTGACACCAAGAGACGCAACCGGCAAGCGTTTTCTACAAATAGCAAAGCTACTACTGAAAAGGAAAGTATGCGTTTAACTGTATAGCCTCTCTTGGCCGTCAGATGTCTCGATACTTTCTCTTGACATTTGACGTGTAAGATTGTGTTATTAGTTAGCGACAGCGACTGGCAATAGATGCTTCACTACTTACACTCGATTAGGATGGTGATAGAATCCCAAGCAGAAGAGAGCCCTCATCGAAACGCTAAAGCATAGAGCCGGTACGATCAGCAATGCCGAACATTTGGAGGAAGAAAAGGGGCACGTCAAGGAAGCACAGGAGAAAAACCGTTACAGCAATAATGACATAAGAAGAGCTCTAGGAAAGCCCAGGTTCACCGGTCTACCTTACAGCGCTGCAAACACCGAGAAAATAGGAAGGATCCTAACAAAAAAATGTAAAAGTACAACAAGCAAAGAAGAATGTAATAGTATGTTTTGGTACTACTACCGCCATCCATCACAACTTTTCTGACACCAAGGATAAATTACCACGAACTAAAGAGAAAAAGTCTATAAGTTAATATGCGAGTGTGGGAAGAGCTACGTGGGACAAACAGGAAGATCGATTGGACAAAGAGTTAAGGAACATCAGAGCGACACACGAAGAAAGAGAATTAGACAATCAGCGATTGCAGAACATGTACACAAGAAACAGTCACAGAGTGAATTTTGGAGAAGCAGAAGTATTAACTACGTCGAAGAATTACCATCGAAGAATTATTAGAAAAACTATCGAAATATAAAAATACCAAAACTATATATAAAACTTCAACCGCGAGGATGATTATAGACTCAGCTACACCTAGGCGGGTCTACTATGAGAATCTATTGTGACCAATGGAGCTAAACAGTCACACACTGGCGAAAAAAGGCCGTATATAAGGAAGAACGACAACGAAGAGAAATAGTCTGGTACCAGATCCTGAAGAAGTTGGCCTTATGAACAGTGACAAAACGGCGAAACCTATACCCTACGGCGAAGACTATATTATAAGTAACAACGACCGTAAAAGCCTACGGAATTTTATTATAAAATTCTCTTTCTATTGCAGATATCGCAAAATATTGCGCACCATTTCGGCGCAAAAAATATAACCGACATATAATATGCACCCACGGAATGAAATGTATTTAAATCCACTAAAAGCGTTCCATCAAGTAATATCCGATTTCATACTTTCATAACTTCCTTTACCAGTTTGAATTTGTTGTATGTATAAAATTTCATCGGTTCCTTATCCGAGTATATGAACGTGATACGGTTTTAAGGAAATTGTTCGGCGTTATGAGGGTAGTAGGGCAATTTGTAATTCAAATACTTTAATTCTCGTCAAGAGAATACAAATAAGGTCTGGAGTTGCGATGAATATTAACTATGTACTACACGGCAAATAGTTTTAAATTTTGCTAATGTGATTATTTTCAGTCTTCAGGAGGCCGCCAGTTTTTCGCGGCCGACGATACAAATACGAAATTTCTATTCCCCTCGCTCTCATGAAATATGTAAAAGCGCTGTAAAAGTTATTGCACAGAGAAAGACTTAATTCCGTAGAGAATGTTTCGACTAGAATAACATCTCTGAGTTATTCTAACGAATTTTACATCGATTGTGAAGGTTATAATAAAACGAGAATATAGCTTCGAAACAACAAAGAATTAGGTAAATTTTGATTTTACTAAACACAGAAAGCATTTAGTTTGGAATATCTATTAAAGATATCATATTCAGTATACGAGGATTGTTAGGAAACTACGTGGCCTAACAGAGAGATGGCACGAATTCGCGGGAATCTTCTTTACCATTCTGTATCATGAAAATTGTATCATGTTCCGCCTAAGAATTCAACATAAGTTATACACTCACACATACGCATAGGTGACGTGAGCGTATGTTTACATAGGTAACAGCTATCGATGTTATAAAAAATGTATGCTAAAGTTAATAATCGCGTGCGAAGTCAGTTTTTTATACACTCATATGAAATGATGACAGTTCTAAAAGTCCAGAGAGATCTAAGAAATATGAAATAATATGGATATAAAAAGACCGCTTTTGTAAACAAACGCTCCGATGTTTATATTTGAAAAAACGCTGTGTATAAGTTTTCTATGGTAAGGGTCCGATAATCTGGTATGAAAGTCAGCTGTTAAAAATTTATACTTTATTGTAAATTTTTAAAGCCGATATACTAAAAGAGCATGTAAGATGTGTGGTTTACGGGCATTTAACGTCCTATTTGGTAACAGTCTATCTTTAATCGAAGACGTAAATGTAAAACATATCGAACAGAGGATGCTTAAAACGAGAACTAGAACGCACAGTGGTGTGACAAAATTATTTTAAATATATTTGTTATTTTTTTCCTCACTTATGAGAAGGTATTTTGGTAAAATATTTTGGATTCATATTCTATATAATTACATCTTTCCATTTTTCATACGTTGTCTTTTTATTTCAACGACACCCAGAATGTTTCTTTATTGTTTTTATTGCATCTATATTTTTTATAAATAAATGTCAAATTGCATTTTAGTTTTAATTTTAATTTGTCATACAGACTTTTACAGAAATGAAATATATGAATATAACGAAATTCCGATTTAACGATTTTTTTACGGAACCAAGCTACTCCATTAATTCGAAAGTTGACTGTATATATCAAGCCAAGTATCAACAACGAAATAGAAAATGCAAAAATGTATAAAAAAGGCTCCAATTAAAAACTACAGACAACTCCAAAATGCATTAACGGTTTTTAATATGAAATAAATTTTTATTGATTAAACATTAAGAAATTACGACAACATCTGGGAATTTTTTTTATTTAAAAACTGAATGGCGTAGGTGGCCTCCTTCTTCTGCTACACCTCTTCTAGCCGTCGCACCAAATTATCCATCACTCTGGCTAGCATCTCCAATGGAATCACTTCAATTTCTTTTAAAATGTTTTGTTTCAAAATTACGGAGTCTATTATTATACACATGACTTTTTAGATATGCCCACAGAAAAAAGTCTGGCGCTGCTAAGTCAGGCGACCGAACTGGCCAGATTATGTCCTCGTTGCGAGAAATTAAACGGCCGGGAAACATATTACGCAGCATATTAATACTTTCGCCGTGTGACTCGAAACCGGAAATTACCATCAAGTTGCCGGAAAAAAGTATCAATCATTTGACAATATCTTCCTGATATTATTGTTACGTTATGCCTGTTCTCTTTAAAAAAATATGGGCCAATAATTCCTGTGGCTGATAGCGCACATCAACCCGTTACTTTCACTGCGTGAAGTGGTCAAGTGCCCAATATCTATTTATTTGTTAACGAAGCCATTTGGATAAAAATGAGCCTCGTCGCTCATAAACAGGCAACGTACTCTATTGGATCCACCAGCAAACAGATCTAAAAATTATCTGCAAAACTTAAGTCGATTTTGTCTATCTAATGGGCTCAGTTCTTGAACTAGTGCCAATTTATAGGGATAGAATTTAACTCGCCTAAGTATTCTATGAAAGCTGGTTGAGCGTTGAGGGACTCCTTCTAAAAGAAACTCTTACCCGCTCAATATTTTCAGCAGTCATAGCATTTACGTGTCGCCCAGTCGGTTTTTTGTTCGCAATATTACCTTCATTAAGCCACTTCTGATACCATGCTAAAATGGTATTGCGGGATGGTGCATCACGACAATTAAATTGACTACGGAACGAACGTTGGGCCGCAACAACCGATTTTGCACACAAATAATGCGTAACACTAGAAACGCGCTGCTGAACCGTGTAATTGTTCATGACAATTGCTTACAGTTAATGTCAAACAAACACCCATGCTGTCTTCATTAGAATCCGCAAACAATTTCAAAATCTGACCATAACTAAAAAATTATTCCATAACAAAAACCACCAGCGCATTATGGTATTCTCTATATTTAAACCACTTTTATTCAAAATAAACATTTTGTCACATGACATCTTTATCCACTCGTACCTTCAATTCTTAAAATTACTTCACATACTCATTACCAGAGAGCTGACTCGAGCGATTCATGAGCGTCTGCCTTGTATTCGCAATAGGTTTGTTTCTGTAAGCGATCCGCGGGTTTCGAACAATTTGATACGTGTGGCTATTGCATAAGTGGCACATACCTACATATTGCTATGAATTGTGATGTTGTAACTTTGCTTATTCACAATTCACAACCAATATGTCCAGCTTCAATATTCAGTCGGTTTAATTTCCAGGATGAGACTGCTTTTCCGTCAGGGTTCCAATCGGAAAAGTGGAAAACACAAATATATTAGCTTACTAGTTTTATATTGGACGCCACTCAAAACTTGTTTGAGAAAAATATCAATAATGTCTTAGAGTTACTTCAGAGCACAAAAAAATATAGGTTTAAATTCAAAAGCACAATGAATTTTAAATGAAACTTTACTATAAAAATTAAAAAAAAGAAAAAAAAAGTCTTTATAAAGCATAAAGATCAATATTGCATCATAAAACAATATTTTTAAGGTAAAATTATTATATGAAAATGACTGGACCATATAATTAAACTTCCTTATTAAATGCCGATCAAAGTTACAACTAATAAATTACAAAGAAGTGTTTTAATTTCTCCCACAATATTTAACGTAAACAAAATATCTGACAGACCGAACAAACTCTAAACGCATGTGCGAACCACATGAAAAAAAATATGCCCTTGACTCCAACGTGCAAAATTTAAAGTTATAGAAAATTTTTTACTTAGAAATTTTAAAAAACGTTCTTTGTCATCTAATTCAACTATTAAGATAAAATATCAATATAACAAAATTAATACAATGAAAATACACAGTTTAAATCATTCAAATAATGATACTAATAATAATTAGTAATAATTTAATTACTTACATCTATGAAAAAAATATATTTATTTCTCGAGACACCTGAATTGGAAAACTGTATGAAAAACACAACGAGATAAACAAACTCGTATAAATAACGGTATTTAAATCAAGCACATCAACCAATTAATAAAAATCACGAAGCTAATAATCTAAAATAAAATATAAAGATATATCTTATAACTAAAGACGGCAGACTATGTGCCCACACTGTTAAATTTAATAAATAATACACATAAGGTGTATTAGATAAAAATGTAGATTTTACAAAATTAGGGCAACTTTTTACCAATACTGAAGATCCATTGTACAGATACAAAGAGCACTATAACTATGCAAATATAACATCTCTCAACGTCGAACAATCCTTCTCAGTATATAAACATATATATATATATTAAATTTATTATATTATATTAAATTTGACAGTGTGGGCACATAGTCTGCCGTCTTTACTGAGTTATGTGTATTATTTATTAAATTTAACAGTGTGGGCACATAGTCTGCCGTCTTTACTTATAACACACGTCTTCACAACCCAGATAACATTTAGTGTCTGAAGCGGATATAGCAAATCCGGCCTACTACAACAACGCTAGTCAAAAATAAATCAAAATAAAATCTGCATTCATCGAAAATAAAAATTATACACTGGCATCGAAAATAAATGTACAATATAAAATAATGTTTTCAAAATGTTTGCGGGGAAAACTCTATAGCAATATGCAGTTAATATGTATCTGTCAATGCACAACAGAGCGAATGTAATAAACGGTTTGATAAGCGGCAGCAACTTCTGCTGAAACAAAAGTAATGCTGACAAGCGAATTGCGTATCGAATTTTGAATAAAAATAATTTACAAAGAACAAAACAGAAAACTTTGTATTTTTTGTGGAACATTGAAAATGTAAAATATTACTATGAACAACTAAAATTTGTTCAAGGTATTCCTGTGTTAAATTAGTTGTTTTAGATGTTAAAATGTCTTTAAAAATAGAAAATGTCCGTTCCACATCACAAGTGGTGGTGGGTGCGTGATTAAAATGTTGCAAAAGTGCACCATACTTCGAATGTATAGATTTTTCAATCGGCTCTGTGCAGAATTGATATAATATATTCAAATCTAGATTTCTGCTAAATATGGCATCAACTTTTTGTCTCAGCTTTGAGAAATATCTTTTTGACTGATGAAACTAACTTATCAATAAATAAATAAAACACACATAAGATGTTTTTAGATTTACACTTTATTAATAAGATAATGACAGCGGTTTCGCTAACACAGTAGCTTCTTCAAATTCAACTTAAGACTAAAGATACATACAATATACAGCGTTAAATCAGGTAGTTGACCCAAGTTAAAATTCTAGGAACTATTACATTTATATTTATTGCTTTTTAAAACTATACTATGTCCTAATTGTGTGAGGTTTAAGTTTAATAATATAACATAAGCAACTAAGAAACAATATTTCAATGGGTGAACAGATTTAACAGTGGGGATGAATTCAAGTCTAATTTATCGTTTAGTAACATTTCTGAGTTTTTGAGTTTATTAATTTCTAAAGACTCTAAACAATTTAGTTTTCTACCTTTATTTTCTACATGTATAATATCGAATTGTAAATTGAATTCATGTTCATTCTCTATTAAATGATTAGAGTAGGTTGAGTCAGTTTTCTTATTGATATAAGAATGATAGTGGTCTTGGATTCGTTTTTTAAACGTTCTACCTGTCTGTCCAATATATGTTTTGGCACTGTCATTATCTTATTAATAAAGTGTTAATCTAAAAACATCTTATGTGTGTTTTATTTATTTGTGATATGGATTTACATCAAGCAAAGGTCGAAACAATGAAGAACTTATCAATATTTGGAAAATAACCCCTGATGTATTCACATACTCTGTGTAGTGCATGTGCTGAACAGGTAACGTGTAGCATATTGGGATAAGATTGCTTTAATAACTTCCCTGTTTTTAACATATAAGCTGCCGCACCACTCAAAAATAATAGCATCTTGTCTTTATAGTTGTTATCCAATGACAGAATATTATGAATAAATTACATTGATCAATTACTTCTGTAACAGTTACCAACCATTTACGACTGGCAATATTTTAGTTGCAATTAAGTATGGTTGGTATGAAGTTATCGAATGAAGAATACCAACAACTACATTTAACACATATCGTTCCATTACATTCGCTGTTTCGTCTGCACTTATCCAAAGATAATAACCAGATAGGTTGGTTCTTATTTTTTCAATGGTTCTTAAATAACATTTTGCTGGTATTTACGTAAAGTAGATTCATCTGGTATATAACGACCAGTATATTTTGTAAGTACTTGAGGATCGGATTGTTAAGATTTTTGAGTGGGATATTGGCCGCCATGAAAGCTTCACACAGTTTTTCGTTAAAAGTGTCAGTTGCAGATGATCGTACGTTATCTTGATGAGTTTTGAAAGAATCATGTCTCTGTACATTACACTTTTGTGGACGCCTTAACCTTAATGAACAGGCACTGCAATATATCTTAGTATCATTACGAATGTGCAACCAATCTGTATGGCCTCTACTAGTACTAAGTACTAAGAACAGAAAGAAATGGACTAAAAGGAAGAAACAAAAACTACTCCAAAAATAAGGTAGTAAATTAAACTTAATATTTATAAAAAATTATAGGATAAATATACAATATATCAATATAATACAGATTTTTTAAGATACTAAACGTTATAACCAAATAACACTGAAAGAAACGAAACCAGAAACAATCCCTTATAGAAGAGAATAGGAAATATACTATCTCAAGAACAATAAATACATATATTTATATGCATGTATAACAGCATCTAAACTTTGGAAATTAGCTGATATAATTTTTTAAGCGATTATTTGAGCGAAGTCTAACGAAATAATATATAAATTTATGTTCCGTCTTACACGCCACTGTTGAATTTAATTTATAAGGGAATACACACAATGTGCTATTGATAACGACGGATGCAATCGAGAAAGCAAATAGTGAGGCTGTTATAACATGCATACTATACCTGATACCGGCACAACGTTTTATCGGGACAATTGGTCATTCAATTGCTTTAGTCCGCTCTCTGCTCATTACTTTTCATCAGAATAACCGAATATTGGTTATTTCTCTTTTTCAGTTACGTTGAATTCTTAAAATAAGTTCGTAAAGTAACGTAGAAAGAACCGCCAAGTAATCAAACATTTCTAAAATACTTTATTATTTATTTAGATGAGATCTAAATAGCAAAACAAAACTATAAGTTATAGGCCACGAACTGAATACAATTGACAAGAAAACTCTTATTGTACTTGAAATAAATTTCATGTATTTACAAAGAGCTTATAACAAATCGTTTCCATCAAAACACAAACGTGATGAATGTGAACTTTAAACGAGATTTATTTACTCATGTGTTATAATACGTACGGACAATATAGTTTATATTTATTTGAATGAATTTAACTAATCCCATGATTTAATGGAAATGTAAAACCTTATGAAATGTATAGATTCACGTCGATAATGTTCATTCAAGTGGCAAATTTATTGGAACTTATTACTTTCAAATTTTGTAACATATACATTTACTTGAATATAACGGGCGTATAAATTCCTAGCATTTTTGGGTTCTAGGATGAGAGTGCCTTGAAAAAAAAGTTAGGCATACGTCAATGTTTTTTAATGTTGTATTGTTGTCTATTTAACAAGTTTTCGAATTTATGAATTTATACAAAGATTGTATTAATTACTAGCTAAACCCGGCCACGCTTCGCTGTGGCTCAGTCTGATGATTCACCGAGAAAATACATCATTCAATTCAATACCCTGCCTTGCGTTGCTGTGTCTATGTGGAATGAAAAGAAAGGAAGAAAAAATATGTTTTTCAACAAAAAATTATTTTTATTGTCAAGCTAGAAGATTTAGTAGATTTTTTGCTTGTCCGTTTTCTGCATAAACATAAAGATAAGGCGATTTACCGACTCTGGAACATGTGACGTATAATTGCTCACTAGAGAAACAATCTTTTCTAAATTCAAACCGCACACTCGCAAAGATTGCCCTTGCCCTTTATTGATAGTCATAGCGAACGCAAGACGTATTGGAAATTGAAGTCGTTTTAAATCGAACAACATATCATTTGGAATGAGTGGTTGCTACCTTGCGTACGCAGGCGTACGTTGGGGTTCTGAAGATGGCCTAAATCGGAACGAAACCGGGAATCGTAACGCACGATATTATGGGAGCCTTTATTTAACATGTATTGATTAAAAAAAGTGGTGGCGCTCAGTTTTGCATACGGAAGCTCGAATCTGAAAACTGAGAAAAGGGATTGCGCGATCGCCGACGCATGCGCTTACGGACTACTAAGAAAAAGAAATCCAATACGGTGAAGTATATTTTTCTATTAAAAAATCCAAGACACCTATATATTCATCGAATATTTTATTTTCACATTTCTGCTCATTCAATATTTCTGCTAACTCCGTGAAATATTCTGCAGGTATATCCTAGCGATAGAGCAATGTTTTGCAAAATAGTTAGTATTGATAAAGTTTAAAATTTGCCAGTTTTATGAATGCTTTCATCTAAAGCAATTGAAAAATAAATATTTTCATTTTGTATAATTGTACGAAGTTGCTTTGTTACATTTTCAGTTAATTCGTGCTTTCGATCTGTTATAGTTCTTCTTGAAAGAGGTAATTGTTTGTATCCATCTACGCTTTCTGGATCTAACATACTCACTGCTTCAACAATACATTCCTTAATTATTTCTACGTCAATAAATGGTTTGCCTCTTTTTCCAAGTATATGTGCTATTTTTAAATAAAATCAACTGCAGAGGTATTTTTCTTTACAAAAGCACTAAAAGGACTGCTTTTAATGCTTTTAATTTTTCAATTTCTGAAGCGCAACTTGTCACGATTAATTGAAATATTTGTGCTCTCTATGAGTCAAGTAATGTTTATTTGCATTAGTTTTTTTCAAAGAAGTTGAAACTGTATTGCGCAACAGGCACACCATTTTATCTTTCACAATAGTAAAGAAAAAATCTAACTCTCAGTGTACATTAAATGTTCTACTTACTTCTTTTAATTTATTTCTTTTACAATTTGACATGATGCAGAAAAAATGAATACCAAATAATATCTTTAAGAAAGCGTATACTTGCTAGAAATACAATAATGCCGTGTACTAATAAAACCACAGAGTAAGTAAAATAATAACAACTAGATGGCTACAAGCAGGTTACCAGATTGACAAATAACAAGTCACAAGCGTCCTTTTTAGAACATTAATAGTAAGAAAATAGTTTTTGTATAGAGATCAGGTAACATGTTTGGTGATGTTACCGGTTTGCAGTAGGTGACGTTCTAACATTTGAAGTATACAATTGGCTATTACCACCAGTAGTCACTGAAACTTACGTTCATACTGTTCTTTAATCAATTCTATCAATTTTCAAATTGCCGTAATCTATATACATAATTAAATATTAATTAACACAAGCTAGCTCTTATGAAGGCCGCACAAGAAACTCACGGAGGCCGCATGCAAATTTAAGACCGGACAGCCAGCAGCGATTCTTTTTAACATATCGCAATGGCAAGTGTGTTTGTTCACCTGTTGGTCTTAATACAATTGGCAAAATTCCAATGCGAATAGCTGAGTACCTTCAGCTTGATAGCGCAAGTAACTTCACAGGTCACTGTTTTCGAAGGAGTTCAGCGGCATTGTTGGCAAACCAAGGAGGTGACTTGCTTTCAATTAAAAGGCAATGTGGATGGAAATCATCTACGGTTGCAGAAGGATATATCGAAAATTCTCTGCATAGTAGCATAGTAGCAATTAGCTAAAACAATGACCCCGTTAGAGATATCGACTCCGCCTGCAACTTGTTCGACATCTGAAATACAAGATATATGTAATAATACAATCAACGTTACTGTACCTTCGCAATCAAGATCAATTCAAACAAACCAGTTAATCCCTGGGGTATCAATCTCTGGTTGTCAAAATTGCCCAATCAAAATTTTTAATAATTGTTCCGTTTCAATTTCTGAAAAGAATGAATAATGGTAATTTATATAATATTTGTTGCTGTTCTGACATTGAATTACATACCTTCCAAATATAACAATTTCTATTTTATTTCTTTTTATTTTCATAGAAAAACAACGAACTGGGTAGCATTATTAAGTTAGGGATTTATGATTTTAAAATGTCACTAAATTAATCAAGTTCCAGGAAGTACCAACTTTACTTTTACGCACTCGTGTTTAAAGTGACTTTTTACGCACGCAAATCGAATCGTGAAATGACAGGTTTTGATAAGCGAGTACAAAAAATATAATTTGATTTGATAAGATCAGGAGCCTCGGTTAAAAATTTGGTTGGGGAAAGTTGGAAATACTCTTTCAATTGTTTATTTTCAAGCAATATTTCGCCGCACAATTGGTGTGCTTCATTAGGTAAAAATAGGGATAATTAAGTTGTACCTAATTCAACATATTACATATATAATATCTATACAATTAAAATATGCTTAGAAATTGAACTAATGTGAGGAAAGGTTTTACGACAGCAAAGCTATAATAAGTAAAATGTCAAGAAATACAATGATGTTAAAAGATAAAAAGGTAAAACATGTTTTTTTATCCGTCAACAGTCGACACCATTTTATTTACAATTTACTTGTTGTTACATGCTGTCGCAAAACGTTTATAGGTAATATATTAAAGTCGATTTTCTCGTTTGCCTATATTTTTTATACTTCATACTATATTAATAAAATTTGATAAAATTTATGCAGTTTATTTTAATATTTCCGTAAATTCAGTGAAAAGCAGCTACATAAACCATTACTAATTCTGCAAGGCAAATAATACCGATTACTAGAGCTGAGGATGTTTGCGGTACGGCAGGACCGTATGTAGTGCATCCCCACCAGCGTATAAACACGATGCAGCGAAACACTTTAGTTAGTCGTGAACTGGCAACGTGATCGTGTGTTGTCTTGAGCTCTATTTAATAAGTATGACGGACGTGCCCAAGCCAAGAAAGCGCCCATTGTATAACGACGTGAAGAAATTTATCCGGGACTTTCCCGATTTGTATTGTAATGGAGCAAAAGTGGTTTGTAAATTATGCGATAAACAGTTACTTTGCTGGGACAAATACGACTGTAAAAGACATGTTGAAAGTGTACACCACAAAGACAAAAAAAATAATGTGCTGTCTAAAACGCAATTCATTTTCGATTTATTGACAATGCTACTCGTCTGCGATGTGCCAGTTCACCTGCTAGATAAAAAAGCCTTTCACGACTTTTGGAATAAATACAATTCCAACATAAAGCTACCGTCACGGAGAACGTTACTCACTAATTTACCAATTGTGCGTGAGGACATTGAAAACAGAATGAAAACAGTAGTAAATGATAAACAGTTATGGGTATGTGTCGACGAAACGACAGATCGAAAAAAACATTCTATTGTGAATATTATAGTGCGTGTACTAGATCCTGTCAAATCAACATTTCCCATTTTATTAGCCAGCAAAAGATTGGAAAAGTGCACTAGCGAAGTAATTACGAAGGTAGTGCTCGATACGCTACAAAAATTTCAAGTTTCAACTAATCAACTCCTGATGTTTATGAGCGATGGTGCTGCGACAATGCGTTCTGTAGGCTGTTCTCTTAAAGCAGATTGTGAGAGACTTTTGCATGTGACATGTAAAGTTCATGCTTTACACCTTGTGGCACAAACTATTCGGCAATGTTATCCAGAGGTGGATGCATTAATAGCAACCACAAAAAAAGTGTTTCTAAAATCTCCCAAACGAATTCGAGAGTTTCACAGTCGGTGCCCTGGTATTCCCGAACCACCAGAGCCAATCCTTACACGTTGGGGAAGTTGGTTAAAGGCGGCATTTTATTATGCCAAGTGTTTCCAACAAATAAAATCTGTGGTTCTACAATTCAATCCTGCCGAAGCTGTAGCCATTAAGGAAAGCCAGAGACTCTTTCAAAACCCTTCCCTTGATGCAGATTTACAAACTATTTATAACAATCATATAGGATTGTTTAACGCAATCGAGAAATTTCAAAATACAGCATTATCGTTAGCGGAGTCACTGCAAATACTGGACGATGTACACGCCCAGCTATGCGCAGTAAATGACAACAAAAATGTTAATGTAATAGAAAAGTTCGAGAGTGTGATAAACAATGATTTTGATTTTACCAGATTAAAACAAATTAGTAATGGTGCAAGTGTAGATTCGGTTTCTATCTATAAAGATTATTTTAATTGTGCGTGTGTTACATCCGTAGATGTCGAGCGGTCTTTCTCAAAATATAAAAAAATTTATTCATCACGGCGTACATCGCTCACCGCTACAAATATGGAAACGTATCTAATGCTACAAACTTACTGCAAGTCTTATCCACTTGGCGCTATGCTATAATAATCGTAAATAAGGTAAGTGTGTTATTTATATACAGTACACATAACTGACATACCTAAGTGATATAAATAGCGAATGCATGTAAAGCAATAAAATCACGCATGCATCACCGATCGAAACAAGGTCATTATATTCGTGCGTTTAACTGAATACTATCCTGGCACACCGCAAACATCCCCAGCTCTACCGATTACTGATATAATAAGGTCAATAAGATAAATGCCGGCCCCGAACTTATGTAAAATGAATATGTATATGAATCAAATTATCAAAGTAATCAAAGGAATTAAAATAATCAAAGTATCAAAGTAATCAAAATAATCAAAGTAATCAAAGTAACGAATACATCCAACGATTACCAAAAGTTTGAATAACGAATAGTAGCGATTACTTAAACGTACCAAAAATCGACATCTCTACACCCCGTATCAAACTTTTTATGCAGTTTTATAGACAATATTTAACAAACATAATTAACAAGGATGCAATGATTTTCCAAGAGGGTGAATGTCGTTAACACTGATTGTGTATGGATGGGTTGAGAGTAATTCCTCTACCTGTAAGCTTTCTCTTCTTCGCATAAATTAATTTAGTTATTGCGACTGATGTGTCAAAGGCATTTATAGCCTTATAGCCTCATAGAAGTAGGTGCAGAGGTATAAGAAAGTGGTGACGTGGACAATTTTCTTGAAAGTGGTCAAAAGTCATCAAAGCAACAGCGCAATATAAGACAATGTTTTCTATTTCCTAAAATGAACAAGGACATTGCTTTACACCAACTAAAGAAAATTCTCATGACGAAGAATATAGTCTGCTCTCAAAATAGCAGAATAAAATCATTTGAATTGAGCTAATATAAATGTAGACTTAAATATGTACTGACAAAGAACAAAAAAGACAAAGTGGTTATTCGAATGACGGTCCAGGATTCACTAAAACTACATATCTAAAGGTATCAACCAGGATCCCGACTGGTCCCAAGATGGTCGAGCTTTATAAAAAAGTTTACTAAACTTTATCGAAATGCTTTATGATCCAAACGACTGGATACTACAAAAAGAAACGATCCAAAACGCTGTATCAAATTCAATAGAAAACTTGTAGGAATTAATAAGCAAAAACGTCGGAGTAAGAAACTAGGCGGTACTAATCACTATAGAATAGCCCATACAACAAATTTGGAAGGATCTTTCTCCAGTCTATGCCAGAAAATTGGTGGATAATTGTATACGAAGATGTCACATGATAATTAATAATAATGCATATTGACTGTATTTTTATACGTTTCTTAATGAAATGCGTGTATTTATAAGCTTTTATTTAATTTTTATACCGGACATTTTCTTATCGTAACTCTAACAGTAGTTAAATGATTGTAGTTTGCAGAATTATTATATCTGTTTAGGCTTTGTCAAATTGTCATATAGCGCCTTTTTACTGGGACTATATCGTAGTTCTGCTGGATTTTTTCGTATGGCGCAAAAGTTTTGCCACAAAATTCAACGAATTTAAAATTAAATAAAAATTAAATAATAATTTGCATTTGGTAACAAAATTTGTTTACATTGTTTACTGTAAGTTGACAATTAGTTAATTTGATTGTTGTTGCTTTACAATGTCGTATAGATTAGAACTCCGAAAAAGTATCTACAACTCGGTTGAGCGGGTATCCGATCCTGAAATACTCCAAATCTTAGAGAATGAAAATATTTCGCGTAAAACGATTTATCGCACAATAGCGGAATTTGAGCAAGAAATTCCATATCTTATCTTCCCAAAAAGTGGAAGGATAAGACATGGACTGTCTTAGTTGTTCCTTATTTAGGGCTTCCCATCCTCTATGATAAGCCTTCAGCGACAGTAGTACCCAAAAATCCTCTATCGGGCAAACCTGAGGCAATTTTGGAGGGTTACCTTTTTAAGAACAAAAGATACGTTGTGTTGTCGATTTCTAGAGTAATGGCACGATGCCAAGTCTGACCAAAACATGATATTGTCATCAGTATTATGTTCATTGATGAATTTAAGCAATTTGGAAAGAAAATTATTAATTTGCTCTGACTGTTCAAGGCTGCACTTCTTATTCTTCCCACAACAGATCGGGATATACTCCTTGTAGAAATTGTGCACCAGATAAGGATTTTATCGGCGAATTCGCTTTATATTTGTACATAACATCGTCAAGGTATTCCACTATATTGTCTGTAAATAATTAACGATTTCCTTTCACTTCAGAGTTTCTCACAGTAAAATACTTTTCGTCATCTTCAATTATGTGTTTTCCAAAGGCAAAATGCCTCACCTCAGTTGACGGAAGCATCTTGGCCTACGTACTAGTTGGCCTTGGGAGCATTTGGGGCACTTACGTCTTTATCAATATTTTCGACAATTTCTCTTCAATTCCAACGATACCGTACTCTTTGAACTGCCGTATCTACGAGCAGTCTCCTCACTGACAACCCAACTTTGTTTATGCACTTCTCAACATCCTCTCTCACCTGCTATTATGAATCCATCTACCAGGTCTAAACTGATAAAATATTGCAAGCAGGGAGTCAATAAAGTTACTGCTTCGCTTATATGGGTGCCAGGACAAGGCAATGAACCGACGAACTGGCCAAATAAGGTACTAATAGGTACTTCATAGGACGAACCTGTATGTACTTAACAATATCGTATAGACTAGAACTTCGAAAAAGTATCTACAACTTGGTTGGGCGGGTGTTCAATCCTGAAATACTCCAAATCTTAGAGAATGAAAATATTTCACGTAGAACGATTTATCGGACAATAACGGAATTTGAGCAGCGAATTCCATGTCTTATCCTCCCAAAAAGTAAAATATCACGAGTATTTGCCACACAGAGGGCAGAGAGGTAAGGGGAATCGCTTAAGATTCAGCTAAAAGGGAGATTTAGTTATGGCTAGAAAGAGAACATAAAAAGAAATGGAGGTTAACGAAAGGCCAACTCCATACTAAAACACTACTAAGGGAGCTGGACGGTGGGGAACTGAAGTGATTCAGACAAAACACATCTATTAGATCCTACGAGGGTACTCAAACTTCCCCTGATGCGGATAGTGGCTTTTATCGAGAACACAAGACTAACAGAATAGAACTGAGAGATGTAATGGGGGTGATACAAAGAGCACTGTGCTCCAGTGCCTGGACGTGCTGGTGCCCACCCCAAAAATTAGAAGAAGAAGAAGAAGAAGAAGAAGGTGTGGCATAATGCGCCGCCCTTCTGGAACAGAAAATCTTGTTCTATTTTCAAATATTCTTTCATGGCTGTTAAAAGCGATTCCGAAATGTCTAAGTATTAATTTGTTATCCGCAGTTCCTTCAATGAAATAAGGTTTTGCAATCCCTCTATAGGACATACTGCTCCAGACTATAACCGATGCCGAAAATTTTACCTTTCTTTTAAGACAATCAGGATTAAACGTCTCATGTTTTTTTTTTGCGAATAACTCGACTTCAAATCGGACCTCATCACTTCATTGTATTACATGCGATTGCTAAGATGTGCAATTCTTATCTTCTTTTGTCTATCCGTTTTTCTGTTGCCGTGGCGTAAATAGTGGGTTTTCTTTAACCTAAAACAGCATTGTCAGTTTGAAGAAGACTTTTTAAAACAACATTGTCAGTTTTAGGAAGACTTTTTCGCAAAATATTTTTTCCTGTTTCTACTTTATTTTCTTAAAATCAAAAAATTACCTGTAGATTAAATTACTTGAGGTGGCCGTAAAGCCTCTTCCATTGCGACCTTTCTAAATCTATTGTGGTCTTGATCCCTTGTTAAAGTACTTCCTCGCGGTTTCCTTTTCCTCTTGGCAGAATCTACATACAGTTTCTTCTGTCAAGCCCATATTATTCATATGTTTATTGAACTTACCCTGTAAGTGCCGAACCCCAGTTTAGAGCCTTCCTGTGATACGTAAAACTCGAAATTCGTCTTCTAACAGTATCAGTTCACAAAGCACTTAACTGAATGTAACTAGCACACCTCTTCCGTCACCCACACTGCGTCTGTTACCTATATTGATGTCTTGTTTGAGACATTATTACTTGAAACATTCAATGAAATGTTTCTATTACATACCTATTTATGAGTTACCAAAATAAAATTTTATTATCACGAAAAGTAATAGATCCGTACAAGTATGATACCAATGTCATAAACTGTCAACTATATTTACAAATTTTATTTTTAGAATATACTCAAATATGCAAAAACTATATTCATTCGAAATCGACCATTATAAATGATTAATTCATATTCAATTACACTAACATCGCAACAGCAAACGCTATTCTTTTAATTAAATTATCACGCGAACTAAATTCAGTGTGTGCAAATATAAATATCTTGCATAAGCAATCCACGAAAGTCAACCAGAACGTTTACAACATGCTTACATTCATATTTACCCAACAGCCCGCGTCCAAATTAATGCAAACTATCCGATACGCTTTGATTTAGCGCACTGATGGCAGAAATGATAAACTAATATTGAATTCCAGGTTGGGCGATAGCTTCAGAGGAGCGAGACTGGAAATACAGATTATCAATCTATTATGCCAAACCGCAGGATTCTGGTACATTCACTTGCGCCACCCCCCGTGGTATTACCAACAGCATATCCCTACACGTTGCAGGTATGTTCGACGTACATTAAAACATATTTGTATTTCTAGAAATGAAGCATAACTATGATTATTTAATATCTTCAATTACAGATTTTTTTAAACGATCTAGTAAATAATTCAACTAGGTTCTCATATACATTTTATATGACAAACGCATAAATTCTATTGTTATTTTTTAGCGCATCGGTGTTATCCTAATCTTAAAAACTACTTTAATTAATTCTTATTACTAGACTGCGGAACAGACGCTATCCTCTAATGAGTCATGCAGGCACAGAGACAGAGTCGGTTTCGCTTAAATAATAAGTTGATGCAATATTCGCCGTGGCCCTAATTTTAATGTCTTGAAAGACTTTTATAGTAATGTTCAAAATACGAAAATCGGT
The DNA here is from genome assembly GCA_935421215.2 of Melolontha melolontha. Lineage (NCBI taxonomy): Eukaryota > Metazoa > Arthropoda > Insecta > Coleoptera > Scarabaeidae > Melolontha > Melolontha melolontha. The sequence goes on from OW285235.1 coordinate 184,064,322, forward strand.
AGATATATTAAATTTAAAGATTATTATTTCTATGCGCCACTCACTAGCTCTGATGTTGAGCGAAGTTTTTCTATATTGAAAGACTTACTGTCTAATAAAAGAACGCACTTTACAGAACAAAGTTTAGAATATATTGTAATAATTAATGTGAATAAAAAATGTTTACTATGGTGTGACAAAGCATTCACTTTAATTATAGGTGATATAATTAATTTCAAGTTAATACTTTTTCAATATTTTGAATTTTTCACTGTATAAAGTAAATGCATTTTGTATATATATATCTGGAATTCAAGTTAATTTAAATTCATTTAACTTCAGTATTTTATTTATTTTCATTAAAATAAATTTCAGTATATGTATACATTTCATTGCCTTTATTACGACTCTGACGAAATATATTTCACAACTCCGTCTGTTTGCATTAAAAGACGTACAAACAGACAACTTTTATCAATACCATCGCGCTATAACATTCATATATACATGTTAAGTTGCTCGATTGTACATTATCAGCACCGATGAATCACACCCGATACGGTATAGCGCCGTTTCCGCAGTTTACTTATTACTCTATAATAATGCATAATTCTATACATTTATAAAAGTTATCAAGAGTGTTTCAAAATTGATCATAATAATTACCCAAAGCTTTTTTATCATTACTAAACGGAAAATAATCAGATGGAATTATATCAGGGCTCCAAGAAAAATAGCATAACTGTTGAAAGCCACAGTTGTGAAATGCATCTTGAGTTGTAGCAGCAGTATTGCCAGATGCATTTTCGAAGTCTTTCGTTAAATTTTACATTATCTGCGGTATGCGGCAAAACAAAGGTAACTGAAATTACAAACTTATTCACCAAATCAATATGTAATTATAACATGTAATAATTAACAACGACAACACATATCTAAATACATCGGTACAGCATTTGTTCAAAATGTACACCCTCACGTCTTACACATTTTTTCATAACGATACTTTAGATTGTTGAACATGTTGTTGAACACAGACTGTTGTAAGGGCACAAAAAATGACTGTATCTCCTCCCGTATTTCGGGAACATTTCAGGTGGGTCATCTGATCGGAAAACGTATTCTTTCCGCATCCCCCTTATGTAGGTATCCGAGACCGTGAGATCTGGGCTCGTACAGAGAACGGGAATTCCGTTCCACGGGAAATTATGCGCTCTCCAAAGTATTGTTGCAGAAGAGTAGGGGACTCCCTCTCCATCTTGCTGTATCCACTGGCGACACAATGGCAAGTTTCTTTCGCAGCAAAAAGTGTGCAAATCCCGCACAAATGTGGCAATAATAATGTCTCTGTAGCGTTCCTGATTTACTGTTAGCGGATACCGTGCATCATCTTCGACGAAATAAGGGTCCAATATTCCGTATCCGGGTGCGGCGTACAAATCGTAACCCGCGCACTATGCAGTGGTTTCTGTGTGAGAACATCAGGCCGTTCAAACCCTAAAAAAAACGAGTTGTTTGACGGTTGATGTAGCCATTAAAGTGAATATGGCTTCCACCTGAAAACCATACGTTATTGAAGAAATCTGGATCCGCATAAGTCATGAACAACACTCAGCAGCAATACTGTAATCGGGCCCACTCATCCATTTGAGTTAGACGCTGAGCAACTTGGTTACAGTATGCGATTCCGCCTAGCTCTTTAAACATGCCCTGAACAGAGCTATCACTCACACTAAGTTTCAGCGATGTTCGTCGTAGACTACGCTTTGGGGACTGTAACTCTTGTTGGAGAAGTCGTCCATGATTCTCGTTTGTGTTAACGGTCCTCGGGCGCCCAGTTGTTCCCTTCCGTTGACACAAGACTGATCCCGTACGATGGAACTTCTCGATGAAAGCTAGGATTGTTTTCTTACTCGGTGCCCTCTTGTCAAATTGCTCCTTGTAATGTTCTCTAACATGGCGTAAGCTCGGTCCATTCTGACGCCCAACTCCGTATGACCGGAAATAATGCTTGACGATAAAAACCTTCTCCTCTGTTATGAGAACCATAATTATAATACAAACCCCAACACTAAATACGCAATATCTCAAAGTATTATACAAATATAATCTGTGGTGCTAAACATATCTATACCGACCAGGAAACAGCTAAAAGGTCGCTCGAGCGATTGAAGTGCCGGTACCTGGTTCACGGATAGATCAAAATCCAATCGGAGCACAGGTACAAGTATACGTGGAATGCGCCCTAGATGGAAGACATCATTTCAAATCTAAGAAAATAAACGACGATTTCCAGGCTGAATTGTTTGTAGTCGCAGCCTACGCTGAGGAAATTCGGGAAGCTGGCTGCGCAAACAAAAACATAATAACTAATAGTCAAGCGGCTATTGACGCTATTATAAACCCATCTACTAGGTCTAAACTAGTGAAATATTGTAAACGAATGCTCAATAAACTAGCGCAAGACAATACTGTGTCACTGATATGGAGGGTACCATGACATGAGAAGATTAAAGGTAATGCGACGGACGATAAACTGGCCAAGGAAGCCAGGAAGAGGAACTTCATAGCACCAGAATCTATAATTGGAATCGCCAAGGATTCCGCTAGAAAAGAGATCTGGTTATGGCTAGAAAGAGAAGAAAAGGAAATGGAGGCTAATGGAACGTAAGGCACTAAGATACTAGAGGAACTGGACTTGGCTTCCAGCAAACCTAATTTGTAGTAATAAAAAAGAAATTAAAACTATTACTGGCTTGATAACCTAACACTGTCATTTGTACAAGATGTATTCCGTATTCCTTAAATCATTTGGTAGTCGAAATACAAATTTTAATTGTTTTCTGCCTTCAATGTCTTTGTCAAGCAAAACGACCAAAACCCAGCACATTAGAGCAATTTCAAACCAAAAATTTAGCAGGGCTTTTAATAAAACGCTAGAGATCCAGACGACCTCGAATGTATCAGCTTTACATCAAAATGATCACGTTTCGAAGGTATCCATATCTGTAAATATCACATTACTTCAATCGATGCATATGTTACTGTTTGTCTCGTGTGCGTCGATGCTGAATACGTTTTTTTTTTCCGGTACCAATGATTTATGCCTTGTACATCTTCATAAAAGCGTAATTTTACTTAAACGATCCATGATTGTATCAACGTTTACGTATATATTACGTTTCAAACACGTTCTATGTTTAGCATAATATAAGATAAGGCTTACTTTAGAAAAATGTAAACAATGGCGTTGTCTGCTTGTTTCATGGTGGCTAACTATTCACCACAATTTGGCACTGTTTTCGATTCTTAGTGATTTCAACTAACTTTCTCAAAAACACTTTAGGCTTCTTCATGAATGTACTTAGCCGAACTTCATATGTTGTGAAAATGTCCTCGAAACGTGCAGGATACACAACTCAGCACTAAAATGAATACTACAGACCATACTTTAAATACTAATGTGGATTTAACTAATATGCATGTTAGACAAAACAACACTTTACTCATTGTTACTTCGTAATTGTTTACACAAAAAACTTCAAAGACTACGTTTTAATAAAAACCGACTGTCCATTTAACTTAGATCTCGGTTTCCGGGTTTGAACCACGTCGAGTTAGGGATAATTGCCAACGTTTCGTCCACTGTTGCAATGGAGATCTTCAGGGCTGTACGTAGATGCGTCGATTCACAGTAGCTTGAAGAATGACACCTACGTTTATCCATTTAATATTTAAAGAATTAATCCAAAAGAATAAAATAAGGAAAAGAAAGGTATGAACTCAAGAAGCTACTGAATGAAGAAATCAAAAATAAATAGGAGTTTTAGACCAATAAAAGGCTTAATAAATTAGAAGAGAACAAATAGAATAATTATAGAATACAACAAAAAAACATAATATTAGATACAAACAAAATAGTAATCACTTAAGACGGCAGACTATGTTCCCGAACAGTAGCGTGGTGTGGAGGGATCGAGTAGAGGCGTACGACGATCAATTCAGTTGCCGTTGAGACGTTGTAAGCGATACATTGTTAACACAATCGTATTGAAAATGTCGGGAGTGCGTAGAAACAATGCATCGACTCGGTTGCATGCTAACGTAGTAAAGAAATTTTTACATCGGTTTCCCGATTTAATATATGACGGCACCGTAGTGAAATGTTTAGTTTGTGAAACAACTTTATTAACTTGGAAAGCAAGTCAGTGCCAAAGACATATAAATAGTGACAAACATAAATCGAATAATAGTGGACGCAGATCATATAATAAATTTGTGTGTGATTTAACAATGATGTTGATTGCGACCAATATACCAATGCAGAAAGTGGAACACACAATGTTTCGTCAGTTTTGGAAGAAATACAATCCTACGTGGAAATTACCAGCAAGAAGTACGCTACGGAATTACGTACCGTCAGTGCGTGAGAGAATTGTAAATTGTACGAAAAATACGGTAAAAAAAAATTCCTGTGGTTATCAATAGACGAAACTACAGATATTAAAAAACAGTCCATCCTAGCCATTCTAGTACGGACGCTGACTCCGCAAGGACCTTCTCCTCCTTATTTACTAACCTGTAAACGAATGCAAGGGTGTCCTGCCAGAGCGATATATGATGTATTAATAGAAACACTACACAAATTTGAGATTTTACCGAAGCAAGTGTCAATGTTAGTTACCGATGCTGCCAAGGTTATGTGTTCCACGGCAAACTTACTCAAAACGATTCAACCAAACCTGCTACATGTCACATGTTTGCTTCACGCTTTACACCTTGTAACAAACACTATACGTACAACTTATCCTGATGTGGATCAACTGATAGGACAAACGAAAGCGGTTTTTCTTAAATCTCCGAAACGGATTCGGCTATTTCATTCGCTGTGTCCTGATATACCCGAGCCGCCGCAACCAATTCTTATACGATGGGGTATTTGGTTAGAAGCAGCATTTTATTATTATAAACATTTTGAAAAAATTAAATCAGTGATTTTACAACTAGATGCCAAAGAAGCAGCTGCAATACGGCTCAGCCAGGTTCAATTTAACAATCCTCAAGTTGCAGCAAATTTAAAAATTATTTACGACAGTTCCGTTCCAATACTGGACGCAATAAAAAATTTACAGAACACTGCGCTGTCCTTATCGGACTCATTAGCAATTATTGACCACGTAAAACTAGTGCTGCATATCCTTGAAGATGAAAAAAGTGATTGTGTCCGTGAAAAATTTAACAGTGTATTAGATAAAAATGTAGATTTTACAAAATTAGGGCAACTTTTTACCAATAATGAAGATCCGTTGTACAGATACAAAGAGCGCTTTAACTATGCAAATATAACATCTCTCAACGTCGAACAATCCTTCTCTGTATATAAACATATATATACGTCGCTACGTACGAACCTTTCCGAGACTAATACAGAAACATATATTATGGTGCAGTTTTTTCATCGCGCACATCCTCATTTTTTTGCAACAATGTAAACATGTTGGGTAAGTTATTTATGTTTTTTCTTAACGTTTTGTATAGGGATTCGATATATTTATTTTTAAGTAAGCGCACTGTTATTCTGCTAAACTCTCCACGCAACGCCACTGCTGGGGCACATAGTCTGCCGTCTTTAGTAATCACGGATAAGACAAAAAACAAAGTTTTTAGGAATAGTTCAATGATGAATGTAATACTTATGCAGAAGAGATCCAAGAATTAAGACAGAAAGTGCTTACCAATTAAAAAAAAAACATATTTGATTAGGGTATAAAGAAAAGTGGAAAGAAAAAAACTAAATGTGCAAAATGTATACCTAGAAGAAATAAAGGAGAATATCAGGCAGGTTTCAGGAATAATCGAACAGTCATAGATCAGATCTTTGTTGTAAAAGAGATTGAAGCGTCATGTTATGAATATAGAATACGCTTACATACAATATTCATCGATTTCAAGCTAGCATATGACAGCATAGACAGAAGGTAAGTGTACTAGCCGTTAAAGTAATTTAGGATCCCTACCAAAATAATAAAAGTAGCCAAAATTACTCTGGAAACAGCGAACAAAAAAATAGTATGGAATTGGCAAAGCAAAGGTCAAGAATTTTTAAACAAGAAAAGGGCTATGACAAGGAGACCCGTTCATTGTCTACTGTGTTATTTAATTTAGTCCTAGAAAAAATAATCAGAAATATAAAATTAAAAATAGATTGCCAATGCTTAGAATACGCTGACGACTTAACAATAATAAAATCAAAAAGAGAATTAGTAAAATTAATAAAAAGGTGAAACACAACGGAAAATAATATGGACTGAGAATAAATCAGGAAAACACAAAATATATAGTGATGGGAGAGATACATTGCAGGAAGCTGAAGAAGATTTGAAAATACAAACATATGAAGAGGAAACTTACACATTTGAAAAAGTAATAGGTCGTATACTAAGGGGTGCAAATAGAAGAAAGGGCACACCAACAACAGGAAATAATGTAATCGCAAAAGATAATCAGAAATATGGAATGCTAAGAACGCTATTAAGAACAAAATATGTATCGAGAAAGAAAAATTAGAATGTATAACAAGACCTGGGTATTAAATAAAGACATGTGCACTTTTGTAAAGATGAGAAAGAAAAGTGTCGATGTCTATATATGGGGCAGAAAATACACCAGAAGCCTGACGAAGAAAATCAAATAGAGAGACAATAGAGAGCAACTGGACAATGATCCCAGTATAACAAAGTATGTAAAAGCACACAGATTAAGGTGGCTACGACATATAAAGAGAATGGCCAAAGGTAGAATGGCAAAGATGATCCTGTCCAAAAAATCAATAGGAGAAAGCAAATGAGGTCAAGAAAAAGATGGTATAAAAACAGAGAGAGATTTAAAGAATATACAGAGGCTGATTTATAAATTTTGTCATATGAAAGCGCATGTAATTTTAACAAAAAAAAACATTATTTGGACATATGTCCGATCTCAATTATTTAAGAAAATAATAGACATTAAAGATTTGATAGTAATTATTTAAATGTTCATTCATGGCTATTATTATGATTTATTAATAAGAAAACAAAACATAAATACACATGCCAGTCTGTATCAATCTAATATCAGTATTCTCTCGTTGTGTTCAGTTATAACTAAAAATGTACGGTTATAGTATAGAAGAGTATGCCGATATCATATTCGTCTATGGTTATTGTAATGGAAATGAACGCGAATCGATATGAAAAGATCAAGAAAGATTTCCACTTCGTCATCTACCTATCTTCAGTTTTCGGACAATCTTTCCGAAGATTACGAGAAACAGGTAATCCTGCTCTAGCAAAAGCTATTCGACCACATGTAGTTAATGTACTCGTAGAACAGGAAGAAGCTGTTATTGATGCTGTAATTGACAATCCTTCAATTAGTACTCGGAGAGTACACAATCTGAACGTAAGTCAAAATTTTGTATGGCATAATTTGCACCACGAAGTCCTTCACCCTTACCATTGACAAAATGTTCAAGCCTTACTAATTGGAGATGCTCAGTGACGGCTAGCATTTTATAATTGGTTTTTGCAGCAACATGCCAAAATAATGACTTCATTTCAAATGTTTTGTGGTCCGATGAAGCGTGTTTTACACGAGATCATATCTGGGCATTACAAAATCCACATGCGATTAGACAACGTAATTTTCAACAAAGATTCAAAATCAACGTATGAGGTGGAATTTTCAACGATAACTTATTACCTGTGCATGTGCTGGAAGAATGTTTGAACACAGATACTTACAGAATTTTTTTTAAACAACATCTTCGAGTATCTTGAAGATATGTGGTACCAGCACGACGGTGCTCTACCTTATCGCGGACGGGTAGTCGTTGAGTGGTTAAACCAGCACTTTATAAACAGTTGGATTGGTAATAATGGTCCAATTGCATGGCCGCCACGATCACCCGAGAGGAAATTAATACACGACCACAGTTGTTACAGAGAATACAAAATGCTGCTACTCAAATTAGAAATCAACCAAGCCTTTTCGTTCGAGTGAAAAACTCTTTAGTTCGTCGTTGTGAAGCATGTATTGAAGCGGGAGCAAGACAATTTGGGTACTTATTATATTATGTATTCACATGAATTTGAGTTTTGAGCAAATTATGTAAATATTTAAGTGATTTTGAAAGATTAACTTTTGATGTCTTTTATTTCCTTAAATAATTGAAATCAGACATATGTCCTAATAATGTTTTTTTGTGCGCTTTCATATGGCAAAGTTTGTCGGTGAGCCCATAAATCACCCTATATGTATATATATATATATATATATATATATATATATATATATATATATAACATCGTCATAGATTGGAAGGTGAAAGTTACGAATAGGAAAGAATGGAGAGACATTATTAAACGTTTTGTGAATTTTGTATAATCTGTGTTTTGTTCTTGATTTTGTTATATGCTATTTCGTGTATACCATGTTGTATGTGTTGTCTACCAGGCCTCTAGAGGGTTTAAATTAAATTAAATTAACCTAAAAAAAATTCACCAACAAGAATGACGAATAAAATCTATTTTATAAAATATTAATCTCCAGTAATTAATATCGATTTGTTAATTATTCAAATTTAAGTATTTTCTTGATGTAATATTCAAATCTCCGCGACGTATATAATTCTTCGCCGCCAACTATGTGATATAGCAGTCACTGAAATTTGCAACCGCCTCGCCGTCAAATTTAATTCCCCTTACCATAATCTAATTTTACTTGCAGCCGTACATTGCCATCCCATATCCGTATCCGGCATGCACATTACCGTCAGGGTGGAGGGAACACGCCTGGGCCATACTGCCATATTCCAGTGCCCCATCGGTTTCAAAGTGAATGGAACGGCCAACATCACTTGTCAAGCCTCAGGTACACTTCCGAATTTACCTTCCGCGTTCACTACTAACTGTATTAGTGGTGCAAACCTCTTGTTATTTCAAATGAGAATTTATACCTCGTACGATTCGTTAATTGAGGGTTTGTTTTACGAAAGAAAATATTTTTGAATAACCACATAAAAACCAGTATAATATAAAAAAGATATGTACAGATGTTCAAAAAGAAATATGCAATAGAAAATCTTATAAAATTTATATTAAAAAGTTTTTGCTAAAGTGATTAATTAACAAAAAGTTTTGGAAAGGGTTATAAAATATTTCAACAAGAAATAGTTAATATTTTTTTGAATAGTGGTCAAAAATCGCCCAATAAAAGCGTATTGAAAGAACTTTTTTTACTATTTTTACTCTTTTAAAGATTTTATTTCACAATGTTTATGTTATTGAAATAGTCAGATTTAGTCTTTCTCTACACATATTAAATTTTTCTTTACTTTTCTTTTTTTCTACGGTATTTTATTCATATATTAATTTTTAAATTAGTTTAAAACCATCATTGACTGTTTCGTTTTCATTTGGTGCTCTATTTAAATGCTTAAATTTATTTCAAGAATATAACATAATTACTAGAGAACGGACACGCTTACCACCCAGTGCAGTACTGGCGAAAGGCTGTATTTCTAAAATATTTAATTTTATTTATATAATTGGAAAACGAACGGGTGGTGATCTATAAAATTACGAAATACATATGTATTTGTTGAAAAGTTGTATTTTTAAAGCTTTTAATTTTATTTCTATAATTGGAACATTTTTATTTGTTCATTTTGTCGTTCAAGTTGAGTAAAGGAGTATTAATATTGACCAGCAATAGTTTCTCAAGGTTTTCTTCTGTCAATTTTGTTCTTTTTGAATTAAGTACATCCTTATAAATAGAAAACGTTCTTTCTACATCGCAACTGGTTATAGGTGCATACTGGAAATATTCTTTTATTTCTTCATATTTAGCCGTTAGATTTTGTGGAATTGTCTCCATACATAATTGCTTCAAACTTTTGCCGAAGGCCACATCCGAAGTCACTTGGAATACTTTTCAAATTATTAACAGCCACATCTAATGTGGTTAATCCGTTATTTAATTTGAGATTTCGATTTTCAAAATAAGTGATTAGTTTTGGCAATTTTCCAAAGTGTTCGTGAAGAAAGTACAACTGATTTTTTAAATTTGGGATTTGTGTGAGCTCCTTGCACTCACCAATACTTCTAGCATCCTCCTTTAGCAGTGTTACGAAATGTTTTAGACTATCGAAATTGTCAGCATAATAACTAGTCGCTTCCAGCCATGTTCCCCATCTAATTATTACTGGAGTGGGAGGCAGTGACAGAGATGGAAATTTTTCCCTGAAAAGAGCTACTCTCAATGGTGCTTTTCTGAAAACTTCCGGAAAAGTGTCTCTGATATATTCACAGATTCTGTGGAGAGCATGTGCTACACAAGTAATATGCAGCATATTAGGATATGTTTTCTTCAATAGTCTGCCTGTTTTTAACATATACGCAGCACTATCACTGACAAATAAAAGTATTTTTTCTTTGTACGTGGCGTCCGAATGAAGCATTTTTTGCATATTCTCCTTAATGGTTTCAGCAACTGTTTCCGCATCAACTGTATTTATAACACTTGTTGCTATTACATATGAGTTATAGGGAATAGTTGGATGTAGTACACCAGCTACAACATTTACCCCACAGCGTCCTAACATATCCACCGTTTCGTCGGCGCTTATTCATATGTATTGATTTAAAAGATGGCTTCTAATGCGTTCTACTGTTCTCGTATAGCACCTAGAAACATAATATTTGCGTAAAGTTGATTCATCAGGAACATTTCGGCCAGTATATTTTTGAAGAAATATTTTTAAAGTGGGATTGCTAAGTTTATTTAATGGAATATTAGCCGCCATAAAAGTTTTTGTAATAAATTTCGGAATCACTGACAATGGACATACAATCAGTATGACCGTCAATCCAACTCGCCATTGTTTTACAATGCCGTTCTCGACATTCTTCCATATCATGTCTGAAAAAGTAACTTAAACAATGCTCTAGATCTAAATAAATTAAAACTAAAAATGTGTGCGTAAGTTATTGAAACTGAACGAAATTCAATGCACACTCTTACGTCGAAATAATTGGTAGAAATAGATTCAATCAAACGATATTAAACAGGATCTATCACAAAAATTACGATGTAATTAACAGTTAAATCTATGAAAACAAGAAACTTACTCACAGCACTTTATTTATCTTACGAAATATAAACTAATATAAAATACATTATAAAAACCCCGCTTCTATCTACACTCGTGAAAACACTTTAAAAAACACTATTTTCTCCGAATACAATAGCTGGCTTGTTAGTGGCGGCTCTTGATGACGTACGATGTGCGCTGCTGCACGGATGAGACTACTTCGAACTATTTCGGAAGATTTCGGTACGGTTACTTGCTTCTCTGTATATATGAAAGCTTAAACGAAGCAGTCTCATCCGTGCAGCAGCGCACATCGTACGTCATCAAGAGCCGCCACTGTCAGCTTGTCCATTGTTATCGCGGCGAGACCAGGTGTCCGAGTAAGTCAAACAAATACTTCATTGAATTACGCCGGGATGTACTGAGCGACGTTATACACAATTCCAATTGCCGATTGCGTTTTATGGAAATTGCGTCCGTTCTCTAATAATTACGCACATGTTTCTCTTTAACAAAAAACAACTTTTGCATAAAATATAAAAATCTCTTTGTCGAGTTTTTCTTTGTTTCTTGCATATACACGTTAAAATAAAATTAGTTTTCTAGTTTTTTTTTAATTTATGATTTTAAATTAAGATTTACCTTTTCTCTATTATTTGTTATTTTAATTAAATAATCATTCGTTCCATTTTTTAATATTATAAAACCGCAAACATTTGTTTAATTTATTCCAATATTAAACTTTGTAAATTGATATTTAGCGTATTTTTACGTAACATATTATAAAACTTAAATTACTTATTGATAGGACAGTTTTCATTTCCAATTATTATGATACCACAACATTTCTTCAAAGAAGCTGTTAGTGTCTTGAATTTCTTTGGCATATATCCCACTGCTTTCCGCTTCAGAAATGCTTTTATCTTGGCTTATTTTGAAATATCGATGTTTTCTCTAACGTTTAGTTCGTTTTTTAACATGGAATATACCGACCATTTTATTTTTTGTGACTAGAGGCACTATTGTAAGTAATAATTCACATACGAGGGGCTCCCCAGAAATTCCCGAAATCTAAAAAAACACAATAAATTTTTCTTACAACTTATTCACTACCATCCCATCAAAGTATTTTCCTTCCGCATGAATATACCGACCCCAGCGATTTGTCCATGACTGGAAACAGTGCTGGAAGTCGGAAACAGGAAGAAGGGGTAAGATCTAGGGAGTAGTAAGGATGGGTAATACATCTTCGTTGAGGCTAGGCAGTGACGTACAACAAGTGACGTGTGGATTGGTGCATTGTCGTGGTGTAGGATCCACGATTGCTGCACCACTTGCCAGGCTGGTTGCGTCGAATGTTTTCTTTTCGTCGACGAAGAACATCGCAATAAAATAGTCCATTAACTGTTTCACCTGGTGGGAGAAATTCTTTACGCACAATGCCATCAGCGTCAAAAAAGCAAATCAACATCGACTTGACATTGCTTCGAACTTGCCGTAATTTCTTCCACTTCCACTGCGTAGACTGCTGCTTTATTTCGGGATCATACCCGTACACCCATGATCCGTCGCCAATAATGATTCTGGTCCTGAAATTCGCATGCGTTTCGACACATTCTCTCATCTCTGTGCACACATGAACACGGCGCCGTTTTTTGTTAAATGTTGAATAACCTTTGCACAAACTTAGCAGCAATACGCCACATGTTTAGTTGACACTGACAAATTCCAAACGACAATGTTACAAATGTCATGAATTGTTCTCCTTCGGTACTGCAGGATAGCATCACACACTTCTGCCATATTTTTTGGCGTGGACTGGAACACTCTTCATCATTAACCGACACGCGTCCATTTCTTAAAACGGTTGCACCACTCTTAAGTTTGCGTTTGGCCTAACGCATCCTCATTTTCCACTGCCGTTTTACCAAGTTTGAAGCAGAATTTGATACAAGTTTATTGATCTTTCAGGCCAGACATTGTGTGGTAGAATAACCCAAACAAAACTATATAAACACAAAAATTGTTTGTCATCACCTACCAAAATACCCTTAGACTGACTTAGTATAGACGTAGCTCACACCATCTATAGATCTGTACTACAATCCCTTCACGCGCCACGTTCAAATTCCGGGAATTTCTGGGTAGCGCCCCGTATATATCTGAAAATGCTGTGGCAACTTTTCATAAAAGTAAGTTAGCAGGACGTCTTCATTTTAATTTTCGATTTCCAAACTTCGAATGAAGAAATTCTTTTGCATGGCGGCCATACGACCTTGGTGGGAACAGACCATTAACAGTCGCATTCACAAATCCTTTGATGTACTGATATTCCTGGTTAAATTAAATGAATTACTACTAGAAGTTATTTTACCCTCAGATTCAACTAGATAACCAGTCATCAAACCACACAAGTGCGTCTCCCTGTTGTTTAGTATTATTGACTGGTAGTTTTTTCTATAAACGGCAGCAACAATTCGTGATTGTCAGCCAAATTGTGAAATGTCAAAAATCATGAAATATCAGTGACCACAACTCACATAATAAAGATGTGTAGCTTGATAGGCGATCCGTGTGTAATTTTGCGGGGTAAGGCATCCAAAGAACGTGAAAGGAAGGAAATTAGTTATGCAACTTAAACATCACAAGGGTGTTGCATTTAGAAGTTGTTCTGGGACAGGAATTTCATATGTTAACGAAAAATTTAATGTTAGCTATCTTGGTCGATTAGTATTCGCCGTATTTAAATTTTGTGATCTCATGCCCGTGTTATATGTTATAAACTTTCGTTGGATTTATTGTTTGTTTGTGTAAGTAGCATTTAGGACTATGGATAATAGTGTATAGTTTTACAATTTTTTTTATATTCAGTTGTAGATTTTTTAGATTAATATTAACATGATAGTGTCATATTCTGAAACGTCAAACAATACAATTTTTGAAAATACTGTTGTATTTCTTTAAATTCATCTAGCCATAAGAGTTGATAGAGATCCTAAATATATTTTTATACGAATTACGTTTGTTTGTAATTTTCATTTGAATTTACATTTTATGATATATTTTGAATATATTCAAGAAGATGGAAAAGAATTAAATAGAGTATCGAGAAAAAGAATGTTTCCTTCGATTGAATTCTGCATTGAATATGCCTAAGAAGTTTATGTAATGGGTTCTAAATTACATATATTGATTGCAATACAGAAGTTAATCGAATGAAATATTATTTTTACTTCATACATAAAATTTGAATAACCCCAATAGTAATTTAACTACAGCTATGTTGGTTGGATACACAATTACCCCCTTTCCCCACATGGATCCCAGTCCACAAGCTATACATATGGATCTATTTTACTATTAAGTTACACATCTATATTATCACTGATCTGTCTCAGTGACTCTCTTTCATTTTCGGCTTGCAAAAATCTCGTGCTTCGCGCTTATTAATCAAGCTGCAAATTCATGAAAAAGGTAAGACTGAATACTAATAGTACCAATAACTGTTTTTCTACGACTCCTACGAATTGATGTTTTTCGATAGAAAAATACTTTCAGCGAAAACATGATTTCAATCACCTGTGGGAAAACAATACATCGATTAAATTTCAATGTATAGCAAACGCCAATTAAGTTGGCGCGAGAAGGGGTAAGTTCGCGCAGGATTAGAAGTAGTGGGGAGATTTGTATTTGGTTTTACATCAAATGTCAGATAAATCTAACCTCTGAGCGTGTATGATCCCCTAGCAAAGACATTACAAAATATGTTCTGTCATATGTCAATGACAAATGTACTCTGACAATTACTTGAGTAGTGGGGGTGGACGTTTTTAAAAACGGCTTCTGCGCACCCCCTCCTCGCGCCAACTTAATTGGCGTTTGCTATACCTACCTTAATATTTTATTTAAAATATGGCTTATGCTTTAGTGCTGCTATCTAGTGGCGAATGCTTTAACCACTGGCACTTGGTTTCGCTCTAAAGTAAAGATGTCTTCTTTAGATGTTTGGAGTTTTTAAATCTTTATAGTAAGTGAATCCCAGAAATATATATTATGAAATAGTAAACCTAGAATATATTTTTCTATCATACTCATTGTACTTTACCCGAAGACAAAATATTATTAGTGAGTATTAGTTCAATTCTCGTGTTTGGTTTTCTCTAAACAGTATTTATTACAATAGTGAATAACATATTGCTAAGTAAACCACATTCTCCATCTATGCTGCATGCCGCCGAGGTAGAATTATTAAAAGAAGTTGTAAGCTTTCTGCAAATTATGGAAAAATTAACGGTATGGACATCTAGTGAGCAATATGTGACGATCAGTATTGTTAACTGCACAATTAAAAATTTTTTTATTGGCTGAAGTAAAATTTCCATTGGCAATTTCTTTAAAGAAAGCATTAATAACAGAAGTAGACAAATGTTTTGATACACGAGAACAAAATAATTTGATAGCAATGGGTACTTTCTTGGATCCACGTTTCTAAAATGTTCATTCCAATAATTCTATAGTTTCTTCAAAAATTTTACAAAAAGTAAACAACCTAGTTTTAGAACAATTAACTGTCACCGACTCCGAATGTTCATCTTCAGAATATGACACTGCCACGTAATAAAAATTCAAAGATATTGATATCTGGAATTTCCACAGAACTCTTACTCAGAAACAGCACGGGAAGTTTAAACGAGCCAATTCAAGTAAAGATGCTTTAACCTCTGTAGTGCGTATGTACATATCGGCACCTCTATCTTCTCTAAAAATAACACGTTAGCAGTATAGTCTATTTACCCAAACCTCTACAGCATAGCTACAAAATATATCTCTATTATATATACATCTGTACCTTCTGAAAGATTATTTTAAAAAGCCGAAGCTACAATATCACAGTCTAGAAATAGTCTCTCGGGTAAACTTTTCCCAAAATTACTTTCTTTAAGCAGTCTCTTTGAAAATTACTGGGTTTATATGTAGCTGTTTAGATCGAGCTAAGGTAGAGCCTCCGATCATATAAACACGTGTGATATCTTAGATCTAGGCTGCATATAAACTAGTAAGTGACTGGTGGTATAAGTTTGGAGAATTTTACAATTGTATTTTTAAGTCTTAGAGTATTTTAGATTCTACAATGTGAATATATTTTATTATATAGTGTTTTTATCAAAGTTAGTAATAAAATTATATTTTTTTAAATATTTATTTTTTTCTTCCGTTCTAAGCTCGATCTAATCCTAAACACAAAAAACAATGATGTATTTTTTTCGATATATCGAAACATCGATGTTTAGCTTTCGATGCATCGTAGACATCGATGTTTAGTTTTCGAAGCATCGATGGTTCGATGTATCGCATTTTGATTTCTTTTTGCGATCCCTAACTACACTGCTTGCATTCTTGGACAATTGTCGATATATTGCATCATTGACTCTATGCCCTATGTACTCGTATACAATGTTAAAAACTACATTATTAATTAACAATTATGTAGACTTTAGTAAATATGCCATACAGCCATGGTCTAATATAAATATTTGTTCAGGCTACATTTCTTCGTTTTAGTATATGACAGAAGCGAGTTCATGTTCCACTCAAAATCCATTTTTTAAAAACAAGCATTAGCAGCCGATGCCCAACTGTTCTCTCTCTTCAAAAGAAATCATTTTCACCACTCGTTAAGCAATACACTATTATGATCATGCACAAAAAGATAAATTAAATTATCTTCTCAAGGAAATTATTTATTCAGTTTTATCGTCTGATTAGTAAAAGTTAATTAAAAATAAATATTTTCAATCCTGGATATGTATTTCGATAATCAAGTTGTTATCCTCAGCAGTAAAAAAAGGTATTACATTTGGAACACAGTGCTTTGCTTGTGTAAAATGTGCCACCACTGGGAGAAATATAGATACTGTAAAGCTAGAAATTCTTCTTCCAGATTCATTACTATTTCAAAGAGGTTACGACTGCTTAGAAAGTGAAAACTTTTATTACACCCTTTCAACGTGATTCTAAAAATACTTAAATGTGTACCATCTAGATTACTTGATTTCCTAGTAAAATATATATGAAAAATTCGTAAAATCTCATGTTACTTAATATTTCTCTTACCTAATGGATTCTCTATTTACGATTTTGATAATAAAATGTAATTTTTATTTCACAAAATTTAGAAATGCAGTTTTAACTACACGAAGAAACAAGAAATATATTCTAAACCAAATCACATAACAATGTTTATTTTTACTATGAGTACATACAGATAAACGAAAGCAATAAATAAAAAGAGAAACCTAAATTTTTAAATATATACGCCGCATAGCATAAAACATGTATCTGCGAATCAATACATATTAGCTTGGTATTATGACCGTATTAATACTTGCAGAAGCAAATCAATAAGAAAGGGGAGACAATATTTTAGTGCATCTCTTTATCGATCTAAAAACTTACAAAAAATGAATAGTTACTAAAAGTTAATGTGTTATAAAAAGAATTATTACTAGAGAGGTTCATTCGAGTAACATCGCACCGACGGCTTGTCCTCGTGCGTATATATATTTAGTCAATCGCCGCAGGACAACGTTGAACACACTTCGCTCGTTTACAGTAATAAAGTATTACTGTTAAAAACCGAAGCATACCGAAACATATATAAATAAATAATAACGAATAAGTTTATAATAAGTGGTGGAACTCCTACCGTTTTAAACAGTCACAAACTGGGTAAAATCGGTGAAATATTTGCAATATCAGATGTGTTTCCACAGTAACTTCCGCAAACCGAGTGCGTTGCGGAGAAAGAAATGTACTTATATGCAGAAAAGGAGCGTTCTACATCTACTGATGTTATATTTCCATAATTGACATAATCTTTAAAACAACTTAACGGTTCTATCGATGCGCCTTTACAAGTTTGTGAATGTGACAAAATCTGAATCTTTCTCTAAAACACTTTCAAATCTTTCTAGAAAACAAGTCTTCTACCGCGCATAGCTAAGCGTGAACCTGTTGCAATATTTGTAGGGATTACACTAACGACACCAAATGGTTTTCTATTGCCTTCACTAGTGTTCTGCATAGTTTTTAAATCAGTTTTAACCTGACTATCTTGAAATTTTGACTGGCTTTCCTTGATAGCTGCAACTTCATAGAGATATAATTTAATTATCACGTTCTTTTTTTTTTATTTTAAGAGCTTTTCGGGATCCTTGCCCATAATCCCGGTTTTCCATAATGTTCCAAGAAACCAAAAATAACCGAAAACATTAAAACTTTGGGAAGAGAAGGCACAGGAAGAGGAAGACACACTTCACGCTTCGGGCTTATCGAAGCGACTATTGACACATACAAAAACAAAAAACGGCCAAAAGGTAAATCCACAAAGATAGAGGAAGGAAGGAATGTCGAATTAATAATTTATATTTTAATTTTATATGATGCCAAACATTTTAATATCGCCTCATATACTGTTATTTTATTTGTCCGTAATAATAATTCAATATTAGTGGGCATTTCTATTCGTAAGTGACTAATTGACTAAGTGGTCAGGGTATTATTCATGCCCAAACTTCAACCTAGCAATCATTGTGTAATTGTATGTTGTGACTTTCTGATTTTGGTACCATGTCTTTGTAAAGATACTGGGATGGATTAAAGCATACTGGATCAATTTCTTTTGGTATGTGTCCTCCCACTGCTTATTCCATTCTTTCTGCAATATTTCTTTCCTTACTATTGGTACCATGTCTTGTCAATTAAGAACCTCAGACACGATATCTGCGTCTGTTTTGCCGACTTATCTGCAATATCGTTATGACGACGTGCCCTTTTCCCCAGTTTCACTTGCTTCTTGATTAACGTATAATAACAATGTATCATTTTAAAATTATCGGATGGGGTTAAAGATGTTATCTCTATCAAGCATTAGGTACCTGTAGCACACTTTTACTGTCGCTCATTATGAATATCTTGCTGCTATCCTAGAGTGTCTGCATATTCTAGGGCTCTTGAAATAGCTTCCCCTTCAGCAGAGCAGCTAAATAAATTGTTATGTAGCTTAATTTTCTGACTTTCTTTGTTTTCATCGTCATAAAAGGCACATCCGCATCCAGCTAAGGTTTTTGAAGCAAGAGTAAATAATAATGTAAATTTTGCGAGCGATTCCTTGGCCGACAGAAAAATTTTCTTGTTTAATACAAGATTGTCTGTACATATATAGAGAAAATGTAACATGAATCAGTTGCAGACTTTCAAAGTAATCAATATTTAGGATTTTCTCATTCAAATCACGTTCTTAATACTGTCAAAATATTTATGATATTAAAACGCTGCCTGTAACCATGTTTTCCAACATATAAGAATCAGCTATGGTGGTTCAGGAATATCGGGACACAATCTATGAAATTGGCGAACACGTTCTGGGGATTTGAGAAACGCAGCCTTTGTACTTGCAATTAATGCATCTACATCTGCATAACATCTACGAATAGTTTCTTCCACCAAATGTAAAGCATGTATTTTACACGTAATATGTAACAAGTTAGCACAATATTTTTTAGAGACCGGCTTACAGAGAGCATATTTTCGGCACCATCATTCACAGACATTAACTCTTGGTTTGTTGAAAATTCAAACTTTTCCAATGTATTTAACACTAACTCTGAAATTATTTCGGCAGTACATTGTTGTACTCTTCTGCAAGCGAGTAAAATTGGAGGTGGCAATTGATGTAGTTTTATTGTAGGTACCATAACATTAACAACAATTTTTTTTTACAATCTGCTCTTTCGTCTACACATAACTCTTACTATTCAAATCTTATTTTTTAATTCAGATTTAATCATATGTTCAAAACGTTTATGGACGGATGATAGAAAAGTTAGTAACCTTTTCGGTCTAGGTAAGATTCCTTTACTATAGTTCTTCCAAAATGAACGAAATGATTCGTTGTCTACTAACTTAAATGGTACATTACACAATATGAAAATTACGCATAGACGAAACAAAACTGTCTACCCACTTTTTTTGCGATTATGCATTACACTATTTACGTGTCTTTCGCACTGAAATTTCCTTGAACACATTAGCGGTATATCACATACTTTACACTTTAATATACTGCCATTGTTAAATCGGGAAATCCCTTTATAAATTTATGAGCTACATTGTCAAAACGATCTCTTTCTAGCTATTTGTGACATAAGATTATTATTTAGCACTGTAAACCAGGGAAGTGCGCTAACGGTGTTCGTATAGCGACCGACAAAATATATATACGCGCTAGGACGACCCACCAGTGCGATGATACTCGAGTGAGCCTCTCTTGTAATAAACCTACAGAACATTCTCAAACCTCGCCCGAGTACATCAAATTTCATTGTACAAAAATTAATTCATTAATTTTAAATAATTAATTATTGATTTGATGTTTAATGAATGAAGCTGAACTGTTTATAAATCAAGATTAAATGTGTGCTTCGAAAACAACTTTGTACATTGTTTGCAAACTTTTCAGGGAAGTGGTCTGCACAAGTTCCGAACTGCGAACCTGTTCGCTGTCCGTCCCTGGACGGTCTCGAGGGTCTTGAGGAACCGCATCTGCAACTGGAGGAGCACAATTCTAGCTACGGCGGTCGGGCTGTGTTCAGTTGCGCTTGGGGTTATCGTTTGATGGGTCCCCCAGGTATTGAATGCGAACTCAGCGGTAATTGGTCCGGACCGTTGCCGAAATGCGTGCGTAAGTAAATTCTCAAACGTTAGACGGCCCCATTCTGCACGGTTTCATGATGGTTATATATGACGGAACGCACCCGACTATTCTACGGACTTTAATCACGCCTCCTTTGCCCTCTATTCTTTTAAGATTAAATACAATGCGTGCAATCGTTGTGCGTGGGTAAGAACACGACCAAGAAGGACATGATAAGAGAAATGCCGATAATGAAAGATCACGACTAATGAAAACGAAAAACGTCTAAAACTTTCTCGTCTTTAGTAGCATATTTTTTTTTCTTGGAAAAAGAGCACATTATTCAAATGCGCTTAAAACTTTTATGAATATATATTTTCACATTTCTCTCCTTTGTCTGGTTAATTAAATAAAAGCTCATAATACAAGAAGCTTTTATCGAAGTAGAGTAACTATGGATTAATACACTTTTTTGTAACATAATAAATAATATATTTAACCATTTTTTATAAATACGAGGGTGAGTTGATTAATTCCCGCGATCGTACAGAAACAAAGGAATAATGAAAATAAACAAATTTTATTTTTTTTACGTAATCTCCACCTAATTCGATGTATTTGATCCATCTGTGTTCAAGCTTCTTTATTCCGTCTCAGAAATGATTTTCTTCTAACCCTGCAAGTCATAAAGTTCATGATTTGTTGCTAAGTAACTGACGATTGGAAGCGTTAGAAATAGCAGAGGCAGTGGGCATTTCAAAGAAAAGGATGGTTTATATCTTGAACAAAGAACTTAATATGAGGAGAAAGCTTTCGGCAGCATGGGTGCCGCCTTTACGACGGAACAAAGCCGTGTTCCCTGTCAAATATCGTTGAATGATTTAGAAATTTTTAAACACAACACAGCAGATTTTTTGCGCCAATTTGTTACTTGTAACGAAACATGGGTTCATAATTATCACGGAGCGGACTGAGCGATTGATGATTCATAGCCCAAAGGCGTCTGTCTTGTATTCGCTATAGGTTTGTTTCTGTAAGCGATCCTTGAGTTTCGAACAATTTGATACGTGTGGCAACCTGTATAAGTGGCACATACCTACATATGCAGTTAATATATATCTGTCAATGCACAACAGAGCGAATGTAATAAATGGTTTGGTAACCGTCAGCAACTACTGCTGCATCAAAAGTAATGCTGACAAGCGAATTGCGTATCGAATTTTGAATAAAAATAATTTACGAAGAACAGAACTCAAAACTATGTATTTCCTGTAAAACATTGAAAGTGTGAAACATTACTATGAACAACTGAAATTTGTTCAACGTGTTAAATTAGTTCTTTTAGATGTTAAAACGTCTTTAAAAATGGAAAATGTCCATTCCACATCACAACTGGTGATGGGTGCGTGATTAAAATTTTGCAAAATTGCATCATACTTCGAATGTATAGATTTTTCAATCGGCTCTGTGCAGAATTGATATAATATATTAAAATCTAGATTTCTGCTAAATATGGCATCAACTTTTTGTCTCAGCTTTGAGAAATATCTTTTTAAATGATGAAACTAACTTATTAACATTTGGAAAATGACACCTGGTGTATTCACATACTCTGTGTAGTGCATGTGCTGCACATGTAAAGTGTAGCATATTGGGATAAGATTGCTCTAGTAACTTCCCTGTTTTTAACATATAAGCTGCCACACCAGTCAAAAATAATAGCATCTTGTCTTTATAGTTGTTATCCTATGACAGAATATTATGAATACATTGATCAATTACTTCTGCAACTGTTTCACCATTTACGACTGGCAATATTTTAGTAGCAATTAAGTATGGTTGGTATGAAGTTGTCGGATGAAGAATACCAACAACTACCTTTAACACATATTGTCACAGTACATTCGTTGTTTCGTCTGCACTTACCCAAAGATAATGACCAGATCGGTTGATTCGTATTTTGTCAATGGTTCTCAAATAACATTTTGGTAAGTGGTATTTACGTAAAGAAAATTCACCTGGTATATGACGATCAGTATATTTTGTAAGAAACCTCTTGAGGACTGGATTGTTAAGCTTTTTGAATGGGATACTGGCCGCCATGAAAGCTTCACACAGTTCTTCGTTAAAAGTGTTAGGTGCAGATGGAAATATGTTATCTTGATAAGTTTTCGAAGAAACATGTCTCTGCACATTACACTTTTGTGGACGCCTTAAACTTAATAAACAGGCAGTGCAATATATCTCGGTATCATTACGAATATGCAACCAATCTGTATGGCCTCTAATACACCCTACCATGGTTGCCCTACGAGAATTCTCTATAGTTAACTAAAATGAAGAGAAATAATAAGAACAGAAAGAAATGTACTAAAAAGAATAAACGAAAACTACTCCAAAAGTAAGGTAGTAAATTAAACACAATGTTTCATCGGGGCTATTGGTCATTCAATCGCTTCAGTCCGCTCTCTGATTATGACTTTTGCGACATCGTTAATATGTTCATTGACTTGTCACTTATGTTTGAATGTATACAAAATTTAAAATAATATTGATTGATTCTGGTATTCCGGACTCGAGTCGCGTCCTTGGCACTGCTTTCATCTTGATCAACATTTCGTCGTCCACCATTGCAAAGGACATCCTCAGAGCTGTTACTGCTGAAGGTGTCCCTTTCAACAGTGAACCAAACGTCGGCCAAGAAGGAAGCAATGCCAAGAACGAATTTACTGAGGTAATAGTTTTCAAAAACGAAAGCTTTATTTAACACAAAATAATTTGCAAAATACTTGAGTTTATATACTTTTTTTTTGTATAAAACAAAAATGTTTTTATAATATTAAGAATATTATTAAAAATCGGGTGTGGAGAGCACAATACAAGATCATATTTGTAAAAATTGCTAACCAGGCATTCAAGCACGTGTTCTGTCTTTACTATAAACTCGTCAGTGCATAATGTGGGGGTAGACTAAATTATAAACTGTATTAGCGTGTCTCCACTATAAATCGGACAGCTCCGACAGCATAAATAACAAAATAATTTCAAACATATTTGAGTATGTAAAACCTGTAAAACTTTATCAAATATGTTTCAAATTGTTTTGTTATGTTTGCTGTCCGATTTATAGTGGAGACACGTTAATACAGTTTCCATCTGTTACGGCTGTAACCGTCCGATGGAAACCACTTGCCAGGTTTTACACTTGTCATGAGGACGGCGATGATTTGGCGTTTATGATTTTGACATTAGTCAATGACGGTGGCGGCTCGGGGTGGTTCACATAGGGAGTGCATAATTTCAAAATTAAAAAGTGTAATACAAAAACGCTTACCCAATCCCTATAAATTTCACCGACGTACTGTTCCAGACAGGTACTGTTCATTGTAGAGTTTGTTTTGAGGGAATAGTAAATATTACACTACACAGTTTAATTACATCTGACGATAAACTAAGTCCATTTTACGTGTCTTTAACTTGCAGAACAGTTCTATCACTTTTTCATTAAAGTTTGGGAAATCATTTATACATTCTTTTTCACAAGATAACATAGTAAGGGCATTTAATCTCTCTTCTTTCATTGTATTTCTCAGGAAAATTTGTATTCTCTTCAGCCGTGAAAACTGGCGTTCCGCTTCGGACGTTGTCATTGGGATTGTAATGACAATTTTTAAAAGCGTAACAACTTGATTAAAGGTGTCGCTTAATCCATCCAGCAGAAGACCTAGCAGACCTACAGCACCGACTTCTATATTTTGCCTAAATTCTTCTCTAGAATATAGAACACTTAATTTAGTTCGTAGTCTGCTTTCATTGAGGCATGGATAAAATTTTACTGCTTCTTTAAGGCAATCTTCCAGAAATTTTTTTTGAAAGGAGGAGAACTGTTTAAAAGAAATTAAGTTTGCTAATATTAAGTGCCCTGTATACCGAAATCTAGTTTTTATTTCTAGCAAAATAATATCGCACACTTCAATAGTTTCCCTCCTTCTTTGGCTACCATCAGTTACTCTTCGCCGCTTCGTGATGGTCGAGGAGTCAGTTCTGGGTCATTTTGTTTAACCAACTGATTATCTGTGTCAGCGATTTCGGTTCGAATTTTTCCAGTTCAAAATTATATAAATTATTTTTGATTTTTAATGCATCTGTATTGACATTTTGTAATTGATTAAACAATATGTCCACATATGGCATAATTTTATGAAAGAAAGTTAACCAATAGATAAAATTTTCCTCCTCTAAAATTCGCAAATTGGCACTAGCTTGATGAATGGTAGTTTGTAAACTAGCTTCTTCCTCGACTTGTTCTAGAGCTTCAATTATTTCTTCTCGGTGCTCATATATTGTATTCACTGTCCTAGAATTGAAGTTCCATCTTATTTTTGAAGAACGAGGTAAGCTTTTTCTCTGAAGGAATTCTTCCAATCTTGCAGCTCGTTGTGGTGAAGTGGAGAAAAATGTACATAATCCCGTCAGATTGGCAAAAAAATTCTGCAATTACTACTGCTCGATGTAGCACGTGACATAATTAGATTTGTCTGATGTGCATAACAATGTACAAAATTAGCCCTTGGATACTGGTCTTGGACATGTCTTTACACGCCGTTAATAGCGCCACTCATGACTGCTGCCCCATCATAGCTCTGTGCAATCAGTTTTTCTGGATCATCAACAAGCAAGCTAATTTCGTTAAGGATGGAGGCAGATAAGGAATTAGCATCATGTCCACTAGGCAGAAGAAATTTCCAAACTCTTTCGACCGGTCTCGCGTTCACAATATATCTTAAAACAACCACCAACTGAAACTGATTGGACACATCTGTGGTTTCATCAGCTATCACAGATATGAAGTCGGTTGCTTAAATTTTACTGGCAACTTGTTCATGATACACGTTCAAGATTGCATCAAGCAGCTCATTCTGTATCGTTTTTGATAATCCCTTAAAAACCGGTGCTGCTTGGATGTGATCTCTGAGCGATTTATCCAATTCTGCCGTAAAATTTATCAATTCCCGAAAAATGCCCTTGTTATTCGACGTTTGCTGTTCATCATGACCCCGAAGTGCCAGTTCAAACGCGCCACAAAATCTAATGCAATTTATTATTAAATTTAACACATACCTATTTTTTGTTACCTTTTCATTGTGTTGTTGAATTGCTTTTCTATATGATGAATCTAAAACATTCTGAATGTTATTTTTTCCTAACATTCTTAGACTAAATATATTTTTCAAATGCCCTTCGGAATTTTCATGTTTACTAATTTTAGCACTAAGATGAATTAAGTCTCTTATTCCGTTCTTTGACCAAGACGGTTCACCACCAAACAAAAGACACGGAAAACATAACAAAGTATTTTTAATTTCACACCCACAAATCCAGTCATTTTTCTGATAAATATTCATTTTGAATTTTCTTATAACGTCTTTACCTTTAACAGATTGTTTATTTTCTAAACATAATTAATTTAAGATTTTTTACTGCGATTTTTTAATTATACGTTATCAGCGAAAACGCGTTGTTCTGTAAAAAAGATACCGTATTCGTTGTAACAACGCCCCAGATCAGTCTGGTTCAGTTGCTCCAACGCTATGTATTATACGACATTGAAGTACGGCAAAATACAGTTCTCCCCACCATCAATGTAATGTTAATGCCTTAACAGAGCAAAAGTTGGGCTTTGCTAGTATATCTATGACGACGCTCGGTGTATGTACGTTGTTAGCGTGCCACGTTCCTCGTCAATAACTATGAATACATAATATACATAATAAATAAATACTTTCACAGTTAGTCGCCGCTTGGTTTGTTTTGTTTCATAATTCCAGGGGGTGCAATTGCTCACTTGCTCTCATTAAAGAGCCGCCACTGGTCAATGAACGTTCTTTTATACTGTCTCTTGTGATTTGATTTGTATGTAGTAATGGAGTTATTTTTCTGAATTTTGTCTATCCCAGCATCATACACTGACGAGTCTATAGTAAGACGAAACACGTGTTGCATGTCTGAATAACAATTTTGCAAATTTGGCAAATATGAACTTGTATTGTGTTCACCACACCCGATTTTTATCAATATTTTTATATAATTAAAAATGTTCTTGCTTTATACATTCATTATGGCAATAGAAAAGTATTGTTTACATTTTAATTTGACAACTTTTTTAAAATTAAATGCCGTAGTGTCAAGTTATAGCGAATCATAAGGCACTGATGAAACATGGGTTCACTTTAAAAATAATTAACAAAGAAAGACGCAAACACTATGTTTGATGATTTGGCACCTTTATTTTACTTACTTTCCTTCAGAAAACAATAGAACGTTACGAAAACTAGGAACTATAATAAACATAAAAACGGAAGATACATATTTATATACAAGTATGTAACGTGGCTTCAAAAACGTTCCTCATTATAGTAGGATATTTTTTAAATAATTAAGTAATCAAAAATTGATGCACAGGCGAAGCTTTAAAAATCTTCGAATTCTGACAGTTATCAGTTATCATACATAAATTCAAATTATAAACGCTTATCTTTTTTAAATTATTTCATTTTAATATTAGAGTTATAACTAGAGCTGAGGATGTTTGCGGTATAACCATGGTTATATTATGTAACCATAGTATTTCCGACAACAGTATCCTAATCTCCAGTTACTTACGCACAACTACGAAACATATTCAAACTTGTGTTATTAAATTTGGTGAAATCTAGCAGTGGAGCATCTAGAAAACAAACAGCAAATTGAATAGAGGGATATTCGACATCAAATGGACAACTCACTCAAAAAATCAATCGCAAAACTATCACATCAAGTGAGAACATGTCATACTATTTTAACTCGAACAGGTAGATTTTGTTACGAGAACACAGTATTGTCTATGACTTTTGAATAACATAAATAATTATGACATTCTCGAAAAATGCTTCTTTTCGGATGAGTCTTTCATCTTTCAGGATATTTAACAATTAAAATATGAGAATTTGATCTGCAGAAAACCCTCATAAATTTATAGAAAATACGCTACATCTATAAAAAGGTAGGCGCCTGGCTAGCAGTTTCAAGAAGACGAATTATTGGACCTAAATTTTTTAATCAAACCGTAACTGCTGAAAGATATCGAAATGAATTATTAGAGGTTCTTATTAATGAACTTACGGAAAGATATTTCCAGCAAGATAATGCAGCAGCGCACAAATCTCGAGAAACAATATCTTTTTTGCAAGAATTTTTCGATACAAGAATTATTAATTTTCCTCCAAGATCTCC
Organism: Melolontha melolontha; assembly: GCA_935421215.2. Taxonomy (NCBI): domain Eukaryota; kingdom Metazoa; phylum Arthropoda; class Insecta; order Coleoptera; family Scarabaeidae; genus Melolontha; species Melolontha melolontha. Next base: position 184,092,398 of record OW285235.1, read on the forward strand.
AGATTTGACAATTTTAGACTATTTTATTTTTCCATATTTTAAGAATACCATTTTCAAGGCCAGACATCGCACAAACGTAGAGCTTCGTAATGCTATTGTGAATTCTTGTGCTGACATAACCGAAGAAATCCTAATAAATGGCTTTGGAAGTATGAAGCGTAGAGTTCAACCCTGTCTTCAAAATAATGATCAACATTTCCAACATCTGCTTTAATATTATTTTCTGCAAATCGTTAGGAAATTTTGACATTCCTGACAAAATTTCTTAAAGAAAAAGTCAACATTTCCTAACTGTTAGGAAATATTCATTTCCTTACTGTAAGGAAATAATATTTCGTTACAGTTGTTAGTGTTCTACATAAATGATTGAAAACACGATGTTTATAAGGGAAATTTTCAAGACCAATTTGAATTTTTAAATATTGCACGTCTAGTGTACCGCATAGCAATTCAGAAATCGAGAGAGTATTTGCAGTTGTCACTGATGTTAAATCTAAAAAGAGGAATAAATTAGGATATGAGGCACTAAATTTATATGCGTCAAGTTTGACAATTCAACATTAATACGTTTCCATAGTAACGCAACCAATTATATTACGAATTTCAAAACACCATTTATTTGTGAATAAAATTATTCGCGATTTTTTCAAAATTAATTAATATCTGTCGAATTTTAAACGATTTGCGGAAAAATAGTATGTTTACCTCGTAGGAAAAGCCACATTCCTGGACTCTGTGTTGCTAAGTCTCGGCTTGCGCCTCGACTTAGCAATCTTCACAGTCGTCCAGGAATGGAATGTTAGGCTTTTCTTACTCAGTAAACAATATACTATTTCTTTTAATTTTGACTATTGGAATAAAAATCATTTGAAAAACTAAATTACTAATTATTACACAAATTTAGATGACATAACCAAACTATCAAAATTATACGTTTGTGACAGAATACGTGCACTGTCACCAACCCGTAAAAAAGAGCATGGCCGTCTCTAATGAGGAGAGTTTTTGAAGGCACGTTATACAGTATGTAAAAAAATAATTGTACGCTTAGAAAAAAATTAAGCCAATTTGAAGAAAGTTTTTAAAGGCAGGTTATGTACTATGAAAATGTTTTACTCCTAAGTATACCGCCTAATTCTGAGCAAACGCAACGATCCGAATGTATGAATATTTCTCCCGCTCCGAATCCAAATCCCCTGAACGCGTTTAGCCAATCACAAAACAGTCTGCGCGCAACGATTTGTTAATGTCACAAATTAGTGTCACCACTGTCACCCTATACAGAGTCTCTTAAGCATTTGAATAGCGATCATGTCGCGTTATACACTAGAAGAGAAAGCCGAAATGATGAAATGGTACCACGCTGATAATTCTTATCAAAGAGTATGTGACTTATTTGCCGGAATGTATCCCGACAGGCCCATCCCGAACAAAGCTACAATTTGTAGACTTAAACAGAAAATAGACATTGCTGGTTCTCTACAAAGTTTAAAACCATTATTCCGAAATAGCAGAGTTCCTAATGATATGTCCATTTTAATATGCGCTGCAATAGAACTAAATTCAAATTTGACACTTAGCGATATTTCCAACGATTTAGGCACAGGCTGCTCTTCCGTTAACCGCATACTAAAATTAAATGGTTTTCGTAATTAGAAATATTCCAAACATCATCAATTATTTTACGGCGATGAGTTTGAACGGATGAATTTGCGTTATTATATAATTAATTTCTCATTATGAATAATTTATTTTATTATTTGTAAGAGTAAATTATTCTTTACATTACTAGAATTTAATTTAGTTTTTATTTATTTCTGAAGTTTATTTAGTTTACTATGAATAGTTTTTGTGACCTTTATTATTAAAATTTAATTTATTAAATCTCTTGATGCCTTATTTGGAATTTTCTTAACCGCTTATTAATAATTTCATAACGCTTTGTGTGACCATCGTCAGTATAACGTATTACAATTTACTCATTACCATAACACAGGACTAAACAATTTATAGTCCTTTAATAGTAATTTGGTAATCAGGTAATTTTTCTTACGCGGCTCCATAGTATGTAAGTATGTATGACATATGACATCGATGTTGACGCGCCTACAGCATTCAGGGGAATTCTATTCGGAGCGGGAGAAATATTCATACATTCGCATCATTGCGTTTGCTCGGAATGAGGCGGTAGATTAAAAATACGAAATATGTACATTGTAATATTATATTCAAAAGAAGTAATGTATTTTTGTCTGGCTTGTTTCGGAAAGAATGGTGTTAATACAATTCTATTTCTGGCAATTTTTTTAAAATATTTCTTAATTTCTTAATTGAAGAAAATAACGAACAGCCTCTATATGAGCAACTGCAATTGGTACAGTTGGAACTGGCATTACAGTGTTATTTTTTCTTTCTTCGTCTTCTTCATTGTCGTTATCTATAATTTGATTTTCTGCACAAGCAATAATGTCATCATCTCTTAGGAATTCTGTGTTCACAAGGTTATCCCCCACATACTGTATTCACTAAAATTATCATCTACTTAAGCCGGGATGTCATAATTTTTACTAAGCCTTTCACTTAAAGATAGATCGTCATCTGAATCGAATTCGTTTCAGGCAGAAACAAATCCTCCATGACAAAAACAATTAACAGTTATTCTTCTTGTTACTTCATGCCATGCCATATGAAAAATGTTTATTTCATCTAAAAGATTAGTGCTAAACATTCATCCCCATTGTCTGCAACATTTATTAGTTTTTATACCGAGAAGTCGGTAATTACTTTTTAAGCTTTGAATGACACCCCCTGATCCATGGGCTGCAATTTAGAACTTGTATTCAGTGCTATAAACACCAATCTAGTTTTTGGCATCTGCGTAAGCTGGACAATTGTCTATTAGCAATAATATTAATCTGTTCTTTTAATCGTTCCTAAATGAATTTTAGAACTTTCCTATGAATCCTTTCATCATAATCTGAAAAAAACAGCTACATTTACAATCATATAAATTATCAATTCTCCATCACATTCACTCACATGATTTTTAAAATGAATTCAGTTTTGTAATGATCATCTGCATAATACGAGGGATGTCTTTTTAGTGTTGCATATAGCCATAAAATCGAACAATGGATCAATTCGAAGTGTTTTATTCCTTTTCAAAATATTTTCCAGAAAAATTGATATACTTCTGCATGCGTTCAAACAAGTTGTTTAAGTAATTATTCCAGTATTCAGTTGGGACAGTAAAATTGCCGTTTTGAAGGCATCTACTGCTTCTTCCGGCGACTCAAATCGTCGACCACGCATTCCGTTCTTGATCTTTGGAAACGTAAAAAAATCGTCGGGACTATACGAAGGATGATCTAATAATTCGACATTTTGCTGCTCTAAAAACTCAGTTGTCTTTCGAGCTGTGTGCGAACTCGCATGGTCATAGTCGCAAGATAATTCGCCGTTGTGGTTTGATTTCTCGGAGCACGGCGATTATTTCTGTCAAACAAAGGGTTGTGTACCAATCCGCATTAACCGTTCTTCGTTTTGCAAAGGAATTGTAGCTACATGACCTGATTTTGAAACAAACGTTGCGACAATATTTTCCAACACACTTCGCGAACGGATAACTTGAAACACCCAAACAGCGGACTGACATTTATTTTCGGGTTCATAGAAATAAATCCATAATGCATCGACACTCATGATGCTATAGACGTTTTCTGAGTTTCCGTTATTGAACCGGCTCGAAGTTTTTCGGCACTAATAACGCAAGCCGACTCTTGTTCTTCGGTTAAAATATGCAGAATCCAACGGGAAACTAACTTTCTCACACCCAGTTCTTCATATAAGGTCGTTTGGAGTGAGGTCTTTGAAATGCCCATGAATATCTCAATTTCACGGTATGTCACATGTCTTCTATCTTCCTTAATCAGGCGGCGTACAGTATCGATGTTTTTCTGGGTGACTTCTGTTCTTGGCGAACTTGTCCTGGAATCGTGACTAATACTGGTGCGTCCACGTTGGAAATCACAGTACCAACGTGAAATTGTCGATTCATCTTCAAAAACAGAAACCTACTCAGCAAGACATTGTTTTTGAATAAATCCTCTCCGAAAATTGTTAAGAATTATTGTGCGAAAATTTTCTCGACTCAATTCCATAGTTCGGCCAACTTATAAACTTTAAAATTTCACTATGGCTAAATCACTCGCCGTATCTTAATAAAACTTTAGGTTTCGGTTAACGAGAAATTGAAATTAATGTTGACACCTGACATTTTTTTACTGGCGCCCTCTATGAGGATATATGCAACACTCTCTTAACATTGACCAGCAAAATATTACTTTCTATTCCGATTAAGCATAGTTACACCTGTCTGATTATATTAATTCGCGGAACTATAAAACTTAGTCGGCAAATAATCTACACAATTTAATCGAAGTGCCATTGCATCCAGTGCATCCATTGTGTGGCAATGTCAAGACAATTTGTGCCAATATTCTTTCAAGAAACAATTAACGTCCAAAGATACAAAACCATTATTTTAGAATGATTGGATAACATGGAATTAACTAATGGTTATTTCTAACAGGATTCTGCTACATCACACCCACATACAACTATGAATTATTTACAGCAATTTTTCAGGGACCGTTTTATAAATGTAGACTTAAGAGAAAAAAAAATCGACCCATTCATTTCTGCATTTTTCTTTATTTCGTTATCTTAAAAACGTAATATTCCGGAAACCCATAAACAATTTGCAAGAACTACGATGCGCATTTGAAGAGGCAATTACAAAAGTGAAAGAAGGAGATCAAGCTTTTTAGCATTTTCTCGGCACTTGTACCATATGATCATATATTTCTACCCTCTAGAAGGCAATGACATTTTTCTTTTTTAAACTTAAGTTGGTACCATAATTTAAGTTAACTTATTTTGCAGCATGTGTGTGATATAGGTTATTTTATACTGATGACATATTAGGTTTTGTCATTTTGACAAATAATTACATACAAACGTTTCAGTTGAAAAAATAAAAAGTTTAATAATAAAAACAGCTACAATAAATGTTCAAAGTGAGCTCCTTCATTTTCTATGCATAGCGCAACTCTTCGTCTCATATTATTGAAGGCATTCCTTAAATTATGTGGTGAAATTTCCTCACAGACATTTCGGATAGCATTAGTAAGTTCTTCAATTGTATGTGGACTATTCGTAAATACTCTATTTTTTAGATGTGGATAAATGAAATAGTCCATAATTGTTAAATCCGGAGATCGTGGTGGAAAGTCTACTATTCGATTATCAAAGAATTCATGCAATAATTACATCGTTTCTCTTGTCTTATGGGCTGTTGCATTATCTTACTGGAAATATCCCTCGCGGAGCTCATCATCATGTAATTGATTTACAAATGGTAGCAATAAATTATTACGATATCGTTCTGCATTTATCGTATTATTAAAGAATATTGGACCAATAATCCGTCTACGAGAAACTGCAAGCCAAACGCCTATTTTTTGTGAATGCAAGGATGTTTCAAGAATTTCATGTGGATTTTCACTAGACCAGATGCGCATTGTTTGTTTATTTATATATCCTGATAAATGAAACCATGCTTCATCGGACCAGAAGGATTTGTCAAGAACGTCATCGTTATTAATCGTACCTAAGAACCACTGACAGTAATTAACTCTGGTTACATGATCGATTGGTAAAAGCTCTTGCACGCAATGAAATTTGTATGGAAATTTTTGTAAGTCTTTTTTAAGGATTCTCTGGCAGGTCCCATATGACAGTTGTGTTTGTTGTGAAAGCTTACGAATCGATTTCTTAGGTGATTGATTTATTAGTCCCTCAACATCTGCTATATTTTCAACTGTCCGCTTTAGTGGTCTACCAGCACCTGGTTTTCGAGACACAGACCCTGTTTCACGGAATTTAACCACTGACTTTTGAATTAATTGACGCAAACTGTCATATGTTGTTGCAAAATTTGGAAATTCTGCCAGATATTCTTCTATACAAGGCTGCAAGGAGTACGACCATTCTCCATTTTCTAATTTTACACCATTCCTAAAGTATGATTCGATCAGAAAAACTTTATGATTTATTGTAAACATTTTTAAGTGTCATTTAATAAATACATTAATGACAGATAAGTTTTATTTATCAGAACATACACATAATGACAGATGTATTTTATTTGTCACTACCAACACGATATTTTCAAGAAATAATTTCATGGCTTGCTAGAGGGTAAATATAAATGATCATATTGTATTATATTCTGCACACATAATATTTATGATATTAAAATCTTAATTTTGCATATTCGATTCAGTAAATTTAATAAATAAAAAACTTTCACATTTAAAAAAATTAAATGGTATATACAAGTAATAGGAAATTTTATCGCTAAGAGTCACGCACTAACTTAAAACAAATACGAATAATATTAAACTCATGAGTTTTAATTTACTTTTATCATAGTAACTTCATATGTAAATCACAAACTTTTAATTGTATTTAAATGTAGCAATCCAATGTCCACCTCCAGTGGTTCCGGTGCACGGTCATTTGATTCAATCGGAATCTGCAGGAATGGATGGTGGAAGATACGCCGTCGGAAGTTTAGTACAATTCGCCTGCAGGGGAGCACACGTTCTCGAGGGTGAAGCAAGCATCATTTGTACAGAAGCGGGATATTGGTCTCACCCTCCACCATTCTGTAAGTTCTTGTTTGATGTGTTCGAATTAATATTCATTTTGATTTGAACAAAAGATCGAGAATGTTCGAAATTTGTAGTTAAACTTAGCATAGTACCATTTAAATCAAAATACCAAGTGATCAGAAAATTACTCAATTAAAATTGCAAAGCTGATCAATTATCATATAATGCATATAAGATTTTATGATTAATTAAATATAAAATATTTTTTTGTATGTAGAGTCTTCTAAATGAAATTTACTGAACTGTACAGTTCTTATTTACATACTAGGAATATTTAAAACGTTTCCGACCTTTTTAATAAGAACACATATTTCTAAGCAAAACAAAATGTATTTTTCGACGTAATCTGCCTGCAACTCAATACGTTCAACGTTTTTACCATCCCTTCAAAACATCAGAAAAAAATTGATTGTCCAAACCTGAAAAATACTGATTTACAGCGTCTTCAACCTCATATTTTTTTCCACCAAATTAGGGAACAGTAAAAAGTCGCTGGGAGCTAGATCTGGCGAATAAGGTGGATACGGGAGCAATTCAAACTTCAATTTGTTCAATTTTGACATTGCAACCATGCACGTGCAAACCCAAGCGTTATCTTGGTGAAACAGGATTTTCTTTTCTGCCAAATGTGGAGTTTTTTCATACTTGTGGCCTTCGATTTATCTAGCAATGCAACATAGTACTGTCCTTTGATGGGTGAACCCTTTTGCAAGGTATTCGACAAGAATTATTCCTCGGCTATCCCAAGAAACTGTCGTCATCACTTTCCCTGCAGAGAGAACGACCTTTGCCTTCTTCGGAGTTGGTTTTCCTACCGCAATCCACTGCATTGACTGCTGTTTGGCCTCGGGCGTATGGTGGTGTACCCAGGTTTTATCGACGGTTATCAATCGCCGCAAAACTTCCTCCGGATTTTTTTGATTCAGGCTTAGACACTCGCCCAACATGTCCGTCTGTATGCGCTTTTGGTCGATCGTCAACAAACACGGCATCCATCGCGCGGATAATTTTCTCGTATTTAAATCTTGATGTAAAATCTTGTGCACCCGCTCAGATGATATCCCACAAGCCTTGACTATATCCATAACAGTCAATAGACGATCTTCCATCACAATTTGTTGCACTAAATCGACCATTTCGTCAGTTGTAGCAGTTTTCGGACGCCCGGAACGTTTCACGTCTAAAATGCTCGTACGACCACGTTTGCATTCGGCCACCCAAGGGTTTACCGTTGTAAATGAAGGTGAGACTTCACCTTATACAGAGTCTAACTCATCTTTTATTGCTTGAGTCTTTTTCCCTGCCAAATGAAGGAATTTTTGTCACTGCGCGATTCTCGACTTTCTCGATTGTCGCCGACAATGTGAATTGACAACTTCAGAAGCGTACCATAGACAAACTAATGATCAGTATGACTTGCAAATTTGACAGTTTACATATGTCGAGGCCATCTATTGGACGGCGAAAGAAGTTTTTTTCTACAATTACTTTATGTCGGTAAAGCCGAAAACAGCCAATCTGTCTGCAAATTTTCTTATAACCCTCGCTATGATGTCTGGTGAAGTGCTTCGTATAAGATACACTTTTTGTTTTAGATAGTAAGAAGTTATCTAGTGGATTGGGATCGGGAGAACGTGTGGGCCATTCAATTTCGCCTCTCCTTCCAATCCACCTGTGGGCAAAAATTCAATCTAATCGATCTAAACGATAACTGAATAGTGAGGGGGTACCCCATCTTGGTGAAACCAGATGTTTTGTAGAAATTGACCATTCTCTTCCAATGCAGGAACTATCTGGTTATTAAAACATTTAAAAAATCTTTGATAATTTCGTATTTCTTCTATAAAGAAAACCCTATTATTATGTTTCTACAAATACCAACCTCAACGTTAAGCTTTCTAGTGTAGCACCTTTCTAGGGTGTTGCGTCTGTTGTATCCAGTGAGGATTACTCTGTACCCAATAACGACAATTATGTTAATCACCACAACAAAAGAAGAAATAAACGAAATGGTAATACTTACATTTCGAATTGTAAAGGTTTTTATTTAAACGAACATACCTAAGTATCCAGCAACATTTATGATTTTGAAAGTACCTGCACATAATAAAATTCCACGAATATTTTTGAAATGGTTAATGTATATCAAATTATATATTCGATATCCCTATTTTTGTAACCTTAAATTTGATAAAATATTGATAATATGAATGTTTGAATAGGTTCTGTGTGTGGTTATATGTATGTCGACTACCTACAGGTGAAATTCCAGGTACTTATGTCTGCTTAAACTATTCGCCACTTATATAGTCAACGGTATATTTCCGAATACACTATGAACCTGAAACTAAATACTTTAGACCCCAAGTGTTATAGTTTGTTGAAATTGCGTTATCGAGGAGAATCCTAAAATGTAAAAAAAATATATTTTCAATTTTTAAAAAGTATAACTTTAGTATGTAACTTTTTTGAACACTCTGTATTTTTAAAAAATATTTCAAATGATGGCTCTTCATTCCTAATTTCCGTGTCTAAAATTTTATTGCAATATCTTGTTTAATTAAACGGATATTTACATAAATTTGTTCTGTATGTATGAAAAATTATTAAAAAATAAATTATTCGAAATGTATATTAAGGAGAATTTTACTTTTCAGGTAAAGCCCGGTGTCCATATTTAGGTGAGCCTGAGAACGGTTCAATAGCACCATCGAAGTTCTCCTACGAACCGGGTGATGAACTGCAAGTAGTTTGCAATCCCGGTTTCGAGTCTAGACTGGAAGCGCGACCAAAGTGCTTAGCGGATGGAAAGTGGTCGTTACCGTTACCGCATTGTACCAACTATTCTCAAATATAATTGTTGAAGAAGCAAATAAAGAAGATATATTGTCATTTAATGTTTGTGATATTAGTGAAACAAGAAGAGGAGAATATAACAAACTCTCACCAAACCCAAATATACATAACTCTTATTATTTTTTACGAATTGTTATAATGATATTTATATATATGAAAAATATTTAAAAATGTAATATTAAATAATACATAAGACGAATAGATTCTATAATTATGATATAGACTAACTAATATACATTTTTATGAAAAAATTTGAACTATCAAGCTATTAATTATTATAAAATTATTACACATTTTCAAAATATATTTTAAAAGTCAACACATTGAATACATTGCTAGCCCATTAATATTTTTATTCTGTAACAAAATTATTATACAAAACAGAATTAATTGAAAGACAGTATTTAAACTTCTTAGATTGTACAAGTTTTAATGTCGATATTGTTTCGACAGTATTACTTATTCGTTTCTGTCGTAAGATTAACACCTACACCAAGTTATACACGTATCCTTGAAATACAGAGACAACGTATAAAAAATGGAATGCAATTATATAGAATATACAAGGTGCCTGTAAAAAGTCTTTACAAAAATCTACTACATATTCCTTGCAGCAAAATTAACCGATTTAAAACAACTTATCTTAATACAAAGTTGCTTAGTTTGGGCGCTATACGACGCTGAAGTTACACTTCTGAAATATTTTTTTTTATTATAAATATAAAACAGTTCACTAGATTTTGCTGAAATTTGCTACGTTGACATAGTTTTATGAGACAAAAAACCTATGAGTAACATCATTCCATAGGCGTGGAACTTTTTACTAATTACGCATTTCAAATTTCTACACCAATGGAAGAAAACGGGTTTAAGTATAAAATTTAGATTATGTAACTTATTTGTTACAGAAAGGGTACTCTTTGTAAGACTCGATTACCGTCATGGTTTTTGTGAAATTTATATTTTAATAATTCAAAGTAACCGTTAACAGAAAAATGATAAAAATGTCACAGAAATTGTTGAAAGTGCCCACCATTTACACGTATACAAAGATTTAACACGACAAAGAAAATTAAAATGTACTCTCTGCATATCTTCTTCATCAGCTCCGCCACATTTTTCATTTTCATTAAATGTTCGAAACCACTTAAATCAATAGTATCAGAATGCGGTTAGTCCGTAGTATGAGTGAAGACACAAACAAAATACAGTTTCTAGAGAGGCGGCTGTGCCACCTTTGGAAGGGCGTCGTTGGTTCGCACGGACGGGGCGAGGTACTTCGGCTGTCTGACAACAGGCAGCGCTGAATTTACTTCTGCGCTCGGTCTGGATAATTTCTGCGATATGGCGATGTGGTTCTTTTTTGTGAATGTGTCTGAGGATATCCTTTCTCCTCACGTTCAAAAAAATATTAATAGTGAACCTGTATTTGTGTTCTTCACACCAGATTTTTAATAATATTTTATATTATTAAAAATACCTTTGTATTAAATCAACAGTAACAAAACAAATGGATACATAGAGGTAATGACGCCTATATAAATTGGTCACTACGTGCACCAATGGATTATTTTTTGTGGGGACATCTTAAGCCCGCAATTTACATGACACCTGTAGATAATTAAGAATAACTGTGGCAACGTATTCAAGATACAATAAATAATGTTAAAGCTGATGAAGAAGTTACAATTTAATTTTCTTTGTCGCGTAAATATTTGTATCACTTTCAACAATTTCTATGATATTTTTATTATTTTATTGCATGTTTTAGTAACATAATTTTTCTGTTAACTATTACTTTGAATTATTAAAATACAAATTTCACAAAAAAAATTACGGTAATCGAGTCTTACAAATAGCACCTTTCCTGTAGCTTATAATCTAAATTTTATACTTAAACCCCTCTTCTTCCATAGGCGTAGAAATTTGAAATGCGCAATTAGTAAAAAACCCAAGTTTTACGCCTATGGAATAATGTTACTCAAAGCTTTGATATGGGTTTCATTAAACTATGATGTCAACGTACCGAATTTCAGCAAAATCTCGTGAGCCGTTTCATATTTATGATAAAAAAACAATTCAGAACTGTAACTGCAGTACCTTATAAGGCCCATCTAAGCAACTTTATGCAAAGGTAAATTGTCTTCAATAGGCTCATTTTGGTGTAAGGAATATATGGTAGGTTTTTGTAAATACTTTTTACAGACACCTTGTATATAATTGTTAGTCAACTACGACACGAACCCTAAAACTAAAAACCCCCTGAAAATTAAATTACGTGCCGCCTATGTATCGGAATGTCTATTAGAAATATCTCCTTTGAGTTTACACATACGCTGCAATGTTTGTTTATAAAACTATAACAGATAACATTGTTTAGACGGCTGGCGACTGCTACCTACTCGCGAAGCTGGCGCAGCGAAGGCGTCTGAAGATAGTCGAGATCAAAAAACTGTAGTTGTATAGCACAGAGTATGGGAGCTTCTATTTATTATATATGCCCTTAGTCAGTGGAGACGGGTATGGGTGACTAAAATAAAAGTTAGGAGGTAGCGCCACTCAGTTTTGCTTACGGGAGCTCAGACTGAAAACTGAGAAAAAAGATTGCGCGATCTTCAGCTAATGCATATGCAAACTACTACTCACGCTATATATCTAGACTTAGTACCTACGTACTAACCCCAAAATTGCTGCCCAGGATACCTGAAAAGGAAATTGCTACAGGGAGTGCCAAGGCAAAGAAAAAAAATCATTTATTTTCCTTTGATAGTGAGGAAAAATAAATTATTATAATAAAATTAAGTAAATGGATGTATTATATTTAAACATTGATTAAAATCAAATACAGAAATATTAATCAATTGAATTTTCACCCTGTATAATGATACCGACTGCATGTTAAGGTAAAAAAAATATATATATAACTCTATACAAAATCCAAAACTAGATATCGTTAAAAGGTGAATGGTAAACATAATATCTGAAAAGTCGAACGTAATAATACTGTTAAAAGTAAATGGAAAATAATTACTTAATTTAATTACATAGTTTATTCCCGCAGATTTTTTTTCTAAAGGTACCATTAGAGATAAATTCAAAATAAATTTATAAACCGAAATAGCGATAGTCAAAATATCCTACTCACAAATACAAATGATTTCAATTCTAAATTCAAAATTATGAAATTACAAAAATGCGTCGTCATTTATCGATACCTGCATGTATGCAAAAAAAAGAACATTTGTGGGCACGTACGACACAGCAAAAACCAATTGTGACCGCAGAAGAAATTACTATAAAATATATCGATATCGGAATATGCTACAAAATCTTGATTTTAATTTCCAATATACGAAAGAATAATTTGGCCTTAAATGCAAGTAAGAAAAATACTTTAATTCACAAGAATGAATTCTTTTAAGTTATACTATACAAGATATATTGAATTTTAATTGAGTTGGGCTCTAAGCTGCTATGCAAATTGATTAATATGGCATTAAAAATTACTAATAACTATGTTAATATTACAAAAATGAATTTAAGTTATGCTAAAGAAGTGAAATTGATTACGGCAAATAATTTTCACCCCATGGCCACCGTTGACCCAGAAACTCTATGACATCGCGGTATATATATATATATATATATATATATATATATATATATATATATATACCGCGATATCATAGAGTTTCTGGGTCAACGGTGGCCATGGGGTGAAAAACGTCTGTCTTAATTTATATCATCCTTTTGAGAAAAATCTGATAAAATTTTCAGGTTATGTGTCATACTGACATTAAGATTAATATATTGACAAATTTTAACGTCAGCATGACACTTAACCTGAAAATTTTATCAGATTTTTCTCAAAAGGATGATATAAATTAAGACAGACGTTGTTCACCCCATGGCCACCGTTGACCCAGAAACTTTATGATATCGCGGTATATATATAAAAGTCTATAAGACGAAATTTAAATTTACACAAAAACTTTAATAATACGAATAATGATATCCTGTACCTGTCCGTCGAAAATGGTAATTAATTCCTTAGGTCGATCGCTGTTCGGGGAATTGCACGACCATAAATTGCCCTTGAAGTATAGACTGCAGTGCTCGTGAACTCTTCAGCAGGAAGCTATTTTTTTTCCGTTTACGAAGACGAAATGGAACGCCACACAAAAACCAAGGTTTTATATTTTCCTCAAACCTACGTAAATCGCAAACGATAAAGTGACTGTTCCAAAAATTTGAATTCACTCTTTGACGTGATCCGTATATGAACCATGAATTAACTAATGGTCAAAGATGCGTGAATTAACTTCCATTAAGAAGATGTACACTCGTAATTTTTTAAACGCCTTTACACTACCAAGGTCTGTCTGCTAATCCCCGAATCCCACCCGCGTGTAAGCGGAAGGGGTGATATAGTTACCAAAGTTAACCACAGACAGCGGAACAAGTATACGAATGAACGTATTTAATATAAGATACCGGTACTCGTCAATAAATAATGAAGACTATTAATCGATATTAAAAAGGGAAATTAAGGCGTAACACGACGTTATAAAAAGTTTTTATTAGGGTTCAATAACCGCAATACAATTACGTACGGATATATCTACTGTGAATCATGTGTGGACGAAATCTTTTAGAACTGAACCTAAATCACCTTCCTTTTCTTATGTATTACGTGAATGTTTTTGTTTTGTTACAAGAAGTAACATAATATGGATATAAAATATAGATATGGATATAAAAAGGAAGATATAGAAAAACACCCACTGCAATGATTATGTTCACAAAAATTCTAGCAAATAACTTTGTGTATAAGTTTTGTTATGATAAGGGTTCGATAATCTGCTACAAAAGTCAGCTGTTAAAAATTTATTGTACATTTTTATTGGTGTATTAAAAGAGCATGTGTAAGATGTGTGCTCTACGGGCATTTAACTTCCTATCTGGTAGCAATCTATCTTTAAACGAAGACGCAAATGTAAATTGTATGGAACGTACGTAACGATCGACAACTGAACGAAACTTAAAGCGAAATGGACAATAACAAAACTGTTCGTTTTGTTATTGTCGCTCACTTTTAAGTATCGCCGTATAATATGGCCGATCGCACAGTGACGTGACAAAAATATTTTTAACGTCTTTGTAATTTTTTTTCTCGCTTATGAGAGGGAATTTTGGCAAATATTTCTTGAAACATTTGGATTTTTAATAATTATTATTCTTACAAAATATTAGTGAACATCTTAATTATTTATCACTTAGTATTGTATATTGATTATAGAATTTAAACTTGGTTGATTTTAATTAATTACATATATTTCAAAAGTTGACAGATAATATAAAAAAAAATTTGTTGGAAAAAAGAGATTATTATATTTTCTGAGAAAAAAATACACACAGAAATTTTTAATGAATATTTAAAAACGTTTTGATTAAAAAATATCAAAAATTGGTTAAATCAAAATTGAGATAATTAAGTATAATTATTTAATTACCCATTGGAGATTAAAATATATCAAAAATATTGAATAATATGTAACATTATAAATCACTTTGAGAAACAACCTGAGAAAGGACCAAGAAGGTTGCATCTTGTAATTTTACATCATGTTATCCATAATTCATTACCAGAGAGCGGACTGAAGCGATTGAATGACCAATTGCCCCGATAAAACATTGTGGCGATCTCACGTATAGTATGCATGTAATAACAGCCCACTATTTGCTTGCTCGATTGCATTCCTCTAGCAGGTGGTGTTATTTCCGTCTTATGAATAGTACATTGTGTCTATTCATTCATAAATTCAAATTTACACTAGCGTGTAAAACGGAATATACTATTTCGGTAGACTTCGTTCAAATAATTAAAAAATTATATCCGCTAATTTCCAAAGTGTATTCTCGTGTTTACATGTTGTTATATACCGATAGGTCCAACCCGCTACGGGCCATACGCAACAATATACGTATGGAACGTAATGCGATGCGGCAACGTATGTACGATGCCACTCCGCGTGCGCATACATAAGTCCGATGATCGAGAGCAATAGTTTGCCCGTCATTCGTATCTAGCTGTGCAAACGTAAAGGTTGCAACAGTTGCAAGTTCAACTGTTTAGAATTTTCGAGACAATAACCCCTAGAAATCTCGAGGGAGTGAGGCGGGAGTTTTACAATAGGCTCGGCTATTGTTTGGGGAGAGAGGGCGGTATTTTCGAATCCTATATTTAGTGACTTTCTTAGAATTAAAATTTATTTTGCAGAATTATTGATTTTTTTACTTTTATCTTTTAGAAAACGTTATTGTTTTTTTATTACTTAAAATTACTTTTCCGTAGCAGCTAAGAATACAATAATAATAACTTGTAGATATAACGACCTTATTATATCTGAAACAAATGGGCAAATTACGTATACAGAACGAATATGCAAACGACTATATCCTTGCGCGGTTTAAGTCTTACTAAATTCATAACTCTGCAATGTATGGTAATGTAAGCTACTGCGCGTAGAGGGGATTCGCTGTTGCCACTTATTGCTGGGTATGGCCCGCTGAGAGCTGGTCCTATCGGTATGCATATACATATATGTATTTGTTCATGAGATAGTATATTCTCTTCTATAAGGGATTGTTTCTGGTTTCGTTTCGTTCAGTATTATTTGGTTACAACTTTTAGTATTCTTAAAAATTCGTTTTATATTGTTATATTGTATATTTATTCTATAATTTTTTATAGACATTAAGTTTAATTTACTACCTTATTTTTGGAATAGTTTTCGTTTCTTCTTTTTAGTCCATTTCTTTCTGTTTTTAGTATTTATTATACATAGTTTTGAGTTTTGTTCTTTGTAAATCATTTTTATTCAAAATTCGATACGCGATTCGCTTGTCAGGTATTACTTTTATGTCAGCAGTAGTTACTGCCGGTTACTAAACCGTTTATCTATCTAACTATTGCGAATACAAGGCAGACGCCTATGGGCTATAGATCATCAATCGCTCGAGTCCGCTCGCTATTGATTACATTTGCAGTACAGAATAATTTGCCGTTTTCCGGAGAATTAACAGCTAATTCGTCTACATACAGAAAAATTGGACGAACAATAGCAGTATTTTCAAGTTTATCAATTTAATACCATTGTAAGAAGTGGTTCTTCTTTGGACAACTACCAGATTCTACCATATATCTTGACCCTAACGTATTGGCTATTATTTCCGAAGCAGTGGTAGAACAACCATTGGTTCCATTTCAAATAAATTTCTACAAGCAATATCCAGATATCAGAGGCTGGAAAAAACATTAATTAAATAATTAATCAATTACTTTCTCAAGCTATATAAATACAGATATATGAAGTCTCATTATAGTAAAACAAACATTCTTAGTGATGAACTGAAAATACTTATACCAAGAAATCATAGAACGATTTAAATAATACAAATTTACCAGTATTACCATTACTATTATTTATTCTTTATGGTTCTCAAAATTAACAACAATTCAATTTCCTTTTGCATATAGTTTTTCTTAGAAAACTTGTTATACCTTAAATTAAAAGGAACACATATTATTATACCGGGTCTCCCGAAATAATGTGTACACTCTTTAAATTAATATAAAATAATTATTTATTAATGTATTTCGATAATTTTTGATTTACATAAAAGAAGGTACATATAAAATTGTGTGGTGGTTTGTGTGGTACTGATTTAAGCACTGCTGACAACGATGACTAACTGAGTCACAGACTTTCATAATTATTTCATTTGATATTTGAGCACATTCTCTTTGAATACTTGCTCTCATCTCGTTTATTGTTGCTGATTTTGTGTGATAGACTTTTCTTTAAGGTTTCCTCACAAAGAAAATCAATTGGGGTGAGGTCACGAGAACGTGAAGGATATAAAATGTAACCTCTTCGGGCGATCCACCTGTTAGGCAGGTTATCATTTAGGTAGGTCCTCACATCTCGATGATAATGAGGAGATGCTCCATCTTGTTGATAATAAAACTCTGCATCCCCGTACATCTCTCGAATAGACGAAATGATTGATTCCGGCAGCATATCTAAATAAACAGCACCAGTAACAGTGTTATTAACAAAAAAATGGACCAATTAAACTTTGCACCGACAACCCACACCATACTATAATCCCGGTTAATTTTACATGATGTTGTTCGGTCACGTGTGGGTTTTCAGTTGCACAGTAAGTACAGTTGTGGCGATTAATTGACCCATTTAATTTAAATGTAGCTACATCGCTCTAAACAATTTTCTAGGTAAATTCTTCATCCTCTGGGTGGGTAAAACCTAACCAAAGACACCCTCTCCAAAGACACAGATACGTATTTCATATTTCTACAGATTCATCAGTAAAGGATATCTTCAGACACATTCACAAAAAAAGAACGACTTCTCTTTCTCACAGAAATTAAGACCGAGCGTAGAAGTACATATAGCGCTGCATATTATCAGATTGCCGAAGTACTCTCGCTTTGTCTACATAACTAATACAGAACTTAACAAAGTTTTTCTAGAGGTGGCACTGCCGTCTCTAGAAAATGTATTTTGTTTGTGCCTTCACTCAGTCTTCTTATAAGTGCATGGAGTGTGAATTCAAGACAAACCACTATTAAAAAGAACACTAGTTGGGGGGTTATGTTGTATTTGTATTTTACCACGTGGGAGCGCCAAATTGTTACAAGATGGACGCTTGTGGCTTGTGTTGATCCTTTCCGGGCTAGCTGGAGCGTCCTAACAATACTGTAAATGTTTAAGTAATTATGGTGATGATGGTGAGCATTAAAGGTTCAGGACGCGTGTAATATGCTGAAATAAATATATTACAACTTATTAACTAAAAGAACCAAGCCTTCAAAATTAAACATATAGTATATGATAGATTAAATAAATCCTAAACAATATTTAAATAGTAATAGTATATGTTGAGCACTTGTGAAATTATTACACTATTAAACTTAAATAAAACATCTTACATTTTCACAAAACAATTGTTTTGTGAAAATATAAGGTGTTTTATTTAAGTTTAATAGAATATTTAAATATATCACTGGGTATATACAAAATTAAATTAAATGCAGTCTTCACTTTTTTAATACGTAATCGTAAAACGACGACAATTGATTCTCCAGCACAGTGGCTTCATATATATATACACAATTCGATTAACAAAATATTGTAACGAGTTTTAGTCAACAAAAATGAAATTTATTCACGCATCTGATTTGTAGGGAGCATCTCCTTGGTCACAAAAAGTGTCAGAGCGCAAAAAACAACAGTGAGATACCTTAAAGGAATACATTTCGTGAATTCTTGTTCCCCATTGCTCAAACAGTTTCAACTGTTAAACAGAAAACATTGTACGTGTATTTTAGAATCCACCTGTTACATTCATAAAATCCAAAATAATGACGCTACACGCTGTTGACAGCACAAGAACAACACTTAAACAAGAGGTAATCTGCATCCACCAATATTCGTGCTATTCTGAAATATATCTGTTGAACATTGAAATCTATAATAACATGCCACGAGCAATTAAATTGAATTAAAATTAAAATGAATTTGCAACTTTGATTTTTTAAAAATTCTATGGAATTATTGTTTTTACTCTATTGGAGATTATTTCTCTACCATCTGATAAAAAATTGTTAACTTGAACAACAATCTGTTATTTGTAGCTAAATTTTTTTCTTAAAGTTAGTGCTTATTATCTTATTATTTTGGTTAAGTAGAATGTTTCTGTTTTTATTACTTGACCAATTATTTATACTTTTCTTTTCATACAACATTTATTAAGAACAAAAACAACTTGAAACATTTTTTGTATAAGTGCATGATGCTGGGAAAGACATTAGCCAATGAGCAGCATTGAGTGTTCTTCCATTCTTTTGTGACACGACATCAAAATAGTAATCAATATATAGTAAATAAAATCTAGGAAGTTTAAATAGTGTATATCAATCAAGTAATTAAGACCATTTTACTTTTATATATATATATATATATATTATATATATATACATATATATACATATATATATATATATATATATATATATATATATATATATATATATATATGGTAAATTCAATCAGTTGGCGATTTAAGGTCTGGCTTTACTTTAAAGTATATATATTTAAAACAACCCTACATGTTTCGGCAATGATGCCTTTATCAAGGATATAAAATATAAATGACAGTATACAAATGTCATATAATTGAGTTGCTATGGATAAAATTATTCAAAGATACATTCCAATTGAATAATAATAAATCATGCCTTAGTATTCCAAAAACAGATAGACAACAAAAACAGGGAAAAGCAAGACATGAGTTATTATTATGTATGCGCCCGTGGAGCGTCTTAAGATGCAAAGTTGTCGGTATTCGCCTTAAACGAGAAGGAAAACCACGAAAACCTACTCGGACAATCAGACAGGAATCAAAACACGGAACATTCAGCATGATAAGCAAAAGTATATGATATTTAAATGTAATTGATATTTAAATAACTTAAGATATATAATTATATAACAAAAAAAAAAAAATATATATATATATATATATATATATATATATATATATATATATATATTATGATGGTAAATTGCAGATCGTTACACAAATAAGTTATAGTATATACTGCTTAAATTTTTTATATCATTTCTGTTGTTAATCGAATTTTTTTCCTGTTTAATACTAATCATTTCTTTAATTTCTCTTTTCATTGTGTGTTGTTCTTTATCAATTATCTGTGTGTTTTCAAAATCGAAATGGTGATCGCGTTGTAGTTTGTGTGTAGATAAAGCAGTTTTGTCTGTTTAGAGTATTTGTGGGCTTGTATTCTTTTGTATAAATATTGTTTCGTTTGCTGACTGTTCCGTGTTTTGATTCCTGTCTGGTTGTCCGAGTAGGTTTTCGTGGTTTTCCTTCTCGTTTAAAGCGAATGCCGACAACTTTGCATCTTAAGACGCTCCACGGGCGCATACATAATATGTCATGTCTTGTTTTTCCCTGTTTTTGTTGTCTATCTGTTTTTGGAATACTAAGGCATGATTTATTATTTTCAATTGGAATGTATCTTTGAATAATTTTATCCATAGCAACTCAATTATATGAAATTTGTATACTGTCATTTATATTTTATATCCTTGATAAAGGCATCATTGCCGAAACATGTAGGGTTGTTTTAAATATATATACTTTAAAGTAAAGCCAGACCTTAAATCGCCAACTGATTGAATTTACCTTATCATACCAAGGTCACGAAATAATTATATTTATATGTATATATATACATATATATATATATATATATATATATATATATATATGTGGTTATTATTAGTTCAAAATTTTTCATAATAGAATTTGTACTTCTTTAAGAATCGAGATATCAAATTTTTATGTACTAAGACGTGATACACCGTATTTAATTTTAGTAATATTTTAAGTCTTACAACGATTTGTAATTATATATTGGTATGGTACACAAGGAACGACATATACACAGTCATTATTATTGCAAAAATACAATAATTAACATGATCAATATATTAAATCAATAAATTAATTGTCGATTTTATTTTTAGCGAAAAACTTTATTATCACACATCAGTAGAGTGGGCCACTTTTGTCTGCACGCCAGGACAGTCCTAAATTTTATATTGTGTACATATTATATTACTATATTACTCATTAGGTTTTAACGCCAGTATATATCGTGCAAGAGTAATATTAATTTATTTATTTAATTATAAATATCATATATAACCCACTTGCCTTATTTACGCAGCACAATTTGAATAAGATAAAATACTGAAATAACGGTTTATCGCAAACTTTACACACTAATTTTGCAACATCACAATATAAATTCGGAAATTTACCGATATACTTTTCTACATTTTCAACATTTTCAACATTTTCTACATTATCAAGCGATGTTGTCTTTTTGCGCGTCTATAAGCCTGACATAATATGCCTTGCATTTGGAACGCGTAAAAGGTAATGGTGAAACGTTCGACTATCTCCCGTCGATACCCATGATGAACTACACAAAATATGACCGCTTCGCTTTCTGCGTTACGCGCAATGATACAGACTGAATTCAGTCCTGATATGCAGACATACTGGCCCACTCTACACATCAGTTCGGATTTCGACCATTGCGCAGAAGTACAGATCAAGTACACCAAATTATTAAAGAAGTAAACCAGAATTTAGAAACCATGCAATATTATTCAGCGGCGTTTTCGATACACGAGAGGCGTTTGACAAGATTTCTCACAAAGGACTCTGCCATAAAATGAAATTTGTAGTACCACATCAGTTATTTAGCATTTTTTAAGTCCTCCCTAACTAATAGACAGTACTCTGTGAAATACCACAATTCATACATTGACCTTTTCCTGACATAATCTGGTGCGCACAAGGTCGCGTTTTAGGACTGATACTTTATTTAATCTTACACCAGACTTGCCAATATTTGAGAAATCTACCACCGACACATTTGCGGGTGAGGCAGTTATCCTAGCTTATTACAACAATGCTATCTTTGACTCCCAAAATTTGCAAACAAATCTGAACTGTCTCGAAATTGAGTCACAATAATGGTAAATTAAAGCGAATGTAGACAAATCAGTTCATGTCACTTTTATGGCGAACAGAAGTAACTGTCCTAATGGTTTACAATCGCCTTAATCCGATGAAGTTAGATACCCCGGTATTTGTTTAGAAAAAAAAACCGTAAACAAATAGGTACTGAGTTCAGAAACATGTACTGAATATTAGGTAGCCTCTCGCAAATGGCGCAAACTAGTCCGTCCCCATAAAAAATAATAAAGCAGAGTGGGACATACGAAATATCAGATCTTTCAACTAGATTCAGTTAAAGTCTTAGCAGACTTTTAAATTTAATTTAAGTTTCAATTACATAAATTACTGTAAGAACCTGATTGGAAGTCTTTCTTCATGTGATTTAGATTCCCTTGACTAAATTTATAGCAAATAATATTTTCCACACTAAGCATATTTAGAAGAAAAATCAATGAGAGAAAGAAAAATTAATGACATCCTTCCAATTATTGGAAGGATGGAAGGTCCTCAATAAACTGGCACAAGACAATACTGTGTCATTAATATGGGAGCCAGGACATGATGAGATTAAAGGCAATGAAATAGCCAACGAACTGGCCAAGGAAGGTTCTAAGAGAAACTTCATAGGACCAGAACCTGTATTTGGAATTGCCAAGGATTCCGCTAGAAGGGAGATCTGGTTGTGGATAGAAAGAGAACATAAGAAGAAATGGACGTTAGCGGAAGGTTACACTAGTAGGACAGCTGAACGCCAGGCTTTAAGCCAACCTAATTCGTAGTAATAAAAAGAAATTAAAACTATTACCGGCTTTATAACCGGACATTGTTCTTTAAGGAAGCATCTGTATAGAATGAACTTGGTTAGTGAGCCCTGGTGTAGAAAATGTGAAAAACAGGAGGAAATCATGTAATATGCACTGCACTTGTGAGGAACTGAAAGGACTCAAACAGAAACATTTTGGAAGAAATATATTGGATCCTTCGAGCGTACTCAAATTTCCCTTAAGTAGGATAGTGGCTTTAATTAAGTACATAAGCCTAACAGAGAGGAACTGAGAGATCTATTGAGGGTAGTACAAAGAGCACTGTGCTCAAGTGCCTGAACTTACTGGCGTCCAACCCAAAGAATCAGATAGCTAGGCAGCTAGTCGACGGTATTCAAAGAATTTCTTTAACATATCTTAATTTTTATTTTAAATTTATTTTGCATGCTACTATACGAAGGATACTCTGAATTTATTGACAATAAGAGAATCTAGTAGACTGTGAAAAACGATCATACAATGTTTATTTAGAGCAACTCTTTATCTGTCATTTCACGCTTAATTGTTGAAGATACGTTCGTTGTAACTCAACTACTTATTTTTTAAAAGTAAAAGAGAATGGAAATAATCAGAGAACACTTTCGAATCATAATTATGATTTTAAAAGATGTTTAAGCGCTTATTAGTGCAAAAAGAGCTTAGATTCAGTTTTTAGTAAACAAGCACCTTATTACCGATAGTATAAGGAATTTTAACACGAAAAGAATTCTGTTCAGGATCGAAAATGAGCAAAGCGTCCTCTTACGGCTGTTACCGACAAAAACATTGCTGCTATTAAAGAAATCATTAAAGAGGACAATAAAGCTACTTATTCGGTAATAGAGCATCAACTGAAGATTGGATCCTCAGCTGTTAAAACAATCATACATGATCACCTGCGTTTAAAAAAGTGGTAAGTCGTTTTGTGTCGCATCATCTTTCTGACTTCCAAAAAGCAGAGCATCTAAGAATTTGCCATGAAACATTAAATTTCTTAAATAATGGCGGGCACGAAATTTTTTCCAAAATAGTGACAGGTGGCGAAACTTATACTCCCTTTGTCGACCTGCCTACCCGCCAAGAGAGTCGTATATAGATTCACGAAGATGAGGAAACTCCTACAATAACTAAGAAGCAGCGAGCTATGAAAAAGGTTATGTATGCTGTATTTTTAAGAAGTACGGGCTTCGTAAATGCAATTAAATGATGAATAAAAGACAATTACAGCTAAGTGGTATACTGAAAAACGTTTGCCTGCAGTGTTCAGTAGACTTCTAGACAAGGAAATTACGCTGCACCATGATAATGCATCGTCCCATATGGCAGTTTTAACTCTCCAGCTTTCGACTGGAAAAATATAAAAGTAATAGAACAACCGCCGTACGCATCTGTTTTGGTAATGTGTGACTTTTGGTTATTTTTTGGGCTTAAACGCAATTTGCAGGGTAGAAGGTTTTCGTCTGAAGAAGAGAATGATACCGCAGTTCACGCTTTTTTTGAAGGTATTCCGAAAGAAGATTGATTGGGAACTTTTGAACAATGGAAAGAAAGAATGATCAAGCATGTTGTTGATAAAGGGAATTACTTTGAGCATATTTAAAATAAAATGCTAGAAAATATTAATCGTGTTTTTATTATCAATAATTTCAGCTTGTCCCTCGTATCGCCATAAAAATCACAACAGTGACTACAATAATTTCTAAATTGCACATAACTATTCCCCTTCATTTAAATGTTTCGGGAATTAATTACTAATTACCCTACCTGAACAAAGTTATGCCAACAGCAAATAAGCATAATTAAAGAAATATAAATCGAAAATAAGGACCATAATTTATAATTATCAAGACCAAACATCACAATATAATCGATAACTTCAGTTAATGAGTGAGAGTAATCAAAGAAAAACCACACCCGAAGTAAGAAAAGAATTTAATAACGCACCACAACACTTGATAACATGATCAATGTCAGACAACAAAAGTAAAATTTATACGTCCACATAACGGAATGAAAACTTCTTCTGCACAGAGGTAATTTATTGAAAACACTACAATGGCCACGGAAAACGTTCTATGGACAGATAAGTTGAAATTCGTCGTATTCGGTCAATAAAGAATAGTGTTCGTGATACAATCTGCTAATAAAATAATAGTATGCCAATGTAATAAAATAATAAATATGCTACTTAGGGATTCAGGAACAATGCGAAAATAACATTATCACGAACGTACTGTTTCGTTTGGTTTCCGATTAATTAGGGAGATATAGTGGCCTAATAAACTGTTGTGGCATCTGGTGCGGAGTTTAAACTTGTCACCACCATGTCCACCAAAATATAAAATGAAATTTATTGAAGACGCATTTTTTTCCATTGGTTAAGTAAGGAGGGCAAAATATTAATTATTTTATAAACATTTTTCATTCATGAAAAAACAAGTAAAATATATTTTCCGACGACCACAATGTAAATAGTATATTGTACAACTAGTGCTGAAAATAGGATATTTCACACGAGCATGAAGTTTGAGCCACGAGCCGTAGGCGAGTGGTTTAATTATGCGAGTGTGAAATATTTTCAGCACGTGTTGTACACTATACTTTTCCGACGACCGCTTAGTGACAAGAATTAATTTCATTGAAAATAAAAGAATGATTCACAAAATAATGATATATGATGTATTTCATAACAACAATTTGACATTTGAGAGTCATTCATTTGACAGTTTCCTATTTGTTATTTTATGATTAGTAGGTTGGCACGTCTGTTACTTTGCACACGGTTCTGCGACGATTCTAATTGGCCCTCTTGAACTTTTCAGCACAGTTTTAGTTACAAGATAACTTTTCAACACAGTTTTGGGGATACAATGCAATTTGCAATTTTCAGTGCTAGTAAATCATGCGAATTTGTTCTTTTACATTGTTGTCGTCGGAAAAGAACTAATTCGCATGATTTACTAGCACTGAAAATTGCAAATTGCATTGTATCCCCAAAACTGTGTTGAAAAGTTATCTTGTAACTAAAACTGTGCTGAAAAGTTCAAAAGGGCCAATTAGAATCGTCGCAGAACCGTGTGCAAAGTAACAGACGTGCCAACCTACTAATCATAAAATAACAAATAGGAAACTGTCAAAACTGTTCTGATAAAATTTTCTGCAAAAATTCGTCTACCCCATCCACCCAATTGTTTCAAGGATCTTGTATCACTACCACTGGGTATCGTTGCAGCACTTGTGCGGAAACATTGGAAAAAACTGCGTATTTACTTGCACTTGGCGATTTAAAAAATTCAACAATCATTCTAGGCACTTTCCCGGAAATATTTTTTCCTTCCGTCTGCAAGCTACACTTGCTATCCATCCAATTGTCAAAATAACAGCACTCGAGCTAACTTTTACGAATGTGCGACAGCATTTCTTACATCGTGAACTTCAATGGAGGAAGTTCTGTCTCGTGGCGCCATCTGCATTTAAATAATAGTACTACAGATATTATATTGTTAGGCTCCTAACTTTCTTTCTACTGGTCAAATCGAGGATTTCAATAGCTTTAAACCTTCTCCAGGCACGCATATCATTTTGCAAAAAACCGCGCGTAAATCGATCCAGTAATTTTTTAGCTATAACGGACAGATGCGAACATTACCTTATATATATATATATATATATATATATTTATATATATATATATATATATATATATATATATATATATATATAACAATTGATAAATTATTGGAGTTTTTCGGCTTTTATATGAAATATTTACAAATATCAAATTAGAATGTATGTAATTGCAGAGTAAGTGGGGATGTAAACATTGCTGTCTACAAATTACAAAGCAAATCATACGAAATTTTTAATTGAAAAATATGGTCTACGTTGGGACTCGAACCCAAGTCTACAGCTTGCTTATCTAAACACTTATATATATATATATATATATATATATATATAGATTACTATTTCAGAATTAGAAAATATTTGTTTGGTTTGTTTTAAGTCCCTTTTTCAAATTTATTAAATTTTCTCTTTTGGCTAAAGATCTTATTGTGTGTGCATCTAGTGTTAATATTACCCAAAAGTTTAATATACACAACCAAAAATTAACAACGTAAAAATCTTTTAAAGCTCTATGTTGTAAGTTTGTCGATACAAATTATACCCATCACAAAAGATATCTAAAAATATACGAAGCTAATTGGTTTAATATATTTTGCATTATATTGTTTTAAATATCCATATTAACGTTCATCATTTTAAAATTACTGTATTTTTTCAATAAATAATAATAATTAGTATTTAAAATACTGCCTTCAAAATGTTACATGTCGTAGTCAATTTTTATTAGTGTGTTTGAATAAATGTAAATTATTTATATTAGCGAGGAGTTTTATTTATTAACAATTATTAAAAAATTCCCTGTTATTGACCATTCAATTAATATTTAACGACTTTAAAAAATAAATATAGTGAGCGGTTTTACAAAAAACAAGCACAAAATAAATATAGTATTCTGATTTTAAGAAATCACTTTATTTATTGTGTAAAGAAAAAGAACATGTGTTTTATAATTTTCTTTTTGAAAACATTAATATGAAAATAATATTTCACCAATTTTAAATTTACCGCAAAATGTGCAAAATAAAATACCGCGAGTCACGCAAACCCATGAAGGATATGAAACGTCTATAGTTGAGGCAAGATAAATATCGATGCACGTATTTTATGAAGTATTATTACGTCACACTACCAACTCTAAAATACGTATTTGCCACTGTTCATAATATATGTAAATTGTGTTAAATAATTGATAGATTAAGGCGTAAATGATTGAGATTGCTACACTTTGGCGCATATTATCACTTTCAATAATTAATTAAATTATTTTAAAACACTATTATCAATAAACACAAACCGAGTCATTCTCATATATTGGTATGAAAGTATAGCAATCGCCAATTAAGTTGACGCGAGGGGGTGCGCAAAAGCCGTTTTTAAAAACGTCCACCCCCACTACTCAAGTAATTGTCAGAATACATTTGTCATTGACGTTTGACGGAACATAATGTCCTTGCTAGGGGATCATAAAATTATACACGCTCAGAGGTTAGAATTATCTGACATTTGATGTAAAACCAAATACAAATCTCCCCACTACTTCTAATCCTGCGCGAACTTACTCCTCCTCGCGCCAACTTAATTGGCGTTTGCTATACTTCGTTGTCGCTTTGTATCTGTCAGACATTTCTGACATTTGCGTTGTGATTGTGCCGTTCGTTTAGGTTATAATAATTTATTCAACGCCTATTTTGTCTACGATATTACATATTTTATCAAAATTAGTTCTTATTAGAACTTCTAGTAAATATTCACGATATTTGGCGACTGTATTGCGCTAAAATTCCGAAGTATATGCGTAAACAAGCTAAAGAAATGGTTGCATCATTAATAACGTTCTTTGAACAAGAGCGTGACAGTATTCGCATTCACGGACAACCTTTGATAAGTTTTGAAGCAGTAAGGGAAGTAAGTGGTGTATTTTTATAAATATAGTGTTCAAGGCAGGTGCGGCTCGTGATGACGTATTTGGGAGTGCATGTAGAATGATGCGAGTGCCTCGTGTGTTTTCGGTGTTTACTAAGAAAACGCTACAGTTAGTACACGAGAATACACGAAGCACTCGCATCATTGTACATGCACTCCCAAATACGTCATCACTAGCCGCGCCTGGCCGATATGTACATACGCACTTCAGAGGTTAAAGCATCTTTACTTCAAGGAATGAAAACTTTTGTAATTTTAGCGTATTGGCGCAGCTTTGTTGTTGCATATATCCATATTTCGTCACCTGTGACGATGTTGTATACGGATTTTGCGGTTCCTACGTTGCATTTTTTGCGCATCTCTTTACACCAATTAACACGAGCTGCTTTCTGTGCATCGGTCAAGTTATGTGGAATCCATCTGGAACATATTTTTTTTACAAATAAATATTCATGTAAAATCAAAAGAATTGCAGTCTGCGATATACTAAGAGATGCCTCTACCTCACTGTAAGTCTCATGCCGATCGTGTTCTATCATTTTCTGCACAGCATCGATGTTTTTTTGGAATCACAACAGTTTTTGGTCGACCTTTACGTGATTCATCACTCACTGAGGCACGACCATGACGAAATTCTGTAAACCAATTGTAAACTGTCTTCTCTGGTGGTGCTTTATTACCAAAAGTTGATCGAAGCCATATAATGCATCCTTGTGGAGTTAGGCCTTTTTTATAATCGTAAAAAATCATCCAACGAAAACCTCCACGAGCAATCCCCATTATTTTACAAAGTCACTGTCTTAAAAATGTCACTGTCAACAAACTACTGACTGAAATTTCTATGCTATCACGGATTTCTCATTGACAAATGTCAAACTTTAAGAATATAGTGATTACATATTGCAGTGGAATTTACTTTGAAATTGCTTATTATTTTTTTATTCACACTACAGCTTATATCTCCGGCTATTCAGTCTAGTAGAATCCACGAACTGCCATCTCATGAATCGTTCCTTGCGGATCAGGGTTAAATTTCGTTTTCCAGAATAAAACCATAAACACAAATAAAACACAAATCAGTTCCCTTTGTTAGTGTATTTAAAAAATAAAAAAAAATCCCTCTACAAAGTGTATAGGGTGCTAAAGCATCATCAAACAGTAGCAATGAGGAAACACTCTTTGTGAATAATGACTCGCACAAAGAGAAAAACCTCTTGTGAATCTCGATCAAACATAAAACTAATAAATACTAGTGAAATCTGTCAAGTTTAACCTCTACTGTGACCCCTTCAAACAAATATCAAAAACAAATAAGTTTTCAAAACTCACGAAAATTGAAATTTTGTCATGCGCCAAAATAACACAACAAGGTCAAACCCCACTAAAGAAAACTTCAACCTTGAATTCAAAAATGTTCTCGAAAATTATTTTTAAGAAAAAACTTCCCTTACAAAAAACATGACAACTTTCTCTAATACCCATATGCTATTTTCAAATATAAATTATTACAAGAAATACATGAAATTATAATAATGAAAATAATCGTGATATCAAATATATAAACAAAATATTTTTATCAACTTACTTATAAAATATCTATGCACGATTTTATAAAATGCACGAGAGATATCTTTTTCACAAAATTTCAATAAACATAAAAAAAACACTCGCATAAATCGAATTAAGATTGACTTGCACCTTACAATAAATGCAAAAACAAAATACAACCCGATTTTATAAAACAAAGAATAAAATTGAGAATTTTATTCTTTGATAAACCGATCACTTTAACAGTCAAGATATCTCTAAATCAAAATAAAATTTCAATATCCGCTTGTCCATCCCCACCATCTATAAAAATCAAAATATATACAGACAACACATTTTAACAAATACAATATCCGGAAAAGCGGCAAGTTCAATCCTTTGGTCAACCTATATATACGAGGGCTAATCATAATTTCATACATTATAAAATTTATTTTACTTATAAAATAATATATATATATAACGATCCCCGTCTGAAATAAATAAACATACAACTGAAATAGCTAATTTTTTAAAATGTCCCTAACTATGGAGTCCACAAATTGTTCAATCTTTTTTCCTTTCTTGTCCAAGGAAAAATCTATAGCATGATGTCAAAAGCACCATCTTGTGGTCAATTATAAAAATATAAAAGGTGGTACATATCAATAATTATTTATAGTCTCCTTTTTATTAAATTTCAAAAATTTTCGCCAACTATAAAATGATTTTTGCAGAGTTTGGTTTATTACTCTCATGAGCAAAAAAATCGGGACAGTGTCAAAATCGTTATGTCAATTTCTTTTATTTTTAGCGTTGTAATTTTGACGATATTTGATTAATTTTCAAACTGTACGTCAAATTATTTATCATAGTTGCTAATTCAAAATTGAAAATGCCGCATCTTTCGAAAACTGATAAAGCAAGACTTGCTACCAGTTTGGAAATTAAGAACTGTATCGGTTCAATTTAATATTGCAAAGTTCAGACGCAAGAATATATAAAAAATGGAGGGAAAAGGATAATTTAAATCGGAAAATAGGTTCCGAACGTAGCAAAATTTCAAATCCACAGGAAAACGAGACATTAGTTACTGAGATTAGGCACAACCCTTTCAAAACATTAAAAGGAAGCTATAAGAACAACACACGCAGAAACGTGTGTCCCGTTTTTTTTGCTCACTAGAGTACTTTCATAATTACTAATTTCATCTAGATATGATTAAATTTTTGTATTGATATATTCCACGATCTATCGAATGCAAAAAAAAGTGGTACAGTGTGAAGTTAAATGTAAAGTCAATTTTTAAATATTTTAGTGTTATGACGTTGCTAACGTACTTAAGATCGTAGTAACGTGAAATGCCATTTTTGACATTTACACCTACCTGTATGTCATCGTATATGTTATTTGATACTTATAGGTTATTTGAATATTTAAATTTGACGCCTACATTTAATATACAACTACATTCACGCAGCCTAATTTAAACCGATTAAAATATGACTGTCCCACTCTTTTGCATTCGATAGTACATACATGACATTTTATTTAATTATTTCTTGCCCTTGTAGATTTTACAAGGTATTGAAGGGTTGCTTAAATGTGGGCAAATACATAATTTTTTCCTTAAGTATACTTAACGTGGTATATGAAGATTTTAACAATCTATATTTAAATGACTATCGAGTACAAAATAAACTTTTATGGATTTTTTGTAACTTTGATGACTAGTTCAATTTGCAAAACGAATTCTTTTGTGTTTATTAATACAGTTTTCGAAATTCTGATTTTATTCATGAATAAATTCCTATATATAGATACAAAAAAGCACCGTAATTGGAAGCATAATTAAATAGTAGTAAAAGGGTTTCAAATTCTAAGATATTTCAAATAAAGCAATTGGTAAATAATTAAAGTTCCTAATGAGTTTTTATATATTTTTTATTACTTACTTTCTTACTTATTTTATTTTTTACGGTTTGAAAGCAAATAATTAACCAAACATGAAAATATTACAAATCAATTTGAATAACATCTGCCATCTACTAATGATTTGGAGAAACATATTTTATTGCCATTTACAGATATCTATTAAAGTCAACTGTAGGATTTATCATTATAAATAAAATTAACATGTATGTGAACAGCATACATGTAGCTTGTCTGTGGGATATTTTATATAACAAAAATATAAGCCTATTTTTCTGAAAAGATCCCAAACAATCGATTGCATGGCTGTAACGAAAAAAAGTACAGTTGAAGCTATACAGGATTTTAATACAGTAAAAGTTGACGGTGACAAGAAAATAAATTTTATTGTTTTAATTTTATGTGAAACATGATAAACAAAAAATTGACTTAGTTATCACTAGAGCTGAGGATGTTTGCGGTATAACCATGGTTATATCATATAACCATAGTAATTTACTATGGTTACATGATATAACCATGGTTATACCGCAAACATCCTCAGCTCTAGTTATCACTAATACAGTATTTGATTTAGATCAAAAGATTCTGAATTTCAACAATTCTTGAAAAGAGGGCGCTGTAGATAATGATAGTCAATTTTTCTATATGCCTTATATCTGTTAATTTTTGGAATTCAGCTGAATTATTACCAATGCATTTTTTTCCATTAAAACAGACACATATGCTAAAAAGTATTAATTTAGATTATAGAATAAAGCTTAGCAAAATTAATTATGCCTGTCAAAACAGTATGCGCTATAAAAATGCTGGAATAAAATAGAAAATGATTCTGATATCTATACTGATTCTGTCCATAGTCATAGAGAAAAAAAACATTTTATTATTGAACACTGAAACTTTATTTGAGATTTATTTTTAATATAATTTATTCTTAATAATAAAAAGGTTCACACACAGCTACCTGATATAAATAATATCGTGAACAATTTTTATAATTCCACAAAACTGTGATTTTCAATCTATGGGGCATCCCCCTTATATTGAAAATCGTTGCTATAGGATGTATCAATTGCAATCAGATCAATTATATATAAAATCTGAAAATAACACCATTGGCTATTTTTAGTCTAAAAGGGATATAATAAAATGCCGGTAGTCCAGGGGTACATGGCGTCAATGCCAGGGACGAAGCGAGGACATCATGAATCTTGATTTACCATTTTTCACACGCGAATCAAAATACGTATTAGAGACCTACTTACCAAGTAAAAGTAAATATATTTTCTCTAGAAGGAACATTGCAGGGCTTATAAAACATATCGCACATCCTGATTGTTCGCCGTTTATATCCAGAGTTCAAATGTTCCATTACGTCAGTGGCGGTTTCTGCTATGGTTTGCAAGTTTGCGCAACCACCAAAACTAATAGATTTAATTTAATGAAAAAAAGCGTAATTCTACATTTTTTAAATTAAAAATTTGTACTACCTCACAGAATAAATGAACTATTATAAATTACTTATAATAGGTATATCTAATTGGATATGAATACGTTAAATAAATGAAAGAATAACACACTTGGTTTGCAGACTCATTGCAATCCACGAACGTATATATCCCTATACGGCTGACGAACTTTGTCGAACGTCTTTCGGGTATATCTCCATAAATGACAATAGTGTTGCAGCAGCAGTGCAACCAAAACATTAGACATATTTCTTGCTTACGGTGCAACGGTATAAAAGCGAATAAAAAAGTTGTATTTGTGTGTTTAAAAGTGTTTATGCTCTTTATTTTTAAATAATAATGAATTCAGTGCAGAGTTTAATAGTGGATCCGTTCTATAAAAGAACGTACGCCGAAAAAATTGAAATAAAGCGGTTGGGCAGACCTGTTCCGAATTTAAATCTGAAACAAACGATTTCCAGTAAGACGCGAACTTTTAATAGACTATTTAATAAGGATATTTATAATAAACATTTGTGGATTTGCGGTTGTAGTATAAAAAATGCATTATTCTGCTTTCCTTGCTTACTATTTGAAGGTGAAGAATTATGGACGAAAATGGGTTTAACTGATTTAAATCATTCAAGCGATCGAATTAAAAAACACAGTATATCACAAAGGCATATGAAAAATGTAGTCCAATTATCGCTTTTTGGTAAATGTGGATATTGCTGCTCAGATGGATAGTGCATATCGAAGAAATATAGCATTGCACAACGAGAAAGTTAAGTACAATAGATATGTAGTGAACATTATAATTAATTGTGTAAGTATTTGTGGAGCTTTTGAACTTGCTTTCTCAAGAAAGATAAATTTGCGACTGCGAAAGATCGTCGCATGGATTTTTTGCTTCAATAAAATCAGGATCAGAATCAGTGAGTTTTAAAAGCCTTTTTTCTTCTTTATATGTACCTTAGCAAAATTACTTTTAATAAAACATACTTAGTGACCTACCTTGTTTACCTACTGTAAAAAGTATTAGTATTCACTAAATTTGCAACCCCCACATTTTTGATGCACGAGCCGCCACTGCATTACGTAATTGTGCCATATGCTCATGTGCTAATAATTGTCTGTCAGCGTAAATCTATTTATACATTGAAAACAACTGTTAAAGATCTACCAATGAAATAGGGCCATATTTAAAATACATAAGGTTTTTTTAGTTACTGCACATTTATCTCCGAAAAAATCTACTTCTTTGCCATCAAACAGGTCAACAATTCGGCGTACAGTACAAAATCCTGGATTTTTTACATCAGTAGCAGCTCCAAGTAATTGGGAAAAGAATTGAGGAAAGCCATATATAATATTCATGGCGTTAGCTGTCGAATATTGTGGGTTAGTTGGAGTAACCTCTAGATGGTTACAGGTATTCTGAAATAATGTCCATGAATATTGGCTAAGTCTACTTGAATAGTTGGGTCCATAAATACTTGTCGACCGTGTAAAATAGAAACAGCATCATTCGGATCCAGTAGTTGTATTATATTTTTAACTAGCTTCTGCGCATGTGCCCGAATGTGTTAATACAGGTTCTGGCGGTAGTGGCACATGTGACAGTTTTTCACGAAATAAATTCTCACGTGCAGGTACCTTCACAAAAACTTCCTTGACAGAAGATATCCGTTTATATGGATTCGGGTAGCATTTTCTGACTTCCTCTGATACTCGATGAGGAGCATGTGCGCAATATGAGATATGCGTCGCACTATTGTATGTTTGCTGTAAGAGCTGACCAGTTGCCTTCATATATGCAGCTCCATCTGTTACAAGTAATAACAGTTTTTCATTATTTATATTGTGCTTTTCATCACAAGCACGAAATTACGTTACGTGATATAAATTCTGCATTAATTGTTTAGATTCTCTTAGATGCAAGTAGATGTGTAGATATTACCGTGTCGCTGTCCGTCACATATTCAAGTAACTCAAAACTAAAACAATAAAACTAAACTAAACAATAGATTGGCCTGCTACAAACTCATTTAAGTCCCTCCCCCCCTGAAATGTACCCCTGACTGGCGCTCCCAAAGTTATAAATTTATAAGACATGGCATGTCTATTGTTTGAGTTGTAATATTGTAATAATGTTTGTCCTTAAATAAAACTAATGGTAATTTAGACACACATTATATCAATAATAAAAACGAATAACAATTTAAAAACTAATTACTAACAATAAGAACATTTACGTATTTATATTTATGTTCACTCGGCGATGATTTGGTATGGAATCCCCTAAATCCCTCCCTCGGCGGCTTATATATCGGCCGCCGCACCTCTCTCATGTTTTCTTAGTCTCGATCTTTCCGTTTCTATATCTGTCGAGAAGGTGCCAGAGGTGTGAGAGGTGACGTATCGTTGGATGAGTCATCACAATATAGTATATTTATAGTCTGCTCTAGTCTGTTCCATGATGGCATAGATACATCAACTTTGCTGAACAATATTAGGTTTGAGTTCCACAGTATAGCAGAAGTCTATGCCACTTTTTGAATACTATGACAAAAACTAACATTTTCGCATAGTCTGCAATATATCATGTGATTAATACATTTGGTAGTGACGCATAACAAGCCACACTAATCTGTGTCTTATTCAATTATTTTACTGTTTTCCATTCCACTGTATATATTATTTTATATTATAATAAACGGAATACACTATACACTATATTAATAATAAAAATACACTAAAAATACTTAAGTAATAACAACAGTAACAGTATTTATTTCAGATTTATAACTATATTCTAACACCACGATCGTTGTTCCGTTGTTTCAATATCCTCTTCCTCTTTATCGAGCGTCATTTATAGTACATCAGTGTTCTTGAATTTTCTATTTGGGAAAGTTCTCGCGCATACGCTTTTGGTGACATCATCCATTACGGTCATCGCGTAACTCACATCACAATATATTATATGAAACATAAGGAAATCATGTTTTGTTAGAATTATCGCTTATTTATTATTATTTTTTTCTCCTGTAATTATATGCATGTATATCTATTGGGCAAATAAATAATTATTGTTATTAATACTATGTATTACAATATAAATAATGTGCATAAAAAATGCTGAAAAAAACTAACAATTTCTAATAGAGGAAATATTGTTAAGTCCGTTTTTCAACACCTGAAAAAAATACATAAAAAAATATAACCAATAAAAATTTTACTTATAGACTTTCTTGGTTCAAAATAAAATGTTTAAAATTTTCATATTGGACTTGGAAATTCTTCAAGATGATAAGTTGGAAGAGTAATATTTTCATCTTTTACAATTTATAATAACATGCTGGAAGAATTTGTTTTAAATAAATTTATTACCTGGAATAAATAGAAACACAAACAAAATACTAAAGCAAATGTAAACTTTTCTGTAAATCTACTTGAATTAGTTTAGTTTTGAATGCAAGTGTACTTAATAGTTTATCAAATTTGTTACAAAATAAATATAAATATACAGATGCATTCAAGTAAGCCCACTCGCCAAATTAATCGACTTAAAAATATCATCTTCATAATCAAACTGTTTGACTGGACACTGAGCAAAATGCTTATGTAGAGAGAACAAAATATTTGTAGTGATGTATTATAGAAATATACAGTGCATCTGTAGTTCAGTAAACAAAAACCAACTAAATCCAACTAGAGCAAAAGTACCAGAAACTATTTTTTTGTAGTTTGGTATTGTGGTGGATTTTATGTGATAATACGCAATACGCAATAAAGTAGTAGTCAAATAGAAAAATGTGAATATCGAATTTGACTATCCCAAAAGTAACACAAACCATTAGTTGTTATATGAAGAATAATTCATTCAATTTTTGTCGAAGGAGATTATTAAAATCGAAACAATTAGTATTTTTTGTTTTTAATACGATGATATAATAATTAAATTATTCATGTCTGATTATTAGACATAGTACTATTTTGTACTCTAGCGATTCTGCATTATCGACTGTGAGTACTATTCTTTAGTTGACTGTCAAAATTTCGGAGAGTAGTATTGTTTTGGGAACTCTTGAAAGTGAGTTAGTTTATGTATTTTTGGAATCATGGAAGAAGAACAATACCAGTCAGTGAATCGATTTCATTTTTTGGAAGGTAAAATGTGTGCAGAAATCGAAGAGGAGTTATATGCAGATTATTAGGGTTACGCACCGGCGATGATTACCGTCAGATACTGGTTTAATTAATGTAAACGTGACTAAATGAGGAGCGGCTATGTCGTGGTGACTACGGAGACGATATGACCAATAAAGTTCATGATATGGAGTTAACAGATCGCAGGATGAAGATTAAAGAGCTTGCTAATATACTAAACATCTTAATTGAACGTGTGTAAAATCTCCCTCACGAAATGATGATTGATCAAATACGGAAACGCGTGATAACTCCAAAGCAATGTTTGGACATGTTTAAGTGCAATACTAGTGAGTTTCTGCGACGTTATGTGATTGTAGATGACATGAATACATCACTAGATGCCAGAAACCAAAGGCACCAAAGAAGGCGAAGACGATTCCATCATCCGGAAAAGTTATGGCGACGAAATTTTGATATTCTTAATTGATCGTTTGCAGAAGGGAAGGAGAACCACTGGGCAGTACTATGCCAAACTATACAAATCTGCCCTTTTTAGAGCAAAGAAATTGTCCTTAAAAGAAGAGGCAAATAGAGCACAGAAAAGAATATGAACATCAATTAAAAATTACAAATGTAATTTATTATTTCTCGGCGTGAATTTAATATTAAGACAACTAAATTACAAATTCCATATCACTATAAAACTGTTACCTATACCGTTTGACATTTTTAAATAAAATCGATATTGTATTTTTTTCGGGATATTGCAAAGGTCAGGCCATTAACCTACTTATAAATAACAACGAAACAGCTGATGCAAAAGAAAGTTTATGTCTAGGAAATGAATTTCTATTTATTTAGATTCGTACCGTATTTGAAAAGTTTGTGTTCCTAAATTTCCGCAAAAATTAAAGTTTTGATTGAATAAAATTTTTGTAGATTTGAATTGTTGTCTTACGTATCTATTATATATTAACGTACGTCGGCGTATTTCATTTACATCCTGTATAGTCCATGGACACCGAAAGGTTAACAGAGGGAATAACACAATAAGGTCAGATTTTTAGTTTATACATTGTACTATTTTTGTACATCAACTGTAAGAAGTCCTACGCCCCGCCGTATAGTTTATTTCGTACTACACTACTACAACTGCATTGTTCAAGCATCTGCTTTAAGAAACTATAATAATGTATTTGTTATGACACCCCAATAGCTGTTACTATAGTAAATATCGTTTATAGTATCGCATATTACAATTGTAGTAACCTATACTACATATTTTTCTCAGTGGATGTCTAAAATGAAGTCGCTGGATGAGTTCAATAAATTAATGTTGTTAGAAAGTACAATGTGTTTTTATTATTTATAAAATATGAAGTATTACAAACTAATGGCCCACAGTATTTAAATATTTATTAGTTTTCTTTTGAAGTCGATTATACGTCAAGGCACTAATTCATGAGTGGGGCATGCAAAGCCAACAATCACACAAACCGCAAACATACAAGATATTTTGTCCGTACAACAGAGTCGGTCTAGGCGTCTTATTTACGGTTTCGGACTAATTCAAACATGCGTAGTTAAAAAATATAATATCAAACAGCAACTTATGCGTTAGGTATATACTTTATAAATTAGAGATTATATTTATATAATAAATACGGGAGAATGAAAGCATGTTCAAACAAATGCTGTAGATCAAGTTATATGCACGGTCACGTAGCGGTAGGCGCGTTTGACTCTGTTGTACGGACAAGATGCGCAACTCTTAACTATAATGCTACTAATACTATCTATAATGTAAAGTATATCTGTACTATCAAAAAGAAAATTTATAAAAATATTTGAACAGCATGTTCCTTTGGAGCTGTTGTAAATACTGCAGCGGATTAAAAAAAATGGAACTAATAACAATATATGAAAAAGTATGTCCATCCTTATATTCTTTTATAAACTGAAACAAACTACGTAACAACCTAATGTGTTCTAAATATTTATTTTTCTTTTTGATGTCGATTATTCGTCACGATACTAATTCATGAACGGGTCATGCTAAGCCATCAATCACACAAACCCCAAACATACAAGCAACAACACCACTGTAACTCTACTAATATCTACTACCTATAATGCACTATATACTACCAAAAATAAAATTTATAAAAATAGTTAAACAGCATGTGTGTCGATGTTCCTTTGAATCTGTTGTAAATCCTCCAGCGGACAAAAAAATGGAACTAATGATAATACATTTGAAAGTACATCCATGTTCTTTTAAAGACTGAAACAAACTATATAAAACATTGCAATAAATATTTTTATGGAAAGTCTTGTAATTATTTTAAAAAAATCATAAATATGAAACATCTAAAGTACGTAAAATATTACCACAGAATTTTTGAAATAACTTGGGAATCACGAAATCCTGATTGATAACGTTAAAATAAAGTCAATAACTTCCAACTTGAGAAGGCTGAAATGTTAGTTAAAAAAATAAGAAATTCGAACAAATGAAATATTGTAAATCCACTTTCAACACCTGAAAAAAATACATAGAATATATAAAAAATAAAAATTTTTCTTTCGGACTTTCTTATAGTTGGAAAGAAAATGTTTACAATTTCCATTCTGGATTTGAAAACTTCCAAGGCGACTTACAAGAGTATATCTTCATATTTTATAATACAGTAAAACCTCTAATTATGGACACCTCCGACAATCGGACACCTCTAAAAAATGGACATTTTTTGTGGTACGAAATTTTAAAATGGGTTTTCTTAACAATAGTCACTCCTAATATTGGACCCTCCATAAATCGGACGCGGACACCCTTTATTTCACCGAAGCAATAAAACATCTGTAAATATATCTCTTAATTAAGGACAGACAAGACGGGCGGCGCCGAATAAAATTTTGCAATTATGTATGTATGTATGTATGTACTTTTATTGCTGCACACGTGGAAGTATATCTACTCGGGTTTTTCCCATAATACATATGTATGTACAAAGTGCACACGTGGAAGTATATCTACTCGGGTTTTTCCCATAATACAAAGGAACGACGGTTTACCACTGGCCTACTCGTCAGGTGATAAGTGGAGTGATATTTTGAATCAGTTTGTACTAGCCTTTGATAGTGTCAACATGGATTCTAGTAAAAGAAAGCGGTTAACAATCCAAGATAAAATTGATATTATTGCGGTTAGTGAACAGCAAAGCTTAAGTGTCCGAAAGCTCGCGGAAAAGTTTGGTGTCGGAAAGTCGCAAATTAGTGATATAGTGAAAAACAAAAGTGAAATAAAAGAACTTTTCGAGAAAAATGGAAACCTAGCTCAAAAAAGGAAGTTTCCAAAAACTAGTGGTTTAGCAATCGACGGAGCAGTGTTCAACTGGTTCTGTAAGGTGCGAAACAAAAATATTCCCATGTCAGGACCCCTACTCAAAGAAAAGGCGCTGGAAGTAGCACAAAGTTTACAACTCACCGAATTCAAAGCGTCTAATGGTTGGTTGGAGAAATTTTGTCAAAGACATAAAATATCATTTAAAAGTGTGTGTGGTGAATCTGCCTATGTAAACATGCAAAATGTAGACGATTGGAAAGTGAAGTTGCAATCAATATGCAAAGATTACT
Source organism: Melolontha melolontha (assembly GCA_935421215.2). Taxonomy (NCBI): domain Eukaryota; kingdom Metazoa; phylum Arthropoda; class Insecta; order Coleoptera; family Scarabaeidae; genus Melolontha; species Melolontha melolontha. Next base: position 184,133,684 of record OW285235.1, read on the forward strand.
CTCCGAAAGATATTTTTAATGCTGATGAAACCGGTTTATTTTTCCGCGCCCTTCCGACAAAAACATTTGCGACTAACTATATTGTTGTGTTCAAATATGGAGGGTGATAAGGAAAGGCCGTTAGTCATCGGTAAAAATAAGAAACCTAGATGTTTTAAAGGAGCTCATGTGGATAAGTTGCCGATAGGATGGATATCTAACAAAAAAGCGTGGGTGACTTTGGATATTATGTCAGCTTGGTTAAAGAACTTTGATAACAAGATGAAGAAAGAAAAAAGGCATGTAATTTTGTTTCTTGATAATGCCACTTCTCATCCGAAGATTTCATTGGAAAACGTAAAATTGGTTTTTCTGCCTCCAAATACTACCTCGCATTGTGAACCTATGGACCAGGATGTGATTCAAAACTTTAAGGTAATTTACCGAAGCATGCTTGTAAAAAGGCTTTTGGCGTTAATGGATACTGAAAATTCACTAGAAATGGTAGAAAAAAACATTACGGTAGTCACTGCATTAATATGGATATCAGCTGCTTGGAAAAAACTCTCGCCTGTGACCGTAAGAAACTGTTTTAAAAAATGCGGATTCAATCAAAGTGACAGTGATCTAAGTGCAGAGTGCGATATAGAAGATAATATACCATTAGCATTTCCCAATTTTAACATCACTAATTTAGATTTAAGCACATACGCATTAATTGATAATGAGTTATTTACTGAAAATCCTAATGTTTCCATTATAGATTGTATCGATGAAATTACTGATATCGGTGATGAAATGGAAAATGAGATTGAAGAGGAATTTGTAACTAGTATATCAAATATTTCAGAAGCCCATCAAAAATTAAAAGATCTTGAGAGCTATTTCTTAAGTACTAACAGTTTTAACATTGCTAACAATATTTCTCAAGCTCTTCTTGAATGTGAATCTGAGATATTTAAACATAAAATGAAAAAAGCAAGACAAACAACAATTAATGATTATTTCAAGTAAAATCTAGCATAAAATATGGTCATAATTAAAATTTCCAGTTCTCATGTGAAACGATTTAAAACAATATTGCCTCAACGTTCTACATATATACTAAAAATATTGAATAAAAGGATCAAATAAATTTCAAAAAACAAGAGAAACACGTTGTCCTGATTTGTGTATTAAGTATTGTAATTTTTTTTCGAATTTCGTCTTATTATGTGTGATTAAATTGATATGAGAATGAATATTTTTTTTCGTTTTTTTTTTCACCTCCACATTTTGGACACCTCCATATATTGGACATTTTAGGATTCCCCGTCAGTGTCCACTATAAGGAGGTTATACTGTATAAAATCATGTTGAAAGAAAATTTTTTAAACAAATTTGAAATATCTCAATTAAATAGAAACACAAACAAAATAGTGAAACGAATAAAAGTTTCCATAAAAAAAAATAATTGTAGGTATCACGTTACCTGTAGGTATTTACAGTAGAAAAGCGTACATAATTAAATCTAACAGTACAAACAAGATCATGTGGAATGATTTAAAACAATATTACCTCAACGTTTCACATCCTAAAAATGCTGAAACAAAAAAGTAGCAAATAAATTTAAAAAAACAAGAGTAACACATTATCAATTTTGTATTTTTTTTCCTGAAAAAAACTATATACACAAAATGGCGAAACATGTACAAATTTTCTTAAATACAAACAAAATAATATTACCTCTAGATTATCAGCGAAAATGAGAAAAATCCAAAAATTCGATTGATAAAACAATGTTATCTTCATTATTTTCAATCTAAAAATATAGCCTGAAAAAAATATTAAAAAAATTAAGATACAAATTTTAAAAAAGGATAAACATCCACTAATAAAAGTATTTCAAATTAGTAGCGCAAATTTTAAAGGATAAAAACATAAAACTATTTTTATCACCTGAAAAAGAAATACACAAAACATATTAGAACACCTGTAGGTTACAGACCTGTAAACTTTTTCCGTTCAGAAGAGAATATTAAAATTTCCATACCTGATTTGGAAATTTTTCATCTTTTATAATCTGAAAAGATGCTGAAAGAAATTTCTTCTAATTACCTGAAATAAACAGAAACACAAACAAAATACTTGAAGAAATAGAAGTTTATGTAGTAAAAATTGAATAACAATTAGGTTACCTGTAGATATTTGCAGTCCGAAAGTGGTCATAATTAAAATTTCCAGTTCTCATGTGAAACGATTTAAAACAATATTGCCTCAACGTTCTACATATATACTAAAAATATTGAATAAAAGGATCAAATAAATTTCAAAAAACAAGAGAAACACGTTGTCCATTAGGTTGTTGAAAAATACACAAAATGGCGAAACAAGTACAAATTTTCATAAATACAAATAAAATACTTTTACCTCCAGATCTTCAATTAAAATAAGAAAATTCCACAAATTCGATTAATTTTTAAAATAACGTTTCCTTCATAATCTTTTATATAAAACATTTTCAAAATATTCAAAACATCGGTTTTCAAAATACATTGACTGAAAAAAATATTAAAAAAATAAAATAAAAACTGAAAAAAGGATAAACATGCTCCTGAAATAAAAATATTTCAATGTAGAAGTACAAATTTTAGAGGACGAAAATATAAAACTATTTTTACCACCTGAAAAAGGTATACAAAAAAAATTAGAACAACTTGTAGACTTACTCAGTTCAGAAGAGAATATTAAAATTTCCATATTCGATTTGAAAATTCTTAATATTTTATAATCTGAAAACATGCTGAAATAAATTTCTTTTAATAAATTTATTACCTGAAATAAATATAAACAGAAACAAAATACATACTTAAAGAAATATTATGTAAATAACGATTGGATAACAGTAACGTTACCTGTAGATATTTTCAGTCAAAAGTGGACATAATTAAAATTTCCAACTCCGTTTCCAAATGGATTACATCGCCTTCTCCTCACTCTTAAAATATAAAACTTAGCATCTCTTCAACCTAATAAAATTTTAAAAAAATTTTAAGAATATTTGCGAAAACCAAGCCAGCAATAATTACCTCAATCTAAAGCTGTTATAGCATGAATATATTCATTGAAATCCATTTAGGAGTTCCATACACGGTTGTGAAAATCAGGTTGCATATTTGCATCGAGGTAAATTTTACAATGATGAACAAATTGGATTCAAGAAGTATTTGAAATGACATTTGAGAACGCATATTTTGAAGAAGTAGATGTATTCTGTTTTCTGTGTTGTAACCATAGATTTAAAATATGGATGTATGTTTGCGATCCATGAACAAAACAGCAAATAATAGAATGACGGTATTTTGGTTGCACCATATCTAAGAAGTTTTGGATTAGATTTCAAGAGAAGATGTAATTCTTGGTGGGAATATTGAATTAATCTTAAAACTATCTAGAAATATCAATGCTCATCATAAGACTTAGAGCACCAGAGATAATAATTACAGAGGTAAGTCGCTTGTTAGTTATCTGTGTGATACTGAACTTGGTTGTCTGAACCAAAGTAATAAACTAAATAAATACAATGAAAAAATCAAAGAATGCAAGAGGAAGGCATGGAGAAAATTCTGTGAGGACACTGAAGGTGTCCCTGATATGGTCAAAATTAACAGAATTCTTAAGTACGACTCTTCCAACGCACAAAGAAGGTATATAACCTCTTCCAACGCAATTAGATCTGTACAAAAACCTTAGGGGTGCGCTTTCCAGGTTCGGACGACTGTGATACCAATCAACTTGTCACCTCATGGAGAGCGACTTGGAAACTATCAAACGGAATCTTTAAGCCTCATCTAATCAGACAGGCGATAGGGTCGTTTGAACCATACAAATCGGCAGGATCTGATTTGAGTATTTCCCAAGCTCCTACAAAAGGGAATTATGAAAATTATTTGACCTTTATTGGAGATATTCGGGGCTAGCCAAGCCATAGGATATATCCCGAGGCAATCGAGAGAAACTAGAGTAATGTTTATTCCCAAACCTGGAAAAGAAACGTATACCCATTCCAAATAATTTAAACCTATTATTCTTATCTCTTTTATGTTAAATATATGGAAAAATTATATATTTAAATATTAAAGGAGATCTGGACAGATCTCCTCTACAGTCACTCTAATCGGCATACCAGATGCAGAAATCAGGTGAAGCTGCCCTGCACAGTTTGGTATGGAGTGATGTTTAGGCGGAAGAAGTATTTTTAGACATAGAGGGAGCATTTGAGAATACTTCGTTGTCTTCCATTATTCGATCTTCAAATGATCAGAAAATAAAAATTACCCAATGGGAGGGTGTCCTCAAGGAGGAGTACTGAAACCGCTACTTTAGAGTCTAGTAGTTGATAATCTCATCAGGACATTAAATAACCAGCGAATATAAACGCAGGGGTTTGCTGATGACATTTTTGTTGTATTCCAGTTGAAATTCCCAGGGACAGTGGCGAGCATTATGCGATGTGCTCTGCAAATTGTGGAAAGATAGTGCCTTAAAGAGCGACTGACTGTTAATACGTAAAAACAAAGTTGGTAGTTTTTATCAACACGAGAAAACTAAATGGTCCAGGCAGCATAAGACTGTTCGGACAAGAATTAGTACTAACCAATGAAGTGAAATATCTAGGTATAACACTTGGTACGAAACCGAATTGGAGCAGACACCTAGTCAAAGCGACAGGCGGTGGTGAAACATTGCAAGCAAGTACTCATCAGACTGGCATGTCCATACTATGTCACTGATATGGATGCCAGGACATGAAAATATTAAAGGTAATGAGCAAAGGAAATGAACAAAGAAATTAAAACTATAACCGGCGATTGACCTTTAAGAAAGCATCTATACAGCATACAGCTATACAGCAGTTATCGAGCTGTCGTGAGGAACTGAAGGGACTCAAGACAGAAACATATAGGAAAAGATCTGTTGGATACTGCGAGGGTGCTTAGATTTTCCCTAAGGAGGATTAGTGACTTCTATCGAGGATACAAGACTAACAAAATGAAACTGAGAGATCTATTGGGGATGGTATAAAGAACATTATGCTCAAGTGTCTAGACTTACTGGTGTCCAACTCTAAAGAATTAGAATTATATTAGATTAGATTATCTAGTAATAAATAAGAAGAGAAGGAAATAAGAATTATGAAATTGCAGAAAATTAAAAAATAAAAGAATATCCCCTGTCTGAATATTTAAAATAATAAAATAATTTAAATTAAATTTTTATAGCTTTTGTAATTCAGTACTTTGAAATTGTCGTGGAGTAATTAAATCATATTTTGGTTTGTTTGCACTACTATAGTAAATTGATCATTTTCTTTTTAAAGGTCACTGGCTGAAGATCTCAAAACAAAAATAGGATACGATAAAATGCAAAGGGTTTGTATTTAGTAGTTTAAATTATATATATAATTATTGCTGTCGCAAGAAAACCTTTCATCTTTCAAATAAATTTGGGCATAAAAGATATCAATTTATATATTTCTAGCTTTTGTTAATATTCTGGAATTGCGTCGAAATTATTAAATTAATATTTTAGACAAACGACCGCTTTGTCTAAGGAAATAGTGAAAAAATGTTCAGAATGTTGGGTGTAGTTACATTCGTAAAGCATCGCGTACCTCAAAAATCGCACGGTATCCTCTGAGATCTCGTCAGTGTCAGTACACGAATATCGTGTACCGACAAAATGAAATGCTAGTATATACACGTTTCGAGATGGATTTTTTCTTTTGTCCCCATGTAAATGAATATCTTTATTTTTTGTTAAATCTATCATTTTATTTTGAAACAAAAATAGCTGAGAAATAAACAAAATAATGAATTACTATAGTGTTGATTCAAAAAGAAGTACATCTGAATTCAATTTGTTGCTGCAAATAGACTTTTCCAATAAACTAGCACAATTTTCAAAATATGTAGAATTAAATATTTCCAGCATCCGCTTCATTACCTTGAAATTGTCATCAAATGATTGGAATAATATTTGGATTATTGACAGGTCTATCCTAAGATATAGTGTGATGTGTTTATAAAATCGAACAATTATCTCGATATAACTCATGATTTAAAATTAAAATTATTTGCAGACTTTTTTTCTTCATTCGTTCACCACATTAGGCCCTTTTTAAGATTTGAGAATTGTAATTGTTTGACAAAACTTAATTTATTTACTATGTCGTATTTCAAATAACTGGAGTAATTCTTTTGAATTATTTAAATGAATGCCTTTCGCATTTTGTAGTAAATGACTCATTTGCCTACTAAAGATTATCGGCTGAAGATAGTATCTTAAATTAAATATGCAAAGGAAGCAAGAGTGATAATATAATATGAATAAATACGAAGAAACGGTACCTATTCTATTCATGATATGAATAATGAAAAAGATACATTTAAGTTGGAAACCCGTCAAGAAATTAATAATAAAACACGAAAAGAAAAACAAACAGTTTTGTATTGAAAATAGGAAATGCACAAAGGAAGAAGTACATGATTCCAAATTATCTTACTTCTGCAAGTAAAAACCTTTCACCTTCCAATTAATTTAAATATGTGAAATTATTGAAATATGTAATGTTAAGTATTCCTATCTTTTTATTTAACAAAATATTTTTAATAAGTGTTATGTAACATAATGTTAATACAATCTATCATTGCACTTACATCAATTAATCAGAAACACAACTATTAACCTATCTTTGGATGAAATAATTAAACAAAAAAATAATTAAATTCATTTAAAGAAATAACATTCATAAATTTAATATAAACATTCAGTTATACCTGTTCATGTGGTACAACAGAATCGGACTAGGCGTCTCGTTTCCGGCCTCGGACTAATTCAAACATGCAAAGTAAAAAATATAATACCAAAGAGCTACCCATGTGTTATCATATATACTTTATAAATAGCGAATATATTTATTTGATAAATACGGCAGAATGAAACCACATTTAAAACAAATTCCTATGCATATTCACGTAGCAGTTGGGCCCGTTCGACTCTGTTGTACGGACAAGATACGCAACTAATGAAGATAAAATTCATATGATTTGAACCTCCCTGTTAATGCAAATAAACCTTACGTATTAGAAAAATTGTATAATGGAATCATTTCACGTATTACAATATTTGAGAAAATAAACACAATAATGTATCATAATACATACCGCAATTCGGTAACATCCACTAACAAAAAATAAAACACTATGCACTAAACACTGCAACTTTATTTATAACTGTTCACTCCTTCCACAAGTATAAAAATATATAATCGTGGATCACATTTGTTTGTGTAGAAAATTTAAATTAATCAGATGCCATCTGATTGATTAAAATAATTGATGAGATAATTAATAATAAATTAATGCTTATCAATCGCAGTTCGCTGAAGTACCCATGCTTTAACAGCGTATTTAACGCGACGCACCGTATATTTAATTAACACTTGACTATATTATGCGACAGTACGTGATATAGTCCCAATTAGTCATCTATTATGTACACCCGCAATGTTTCTTAAACGGCGAACGCAAAAAATCACTTAACCAGTTTGTATCTGTAAAAAAAGATATATCACGTATTACGTAATTTGTAAAATTAGATATTTTTTGAAAGCTAATTGTAATATATTACACACATACCTTAATTCGGTAACATCCATTAAAAGAACTAAAGACTATATTTCACTTGTCCTTTCCACGAGTATAATAATATTAATAATATATAAATCGTGGATCTCACTTGTTTATGTATAAATCGAAAAAATGATCGATAAAGTAAGAGCAAACACTTTTCAAATTTGACACTGTTTTTAGGGAGCTATAATTGCAGATACCGTAACTGTTATTGAACAATTTACGAGTCCTACATAACAAAGTGAGCCACTAATATTAAATAATAACAACGTAACGAGTTTGAAACACGAACTGAGACTGGGTTCCCAATTGGGTCCCAAAATATAAATATGACAGTCTCAAAATGACGGCATTAACCGGAAACTTCAATAATTGAAGTTTCAAAAAGCACGTGTTTTATCCAAATTACATATTGAACGATGCGATGTTTACATAAATAATAAAATATGAACTTTAAGATTTATACGAATATCGAATATATATATATATACATTTAGGTCTATTTAAATACGATATTGTACTCGTATATATTAAAAGAAGGTGTTGGATCAAATATTGTTCAATAAACAATCCAAACCTTAACTCGATAATTCTGAACTAAAAAGTGATTAGCTAATAAAACTAACTCAACTAATTTTTAGCATCGAGCATCGAGCCTATTTTCGTAGACTCTGTTCCAATTACCTTCTTCTTCTTCGCACCTCTAACACTAATCCTGATTCTAAAGCGATCGCTAACATCGCGACCTATTCATTAATAAACGCTGTAGATAAAAACTTAAAAAAATGTGAATTAAATATTTATAATAACTAGTTATAATATATATAATATAATAATAACTTTTCAAATGTTGAAGAAATTAAATTTAATTTTAAGCCATCAAAATTAGTAGTTAGATAATTAATATTTAAAAATTAATATGTATTTAGATTTATCAAAATTCACGGAATATACATAATTATAAAATATCATCATCAATAATCATCAATAATCATAAACATAAAATAAAAACCTGGAACAACAGACGTTTAAATATGTATAGCATACTTAGAAAAAAAAACTCTGACCTTTCGACGAATAATTTTCTATACCTCTACAAATCTGCAACAAAAGAAATAAATTATTAAAACATGATCCTAAATATATTTTTAAATATCAAAATATAAGTTAGTTTATTAAATATCAATCAAAATATATATGTGTGTTAATAATTAACGTTCAAATCCTAAGCTACGAAGCTAGCTGTGAGCTATGAATTTATTTATCAGGTCAAATGTCAAAATGGTTATATATAAATAATTAAATTATAATTTAAGAATGTGTGTTTATTATCAATGAAGACGGGGGACAAGCTGAAATTATTGAGAATAAAAGACACGGTTAATATTTTCTAGGCTTTAATTTTAAATATGCTTAAAGTAATTTCCCAACCAATCTTCTTTCGGAATACCTTCAAAATATCCATGGACTTCGGTATCAATCTCTTCTTCAGACGAAAACCTTTTAGTCCGCAAATTGGGTTTAAGCCCAAAAAATAGCCAAAAGTCACACATTGTGAGTACGGCGGCTGTTCTATTACTTTTGTATTTTTCCCAGCCAAAAACTGTTGAGTTAAAACTGCTGTATCGGACGCTACATTATCACGGTGGAGCACTTGTGGTGGTGGACAATTTAGGCAAACATTTTTCAGAACGAGTTGGCCTTGACTTTCTAGCACGTTGAGTGATTGATATTCTAAATTCCCGCCAAATGGACAGACAAAGGAAAAGCTCGAATCCTACATACGTCTATTTGCCTCAAAACAAAAGTCGTCCAATTATTTGATACGGTAATCAGCTTTCTTTTAAAATTTTCTGACTACGCCCTAGTCGAATCCGCAATTGCGATAATTTCAAAAACAAGTAGGGGGGCGAGCGTGAATTATATTTCGAATATCGGAGCACATCAAGATATATCGACAAACTCCAGTCCCCTCTCTCGTACATCTAACAGCAGACCTTCTTGAAAATCGCGGGACCGGGATTGCAAAGAAAGTAACGAATATAAAATAAACTAGATTTGATATCTACAGGGCGGTAAAACTTTATCGTCAAAAATAAAATGTAACAAGATAGGTTTTTAATATATTTGTATTCACAATATTTGATGTATGTACACATCGATATGCTATTTTTTGATATAAGGAAAAAACCCTTAACAGTCAGGGGTCATAAGTTGAATTATAGAGAATGCCCTAAATTTGGTCAAAAAGCAAGAACTTTCGAGAAAAAGGATGTTTGAACACTGAAGATTTTCTAGAATTAGAAAAAAAATGACTCTTTTTACTTCAACTACATGTAAGAATCAGTTTTAGTTTCAACTTAGACGTATTACACACAGAAAATAAACGAGCAAAACTTAATTTATTAGAATCTTTAGAAATTAACAAAAATAAAATTTCAAATAACTTACTAAATGACCAACTAGATACAAACATTGTTAAATTTATTTGTCTAATTTTAATGTTACGTAATTAACTATTATTTTGTTTCTTTTAATGCAGATTTTACCTTGGAATAGATAAAGGTCACGTGGTACAGGTCAGGCGAATAAGGAGGATGGTCTAACAACTTGGCTAGAAGCGTCTTGAGAGACATTGCAGTGTGCGCTGGCGCGTTGTCCTGATGAAGAATCCATGAGTCTTTTTTCCACAATTCAGGTCTTTTTTTCTGTTTTTTTTTCAGGGAGTTAAACAAGAACCTCAAGGTAGTAATACTGTGTAACAGATTGACATTCAGGAATCCAGTTAAGGTACACAATCTCAACAATCATCATAGTTTTGAATTTTAATTTGTTCATCGGCGCTGTTTTAGCTCTCGGAGAATGAGCTCTTCCAATGTATTGATTGATGCTTAGCTTCTGGATCATAGGTGAAAAACGAAGATTCATTACATGTTATCACTCTTTCCAAGAAGTTTGGGTCATTTTCAATGGCACTTAAAGTGTGAGTACAAATATTTTCACGAGCTTCGAGTACCACTTAGCTGTAACTGTCTTTTGTCCATCTAGCTTAATTGCATTTACTAAGCCCGTACTTCTGAAGAATACTGCACACATAATTTTTTTCATAGCTCACTGCTTCTTAGTCATTGCAGGAGTTTTCTCATCTTCGTGAATCCATACACAACTCTCTTGGCGGGTAGGAAGACTGCAAAAGGGAAAAAAAATGGTGCCCGCCATTAATTAATAAATTTAAAGTTTCATGGCAAATTTTTACACGCTTTACTTTATGGAAGTCAGAAAGGTGATGGGCACAAAACGACTTGCCATTTTTTAAAAATTCAGGTGATCGTGTATGATTATTTTAACAGTTGAGGATCCAATCTTGAGTTGATGCTCTATTACCGCATATGTGGATTTATTGTCTTCTTCAATTATTTTTTTAGCAGCAGCAATGTTTTTGTCGGTAACAGCCCTAGGAGGACGCCCTGCTTCTTCTTTTTGATGTTGAACAGAATTCCTTTTGCGTTCAAATTCCTTATACCTTCGGTAAATTGTAGCTAAAGAAACTGCTTGTTCACTAAAAACTGAATCTAAACTCTCTTTGCACTTACAAGCGCTTAAACCTCTTTTAAAATCTTAATAAATTATCATTCGAAAGTGCTCTCTGGTTAATTCCATAAGTAGTTGAGTTATAACGAACATAACTTCAACAATAAAACGTCAAATGACAGATAAAGAGTTGCTCTAAATAAACACCGTATAATTGTTTTGCACAGTCTACTAGATTTTCTTATTCCAATAAATTCAGTTTATCCCACGTATAAATACGAATTTTCATTAAGACTGAATACGTTCAATATTAAATATTGTTTTAATTAAAATAAAAAATAATAAAATTAATCTACATGACATAGTCAAATCAAAATAACAAAAAATAATTACCTTCATCGTAGACTGCTGCGACAAAAGACATCTTTAAGGTGGCTCCAATGACACAACAAAACACTTTTATTTAATAACCGTACACGAATTAATTTTTATAACACTTTATTTTAAGTGTATTTTACGCAACGCGATTAAGTTAACGAGAACGACGGAATCGCAAATTAGTGTTCGTGTTGAAGTCTGCAACAAAAGAAAGAAATTATTAAACCCAGAGCATATTAAAAGTATTTATTTTATTATTAAGTATATTATACTATAAAATTAAAAATTTTATTAATCGAAAATTTGGAGAAAATAAAAGGGTTTTATTATTTTATATATATTTTAAAGGTACAAAAAAGGTTTAAGTATATCAATACGTTAAGCACGTATTACGCATTTGTTACAAATGAAACAGACATGTAATATACAAATCTGTAACTGTCCATCTTCCAATTGTCCATGTGTACAGTTACAGATGTGTATATTACACGTCTGTTTCATTTGTAATATTTTAAAGGGTTTATACAAAAAAAGATGACCTTAATACGTTATTAATTGAAATTCATGTCTTGAAAATTCATTTTAATGCAAATTTATTTTTAAATGACGAAATAATTAATAATACTAATAAAAATCGAAGATACTTGTTAATCATTTAAAACCTAAATGTGTATCTTTGATATTTAATTACAGGGGTTACTGGGAGTAGTTAGGTCGTATTTACGTACAAATCTTACTAGTCTACTTAAATTATAAATGAATACAATAAAAAGATTTTCATTACCTTCATGGCAGAATCCTGGTACAATGGAAATCCTTTATGGCGCCTACAGTCACTTTCTAACACTTTTATTTAACAACCGCACGCGAACAAATTTTTATAACACTTTTAAGACTCCATATTTACCGTATTTTACGCAACGCAGTCATTTAACGAGAACGATGGAATCGCGATTAGTGTTCGTGTTAAAATCTGCAACAAAACAAAAAAAAATTATGAAATCCTGGGCATATTTAAAGTACATATTTGTTTTATTATTAAGTATATCATACTATACCAAAGACAAAAATGTTTTTAATTGATAATTTATGGAAAATGAAAGGGTTTTATTATTTTATATTTTTTGCCAAACAAAAAAAAACATTAAAAGGTTATTAACCGAACAGTCATGTCTTAGCTTTTAATGTAAACACAATTTTAAATTTTTAAATAAATTAATATTTTAAATATAAATAAAAATTAAATATACATATGTGTTAATAATTTAAACCCTAAATTTATATATCAAGTTAATGTTTGAAGTTGACGTTTGTAAAATTTTGGAAATGTCTTGGCTTAATTGGTGATATCCAAATGCACCTATGCAAGTATAAATTTTTAACATCTGACTTTTTTATACCAGGTTATCGAACTCTTAGCATACAAAACTGTATAAACAATGTTATCTTCTAGAGTTTCTATAAACATAAACATTGTAGCGTGTGTTTGTGAGTAAATTCAATAGCGGTATTTTTTATAGATATTCTGAATCCACGTGCGAGAATTTTCAGAGGGTTTTTAATTTTGCGGTTCGCGTCGTAATTAACTTACAATTTTTTGGATTAATATTCCATATAATTGCATTTTTCCATTTTCATGCGTTGTCTTTTTCGTTTAAAGACACACTGTATGAGCTAAAAATAAACAACCTATTTGGTAAAGCTATTTGAAACATACTTGAGTTGGTAAAATCTCACAATTTATATATTAAAGTTACTGTAAATGAGCTATAACCTACTATAAACGTGCCTATTGTTTTCCGTTAGATTTCATTGTTAACATTATTTGCTTGGAACGCGGCACTTCCTATCCCATTTTCTTAAATAATTGTAATTAGCAAATATTGGCAAAAAACATTTCGCAAAGTAAGAGTATCGTGTTTGATTTTATCAATTTTTATGTTTACATGAAATGTGATTACCGCATGATACACTAATGTTAATTGTCCGAAGTCAAGTGCAGTGGTTGTAACTTAACCAAAATTTGACAAATACTGTCAGTATCAAAGATTAACGGATACCCGTTAGTTCACCAATCAGGTGCTGGATGCTACTCTTTAGTATTGTGTTATATTCATTAACAATAAACACAGATTGTTAAAATTTTCGCTTTTTTTATTTCATTTCTTAATTATTATACAATTTCTATTATCTTTTTTCTAATTATACAATTATTATCGTAAATGACTTCGTAAGGGTTATTGTATTTATACAATGAATAATAAACCTTTGAAGTAAATACCAACAAGTTGCAATTATGAGAAAATTTGTCTAGATGTGTTCAAGAGATTATTATTATGCGAAGAGATTTATTGATTACCTGTGTTTGCTAATTTATTAAGGGATTAATAATTTATTTAATAAATGAACAAGATGAGGTAAACAATTAATAAAAACTAAATATGGTTGTGGTTTATAAAAGCTTGAAAATATATTTGACAGCTTTTTGAAAGGAATTTATTTTAAATTTTAATTAATTGGTGTCCAGGTTATAGGATTCTTATATAAGAAACTTAGCATTTACTTTATGTTAAATATCTAAAGAAGCTTTTATGTGACGAAAGAACTGTTATGTATAATTCTGTATAAAGAAATCGTGTGTTTATTAATTATTAATAGACATGAAAATATATTTTCGTCAAATTTTTAAAGCAATATTAAATTAATGTTTTAGTTGGAATAATAAATAAAACCATTAGTCTATACTTAATAAAAGTCAAATCAATAAATAAAAAGATTTTCATTACCTCAATCACAGAATCCTGAGACAAAGGCCACTTTGGTGGTTCCAATCACTTCTAAACACTTTTATTTAATAACCGTACGCGAACGAATTTTTATAGTGCTTTTAACACTTTATATTAAGCGTATTTAACGCAACGCATCGTATATTTAATTAACACTTGATTATATTATGCGACAGTACGCGATATAGTTCGATTAGTCATCGTAGACACGCGTAATGTTTCTTAAACGGCGAATACAAAACATCACTTTACCGGTACGTATCTGTAAAAAAGAAATTTCGAGTATTACATTATTTGTAAAATTAGATTTTTTTTTAAATATATTATGACACATACCCTAATTCGGTCACATCCACCAGTTAAAAGAACTAACCACTTATATTTCACTTGTCTTTCCCACGAGTATAAAAATATATAATCGTGGATCTCACTTGTTTATGTAGAAACTGGTATGATTAAAGTAATTGGTGAGATAATATTAAGAAAAAATGAAGTTTATCAATTGCATTTCGGTAGAGTACCAGTGGTTTAAAAACAAACAATTAGCGAGCTATAATTGCAGATATTGTCTCCGTTATTGAAGAGAAAATGTACTTAGTATCATTTTATTTCCTCAAGAAATTTTGTGAAAACGGAATATCTTAATATATACTCAAAAATGAGAAATAATGAGATTTACTTTGTATAACTGTTATTGCTCAATTTACGATTCCTACATACACAAACTGAGCCGCCAATAAGAACGTAAAGAGTTTGAAAAACGAACTGAAACAGGGTTCCCAATTGGGTCCCAAAATGTAAATACGACCATGTTGAAATGACCGCGTCAACCGAAAACTTCAGTAATTGAAGCTTAAAAACCACGTCTATTGTCCATCTAAGAGCATGCGAATTAAATATTGAACAATGCCATATTTAACTAAATAATAAAATATTAATTTTGAGATTTATATGAATATCGAATATAAATACAATTAGGTCTATTTTAACATTATATTATATATATTAAAAAATATTGGATTAAACGTCGTTCAATAAATAATCCTAACGCTAACATGTCGAATTTTAAAAAAAGGCGCATTGAATATTTATAACTAGTTATTGTTAAACTTTGCAGATGTTGAAAAAAATTAAATTTTACTTAAAATGAACAAAATTACCAATTATATTCAAAAGTTATAGTTAATAATTATTATTAAATTAATACTTAGATTTATAAAATTAGCGGAATATACATAATCGAAAACAAAATAAATAGATGGAACAACAGACGTGTAAATAGGGTCTAGGACGTTTCGTCGCCGCCGTTTCGGGGCCGCCGATTCGGAGTCGCCGTTTCGTGGCCGGGACGTTTGGGAGCCGAGCCGGTTCGGAGCCGAGCCGTTTCGGGGCCAAGCCGTTTCGGGGCCGAGCCGTTTTGGGGCCGAGCCCTTTCGGGGCCGAGACGATTCGCAGCCGGGCGGTTCGGATATTATTATAGTAAAATAATCATTAGTTTTTGTATTTTTTTTGTTTGTAAATTTCTTTGTTTCTTTTTTTAAATTAAATTTTTTGAAAATTCCCGAACACTTTCTGTATCATTCATAAATCATAAAGCAAATAAAAAAAAAAGTCTGAAGAGCACAAATGGTATTTTAAGTATAAATCTAAATCTAAACCTATATGTTTCCATTCCACCCTTCTAGATTTCATGTCAGGAATACCTTTAATACTAGAAGTTCCCAGATTATCCATTCATTTTTTGTGTAAACGGATTATTATAACGACATCCTGCTTTGTAGCATCATAAAAGTATCTGTTTAATGGTTATTGGTAATCAGTAGGTAATTTTGTAAATGACATTATATTCAAAGTCCACATTTTTGCATGTTCGTGTCTGTTATTGAGTGGTGTCCGTTAAGCGAGTCTCTGTGCCAAGAAAAGTTATTCTTGCTACTTGCTAAAACAATAAAAATTTACCCCCAAAATTCTTCTTAATTCCCGAAATTAAAGCCATTTCTTCTTGCTAACATGTTGATTAAGATTATAAGCCGATAAACAGTGCTTACTTTCATACGATCTTAAAAATTTAAAACATATTCACTTTGCCCCGCTCCGAACCGCCCGGCTGCGAATCGTCTCGGCCGCGAAACGGCTCGGCTCCGAAACGGTTCGGCGCCGAAACGGCTCGGCTCCGAAACGGCTCGGCTCCGAAACGGCTCGGCTCCCAAACGTCCCGACCACGAAACGGCGGCTCCGAATCGGCGGCCCCGAAACGGCGGCGACGAAACGTCCCATCCCCTGTAAATATGTATAGAAGCATGCTTAGAAAAAAAACTCTGACCTTTCGACGAATCATTGCAAACCTCCGCAAATCTGTAACAATAGAAACAAATAAGTAAAAAATGGACCTAATAGCTATTATTACAACTAGGGGAATATGAATAGTATATTTCCCGTGGTTGGCTAGTTACATCCCGAGGGTGAAACCCGAGGGATGTATAGACAACCAAGGGAAATGTATTCATATTCCCCGTGTTGTAATCAATAGTTTTTTTCTGATTGAAACAATATTGTTGTGAAAATGGAAAAATATTGGATTGTATATTTTTGAATTTATCGGATTGGTGACGTTGCTAAAGGCCGTGTTTGTAAATATCATGGTTGACTGGTTTGATTTTCGCGTTCTGTTATAAATAAAATTGATGAAATGTCAAACAATGTGCTAACACAAGCGGCGAAAGCCCGTGAATGTTTGGTTCCGGCGAAATCCAAAGCTGCTTACACTAAAGTGTATGAAGACTGTGGAAGATGAGTGAAGATGAGTGGAGAAGAGAAAATTTGGTGAACGGTGTCGACGAAAATATTTTGCTAGCGTTTTTTGAAGATTTGGTATTTTGCTATAATTTTTTTAATTTTTGACGTATGACTAATTTATTCTATCCGTAGTCGCATAAATATTCACCAAACACTTGTGGCCAAAATTATCGATGCTAAGGTCAATGTTACATTTAAAGGAAAAAATTAATGTTAAAATGTTCGATGAAGTAGAAGCATTTGTGAAAAATAAAAATAAAGGATACGTTCCTAAAAAATCAGAGGTGTTGTCCCGAGAACAGCTCAAAAAATGCTTGCGAGAAGCTCCTAATGAAATTTTTTTGATATATAAGGTAAAAATTTCATTGTGATTCTCCTCTGTTGAATAGATTGTTACAACCGTAATTTTAAAGGTCGCTTTAATTATGGAAATCTTTGGCGCCTGCAGAACGAGCGAATTGGTGAATATGCTCTCTTCCGATATCGAAGATCGTGGGTCGGTGATCGTGATCAACGTTTCAAAGACGAAGAATGATGTGAATAGGAAATTTACAATTATTGAAGAAGAAGATCTGGGTGCTGATCGTTTGGTGAGAGAATATTCGGCGTTGCGTCCGCAAGGTGTTCTTAGGTTCTTCGTGGCTTATCGAAATAAGAAGTGTACTCCTCAGTCGGTCGGCAAAAATACCTTCGGAAAGATTCCGAGTAAGGTTGCTGAATGGTTGGATTTGGATAATTCGAAGGCGTATACAGGCCATTGTGGAAGACGAACATCCGCGACTTTGGTGGCCGATGCGGGAGCCTCAATGACTAAACTAAAGAGACACGGTGGTTGGAAAAGTTCGTCTGTTGCGGAAGGCTATCTGGCTGACAGTATGTTGCAGAAAAATAAGGTAGCAAAGATGATAGCGGGTGTGGAGGGAGAGCCATCTGCAGCATCTGTTACGGTTCCTGGTGTGTCGATGACGAATTGCGAACAAGATTCTTCATCGTTTGTATCTGGTTGTAATCGCTTAAGCGGAAGGTTTGAGAATTGCAATTTTTATTTTGGTTCTGAAAAGTAGTGTTACTAATGCAAAGGCTTTCTTAGTTCATTTGTTGCTTTAATTAGAAAATAAAACATTTCTGATTATTTTTGTTGCTTCAATTAAAAATTATAACATTTTTATGGTGAAATGTGACGTTTCATATTTCCCTTGGGACAATATGAGCGTTTCATAAATCCCTTGGGAAATATAAGTGTGTTATGATATATCGTAACCAAGGCAGTATTATTCAATATTGTTTCAATCGGAAAAAAATATATTTTTAAATATCAAAACAAGTCAGTTTATAGATATCGATTAACAAAATATATGTTTGTAAATAATTTAAAAATCCAAATGGTATATATTTGATATTTATAGCGAAAATGATCGGTAGTTAGATCACTCTTACATCCACCAAGTGAAGTTACAAATTGATATATCAGCTCATATGTAAAAATTATTATAACTGTGTTCTGAAATGTCGAGGATGTCTGAAAAATTACGCAGAAGGAAAATTGTTCATCAAATATCCTATGAATATTTGTGTGTAACAATACGAGTGGGTATTGATATCTAGTTTGCTTAGGCCATTTTCCTTGAACGAAACAAAATCATGTTATATTGACAAGAAATAACGACATATTGAAAGTGTTCGTGTAAAATCTTACGTCGAGAATTTGAAGTATTGCTGTGCAGTAAACTTTGAAGAAAAGCATGTCGAATGTAAATGTGAAAATTGATAAATTGGAGTATCGAGGCATCATAAAATACTTGTATTTCAAGAGGTTAAGTGAAGGAAATTTATGAAGATTTGC
This sequence comes from Melolontha melolontha, assembly GCA_935421215.2. Classification (NCBI taxonomy): domain Eukaryota; kingdom Metazoa; phylum Arthropoda; class Insecta; order Coleoptera; family Scarabaeidae; genus Melolontha; species Melolontha melolontha. The sequence continues at coordinate 184,152,670 of OW285235.1, forward strand.
TTAATACACTTGGCGATCAATGCCAATCATATGCGGCTGTCAAAAATTAAATTGCGTTTTTCAAAAGAGGAAAACTTTCCGTTGAAGATTAGAAGCGATTAGGAAGACTGATTTCGATGTCCATCCCCAAAAATATTGAGGCAGGTCATGATATGGTATTATCAGACCACCAAATTGGGCTGAAACATATAGGTGAGGTACTAAAGATTTCATATGAACGCGTCCATCATATAGTTCACGTCGATTTAGATATGAAAAAAATTAACACAAACGAGCAAGAGTGAAAGCATCACGGTCAATCTTTGCCCGTTTTGAAGGAGGTCCAGATTTTTTTAACAGTCTTGTGACATTGCATGAAACATGGGTCCATTTTTACAATCCAAAAGCAAAGCAGCAATCGATGAAGTGGAAGCATTATGATTCTCCAAGACCTAGTTTGCAGACAAAGAAGAATCCCCATTTTAAATTGTTTCAATAGTAGGATAAGAATATATAACGTTATCTCTGTGAGCAAATTCAATAATATACTTGAATAGCAACGTTAACAACGAGAACCTACAAACAAAAGAAATAAATTCAGGACTTTTAATTGGGAAGTAGGAATGTAGTGTCGCAGCTCAAAATACAGAAGTCGAATTTACTGACCAGAAAAATCATGACAAGGAAATTGTGGGTAACAAGATGGAAATAAAGAACAGGAGAAGCTGGAGATATGAGGAAAGAAAATACTAAATTTATTAAATAAAAATTTTAAGAATCTAATGGTTTGTTACCTAAATATTAGAAGATATATGTTAATTAAGACTAATTAAGAATATGTTCAATATTAAATATGGTTTAATCGAATTAAGAAATAATAAAATTAATCTACCCGATACAGTCAAATAAAAAAAAAAACGTTACCTTCGTCGTAGAATCCTGCTACAAAGGATACATAAAGGACACCTTTAAGGTGGCTCAAATGACACATCACAACACCTTCATTTAATAACCGTACACGAACGAATTTTTTATAACACTTTGTGTCTGTGTTTAAATCTGCAACAAAGAAACAAATTATTAAACCCTGGGCATATTGAAAGTATTTAGTTTATTATTAAGTATATCTCTTGTACTATCAAAATTTAAAATGTTAAAATTTGAGGAAAATAAAATGGTTTATTTTATATTTTAAAGAGTTTATACAAAAAAGATCACATTGATACGCTATTAATTGGGAAATCATGCTTTCGATTTTAACGTAAATATATTTTCAAATACCGAAATGATTAATTAAGAATATAAATATCAATACAAATCAAGGATATTTGTTAATAATTTAAAGCCCAAATGTGTATCTTTGATATTTGATTACAGTGAACCGTGTGGGTAGTTCACAAGTACGTGCAAATCCTACTTGTCTACTTAAATTATAAATTTGTTGTATAATGAATATACCATTAATCTGTATATAATCGATAAAGCCTTATTATACCCGAAGGTGTTAAGGCGTCTAAAAACTTTTTATTTACGAACAAAACATTGCCCAATCCCTTCTGTCTCTTGCCATTGCTTCTGCATCCTTCCACTTTGTTCCCCTAGCTTCCAAGCACTCTGCCACTGCACTGTTCCACTCTTTTCTCGGTCTTCCTCTAGTCCTCTTTTCTTGTGTCCTTGCCAGCCATATCCGTTTCGGTTGTCTCTGGTTTTCCATTCTTATTAGATGTCCGAACCACTTCAGTTGCTGCCTTTCAATGCTCTTTAAAATCGATTCCACTCTTAGTTCTTCCCTCACTGTTTCATTCCGTATTCTATCTCTTCTTGTAATGCCTTTAACTGCTCTCAGGAATCTCATCTCAGTCGCCTGGATTTTACTTTTTTGCTGCCTTGTTAACACCCAGCTCTCACTACCATACATTAAAATTGGTTTATGTATAGACTTGTAAACTAGGATTTTTGTCTTAGTTGATATTTCTTTATTTCTTATAAATTTGTTATTCAAAGCATAGTATGTCCGTGTTGCTTTTTCTATTCTTTCATTTATTTCAGTTTCGTTCTTACCATTCTTCTGTAGATTTACGCCCAGGTATCTCATCGTCTTTACTTCCTCTATTTTTGTATTGTCCAGTATTATTGATGCTTGGCCGTTTCCTTTCCCAATCACCATTACCTTTGTTTTATCGATGTTAATTTTTAAGTTTCTGTTTTGAAGGGCTTCATTCCATATTGTTACGTTTTCTTGCAGGTCTGTCTTGTTTTTTGCAAATATTACTAAATCATCTGCAAAGACGCAGTCAGTTATTGTCGTTATTTCCATATTTCTATAACCCACTGGTAATTTCTTCAGTTTGTGCTTTATCTCTTTTTGTACGTCATCCATCACTATGTTGAATAGTGCTGGGCTCAGTACACCACCCTGTCTCAATCCTTCTTTAGTTTCAAATATCTGTGACTCTGCATTTCTCGTTCGTACATAATTCTTTGTGACCTTATACATACACTCCACATTGTTTCTCAATTTCTTATTTACACCTCTTCTTTTTAGGCTTTCCCATATCGCTTTCCTTGGTACACTATCAAACGCTTTCTCTAGGTCAATAAACGCCAAGTACGTATTGCTTTGCTGTCTTTTTTCCATTATTTGTTTTATAGTAAATATGTGGTCTTGTACTCCTCTTCCCTTCCTAAAACCGCTTTGTGAATCTTCTAGCTGTGTCTCTATTTGTATTTTTAATCTTTTTTCCAGTATTCTTTCGTACATTTTGGCCATTATACTCATCATTGTTATTCCCCTATAGTTCTTACATTCACGGTAATCTCCTTTCTTGAAGATGGGTAATATCACTCCTATTTCCCAATCTTGTGGTATTCTCTCTTCTGTCCATATTTTGTTAAATAGTTTAGTTATAACTTCTATGCTTTTTTCACCCAAGTTTTTGATCATTTCCGGTGATATACAAACATGGCCTGCTGCTCTTCCTGTTTTTATTTTTATAATTGCTTCTTTTACTTCTTCTATTTTTATTTCTTGGTCACCTTCATCTGTTGCTTGGGTGGTTATTTGTTCTTCTTTTTCATTATATCCTTGTACTATTTTTTCTATATTAAGCATATCCTCAAAGTATTCTCTCCATCTGTCCATTATTTCTTTGTCATCTTCAAGTATTTTGCCCTCTTTTGATTTTATGTATTTGCTATTGTAGTTCGTATCCCTTTTAAAAGTTTTCAATACTTTATAAAATAATTTCTGATTTCCGTGGCTATCACTTTCCATTCTTTCCCCGAATTCTTCCCATGACTTTTGTTTTGCTGCTCTCACTAATTCTTTTACCCTTGTTCTTTGCTGTTTGTACCCAGCGTAGCTTTCTTCTGTTTTCACTTTGAGGTATTTCGCCCACACACGTTTTTTATATTTTATCGCATCCTTTATTTCGTCGCACCACCAGCTTGTTTGTTTTTTGTTTTTATTTATTTTTATAATTCCGCACGCTTGCTTTGCAGCTTTATGTATTTTGCTTTTTATATTTGTCCATAATATTTCCACATTATTGTCTGTGTCCAGTTTGTTTAATTCTTCCATTTCTTGCTCAATTTTTTCTTTGTATTTTGTCGCTATTTCATTTTGTCTGAGTTTATAGTTTCTTATAACCACTTTTGTCTTTTGTTTTTTGTTCTTAGTCACCATTGGGCTTTTCCTTCCTGGAATGAATATTTTTGACAGCAACAAGTAGTGATCCGAGTATATTTCTGGACCTCTTTGCACTCTAGTATCTTCGACTTCTTTCCTATGGCTTTGGTTTATTAGTACATAGTCTATGATTGATTTTTCACCCCTGCTTCTAACTTCTCGGGTGTATTTATGTATTTCTTTATGGGCAAAGAATGTGTTCGTGATTATTAGATTATTAGTTAAACAGTAGTCGATAAGTCTTTTGCCATTATTATTTCGTATTGTTTCCCCCTGCATTCCAATTACTTTTCCTGATTCTTCATCCTTTTTCCCAACTCTTGCGTTAAAATCGCCCAATACAATTAGTCTTGCATTGACATCCTCTGTTGCCTGTTCTAATTGTTCCCAAAACTCTTCTTTTTGCTTTGCTGCGTCATCCTCATTAGGTCCGTACACAATTATTATTGTTGTGCTTGCTTGTTTTTCAATTTCCATTTCTATCTTCATTATCCTCGTTGATAAGGCCTCCCACTTTCTCATATATTTAATAGTGTTTTCTTTTATTATACAACCTACTCCTTCTTTCGCTCTTTGGTTCATTTCTACCCCACTATATATTAAGAGATGGCCATTTTGTACTACTTTTTCCCCTTTGCCTTTAATTTTTATTTCAGTTACTCCTAAGATATCTATGTCTGCCTTTTCAAATTCTGTAATTAGTTCCTCTTCCTTTCCCGTTATACTTCGTATATTCCATGTTGCTACTCTCCACACCTTTCCTTTCATTTTTTGTTTGCATTTTTGGGTTTTTGCCTCGCCTCTTTTTTCAGTGCTATTTATTTCTCCATCTGTTTCAGTTCCCTTCTCTTCCAGTACTTCGAGAGCATTTCCATTAATATCATTTGATTTCAGCTCGTGTCCATTTCGTTGCCTGTTCAGTTCCATACTACCGTCCTTTGTCTTTCTGGTTAGTTTTTTGGATTGTTTATTAATCTTTCAATCTTTTCCAGCATCCTTGTTTGTCTATTCCATTTCCAAGTCTCCCCATTCACCATTAGCTTTGCAAACCCCAATTTAACCTGTTTTCCATATCTCCTTTCTTCTTTTGCTTTCTGTCTAATGTTCCTCTGGATATCTCTTTCTTCTCTTGTTAGGTCTTCATTAATAAATATCTGGCTGCCTTGTCTATTTTTTAATTTACTTTTATTCTGCATGACCTCTTTTTTATTCTCTTCACTGTCTAGTTCGACTAGACATGTTTTTATCCCCAATCTACTAGCCTTTTTTATTATTATTTTCACACCTATCTCATTTTCTATTAGCTTTCTCATTTCATCTTTCAGTATATTGCCATCTCCTGTATTCATTGTCATCCCCTGTACTACTATGTTTTTCCTTCTTCTAACACTTTCCAATTTCTCAATTCTTTCATTATATAGTTTTACCTCACTTCTTAATTCATTGACTTCATCCATCACTTTTCCATTTATTTCCTTCAGATTTCTTATCTCTTTCTTGTATTCTACCTGTTCTTTCCGTAACTCTCTTATTTCGTCCTTCAATGCTTTAGTATCTTCTCCCTGCATTTTCTGTTCAGTCTTAATATCCCTTATGTCAGCGGAGAGTCCTTTCATCATTCCCATAATTTCTTTCAGCATTTCATCGTTTGTTTTTGATGGGCTTCTATATGTTTTCTTCGACTTTTTAAATGAGTCCTCTTCTAGTACGTCCGTTCTTTTCCTTTTTACATCATCAGACGTATCAGAATCCATTATCAAAATTTCCTCTTAATTTTACCTGTTACCTTACTTGAAGTCCGTCCCTGTTCTATACTTACACTATTATTGTCTCTAATCGTATAGCTCACCGCGCAAAAAGCCCTTCCCCGGTCTCCCCGTCGGAGGTCGTGCTCCTATCGGTCAAGCCAGATGTTCAGTTATATATATTTATACAATTTATTTTATTCAGAAAAACAAACCTTTGTCTATTGTAGTTTTTTAATTTAGTTCCCGGCACTATCAAATACACTCTATCTCACTATTATTTTTACCACACGCACAGTAATTATTGTTCGTAATTTCTCAGATTATTTGAGTTTGATCACGGAACTCACTTACTTGTGTATTTCTGTACCAAATAAAAATTAAATCAATACAATAAAAATATTTTCATTACCTTCACGGGACAAAGGACAGCATTTATCGTGGTTCCAATCACTTCCAAACACTTTCATTTAATAACCGTACGCGAACGAATTTTTATAGCGCTTTTAACACTTTATATTAACCGTATTTAACAACGCACCGTATATTTAGTTAACACTTGACTATATTCTGCGATAGTACGTCATATAGTTCGATTAGTCATCGTAGACACGCGTAATCTTTCTTAAACGACGAGCACAAAAGATCATTTTCCCGGTTCGTATCTGTAAAAAGGAAATTATAAAAATGTAGCCCCAAGCCAAAAATATTAAACATAAATAAAAAGAAATGCCAGAAATATAATTAGACAAATTTCTGGAAATATTAATTTAAATTTGATGAAAATTAATTATTTATTACACTACTTAAAAGTGAAGAAGCGAATAAAACTTTTATATAAAAAAATTAATTTGAAGCTCTCTAATAGTTGTCAAGTAAAAATAATAAATCTAAAAATATTATGAAATACATAAATATCTAGAATTACTAATTTAATTGTAGATTTGAGAAGAAAAAAAATATTATTTATATCTTTATTTAAAACATAAGTAATTAATATTTTATTTAGAATAAAATTAAGCTAAATACTAGAAAAATTAAAAGTGTAATTGATAAATTAAATATATCTATTTAAGAAATTTACAAAATACCTGCTACAACCAGGAACAAGCCCGTTCGATCACTTCTAAAACCAGAACGAAAATGCGCTTCGAAATTTCATCTCATTTTAGCAAATGTGAAGAAAGGAATTTGCAATAAAAACATATCTAAGTAGGTAAATGCATGACGTTAAAATACATTCAAAACCTTTTTTTGTGTATTGAGAAAAACTCTTCTCAGTTTTTCGGAGTCTAAAGAAGCGAAATTGACCTGCGTGCCATGAGCGTACGCTTGATAATACATAAAATAAATAGTAAGTAGTAATTTATAAAACGTGGTGAAAAATTTACCGATTATATTCCTATTTGTAATTTGTAATAAACCCGGGCTTATAATACTAAACTTATTCACTACGTCTGATAATGGTCGTTTTGTTGAACTACTAACAATGGCATTATAACCTGTAACAGTCCGTACAGAAGTCTACATATTTGATGTCATACCTACTGCGCTCGAATTATACTCGATATAGACACTACGCTCATGGTGCACCGGTCGCTTCTTCAACAAACAGTGTAAAAAAGTTGTTGGCTAAATATTTCATGGCGAAATATCTAAAAACACATGTTAAAATAATGTTATTTAAACAATTGAGCGTTATTTTCGATTTATTTTAAATTAAAGCAAATTAATGTCGCTAATATTTAAATAAATTATTGATTTTAAAATTTTAGATATAATATAATGTATGTATGTATGGCTCACTTCAAAAAATCGAACAACGAATATACTGATAAGCTGGGAATTCGATTTAGTATTTTTAAACTTTAAACGAGAAATGGTTCCGAACTTGAAAATTAAAGTTCACCCTAGTATATGCTCAGGACAATTTTTTGTGTCGAAAATCATTTGAAAGAGGGCGAAAGCACCTTTAAATGTAAAACGATTTTTAGTTTTTGGCATTTCTTGATAATAAAAATAGGTAAAATATTGGTGTTTTATACCGGATGTCCTTGAAATAAAAGGACTACATATGAAAAATTCCCTCTCTCATATTCATTATATATATATATATTATTATATACCTATATATGTATATTATATATATATATATATATATATATATATATCTAATTTATTATATAGTATTTTAAAAAATTACGTTTAAGTTTCACACACAAAAAATTGAGTGTGAAACTTAAAGGTGACCCACAATAACAAAATGAACAGTCTTGTTATTGTATATCTCGCTTAAAGTTCGTTCTGCTGTCGATTGTTACAATTTTTCGGTTAAAGGTAATAGATTGGAACTTAAAATGCACGTAAAGTTTACATCTTGCATGTTTTTTCAATATATCAGCTTTAAGATTTACAAATATAAATTTATATAAATAATACTTGACTTTCTGGGTTCGTTTAAATAAAACTAAGGGTAATATTAAAACACACTATATTGTGATGACTCATCCAATAACGCGTCACGCGTCATTCCTCTGGTGTTTTCTCGAGGCCTACGAGAACGCTCTAGAAGGGTATTCACCACGATATAAAAGCCGCGTCGAAGAAGGGATGGGACATTGAATCCTAGAGCCTCGCTCAGTAATCATAAATATAGATACATAAATATAAATACATAATTGTGCTTATTGTTAATAGTTAGTTTTATATTGTTATACGTTTTATTATTAATATAGTGTGTGTCTAAAGTTATTGTTAGTTTTATTTAAGAACCCGAAAAGACAAACTTTACAATATTAATAAAAGAACACCCTAAATAACATTTAAAACTATTACAATAATGACAATATTTATATTTATTTATTCACAATATTTATTTATAACTACGATGTTAACGATGTCGGTTGCTGGTCGAATGAATTATAATACCTTTCGAGCGGTATATATAGGCGCAGACTAGAACAAACCAGTAACAAGGTTTAAAAATTAATCCGTGAACTACCCTTGTTTAACAAATGCAACAGCAATTTGTAACTATCTTTGTCACATACTTGATGAGGCCTTAGTGAGAGGCGCTGATAAACGCAAATCATAAGCATGCGCAACGCGTCCTATCAAATTTGAAAGGAACATGTGCTTTCTTTGAGCGGCAATTGAGGCCATTTCGGATTTTATATTTGCAAGCGTCTGTCGAGGTAGTTTGAAGTAGTTTTGTATATTATTCTTATCTTATGTAGTTATTGGTTTTAAGTATAGTGTATATATTTAAAGTTTCAGTGTAGTGTAAGATACACTTTAGACTAATTATTTGTTAAATATATCTATGAACAATAATATTTATAAATTTGCATGCGTTCTAATACTAATCATGTAAATTTTGCAAGTTATGTGAAGGCAATCCTTTTTATATAAAATTTGTTTGTAGGCGATATAGGAAAATGGATTTCAAATGTATTGTTTGTGGTTATGGGGAGGACGAAATAGATAAATTGCGTTACTTTCCCAAAAATCTAGAAAAGTGAGTATTTGCTTATTTTTTTAATACTTATATAGTCTACTATACAGTTTTTTTCTGTTGTATATTTCTAATATGTTTATTGTTGACTGACATATTTTGTTGAATGTAGGTCAAGAATTTGGAAAGAGGCAATGGGAATTATCTCAACTGATTCACTCCGCAACCATAGAATTTGCAGTTGATACTTTATGCCTGATTCCTATTAAAGCTCGCTTTTGATTTGAAACGTGATGCAGTTCCAATACTTTATTCGATGACTACTTTATCCTCAGCTCTATCACAAGTCTCTGCTAATATTACAGAAGAACTTGTGGGAGCAGATTTACCTGTAGCCTTAACATCTTCAGCTTCTGATAACCGCAGAGAGGTATTTAAAGAAATACAACCCTGATCATCCAAACAACCAGATGAACTACTATCTCTTATCAGATGTATCAGCATCAAAGTAATTTTCTTTTTATACATTGCTATTTAAACACAATAATCTTAGTAAGAATTATTTATTTAAAAATGTGTTTTATTTCAAAGCTGCACACAAGAGTCAGTTATAATGTATCATTACATTAAAGCAATATTAAAGATGATCCACAACTTTTTGTTGTAAATGGTGAATGAATAAGCTAGATAATATATTAGAGCATACAAAATTTAATTATACATAAATTATACACATATATATATATATACATATATATATATATATATATATATATATAGTAAATCTAATCAGTAGGCGATTAAAGGTCTGTATATTACTTCAAAATATATGTATTTAAAAAACTCTACATGTTTCGGCGGTACGCCTTTATCAAGAGGATACAAAATATAAATGACAGAATATAAATGTCAAGTAATTAAGTTGCTATAGCAACTTCATTACTTGACATTACACAATTACTTTCTAAAGAGCGAGTGCGGCAAAAGGCCTTATGAAACGAGTTTTTTATACTATTTTTTCTATTTTGCGTTTTTTACAATAATAAATTGCTTAAATTGGAATTATTTAATTTGAAAGTTCAGAGTTTAATTTTTATATAAAGCATGCAGTTGGTCACATTGATACTTGACATTTTCAAATTTAAATCTTGCTATCCGCGAAGTATATTATATTACATATTATTTATTAATTTTCGTTTCATAATGAGTTTATTTCGAACGCAAAATAGAAAAAATATGTATTTATAAAAAGAAAATAAATAACAATTTGATCAAATATCAACGAATGTATGTTGTCAAATATCAACGAGTAACGACAGAACTACTAAGCGTAAATGTGTGTATTTATTACTACTTATCACGGAGTAGGTAATAATCCCGTCTTTGTCTTACTCAAATAAATTGCTTGAGCCGTATGTCTGTGCTAGACGAAGCGTCAAAACACATACTTTCGTTCAACCTATCCTTGTCATACAAGTAGGTACTGTTTATTATTTGGATGTGGAGATTATTCTTTGAATGTCGTTGACAGAATTATAGACCAATGACGCAGAGATCATCTTTGTTGATTTGGAGTGTATAAACTTCACCCTAAATTTTATAAGGCGACACAAGGCTGACATACACGTACTATAACTATTACGTTATAGATTTTAATGACGAAAGTGGATTGCTGCGTCCGTTTTCCTATAATAAAATTGCATAATGTATTTCGAATCAGGTGACTGGACGACGTCACCTGCGTTCCAGCTAACTAAACTAAATAATGAAAATATTGTATTTCACCGGATTGTTTTGAACAATCAGGATTTAACTTTAATTTAGGCAGGTCGAAATGTTAAATCGTGATTGGCATATTGCATAATACATATTTGTATTTGTTTTAACTTTTAAGCTATGTGGAAATATTGGTTTGGTATAAAATACTCACTTATTAAATGATGTAAATCTCGTCCGTAGTCTGTTAATTAACTGAGTATATATTAGTAATATTAGTATTGAATTTATTTTCCCTTCGAGAATTTCTAATCCATTCTTTCTTTATAGTTATCGAAACCATAACCTTGCCTTTAAGAAAACTGTAAAATACGATACTTTCATTATTTAATTTAGTTACAATCAAGTTGTTTTTACAAAGAGCACTCTTCACTCATTTTTACTTCTTAGATATAAAACACGAATAATAAATAATAGAAAGAACAATGGAAAGCTAAATATAATAAATAGCGGCATAACAATAGACAATTTTAAATAAACAGTTAGGTATTAAAAACTGCAAATCACAATGTGATAGCATAGGACGGAAATATGTAAACGACATCTAGTGACTACATAGTACATTATCGATTTTGACCAATACTTTATAATTTTACTATGCTTGTCAAATCATTTTCAAAAAACCTTTTTTTAAAAACATTAGTGTCCCTATTTTGTTTTTCTATACTTTGCATTATATTTCAGTGCTTTCCATTTCAGTTCGCACTTTGGGCAGTACGAACTGAAAAGAAATACTTTATCAACTATATTTATGTATATAAACTTTTGGATTAAAAATTTTTCGAACGGGATTTTTGAAAGCATGTAAGTAATAACTAGAGTGGACCAATCCGGAGCGATATTGGTAAATATTTCATATAAAAGCCGAAAAACTCCAATAATTTATCAATTTATATATATATATATATATATATATATATAGTAAACTTAATAAGTCGGCGATTAAAGGTCTGGTTTATTGCTTCAAAGTATATATATTTAAAACAACCCTACATGTTTCGGCAATGATGCCTTTGTCAAGGATATAAGAAATATAAATGACAGAATATAAATGTCAAATAATTGACTTGCTATGGTTTAAATTATTCAAAGATATAGCAAACGCCAATTAAGTTGGCGCGAGGAGGGGTAAGTTCGCGCAGGATTAGAAGAAGTGGGGAGATTTGTATTTGGTTTTACATCAAATGTCAGATAATTCTAACCTCTGAGCGTGTATCACTTTATGATCTCTTAGCAAAGACATTATGTTCCGTCAAACGTCAATGACAAATGTATTCTGACAATTACTTGAGTAGTGGGGGTGGACGTTTTTAAAAACGGCTTCTGCGCACCCCATCCTCGCGCCAACTTAATTGGCGTTTGCTATACATTCCAATAATAATAATAAGTCATGCCTTAGTATTCCAAAAAATAGATAGCAAGGTGTGAACATATGTGTTGTTCGCTGCTAGCAGCTTTTGTCTCTTTCTGGGTATGTATTTGTGTGAGCACGTAAGTGTAGGGTTTTGTATGTTGGTGCGCTTGTGCGTGTGTTTAGTGACCGGTCGCGTAAATTTAGAGAGATCGGATAACCAGCCGTTGCGTAGGGCCGCCAACCCTTTCCCGGCAACTTCTTTACTTTTCCGTGCAGTACTTCGACGGCCCGCCCCCCGCCCCAACGAGGCAAGGCGCAGACCAGCGAAGCGCACCCTGCATGGGGTTGCTCATCGCCAACCGAGGGAACACTCTTAGTGGCTACCTCAGTCGACGACGGTCACACTTTGTGCCATCTTAACGATTTCCGCAAAGGCGGGGGCAATGCACACACGTCGAACGTGTGTGTGCTGTTAACGGCAGCCTAGCCAGGTTGCCGCCCAGGACCGGTCCTAGTGGTGTGTGCATTGCGCGGCGCCGTGATTTACGCCGCGTAGCTTGGTTCCACACTCCTGCTGGAAAGGCGGAATGGCACCTGACTGCCCATCGGGCAGACCCCCCCCTAGAGTTTGGTAGCGCATATGCTAGGCTACAACCCAGTAGAGGACCACATCAGCACAAAACAGGGAAAAGCAAGACATGAGTTATTATTACGTATGCGCCCGTGGAGCGTCTTAAGATGCAAAGTTGTCGGCATTCGGCAAAAACGAGAAGGAAAACCACGAAAACCTGCTCGGACAACTAGACAGGAATCAAAATACGGAACAGTCAGCATGATAAGCAAAAGTATATGATATTTAAATGTAATTTATATTTAAATAACATAAGGTATATAACAAAAAAATATATATTATGATGGTAAATTGTAGATCGTTACAAAATTAAGTTATAGTATATACTGCTTAATTTTTTTTTTTTTTTTTTTGCAATGCACACACCACTAGGACCGGTCCTGGGCGGCAACTTGGCTAGGCTGCCGTTAACAGCACAAACACGTTCGACGTGTGTGCATTGCCCCCGCCTTTGCGGAAATCGTTAAGATGGCACAAAGTGTGACCGTCGTCGACTGAGGTAGCCACTAAGAGTGTTCCCTCGGTTGGCGATAAGCAACCCCATACAGGGTGCGCTTCGCTGGTCTGCGCCTTGCCTCGTTGGGGCGGGGGGCGGGCCGTCGAAGTACTGCACGGAAAAGTAAAGAAGTTGCCGGGAAAGGGTTGGCGGCCCTACGCAACGGCTGGTTATCCGATCTCTCTAAATTTACCCGACCGGTCACTAAACACACGCACAAGCGCACCAACATACAAAACCCTACACTTACGCGCTCACACAAATACATACCCAGAAAGAGACAAAAGCTGCTAGCAGCGAACAACACATATGTTCACACCTTGCTATCTATTTTTTGGAATACTAAGGCATGACTTATTATTATTATTGGAATGTATCTTTGAATAATTTAAACCATAGCAACTCAATTATTTGACATTTATATTCTGTTATTTATATTTTTTATATCCTTGACAAAGACATCATTGCCGAAACATGTAGGGTTGTTTTAAATATATATACTTTGAAGTAATAAACCAGACCTTTAATCGCCGACTTATTAAGTTTACCATATCATACCAAGGTCACGAAAATATTATATTTATATATATATATATATATATATATATATATATATATAAATTGATATATACCGCCTCATTCTGAGTAAACGCAACGATCCGAATGTATGAATATTTCTCCCGCTCCAAATACAAATCCCCTGAACGCGTTTAGTCAATCACAACACAGTCTGTCTCATTCCGAGCAAACGCAACGATCCGAATGTGCAATCGATGTCATATGTCATACATACTTACATATTATGGAGCCGCGTAAGGAAAATTATCTGATTACCAAATTACTATTAAAGGACTATAAATTGTTTAGTCCTGTGTTATGGTAATGAGTAAATTGCAATACGTTATACTGACGATGGTTACACAAAGCGTAATGATGTTATTAATAAGCGATCAAGAAAATTGCAAATAAGGCATCAAGAGATTTAATAAATTAAATTTTAATAATAAAGGTCACAAAAACTATTCATAGTATACTAAATAAATTTCAGAACTAATAAAAACTAAATTAAATTCTAGTAATGTAAAGAAAAATTTACTCTTACAAATAATAAAATAAATTGTTCATAATGAGAAATTAATTATATAATAACGGAAATTCATCCGTTTAAACTCATCGCCGTAAAATAATTGATGATGTTTGGAATATTTATAATTACGAAAACCATTTAATTTTAGTATGCGGTTAACGGAAGAGCAGCATATGCCTAAATCATTGGAAATATCGCTAAGTGTCAAATTTCAATTTAGTTCTATTGCAGCGCATACTAAAATGGACGTATCATGAGGAACTCTGCGATTTGGGAATAATGGTTTTAAATTTTGTACAGAACCAGTAATGTCTATTTTCTTTTTAAGTCTTCAAATTGTAGCTTTGTTCGGGATGGACCTGTCGGCATACCTTCCGGCAAATAAGTCACATACTCTTTCATAAGAATTATCAGCGTGATACCATTTCATCATTTCGGCTTTCTCTTCTAGTGTATAACGCGGCATGATCACTATTCAAACGCTTAAGAGACTCCGTATAGGGTGACAGTGGTGACACTAATTTGTGAAATTAATTGTCAAATGGTTGCGCGACAGACTGTTTTGTGATTGGCTAAAAGCGTTCAGGGGATTTTTATTCGGAGCGGGAGAAATATTCATACATTCGGATCGTTGCGTTTGCTCAGAATGAGGCGGTATATATTGATATTGATATTGATAAATTATTGGAGTTTTTCGGCTTTTATATGAAATATTTACCAATATCGCTCCGGATTGGGCCACTCTAGTAATAACAAATGTGCAAGTTAAAAATATGAATTGAATAATATACATGTAGGTACTTTCACAATGAGACATGAATAAATTTCGCGGGTTTTCTAATTTTGTAATGCTAGTTGCTAGTAATAAAGGGTTACATATATATTCAATGCTTGTGCACATGCGTTACACTTGCGCAATAACCAAGGCTTGTATAAGAACATAGGATTGCTCGATCCTGCAATATTTTCGCCGCGTAGTGGGGAGCCATGACGTCACAAACGCACCAGGTTGAACGCGTTCACTACTGTAAAGCACCTTATAAAATGTGTTTAGCTACTACAATTATCGAGTTATATTAGTGCTATTATTATGGTATATAATATTTCATTTGATAATAACATATCCGTCAGTGTACTGTTATAAATATAATACATGTTTTTATTGCCATAAGGTTATACTTTGGTTTATAATTTAAAAAAAAACTTTTCCAACTTCAAATAAACACATTTATTAGGTACATAAACATAAATAAAGAAAGCCGATGAGCATGTATTCTCTATACAAAGCAAAAAATATATATTTTTCAATTAAAAGAGTCAGTATATAGCAATGTTTTATTACGCAGTAATTAAATAAAAACGAATCAAGTAGTGGTTTTTCGCATTTTTTTAGCTAGTGTTCGTTGTGTGTCTGACGGTGTACTAGTAGAAAGCTTACGTTTACTCGATTTTTTAGAATTGTCAAGGGTTCTTTTTGTATTTAAATAATTCATACGGATAACAGTTCTTAATTTACAAAATAATTTTATAATAACAAAGCACAAATTTTCTCGCTTTTTAATTTTTAAAGCTAGTCTTTTAACAACCAGTGTTTCTTTCCGCAGTTTATTATCGCCATGATATATCTCAAAATATTTGTTCCACTGTTTAATGGTACTTAAGAAATCTGTTGAGGGCTTAATAAGACCACCAAAAGAGAGCTGTTGTACCCATGAGGGTAAATTGTAGGCGTGATCGGCTTTAATTTTATAAGTATAATCGCCGAGTTGGGGATGACTGTTTTTAAATTTCTTCGCTATAAAACCAGCAATGTACTCAAATGCATCGTCCGTTGTTTCTGGTGATTTTGCATCAGATATTTCTGAAATCCCTGATGATGAAAACGAGCTTCCATTGCTACTTTGAGTTGCATTGCTGTCAAACTTCTCTTCCGGTAATTCAAGTGAAACTTTCGCTTATTCCAAAACTGTGGCCACTATATATTCTTCAGGAACAGCTTCTTGTGTGTTCACCTTTAAAAAAAGTATAGCTATGTAGATAGGTACCTATATAATACTAGGAATATGTAAAGAATTAATAAACACATTTTATGTACCTGTGCTTCTAAAATACCAGGATTCTTCCCAAGAATAATCATTCTTATTCTTTTGATGGCTTCCAATGGAGATGGATGTTCATTCGGCCCTCGACATCTAAGCTGGAAGAAAAAATTCTCCAAACAATCCTGATTAAGTTTATGAGTACATGTACCGTGCCTTCATAATAGGTTGTAACCCACGTGACGTGTTGCAATATTGGTTGCATACATTAGGATTGGCAATCCTGCATAATAAGTTCCTAAACTCAAATGTTTTGTTATGACAGTTTTGTACGTTTTGTGTATTGTGTCAATTAGATTTTCTTTGCATTAATTTTATATTTATTTCGCGTTAAAAAAGTCAGTTCTTTGAAGAGCTATTGAAGATATTCTAACTTTTGTGAAGGTTAGTTATCTATTAATAATATTGAATGTATGTATAAATAAAATAATTTCATTTTAGGTTATAACCTCCAAAATGGCATTTACCGTCGAACAAGATGCATTCATTTTAGTGGCCCATTATAGAAGTGCTACACAAGATGCCGAAGGCAATTGGAGTTATTCACTTCCAAGTTGTATAGATCAATTTATACAACGCTTCCCAGATTTTGACTTTGATTATGATTCATTTCGACATCGTAGACATATTATAACACATCGTTTTGAGGATAAACATTGTATTTGTAAAGGGAAATCGACTGGGAGGCCCACCAAATTAACTGAAGCTGTTGTAGATGATATTCGGCAGCGAGTAGAACATAGCTCTCATAAATCAGTTAAAAAACTATCTCAGCAAACAGGTATTTCATATTTATTTTTAATTGTACAAAGTTAACATTCAAAAAAATGTTATTGAAGGTCTCTCAGTTGGAACATGTCACAAAGCATTAACAAAAAAGATACATATACATCCTTATAAAGTTACTGTTGTTCATCAGTTACATCCAGTCGATTACGATAGGCGAATTAGATTTTGTGAATGGTTTAATAATCGAATGAACGATGATCTCCTAGATTTAACTTTTTTTAGTGACGAAGCATGGGTACATCTTACAGGATACGTAAATTCACAAAATTATAGATCTTGGGCTACAGAAAATCCACACCAACTAGTAGAAACATCATTACATCCTTTAAAAGTAGGAATATGGGTGGGAATGTCGAGAAGAAGAATTATTGGGCCAATTTTCAATATTCAATGAATTTATTAATCAGCTGCATGACGATGAATTAGAAAATGGCTGGTTTCAACAAGATAATGCACCTGGTCACACGGCCAGAGACACACACCACTATTTGACAGAATTGTACGACGATAGACTGTTTAATTTATGGCCACCCCGTTCTCCCGATCTTACTCCGCTTGATTTTTACTTATTTGGACATTTGAAAAATAGGATATATAGAAATAGACTACATAATTTACAAGAACTAGAAGCAGCAATTGTGCATGAAATAAATAACATTACGCAGAATGATTTACATAATGTTTTTGAAAATTTAAAACGTAGGGTGAATATTTGTTTGCAACAAAATGGTCATCATTTCCAACATTTATTATAAATATGTTATTGTGAAAAAGCTTTCAGTATGTTAGCTCCTCATAAAATGTGTTTGTACAGAGGCAAAATTGACAATTTTTTCATTATTAACTGTAAATAAAATTTATGCTATTAAAATGATAATAAACACTAGTGTTTTAATTGAATAAACATACAACTAAAATTTATTTTTATTATTCCAAGAAATTACTTACGTTTCAATTAAAATAAAATTAAAAAACATCTGTCAAACTATTTTGAACTAGGAATATTTGTATAGTAGTACCAATCTGTAATGTTGGTTGCATATGTATCATGTTACAACAAATAATGAAGGCTCTGTATAATGTACATCTTCAAATTCGGTCTTCATATCTCGTAAAAATAGTTTCAACGATTCTATAGAAATTATTATTCCTTTCTGAAAAATTTGCAAAGTGTTTTTTCCTTCAGCTCTCATGTCAAATATTAAATCTCTAACTTTATTTAAGTGTTGTTCTTGGTCCTGTAAATAAATTCCAAAAGGGGCTTTCATAGGGTCAGGGCCAGGAGATCTATTCACATGGCTATTAAAAATATCAAACCAAGAATTAATATTGTCTATGAACATTCCGACATCTTCAGCAAGTTTTTTATCAGGGCCTGGTTTGTATCGTGATAATGCCTGGGCGGTCTTATGTGATAACAATTCAGCCGCTAGTCTTACATTTTGTCTTTTACTCTTTTCAACTGTAATATGCTTTTCAGAAATTTTATAACAGGAATTTACTTCTACATTGGTTAATTCTATCAAACTTTCTAAAGGTTCTTTTCTTATCCATTCTTTACGGACAGTATCGGATACGAAGTTTGTCGCCTTTGGAAAGTTGTGATAAACGATTTCTCTATTGGTAATTTTCGTAGAAATACGACTGTTATTACAGCCAACTACCGCACGACGACGTCCCGGCATTTCAGTCGCTAATTTACAAAGGGTAACGGCGAAAACTAAATTAATTATATTATATTATATATTATTATATATAATTAAAAATTAAAACACTTTACTTTAACTCAAGCAACCCAAGACCTCAACTATTTATCGGTGCGACTGGTCCGTTTGTGACGTCACAGGAGGCGGAGTCACGGCTCGATGCGAACAACACTGCCGGTATAGGGATCTAGCTATCCTATGTTCTTATACAATCCTTGCGCAATAACATATAGGTTTCCTGTTTGGAGGTAGAGTAAAATTACTTTCGGATGAGACTGAAGCTGCGCGAGCGATGATATTACAAAAATACTGAACACCTTAAAAACATTGAGCAATCGCAGCAGTCCGCAGCGGGAGCAATGTACGTACAAGATCACTACGAAACACACAGATCGAGCGCCTGGTATCGACTGACAAATAATCGATAAACGTTTGTGGCTCGTATAGTACACGGATTTATACTACTAGCTGTTTCTCTCATTTATGAGGTGTCTTTCGTTCTAATTACTAAAATGTGTTTCTGCGCTAGTCTCATCCGAAAGTAATTTTACTCTATAAAGTAAATGGCCTTACTTGGAGGTAAGATACTTATTATGATGGATAAGTTATTTCGTTTCACATGAAATAGAAGAAATAATTATTACAATAAGTAGAAATGGAATATATGGATTACAATTTTACAATACAATCTTACAATCTTTTACGCAACAAAAATTATGAAAATTTTCAATTTAAAGGTACAATTTCGCGCAAAGTGAAAGTATAGTTACATTCAACTTCGCTTTAAATAGATGACGCCCTTTTTTATCAAGTAAATTCATATTATTACTAATTTCATTAACCGGTCTTTATATTATTTTTAACATATTCTTCAACTCGATATACTTCGTATTTTTAAAAACTAATTTTGGCACTATAATCAGGATGTCAAGTGAAATTAAAAATAAAAAACAAATTTTGGATTTTATAGTTACCTGCAGTCGCAATACTTTCCATTATCAAATAACATCCAAGACTATTTTAATCATCCAATATATGTATGAATAAATTTTCCATGAGTAAGTGTAGAGATTTTAGGTGAACTTTGATGGAAGATTGCACTACAAATCCTGATTGTCAATTTTAAATTATCAATGTCCTTCCAAAACAAAAATAATCAAAGCTACCTGCCAAACGTGTCTAACTTCCATTTGATAATTCACAGCTAAATTCGTACTCGACCTTGATCGTCCATGTTTATGTTTTGGCGAAATTGTCGTGTACAATGTAAACAGCTTTTAGAAAGTTGCTTCTCTTAAATTCTAACAATTACTTCAAGTTATAAAATACCTGTAAGTCATTACAAAATGGATAGTAAAGATCATATACGTTTATGGGATTGCGAAACAGACTACAAGCCCCTTCGTCGTCCAAATTCAAAATCACAAATAACAGAATCGAGAGTAGAACATAACGCTGAAGAACAAAAAGTTACAGAAAACCCACAACTTCCTTCAAAATCGGTAAACTATAATGATATATTAAACAAATCGACATTAAGAGTTGACGCGCAAGAATGGTTTCCGTCTAGTTATACACAAGCTCAAGGAACCCCGCAGTTGCAGCAATCCGCCCAAAGTCGTATTCAGAAAATCAGAAGTGAAAGTAATTCAACAGATCCATATAGTACAGAAACTAGTCATAAAATACCTTTTGACCCAGTGAATTTGGATATATTAATTCAAGCATTAATTTATGATCCTGGTCAATTTGATAATCTCATAGACAATTTTATAGGAATTCTCTCACCCTATTTTGATGACATTGATGTAGCAAAAAAAACGGCAGAAGCGATTTTTGAATTCGCTTTGAAAGAACCGAGCTTTAGATATAATGCTGCAAGATTATGCTGTATTTTAGATGAACATTATCCATTCTTTAGGCCACGCTTACATGCATTATGCGAAAAGAAACTTAATTCAGATAAACAGCGTCAAGGATTAACATTATTTTTAGCTGAACTTTATATGCAATTAAATTATGAAACTATATATGGACGAATTTTATTAAATTCATTAGAAGATCTTGTATCTTCAAAGAAACCAGAAGATATTAAAAGTGCTTGTCAGGCATTAAAGGTATATAATTTCATGTAATGTTTTATACCATTTTGTTAATTGATAATTACCTAGTTGGCAGGCTACTCTCTGGAATTCAACAATCATGAATCTTTAAATGAAATATTTAAAGATTTGGAAGCATCAAAAACTAATCTTCAACAGTCTTTGATTAATTTAGTGGATTCTGTTATTTCATTAAGACAAAATAATTGGGGGCGAAGTAACAGCATAACAGCAACTACTGAAATTAGGTATGGCATTTCTAGTATACAATAATAATACAAAGCTGAAGCAGCCTTAAACGACAATGAGTTTGTAACGGGGCAGGTCTATTATGATTAGAGTTGATTTAATTTAATAATTTTAGAATCGGAACTAGAAAGCCCTGATTTTATATTAAAATTCACATAATATCTCACAATTATTTATTTACATGTGTAGGTAGCAATATGCATAGATAAATTAGTATTTGCCCAAAAGTAGTAGTTTAAGTGGAGTCAAAGAACATACGTACATATGCTCCAAAGTCTTTACTCCTACAGACAAATAAAAAGTTTTTCAGTATACATGCAGCATGTTTATAGAGATCTTTTACAAACTGGATGTCCATTTGTTTTACAATATTGAAGGTCTATTTTGTTCCAATCTTCTAGAAACTCCTTTTCTAAACTATTTTCCAAAGATGTGTATTTTCTTGTATTATTTTCTAATAAATTTCGCAAAATATTTGTCTAGAACAGGAGTTGTAGATTAGAACATATGAAGAAATGAGAAAGTAATTAACTGCATTGATAATGATGACCTTTATGTTTGGATCGGTATCTTAGAGAAAGTTAAAAAGAGTAATTTATTTACAAGCCGATGTAAATTTATTTTAAATATATTCAACTACATTTAGTAACACATAAGTCTCATTTATAAAGAACTTAGTAATAATAGAACTGATTGTCCCTTATTCTTGAAACAAATAAATTTGCAGATATTAATTTCTCTAAATTTACCTTAAGAGGTTTTGCTACCTTTTGTATACCAGAATTTAAAACAAATATGATGATGAGGAGTCTAGTCTATCAAATGTGATTATTTATGATTTCTTATATCTTCTGCACATTTATTCATGCATACATGGTTATATTTGAATTTGTTGAAGCACCTACTTCAATAATAGCTATTGGACATAATAATAACCCACTGCTGTGTTTAACTATGACTTTTAATTTATTTTATATAATTAGACACAGGATAACAGATTACACTTGTTTACAGTGTATCTAGGGTTTAAATAGAATCATGTGCCAGTGTTTTATACATATTTACTGATTACTAAACTGAAGTCGTTTGTTTCTATCACGTAAAGATTTTTCACAAATTAGTAACAAAGTATTACCAAGGTATGCGCAAATCTGTACATAACTATAGTTTCAGCCACACTTTGCAAGGTTTATATCCCTGTATTCGTAATCGTATTAAATATTTGCCCCAAATACAACAGCTCGTCCCTGTTTAAACTCTTCTAACTTGTTTGTAGAGTTCACTCAACCACATAGAAGTGGTACATTCTTTGTGCAGTCACAGTACTCGTGGAAATACCGTCGTGAGCTCTTATTGTGTGTTAGTTTTATTTTAGTATGGCAAGCAGAAAGTGTATAAACAGTTCATATTTTATTACACCGGGTGGCCCAATAGTGCGGTGTCGGTCGATATCTCGACACCGTTTGAAGGTACAAAAAACTTTTCAAAAAAATTTTTAATTTTGAAAAGGGCATAGCCTAAAAATACTTTCGTTTTTACAAGTTGTCTCATAATAGCAGTACTGAACCTAACTTAATTTTTTCAAACGAAGCGCCCTCTATTTTATTCCATTTTTAGAGTTTGCTATAAAGTCCACATTCTTTCCATATACCATTGTCTATACATAACCATAATAGTTTTTGACATATTTAACATTTTCTCTAATGTGCAGGTATTATTTTGCTAAGTCATGTCTTACTTATGTTTGATCCCAGAAACGAAATTTTTGGTATATGAGTAGTTTATACATGCGATAACTTTTACGAATTGATAAAAATTAATTTTTTTGATACAAAGTGTTTAGGAAAGAGAAAGCAATATCACAAATTTCAAATGGAAAAATCTCCATTTTTTTTTTAATGGTATGCATAGTGCTTTTTTTATGTTATTTTACTCCTAAAGTAAAGAACTTTATTTTTACTTAAGCATGTCATATACCTATCTGGAATAGATTTCGGGATTTTTTCGTTTTTAAAATCGCTTTACAAGAAGCTGTCTACTTTAAGGCAATAAGTTCTTAAAACGAAGACAGCCATGGAAAACAAATAAAACACATCAAATTTCTAAACTATCAAATTGCTTAATGCAGTATTTGCTCTATACGTCGATTACATGTGTGTTTCCTCATGTTTTAAAAATGAATTTTTCATGACAAGAACTTATCAATATCATAATATTTTACCTTATTCAGTGAAACATAAGATATTAATTTATAACATATGCTGCTGAAAAACTAATGAAACAAAAAAAAACTAATTTTTATTTAAATCAAGAAATAGTAAGAAAATGAAACAAAAATAGTACTGAGCATGAATATATAAAACCGGAGACAGCGAACTGTATAACGACTGCAACCCATTTCCAAGGGTACACAAAACTACTGCTAAATGGCACTCACTAGAGTAGCTGTTCAATATGTCCACCATTTTGTTCTTGACAGACAGTAAACCTGCGAATAAAATTTTGATGCACCCTTCGAAGCGCATTTTCATCAATAGATTCAAATACACGTCTTATTCTAAAATTCATATATTCCACTGTGGTTGGAGTTTTGTATACCTGTGCTTTTGACATAACCCCATGAAAAGAAGTTAATGTCGTCAGATCTGATGATCTTGCAGGCCAGGTCCTCCTCTCCCGATCCATTTATTTTCAAAATTTGTGTTGAGATAATCCCTCACCTGTTAGCTAAAATGTGGAGGAGCTTCATCTAATTGTAACCACCTTGCCTGGTAATTTGTAATGGTAAACTATCAATCATATCTTTAAACTGATTTCGTGAAAAACTCAAAAATAATTCTCCGATTACCGTGTTCTCGAAAAAATATGGTCCTATGACAAAACGTCCAAGAACTTGAACAAATGGACGAAGAATAATGAGAGAGGTTCCATTGTGACATAAAAGAAACGGAATAGAAGTATAGTGAAAACATTTAGAGAATAGCACATACGTCATCACAAAGCTGCGCGAACAAAAAGTGCCAGGGGCGTAGGTGATTTCGAGGGCAGAGGTATTAGGGGTGATTTTTAAAAAACTTTATAATTGTAAAAATTATGTTTTTTCATAAAACTGCAATGTTTCTAATTTAATCGATATTGGGAAAGCATTAATGTGAATTTTTAAATCTACTTCGTTATTGCTGCTAGTATAATTTAAATAAAATTAACTAAATTTTTCGCTTCATTAACTTTCTTATTTTAGAGAATTATTTTGAACTCAGCGTAGCAGTTTAAGTTTATTTTACATTTTTCAAATCAGAATTATTATAATTTGAAATAGATATTGGCTTATTCCAAGCTACAATAAAGATTTATATAAATATTTCATGTTCTCTAGAGAGTATATTGTTATAATTAATACAAGTTAACATCTGTAAGATGAAATTATTTAGAAAACATTATTTTTGCCAGATAATATTACAATACATATGCAATAAAAACAATAAGAGTGTAATACTTGTATGTTAATATCAGTAGATATATATATGTGGTATAAAAAAGGAACAAATGGTTCTATTTTTTAAATTTGAAGTTTTACAATAGATTTAAGAAAAGTAACAGAACATCCAATGCCGCATGTCCATTTGTGTCTGTTTTGGCCCTATCATTTTATTCTACTTCTGGCAGTGGTTGAACACCATAATCTTCAATGTCAGAGTCATCATCGGTATATCTATCTTCTTCATTATCAGTTTCTTCTGTATTAACTATAAAAACTAGATTATCTATTACATCATCTAAGAAATGCTCTGTTTGTAAATAATTTTCAACAACTTACAAGTGACATTTCTGGTTCTAACCCAATTCATTACAGTCGTCCATATACTTTTCGATTGGATTTAACTCTGAATGATAAGGAGGCAACCCCAAAACGTTATGTTTATAGGGCCATAATAGTGTATCCAGTTTATATCTTGGATTTTCACTTTTATTTGTCTTTATTAATTCATATAACTCCGGCTTTGTCCACTTCACATCAAACGCTATATTCCTTGCTACAAGCCACTCTATCATTTCTGCCTTTTTGGAGGATGATGTTGGATCACTTTCGATTTTGACATTGTGATATGATATGTTATCAATTACCAGTGAACTTCTTGGTGAAAAATTAGGCAGTAACTGTTTATTGACCCATTTGAAAAAGTTTGTTGAATTCATTTCATCATGGTAATCACCAGATTTTGTACCTATAAAAACAATGGAACTAATAGAAACAATAATTTTAACAACTGCGATAAATTTAATTTTGTGTTTTCATTAATCGTTATGACTGTAATATACATATATATATATATATATATATATATATATATATATATATATATATAATTGAAAAGAAATGATCGACCGTGATATATTATCAAAAATTTATTTAAATTCGGGTAAGCGGTCAATTAAAAAACTCCTTTATTAAATTACCCTATATTTCGCAACACTTTGTCGCTTCTTCTGAGGTAACTACAAGATTAATGAGAAAAATAACAAAAAATAAATAAGAGTATAAAACAGTACTAAAAATACTTACAAAATGTAGAGTTAAAAAATAATAAAATTGATTAGATTAATTAATTGATTAAAAATGATTAGATATAAAAAAAAAGTAACTATAGAAACAAGCCTTAAGAACTTTTAAAAAACATATATATGAAAAGTTAAAACATGAAAAATAAAAAATATAATGCAAAATAAATTAAAACAGTATATGGACCAAATAACAAAACGATTTAAGATCGTCAACTAACAGTCAAACCAAGTATATTAAAATAAATTATACTAAGACCATTAGTATCAGATCTATAATTTACGTTATTTGTTTCCCTGTTGATGTGGACCATTTCTAAAAAGGTTCTTTTTTTATGGTTATTTTCAACGTTTAAGATTTTAACGTCAACAAAATTGAAAGTATGGTCACGATCAAGTGCATGGTCCACCAATGCACAAGATCTCTTACCAATACGGACATCACTTTTATGTTGAGTAATGCGCTGTTTTAGCCACTGTGATGTCTGACCTATATAAACGCCACAACAATCAGAACATGCTATCCTGTAGACAACGTGACTATTTAGAAAGAAAGGTGTGATATCTTTTATCTTACTATACAACTTCTTCAAGGTATGGGTGTTGTATTTAGCAATTTTAATGTTATTAAATTGTTTAAAATGTGATACAATTGTATGAGTAAGACCGCCAATGTATGGGATTTTTTTGTAAATCACACTGTCTGCAGGAATGTCCTCAGTAGGGCCATCAAAAAAGTTTGAGCTAAATATTAATTTATTAAGAATATGCTTAGGATAGCCATTGTTGACGAAGATGTTGAAAAGTTCTTTAAGATTGTCATTTAAAAAGGTTTCATGACAAATATGTGATATTCGGTTTCTCATACCTATAATGGTGTTATACTTCTGATTGAGAGGATGATGAGAGTGATAATTAATGAACCGATCAGATGAAGTTGGTTTTCTATACCAATTCAAAATGATACAATTATTAACGTCACGAATTACTAAAACGTCCAAGAAGGGCACGCTATTGTTAATTTCTTTTTCCACAGTAAATTGTAAGTGTTTGTTGTAGCTATTAAAAATTTTTAATGTTAGATCTATTTTTTCTTGTGGAACAGAGCAAACAATGTCATCAACATACTTGTACAAGAACGGTAATGGAAATGGTAACTTAGCTATCACACTCTCCAACAACTGATCCATAACTATCTGAGCTAAAATTGGACTGATGGGCGAACCCATAGGAGTTCCAAATATTTGACTATAGAATTTCCCATTAAACGAAAAATATGTGTTGTTAAATATAAAAGAGATTAACGACAAAAAATTTGATTTAGATAAGTCAGTGTGTGGATCGATTATGTGCCACTTACTAGTTATGACATCTGTCATTAGTTGTAAAGGTATATTCGTAAAAAGCGATATAACATCAAACGAAATCAACACAAAATTGTTGGGAAGTGTGAGACCTTGTATCTGATTAACAAATGAAAATGTGTCTTTGATATTGTATGTATTGTCTGTATCAAACGCGATCGTTAAAATTTTGCTGAGAAATTTTGAAAGGTTATATGTTATAGAATTTATGGAACAAATGATTGGTCGAACTGGAATGTCAGGTTTATGAATTTTCGGTAGTGAGTAAAGTTTCGGATGGGTCGCGTTGTAAATTGTCAAAGATTTAGTTAAGTCACTGCATTATATTTTTTATTTTTCATGTTTTAACTTTTCATATATATGTTTTTTAAAAGTTCTTAAGGCTTGTTTCTATAGTTACTTTATTTTTTATATCTAATCATTTTTATATTTTGTACGTCAATTTTATTATTTTTTAACTCTACATTTTGTAAGTATTTTTAGTACTGTTTTATACTCTTATTTATTTTTTGTTATTTTTCTCATTAATCTTGTAGTTACCACAGAAGAAGCGACAAAGTGTTGCGAAATATAGGGTAATTTAATAAAGGAGTTTTTTAATTGACCGCTTACCCGAATTTAAATAAATTTTTGATATATATATATATATATATATATATATATATATATATATATATATATATATATATATATATATATATATGTACCTGATTTAAATAGGAGTAAAGCATTTTGAATAAAACCCATTCTTCCACCAGGATGAACCATAATCAAATAATTACCTTTTGCAATTGGTTTCTTCAACCCAAGCAAAGAATTATCTGACCATTCTTTTGATTGCGTATGTGTACTGTGAATGTAGGATTCATCTATAAATATTATGGGTCTGTTTTCATGTATGTAACTTTGCAATTGTTTTAAATATTTTATACGTTTTGCACGTATATCATATGATGCCATTAAAATGTTTCTCTTGTCAGCTGTTTTTTGCCATCTAGAAACAAATACAAAATTTATTTCTTGTTTTATTATCAAAACACTATTGTTTACTTAGATCCCATATTTTTTAGCACCTTTGATAAATTTGTAAGCCCACCCATAAATGGTATGCCATTCTCTATAATCTTAACATAAATTCCTGTAAAGAAATCCAGATGTAATAATTATAATTTATATGAAAATATTTATTCTTATCTTTTAAAGTTGGACGTCGTTTTTCATGTATATAGAAGTTGTGAATGATGGAACGTATTGTGTCAGTATCTTGTGGTGGACGAAGTGTGCTTCCGCTTGTTCTTGTTTTATGTGGGGTACTATATGAAACAATTTTCAGAATTTACATCATCGGCTTCTTTAGCAATACTTTTGTATGTCATATCAGAAATTCCAACTGCTCTCATTAACCTCTCTTTGTAATTTGTTAAAGAAATTATTGGATAGTTATATTCTGCTTCTTCCTCCCTGAATTTTAAAACGTTGGCAATAATTTCTCTTCCTTGGCTATGTATAATTTTGCCTTTTACTCCAACTTTTTTTCAATAACGAAGCCATCACTGTATAATAATATCAAATTATTTACTTAAAAATAAAGTTTATATTGTTTAAGCTTACTGATCAAATAATATAGAAATGTTTTCAAGTGTCTTGATAAATACAATTATTTAAATGACGATAATTTACTAAATTCAAAGAAGCAAAAATAAAACATAAACCCAAATAAAACTTAATCGTAATCGACACGCAACTGTTATAGAAACACCCGTAAACTGGATCAGATGGGATATAATGAACTCGCCCGACTCTAATATGTTCATAGCGCATTGTGACGTATGTGCTATTCTCTAAATGTTTTCACTCTACCAGGGAAGGTGGAATACAAACATGATGGCCGACTACTTACTGTTGGTGTTTAAAAAGAGACATCCTTGCGTCTACACATAAAAAAACGATTAAACGGTCTTTTCAAACAAAGAGACAACGGTCTTATCAATGAAAGTTTCAAAAGTGCGATTAATACAATTTAGTATTTATGTATTAAAATGAGAAAGTGTCAATTCGTCATTATTAAATACAATATAGTTATATATGTTCATAAAAAGCAATCCTTTTTTATTTCATAATTTGTATAGTACCTGGATGTGATAGGGAAAAAATCTGAATCATCACAACAATATATTTAGTCAATATCAGCTATTAAAATTCAAATCCCAGCAAACACACTTAAATTTGTAAACTAGTGTTAAAGTACATACAATGTGTATATACAATGGAGAATATGGTATGCTTTGCTAATTAGAAACATTGCCATATCTTTATTTGATAAGATTGATTATAGAAAAAGACACCCAATACTACTGTGAAAACAATTGTTCTATTCATTCTTTGATATTGAATCCTGTCACGCGACAATCTATATTGTCAATGTTCTTATATTCTATGAACAAAACAGTCGGAACATACATTGGTTATAATATTGAATTCATTTCTCTTTCCTTAAATGAAGTTGGGCAGCTTGAAAATTAAAGCTTTATGATCGCCCATTAATATTAAATGAATAATAAATATTGTGTTACATATGTACACTGCCCGACAGTATGAATATATTTGTTCCGTTTACGTAACTAAAAAAACTTTGATTTTATGTTCATAAGAGTTGTACGAGTTTTATATGTCGCGCAGTGTACCATCGGCTGCATAGAAAACTGATTTGAACTAGGCTGCATGGTGAGGTCAGCATGAGGGCAATTGGGCATGAGGTCGCAGTTAATAAGAGCACCATCGTACTCGCGAGGAAAAAGATTATAGAGATAGGTGTAATATGACCAAAGAGAGAACAGGCCGTAGAAGAGTAACAACTCAACAGCAGGACAACCAATTAGTAAATTATCTTCGAGAAAATCCATTCCAGACGGCCATCAGAGCAAAAGAAGAAACTGATTTTCCAGGATCATTTGATACTGCATGACGTACTATTCTGATGACTGAGACAAGAAGCCGCTTTAAAAAAAATTCTGACGTGGGAGAATAAACAACAAAGGCTTCAGTTCGCACAGGATTTGACAAGACAAGCGGATGATTTCTGTGATAACGTCGTGTTCTCAAATGAAAAATATTGTCAGTCATTCCATAATGGCGTTGTGCGTGTATATCGGCCAAGAGGAGAACGATCACACTCTACTCGAAAAACAAACAAAATAAATTGGTCGTTTTTTAGTGAACGTTTGGGCATGGATCAGCCGTAGAGGTTGAGGTGTTTGCGTCGTTTCGGAAGAGAGACTAACTGCTATTGTGTATCGGAGAGTATTAGAAAAAACATTACTGCCTTCCGTTCAACCCATTTTTGGAGAAAATGTGTACTTCTAGCATGATAATAGTCCAGTTCATCGAGCAAGTACTCTTCAAAATTTCATTGAAAAACGAGGAATAAATGTTTTACCATGGGCCTCAGAGGGCTCGGATATCAATCCCATAGAAAATGTTTGGGGACAAATGGTGAAAACTATGTATCACGAAGGATTTTGACCAAGAAATAGCCATGAATTCAGACAGAGAATTATTGAAGCATGGCAGCCAATTACTCCAGAATACACCGACCGGCTACTGTCCTCCATACCCGGAAGTTTACAGATTGTGATGAATAGCAACGGCGACATGACAAAACACTGACAATTTATTGAGTTGTAACGATCCACAATTTATTTTAATTTCAGTTGAATTTCCTTTTGTTCCGTCTGTTAATAAATAAGTGTTTAGTTTGCTTTAAAGTTTTTTCATTTAGAACGCAGGACTCTAAGCTGCCCAGTTTCAGTATTACTTAACAAACAGACTTCTTACACAACTAAAATTCTCAAATATTCGGGTAAATAGATTTTTTTGCTGTACCACTTTTCTATGCAGCCGATGGTACATGGAATAGTCTTGAACCATTTGTTCATTTTCATTGTTTCTTTTTGAAGCGTGTTTATTCTATATTATTAATTATTCATGTAGCCCACAAGAACAAAATGGGGTGGTTATGTCATCATCCGATGAAGAATTTGTACTCTACGGACCTGATGGACAAGAAATAAGCCTTGAAGAACAAGAATTTTTGTGCTCAAATTTAGGCGACGAAGGCGATTATTTAGGGTATATCAAGAACATAAATACATACGATTTAATTAATATTAATTTCAAATTTTTATTGTAGTGATGAATCATGTGACCCGGACGATCTCTACAATCCAGAACCGGAAATGGACAAAGAAATACAAGAAGCGTTCCGAGAATTCGTAAAGATGGGTAAACGGTAGATGTACATTTTAAATAAGAATGTATGTATGTATTGTTTCTTTTCGACTTTTTTTTTGTATATTTTGTTTTATCAGAAGCTCTTGAAGTAAAATAAGTAACAAATACATGTTTAGACTAGAGTGTTTGAATTTAGAGTAGGGATTTTGTATGTTTATATCGATAAATTATAAACATGATGTCGACTTTTTTTTTGTTGTTTGTACGTATATATTTAATTGTGATACACTTGAATGTTTTATAAACATACTCTGTATAATGGTGTGTTTCCGAAAAAAATATTTGACTTGGTAAATAAATAATTTATATTCCTTTCCTTTGTTAAATTTATTCGTTTTATATGCACGCTATTACCTGTATCAAAACTAGTCTTGTACATTGTATCTAATATAAGAATGATCATTTAAATATAGAACTATACTTTTTAAAACTGTAAAAAGCGTATTTTACAAATAAAGAATTTTATTATCTCATTTTAGCGCCAAAATAATGCATTTAAACACAGTGTTTTATTCTAATAAAAAATAAAAGCTTTTAATAGTAACTCATTTATTTTCAGCAGGTAACGAAACCAAAGTACAGGAAATATATATGTCTATATATATATAACTAGAGCTGAGGATGTTTGCGGTACGGCAGGACCGTATGTAGTGCATCCCCACATTTAACTATTTATCTAAATATTCTCTGAAATGATTTGCCGGATCTCATAAATTAATAGAGTGATATTTTAGTATGCACTGGATATTGTTATTATACAAAATCATAATAGCCATTTGTATTTATGGATCATAAATAATAATACGCATGTATTTGTATTTGGTTGTGAATTCAATTTAAACTTAAAACGAATCGTAATATTTTAACGACAAGCCGTCCTTACAATACATGCATTCGAGACAAAGTGTGCAACTCTACGAATAACTTCCATAATTGATCGAAAATGGACATTTTGGAGCTGAAGTAAAGCCCCTATTCCTAGAAAATTTTATTACTGTCGTTAAGAACTATTATTATAAACAACAAAGGCCTTTTATTAGTGTTGAAGTTTTAGTTTCATTTAATTTCCATGTTGTAAGTAGTCAATTGTAAAGTGTTCATTCACAATATTCTAAAACAAGGTGTAAATTTAACTAAAATCCAGAAAAACACATTCTGATAATATATTACTAGATTAGAAGCTGTGTTTATTACTATTTATTATATTATTTTTATAACCAAATGCAATAAAAGCTACGAAAACAAAAGAAACCTCGATTTATTAAAATCTTGTCACACAGCCTTTCAAAGCCTGGCAGCACATATTTTGCATATATTTTATATATACTACCTACTTGAACTAGGTGAATGAAGTTAGAAGTTATAACTTCTAACTTGCGTAGATAAAATGCTATCTAAGGCATTTATACAATAAATAACTATTATGATAATAAATGTATGCCGCAAAAGTATTCTTTCCACTTTTAATTTGAATATCCTGGATAGTCACTAGATAGGTATATAAAGTACCGTAATATAGTGCCATTGAGGGTCCAAACGAGAAATATTTTATTCGCTAAACTCTTACATAATTCATCAATTCACAAATTAATTTATGATCAATTACAATAATTTTATTATTATTATTATTACTATTATAATTATAGTTTCATCGCTACGCTACGACTCCCTCTTTTGTCAATATTAGTCATTTTTTGTCAGCAGTTATGTTTCTTTGTTTTAATGAAAATAATATTCTTGTTTTCACGTACAAACAATTTTTTTCTAAAATATTAGGTTTGCTCCAACTCGCTAAGAAAACCGTACAGTGACGGTCCGGTACATGCGCACTGCAGAAAAAGCCTACCTTCATTTCTGACCGCACATTGAACGATATCATAAGTGTACCAACTAAATTTTTACTGTACAAAAATCAGTCGCGGGACGGTCAAAACAGTTCACAGACAAGCATGTACCGTTTGTACTGACATGCGCATTATATACATACTTCATCCTGTGAGAACTACTATTGGCAATTGCAATATCATAGGACAGAACAAAGTTGATTATTACAATTATTATTGTTGGTAATACTACAAAATAAATTGATAACCAAACGATCAGAAATACGTTCCAACTTCCTTATAATATCATCGATCCAAAAGCAGTGCAAAACTAACGCTTGCACACAAAACGATCACTACGTACCATAACGAAACCGGTAGTTGGAACAAATCTATAGTGACATTCTGGAACGCCAAGTAGGTGATCATGGTATTGTTGTATTTACTCTTGAAATGTTTTACAACTGACACTATTGTTTAATATTAATATTTCATTTGAACGGAATTTCATTCTGCACTTGTGGAAATAGTCAAATAGATGAATACTTTGGTAACATAAACTGTAATCACTTTTAATTCGCGCAATTTTGTTATTTGATTGACAATAGAACGCAGCTGATACAGCTACAACCGCCATTTTTGGGTCCAAAATGTAGTTCTCTCTCTAACATAAGTTCTTTACTTTATAGGAAAATGCACGAAGCAATCCACTTTCGTCATCAAGCAAAAACATATAAGTTGACACAAGGCTGACGTACACACGCTACACGTACTACAACTATTACGTCATAGATTTTAATGACGAAAGTGGATTGCTTCGTGTGTTTTCCTATAGGGGTATGTAGTATCAATCCATTCGATGTTTTGACTTACGCCATTAATTTTCATCGATATGAACCAAATCTACACTTCTGGCTCAAATTCATTACTATAAAATAGAACTGTATTTAAAAGTAAACTGCTTTAAGATTATGTTTATGTCCTAAATATTCTAAATTTTATAACATTTTTTATTCATTAGCTAAAATTAGCTATATTTATTAAAATGAATTTTAATAAGACGTCAAGAACAGCATGGTTATGAATTATGAATGAAATTTTCCATGATGTCAATCATTCATCTCATGACATATAGGTTATGTATTTATTCAAAGAACTAAAATATTCAACAACAAATCGTACCAGTCTGAATATAGAACACATAAAATGTATTTATCTACTATAAAAGCTTATTTAATATAGAAGAACCATGGCAAATTTAAAATGATCAAATCTCCAAATAATATTTTAAGATGCACTAATTGGCACTAATACAAGACCGGAATAAAATTCGGCCTGCATATTGCAAAAATTAGCACAACCTATGATGTTCATTCTTGAAGAAAAAAGAACTGATAAGTCTTACTCATGTTTCATAGCAGTGTTTTAACATTATTTTATTTAGCATGCATATTTAGATGCTGTGTAAAATGTTGACAATTTCATTTGCTTTTATTTACTTTCAATAAATGCTTTTTTTTATGTCTGAGTTACTGAGTTTGATCTTGAGCAGCTATATCTAATGCAACACCTTTTGTAAGTAAGCAATAAACTAAAATTTTTCTAGTGTATTTTGCTAAAAAAAAAAAACTTAAAATTTTTAATTAATTTATTTCAAAACAATAACAAACAATTCAATATATAACTTTCAAGAAGAATATAATAAATACTTCAAAAGCTGCATTTATATTTATCAGAGGTGCTTGATTTAGTTTTTCTCTTTCAAAAATGTTCAACACAAGTTGCTGGGATTGTAAATTCAAAGGCTTTCCATGCATATCTGTAATAAAAACCTATAACCAATAAATAACTTATTGAAAAAAATATTTACTGAAAATGTATTAAAAATAGTTCTTTGTGTTATGAAAAGATCAATAATTTGCCAGATAGAAAGAAAATTAATTAGAAAAGCAATAAAATAAAACCAAAGTAAGATGTCAAACGTCAAAATTTAATTAGTCGACTATCGTAGTACAGGGGTGTCATGGCGGGCGGATGACCGCGTGTTATCTCTGTCTATCTTATTGGTCTTACGGCGAAAACAATCCCACATTTTCGCTTCAGTGTTTTATCTTTGTTTAACCATTGGGCTTTGAATGAAATGAGAATACATACATTGCAAGTGCCCACGACCGTGATAATGACAGGCAACTAATGACGTGAGTCAAAACATCGAGTGGACAGATATTATGTGAGCCTTGTGTCGACTTATAAAATTTGCGGTGAAGTTTATAAGTAA
The DNA here is from genome assembly GCA_935421215.2 of Melolontha melolontha. Classification (NCBI taxonomy): domain Eukaryota; kingdom Metazoa; phylum Arthropoda; class Insecta; order Coleoptera; family Scarabaeidae; genus Melolontha; species Melolontha melolontha. The sequence goes on from OW285235.1 coordinate 184,188,140, forward strand.
TATTTATATCTAAATTAGGTTATATTTATACCTAAATTGACCAAATTTTTTAAAGGCAAATTAAGTACTATCGAATTCAAAAAAAAGTGGTACACTGCGCGACATATAAAACCCGTACAACTATTATGAGCTTAAAGTCAGAGTTTTTCAGTTGCGTGAACGGGACAAATATATTCATACTGTCACTTATAGACTTTATAGGTTATACATGACATACATTGCTACATGTAATATCTATAACTTAAGTCAAATTTGACAAGCTAAATAAGACATGTCAAATTTAATAAGCCTGGCTTACACAGATAATATGTAAGTGTACGGGTTTTATATGTCGGGCAGTGTACGATCATATTTTAAACGGTTTAAATTAAGCTACGTGAATGTAGGTATATATTAAATGTAGGCGTCAAATTTAAATATTCAAATAACCTGTGTCAAAAATGACTTTTGCACGTTACTACAATCTTAAGTACCTTAACAACGTCACAATATTAAAATGTTTAAAAATTGACTTTACATATAACTTCACTACTCTAACCTTTTTTTAATTCGATAGTACGTTCTCATTAAAGAAAATAAGTATCAAACTAATGTATGACTGTAAGTAAATAAAACTACATTTTTAAGTTTATTATTTTAACAACCAAATACCGTCAACTGATTTGTCAGTTTCATGTAAACGATTTTTCATGATGGCCATCTTATGTTAATATCTTAAGTATAAAAATAAAACTAGTTGAAATGACGCCAAAATTATAATTTTTAATTAATATTATTCATCAAAATAATACACAATTACTATTATATACATATAATATATTCCAGATTAATAAAATTATAAATTTAGTACTTATAATTATAAGACTATTATTTTCGTAGTTATGAACAGACATCACTGTTTTTGGTTCGTGGATTGCTTCGTGCGTTTTCCTTTTATACCCACTTACTTTAATGGTCAACGCCGCCATCTAACCATTATTTCTTGATTTATTGATTCTTAATAAAGAGAACTGCAACATTATTCTGTTATATTCGTTAAAAAAGCTATAATTACATTAAAATGATTTAAATGTTCTTCCATATCGAATTAAGATAAAATGAGTATGGACACTACGAATTTACAAATAAAAGAAATATAATGGAGTATAAACTAAATAACACTAAAATTATTTATGGAAAAAAAGTTAATTGTTTATTAGCTTTCGCTTAGATGGCGCTCAAAATCAGTTCTCCGATATCTCCAGAAATAGTATATTTCTTTATCTTGTCCCATAGTAGCATATCTCTCTATCTTTTTCTACAGGTGTATATATAGAATAAGTGGGCCATATAATTTCATTTATCTTTCATATACTTTTGTGTGTATTTTGTTTATCTCAGTTTTCACTGTTTTAAGTTTTTAAATTGGTTAATTTTTATTTAAATTATATTATTATTATTTTGAGATTTGATATAAATTTCAATAGGTAAGCTTTTGAAATTTATCGTTACTTTCTTGGTATATATTTACAACCTAAATTTAATCTGGTTTAATCTTTTTTGTGTTGAGTGGATTTTATTTTTCTAATAGGGGAACCCCCCTCCAATTTAATTTATAATCTTAAATATCTATATTTATATTATTTATTGTTTTCAGAAAAGTTTTAAGTAGTACATGTAAATATATTTGTACAAGTCTATAATAACATACCATTAGGAAATGAGTTCAGAATCTGATACTGAAAATAAAACCAGTGATCGTGAGGATGATCAATTAAATTCAGATGGTGATGCTGATGGCGATGGTGGTATTAATTTTGAAGGGAAACTTGAAAAGCCTGTTGTTGATAAGGAAGATGAAACTGTAGTGGAAACTTTAAATGATGAAATTGCAAACCAAGAAAAGGTGCGTACAGCTTAAATTATAATAATCTACATATGTTAGAATCAATACTAAATTCAAAAGTACAAATTATGTTAAATTATCATTGACATTAGATGTTTACACAAAAAAGTAAGCAATTGTAAAAATATAAAATCTTTAATTCTGTCTTAACATAAACTTGAATACAAGAACACAGTGATAAGAGAAATTCCATACAATAAACTCAGGTCCATACTAATTACATTATTAAATATATCAACGACTCTATTATTATTATTATCATCATAATTATGAAAGACCTGATGACATTCTAGAAGGCAGCACTTGATATTTTTTTTTATTGTTTTCACAATCATGAACTAGCTTGATAGTTGAATGTTTCAATTAAAATACAAACTAATGATTAGGAATTATTGTTTAATTAGTTATTATTGCTTTTAATTTTTTTGTTATTAAAACTTTTCCGCAATTTTTGACATTGTGGGTAAGACTAATTGGTCTGTACAAAGTTAATTCATTTAGTAGTTTATTGGGTTTTAGAATTAAAGTAACCTGCTATTTTCCATTGTACTGGAATGCAACTTGGCAAGTCAAAGTAAATGTTTGTTCATTCCTTCTTTTTTTGTACCAGGCTGTACCTGTATATTATTGTATTTTATAATATTTACATATTATTATTATTAAGTATATTGACTTTACTGTAAAAGAAGCAACAATAGGTAACTTAAAGATTACTTTTTTTTTTACAAAGGTATGCCACAGCTTGCAAATATACAGGTGTCGTTGAAATAAAGAGACAACGTATAAAAAATGGAAAGATGTATAGTGTGTCCAGAACTATACCATAGAGTTTTAAGTAAAATTTAGATCCTATTCATTGCACCATACTTAATGCAGCATGAGGTCTAACCCTAATAGAAAGAGACATATTAATGTACTCTTGTATTCAAAAAAATCGCGTACACCATTTAAATCAAGTAAACATTTTTTATTAGTTTTTTTTTGTCATCTAAAAACGAACTTTCTGTCATTTAGACAAAAGTTATTAAAGGCCGAATTATATGCAAAAAAAACTGAAAATGTGCTCATAAATAGATGTTTTAGCCTAAATATGCACTTCCTTAAGAAAAATATGCAGGTAAAAAAATACGAGGAATGTTAGAAAATGGAATACTGTAGAAAAAAATATTCTATTATGTTTACTGCAAGTTTATTTAGAACATTTTACAACATAATTAACTATGAAAACAATTTACAATCACATATTTCTCAAAGTTTTCAATAGAAAAATTGTGACGCTTGTCTGAAAACATGTACATATTTATATATTGAAAAGGTTCGTTCTACGTCGACGCTTGTTATAGGAACATATTTCAAATTAGAAATATCTATTATCAACTCAATATTTTCTACTTAATCACCACACAAGATTTTAGCAACGTCCTTCAGCTTTTTAAAACCCTCATTTTTTCCTATTACACTTACAATTTTTCATACACAGACTGTCCCACTCCTCCTTTAACATCAAAAAATTACTTCAAATTTGTTTATTATTTCAACGCTCTCGATTAGCGACATAAATAGTTTTTCCAACTGCAATATAGAAGTGGAAATAAAACTGTAATTGGCTTTAATAAACGCTAACTGTTGAGGTATTTCTTTACTCGAATACACCTTTTGCGCATCTATCACAGATTGTGCATTCCTATCAAGATCCATAATAATTGTCTTTATTCCTTCATAATGATTTGTATGAAAAATAGCAGTCTCCAACCACGTTCCCCATCGTGTGATTACTGGTTGAGGAGAAAGCGAAACACCGGGTAGATGTTGTATATAAAACTGAACTCGTAATGGGGCCTTCAAAAATACTTTCTTGCCGCTACTAATTAAAATATTTACTAAAAGAAAATGGTTTCTGACTTCTTCTGCAACACGATTTAGTCCGTGCGCCAAGCAAGTTGTGTGAATTAAATTTGGGTATAAGATTTTCAAGTTGAAATCTGCCTTCACCATGTATAGTGCAGCATCCGTCAAAAACAATAGAATTTTCTCTGTTAGAATAAATAATTCTTTCTTTAAAATCAGTAAAGTAAAAATCACGTTGGTGCTGTGGTCTAATGCTTCTGGGACCTATAAGATACCACCTTTTGTTACTGATAACTGATAAATCACCAAAATTCAGAGCATTTATGAACTTGAACATGTCAGCCCTCCTAATATACTCGGTCCTAAAGATCGGCATGGATGGACATGTATTTGTTCGAAGAGTGGTTCATTTGGAAATTCATCCCAAAAGTGAAAAATTGTTTCTTAAATTTGAAACTGCGTGCAAAAGCACTTCTTGTACTTAACAATGCGGCACGAGCTTAAATGTGAGAGTGTGAGTGACATAAAACTCTTGTTTCCTCTCACTAACGTGATTAGCCTTCACCGGCTAATGGACCAAGGTGTAATAGAATGCTTTAGGTGAAAGTATAGTTGAAAGCTTTTTTCGGAAGTTCTTGGTAAACTGAAAAAATTATGAAAATACATCTTATAAAGGCTCTACAGATAATCAACACGAAAGGCGTTATTTATATGGTGGTTAAAGCCGAGGATGAAGTACCGTCAACAATAGTGATGACTTGGAAAAAAGTATGACCAAATACATACTTTTTCAAAACGTGAAAGTAGCCATAGACAAAATGAGCCCAGTCTTGATTCTGAATTGGCCGACAGCGCGTGACCTTCAGCTACTGTCTATAAAAACATTGTTGAACAATATGTTCTAGATTGGATAACTACTGAAAAGAAACATAAAATTAGTCAGTCATTAGTGTCATTTAGTAGGAAAACGGTAGAAGATAAGGTACCGATGAGAAAGAAGAGGCTGACGGGGGTAAAATGAGTCACGCTAAGGGAAAAGTAATACTGCAACTGGATACTACGTACATTGAACACAGTGTTGTTCCATCAAATGCAATCCAATTCGGTAGATTTCGGTAGCTTTTATTTAAATATAAGTACAATATAAAATAGATAATATAGTAAATAATTCAGTCAACTACAATTTTTTTTGTAATTGACCCAAGTAAAATTCACGCAATGAACACAATGTTTGGGGATTTAATGGTGTGTGAAAATTTCGAGTCCTAGAATATTATTTTCAATGCGTAACAAATTGCAAATTAACGTAAAATGATAATAAAATAAATCATTATTTAATACAAAGGTATTTTTAATAATATAAAATATTATTCAAAATCTGGTGTGAAGAACACAAATGCAGGTTCACTATTAATATTTTCTGTGAACGTGTCCGAATATATCCCATTCACAGAAAATATTAATAGTGAACCTGCATTTGTGTTCTTCACACCAGATTTTTAATAATATTTTATATTATTAAAAAATACCTTTGTATTATACAAAACTGGTGGGGTTTACCTACTCATGTATGTTTCAATTATTCTGATACATTACACATGCGGTTAAGCCGTAGTATGAGTGAAGGCACAAACAAAATGCAGTTTTCTAGAGAGTTGGCTGTGCTAACCTTTGGAAGGGCGTCGTTACTTCACATTAATTATGTGGACGGTATGCGAGGTACTTCGGCTGTCTGACAACAGGTAGCGCCGAATTTACTTCTGCGCTTGGTCTGGATAATTACGGTGATAGGACGAGGTGGTTCTTTTCTGTGAATGTGTCTGGAAATATTCTTTCTCCAGCAGGGGCGTACCGATGAGCTTGTAGAAAAGCGAAATACGTATCTACGTCTCTGGGGATGGGATATATTTGGACACGTTCACAGAAAATATTAATAGTGAACCTGCATTTGTGTTCTTCACACCAGATTTTTAATAATATTTTATATTATTAAAAATACCTTTGTATTATACAAAACTGGTGGGGTTTACCTACTCATGTATGTTTCAATTATTCTGATAATTATTTAATTTTAAACATACTTGAGTGGGCAAAACTTCACCATTTATATAAAACAAAAACATTTTTAATATCAAAATATTATTATGTACGCTGTCGGAGCAGTTCGACTTATAGTGGAGACACGTTAATACAGTTTCTGTATGTTACGGCTGTGATCATCCACTTGCTAAGTTTTACAGTTGTCATGAGGACGGCGCTGGTTGGTTGGGGTTCGCGATGTTGCAGTTTTTTTGTCTTAAGTATATGCAGTGACAGAGTTCTAACAATTCTCACACAAATATGGAATTTGTTCTCCACGCCTGATTTTTTATATTTTGTGTTAAAATTATTTTTGTATATTATTTAAGAAAAAATGCAAAAATTCGGTAGAATTCAAGACTTTTTCAGTAGATCGGTAGATTCTAACGAAAATCGATAGACGAAACAACACTGATTGAAAGTGGAGGCAACAGCAACTGATATGATGTGATGTTTGTTAAGAAATGACGTGACCTGGCTCGTAAAAGTCGATCGAAAAAAGTTCAGAAAATACAATTTCTATTAGAGTTACATACCGTAATCGACAAATTTTCATTTCTGGTACGAAAGTAGAAGAGAGTGCGACAGAGAAAAGTAAAGAAAGACATATAGCGCGGTTGCCAGTGAATGTATGCATAAGTACGATAAAAGGTTCACTGAGTTTATAGCTAGTCAGTAAGTCTATTGCTTCAGAGGGTTATAGAACGCATCTTAGAAATACGTATAAAATTCGCCACAAATATTTACAGAAAAATATTTATTTCATGGTGTATTACTTTTATGAGGATGTACAACAAAGCTTATATTTTCCGCGTATAAATAAAATGAAATGAAATATTAATTCTAAAATATGTAAAAAAAATAAATGTAACTCTTGTGAAAAGAAAATAATTTAACTCTTCTCCGATAATAATAAAAAATAAATATTCTAAATTAAAGGTTCACATAATCCACCACATTCTGGGCAGTATGCCAACTTATAATAAAAATAATAAAATTCTTGGCGGACATTAATCATATGTCTCTATAGAAAGAACCGACAATTGAATTATTTAAAATACCAGCCCATACATTTAATTTCTGTGGATATCGGGTATATACAGGTACATTGAGGTGTCTATTGGCATAATACCATTTTATGATTTGTGTCTTTTCTTGAGTTGTAAAAACATTGGATATAACAAGCATACACTATATACGCAAACAGAAATTAAAATTTGTCGACTACGGTATGCACAGTTCATAAAGTGTTTCTTTGTAGTCACATGCGGTTCACATTTGGGCAGTGCAAACTGCAAATAAACACTCTATGAACTGTATATATTTTTCTATATTAAATGTTAATGTATTGCTAAAATGTTCGTCATAAAAAGTGTTTATATGCGTAAAACATTATTTTTACGATAGGTTTATATGTATCATTTTAGACTTTAATTTAGCTTCTCACTAACGTGAACAACCCGCTAGCGTGAACACTGTTTTATTTTGTTCAGCGCATGGCGAATTTACTGTATTTCTCCCATGATTAAGAAAAGATGGTCCAAAAAAGTTCTGAGAATTTTTCAGATTTTGATATTCAAATATTCATTTGGAAAAATTTCCGAATATCCGAATTATTGAAGTATTCGACTATTCGCATAGTATGACATATTCGAATAGTCGAAATATTTAAATAAGTAATCAAGTACAGTAGAGTCGCGATAAGGTGAACGCCCCATAAGAGGAACAGTTCGGTAAGGTGAACAAATAAATTTTTATACACAGTATTCTATAAGGTGAACAACAGCCCCCCAACAGCCAACTCAATAAGATGAACCAGTTACATATTGTAGATTTGTACTCCTATATTTAGTGACTCGATCGGGGAACCCCCTAATTATGTTAGTACAACGTGTTTGTGATTGAACGCCTGCATTCTACTCGTGTATTTTGTTGAGTTATTGTGTAGTTAGTAAAGTGTACTAAGAACAATTAAGACTTTAACATTAAGTGCGAAAGGTGAAATAATAAAACAACTTAATGATGGTAGAAGTGTAAGTTCGCTTTCACGTGAATATGGAGTTGCCAAATCCACTATATGCGGTATTAGAAAAAATCAAAAAAAAAAATCCAAAAGCTCTGTCAAATACATTTGTCGGAATTAGTAAACGTAGAAGAATGAAACGAGCAGAAAATCCCAAAATGGAAACTGCTTTGTATAGATGGTTTCTGAAGCAACGAAGTAGAAACTTACTGATTTCTTGTGCAATGCTAAAAGAAAAGGCGAAACAACTGCACGAGACCTTTGAAGAAAATACAACTTTTGCTAGTAGTCAAGGCTGGTTGCAGAATTTTAAGAAGAGATACGGCATTCGACACTTGAAAATTTCGGGTGAAAAACTTTCATCAAATGTCGTCGCAGTTGACCCTTTCAAGAAAATTTTGAAGCAAAAAATTGATGAATTGGCCATTTCACGTGATCAAATATACAACGCCGATGAAACAGGCTTATTTTGGAAACTGCTGCCTGATAAAACATTCGTGGCTTCAGATGAAAAAATTGCTGCTGGTCGAAAAACTGAAAAAGCAAGAGTGACATTTGTCGCATGTACTAATGCTTCGGGACGACATAAGTTGAAACCTTTCGTAATTGGAACTGCAAAAAAACCCCGAAGTTTCAGAAATTATGTATTGCCAGTAGACTATGACCACTCTAAAAATGCGTGGATGAATACCGAAATTTTTAAAAATTGGTTTCACAAATCTTTTGTACCACAGGTAAAATGTTCCTCATTCTGTTTATTTATTTTATTATTTATACAAATTAATGAACTTGTAGGTGAGAAAATTTTTGAAGCAAAAACATTAGATGAAAAAGCAATTCTTCTTATCGATAATGCCCCTTCTCATCCTTCAGAAGATCGATTAAAAAGTGACGATGGAAAAATAATAACACTGTTTTTCCCTCCCAATGTAACGCCATTGCTTCAACCAATGGATCAAAACGTAATCAGACTTACCAAGTTACATTATAGAAGTTCTCTTTTATCAACAATAATAAGAAATGATTCAGGTGATGTCAAGGGCCTCATAAAAAATTTGACTTTAAAAGATGCTATATTTACTGAACGCCTGGGAAAAAGTTTCAATGGAAACCATTGTCAAATGTTGGAAACCTGTTTTGGAGTTTGATGAGCCAGATGAAGATGACATTCCATTAAGTACCTTAAGAGAAAGATATCACCCACGTGAAATAAACAGTGTTGTTCAACAGACACTTGAAATGTTGGATATGATAGCTCCAAATGTAAGTCACTTCATGTTTTTGCATTCATGTAAAAAAAGTCCATCTCCAAAACTGCATTTCAGGTAAATTACACTGCTACAGAAGTTTTGAATTGGAATGAAGATCTACAAGCAGATACACAAGACAATGATTTTGAACAAATTAGCAGTGAGGAGGACAACGTGGTTACAGAAACTCCAGTTATTCCATCACATTCGGAAGCCTGTAAAGCATTTGATACGTGTCTGATCTGGGCAGAAAGAAATATTCATAATATTAACGATATTTTGGTGCTTAAACGGTTGCAAGAACCAGCTATACTACGAAGTACACAATATAAAACGAAACAAACAAAATTAACTTCTTTCTTCGATACAGTTTAGTAGTCGTGAGTATGATATGTATACATATAATAATCACAAACACATGTGCATTACATGGTTAATAGGTTATATCCATATAATACTTAAACACTAGAAATATACATAGTATGTATAATATAATTTATATTTTGTTGTCGTTTTTTAAACAACCTCATTAAAGTGAACACCTTCGATAAAATGAACCGGACTTGTTCTGAATTAGTTCACCTTATCGCGACTCTACTGTATTCGAATTCAAATATGTAGTTGACCTTTTGATTACTTATTCAAATTTTTGAATATTCCAAAAGAATAAAAGAGCAACGAGAAGCATTGGTTGATGTACTTTCGGACAGAACAGTATCATCGAGAAATCATTCAGCGCAACTGATGCTAAATGAAAATGAATGGGGTGTCCTGGAAAATATTGTTAATATTTTAGAACCATTTCAAATTATTAATTATTACAACTTGATTGTCATCAAAAAATCAACCTACCCTTTCCATGGCGATGCCAATTTTCCAATCTCTAATGCAAAATTTTATTTCAACGGAGAATCCTGATGTCTAGGAAGACATTAAAAAGATGAAGAATATATTGTTAAAAGAATTCGAATCAAGGTTTAAGAATATTTTTGGTGGTACTGTTAATCTCTCTGTTACTGGCTCAACACCAGTAGGTATCGTTAGATGTAACTACATTGATTCAAGAACAAAGAAATATATTTGGGCTCAGATTGATAGAAGAAGAACAAGAAGCTTCTTCATCAAGTATTCTGGAAACAGAAGCTAATTCGGCTAAAGAAACGGCTTTGGATATTTTATTTCCAAGTGAAGAAAAAGAAAGGAGTATCCACGCAAACGAAGTAGACTGATGATGCAAATCAATTGCATTTTCGCGAAGTAATGCAAATGAATTAAAAATGCTTTCTACATTTTACGACGTCGATTATTCGTTTTTTTTTTTACTGAAAAAAAATTCGCACTTAAGCAGGATTCGAACCTAATGTGATTTAAGACTTTCCCGACGATTTGAAACTTCAATCCTTAATAGCTTAATGGTAAAGCAGTGGTCCGGCAAACCAATGGACATAGGTTCGAATCCTGCTTAAGGGCGAATTCTTTGTCGGTAAAAAAGTCGAATAACTGGCGTCGTAAAATGTAGAAAGCATTTAATTCATGAAGTAGATTTATGCCCTCTACACAGTGGTAGAAATCTAATAAAACAAAATATCCAAAGTTGTCGAAGTATTAAACGGTATTTATGCATTCCTGCTACTTCAACATATTCAGAAAGATTGTTACAGCTAAGCAATCCTGTTTGAAGTCAGAAAAGTTTTAATATATCATTTTTATTGTATTTCTGTTTTTAGTATGTGCTCTTAATAATTTATTTTGTATATATACTTTTATTTTAATTATTTATTTTGTTATGTTTTTGCTAATAAAATCACATCTATGTATTTATATCAAATTTCATTTATTACTTATTATTTAGTAAAACTTGTTTATCCCCAAAACTGCATTAATCCAAATAATAATAAATTGTTTTCAAATAATGGATAGTCTTAAATCTATTGTCTGATTAATAGTTTAATTGAAATCGTAAAATTATTCGAAACAAGTATTTCAGTGCCTATGTAGTCAAATATTCTAATATTAAAAAATCTAGACCCGAATAAATAAATTAATTATTTAAATAATCATTCATTTAATTTATATATTTTGAATATTCAAATAGTTGAATTCAAATATTCAATTAGTTGAATATTCGACTATGTGAATAATTCGTTACATGAAACTATTCATATTTGAATATTCGAATTATTCGTATTCGAGTCCAAACCGCCACCAACCTAATTATAATTAACATATTGTTTCCTACGAAGGTATAGCAAACGGCAATTAAGTTGGCGTGAGGAGGGGGTGCGCAAAAGCCGTTTTTAAAAACGTCCACCTCCCACTACTCAAGAAATTGTCAGAATACATTTGTCATTGACGTTTGACGGAACATAATGTCTTTGCTAAGGGATCATAAAGTGATACACGCTCAGAGGTTAGAATTATCTGACATTTGATGTAAAACCAAATACAAATCTCCCCACTACTTCTAATCCTGCGCGAACTTACCCCTCCTCGCACCAACTTAATTGGCGTTTGCTATATGAAAGTAATTTTCATTTGATTGAAAACTCGTAATACCTATTAAAAATTTATTTCCAAAATTAACTTTCTCTATTAAAAATTTAATTCTGTCATAGTAATACAGGGTGCGGCAGGGAAACTTGCTGATTTGAAAAGTCAATAAAAGAAAAAGTACTTTATAACGATTTAATTCTTTTTGTATCGTATAGTACACATTCTGAATTTTTGTTTTAAGTAGTTTTAAAAATGACATCGGGCAAATGGCGGCCCTCATTAGTGATACACTGATCTAACCTTGATTTGAAGTTGCGCTCCACTCTTTCGAGCATATCGACGGGAATGTTGGCGATGGCTTGGCGGATGTTGTCCTTCAGGTGTTGCAGGGTCCGGGGTTTGGCGTTGTAAACGATGGATTTAAGATATCCCTATAAAAAAAAATCGCTGGGTGCCAAATCGGGGCGCGGCGGCCACGGTACGTCACCCCTCAAGGATATAAGGCGCTCGTGGAAGTGTTCCCTCAAAAGCTCCATCGAAGTTCTCGCTGTGTGCGCCGTGGCTCCGTCCTGCTGGAACCATACGTCCCCAAGTTCCATTTTTCCATTTTTAATTCGCTGGGTGCCAAATCGGGGGAGCGCGGTGGCCACGGTACGTCACCCCTCAAGGATATAAGGCGCTCGTGCAAGTGTTCCCTCAAAAGCTCCATCGAAGTTCTCGCTGTGTGCGCCGTGGCTCCGTCCTGCTGGAACCATACGTCCCCAAGTTCCATTTCTTCAAGTTGTGGAAGAAAAAGTGTCTCAATCATTTCTCTGTAGCGAACTGCATTCACAGTAACAGCGCGTTCATCTTCCTCGAAAAAATGAGGCCCAATTATTGCAACTCTCGACAATGCATACCACACAGTAACACGTTCACAATGAAGTGGCATCTCATGAAGTTCGCGGGGATTGACATCACTCCAATACCGCATGTTTTGTTTGTTAACACAGCCGGAAAGGTGAAAATGGGCCTCATCACTAAAAAACACGAGAGCGTCGTCTGGCAAGTTACTGAGCGCTTCACATGCAGTTTGGCGAGAAGCGAAATCGCGTTCACTCAACTGTTGGACCATAACAAGTTTGTAGGGATGAAACTGGAGTTCGTTGTGAAGAATTCGTCTCACTGTGCGATCAGAAATCTCCAGAGCAGCAGCGTGTTTACGCGCCGAACGCCGGGGAGAGCGCAAAAACGACTTCCTCACCCTTTCGACGTTTTCTGGAGTTCTGGATGTCCGTTGACCTCCTGGGCCTTTTTTGCAACACTACCACTCCCTGAATGTGTCCACCCACGAAACAATCGATTGCCGGCCAGGAACGGGACCCGCGGGATGAATATTGAACCGAGTTCGGAAGGCACGTTGGGTGGCGACCACCGAATGACCGTTGGAAAAGTAGGCCTCGACGGCGAACGCACGCTGTTCCTTTGTCCAACGCATGACGACAACTGGCTTATGGGGTAACAAAACTTCAGAACCCCCTCTTTCTAATGAGACCCTCCCCACCCCTTTCTGACCACGCCTCGCTCATTGGCGTCCAATTCAAATCAGCAAGTTTCCCTGCCGCACCCTGTACAAGGTGTTTGATCAATTTATATAGTGTATTTGCATGAGACTCTACATTCATTTTAGTTTTATATTTTTAGTGCCATACGAAAATGCAAAATACTTCAGATGTTATTTTGAACCTAAAGACCGCTTTACAGATTGCAATTTTTCTTGCATATATTTATATTGTACGCATGCGCAATTCAATCATTTTCGATCATCTGTTGCCAGTTTTCTTGCATTCCAAGTAATAGAACATGTTCTATTTTTATTGCAAGCTAGCTGCAATTCTAGAGATTTTATCATAGCCAACACACGATGAAAAATGCCTTGTTACAAATATAACCTACCTTTGGGGGTTGTGATGTACGAATGATTTTGGATCGTTGATATCCAAAAACTCTTCTGCAAATTTTTATTTATTTTTTTCTATTTAACCAGGGTTTAACCCACCATCTTTCTATTAATTCTCTTAATTAATTCTATTAATAATGCGGCTTTAATTTTAATTTTGCGTTGATTTTTATCCATAAGTGCCGTTTTTTTTGCTTTTATAGGATGTACAGATTATGTATGTTATTTTGTTTGTGATAAATATGTGTTGGTCAAACTGATTGACAAAAATAATTTCACGGACTTGCACGTAAAAATTGCATAGTGTAAAGCTACGGCTAGCGCACAAGAAAAATTGCATGCAACGAAAATTGCAAACTGTAAAGCGGCCTTAACTGTTAAATTGCAAAATAAAAATTAAAAATTCTATTTACTTATTTATTTATTTTTTTTTACAGAAATATGATCCAGAGGAGATCATGCTGAAATTAAATGTCCCTAGGCATGAAGACATAACATTAATGATTAACAGTACGGTTCCATTTTTAATCGATGGAGATGCATTGATAATGCACGCATTTTTGCAAGAAAATCATGAAATAACATTGGGTGGTCAATATCTACATGTAATCTATTACTGTGAAAGGTTTCTAAATCTCCTCTTGGAAAAAGGAGGGAATTTTATCATTGTATTTTTTGGGGAATGGGCAAATTTTTGGCGGCAAAATGCTTACATTAGTTGCCTTCGTATATCAATATACAAGCATCTAAAAGAAAATACCGATTACAAAATTCTATACGTTAAAACATTTAACGATCAAACATTTGCAGGACTTGTTAAAGCAATGCAGCCTAGATGTATTTTATTGGATTTAAGTTACCATTTAAATTTGGAAGAATTTAACGAACGCACATTATCAAAAACTGGAAATAAGCTATTTGTCAATGTCGATGCTGCTCTGCTAATAAATTGTATTGAAATAATATATTTCCGATTCCATGATTTACCATGCATTGATGTATCTAAAATGGATTTTCAAGAATCCGTGGTTTTTGCGTTTAATTTGCCATCGATTAATATAGAAAATATGGATATGCTCCAAAGCTTATATAAACAACTCAGAAGCACTGTACAGTCTTCACCTCCAGATTCACCTGGTGAAAGTATTGTAACAGTCGGAAGTTTTGCTGGTTATGATGCTCGACGCGCTATAGTAGTAATTGCATCATCTAAATTTTTATCTATCATTGAAAATACAAATTCGCTTCAAGTAATCCTCCTATACTATGCCGCATTGGAGGTATTACATTTAGAAAATCGTTGTTGCCCAATTTTTGTATTTAAAGAAGAATCATTAGAAAAAGTACAAGATATCGTGGTAGTATGGTTAAAC